>CM072058.1:6250000-7500000 GCA_036785405.1 Coenonympha arcania | reverse complement strand
CTTTATCTATCTGAGGCTTTACCATTAGATTCAATAAGCTCCACTTTCCGACTCACTCACTTCCCTATTTCTCTTTCCAATCTCTCTCTTATTTCACTTTCCTCTACAGCTTTTTAACAAACAACGTTACGGCAATATAAAGTTACAACCTTTTGGATTTTAGTCCTACCATGAATCATCCATCTATCCTTTGAATTATTTGTTCAGTGGATGATTATTTGTTTGATTGCCTATTCTGTCCTAAATTAAAGTGCCAAAAGTCTAACTGTGCCAGTCGAAATAGCAGCAATGTAGTTGTTAATGACATAGGATTTTCAAGTACGTACTGTCGTACATAACAAATTCAAGGACTAAACGTTATATATAAAAGAATTGCGTCATTGTATACGCCTCGAATCATCAAATCTAAACTCGTCACATAAACAAACAATGTGGAAGCCTCTTCATTCTTCCGCAGAGATTATTTTATCATTCACTGCATTGTTGGGCGGTTGGTTGGGCTTTAAGATTCAAGTAATACTATTGTTTCAACCCTTAATGTTACTTTCTTCCTTTCTATTTTTTTTCTACATAGTAAGGCATTCTACAGACTAGTATGCCTAGGTACATAGCTAAGGAAAGGGAACTAACTACTCGTAATTATATAATTTACAACCAGAAATGAACCCGCATGTACGATAATGAACAATCGGGACTAACGGAGTTCATGTGCATTTTGATGATTTTTAAAATGGTACCTACCATGCTTAGGTCAAGTATCAAGTTTGGTTATTTTAGACATTTGGTACAACTTAGGATTAAAACAATTCATTTGTGTAACTCATCATAACACTCCTTTGGTACAAAAGGTACTGTAAAACAGCTGCAAGCATTTAAAGTTAATCTAAATTCATTCAGAAGTCTAGTAACTCTAGAATAAATTTCAAAATTTGCATCTTTTTTGTAGGTTGGTTATTTACAATATCCACCTTTATTACAAAGGTGGTTATTGTAAATAAAAAATAACTAGTTTAGAGGTAATTAATGACCACATAGAAAGTACATTGTGATAATATTAGATTACCTATGTATTTAAGGGGTACTGGTAGTTTGGTGAGTTCCAACTGCGTATCCTAACTAAGGGAAGTTTATACAGATGGTAAAGCAATTTGAAAGTAGCGCATTATTGATAAGCGAAAACAAGTATACATACGGCCTCTGTTTCAGTTGATATCTCTGACGCATCGTGCTAAGACGACAGCTGTTTTAGCAATCACTGAACTAACAAGAGCAATTAGTAATCACAGAGTTCTTTTCACATGTGCCATGTAGTCATGTAATCCTATAACACGAAGGAGGCGCGCGTTTAATTCTATTCAAGTTCAATGCAGTACTCAATGACTGGATGGTGAATGTTTGTGTTTCGGAAAATGCACAATCGGCGCGGTAATTATCGGGCTACTGTGTTATTAAGCATTACCGCAGTACGTGTACCGGTCGGTCGGCGGGGCGCGCGACTGTGGCGGCGCCCGCGCAGCTCGCCTCGCTCTGGCATTAGCGAGCCGTATCAAACACCACAGTGCAATCAATTTATGCAAATTACCGGCGGGATGGGACTGGACACGAATAAATTGGCCATCAAGAGCGGCGATGCTCGGATATATAAGTGCCTTGGGGATATGAAATATAATCCTCTGCGAGCGTACGCGCGTAACAAATACGTGTTCTCTACCTATATGGAGACGTAATTGATGTAATTATTCTTATGTAGGGGAGCGAGGGGCTTGTTGTAACAGTTTTCATTAAAACTAATATATCTTGAGATCTATTGATTAAATTTCTACTAAATAAAGATGGATGGATACTGTAATTCTTCCTCTACTAAATTAAGTAAAAATAATACCATAACTATTGGTCATTATTTTATAATCAATTATTTTCTAGAAGAAGTGCGGTGTTACAACTTACCTCGTGCTTGGGGCAAGTTGTAACATCTACCGGGGCAAGTAGTAACGACAAAAAAAAAACGACAATAATACCTCTAATCATTTATTCTTTGTATATTTTTAACAAAATTGACATCTTTCTAAAGTAAGTATTATGTAATTCTTATCAAAAATCAACTCAAATACACTTTTTTATTAATATTCGAGAAGCACTGATATTTTTGGAGAAGTCGTTGATATATTTCAAAGAATGAATTAACGTTAGTCTTATTGAAAGACGTCGCCCGACTTAAAGACGTCGCTTCTGGTGACCTAATAGATAAATGTGAATTTCTGCGCATAAAATTTTGGAACCAATCAGTACCAGCCATTTTATTTTGATGCCAAGTAGGAGGAATGTTTTGAGCACTAAGCTGCACACCGCATTGGAAAGCTAGTTTCCTTACTTCTATAGGAAGTAGTCCAATATATATATCAGCGCACTTGAGTAGGTAGGAAGCTATCTTACCTTCCTCTTCTGCAGTAAATACTTGTCTAGGCTTAACATAACCAACTCTTAATCTTTCATTATTCTTCTTTTTCTTTATGTATCTATTAAGAGAGACGTGACATAATCCGAAAGTCTGACTAGCTTTCCGAATACTGCATTTATTTTGTAAAACTTCAGCTGCCGTTAACTCGTACACTTCTTGGCTTTGTGTTGCCCACTCTGACTTTCTCTTATACCCCCTCATTCTACAACAAAGGAAAAAAGTAGGTATCTACATCATAACTTGGGGCATGTTGTAACACGTTACAACAAGCCCCAGGATTTTGTTACAACTAACCCTATGGTATGATTTTTAACATTTATCAAGATAACTATTTAAACAATTTAGCAATCATAAAAACTGTTACACATTATCAGAGATAGATAAATTTGAATGGAAATAAGATATAGAAAATTTGAAATCAGTCGATATTAAAAACGCAAACCAAAATTTTACGACAGTACAATTTTATATTACCTGGCAGAAATGAAGCACGTGTACTCTTCCACTCACTGCGCCTGCTGGCGGGACCCTGGCTATGGCAACATGATGCGGCGCGGTTTATAGGTTAAATCGAGTCAAAGAAATACGTTAATAGCGTTTAAGATCCTAGTGAAAAGAGCCTGTTACTACTTACCCCAGTTACAACAAGCCCCTCGCTCCCCTACTGCTGATACTGGTCTTCTATTAAGGTCGACATACTGAAAAATTACTTCTCGATGGTTGAATATTTAACTCAGCGTCAGCGAGATACGTGTAATTAAATTCAAGCGATCCTTTTTGAATGATGTATTTACACTCATATATTATCTTATCCTTCCTCGCACACCTATTTTCAATAGAAATGCATTCTAACACAGACACCTAATACGTGCTTAAACTGCCTATTATTTGCTGAATAGTTTACACTGCATTGAATCAATATCATGCTAAAATCCTTCTCTCACATGAAAGAGAAAGGGGTTGAAGTCGAAGACTGAAGTGCACAAAATTGGAATTTATGCACCGATATCAAACCTCCGGATATGGGCGTCAGAACTATTTATAATACGTAAACCTTTTTCGTACAAGCAAGGACTGGCGACATTTTTTCGTGACGTCCAGGATATTTGTCTATTAATTTAAGGATAGTTGTGATGATTCTTATCAAAATAAGCAAGTTTAAAATGAACCGTTGTCTAACATTTTTTGCGATACGTAATAAACTTTTAACTTTGAAAAAATAAGAATACAATTCGCGTAATCTTGCATGTTGCCAATGTTGCGTATAAAAGCTATTTAAGTAGCGGCACCCTGATATAAGTGATTTCATGTAATCTGTCCAAAAGTAGAGCGCTGTCACAACACGTCAGTCTTTTTGGTCGTTTCCGCACCGGTGAACCTGTTAAGAGTTATCGCCTTGTCCAGTGGACCTATTCAGAAAGTATGATTTGTAACTGGACAGAATGATGTTTCCAATTCACTTGTGTTTTACTCCAACAGTCGAGTCTTTCAAACTCATCTGTCAACGGTCTCACCCGATGAAGCTTTGATACCGAATCGGCGTTTTATTGAATAGCCCTGCTGTTGTTCACTTTGTGTCGGTAGGACAGGTACACGATCTATTACATAACCATTGGTTGCGATTGTGTCTCTACTCTTATTTAATATCGAGACTTAATTACAGGACCGATTAATTTCTGTGTTACGTTGGTTTTGGGCTATACACCTCAATGTTTCGTGTCTCTTTTTTTGTGACGACCGAATGGCGTAGCCGTAACGGTCCTGCCGTCAGCGCCGCAGAGATCGTGGGTTCGATTCCCACTACTGGAAAAAGTGTGTGTGTTCGATTCCCACTACTGAAAAATCTTACAAGGTTTTTTGACAATACCGAATACATAGTATGTGGGTACCTTAAATTCTTTAAATACCTATCCTATAGTACCTACTTAACTTATGAGATGTTTTAGTGTAGTAAGGATTTGAACTATCCTGCATCTACGTAGGTATCGAGTTTCCAGCTATCGCTATTCGCCGATACAAGCCGGTACACAAATAGCCTGCATAATTACTGCTGACACCGTAATGACTAATGACACAAAACCGTAACACTACACCCAGCGAGCAAGGTGAACTGCAGGTGTGACTGACATTTTGACATTGTGGACATCAGAATTACATAAATTAAGTTATTATATTTTATAAACCATTTTATTAGCAATGGCCAATTGTTTCTTATATCTTGAGTAAGGTCAGCCCAGTTATGGTCTGTAAAAAGTGGTTGAGTCAAGCATAAGCAGTCATAGCCACAAGACTTCGATTTCATCGGGAGTACGGCCATCTTATAATGTATCTCACGACAGGTTTACGACAGCTTAAATCATGCGATTGTTGCTGTCAAATGTCACTTTTACAACATTTTTATTTAAAAACCGTTTGACTGCGACCGGTGAGATATTTTAACACTGTGGCACAGAACACTATTTAAATAGTACACTGTGGCGAGATTTAGGGCTGTCGCAAACTTGTCCCGAGATACGAAATAAGGTGGCGGGTTTCAACACTCAGACAAACGAGTATAGGTTACACAAAAAGTTCTTGATATTGCTGTCACCGAAAAGTAACAGCTAACCATTCGTGCAATTACCTAATTCTATTATGAAGGAGCTAATCACTACTAACTGAAAATTATGAAACGTTACATTACCGACTAAGTTACGAATCATAATTATATTATATCAAACTCCTTATTAATGTAAATTGTAAATAGGATTGTGATTTTGTATAGTCCGTATAATCGCCGTAAGCCAATCTAGCTTACACTCAAAAATGACTTGACTGATTTTGATGAAATGTTTAATGTGTTTGTGCGACCCACCCTGGATTGTTTAAAGATTCACAATTGACGTGGCCGGGCAGCATTCGTCAGAAATAAAAATATGGGTTCAGAAATGAACTTCACGTAGGTATAAACAATATTCGTAATCGTAAGTTTTCTCCATCTATTTCGTATTATTACAGTAAGTACTAGTGTGTAGTGAGTTAAAAGCAAGTGAACTCCACGAGTCACGAGTCACGACCGAGAGAAAGGTGCCAACGAAAGTGTTCAGTTGTGGCAACTGGCAATGAAATTACGAGTTCGTCTCGAAACCGCACCATCACTGATTCGATGCCGTACCAAACCCGCGCAACACCATTCGAGCGGATCACTTGGATTGCGAAGACTAGATACTTACAAGGAAAAAATAATGAAGCTGGCTCTCAAAAACATTGCGAAAAACTGTGCAAGAGAGCGAAATAAGCCGTCCGATAGCAAAATATTATGAAGAGATCTTTTCCACAGTGGTTATAGCGGTTCTTATCGGTGGCGCAGACATTTCTTCTTCATAAGAAGAAATGTCTTCGCCACCTATAAGAAACCTGAAGATATAGGTATACGAACGATTTACGTAAACCTATTTCGTAAAAGCAAACAGTATCTGTTAATTCTATAGGTGGCTGCTGAGCGAACTATAGCGTGGCCTCACACTGCCGGCAAAAGAAGCCTTTTGGCACCGGTAAAGGTATACCTACATGCCTATTGTCTGCGCATAATTCAAGATATTTGCGCTTGACTACAATCATGGCTGATCTGAAGGAAAGCAATGACAGAGAAAATGCTATTGACTCTCCTTTTAAAGGCACCGAGATTATACTTGGCTGGAAACACGGAAGGTTGAAGGATGTATCAGAAACGTGGAAGTTCAGTTCACTGGATATCCAACCACATAATTATTTACTTCGCACTTGACCAATTGTTAGATAAGTACTGAAATTGTAATTTATCAGAATATAATTTAGAAGAAAGAAAAATTGTTTATTCAGAACTCAGAACCACAAAACAGTGAAAATCCACAAAATACTAAATACATAATAGTTACGTAGTAAGTATGAAATTTTGTGATTCCAAAATGAAGTACACTCAGCGTTTGCTACGACCGTGGAGCCTAGATTTGACCCACGGACACAGAGCTGGCCTTCCATTATAATGAAAACAGACGATTGATTTGATTGATTAATTAACTTTTTTTTCATCTCACCCGCTCGGAAAGGAGATTTTTAATGCCCAAAATGCGGGCGGGAAATGCTATTATATTCCCTAGGGCCCAAAAGAATTTTCATTTCTCCCTAGGGCGAGAAAGTAGTAGTGTTATGTACGGCCGCAAATTTTTTTGGGTCTCGTGTCCTTTGAATGCCTCGCTATGCTCAGGATTCTATTCTTTGAACCCCTCGCTGCGCTCAGGGTTCAACCCTAGACTCCTTCGCCGCTCAGCATTCAAATTTGACACTCGGCCCAAAAATCCATTTTTCATCACTCATACACGGAAAGTAGGTCTGAAGTTGCCTGAGAAGCGGGTTGAAAGTAATACTTTGCAGCCCTAGGGAGAATCGTTTTCAACTGACAGCTGTCAAATAATTAAAAAAAACTAGTTGTCACATTTTTATTGGAGTTCAAATGAAACACGACATACCCGAGTGCATCCATAGACAAGAAGAAAGATAGACTTTATTCATAAAGTAAAGACAACTGATTCATAGACATTCATAGACAATCATAGACAATACTTGACTATTAAAAAGCTAAATGCATAGCCCGCCGGCTAGGCCAAAGAAAAAAAAAAGGCGGGAAAGTGGCAAGCGGCAATCCGATCTTCATTTGTTTTTCGAGTTGTAGAGTTTTGTTTAGGCTTCTGTTTTTAACACATTTTATTGACACAATTATTCAATTTTCTTTAGCTAATTTCTATTTTTATTTTGACTTTCCTTATATTCGTAATGAAAAGCACAGTGTTTACCTCGGGATAAAGACTTATTTAGTCCCTCGAACTATAGGCCCCCTCGCTACGCTCGGGCGCCAAACCCCGTCTCGGGACTAAATAAGTAACTTTCATCCCTAGGGTAACAATGTACTATTGCGGCCTTGCATAACAAATAACTATTATTACCTAAGTTAAGAATGCGCCTCGAAATATCCTAGATAAAATGTCTACGCTCGCTCTGTTTGGTTTCTAATTAGATATTTATCAGTGTTGACCTTGTTTAATATCTCTTCTCATTAGTCATATTTTGTTTTACTTGTTGCCGTTATGATAGCGCCTCAGCTCTTTTACTCGTCAATTCGTAAATTTTAATGCTAATTAGTCAAATATTTGACAAAAATCTGAGGCCCAAACGTTAAAAACTTTTGGGGCTCAGCTCAAAGACACGATTGATCATGTGTGCCAGTTTGGAATTATATAATTTCTGGTCTGGTGAAAGACTTCGGCCGCGTCTGGTTACCACTTACCACACTATCCGCAACGACGCAAGCTCAATGCTTTAGCGTTCAATGCCGTGTATAGCAACCGTAGGGGTTATAAGTATAACCCTTTCCAAGGTAGTACGATAACATCTTCGACTGCATCTTCACGATTACTAATGTACTTGTTCTCTACTTGTAAAGTACTTGTACTTGATTGCAATCTCGTCTGATGCTAAGTGACGATTCGGCCGAAGATGCAAATGACGATGCATACAAGCCCCACCTACTTGCTGTGGTTAAAAAGAAAACTGAGAGTTACTCATTCAGTCTACCATCAATGGTCACTAGCCAACGTGTGTATAGTTAGTAGGCAAGTCCCTATCTACTCTTGTTAACTAACATTTATAAGAACTTTTTTTCTGATTGATATATTTAATTTTAACATAGGTTGGTACTCTTGCAATTAGTTTTTTAACAAACCATATTCAAGGATAGTAATATGATTGTTTATAATCGAACACGTTCTGCGTCCGTTTCCCACAACGAGTTTCCAATATGCATATTATCTTGGAAGTGAAATCCGGCGTCGTACTCGTAAACCCCCGGGTTAGGTGGAAAGTTAGTAATAACGTACAAATTACTACATCCTCGTGGTTCAACGACCCCGACAATTGCATAGAAACTCGACGCATTTGTCAATGTAACGTGATATTTAATAAAACTCCCTCGTCTGTTTGTCAAGCGATGTTGTCTTTGTTCTTTTTCCATTCTTATATTTGAACCTAATCTCAATCAAATATCGCTAAGAAAATAGTGGATTCATTACAATACGAGTATGTTTCACGATTTTAATAGCAATATGACGACTGTAACTTGGTCAATACCGTCATTAATATTAGGCAAACAAAACTAATTTTCCTAACATAGTGAACTATGTTAAGAATATAAGTTTTGTTTAGTAAAAATCGGGCTTATTTAATCCATCTGAGGCAATCATCCAGCTTTTATCCTATCAACTTATTCAACGGTGTCAATAGGTACTTACCTACTCTAACAAGTGGAAAATTAAAAAATTTTAAACACCCACGACTTTTGCAGACTTGTAATTGAAAAAGGATTAAATAATTTGTTTGAAACTCCCCGACTAAAGGAAAGTAAGAACTAAGAACCTATCAGTATAATTACAAATCCAAGAAAATCCGCCGGAGCTGCTGTGTTTTGCCTATGACGGTGTTGATGGTGCTGTTTACCAGTTGATGACTAATTCAATTTCTTGATACTTCTCATATACCGGCAGTTTATCAATACTTACTAATTACATTAATTGATATTGGAAACGAAAATAGCAATGGCAGCTCCGACGGATTTTCTTGGATTTGTAATTAAACTGATAGGTTCTTAGTTCTTACTTTCCTTTAGTCGGGGAATTTCAAACAAATTATTTAATCCTTTTTCAATTACAAGTCTGCAAAAGTCGTGGGTGTTTAAAATTTTTTAATTTTCCACTTGTTTAATAGTTTTTCGATTAATATATTAATGTGATTTAAATTATATAATTATTAAAAAATGAAAATTAATCTTCAAACTAGCCATTAGCTCCTCTAGCAGCGTTTGAAGGCATCATCCCTTTATTTTTATTTTTTTATTTTATTACAAATGATACACAAACAGTCACTGTATAATCTTTAAAAAATAGTACAATGTTTAAGTCTAGTGCGAGTACAGTAACCTTTACATGTGTACACAGCATTACATAACTTTTCCGGACAATCCCTTCCAAGACATTAAGAGACGTTTATTGTGGCGCCCCCTGCTGTTCAATCACAAGAACAACTATCTAAGAACCATCGCCAATGAATACCAAACATTATACAGAAAACTGCATCTAAATAGGTCAAGCCGTTATTTAAATAAATGGGAACATTCGTTTGCAATATAAATGTATATTATGGCGCCCCCTGGTGATCGATGTTCGTAACAACTATCTAAGAACCATTGCCGCTGAACACCAAACATTATACAGAAAATCGCATCTAAATCGGTCAAGCCGTTTTTGAAATAAATGGAAACATTGATGTGCACACACAAACAAACAAACAAACAAACAAAAATATTTTTGCATAATTGGTTTTTGTGAACAATTTAACATACAAACAAATATAAAATCTTTTTAACAGAGTAATGTACAAACGGTCTCTCACCCTAAACGCATATACCCGTACTCAGTTCCGTCGTGGGTAAAAATGGTTTTTGATAAACTAATTAGGAAACTTACAAAACCCTGAACATGATTGACGTTATACCTATACTATGTGCCCTAAACTGCTTTTAGAAATCTCAATGCCTTCGCATATCTTAGATTTAAAACAGTCAAAAAAGGTCATGAATCATGATAAAATGTCACCATAATCACCATCTAAATAAATGAATAGGTTCCTGTCCTACGCCTCGTGTGACTTGTGTCCTATCCTTTTGGATAACCCTTATCAGAAAGATTTTCCGTCTGCCTGATTCTTTCAACCAATACGGGTGACCATTTGCGATAGATAGGTATAAGTTTTGTTTTGTTAGTAAGTATCTACTGTCAACTCATTACTCTATTATTACCTTCTCATTAAAAAAGTATTTTTTTAATGAATTGTGCACCGCAATTTCAATTTTCAGGACAATAGTATGTAACTAATAACCGGTCTCTATTATTAGCTTTACATAATGTACTGCAGAAAATATAATTAAAGTCTTACGTTCATATAAGAATATTGATAATTACCTAACTAATTAAAAATTTAAAGTTAAATGTAATGTTTTTAGGAATAATTCTAGACTAGAGTCAAGAAAATTAGTTAAAGAGCTTGTTAGCACGTTCCTATCTATAACATGTTCGCGCCGTAGTTTATTTACATGTAGATTATGTCTAATTAGTGTATCAATTATTGAATACTTAACTGGATACCTACGTATAATTATGGAACCTACCCAATAAATACACATTCTACCAATTCGAACTCCTGTTATAATTCCATTCCATTTTCAAATTCTAAAATTTTTTTAAAATTAATCAGTGTTCGTTCATTTCAGCCGATGGACGTCCACTACTCCTGGACACA
Source organism: Coenonympha arcania (assembly GCA_036785405.1). Taxonomy (NCBI): domain Eukaryota; kingdom Metazoa; phylum Arthropoda; class Insecta; order Lepidoptera; family Nymphalidae; genus Coenonympha; species Coenonympha arcania. The sequence continues at coordinate 7,489,178 of CM072058.1, read as the reverse complement.
GGCTTCCTGTAAGGTCCTAAAGATTTACAAACTGCACAATTACAGTTGCATGCAGCGGCTGCGTTTTTCTTAAGCTCATCAGTCCACCTGCGCAATTTACTAAGCTTGAAGAACCGCGGTTGCCTAAGTATGTGTGGGAAATTCATCTTTCCAACTTTTGGGTCCTTGGGAATATAATAGCATTTCCCGCCCGCATTTTGGGCATTAAAAATCTCCTTTCCGAGCGGATGAGATGAAAAATATTATGTGCCACAACCATCGCCACTAAAACTAACCAAAACGTTGAGCTATGCTACCTCAGTGCTTATTTATCGTTATATTTGATTCCTAAAAATCTATTAATATGAATGGTATTATGATATGAAATATGCAATAGACTAAATTAAGGGTAAGTAGAAAATAAAAGTCCTAGAACTATATACCTACGCCATTACTCTCTGTCATGGATTCAAGTAGATATGTGAGTGGGTGCAGAAGATATACATTTATTTTATCAAGAGGAAGCGCAGATTAAATCAAGACTTGTGCAACGACAGATGCTCTTAATATCTTAAGTGGCTAACAAACTGTAGTAGGTAGTAGGAACTCGTATACATCTATTTTTGTTTCGATCTGCAAATCTTTATCTTCTCAATGTTTTGAAGATAAGTAACAAAATTACATACGATGCAGTAATCTTGTTTAATCTCTGCTTATGATAAGTTTCTTATTGATTGTCTTCGGTTCCGAAAATATTTTCAGAACTTAAGACAGTCAGATCATTACGTAGGTAATATAATTATCAAGAAAGGATGGATTTTATTTTAAACACTCTATTACAATAAAATTATTTTTTTGTTTTTAAAATGAAATTCATTGCACGATTTCAATATTTTCTACAGCCCTTCTCTAGTATGAGTATGATAATTTATCTTACAGTCCAATCCTATAAGACAAAATAACATTTATAATAATTATTTATAAGAAGAATTTTTGGTCTTTAATATTTATTGCATTTCATTCATTAAGAACTTAATGCCTCGATAATTTCATTTGATATTTTCCACGTGCTAAAGTTATAATTTTAAAAATCTGCTGATGTATATTTTTCAAAAAATGTTTTTCATCTGTTACATTCAGCTGACTCCCTTGCCTTGCGTGTGTAGACAACCCTTTTGCCACATACGTTCTCGTGGCTAATACCGGTGATAATCTCTAAAGTGATCAATAACTGATAGACAACAAAGGGTGTCCAACTACCCCCATACAACACTGATTACCCCTATCGTATGCTCCCTTACAAAGAACACCACACAATTGAAAATGTAAATGACGCACAGTGTCATGGTGTTGAATTCTCTTTATTGTAAGAATGGTTACCTACATAGTTCTTAGAATATGAAATCAGTATGACGACAGGTATTTTTAATGCCAAGGTCTGCAAGTGTTAATGGATGTCTTCACAAATTTTGGAATAACGTTTCGAAAGGATAATGAGCATGGATGTGTGGATTTCCGTACCAAGCTGATCCAAACCCAAACTTTATTTTTATATACTACGGTCTCCACATTAACTCCTAAAATTTTTTTTATTAACATCCGCAAGTTATAGGCAGATAAACAAAGTGTACTTCTCAATAAAATCTGTATGATATGACAGAAAATGTGTGTTGAAAAGAAAGTAACTTTTTGTAGGTATGCAAAATTAAATTCCGAATATGAAAAACAAATTCCTATAGTTACAATGGTTTTAAGAAAACACTATTTTATTTTCCTAGAATATTTTGGTTTTGTTTCATGAGAAAACTTGACACCACCTTTGTTCACACGGAATACGGATGAGACATATGAAGCTAAAAATAAATAACTAAAAAAATAGAGCTGTCATTTTTGACATCCGAATTTATTTATTTTTTAATTTTAACTATCTAAGTACTTTAGATTTTCTAAATTTATAAAGATTTAGTAACTTCTAAGAGGATGATGAACGCGTTAATTTAAAGTAGGAAGCTCCATCGTTTATGCGTTCGATTAAAGTGCAGTAAAATTTCATATCCGTCAATAAAATATAACGTTCACGTAGCTCTAGAAAGTTTCCCATTCTAACGTGGAATACAACTTCAGTTTCCTAGAAATTCATCCGTATTGCTATAAAGTACTATCGCATCGATGTCGTCAGCATAGCAAAGAAAACTAACTAACTACAGTATGAGCAACTTATTAACGTAGTATAGATAAGCAAGAGTCGTCAAAAATTAAATAATCGTCACACTCAAACCAGTATAATTAGTAAGAAGTCGGGTGTGTAACTATGTAGGTAGTTACGTTTGGCTTTAAATAGTAATCAGAAGCCAGAAAGCCCAATTATATTCTAATATTTATTTATTTGTCTTTACCAGCGGGTTTACCTGATTCTTAAAATAAATACAGTCATACAAAATCATTGTCAATACATTTTCATGAGTGTATGTAAACCCATTTTAAGGTACTAAGTATTTCTGCTTGCTTCCGAAATTGAAAACAAGTACTACTACAAGTAGAGTAAAATCGATGAAGAACTAGCAAAATATCACGTTTGTTGTGCGGGAAAACACTTTCATCTTTATTTTCTCTATTTTTTTCTTGATATAGCGGCAACGGAAATAAGTACATCATCCGTGAAATTTCCAAATATTATGTAGCTATCACGGTTCAAGAGATGATGACAGACGGATTGGCCTGATGCTGTCAGACGGACGGACGGATGACCGGCGAGGTCTCGGTAATAGAGTCCCGTTTATTATCCTCAGGGTACACAAGTCACAACCCTAAAAACTAGTTGCTCACTTTAAAAATATGAAATTGATTGCATTGACTTGTTGACTACAAAGGAACATTACTCTAAAAATGCATCTTATAATTTTGCAATTATATATTGTGTTGGTTTGTACAGATTGTTAGGTACCGTGTGTAACGTGTAAACTGTAAAGTATTTATTAATAAACCATTTATATAATGTGTTTCCGGCAGGATGCTTCTTTAATATTTGTATACGTTGCAACATTGTACAATGTACGTTTCCTAGGAATGTATAGTTTGTGTAATGCTGCCTCAAAACTATGCGATCTTACGATTGATGTTACCACCATTTCTGCACATCGGTTCATCATTTTTTTACAGCTAACTTCTAGGTAGGTTCGTAACTTCTTGTCTCCTACGATTACGTTGTAGCAAGTTACTTGTATTGAAAGCTCATTAAGGCCAATAGCGAGTTGAGTTTCTTCGACAGCTTATTTTAGATCATACAAGTATCACACTAGTTTCAAAGGTTAATAGGTTACAGGTGTCACATCTCTAGGTAAACTTGCTTTATCTCTGATTGCATATCAATAATAACTAAGTATATAAGGCGAGAACTCGGTCAAGTATAAAACATGTTGTCGATGAAAAGCTCTGGTAAGTACAGTACAAATTGCAATAGGTATATATGGAGAGGGCTATGTTAGGAGTTTCCCTGAAGAATAAAATCGGAAATGAGGAGATCCGCAGAAGAACCAAAGTCACGTAGCCCAAACCATTAGCAAGTTGAAATGGCTGTGGGCAGGTCACGCTTGTCGTAGAGGCGAAGGTGGTTGGAGCCGGAAAGTCCTTGAATGGAGACCGCGTACAAGTGAGCGTAGTATGGGGTGCCTCTTGCTCATTGGACTGACGATATAAAGCGGGAGGCGGGAAGCGGCTGGATGAGGAAGGCTGAGGATAGAGTGTGGTGGCGCGCGCTTGGGAAGGCCTATCTCCAACAGTGGACATGCGCAGGCTGAGATGACGATGTAGAAGAAACATGGGAAAGATGGGGAAGTAACTAAAGTCAAAAGAATAACGTGTAGATACGTAGTCGACTTTATAGTACAGCATAACATTAGTAACTAAACCTGGGAGTATTAGCTGAGCTATAAGGTTTGAATGTAGTAGCACACCAACTTTTCCGATTAATCCCCGAGGATCTCTTATACTGCAGCGTTATGCAAAAAGCGAAGCCCTCTCAAATACTGCCTCAGATTGTGCGATGGGGTCAAGCGTAGTCTGTTTAAAGACGCCTTCACACGGAGCTTATTTCACGGATTATGCGCTCGTACAAATATGTTTTTCTTTTCAAAGTGCTTTGCTGTCATGTTTGCTCACTTATCCTTCGAAACGGCTTGACCATTTATTTTTTTGTGTATATTCGGTAGGTCTGAGGCCTGAGCATAGGACGTTTCTCAGACCCCTAAGTCAGAAATAATTATTTATGTCGCAAATCAACGTTTGCCGGGTCAGCTAGTTAATAAATAGAATTTTAAATTAAAATACAAAGGGATAATTTTGGGTACCATGCTTCCCTGCTTTGAAATTGATTTTTTGTAGGAATATTTAGTTTCATATTTTTATTGTTAGTAAAAATAAATAATAAATCCCTAATAATATTATTTATTCTATAAGGCAAATATCTTAACACACTTTGCAAAATTATTGGAAGACGTCAGACATCAAATAACAGGAAATTACTATGATTTTGTTTGATTTTATTATACTAGCTATAAAAAAAAATATGTTGATAATGTCCCAAAATAATTGTAATGTAATGTAGGTATATCTTTTAAAAAGTCGGTATACATATAAATCTGTAGTTTTCGTTTTTAATTACTATTCTAATTAAATAAATAATTATAGCTTCCGCGGTTAAAGAACTAACTGGTTTCGATCAAAGTGTAATAATCGTGACTGTAACACAAAACGCGTTTTTGAAATGGACACCTCAAATAAATCGGATAACCCGATGTGGGTCATATCGATTTCCTTATAGATAGACGGACAGTCGGGTGAAACTTTAATTATAATGTTCATGAATGAATATTTTTTGTAACTTCAATATAAATGATGTAACTACTAATTATAGAGGCAATTAACTGCATCGCGTTACATAATGCTTACTAGTTAACAGGGTCGGGTGTATTATGTTATTGTACTCAATGTCTTGATATGTAGAGCGCATAGAAAACATTCTTTACGGTAAAGAATATAACATATACTTTCTTTAAAGTCAAACCAATTAAAAATGAAAAATAATACATTAATCACGTGTGCCTATGTTTTCATTGGATTGCATTATTTATTGCACTGGAGGTAAGAAATACCCGTTTTGAAGAATGTTGTAAGACATACCAAAATACTAAAATAACAGAAAAATCTTTACATTTTAAAATAAAGTAGACATAACAAAATTATTGGTTAATTGTTCTTGTCTAACATGTCCCTAAAACCTATTGCAGTGTGCGTGTCATCATTTTAGGTAGTTTCATAAAATAAAGAAAAATGTACTGTAGGTATACCTTATACGCTAACATTAAAGTAAATAGGTAATCCATCGAAGTATATCTTTTTTTAATTGCACTTGTAACATTTAATTCCACATAACCTGTTCCATCAAACCACTCATTTCCTTTTAATACGGAATATTTTACAGTAGATAATTAATAGCTGTAGCCATTTAAATAAGTATACGTATGTACCTATTTGCTATGTCATAAAATAACACGTTGGTACCATAGCTGATAACCGTAAACGTAACATATTAAATAGTTAAAAGACACAATGCCTCGTCTGAACGTTGCTTAAATGGTACTTAAAAATGGCGGATGATCCTTCAAGTGCATAAGCCAGACCGACTCGTTTCGCTCTCAATTCTATTGATGGAACTGGTTTTAAAAAAGAAGCAATTTCTTTTACGCAAAAACAGTTTTATGACACTGATCTAGCAACATATTTTAAGTGCTAATAAGTCCAACCAACTAGACTGGAATGAAAGTCATCAAGCTCTAGATTTAGCCAGTTTTAGCGAGGCACCTGCTTGGAAGAACGGCGACATCAATTACTATAAATCTTAATCAATCATTTTTATAAACAAGTTTGTTATGATCGAGAAACTTTCCACGCTGAATGTGAAGGTCACAACTTTAAGGATCGTCTGCATTATAGAATCAAACATTACACAAGAATTTAATAAGTAAATATGCAAAAATGTGTTGTCTGTTTTTGTGGCAACTGGCAAGGGAACTACTAATCGACGTTATTTTGATAAGTAGCATAATTAGTTAGTAGCGTAATTACGTTTTATATTTGTATCGAAGGTAAGTATTTGAAAACTCTAATCAGACTTTTTCGAATTATTTTAATTCGTTCGTTGGGTATCTTGGTATTGAGCTGGTATATAAGTGAACTAAAACATTTGACAATATAAAAGTTACATAAGTTAGAAACTAAAACTGCATTGTATGAAAACAGCAATTAGTATTACATCAACAGTACAGTAACTATAACGACTATCGCTTGGTTCTTTACAATATTTCTGATCATTAGTGAAGTTTTAAAAGACGTGCCTACTCAAGTATTTAATTAAGAAAAACATACCTTACGCAACAAATAGACAAACTACATTATACATTTATAAAACTACAGAAAATTTTACTAGGTACATACATACTAGGTAGGTACTAGATACAAAAATATGGGTAATATTTTCAACCGACTTCAAAAAAGGAGGAGGGGTTCTCATCAGGGGTTCTTAATTTCGAGTCCCGAATTTGCGGTGTAATGTGTGTTTTAGGAAAACTATAACTAAAACATATAACACACATACAAACTATAATAGACAAACATATAAACTATAACAGTTAACTGGCGGTGCAGAAGGAAAGTTGCATGCCTGATCTCAAAGCAACCTAGGTATATAGGCCACAACCACTCATTTTAAGAGGAAACCCGTGCCCAGCCGTGGTACATTGAGAGTTGAGGTTGAGGTTGAGAATTGAGTTGAGGTTGAAGGGTTTAAACGACGCATAATACATTCACAAACAAAACGGGTTCGTCTATCGATTTTTTGGTCACATTTTGCCCTTTAAATCGCTCAGCAGTCAACAACATTGGAGCAAAAGATCAACGCGTTGTTTTGAATTGACTGGATCGCCTGGACTGCAGAGTATTCGTTTCAACCCGGACAAACGGACGGTATTCCGGAATAAAAATTATATGAATGCGGACAACGTGCCTGAAATAGAAACAATATAAAATTCCTGGCGAGTTTAATCGAGTTAAATATTCGCCGACGGTCTCATGTGCGACACTAAATGGCATCAATTTCATCCCATTTCCTGAGTCGGCTCCCTGCGAGCGAGACCCACTGCGAATTATTAGAGCCAATAAAATTACTCTTGGAGGTCGACCCTGCCGGCTCTACCCATATACTTTACTCCCGCTGGATTCACAGTTCGTTGGTTTTGATTGTGTTCGAAAATTGAATTGACGTGCGGCCGACCACAAAACTTAGGTCTTTATTTAGATGAAGACTTAAGATACATAGAACACATAAATATAAAAATAAGAAATGCGTTCTACAAATTAAAGGTACTGTATGGTATTAGACGCTTCCTAACGGAGAAAATTCGCCTAGTACTTGTGGAATCTCTCGTTTTGTCATCATTTAATTATTGTGATTCCGTGTATGGCCCAAGACTTTTTAAAAAAACAGAAAGTGCAATACAACGAGTACAAAATGCCTGCATTAGATTTTGCTTTGACCTTCCGAGACGAAGCCACATTACTCCGGTTTTAAGTAGTCACAATATTTTAGATATGACATCACGGAGAAAATTACACCTCACTATGCTGGTACATAGAATATTATGTACAGGAAAACCACCTTATCTCCATGAGAGACTGGTTTGGCGTACAGACAAAAACACGACGCGACCACAGTACAGAAGAAGGCTCGCAATACCAATTCACGAAAAGGCTGGTTTCAGAGGTTCCTTCCGATTTGCTGCTGCAAAAATATGGAATGACCTCCCTCCTCCTTTTCGTGAATTGAATCAAAAAAGTCACATAGCAATTAAATTTAAATTCAGAGATTTTTATTTAAATGTTCAAAAAGAGGCAGCAAAATCTAAATTTATTGGGGTAAGTTAACTGTCATCCGTTAGGTATTTACTTTTAATTATTTTTTGTTTTGTTTTTCTGTTCTGTATGTATTACTAATTATTTTAATTTTATAATTCCCTAATAGCAATATCCTTTTTAATTCTTTCATTTTTAAATAAATTTAATTTAATCTAGCTCTTATAATCAATTATAGTTAGCGCAACGGGCGACGCGACGCGTTTTTTTATAGAATTCATTCGAGAAAGGCGCAAACTGAAAATCAGCGTTGGGCATTGTTGCCTATGCCTGACATTGCTGAGTTTGTGACCTATTGTTTATTGCTAGTTTTAAAGTAGTTGTAATGCAAATGTATTGTTCCTTGTTATTATTTCTACCTATGTATAATTTTTTATGTCTAGCAATAATGTTAACAATAAAGTCATTTGAATTTGAATTTGAATTTGAAAACAAAATACTCCTAGATAAAAGTTAGATTAAACAAAAAGACACAGAACTTTATGTTTAATTATAACAAAGATATCGGTATCTGTAGCTCCTCTAATCCTGTTTTATCAATGCACATTTAGTTTACAGGGTATATAAATCCGAATATCCTTGAAAGAACTTTATATTAATGGAGGAAACCAATTAAAAGTAAAGCCTATCCAGTCTTCAGAAATTATGCTACGCTATCTATTAAGCTATTATAACATGATACTTACTCATAATATTATGCAGATAAGAATTAGAGCGTAAGAAATTTTGTGTGAAATTATAGGCACTTAACATACCTAACTTATCTATTACCTAAACTTACGTAATTGCATAGAAATTAGTACAGCAACAATTAATTGATGGATAGTTATTATAATTTTTTAAACTGAAAAAGTCACTATTTAACAGATATTTAAAATTAATAATAATTTTCGCTTAAAATTAATAATTTTTTCCATGAAGAATAAATTATTTATACCTAGGTACTTACTTACGTTCGTATATTTATAAAATAAGACGATAAAAAGCCTTGAGTAGGTACCTACGTTCAATTCAGGTATCGCTATCATACGATCAATGAAAGTTTAATTTATTATTTTGTGCGAAGTATGTTTGCATATTGTATATTTAAATATTATTAGAACACTGCTATTAAAATTGTCATCCTGTCAATGTATAACCATCTTAATATTATTTTATTTAACTACATATCTCAATAATTAAATAAATGATCTTGTAACACGCTTCATAATATTTTTTTAATGGTTAAGTTTTATAAAAAAAAGTCGGCTGTCGTATACGATAATAATGGATGGATAAATTATTGAGCAATATTATTTCTATTAAATAACATTTTTTCTATTAAAATAATCTTTCATTAACTTTTTAAATATTTAAATTAAATAAGTGTTAACTTACGGTTGCGATTTTCTAGTCATTTTCAATGGAATTTTTCGCAGTCGATTGAAAAAACACAAACAGCAATTGTCCCTGGTTCCGAATCACCAAACACAAACACAAATTTAAAAAAAAAAAACGCGTTTGAAATTAGAAATTTGGCGGCAATCGGTCACATGAGCATGTTTCCCTTCTCGATCGTGTCACCACTCTCCGATGATCGCGCCTCGGTCCGGACACGATATGCGCCCTACTTCAACTTTACGATAATATTACTTGTGCGACAGAGACGCAAATACTTTACTCGCTGTGCTAGAAAAAGACAATAAAATAAACTAACTTATTTCAAAACTTTTTCAGTTCAATTTCTATTTTTTTTTCAAAATGAGCTCTGACTGCAAGACAGACGACATTAATCAATTTTAAGCCTCATCATAAAGTGCTTGAACCGTGAATGAATTTTGTCATTCCTGTGCATGAGAAAATTCATACAACTAGCGCCATCTGTATGAAAACTCCAATACTTTTCGTAACTCAAAGCGTAGCGTTTGCGCTCTACGAAAATGCCTGCATGTGGCCTACAGTTGTGACCGTATCGATTTTCATTTTTGTTTATAGCTACGAAGCTAGAGGGCGTTGGCTATTCTCCGTCCATAAAGAAGGATGTTTGTCGCTCTTTTTATTATTGTAGTGATTTCATTCATATTCTAAACATCTACGTATCGTAGGACATCTACGAATACGCTACGTAGTCTGAGACGGCGGACGTACTGACATCTACAGAGTTATCGTTGTTTCAATTATGTAAAAGGGGATTCATTTGGGTATTTCGTATTTTTTTGATTTTTTTTATGTTACCGTACCGATCGTAACATGTTAGTCTAGTCTGTTTATTTGACATCCACTTTTGTCTAAACGGCTATAAGGTATATGACTGAATTTTACATGAGTCATCTTTACTAGAAGTGATCTTAATTTTCCTAAGAATAACCAAGTCAATTTACTATCGATAATAATATTCTAATCATCATAATTCTTTGAGTGTTAATATCTACTTCTACTAGTTTATTGAGTATACCTACCAAGGCTAAGATGTGCGCGTAGTGATAATTTCGTCTACTTTTGCCGACGTCTTTTCTTTTTCTAATCCATTTAGATAGACAAAGTACGAGTAGATAGACAGATAAACTTTACGTATGTGATCTGTGGTACTATGGTCAGCATTTTGTTACGACTTTTTGAGAATTTTCTTGTAAGTACCCACCATAGAGACGAATAAGGCGTAAAAAAGCAAAATAAAGGTACTTACACTTTAAGCTTCTTCTTGCCCTCAGCTTGAGAGATGGTAGCGGGCGGCGGCGGCAAATCGTCCATGGGGACCTCCTCGTTTGGCGGCGAAGGTGGCGACTTGTCGAACTCCGCGATGGGAGCTAACTCCGGCATCGGCGACACTGAGTTGCTATCCATGGCTGACAATTTGATGGGAGACACTTTGGCTGCTTTACTGACTTCTTGGGACTCCGGAGTCCCCGGAGACACGCGACTATTATAAAGTCAAAAGTTTCAAATCACTCACTTATATCCACTTTTCAACTTTACAGGAAAGATGCTTCAAAATTTGAGAGAGAAAATTCACTCAAAAGTTTATGTTTATAAAGGTGAGATTACTGGAGTTATAATGGTAACGATCGCAAACTTTCCGAGATTAATCCGAAGCAACTTTCGAGACCTGCGAGAATTCATAATTATTTACTTTAGGTAGGTACTATTATTGTATTCAAAGAGCACTCGTTTCGACCCGTACCGACAAATTGCAGGATAGTGACTACTGACTACATTCACTTTGATAAAAATTCCTTTGATCTTTGAAAAAGTGGAGGAAAAAATAATGCTCATATAACTAAAAGGCATACAGACGTTGAAATTATCTTTAATTTACGTTACTAAGGTTGTTACTTGTTAGAAACTTAATGAGTAAAAGTTAAAAAGAAAAAGTATAAGTAAACTTGCTGACCCGGCAAACGTTCTGCCATAAGGGATATAAAAAATACCTTACTACCCATACCCAATGATATTATAGATACATTTATATATGTATATAATATCATAGTTACTACCTCTCAGATAACCCGGATAACAATCGGTCCAGCCGTTTCGAAGGAGTTTGGTAACAAAAATTGGCACGAGAATTTTATTATAAGTAAACTAGCTGACCCGGCAAACGTTGTTTAGCCATTAGAAATATAAAGATAATTTGCGATCTATACTCTCAGACCTTTCGAACATACACAGAAAAGTTCATAAGAATCGTTTGAACCGTTTCGGAGCAGTCAGTTTCGGTTTTATAAAGAAAGTAAGATAACCAGAGATTCGTACTTTATGTTGATCATCGTCCAAACTTTCTAGTGCACAAATACATGAAGTAAAATGTAGGTACTTAAATTATTTGTAGCACTACAAGCGAAAGGACAATGCCCTGCGCCCTACGTATTATTATTTATTGTTCTACATGGCTACACGGAAGGGATGGGTAACGTGGTAGTTACTGTTCCTAATGTTTACACAATTAACACCCTACGGCGTACCTTTAGGGGACTACGTAGCAATTATTTTCCGTGTAGGTACCTATACATCGTTCCAATTTCTTTGTCAATTAACTAACGTGTATTACGGCGTCAAATCGCTTTTTCTATTTCTTGTGGATTTGGGCTAGTATTACCATCAGTGTCAGGTATTCAATCGTGAAGCAGTAATGTATTAACGGCGTAGAAGCCATATTTAAGTGATTTTGAATGAAGTTTTACGTAAAAACTATACCTAAAGACAATTACTTTCAAACGGTTTGAATGTATGCCAACCTAATGCCAATATGATTAGGTAGGTACTGGGAAAAATGCACGAAAAATGATTTAACAACTGATGTCTGAGGATGATGACCGCAGTGTTTCGTATGATAATGCAACGCAAAGTTGTGGGATGCACTGCATATGATAAGGGCCTTACACTTATCACACTAGCACTTAACATTAGGTAAACATCTTACTCGTCTGATCATTCTTTGTTATAAAAATAATTTGTATCGCCTGGCTTTGCATTCAACAAATCAACAAATTAAAATTAGACATTACATTATGTATACACATCGTAATCCAAAATAAACGATAACTTGTGTTATGGGATGCACCAAAAAGTCATGTTTTGGTGCAAGAGACGATGCAGTAGGCTGCTAGCTATTTACTTATCATGAGATAAAAAGGTAAAAAATAACGGCACACATAAAAACGTAAAAAAAATATTCAGGTCAATGAACGATGAATAAAGGAAAAAGAAAAAAGGCATTGAAATAAGCCAATACCAGAAATGGGTATTGAGGACAAATGAAGCCGATTTTAAGTAGAATTAGTTGAGAATTGCTGAGTGCTGTAGCTCGTACTAAGCCCCGCTGGACGCCGCTCTGGGCCGCTAACTGGATAACCAGTGACAACGCTATTAGGCAATCTGAAGCGAATTGTGTTTCAGAAAATCTCTGAGTTATGAACTTGACGCCTAATACTAAAGTTTTATTAAACTTATTATGTACACTATTACTATATAGTGTACAAAATCTGGGTGACCGAGCTTTGCTCGGTTGCCAATAGATGGCAGCAGGGTTCATATTTTTTTTTGTAAATTCGACATCATCTAAAAGTGAATCCTAGCTAGATCGATTTATCGCCCCCAAAACCCCCTGTATACTAAATTTCATGAAAATCGTTCGAGCCGTTTCCGAGATTCAGATTATATAGAAATATATATATATATATATATATACATATATATATATATATATATACATATATACAAGAATTGCTCGTTTAAAGGTATAGGATAATAAGCTTAGTTACTGATGAACTGTAAAAGAAATGGTTCATGGAAGACTACTAAAAGTGCAATCAGACAAACACAAAGGTTTAAACAAGTATCGATACTATGGTATTACAAGTTGGTTGGTGACAAACGACAATTTTTTTTTAACATTTTACCACTCAGTACTTGACTGCGATCTCACCTGATTGTAACCAGCATCGCACCGTATGGCTAAATCGCTGACTAAAACTATCCTGGCTGAAGCCTCCCAGACCAGATCTGAGCCAATTTAGAAATTATAAAATCCCAAATTGGCCCTGTGGCGGGAATCGTCAAAAAAGGGAAAAAGGGAGTTCGTCAAAACTTCTTGTAATTCTTGTAAACAAGGCATTATCACTCGACCACTAACTAGATTAACAGTCTGCTTGAATTGTTGACTAACCCGCGCGACCCACATTGCAATGTGGATGCTCTAAAATCTACGCTATTGCATGCCTCTTTCCCAGTCTATATGCCCTAACTTCGCTCATGCTACACCCTATTTTCTCCCCTTGGGAATTTAAGTTCCAAAAATCCTTTTTTAAATTATGGTAGCTAAATATTTGAGATGGTTACATGATAACTAACTGTGTGCAAAATGTAATCCGTCAAGATGGTTAGGACAATAATATGTTTATAGATCAGTCTTGTCACTAAGCATAATATTATACCAATGTCCAATACCTGCTTATTTCCCCAAAGTTCCCTTTCTATACCGATCATGAAAACGGGAAATAGTTCCGTGAAAACTCGAGGTGATCGGATTCGAATACATCTAGCTCACTGTTATTTGCTGTTTGTGATCCACTATTACTCCATTCCCTAGGGGGTAAGTAACCGAATCCAATATTCCAGCGTAAAAACAAATTACCGCACGCCTGCCGAAGCCGCTTTCGGATTTCAATCCTCTTAGGATTGCAAATGGCCGCGTTACCGTACCTATGCCGTAACAGAAAGGAAAATTGCGCGGTGTTGGCTGTGTTGGAAATGAAAAATTCAGAAGGTACAATCAAATGTCCAGGCTGCTTGTAGAATTGTTTCATTGTTATTGTTAACTCAGTGTAAGTAATATAAAGCTGAAGAAATTGTTTCTTTGTTTGTCTGACGCGTTAACTCAGGAAGACTTTCAGGAAAAAATATTTTTGTGTCAGATAGTCACTTTATCGAGGAAGGCTATAAGGCTATATAACATCACTCTATAATCTATATGAATCAAATAGGAGCATCGTTCCTTTAGCATCTATTGCATGGTAGACTCATCAAAACGGGCGAAGACGCGGGCAACAGCTAGTCTTATTTGAAGGTTATTGCTCATTACCATTATGCGCTTTTTTTAGGCTCTTAGAAACAGCAGCAGTCAGCACCCTTAGCTACTTATATTTACTTATCTCCGATTGATTGTCCCCGGAACCTGTCGACCACTCAAATGGAACGAAATTCGAAAAACGTATTCAATGACATATCCGATCGCTGAGTGAAACGTGATTTATGGAAGACAATTATTGTCATTACATACCTATTTGTCATAATTTTTTTGTAAAGGAGCTTTTCGTATTTTGAGCGATCGCAAATAAGTCATGGTAAAAACTGTTGAAAGCAATAAAAAGAAATGATTTGCAAACTGCCAAGGCAAACTAGATTTACGTGAGCATTAGATCAAATCAAGATACCTACGGCAAATCAAAACAAAGACCGAGGAAAGTGTATAACGCCGGCATGGCTACAAATTACGCTCGGTCTCAGGCGGGTATAAATTACCTAACGCCTGTAGCTGACTCGTAATTTTCTCGCTAAGACCTAAGACGAATGTGAAATGTGATCTCGAGCAATCTCGATCGACAGTGATACCTGCTGGCTATGGGACCTTGCACTAGCATATATTTTATCAAGGATATCGACATATGTATACCACTGAGTATTTCTTTGCATGGAAAGCCTACCTAACCTAACCTAGGCTTACCCAGACCAGTACCTCGCCTGATGGAAAGTGACGATGTGGTCGAAGATAGAGCGCGCTTACCTAGAAGATGCCTATTCACTCTTTTTAAAGGTACCCAGGATGTAAGATACCTACGGGAAACATAGATTTCGGTTGAGCATTCCAAACCTTAGCCATGCGTAATTGCATACCAAAAATGAAGAAGCAAACCGCTTTGTGCGTACTGGTGGTAGTGACGACATTGGGATGAAAGCCCGCCCTGTTTCTTGTGGTGCGGTGGAAAAAATGGTGAGGGTAGGACATCAAACAGCTGCTGAACACACTCCCCAAAATATAACGTACACTTTGTCTGGGAATTCAAGTACCTACATGAAATCTGTCATAGAAGAATCCTACCACCAGTAATTATATATACCTATTTATGTTGCAAAGGAAATATAAAAATATCTCTATTTTTATCTTCTACTTTAAATTATAATAGGTAAATGAAATGTAAAAAAGGGAAAGAAAATTGCAAGCCTAAAATGGGTCAAGACACAAAATATAAAAACGCTGTTCCTCCGAGGCATTGCGTACCGCGGGATAATGTAGAGATACTTTTGTCACTAAAAGCAAATATGCATTCACTACATTGTGGCTCTTAGGACACTGCATATAAAGATTATAGTGGTTTAAAGTCAATGTAGCTCAGATTCTAAGTGGAATACCTACAGTCGGCCACTGCTGAACGAGAAGGGGCCTCGGGACTGTTAGCAAATGAGGTCGCTCGCACAAGGGTTGTGTTGCCACAGTTAAAATGTACGCTAAGATATTAATACTGCATTCTCTGTGACGTTTACGACATTAATAACAACTTCTATTTCCTCCATACACCGTACATTTGTATCATATTCACTAATTCGATTTCAAAACACATTTCAAAAGGTAAGGTTTCAAAAGGTAACACATTTCACATTTCAATTAATAAGTGTGTGTTTGGGAGGCAGATATGCAGCTGTAGCCATATGACATATCCGATCGCTAAATTGATCACGTGACTACTGCGCAGACAACCGTCATTCTCATACATTATTTGAATTTCATTCCATTTGAGGCTCAAATGGAACGAAATTCAAATAATCTATCTAATAATATTGGTATCTTCCAAGAAAGAGGTCTATCGCTCAAATTTTGAGCGATAGACCTCTTTCTTGGAAGATCGCAATTATTTAATATGGCATATTATGGGCTATGGCTATAAGGTAGATACCTACCTAAGCTACGATTGTTGGTCAAATCGTGGTCAAATCAATTGAATAAAATCTCAAGATACTTGAAGCTTAAATGTTTGAAGCACTTTAACCAACAAAAAACAATTTGTACTATCGCAAACATTTTAGAAACCCGAAAATGTAGAGTATACAATACATAATCAACCTAACGTTACGAATGTTATTCCCATATAAATATTTCTCAATTTTCTAAAGCGTTAGAGATTGTTGAAATAGACTCAATAAGTCACTCGGCAGGAGAGCTTCACAGGTGACTTACTTTGTTATCATTAAATTAACTAGAATTCGCCACTCTGTTAAATGTCAGCGACCAAATCGATGGGTTAACAGTAGTTGAGAGTATTAAATGGAGCAAGGACTATAAGACCTCGGTACATACGCGTTTTGTATCATATCTATCTATGTACATTACAATAATATTATTATGAATGTCAAATGCTAGGCTGTAATCGAGTTACGCGTCGCAAGCTAAGTAGCTACCACATCTGGTTTATAAATCTCTTCCTAAATATAGCAAATACCAGAAGTTTTAAATGACTCATAAAAACAATGGAACAAAATAGGTTCCCTATCCATAAATTAGGTACAACTTCAGTTCTAGATTAACTAATTCTTATACACGAGCTCAAATCCCGCTGAGTACGACAGTTTTTTTACGCGTGCCTATTCAAAAAAATTGTAGGAACGTTTTTTTGGATTTTATTCTACATATTAATCTCTATCTACGAACCTTAATATTGATTCCAATACTACCGTTACTTCTTATATTAAATACATAATTATCAAAATATTAACCATCGTGAATTTAAGCACTGCAGTCCGACTTTAGAATAAATACAAATAGTGCATTTATACAGATTATTTATGGGCCTTAAATTTAAACGTTTTCTCACACCACTCTGTTTCTTTGTTGAACAAAAAAATTGACACGTCACATAGTGTTCGTAGCGACTTAAAACAGTCACATTACCCGTCATCCTCTCTTTAAAACAGTTCCCGGGAGATCCTGCGAGTGATTATATAGCTTGTGTCGTAGGAAATAAGGGCAATTATCCGCTGTAGTGGTGCGAGGAAGAGGACAATTTGATATGGCCTCAAATCATGCCGTTGCAATGGGGAAGGCTATCCTACGCGGCTAGATCCGGGACACCTAACTCCGATTTATGCAACCATCTGTCACGCCGGCCTCAGCAGGCGACGGTCACTCAAATTGGATTCTACTTTGTAAACGAAAGTACAACACAAAACTTGTTAATTTTTTTTCCCAAACACTTCTGTGGGCTGATTCTGTATCGTTAGTTAGCAACTCACGCTGGGTTATTAACTAACAAAACGGTAGATAATATCCCATTTTTGTATTATTTCTGCACAAATTAGCAACATGCATGGTATGTTGACATGATACCATACCAACCTAAGCTGGTACCATGTGCAAAAATAGGATTTTTGCCTCCATTTTCTTAGTTAATAACCCAGTGCGAGTTGCTAACTAACGATACAGAATCAGGCCACTGGTCGTATCAGAAACTTGGTTGAAGAACGTTGCAAGTGCAGAGTGATCGAATGTCAATTTTAGATATCAGAATTTAGAAAAATAATATTTCGCGTATAACATTTCTAATATTCATCAAAACATGTAGGTACATAACTCCGAAAAATTAGAAGTGCGTGATTCGAACCCCCGACCACTAGATGAAAGGCAGAGGAAAGGGTAAAGAGAGCACCAACATGCAGCGTGCTGCTTCAAATACACAAATATTCTTGATGCGCAATAAAAATATTATTGATAAAAAGTAATCTATGTGTTAAATAAGTTAATAGTGAATTAACTTACCTATATAAGTAATCTGTGTATATAATCCATCTCCATCCCAAATGTTAGCCAAATCATTTTAGTGGTTCATTGTCTCCATACAAACTTTGAATTCCAATTATATAATTGGTGAATTTTGAAAAAATCCTTTCTTAGTGCACCCCTAGAGCTCCTAAGGAATGGATGCACATGCACCGATTCTCTAGACCCTATAGATAGGTTATATATGCATAGATTCTATAGGTTTGGGCTGTGCAATGATATGTCAGTCAGTCACCAGTCAGTCATCATATAATCATAGCCTATATATAAGGCTCGGGAGTCCTACGTCATTAGGCGAAAGAAATGGCACGCCCCTGGCGCCGTAATATTTTACGACGACAAGGTATTTGCCTTGTCACACGGAAAACCCAAATTTGACAGGAGACACGGGAAAACGTTACATCACTAATTACTTAGTAATTAGTTAATTAACCGAGAATTAATTACCTACATTTAGCACGACTATTTGCTAATCATGAATGTTTAATTATTTGGGGAGTAATGTTTATCTTTAACTTCATGAAAAATTATAAGGGTTTTATTTTATAATTGCTATTCCTAAATAAGGTCGTCTATCGTCATGCTTAATTAACATAGGTACTATATAGTAATTACTTTTAACTTATTAAGTAACTTATGATGGTATATGATGGGTATGTCATCCTACTCTTTTATGGATAGGGAAAGTTTTGAGTGTAGCGAAATTATTAGTAATGCAGTCCAGGAGTAATTCTACGACCAAAGATAATGGATACTATATGTATATGCAATATTTCTTAAAAAGTAAAACGTATAACGAGCATAGTTCCTCATTGTATTTGCAACGTTTCTAAAAATGTATGAATATCGGACTATATTTACGGGTTACTACATTTAACGTTATTGCTTTTCGTATGAAAGCTTACAACTAGACGATCCTCTTAAGGATATGATGACCTAAATGTAATTAAAAATGCAGTGCCTACGTTAAGTTGCTACATGCTTTTCCGCAAGTTAAATAGTTCTCTACATAAAAGCCCTAAAAGGTAACGCCGGTTACTTCATACAGAAAACACCTAAAGAGGGTTATTAAGCTCTCGTCACACCGCAAGAGTAAACATCAAAAGGTAAGAGTCACCCTTGATTACATCTCGGGGAAGGCAACCTGGTAACTAATTTGTTTAGCAAAATATATTCCATGCGAAAAGTGTTTACGGACAAATTACCGGAACGAAAATTGGTAGACGGTTTCAAACGAAGCCTTTTACAATCTGACCCATTTGTGGCGGTTTACTTAATTATGAAAACTGTTATAGCTGTGCAGTGAAAAGAATTTTATTATATTTTTCAGAAGTAGGTACGGATTTTTTGATTTCAGATTTACTGAGAGTTTATATTTTTCAGGATATAGTTTGGGTATCACTTTTATTTTTATTTAAAGTACTTGAAATATGCTTTGTCACGCACTTAAAAGTTCGAGTAAAAGAGGTACTTAAAATAAAAAAAAAGTTTAACGGTTCATTATAAATGCAAAAATTATGTGACTCCAGAGAGTATGATATTCTACGGCTTTCAAGAGGCTTCGAATGAAATTCATCACGAATTCAGGAGATTAATATTAAAATTGGGGCCGGAGTCCACTTCAAATGAGCTCAACGTAAATAAATATTTATCAAAATTCTAAAGCCTGCGCTGCGTAGCGCCTATAGGGTGGTTTTCCAGTAAACTGGAGTGGTTACTACGCTACCATCTGTCCTTTTTTACCATGTTGTCATTACCTGTGGAAAATTTCCATGTGATTTGACGAAAAATTCATATAAAAATGATAATAATTTATTTTGATCATCATGACTAGACTAAAAGAAAATCACATTTATATTTACCTACCTGCAATAACTTTGTGAATACTCCACTCTACAGCTATTGGCAAAATCTGTGACTTATATAGGCTCTATTGACAGTATAGGCTCTACCTACATTTATGGCACACTTAGGTACAATTTACAGTTACAATTTCTGTGTATAAATTAAATACATAGAGCGTTAAAGATCTGTTAAGAAGTATTTATATTTTGTGACAACATAGATTTTTTTTGCAGCTTAGGTAGGTACGGTAGCTTTCAATTAGCTTGGATCTGGTCCTAATGCACTATTCAGGTAAGTGACTGCAGAATAAATAAGATTTTTCCTACGATAAATTTGCCGCAATCCTATATTGAGGTACCAGGCTGCAAGAGGCACAAGGATGCAGCGGTCTCCTGGAGTTATTACGCTCGCCGGATTGACCCGTTTCCGCCACCGCTCCCGCTCTTGAACTGGCTCCCTGATATAGGCCGAGGCCAATAGATTAACGCACGTGGTGTATTATATATATTAAAAAATACTACACAGTTTAGACGAGAGCCCCATTATACTGAGAGTTCCCTGCAATCCATCGAGATGAGTTGGTAAGTAAGGAAAAAGGTATAGGTCGCATAAAAAATGTCTTGGAAGCGCAATATTGCAGAGTAGATGTATATATTACCTACTAAATAAACAATAACTGTAAACTAAACAGTAACTTAGTAAACGTATGAAATATAGGAGTAGTATACAAAAGCGAATTATATGGTTGGCGGAGAGATAGAGAAGATGACAATTATAAATCGAGATCCAAACCCGAAAAAGTGCAATGAGCTTTTTAAATAAATATTAGATTAAGGATATTCGTAGCATTAGACGCAATGCTTATAAATAGAAGGAAAATGCACCTCTTGATGCTGCGATTGCTCCAGAGGAGCTCAACTAAGGAAAATAAGAACTTTAAGTTCAAGGCTGGCCAAATAACGATTTCGCCAACAATTATATATGAAGCAAAAGTAATCGTAGCTTAGTCGAAGCGAACTTTTATTCCAAGAAATCTTTTCAGGCAACGTTTTCAGGTAGCTAATCCACACCACATCACAAAGGCGGGTTTCAACAAAAGCGTTATAATAATGAAAGAATACAGCTCTAATGAATAGGTACTTATTTAAATGGCCTTGTATTGTAAGCGCATTTTCAGAGACCGCGAATTGGGGCGTGTGGAACTACGAACTACGAGGGCAGAATGATTCAAAATGACATGAAAAAGGAATTTAATTAGGACTTTTGGAGCACTCTAACCTATTCTTGTTTCATTTGGTGTTTTTTTCGTTTTCTGGGGTTGTACCCCCTTTGAGCAGGGGCTAGTAGTAGTTTTAGGTAGTTATTAGGAACAGAATGTTATTTTTATGTTACTGAACTGATACAAAATCTTTTCAATTTGCAGAATATAGCAAATTCCTGCGACTGATTTTTTTAATACGCATACTTAGGTTATTAACAGAGTATGGGTATTTCTATTATCAAGAAAAAATTGGTTGCCTGTAAAGTCGGTTTACTGACGATAGTTGAACGTGACAACGTCTTCATTGTCGCTCGTTCCGCGCTCGCGAGGTAACGCCGGTAACGCCGCATGAGCGAGGTAACGCCGGATGAGTCATGTTTTTTCGTGCGTGCAACCGGCTCTATCGATTTATAAGACGTTGTCACGTCAAAGAGTCTAAATGCCACGCCACGCCACTACATAATATTAATTTAGAAAACTAATGGTACAGAATACGGACATCATTACTAGGTACTTAATTGAAAAAAAGAAACTAGAAACGCTTTTGAAAACCGCTCGCTTGTTGAATCCAACCTTTACTCCGAGTCAAACCTACTCGTACAACACACAAAAGAGTCAATTAATTGGACGTATCTAATTCATGATTTGCATTTGATTTGAAGAACAAAAAACGATCTTTATACGTACGTAAATATAAAAACAAATGCAGTGAATTTAATGTTATATTATTTGAAATAAATTAACCAAAACTAGGTCATCGCGTAATGCATTGAAATGTTAACTGGCGTGAAGTTATAACTATAAAATAAAATATAATGATTATGAAATATTTATATTAGCTATTACCCAGATTTCATGGGTTGACTAAAAATTTATATGAGTTTTTATAATGTGAAAATTGTGCGAAACCAAGTCGTCTAAGATACCTTTATTATTGTATTGCTTATAGGTACCCTACTTATTTTCGTTTTACTACAGGTTTATTGATCGAACGCGCTCATCTCAGAAACTACTGGTTCAAATTGAAAAATTCGCTTTGTTTTTGATAGTTTATTTACTGAAAAAGTCACAGAATACCTTAATAGTACCTTCCATGGGCATTATTTATAACATCATCACGCTATGGTTAATAATTTCTGAGCTACAATGTTAAAATTGTTAAAATGCGTGCACTGTGTAAACAGTTCAAAAAAATCATGTAGGTATGATGAAATTGTTTCCCTTTAAAAGTTCCAAAGAAGCCTACGACAACAGTACCTTTTAAGAAAACCCGGAGAGTGACTTCCTCGTATAGGCTAACACTCAGAAGAACTGGCAAGAAACTCGGCATTTGCTCTTTTCAAAATACAATTTTTCTTATGTGATATGAAAAATTATTATATAATTTTTAAGACATTTCGTGCGGAGATGGAAGCATAATATAATATATATCCCTATCGTTCCAAGAATACATACTTACTTGTCGTTGAAAAATTCTTCAATGAAAATGAAAATGAAAAATCTTTATTTTCACATAGGCCCAACTAATAGGCTCTTATGAAAAGTCAAAATTCTACCGCCAGAAGAACTGGCAAGAAACTCGGCACTTGCTCTTTTCAAAAAATGTCATTATATACAAATATACAATTTCTTAAATAATATAAAAATTATTACTTACATAATTTTTAAGATATCTCGTGAGGAGATGGAAATATATCCCTATCATTCCAAGAATTATAAGGTAAGTATAGTAAGTAGTAACCACGGGAATGCCACGGGATTTTTGAAAACCCGACGCAGGTGAAACCGCGGGGATCAGCCTAGTATCTGCGTGTATGACGATAGGCGAACGAACCCATTTGTCATATGTACAACCCTTGGGAACGGGTCGGAACGATAACGATGATGTTGTCACATGCAGCTATGGGAAAGTGAATTGTTTCCCAAATGGTAGACACGTTAGTGCTTATTACTTAGTAATATTATGTCGACTATCTATTCGGTAATAGTGGTAGGTATACCTGATTAGGTACTTACATGAATTCATTGAAGAAATAAACATCTCTGAACCCCTGATGACACCCTGAGACCAAAGTTAACAAAATGCAACTTAAGTACAAAATTTGTTAAAATCGACACTAAAAATGACCAAAACCATGTATCTATAGAATTCTATCTATGTAGGTAGGTACATACCTAAATCCCTGTTCTCCTTGTTCACACCATAATTTCTGAACGATTTTACTGATTTCAATATCCTTTTTTATTATTTTATAGAAAGTTCTAACGGAAATTAAAATAAGAAAATGGCGCACAAACTGTAAAATTGCTTATTCGCGCAACATGTTTAAAAAAATTGAAGCAAAGGCATATCAGACGATTTACATAATATACCAAGCCCTTGAATGTAGAAAGTTGGACTATTTCCAAAAATAAGAAGGATAGTGAATCCGCGTGTATCTAGACGTAGATGGAATACTGAATACAATTATTGCATCTCTACAGGAGCAATTGACATCTGAGAGTTCTGAGAATATACCTTCACAAGATTACAGCTAGGAATACAAATGTTCTAGAGATTAAAAATGCCTCATATCCTTCTCGAATTTTAATCCTTGTCAATTTATTTTTAATGTGGTTTTACCCGCGATATCGGCAGCGTGAATTTTATTTTACAAATACCGAGGAAGACTAAATCTAAATCTGAACTTAGACAAAATTTAATAAGTATTTTAGTCTTCCTTCAAATATTAACTTCGATAAAGATCAATCAAGATGTAAGAACTCATACCCTCTTGCATGCTAATTATTGCAATCAGCATTGTGTCCTACAATGCTAAAACAAAGTGTTGATAAGTTAGGTGTTTAGGTAGGAACCTACGAAGAAAGAATTGCTAAGAAAGGATCACTGCGATCACTGTGTTTTTAAATAAGTTTTTTTAATTGTTTTGATAATAAATAATAATAAAAAAGTACGTAATGATTCTCATTTACGTAATGACGCTCGTAAGTTTTTTTAATTGTTTTGATAATAAATAATAATAAAAAAGTACGTAATGATTCTCATGTACGTAATGACGCTCATTGTGAAGCGGACTGCAAGACAGAGGAATGCCTATCGCCATCTATCGCTACTTTAAGTTCTACGAAATATAGTACCAAACCCAGCAAAAGATGGCGTTGTATAGGAAATCTCGCATTCCACATGGCGCTAAGGAGATTTGCACGCTACTAACAGGGTCTTATCACTTAGTGTATTTATGCTCCCATAGAAAATGTGCATGGAAATATGGTTAGGGAAGTTCGCACGAGATGGCGCTGTTAAAAAAATTGTAAATAATTTATTATCTGTCGAACCTGGAATCTATTCTTCTTTGATGTCATTGAGGGTTGCCAGATTAGGTGGATTACCGCCATTTAGGCTACTTTGGGGTCAAATAACAACCAATCGGCTTCCAGACTACCAGTAGCCATTTAGGCTCATTTAGGGTGAATAAAGTATCACCCAAAAAATATTTAATTATTTCTTGATATCGAATGTTTACTCAGGTACTTTCTTTCCACACTGCTTGCTTTGTTCTAGGTACATTGTTACGGCCCCTTGCCTGTCCAGACGAGGGCTGAGTTCCCGGGCCCATAGAGGAACGAGCCCGGACAGGTCGAGGGGGGACCGACTAGTGAGACTACAGTGATCAGTACGGATGACGGTATCCAATCCGAGTCGGATAGTAATATCCGAGTCTCACTAGCCGATCAGTGGAAATAACAGGCGGCTTTTACTAGCACTACTACGGCAATCGTCAACTCGGGCAGCGACAGCCTTCGACATAGACAAGGAAAATAGAAGGCCACTAACCTGGTTGATGCATGCGACGATACTCGATGCGACGCCCCCTGTAGTGGATGTGGGACAGTATGTGACGTGAAAGTGTAAAGGGGTGTGTAGGTGTGTGTGTGGGGCTTGCAACCGTAGGTCCTCTGCACCAATCAGCTCCCAGACACGTCAAACACGAACACAGCTCCAATCGTTCATTCGCCTCCTATGAGTGGAGTGCTCAATGCAGCAGCACAGTGGGTCGCAACCCGCAACAATGAACGCGACGGTCAAAATATGTCGAACGTTCAGGCTGGCTTCAACTCCCACAAACACTCAAGCGAATAAAATAAAGTACGTGGTTCACGACACACAAGGTCAGCGGTCAATGACAGCGCGGTCTACAATTACTTAACTACCGCGAACTTTATCGCCGCTAAACGCAGCTGGGCACGCGTGTTACTAGGTAGATCCGGCGAGCGTAGCGAACTCACAAAGGCCGGCACAACAACTAGTCAATGTCCCAAACACGCGTGCAATGTCCAAAAACCCAGCGATATCACAGTGCAGGGCGAGGCGGTCCCAAAACAATCAGGTCTGGGCAAACAAAACCGCGGAGCGAAAAACAACTCAGGCGCCTCAAAAAACGGACGTCCCGTTGCGCAAATATTCTATGACTACACACCCGCGCAAATATAAACGTGGCTACTCAAACGTAGTAGGTAATTTACGTCTCGCGACTACGCGTTTCAAAGACGACACGTGATCAAAATTACGTCAGCCACGCGCGGGGAACCGCTAAGTTTGTCGGTCGACAGCAGACTCGCTCCACAAGATGAGTTCACAAATACGCACAAAAGGTCGCGCCCCCATATAAAACTGTCGCGGTCCCAAGACGTACGTTTCTTGGGGTACAAACCGCCGGGGCAAAAGGGCGCCGCAAAAAACCCAGCCGCACGCACGGCTGTTGCTAGCTGACTCCGATTCGTACTGTGCGCGCCCCGTTATCGCCGCGTCATTGCAGGCACAAAAAAAACTCTCGTAACCGAGGCGTGAGCGGGACACGCAGATAAGCGCCTCTGCGGGTTAGCGAGGGAGCGCACTATTCAATGCAAACAAAAGACTCGGCGATATATTCAATATACTCTATGGCTACTAATGACTACCTAGAGATTGTAGCGAATAGTTACTCTGGTTTCCCTTCAAAACGTATAAATCTTTCGCCTTTTACTAAAGATTTCCGTGGAGGGGAACACTCAAATGAGTCTTACATATTTTTGTAAAGCTTTACCTAGTAAAGCTAAATAATGAAAATATTATTAAAACACTTTAAAAAGCATTATAACAAAGAAAGTTATAAGTATATGCCTATCCTATTCAAAGCAAAACCTTTGTTTTGTTACAGATAATCCCTAGTACCTAAAGGGGAAAAAAGGGCTACTACGATCACCTGTGCAAGAAGGTAATGTAAGTACAATTTAACAAAAGGGTTTGGTGTTTAGTTTAAAACAAATGTCATTCTCATACATTATTTCACATTATAGTACAAAAAATGTATGAGATTGACATTTGTCTTCGATAAGTCACGTGATCGATATGCCGATAAAAAGGTTCATTCCAATTCATTTTTAAAATTTCCTTCTATTTAAATATTAAATCTGCAAGTCTTTGGATATCCTAATATACAGCTGTGAGCTGCGGACGTCCTATAAATAATACTTACAATAAATTATAACTACACTTACTAAAAACATACAAAAAATAAAATAAAAAGATGTTACACTAAAAATTTTTGAAGGTTCAAGTACAGAATACATAATAGTTATGTGGTCAAGTAAATAAAATCCATATTCAATGGGTCGTTGACCGCTTGTACTATGAATAATGAAACTAAAAGTGATAACATCGAGTAATGCTGGCGATTTGCCAGCCGACCGCTGGAGTACGGGCTTTTATAGCTAAATTTGTGAAAATGGAAAATGTTTTGACCTAAACTATTCCAAATAAAACGATTATCTAGGTACGCAGAAAATTAATATTACGAAATGAATATTACGCCTGAAAGTTAATGTTACGAAAACAATCATAGACTTTTCAATATTGAATGGCAGCAGGCGTTATTTTGCGGAAATCCATAATTAGCAGGACAGATTAATTTGTTTTGCTGTAATCCGCTACTTGAAAAGATTCTGTATGGTACAATATGCAGGAACACTGCCCACATGAAACACCAAACACAATTTTCCAACACTTTCTTCGACGCACGTTTCGTCCCGAACCGGGACATCCTCAGGAGATGTTGACTTCACAATGCGAAATCGTAGAGTTTCTCGATACAAAGTTCTCCCAAAAGTTGCTTCAAAATCTCAGTTTTCCTGTTTTTTATCGGAAACTACAATGGATGTAATTGTAATTTTTGTTTTAATGTGTCGGTAATAACAATATCCAAAAACGCTTAGAAACCGATTTTTGATAATTGTCTTAGTTTTTGAGTAATTAGGTAAAAGGTCGTTTTTCTGTTATATTCTTTCGCGACGTACCAACGTATCTATCCGTGAGAGTGAGTAAGACAAAAATAAATTCAATAAATCCCCTTAACAGTTTTTCAATACATGCTAGGTACGGTCTACTTTATTTAAAGATTCATATCTCACGTAAGTGCAGGTTGCATTCTTGTTGTTATAGACTGTTTGGTCTTGATAACGCAAACAAATAATGCACGGCGCGTATCACTTTCACGGCGCACGCGCATACGCCATTGCGATTTGCAATTTTGAGAAACACAACACTTTTACATTCAATGCTGCTTTTAGGAACGTGATCTTTGCTTTGATGCAAAATATTTTAACAGAGTTGAAATCTACTTTGAGAACCTAGTTCTATTAAAGTTTTAAGGTATGGTATTTATGGTAAGTCATTCCAAAGACGAGAATAGGTACGAACCTAGTTATAGGATACTGGATAATAATTGTTTAGGTAGGTAGGTAGGTACTCCTGTTGAAGATAAATTATAATAACTACGAGAGGAATAGAAACTCTTCCTTTTTCCCGCATTTGTTGTGGCGTAACGGATTGACAAACATACACTACATATAAACAAACTCACCTTCATTAAACCAATATTCATTAGTGTGAAAATAACTATGTAGGTACTTCTGTTGAAGATAAATTATAATAACTACGAGAGGAATATAAGTAAACTCTTCCTTTTTCCCGCATTTGTTATGGCGTAACGGATTGACAAACATACACTACATAATATAAACAAACTCACCTTCATTAAACCAATATTCATTAGTGTGAAGTGCGACTAATATTCATTATGCATTTAACTGCATATTCATTATTCATCTAACACATAATATACCTAGTTAAATACCTACTCAGAGACTCAAAGTTGTTCTTGTTATTAATAATAATTCGGTTGACCGTAGATTCCCACGATTGCCTACGAAGTTTCAATAGATAAGTAGGTTTTCTGGTGTTAAATCCTGTCCTAATGTTAGACCTTTAATAATAATCAGTTACGTAGATCTTCGACTTAATGTCTTGTTCAAAGACATATACTATATTATACCTACTACTAATTTGAATGTATGTTTGTTTGTTTATTCAATCACGCCGCAACAGAGCAACAGATCAACGAAAGTGACGTAGGCTATTTTTTTTTTGGGAAAATCTTTGAAATGGGATGTGTGAAAAACCAAAATTCACGCGGCAAAAATGCAATAAGGTCGAGATACCGGTACCTAAAGTCCTAAATTCGACATTCTATCGTGATATACATATACCTACTTGCTACGTATTAGATTAGTTACATAGATTGGTTCCCAGTGTAATGATTCGTTAAGGTACTAGCTGTGGTACTAGATACGTTCTCATACCTACGTAGTAGAGGCCCAGGCACCTCATACATAACAATCATGATCAATCAACCTCCACTCGCACTAAATTGCATTTACATTCATAACGCACTGCAGTGAGGTAACGCGGTAGTGGAGTTTGGAGTATTACGTTTAATTCTCAGAATACAGAATAAAGATAATAAACTTATGCACCGCATAAATTTTGCTCCGATATACTTAGGGGACTCATGTCTCAAATACACCGTCTCGTAACTTTACATTCTAAAAAGAAATATTAACAAGATTAATTTAAAATAAAACAATTAAAACCCCGACTTGAGAAATGTCAACTTACAAAGTTATCTTTTATATATTTTACATTTAAACATGACTCGTAAGTCATATATATTTTTGTAATCTCCTTTATATTGATAGCCCATTCAATAAGTTTGGTATTTTTTTTAAATTTACATTTGGCGCCAAAAATTCTCCATTTTGATATTTAAAAAAGGACCTAGGTATCTTAAAACATTTGGGTTTCTGATACGAGTCCGTTTGAAATAAACAAATAGGTAATATTATCTACAAGATACGAGCGAAAACCATATTATGCTTTCTTGACAGTAGGGTAAAAATTAGAACATCCAAAGCTGTGATTCCACTGGATTTGTGAACAACTGAAATTCACGCATAGTCACAGGCATTTTAGATAGGTAGTACAACGTATAGAGTAGAAGCGACTGAGATAAGTAGTGAAACAATTCAAAATTATATATTTTTTTTTAATTTAAGTGAAACCTGCCAGGGCAATTTGAGTAAAACGCCGGGCCGAGTTTTTAAGCAAATATTTTTAAACGTTTGTTGTAAAATATGGAACTAAAATTAAACCGGTAATTGGTTTACAAAGTAATATTAATATCGCGTATCTCGGCTCATTTTCCACTTGTAATATCACCTCCGAGTTAACCCCGCAATACCAACGTTCCGGTAATGAATCCCCGTGGCCTATTTGCTGCGAGGGCCCTTGTCTACACTCGTAGTTGCGCTGGGAACGTTCGCGTTGCAGGCTCATTAGCGACGGTGTAATGCGCGCCCGCTTTTAAATCAATCCCATTTATGCTGAACGTTTGAAAAATTGTTTGGTCTACGTCAATAGGTAGGATGAAAGGGTTCTACAGAAGTAGTTGGTTATAGAAATTATGCTTGGGTATTGTCAGAAAACAAAGTAAAAGGTTTAATAATATCGATTCCTACTCTATGTATCTCTAAGTCGGTACTCAGTAGATCATCTCAAGTAAAATTATTATAATCTACATTCTGAAAACATTTTATAAAAAAAGAAATTTCATTCAGAACGCTTTCAATACTATAGGAACAAAACAAGTCAAACCGCCAACACTCGAAGCTCCACAATCAAACGAATAGTTGCCAAGCTTCCATATACCTATCTACGAGTGCAAGTACGTATAGCAACGGCAGGGATGCTGCGCTGTAGCCTCTCGGGCGTAGACCGTAGTACGGACAAAGCGTCCCGCCCTACTTTCCGCTGACTCAAACCATCTGCACCATCAATGAAACTGGCACTGCAATCGATGCGAACGTCGAAACGAGCACTCTGTTAATACGATTAATAGCGATTTAATGTTTTACTTAGAATTCCGGTGGGTATCGGGAAGGAGTGTCGTATACGTGTGAAGTCGACAGCGCGGCCCGCGGTACACTGTCAGTGGCAGCCTCCGAAGGGGGGTAGGGGACGCGGCTGCGCGATCTACGCTTTCATTAAGGATAACCGTAGCACCGAGCTACGCCGCCCGGCGCGGGATGCTGGGCTTGTCCCGGGTAGGATGCGTAGCTACGGGCAGCTACGAGTACGTTTCACCGGGATTAATAATGTTGTTGTCCGCTTTGTTCCAGTATAAGTTCTCGCACATATTTACTTCTATATATTATACCTATATTACCTACCACCTACACTGGATTCCCGTGCCTTGTGTTATGATATTAATTTATGAGGTGGTTTTATGGTTTTCAGCTGTTAATAGAAAGGAATTCCTTATACCTAGTGTAGGGTAAATTTAATGGTAAAGGAAGGAAAAATATTGCTGATACACACTTTCTCCGGAATAAGTCCTTATAATATTTCAATTTCAATTATTTCAATTTCAATTTCAATTTAGCGAACTCCGGAAATTGTTGTTCTCCGGTTCGATACATATAATAAAAGTGTACAGCCTATTATAATACAAGTACCTAATACCTTTTTAAGCGTTTATTGCTGTTTCTAGAACCGTAATAGAAAATATTACTCCATTTCACAGAATTAGTGAATAGACCTACCTATTAAACTCACCAAAACCGATGCTGCCACGAGGTTAATTTCTGCATAGATTTTCCTTCTATTGGCTATGTTTGTGTCGTAGAGTAACACTGGGTTGATAAAAACGGAGGCAAAATCCTATTCCATAGTACGGGATATATAGGTAATACTAGTTTTTCGCGTGCGGGCGCGGCCCGCTAAAGCGGACCGCGTAACTGCTTGTAGCAATTTACGTCGTCGCTCATACTCGGATTTAGCAAAAAGTCCGTACTTTGGATTTTCTTATAGCTCGTAATTGCCATACAATTTAGTACGAAAAAAAATGTTGCGCCATTTTGAATTTTTTTTCCATCCAATAAATAAAACTCTTCGTCCTGATCATCTCTTGCTAAGAAACCACTTTTCTATCTTTCATACTTTTTGAGATAGACACCCACGAAATTTGTATGGCGGCCATCTTTTTTCCGCCATTTTGAAATTTTTTTCAGCGCATTGGCAATTGCACGAGATTTCGAATGACATTTGGTCGAGCACCCCCCACCTATCTTCAATACCCTGGCTGAGCCCTTCACCTGTCTCCGAAACCCTCAATCATCAGCTCTTTCCATATTTTTTACCGAGTCATTTCTTGACTTCTATACGAAGCCACAAGTGAAAAAAAAATTGTTCATACAAAATTTTACAGGAGGACATTTTGGGGAAAATCTCGAAAACTACCCCAAATGTGGCAACACTGCTTTTTTACTTCAATACTGTCCGTCGAGTTACACAATCGGTTCACACATGTCGACTTTCCGAAATGTTGCCAAGTGCCTCAAAAACACGATCAAAATATTCAAAAAAATTAATTGAATACAAAATGGCCGCCACCGCATTTCACAGAAATATTTTACATTGTTTAGTACTTTTCCCAGTAAGTACAGGATGTGCCGCTTCGTATAACATTTAACTTTTTTATCTCTCTCGCACCCAGGCGACATGATTGCCCCTGAAAAGTGACCATGTCGAAAATCACTTTTTCTTTGATAAATTCCAGTGTTGCCAATCCTCGGCGACAAAAATACTCAAATGTCATTTGTACAAGTAAGACACGTGATCCCTCATACTCGGATTTCGCAAAAAGTCCGTATTTCGATTTTTTACTTTTTGGGGAAAATCTCGAAATTTCCCTAGAAATGGGGTAATTTTTTTTTCCCCACTTAATACTTCGAGTCTGTACTCACGATCGCCCCATAGAAGTCGAAACGCTCCGATGTTGCCAAGTGTGTGAAATTTGAATTTTAAAATTGCGGTTTTTCGTACCTCAGACTGATTGGCTGCCAGAACAGCCGCCATCTTGGATTTTGATAAATTACTCCCGTTCTGTCAAAATTCAGGATAATTGAGGGCGAAACAAGAAAAAATCATCATCCTCGAGTACCCCGTTTAGGATCTGTGGCGCCGCGGTTTGGGGTCGAAAAATGAAAAATTTTAAAAAACCACAGCTCGGCCGCCATCTTGTTTTCCCAAAATTTTCCATTTTCCCTATATATCGTTTACTAATATCTACAATCGTTGCGAGTTTGAACGAAATCGGTCGGAAAACAAAAAAGTTACAGAAATCACGTTGGCCGCCATCTTGTTTTTCGGAAATGTCAGATTTTTCCCATACTCGAATCCCCCACCCGAACACATCCCCCATACATCATTATATCGTTTTCAGTCTCCTTCTGGGAGAACAATTGTATCAATCAGTCAGTCAGTCAGTCAGTGGTAATCGAGCTATATATAGTATAACTAGTTTTTCGCGTGGGGGCGCGGCCCGCTAAAGCGGACCGCGTAACTGCTTGTAGCAATTTACGTGGTCGCTCATACTCGGATTCAGCAAAAATTTTGGATTTTCTTATAGTAGGTACCCAATCGCCATATAATTTAGTATGAAAAAAAAATATTCCGCCATTTTGAATTTTTTTTCTCTTCAATAAATAGAACTCTTCGTCCTGATTATCTCTTGCAAAAAAACCACTTTTCTATCTTTCATACTTTCTGAGATAAACACCCACGAAATTTGTATGGCGGCCATCTTTTTTTCGCCATTTTGAAATTTTTTTCAGCGCATTGGCAATTGCATGAGGTTTTGAATGACATTTGTTCGAGCACCCCCCACCTACCTTCGATACCCTGGCTGAGCCCTTCACCCGTCCCCGAAATCCTCAATCATCAGCTCTCTCCATACTGTCCCCGAAAGAAATATTTTTCCTCTTTACGAAAGTGTTTGTGAAAAAAATTTTTTTCATACAAAATTTTACAAGAGAAAATTTTGCGAAAATCTTGGCCGCCATCTTGTTTTTCCAAAATTTTCCATTTTTTCTATTAATCGTTTACTAATATCTACAATCGTTGCGAGTTTGAACGAAATTGATTGGAAAACAAAAAAGTTACAGAAATCACGTCGGCCGCCATCTTGTTTTTATGAAATGTCATAATTTTTCCCTACTCGAATCCCGCACCCAAACACATCCTTTATACATCATTATATCGTTTTCCGTCTCCTTCTAGGTCTCTGCCATACATTTTTTATGAAAAAAAAATTCCGCCATTTTGAATTTTTTTTCTTGTCACTAAATAGATATCCCCATTTCGATCATCTTTTGCTATGAAACCACTTTTCCAACTGTCATACCCTCCGAGATAGAGACCAACAAAATTTGTATGGCGGCCATGTTTTTTCCGCCATTTTGAATTTTTTTTCAGCTCTTTGGTAATTGGACGAGGTTTCAAATGACATTTGGTCGAGCACCCCCCACCTATCTCCAATACCTTTAGCGTGCTCTTCACCCGTCTCCAAGATCCTCAATCATCAGCTCTCTCCATACTGTCCCCGAAAGATATAGTTCTCCTCTTTACGAAAAAGTTTGTGAAAAAAATTTTTTTCATACAAAATTTTACAGGAGAAAATTTTGCGAAAATCTCGGCCGCCATCTTGTTTTTCCAAAATTTTCCATTTTTTCTATTAATCGTTTACTAACATCTACAATCGATGCGAGTTTGAACGAAATCGGTCGGAAAACAAAAAAGTTACAGAAATCACGTCGGCCGCCATCTTGTTTTTCGGAAATGTCAGATTTTTCCCATACTCGAATCCCCCACCCGAACATATCCCCCATACATCATTATATCGTTTTCAGTCTCCTTCTGGGAGAACAATTGTATCAATCAGTGAGTGAGTGAGTGAGTGAGTGGTAATCGAGCTATATATAGTATAATAACTAGTTAGGTAGTAGGTACTTACCTACAGTGCTCAATAGTGGTATTATTTTAATTTTGAAAACATATAGTACTGAAATATACAATACATTTTACCTTCAAACACGGGTGCAGTCTCTATCTCTCACTCTCTTAATCCAATGGGACGATCTAGCTCTGACAACCGGAGAGAGATCAGGCGCAGCAGGCATAACGTGCTTTCCGAGACAGGGAGGTGAAACATCGCCAATCGCCATCTCTTACTTCTGGCCTAGAAAGGCCGTATTATTTATGGACTATATTAAAACCTACTATGTAAGTATTGGCCCGATCCAGGGATCGAACCCACGGTGCAAGCCACACAGACGTAAACCGTAAACGTGTCTCCCGACAACATTTGCTAATGTTTTGTAGTGTAAGGTAAAATTATGAAAAGTAATTAAATTGGTATTGGTGGGATTTTGAAACAGCTTTACAAATTGAGGCCGATTTTCGAGTGTCAATTTTGCCGTTTAGACTTTAGTAGGTACCTGCGGCTCATACTCTATGACCAACGACTTACGAAACTTTACACAATATTATTAATATTGCATCGGCGAAAACCACAGATCAAGTTATCTGAGGCGAGAACGCAGTCGATTCATACTTTCATAGAATCTAATATATTATATCAGGACATTATACACACATCGCTATCTAGCTCGAAAGTAAGCGATAGCTTGTGTTATGGGTACTAGATAACTGATAAATATATATATATACTGATATACATACATAAATATAATATATTGAAAAAAACCCAGACACTGGAAAATATTCATGCTAATCACACAAATATTTACGAGTAGTGGGAATCGAATCCACGACCTTCGACGCAGTCGGCAGGTGCACTACCGCTACGCCATTCGGTCGTCATCTATATCTATTTACAGTTGTACCTACTTACAGCTTTTGACGACCTCCCTGGCGCAGTGGTGGCGCGCTCGGATTCGAGTGGGAGGTCGCGGGTTCGATTCCCGCCACGGGCCACTTTGGAATTTTATAATTTCTAAATTCGGCTTCGGCCGAGGCTAGTTACCACCCTACTAGCAAAGACGCACCGCTAAGCGATTTAGCGTTCCGGTGCGATGCTTGCAGTAACCGTTGGGGTAAATTTACTTACCCTTCCAAGTTAGTACTAGAGGTGGGCAAAACGGCTTAAAACAATAAGCAGACTTTTTCATTTTACTGTTTTTCAAAAGTCACTTTTAATTACTGCTTATTTGCTTATTTGCTTATTTTTAGTTTTTCGTTGATTGCTCAACTTAATAATTTAACAGTTTAGGCAATGTTTTCGCCAACGCGAAAAAAACGCAACTGTCAACGGAAAGAAATTAATAAGTTAAAAACGTAAACAAAAAATTAAAATATTTTAAGCAAATACATTTTCGTTATTTCGTTTAATAATATTGCAAAATGAATCCAACCTTACTGCTCATCAAAAAAGATCAGATTCGTACTCACTCCTTTAGAATTTAAGCTGTTATTAATTAAAGTAAGTTAAATTTCGTTGTTTGGTTAAAATCTTGCAAAATAGAACCAACCTTACTGCTCATTAAAAAAGATCAGATTCGTAGCAAATAAAAATCAATCAATTTAAAAAAGCAATCGAATAATAAATGGACTTTTTCTAAGTAACGCGTTGTTGTGTTTATTTAAACAAACGACTTATAATTTACGCTTTCGTTTAAATGCTCAACGCTAGTTAGTACGATAACATCTTAGGCTGCATCATCACTTACCATCAGATGAGATCGCAGTCAACTAACTTGTATAGAATAAAAAAAAGCTCTAGCCTTTTTTTATCGACAGGAAATGCCTAACGCATACCCCTCCGTCAGGGGAAACGGAGGGGTTATGAGGGGCTTGCACCAACCAAAACCTGTACCTTGCCACGACGGACCTCGTTGGCGGGAGTACGGGATTCACTTGCGTATTTACCGCGCTCCCGCCAGGCCCCGACGCGCCATCTGATCGGCAGGTCCCGTCGTTGCTGCCGGCAGCCTGACCGCCGCCGACTCCTCCTGGGAGGCGCACCCTGAACAGGGCACGCCACCTCCTCGGCCTGTTACAGCTCTAGCCATAGGACAAACCTATTGCGATACAATAGATTGAATGGACATTGCAGGAAATTCAAAAATTTACGAGAATGATTGTTAAATTAAAATCTAAACTAATTAGAGATGATACAAATCAAAACAAAAATTTAAAACATAATATTTATTGTTTATAATACATAATAATTAATCTTATTTCCTATAAATTTCACTTCATACCAGTTTTATTTAATTTCTTCTTGTTGGTTACATTCAGTTTTTCCTTCTTGCCGTTCAGCTGACCTAATTTTTTTTGTTTCTTTCTCATTTTATTCTTTAGTTTTTTTGAAGCAGCAATCTGTACTTTATCACTTATCTTTTCTTCATTCTTACTGACTACTTTGTCTGCAGAGTTTGGAGTAGCTTGTTTATTTTTGTTTTTATTCTTATTTTTCTTTTTCTTGGGACTCTTGTTATTTACATCATTGCTTTCTTTATTTGAAATATTTTGATTATCATTTTTTGTCTTTTGTACTACTGAACCTAGCGCATTATTTTTTGCACTTGCATTTACATTTTCTTTAGTCTGTTGTTGCTTAGTTTTCATCTGGGTTTCCTTAGTTTTAGTCTGTGTCTGCTGTTTATTTTCACTATTTTGCACATTTTCAGTAGACTTATTTTTCTTTTTCTTGTTACGTTTCTTCTTATTTTTCTGAACATTTTCATTTGAATCCTTAATGTTACTGGCAACTTGGGCGCTACAAAAAACAAAAACCTCTTTAATTCATTTTATTGTCAATACATATAGATATTTTATGCCGCATTTAGATATTCGTGCGAATAGCAAGACGAATAGCGAAGCGAACAACGAACACGCATGTGTGAACACTGACTTCGCTATTCGCCTCGTGCTTCGTATTCGCGATTTCGCGTTCAGATCGCCCCACTCTGTCAAAATCGCTCGTTTCTTGACACGGACCATGACAGAGTGGGGCGCGCCGTCGTGGATTGAAATATCTATACACATACACAGTAGCTATGTACAAAATAACTCTCATGGTTCCGTATCATTGTAAGGCAGGCTTAGTAATAGGGTCTCCAATTGGCATACTTTATTAGGTACAGAACGCTATAATTATCATACCATAAATATTATCCATATTAATTATTATAGTAGTGTTATTGTCTCGCTGCAGACTCGGTCATAAATCATTCGAGTGTTTCGCTTTTGTTGTTCTTTGTTGAGTTGTGCATTACTGCAGAACAACAAAAGCGATACACTCGAATGATTTATGACCCAAAGAACAACAAAAGCGAATCACTCGAATGATTTATGACCGAGCCTGCAGCGAGATAATAACACTACTATAGTACCCATTTCAAAATTAGCTAGTTTCTCATGTAGTGTGTAGAAAATATTGAACAACTAAATTCCTAGGTATCATTATTTTGTTAAAACAAAGCAAGTAATAAAACGTCGTGCATACAACAGCAAATTACATTTTATGATCTCAATTTCTCACCTGTTAGGCTTTATCTTTTTGTTTTCAGGTTCCGCCTCGTTAGTGTCTGCAGGCCTCTTGATAGGGGGGTTTGATATCTTCGACTGTTCTTCTGTTGTGGCGTCACCATTTTGTTTTACTTCATCATTATCTAATTTTTCTAGTTCATCATCCTCATCTTTAAATGGTTCAGGCTGTAAAATAAATTAAGTTTTATATTTTTGCACTCATTATCTTCGCTACGTATTACAAAATAATTCAATTTTCAAGACTGTAGTTTAAAACTTCATATATACTACAAAACCTAGATGGCAAAACGCAGTACTACAAATAATTGTAATCAGTTTTGTCAAGTTTACGATTGAAACCAGTAGTCTTATATAAAAAATTTTAAAACTGTAGATGTGTGCCAATAAAGAACAATAATTCTAAAATAGCGTCAAGTTCATTGTTTTTGACTGTGTATGATTTTTGATTAGACCTTTCAGCAAGATTAAAATCGAGAGGTCATGAGGTCGCCATTTTAGATTGACCATTATTACACGACTGCTCAAAAAAGGAGTGTAATGTTTTTGGGTTCATGTATGTATGTGAGTTTCTTTATTCCACTATAACTTCTGAACAACTGAACATATTGGTAGAATCCTTCCATCATTCCGAGTAACATAGGCTATATTTTTTTGGAAAAAGTAGTTTAACCTAAGAGCAGTCATGTTTTTCAATTTTTTATTAACTATCCTCTATTGCTTGTTTACATACAAAGCTTATACTTACAATAACATTCGAGAACTTCTTGAGTTTTGCAACAAAGAAACCATCCATATTGTGAGTGTGTGGATAGAACCGTCTGGTTAGTTTCAAAGAGGGATGGAACCTGTGATGCCTGTACTTCATGAAACCTTCCGTTCCAAAGTCGAGACCTGTGGGCACCAGTTTGACATTCCTCCTTTTCAATGCATAGTTCACCACCCATTCGTTTTCCTCGGGCAAAATTGAACAAGTTGAATACACTATGTAACCGCCAGTACTCGATTTGGCATTACAACAATCTATAGCTGCTAGCAACAGTTGTCGCTGTAAATTAAAACATCTCTGTATATCCTTTTGATCCTTTGTAGTTTTAACACTTGGATCTTTTGCTATAACACCTGTTCCAGTGCATGGAGCATCTAATAGTACCCTGTCGAACCCTTTGATCACATCTGGAAACTTTCGCCCATCGTAATCGCAAATTACCGCGTTCACGACTCCCAACCTGTGGAAGTTCCCAACAATAGCTTTCGTTCTTTCTTTATTTGCATCGTTCGCAAACAAGGCGCCAGTGTTCTTCATTATGGCAGCAATATGAGATGCTTTACCGCCTGGAGCCGCGCACATGTCGAGAATTCTTTCATTCTCCTGCGGCGCAAGGGCCATGACGGGTAAGAAACTCGACGCACCTTGTAGAATATAATGCCCAGCCAAATATTCAGGGGTAGCACCAATCGGCACTGTCGAACTGTAAACAACCAGCCCTACTTTACTCCATTTGCCCACAGGATCCAAATTGACCCCTCTGTTTATGAGAGCCTGAGCTAAATCTCTCCTCCTAGTCTTAAGACTGTTAGTTCTGATTGTTAATGGTCTAGCAACTTCACTGGCTTCAAGGAATTCTACTAACTCTTGAACAGGGAATATCTGCATCAGAACTTCCATAAGAAATTCGTTATAACTGTAATACAAACATAAATCTTTGAGTAGCAGATCAGTGTATTCACAACGAGATCTGCCATCTTCTTTGAGTCTGTTAAAATCACTCAAGACTGTTACAACATCCTTTATTCTTTGATGTACATCTTGTAAACTGGTAGGGTTTTGTAATTCTTCTTCAGAGGGGAATGCAAAAACATCTTGTTTAGCAATGTTAAGCTGTAACTCATCATCAGCTAGTTTTTGGTCTAACTTTTGTTTCTTCTTCAATCTAATGTTAGCCTTTTCAATGGGCAACTTTTCATCATCATCATCATCTTCATCGCTGTCATCATGTTGCTCACTGGAATCTGAGTCATATGTTAGTTTGCTTGTGGTTTTTTCATCATCTGATAGTTGATCATTGTTTTGATCATCATCTGAGTCTACAAATAAGTCATCAAGTTTTCCAACCTACAAAAGAAAATTATGCTACATTAATATTTACAATCGAAAACATCACAAATATATAATATTATACATGCTTCAGAAAAATAACAATGAAATTATTTGAGTAATCTGAGATATTAGAGCTGGTTAAAGAATATCCAAGTGGTACAACCTTATACTGTTCTTTGCCAGTTTTCTTGGGAGCTTTATCCTCCTCAGCATCCGAATCTATCTCTTCATCAGAAGCATCCGGTTCATCAGAATCTTCCTCTTCAACACTGTCACTCTCTGAATGGCTCTCCATAGGTTGGATTTTACCTTTTTGTTTAGGATTTTCCTTGGGTTGGTTTTTAATTTTCTGTTTGGAAGTTAAGTGGTTTTCTTTAAGTTGGTTTTTATCTTTCTGTTTGGGAGTTAACCATTCCTTGTTGTCATCTGTAAAGCCTGTAAAAAATAGAAGTAAATATTAATAAAACCATAACAACTAAATGAATACCATTGAGCTGCGTAGGATTTGTTATAATGTTGCTGCTTAATTGAGAGATTGTAACAGAGAAAGATTTGTAACAAACCTTTAATGTATATTAGAAATTATATACTACATAGCAAATGAATCTTAATATTTTCCCAAATAAACATGATATTATTATTATACTACATAACATATTAACTTGTCTCTGATGTGAAGTTTAGGACTGGTTTTTTTTAAACCAAATAACTGATATGGCAAAATATTGTCTTCATGTCAATGCGGTCGATTCTTTTGGGCAAAACTCTAAACTAAACGAATTTAAAACAGTGCTATCCTTTTCAAACTGCTCCCGATAGAAAAGGATGGCACTATTCTAAATTAGTTTAGTTTAAAGATTTTGCACAACAGAATGAACCACAGTGGGTCAGCTAGTATTTACATATGTGGCTTATCACAACTGTTAATAAATTTTGATACCTTTAATATCTTCATCGTCCGAAATTTCATCAGAGTCAGAGTGTTCTTTAATTACTTTTTCTTGTTGTTTCGCAACATTCTTCTTGGCCTCTTTCAGAGCTTTCCTCTTTTCAAGCAGTTCCTTCTTCTTCTTTGCCCTTCGCGCAGCTCTCTGCTTCTGTCTGTGGCTCAACTGTTTCTCTTCTTTATTATCATCAACTGCAATAAATAATAATTAATGTATAAATGCCAAAACATGAT
The DNA here is from genome assembly GCA_036785405.1 of Coenonympha arcania. NCBI lineage: Eukaryota > Metazoa > Arthropoda > Insecta > Lepidoptera > Nymphalidae > Coenonympha > Coenonympha arcania. Next base: position 7,447,758 of record CM072058.1, on the reverse strand, counting down.
TGGTGTCTTGACTGTGCACTATATTAGAAGGACAGCTATGTATGTAAGTATGTAGATACTTTATTGTACACCCAAACAATTTACAAAAGTACAAGTACACAGAAGATAAAGAAAGGGAGGTTTACATCTATAGATAAATACATCATCTCTCTTCCTTAAATTGAAGTTTGGTGTTCTGGCGCCCTCGAGACCTCTTCCCAGCAATTTTTCCCTCTAACACCAGTCTGGGAAAGGAAAACTGCTCTCCTCTTTGCAGGTGGTCAAAGAAAGCAACTTTTCTGAGCCTAATGATGGACATCAGTTCTCGATAATAAATACAGAAAATGTAAAATAAAGTTACATGAAGACCAGAAATGGAATGGCGTAGTGGTAGTGAACCTGCCATCTGCGCTGGAGGTCGTGGGTTCGATTCCCACTACTGGTCAATGTTTGTGTGATGAGCATGAATGTTTTTCAGTGTCTGGGTGTTTTTCAATATATTATATTCATGTATATTAGTATGTATGTATATTTATCAGTCATCTAGCACCCATAACACAAGCTATCGCTTACTTTGGGGCTAGATTGCGACGTGCAAAATGTCCCGTATATATATTTTTTTTTTAAATAAGCCAGCAGGAATCCTGTTATACGGATCCATAGGACAAAAGATAGTTTGGGGTTGGGTGATGTTTTTTATATGACACACAAGCCAAACAAGCAAAGCGAGTAGTGCCACTGTAGGTTATGAAGAAATATACTGTACTGAACTTATTTTGTAATTGATAGTGTCAATTTTTCAAAAATGTTGAGAAAAAAAAATTAAGTTTCCAGTTAGTAAAAATAATGTAGGGATTCCGAGTTATGATTCGGGGCTTCTTGGAGTCGTTTACTGTGGTCGCAAACTGTTAAAACTGTTACCAAAAAACCTCATTCACGTGAAAGAAAAATAAATGTAATTAAATGTCCGACATAAACGCATGGAGTTGTTGAGTTTGTATAGGTTATGTTTATGACTGTGTTATTATGATAAAAGGCGATAGAATCAAACAGTGCGATAAAATATTAGTCTAACAACATTAAAACACTACGAAATCAATAAGTTTATTTGCTAAAAACACTTACTAAGGCCTTTTTTGAACACCGGATCACCCTGTTTACGTGCCTTCCTTCCAGGCCCTTTTTTCACTTTTTTAGTTTCATCGAATTTTGCTTTGCGTCCCATTTATATATTATTCCTATATTGTTTTAAAGATGAATAATTAACTCTTTCTAGTTTTTATTTAAAAATGTAAGATTTATAGCCAGCTTTAACCTAAACACGTGCGAAACAACAGTTCACACTTCACAATTCATGACATTAGACATCATAGACATATAACACTATAGGGAGATTAGACATAGGTACAGAACATATCTATGACATAAACGTAGGTACTCTCTAAAGTTCATCATAGACTTCAAAGAGTAAATCTCTAGTTGTGTGGTCTGTGGAGAAAAGCACCGCACCAATATATTAGCCTGTGACTATCACAATGTCAAACCACAGACCTAGGAAACAAAATATATGGAAGGAACCCGTTTACAAAATTATTAGCGTGACTATTTATAATTTTTCCAGTGGCACTGATCGTCCTAGGGCTCAGTGTCAATAATTGTCATTCAGTACATTAGCATTTGAGTGCCTCTTGGTTTTCATCATGGCACCGCATGTCACGCAATTCTAGGCTAGAATAATCTCCACAGTTTTGCTATCTCTGTGTCTCAAATCAAACCACAGACCTACTACACTAATCAAACCTATCAGACGTCAGAGTCATGACAGACGACAGAGAGAGGTGTTCTGTCATCTGTGGACGACAGTCATCATTTGAGTAGTGAATTTCTTTGAATTTTCATTTTTGTGACCTTCAGGTATAAAAAATCACAGTTTCTCGAAATGAAATTAATGTTAATGGTGTGTTAATCAGTTCAATTTTACAAGAATTTCCGAATTACTATAAAATCACTTGCTAACTAATAATGAAAATCGTTTGATTTCAGCTAACAATATCAAGAACTCAAGCCAATATAAAATGTTTTCTACTTGAAGCAGGAATTGTGAACTTGAATCGAAATGATTTTGTCTAAGAGTTGTTCTTTTGGATGTCGATTATTATTTTCTGTGCCAAAGATTTTGAAGTAAGTAAACGAAATAAAGGTACATGTTTACGATTAAGTATGGTTCAATGCATATGGATGTTGCGATTTCAGATTCCAGGGTCATTACGTAAATAATACTCATTGCCAATGTCATGCAGCACACCAACAACGGCGCACTTTCTTCAACTTACCTAAATCTAGTCGAAATCGAGAATATTGTGGGAGACAATTAGTTGGGTATGTTCATTATATCTATATCAATTTATGGTCTTGACCAATTATATTAATGAGACTGAAACAATATCCCAACATCATTTTTATTGAAATTCTAAGATTTTTGAAAGGAAATATTTTTAAAAATTGCAAAATATTGTGTAAATTTTACAATTTCTTTTGTTCCAGTTTTACTATGGAACAAATGTATGAAGTTGTGTCTGATGTTGAGAATTACTACAAGTTTGTTCCTTGGTGCAAACAGTCTATTGTTCGAACGAAATCGCCAAGCAACCTCAAAGTAGACCTGATAGTTGGTTTTCCACCGATTAACGAAAGCTACACATCCAATGTGACATTAGTGAAACCGTACTTAGTGAAAGCAGAATGTTCAGATGGCAGGCTCTTCCATCATCTACTTACGCTATGGAGGTTTAGCTCTGGATTGAAGAGGGAACATCAGTCATGTGTTGTTGATTTCCAAATAGCTTTTGAGTTCCGTTCCGCCTTTCATTCCCATTTGTCAAATTTATTTTTTGACCAAGTTGCAAGGCAGATGGAAGGGGCTTTTATAAAAGAAGCGGGCAGACGGTACGGCCCAGCTTCAATGCCACCTAGAAATCTCCTACAGAATGGACAAATGATAAAAAGTTGACGAAAATACTACTATAGCTAATTTTGTATATTATTTATTAATGTAAAACCTAAGAATAAAACCAGGGTCACTGGCATAACAATTAAAAATAATAAGTGAAAATGTGCTGGCCATAAAATGGTATGAAGAGGCAAAAATTAGGATTATTAATTATTTTTGTGATTGTGACAAATTAGGTTGTTATAACATGGAATTAAGTACTCTAATTATTATAGGGTACTGTGTCCGTAGTTCAGACTGGAGAAATCATCAAGCACAATGCTGGCGACTGCACCAGTAGGAAATTAAATAGTGAAATTATAATAATATTATTAGCTATCATTTAGCTATTTACTTATTTATTGTTTTCTTCAATAATAAAGATTTATTTTCAAATTGAATTTAGTTTCAAAAGATCAAAAAGCAATCAAGTTTTCTTATGAACCAAAACCAAAATATTATAGGAAAATAAAATGGTGTTTCTGAATTCATTCTCACTAGGTATTTGTTTTTGCCATCTGGAATTTAATTTTGCATACACAAAGTTACTTTCTTTTCAATGCACGTTTACTGCCATGCAGATTGATGAGACAAAAACTACTTGTGCTAATATAATCTTGCCCATTCTCATCAATTAACCAACCCTCAAGTTTTTAAGCCAAAGATTAGCTACTGATAACTTTTTACAGCACTTTAGACTTTAGTGTAGCACTACTCATGTTTTACTCCAGATCCGTGGTCGTAGATGGCCACTCTTCCGACCTAATGGCTGTCAACGCCGGGGTACCCCAGGGGTCTGTTCTCTCCGCGACATTGTTCCTGCTGCATATCAACGATCTGCTGAAACCAGGTATCTTTGGTTATGCGGACGACAGCACTGTCTCGGAGAGGTACATGTCCAGTTCAAAAGCCAGCGGTTCTGAGATCCTTGAGCTTAGAGAGGCATTGGTAAATCGCGTTAACTTGACTTTGAAAGAAGTGTCTGAGTGGGGTGACGCTAATCTGGTTAAGTTTAACGCTACCAAAACACAGGCGTGTTTGTTCACTGCTAAAAAGAGCCCCTTCACCTTGGCTCCCACTTTCCAAAGTATATCCGTTCCGATTGGCGATTACATCGAGCTTCTGGGTATCACCATCTCACCCAATCTCAATTTTGGGAAATGCATCGAAGCTAAAGCAAAAACAGCTGCTAAAAAACTAGGAATCCTCAACAAGGTTAAGCGGTACTTCACGCCCGAACAGCTTCTGACGCTATATGAGGCTCAGGTGCGTTCCGGCATGGAGTACTGTAGTCACCTTTGGGATGGTTCTGCCAAGTATCAGCTCGATGCATTGGACTCAGTTGATCGCCGCGCTCGCAGAATAATCGGCAAGGAATCGCTAACGCGGGCAAAACTGCTCAGCTTACAACATCGGCGCAACGTTGCCTGTTTAGCGGTTTTTTACAGGATATACTTTGGTGAGTGTGCTCAGGAACTACATAAACTTGTACCTCCTTCACCTTTCTACCATAGGACTGCAAGACGCCGAAAGCGGTGGCATCCTTATGTGGTTGACGTCCAACAAACTCGCACGAAACGTTTTTCCTCCACGTTTCTGATACGAACCGCTAAGGTGTGGAACGCCCTTCCAGCCTCCGTGTTTCCAGCCAAGTACAATCTAGGTGCCTTCAAGAGAAGAGTGAATAGGCATTTTCTAGGCAAGCGCGCTCCATCCTAGACCTCATCATTGCTTTCCATCAGGCATGATTGTCGTCAAGCGCAAGCCTATCTACAATAAAAAAAAAAAAAAACTCCAAGCCTTCAGAGATATAATTGATAGAAGTATTAGCACTCCCTTGACATAATTATGCGAGTAAATATTCCAGAAGTTAGTACTTATTCTAGTGATTATATCAGTAAACACAATAATCAGATCATTCTGTAAGCACTGCAGAGGTATATGCATAGTAAATAAAAAGTTAAAAGTGGAAAAATCAATTTATTTATAAGTCTTACAAGTACCACAAAAAATTATTTCTAGAATAAATCAATCACATTTGACCACACTGTGAAATTGTCACTGGTATCTTAGGTTTATTATTGGGACCAGTCGGTACGTTTTCAATTTTTCGCATTACTAACAAACCATCTATCACTCTACCAAATACAACATGCTTATTGTCTAAGAAATTACACTTTGCACAGGTGATGAAAAATTGACAACCATTTGTATCCTTTCCACTATTCGCCATGGACAAGAGACCAGGGGAATCGTGTTTTAGGGCAAAGTTTTCGTCCGCAAAAGTACTTCCTCCATAAATACTCATCACACCCGTGCCGTCGCCCTGTGGACCAAAATACATGTCAATAGTAATTCATATTTGCAAAGCTCTGGTATTTGATAAAAGACGGTTTAGCCTGCTTTTCAAGGGTTCTTTACAAAAATTGGAATATGAAATTTACTATTCATGTAAATTTCACAGAAAAAAGTGAAACAGATTTTGAATGGAAGTATGTAGGTGTTATTTTGCGGTTATCCATTATTATTAGTAGGAAAGATAAATTAGCTTTGCTATAATCCGCTTCTCGAAAAGATTTTATATGGTACAATATGCAGAAACACTGCCCACATGAAACACCACACACGATTTTCCAACACTTTCTTCGACATACGTTTCGTCCCGACACTGGGACATCCTCAGGTGATGTTGACTTCACAATATGAAATTGTATCTATTTCCTCCAAAAGTGAAATAGATGGTTTGTAGGTTAAGGTAGCTTTTAATATAAATTGAATGATTACAAAAAATAAATATTTAAATCTTATATGTAACAATGTAAAAAACTCTTATGCTAAATGGACACGTTAAAATTGTGTTTTCAAATAATATAAAATTAATCATCATAGTAGATTACTACTATATTAATTTATTTAAATGACACTGAATGGTGCAGCAGTAGTGAAACTGCCTTCTGCTCATAAGGTTGTGTGTTCGATTCCCACAACTGAAAAATGTTTTTGTGGGAGCATGAATGTTTTCCACTGTCTGGGTCTCTTTCTATATATTGTATTAATGTATATTAATTAATATGTATATTTATCAGTTATCTAGTACCCATAAAACACTGCTTCTGCTTATTTTAGATAGGGCTAGATTGCAATGTGTGTAATGTCTTGATAATAGGTCTTACATTAACAAAGTCTCCTCCTTGTATCATGAAATCCTTTATAACTCTGTGAAAGGTTGCTCCTTTGTAACCCAGAGGCACACCATCTCTTCGGTATTCACCAGTGCAGAACTCACGGAAATTTTCACTTGTTTTTGGCACCACATCAGCAAACAGCTCAAATATCATGCGCCCAATTTCCTGGAAGTATAAAATGGTAGAATAATTTAAAAAAACTTGACACCTATACCACAGAGGGAACAACATCAATCAGTCGAGCCGTTTTGGAGGAGTTTGGTAACCAAAAATAATATTATTGGCATAAGAATTTTATATAGAAAGTATAATTTTATGTGCAAGATATAGAGAGAGATATTTGTCAGCACCATGCTGAGTTGGGGCCCATTTCTGGGTTGTAAAGGGTAACCAGTAGCGTCTGGTGCTTTCGTCGTTAGGCGGTATTTGTCGCCCAGGAGGTGGAAGCTTCAGGCATTGTTTTACTACATAAGTATCTACAATGTACCAATATACAGCTGCATATTCTTCATTTAATGCATCTACATTAGTCAGCTCATCATCCATGTATGAAGTTTCATGGGACTTGAGGGAATCGCAGGAGTCATTCATTTCGAGCTTAGCTTAGATGCTAATAAATTGTTCTTTGATGAATCCACAATATTAGTCTTGAGGCAACGATGCCTCAGGCTTCGTGGACGTCATCACACTTGGATAATGGTAACTATTAGATATAAAAAAGCAGAATTAAGAATTAATTTAAAGTATTTACCGTTGTCCCGACGGTTATATCGAAGAAAACAACCGGGTTATTTGGGTTTCGTAACTGAGACTGGATTTGATTCCAAGTCGGCATTTTTTCTCATCACAGTTTATTGAAATTTAATAAAAAGTCTGTAAATCCACAGTGAAAAATGTATTGTAGTGATTTTTAGTTGATTACCATTTGATTACATTACAATCAAGGAACATAGGCAGGTAGGTAGGTAAATACCCTACTACTCTTTAGATTACAATCATACTCTTCGAGTCTACCACAGAACATATATATACTCCTGGGAGTCTACTCACTACTGTCTAGCAAACTGCAAACACAGTCTGTGTGGGTTGTCTATGAAACACAGAACCACAGAGTTACGGGAACCTCTCTTCCCAACCAAATACCTAATTTGAAATTTGGTAAACCAATCCTAACCTTATTGGGTACAGGTTTCCTTTGGCTGGTTACAGGGGGAGGGGTGGGGCGGGGGGAGGGGGTGAATCCCCCCTCCAAGTGAAAAAGTGCGAAACTCAATAGTTTTCGAGAAATTAATTTTTAAAGTTTTGAAATTTTGAGGTTAGTTTGAGGTAATAATGACTACTATACACAGCGGAGGGGGGTGGGGGCTGGGTGAAGGAACGCGGGAGGGTAAAGGGGAAGACGGGGCCAACTTCCCATCCCCCCCTAAGGGAAATTTTAAGTTATTTTTTACAGATTTCTAATTAAGTATACTTACAACCTTTGTGTCCAAATCAGATGTATGACAGCTCTAAAATAGGGACCAATTCAGATCTGTGACGTCTCCGGCGCTGCGGGAAGTGCAGCCCCTTCGCCCTTGCGTAGCAAAGCGGGCGGGGGCTGCACTCCCTCCGCGCCTCCGGCTTAAAAAAAACACTCTAGGGGTAGGACAAACAAGACTGCTTGGTGTCGGGGTAACGCAGTTCAGTTCTGTGACTAATTCGACCTAAATCAATCCAGTTCGATTTTGTGTCCATACAGGTCCTATGTTCCGGTTTTACAAACTTTAATTGAAAAGAATTTCAATGATGTTAAAAATAATTAAAATAGTTTAATTACTGAAGGTACAATAAACGAAATATTATATTTCGTATATTTACGTAATGTATTTCCAAAAAATATTAATAAATTATTAACTTTTTTAAGAACTTAAACACTTAACTTAGAATGCAATACGAAAAACGAAACGTTTTTTGACAAGTATACGTCAATACAGTCTGTAGTTTATGGTCATTGAACAATTTTGTATGAAATTTCGTATAGAAAATCGTAATTTTTAAAAATTTATTTCTCGTAAATTACCTACTGAGATTCGCGCTAAAACATTTTAGTGCTAGGTTTAATAATATATTATGAGCCATCTGTAAAAAAAAATGAACTGCCAACTAATAGCCAGCCAAAGGAAACCTGAGCCCCTTATTGTTTAAACCACTGAGCATCTGAGCTAAACACTAATTTTGGCCCAGGTTTCCTATGGCTGGCTATTAGTTGGCAGTTCATTTTTTTTTTACAGATGGCTCATGCGCGAATCTCAGTAATTGACGAGAAATATTTTTTTTAAAATTAAGATTTTCCCTAAGAAATTTCATACAAAATTGATCAATGACCATAAACTACATAGTATGGACACAAAATTGAACTGAATTTAGATCGAGAATTGAATTTAGGTCGAATTAGTCACAGAACCGAACTGCCTTTTGTACCAAGCAGTCTTTCTTGTTTGTCCTACCCCTAGTGTTTTTTTTAAGCCGGAGGCGCGGAGGGTTTGGTCTCTGATTAAAGCAATACCTACTATTCGCATTACAAGGTAACGCAGTTTTCGAGATTTTCAAAAAATAATAATTCAATATTTATGGTGGTCAGTATAAATCGGGCGGTCTTTTTTCGATGTTAGGATGACTTTCGGGAGATACAGAGATGGAACACCACACATATATTTTATTGTACCAACAAAAAAAATCTGAGTTCGGTAGGTACCTACTCGAGGGCACCCCGACTCCGATAACGGATAGGTGACGAAGAGTTATTTGTTTGGTTATTTTCTTTTATGACCCCAGAAATAGGAGCCCCGCGAAGCGGGGCTCCGTCGACAGAGCCTTGAAAAGGGTAAGGGAAAGACTGACTAATAAAGAGTCATAACTCATAACCTTTCCCCTTTACCCTCCCGCGTCCCTTCACCTAGCCCCCACCCCCCTCCGCTGTGTATAGTAGTCATTACCACAAACTAACCTCAAAATTTCAAAACTAAAAATTTATTTCTTGAAAACTATTGAGTTTCGCACTTTTTCACTTGGAGGGGGGATTCATCCCCTCAATAGTTACTAAAGTTGCTATACTGACTGACTGACATCAACGCTCAGCCCAAACCGCTGGGTCTAGACACACAGGTTCCCGAGGTCTAGGGTGCACTGAGAAAGGATTTTTCAAAATTCACCTGCAAAGGGGTCTGAAGCACAGACCAAGGAATAACTTTTTATAATGAGTCTGAAGTTTGTATTTTACCAAGTTAAAATACTCCTTCACACTGCAACTACTAAACCGATTCGGCTAGTTTGGAATGAAGGTAGATTGTATCTTGGATTAACACATAGGCTACTTTTCATCCCAGAAAAATCTATAGTTCCCATAGGATCAGCTAATCACCGAATTCCATGTGGAAAAAATCTTTCATGACGCAACTACCAAACCGATTAAGCTGAAATTTGGAATAGATACAGATTATATTATTGTATTCTTGATTAATACGTAGGCTACTTTTTGTCCCGGGAAAATTCATGCTGAAGAAATTCACACCATAATAATTACTGAACTGATTTGGCTGAAATTTAAAATACAAACATATTTCATTTATGTTAGGTATATTTGGCGTTATGATGAAGCCAAAATATTTTCCATATCAACAGATATTCCGATACTTCACTACATAGTATAAAACAAAGTCGCCTTTTCTGTCCCTATATCCCTATGTGCGCTTAAATCTTTAAAACTACGCAACGGATTTTGATGCGGTTTTTTCCAATAGATAGAGTGATTCAAGAGGAAGGTTTATATGTATAATACATGCATCATATACTAAGGCAACATTGCTAATTTTAGAGGTTTCTAACGTGATGTAGTAAATTAACCTATTTTTTTGGGCTTATTTAGCAATTAAGCAAAAACGCTGCCTAAACCCTACGAGTTAGATCAAATTAATGTACTACAGTATCGTACACCATAAAAAGGTCTACAAAAAAGTCCGCGATGGTATATGTTTATATTTTAGGGATAACCCACATTAACCATTTTTATTGTTTACTTTTTACGTGAAAAAATGGCTTATTTACGAAGCTATTTTAAGCAATACGGCATTAATCCTTATCGAATTAAGTACCTTAAATACAGTGTGCAATTAATATAGATCAATATGGTTCTTTACAGCATGTAAATTAAACAAATATTTTCGGAGATATTACAAATTTAAAATTTGCGTTTGCGGCGGGCGCTACCGGTCGGACGGACGTTGGGCTTAAGATTTGAGCGTTGACTGTTTTTCACATGGCCAACTGTATGTCGTAGTCGTGGGTACTATGTAGTCCTCTAAAAGATCCAACTCACTTAGTCCAACTCCGCTTTCGAATCTGATTCCTCTTATCGATTCCGACTCCTCCTAATGATTCCAACTCCCATGTGACTCCTTTAGTCCAAAGACTGAATCAGTCCTATTGATTCCGAATCCTCCTAATGATTCCAACTCCCGTGCGACTCTTTTAGTCCAAAGACTGAATTAGTCCTAACGATACCTTTATTCACCGAACCTTTTAGACTCTCGGAAAAACGTTGTGTCGAATCGCGAGAGACGACTTTAAAAACACTTACTGAACTACTTAACTATTGCTTCCGAATAATTCCTACATTGAAAATACTTCTACAAAATTTATACTTAAGTTAAACTGCCTTATAATATCCTTAAATTAAATGACGAAGTTTTTAGATAGGACTTTATTTTAAGTAGGTACCTATTAGTTATTAAAATTATGTCTGTTTTTGAACTTGTATTTTTTCTAAAAATGGACCTAACTTTTAATATAAGTTGCATAATTACTTACGTAATTTTAAATTCTTCTTAAAAATTAACAATAAACTGTAATAACACAATATGTATAAGTAAAGTTAAACGATTTTAAATTTTGTTAGGTTCTCATAAAGGCTAATATCCATTATCCACTCGCAATACAGAAGTGCGAACGGGACAGCTTGTAGCTGTCTCGTTCGCCCGATGGTACCGAAAACAAACAGAGTCATACTCGTGACTAGAGGTGGGCAAAACGGCTTAAAACAATAAGCAGACTTTTTCATTTTACTGTTTTTCAAAAGTCACTTTTAATTACTGCTTATTTGCTTATTTGCTTATTTTTAGTTTTTCGTTGATTGCTCAACTTAATAATTTAACAGTTTAGGCAATGTTTTCGCCAACGCGAAAAAAACGCAACTGTCAACGGAAAGAAATTAATAAGTTAAAAACGTAAACAAAAAATTAAAATATTTTAAGCAAATACATTTTCGTTATTTCGTTTAATAATATTGCAAAATGAATCCAACCTTACTGCTCATCAAAAAAGATCAGATTCGTACTCACTCCTTTAGAATTTAAGCTGTTATTAATTAAAGTAAGTTAAATTTCGTTGTTTGGTTAAAATCTTGCAAAATAGAACCAACCTTACTGCTCATTAAAAAAGATCAGATTCGTAGCAAATAAAAATCAATCAATTTAAAAAAGCAATCGAATAATAAATGGACTTTTTCTAAGTAACGCGTTGTTGTGTTTATTTAAACAAACGACTTATAATTTACGCTTTCGTTTAAATGCTCAACGCTACTCGTGACACGACGTGCCGCGAAAGAGATCGCACCGCACTAACTTAAACCCAAACCGCAAACGAGTCCAGGAGTAGGGACTAATTAAGCGGAGTTGGAATCAATAGTGTGAGCTCGGAGTCGTTAAGAATCACAGAGTACATTGTTAAGAATTTCGGCTCCGGCTACGGATCTTATTCCTTTTAGTCACTTATTCCGGAGTTACACACCTCTAGACTATGTCGCTCTTTCAAGAGTAACCTCAAGAGAAAACATGTTTGTATTGTCTAATGACAAGAAAGCTGTGAACGTTGTGTATAAAGACATCCTGTAATGTATTAATTGTTGTAAAAATAAAATAAATACCTAGGTAAAAATGTAAAAAGTAAATAAGTAAAAATGTGTAATGTAATAAAAATTGTATGAATTTAGATATTTCAAAGATAGCAGGAAATCTTCATAGAAAGGGAAAGAGGAATCTTCATAGAAGATAGGGAAAGAGGAATTGTTTTACAAATTTAATGCGTGCAGGCCAAGGGCAGTAATGAATGAATCAAAAATACTGGATCGATTTTAATCATGTTTTCATTGAGTGACATAAGCATATATATTTTATGCCCGTGCAAAGTCAGAGCGGGCCGCTATGTTTTTATATACAACGTTCATAGTTTTTCCGTAGTGTATTTAATTTAGTATCAGCATTGCACCCGTGCGAAGCCGGGGCGGGTCGCTAGTTTAATATATATATATAATTGCACGGAATCACGTTGTATGTGTCAGCATATTCCGTGCCCAACGTGATTGATTGTATAAACGCATACTTTTAAGATAGTATATAAGGTTTGTAAATAATTAAGTTATATGCCACAAATATATATGTTATTACGTTGTCCGTGTTTAACTCATCTCCGTCACTTATACGCAACAGTGGTGACCCCGACGTGATACAGCAACAGTATACCTAACACTTCATCCACACTGTCAGATTTTAGAACAAGGTTTGGTAGATTGAAAAAAAATTATGTAAGTACTGAAGTGAAATCAAAGTAGGGTCGCTTCATAATTATATTTCACTCTGTTTTATTTTTTGATAAATGTACACAATTTAAATCTCTGAATACACCTTCCGGTATCTAGTGCTCAGCAACTAGAAAAACTATTTTGGGTTGTACACATATTTTATAACATTCAAAAGTTCTTCAAACGGGTCTTTGCGAAGTGTTTTGACTTTATGTCTCCACATATTCACCACCATCCAATCAGCAAAGTTTTCTACATGTGGATCATTTTTGTATGCCTTTCCAAGTCGAGCCCACTGGCTCTCTAAACTTTTGCTGGAGGTTTCTGTCCCATTTATGTCCATGTTGCCATTCTTACAGTCATTACTGTTATTAATTTCACCACAAACAAAGCCATGTTTGGAGAGGCTTGAATAATATTCTTTTGAATAATCCGCCTGTATGATTGAACCCTCATGAACATGTTTTTTAATGATAGGAACCAGATTTTCTGTGCAAATTTCAATCCCAGGATATACTTCAAACCTTAAGTCTTTTGACCCCTCTTCAAACATGCCTATTACACAATATTGTTTACTTTTTTGACCCCTAATTTTTTTGAATTTACCATATTTTGATTGTCCAATGCGCACTATTTTGTTGGGACCCCCAATTTTCTCTTGGGCATTTTGGTGTTCCATTTCATAAGTTACAATTGTGTCTCGAAAGAAAGTGTACCAATCGACAACTGTTGCTGTTGAAAGCACTGTACCTTTTTCACCAGATGTAGTTTCGTGCCTTGCTTGTTCATTAGTAAAGTTGTGGCTATACAGATAAATTAATTGGAATACGAGAGCAAGCTCAAGGTGACAATTTTCAAGAAAAGTTCCTCTTGCTCTGGACACCCTCCTTCTTCCGCAGCTGTATTTATTACATATGAAAAAGCCAAGTCCATGAACACCAGTGTCCCTCAGGGACATGGGCTTTTTGTGTTTACTACACATTTTTATTTTAGGGATGAGCCCTCTCTCCATAGCGAACTGCAAGCACTGATACTGTGTCCCTAGTTTTGTAAGAACTCTGTAGTAATTCCACTGCGACAACATCTCCTCTGATGTTAATCTTCTGTGGTGGCCAGGTTCTCCGGGAATAGTGACATCCTCAAATGGTTTTGTTGTTACTGACATATCCAGCTCATTAAGATTATCATTGTATGAAATATCAGAAGATTCTTGTTTCATCGCAAGAACTAGTGGATCGCGGCAGTCATTCATTTCAACTTCTTGCTTTAATAAGTTTAATACTGAATTGGAACTTTGTGGGGCGTGTGCAGCTGCGTCATGCTCATTCGACGAGACTTGAGACAATGATGCTTGGTAAGAGGCGTGTGCAGCTGCGTCATGCTCATTCGACGAGACTTGAGACAATGATGCTTGGTAAGAGGCGTGTGCAGCTGCGTCATGCTCATTCGACGAGACTTGAGACAATGATGCTTGGTAAGAGGCGTGTGCAGCTGCGTCATGCTCATTCGACGAGACTTGAGACAATGATGCTTGGTAAGACTCGTGCTTCGGGTACACCATGATCGTTTAATTTTATTCTTGCACTTGGGCTACTTGGTAGTAGAAAATAAAACAGAATGGTTTCTGTTACATCGGAATCCTAACAACCCACTAGTTAGGATTCCGCTTAAGATAGTATTTGTTGGAAGTTATTTCATTGTTACAACTTTAGAAGTAGGTAACAACAATCAAAGTGAAAGAAAACCAAATTACAGAATACAAAACTATGATACAAGAAAAACAAAAAAAAGACAACGGCTTTAGTAACTCTTCGAATTTCGCATTTCACGTGGTACCTAGGTACCTACCTTTTTTTTTTTTCTTTTTGAGGAATTGGCTCCGCGCGTTGAGCGATTGAGCCATTGTCAAATTTTTGTTATTTTCTTTCTTTTTTTTTTTTTTTTTTTTAAATTAATAAAACGAGGAAACTTGTTTATAACTTTAAACAAAAATTTTGAAATATACAACGGAATTTAGAAAAGGATCAGAAAAGGATAGATAAAAATATAATGGAATACTTATTTAAGACTTATACTACATATTTACAACTTAATATCATTTAATAGAATGAATGAAGAAAACAGTTTATATACACAGGATATATCGGAGGACAAGAGGATGTCAACAGAAGTAGGAAGTGGTATATTACACTGAATAAGACCCTGGTAAAATGGATCCCGGTTATATTTTGGGCAAGATAAAAATATATGATTAAGGTCACCCACCTCACCACACTCGCACAAATCACTGTTCACAATACGAAGTCTAACCAGATGAACTGGAGAGCAAACGTGGCCCAGACGCATACGCGTCAAGATACACGTCACTCTCCTGCTCAACTTCAAACTTGAGAACCATGGCTTCGATGGAATAGAGCTTTGAATCCTAGCAAAATTTTTGCCTTTTGATTGGCTGGAAATCGACCAAGTCACTCTCCAAGATTCTTGAAGTGAATTCTTTGGCAATGTACACAAATCATGGGCATCATTGCAATAGTCTGCCATATCTCCGCATAAAATAGCCTCATTGGCAAGCTGATCAGCGCGTTCATTTCCCGAAATGCCGGAGTGACCTGGTACCCAGGAAAACACCACTGTATAGCCTTTTTCATTACATGTAACTAGTAGGTTTCTGATTTTAATAATAACATGGTTGATCTGACCAGACTTAGATTTGAATGGGAACCTAGATAAAGCTTGCAGAGCACTCATAGAGTCAGTAAATATAACGGATTTCTTAAGTTTAGCAAGAAGAATATATTCAACAGATTTAAACAGGCCAAGACATTCTGCAGTAAATACAGATGATTCAGGCGGAAGTTTTGTTTTCTGGACAATATTATACTGGAAATGGAAAACTCCCACTCCAACTATGCCATCTGATGAATGTTTCGAAGCATCACTATATATATAATGAAAATCCAAAAATTCATTTGCTTTTAATATGTTCACATACCGAGGAGCTTCCAATTGATTTCTTGGAATATCTGGATTGATCCTAACATCCGGAATGATTGTCAGTGCCTTATATTTAGAATTAAACGTTGGGTAACAATATGTACTATACATCGGCGCTTGTATGGAGCAAAATATTCGATAACTCTTGATAAGACGGGGCGGTGATTTATGGGACCAGTAAGAACAGGTGTCTATACATTCCGAAAGAAGATGAAGTTTATCACGAAGAGGATGATGAGAAAATTGCATAGCTTTGAATAGATACCTATCAGATAAATATTGACGTCTTAAACGTAAAGGTGGTTCAACGCACTCTATTTGCATAGCATTGATAGCCGATAGGGCTAGATTTCATAGCTCCAAGGATGATCCTTAAAGCTTTGGCTTGCACGCAATCTAATTTGCTAAGAGCAATGGCACTACAGGGCTCTATAATAAAAGTAGCATAATCTAGTAAGCTACGGATGAGAGCGTTATAAATAAGACGCAAACAAAAAGAGTGGGCACCCCACCAGACGCCGGTTAAACACCTCATCATATTTAAATTTTTTTCACATTTATTTACAATATATTCACAATGAGGTATTCCAGTAAGTTTTGAATCTAGAACTACTCCTAAAAATTTAACTTCAGACTTTACAGGTATAGGTTTATCCCTGTAAAGTACATTGAAATCCGGAATCCTTCTTCGTCTAGATAATACAACCACAGTGCTTTTACAAACAGACAATTCTAGTCCATTTACATCTAACCAGTCATTTAGCTTATTAAGAGTATTAAATAAGATTATTATTATATTAGATCACTTTAGTGATAAGGTCGCCCTTTGTGTTTCTCTGTTTTCCTTTTTGTGTAATTCTATGTACTAATTATAAGCAATAAAGATATTTAAATAAATAAATAAATAAATAGGCGGTTACTAGCATTTTCTATAGAATTGTCTAAGTTGTATATAAGCAGATCATCAGCATATTGCAGAATATTTATATCTGAGTTTAAGGATGTTTCTAAATCATAGGTATAAACGTTGTACAGTAATGGACTAAGGACTGACCCCTGGGGCAAGCCTCTCCATACTAGCCTTGATAGTTGAGTACCATTGTTTTGGTCTAATTTAATACATCTTTCAGAAAGCATATTGATGATAAACGTAATCAATAATTGTGGTACATGTAAATCATGTAATTTTTTATGTAATACTGAGATCAGCACATTATCATACGCTGAGCTAATATCAAGAAAAGCCGCAATAACCGACTTATTTTTTGAGAAAGCTAACCGAATGTCCAAAGTAAGAATACTTATATTGTCTATGGTGCTACGGCCCCTTCCGAATCCCAACTGATTAGCTGTCAAAATATTATTATTTTCAACGAAAAATTCTAACCTGTTTTAACAAGATGCTCAGCTATTTTGGCAAGAACAGATGATAAGGCTATTGGACGAAAAGAAGAAACAATATTAATATTAAACCTACTCTTTGGCATTTTATTTTCCAAATTCCCCATCAATCAAACTTCCATAGACATAGAGTAAAGTACCACATGGCACAGAATGACAGAATACATTACACTGTAAATTACCTACCTACACAGAACCACCACAGCACAGAAGATTATTGTCGTTTGTCACATGGAGTCAACATAGTCTATGGAGTCTTCCCTGAAAATGAGCGAAAAGGATTATGGTACAAATGCTATGATGATTTATATAAAAACCCGTGGTATTGTAATAAGAAAACTAATTATAGTAATAGAAAATATTATTCCGTCGTATGTCGCCTACGATTGGGTCATTGTCGCCTTAATGCACATTTAAATGAAAATAGTGAACTCTCCGTCTTGTAATTTTTGCAATAGTAATGAATCCCAAACAAACACACTCCAAAGCCCCAAACACTGGATCACAAATTTTTTTGTATTCGTCTTTCGGCATTTAGCGCCTTGTGCTTGTGATTGATGACTTGATTAATGTTTTCAATTTCAAGACAGTTCGTATATATAATGTACTCTGTGGTTGAAGACGTGCCGCACTCGTTAAAGGATTTACTAAAGAATTCGTTAATAATTTATAAATATTTATACAAATATATCATAACACTGTTCAAGAAATTTGAATTTACAGAAAGAAAGATAATTATTCAAAGAAAGAAGAGACAGAAAGAAAAAACTACAAGATTAAAATCATTCAGATGAACCATATGTTAATGCCGTCGGGGGACCTCTTAGAATAGAAGGTGTTCCTCAGAACGGAACTAAAATAACTTGTTTTTTTACTTTTGAGTTCGTTTTAAAACAGGGCAGTCGTGTTTTTTAATTTTTTAATTATTTATTTTTATCTTATACTTTTTAGTGATGGTCTATGGTGATTGCGGGCATTTTAAATAATTTGCGGTGGGTTAAATATTTAATATTTCAAAAATTAAAAAAATAATATTTTTCCACTAATTATGTAAAAGTATATTTTAAATATATATATATATTCGGTTACTACTCTCTAATACCTTCATTTTGATACCCATATTGTGATAATTGAAGAAAACATTTTGATTTCCACTTTTGAAATTGGCGCCTCACGGTCGCCATATTAACTTTTTCCAAAAAAAATATAGCCTATTTTACCCGAAATAATGTAAGGATTCTAACGATACCCCATTTGTCCAAATCGGTTCAGCCATTCAAAAGTTATGGTGGAATAAAGAAACTCACATACATACATACATACATACATGAACCCTAAAATAAAAACATTACACTCCTTTTTTTTGGGCAGTCGTGTAAAAATATACAATTGAATATGCTTTGCCTTAGAAATACAATTTAGAGAAAGAGAAGTCCTAAGAAAGAAGGGAGAATAAAAAAGAAAGAAAACTAAGATTTCACTAATACAGTTTCTCAAAAATATGATTTAATAAAAAAAAAATTTAGTCATTCAGATGAATCATATTATTATTCATAATAATATCGGTAACATTATATATGTATAAAAGTTAAAATAAAATCTTATATTGATTATTTATTATTGTTATAATTTGATTGAACAGGCTATGCTATAATTAATATAATTATATTATAATACCTATCACAGAAAATTCAACACGAATAGACTGTGTGGTCTCCGACCTATGCCTGTCCCGAAAGGGACGAATGGAAAAACAGAACAGAACAGTCTATGGAGTCAACCCCGTTAATATTATTTTACTCTATGGTCAACCCATAAAGTTCCCGTCAACGTGAAGATTAGAATTATCTGCGCGGAGCCAATACCTAGGTAGGTAGGTAGGTACCTACCTCAAAAGAAGAAGAATTTTTATATACTAGAATCCTCTCGTTAGCTCCGCCAGGAGTAATAATGTTCTGTGCTCGTTAGATCTAGTATATTATTAGGCCTTAAAGGACTGGTATCCAGGGCCGTAAAATAAATTTAAAAAATAAGTATATTATTCCTTGTTAGAATCTGTGATTAGATTGGATCCTCATTGGATCCTTCCTCGATCCTCTGCTGTGGTTGTCTATGCCTCGATCCTTCAACCATAGAGTAAAATAATCCTTCATCTGAGGAATTTTGTAAACCTTGGAAATTATGTGGAAATTGATGGAAATTACAACATTACAACTCTGACTTCTTTTCTTCCTCAGAATTTTGTTACGTTTCTTTTCTACAATGGTTGTGAAAATGAGAAACCGTAAATCATAGAGTTTATTAACGTGTCGTAAATGATTATCAGTAGGTATCAGTACAAGTGAGTTTTTACGTGTTTTGTTACGATTGTATTTACAGAAATGGAAACGGACTCATTCATCGACTATTATAAAATACTGCAATGTGAACGAAATTCTTCAGACGTTGAGCTGAAAAGGAGTTACCAACGTTTGGCTTTATCGTTTCATCCCGATAAAGTCGGCTGTGGACGGGAGGAGAGTTTTCATCTCATACAGAAAGCGTGGTCTGTTTTAAAGGATCCCGTACGTCGGAAACAATATGACGCTGAACTAGCGTGCTATGAAACCGATCAGCTGCTATTGTATGATAGCATATGTCTATCAGACATGGAGTCTGATCATACGCAAAGTGTTTATACGTATAAGTGCCGATGTAATGGTGTCTACTACTTAGAGGTCAGTGAACTTTCTTCTAGTAAAGTAATTATTGGGTGCAATGAATGTTCGTTTTCGATTGAAGTTAATATTTCAAGATGATAAAAGAATTGTTGCTGCCAAGCAGCATACAGACGATAGTCGTTATGAAAGCATGAACAATGCAAGTTTTTGTTTAAAATTAACACTAACCACAAATCTATAAGGGGCCTGTGGTAATTTACTGTAAAAAGCCTCATAACAGTAAAGTCGTTATTCATTGATATTATACAGGAATGATGCAGTGTTTGAAGAGCTGGCTACAAATAAAACTGGATGAGGCTTTAAATTGAGTCGCCTTCATTCAAAGCAGAGCTTTTAAGAGGGTTAAAGCGAAAGAGTGAACGCTAAAGAGTCACTTCAAGCTATCACAAGGCTGAGGGCCTTAAACCCGTTCGCAGAAGTTTATGGTCACAAATAACTTAGAATACAAGAGTGAGCAAAGCCAGTTCAGTACTTGAGGGCACCCGAATCATAACGGATAGGTGATGAAGAGGATCCTTCTGAGTGGGTATTTTCTTTTATGACCACCCAGAAATAGGAGCCCCATGAAGCAGGGCTCCGTCGGCCGAGCTTATAAGAGGGTTAAATATATGTATATCATGTTTTAAAAAATATTCAAGGCAACCGATTTCAAAACCAATTTACTAACAATTCCTTGTCACTAGCACAAAGAACAAATATAGACCGTGTCTTTTTGTATTTTGTAGAAGTCAAAATGAATATAAACATAGTCCGTAATCTACTTCTGACATATTAATATTTGTAAAATAATACATATTATATAATATTATTATGTATAAAATTTGTAATAAGTTTATGAATATATTTTAGATTGTTTATTTACAATTGTTAGTACTACCTAGTACAGTAATATTATGTTTAGTATATTATGTATTTTTAGGGTAATTTGACTCTTGAATTATAAATTATAATAAATGTTTTTTACTGTACCATTTTTTACTAATTAGACAATAGTATGAGAAGTAAATTTTCCTTATCATTTCAAAATAACTATAACATGGTATTTTAATCCAATGCACTTTACAATACATAATCAAATCAATCAAATACTGATACAAACTTGAATTGATTGATCGTGATATTGAATTGTATGTTTCATCCAACGATAAGAAACCTCAGGATATGGGCATCCAAAAGATTTATGTAAACCTTTTTCATACAAATACACAGTAGCACCATCCTATAGGTGGCTGCAGAGCGAACTACATCTGTCCATCACCAGGCTGTATCTTTTGAACCGTGTAATAGCTACAGCCTACAGACTTGAAATTTTCACAGATGATGTATTTCTGTTGCGCTATAACAACAAATACTAAAAAATAGAATATTTAATGAGGATTCCATACAACAAACTTATTTTATGACCGTTTTTTAATTTGGTAGGCATGGGTGTATAGTTCATTGAGAATAGGTCTTGAATTTTTAGTGCAAAATAAAATTACTATAACATGTTTCAAGGAACAAGCAGAGAGCAGTGTTGGTTTTTGATGAGGGAATCATAAATAAAAGCTGTTTACATGTTTATTACCATTTATATTATGGTTAGGCTGAAACATAAATAATATAATCATGACAAGGTAAAATTATCATAATCATGGTTAACTCATAATGAATGACTAATTTAAACCTAAAGTAGAATTTTGTACAACGCTTTATTATATTACAATACAATTTTGATAGTGATTGAGGGAAATAAATTACTTCAGTGAATGTCAACATTTAACAGAAATTTTAACTTTATTTTTATTATTACTTATGGTAAAGATCTAAGCTATCACATACAATATAATAATTATTATGCAAATTTTAATTTCATAAGAAAATTTCACAAATACTATGGTGGCAAGAAACTAAAACAAATAAAAAAACTAGCCATAAATTATTTTTTAACTTCTATAGAGAGTGTGAAGAGAGATACATAAAGTAACATTCAACATATTATAGAAAGCAATTTGCCATACTAAAATAAATTGCTAGCTGGCAATACCAGGGGTCTAATTGCGTAAGAAAAACATATTCTTCATTTTCGTAAGCAAATTCAGATTGGCTGACATAAATCAGGGAGTCAATCAGCAGGCAGAACTTGTTTACGAGTACGATGAATACATATTTCTTACACAATTGCCTAGCAGTTTCCATGATTGCCACCAGTGCAATGCTCTTTAAGCATCGTGTGGTAGCAATATGTTGTCACATATTTTTTAAAATCTTTCCCAGGCACTCAATGAGATTACATTAATTTCTTAATAACAATCAACTTTAAATTCCAGCATACACAAGATATTTACAATACAATATGATTGTGCACATTAAAAATAATATTCTCTTAAATATGCAATAAAATTAAAAAAAAGTCCAATAGGCCAGTTCTCACATACAAATAATAAAACTTGTGAATATGTAGTTTATTCAGTCTCGAAGTTTGAAAATATTTCTTAGCTCGCTCCAATAAAGAGTGAGTTATTAAAAGTAACTACATAGGTACATGTACCTACACAATTATATGCCAGAAAATAAAAATAACAAAATATTGCACTAGAATCACCGGCAAGTCTAGATTAAATGTGACTAGATTATTCAGTGATGGTTGAAGAATAAAACGTTTTATTATGCTTTTTAAATTACTTAAATTCAATTGTGAACCATATTGTAAATTACTACAATAACGCAATAGTTAGTGATATTTTCACAAGTTTCTTTGTTTGTCGCGAGCTGCCTGATGCAGTCTATAATTTACACACTCTGCAGACACTTTGTTACATACAAGTGAGTTTGAGGCCCAAGGCCTCCAATGTTCAGTGACCATCAGCAAAGTCTCACTTTATTCACACATCTGTCCATAAAATTCTTCTTTCTCTTAGTTTGCGTGGTTGCATCTAAAGGCGTCGGTAAAGAAAGTTGCGTGTGTTCATCCGAATCCAACAAACCGTCGCAGGAAGGGCACCTCAGTGAGGTCCGTTGCATTCGCTTGCAGTCCAAATTGTCACTACTTTCCGATAGTCTTTCGGGAAGACTGTACAAAGATTTAACAGGTGAAGAAGTGCTACTAGTAGGCAGTTGTTCACAACTCTGTGAGTTTGCTGAAGCTTTTTCTACTGAAGAATGTCGACTTCGTCGGGGTCTGTAAATGAAGAAAATAAATTGCAATTATTAAATTTGATTTTGGTTGAAATTCAAAATAAGGAAAAAAAGACGTGTGTTGTAGAAAACTCGGTAGAATGGTAGAAACCTTGGTAGAAACATAGTTTGGAATGACTTTACCAACCTACTCTATGGAATAACAGCTAAAACAACACTTCATTTTATATTTTCAAGTATGATTTTATCTACCGCTCGATAGACGGCGCTGTCTTCAGTTCGCTTGTGCTAACGAGTTCGTCACACCAAATATGCTATAGGTTCCCATTCTGATATAATAATAAAGGAAACTATTGTTTTAGATTTTCACAAATTTTCTTCGTCACGTGATTTTTCTCGCGCAAAAAAGCCCCCTGTGCGATACCGTCCAATATGCGAGAATTTTGTTATAAAATGCGTGACTGAAATGAGTACGCTTACCTGACGGGAGGCAGAGTGTGTAAGGGCTCTAGTCAATCCGCTTTGTCGCTGCCCCTGCTCTCCGTGGAGTGCATGCGCTGGTAGTTGGGAGGGCCGCGGCCGATGGCAGCCGTGCCCGGCGTTTGTACATCGCCACGGCTGCGCAGCGGGCCCTCCATCCTATTTGGTAAATTGGATTTACCGCGAAGGAAACTGGAACAGAATTTAAAGATATATTTTAGAACCAGTTTTGAACATAGTTGTGGAAATGACTTATCATACAGCTAGATCTTCAACACAATGAAAATAATTTGCGAACTCATCTACAGTAATCAGATGGGTCAGAGGTTCTCCCAGATCCAGATCCTAATTGGAAGCTCTCAATGTGCTGCTGGCAATTAGGTAAATATCACTGGCTTGATGAAAACGTCCACCATTCTAGCCAAGTGACCTTCACACGCCTTTGAAAACATTTGATGAGCGTTCAGGAAGCTTTTCTCACGATATATTCCTTCACCGAAATAACTTCGAAGAGTCATTTGGGTTCTGGCTGGTCGGGCCTCCGATAAGAGAAAGAGGTCAGAAACTCTGAAACATTGTGCTATGACTGCTTAAGATAACAAGCATCACTTAAGTGATAATAATCTTCATCTTATGTTAAGTCGTAATCGAATAATAATAATAAATAACAATTCGTCGCCTATTTACCCGACATTAATATTATGTATGGATATGATATGTACCTCTCAAGCTTCTCGACACACGCGTCCTGGTAGTCATGGATCCACCGCACGCCGTTGAAGTGGCACACGGCACGCATGTCTTCGGGCAACTCTTCGGGCTCGGGCCACTCGAAGTTGTCGATAATTGGGACGATGTTGCACTGTGAGTTCAACGCTGCCACTATCTCCTGTGGAAATAAGGACACGAATGAGGATTAATCAGAAGTGAGAAACTCTCAAAAGAACAAAATTGAAATCTTGAGATCTATTTCATTAATTTTTCAAATTTCTGTGAAGCCAATTTTCGTTTTTTTGAATACAAGTTTGATTAAAAAAACTTTGTTATAATCGTGTCTATTATGGCCTTAATAAAGTAACAATGCAAGGCGGGTTTTTGCAAATATTAGGAGAAAGCAGGAAGCTTTCCCTAAACCTTCTGATTCTATTTGATCTCTTACGGCTGATTTTCAAAATATTTCTGTAGATAATGCCTACACCATAGTAAGAACTTAGTATCTGCGGGGTTATAAATAAAGTTGTATATCGCCCAAACATCGTCGGTTACCATAACAACGCAACCGTCACCAGCCAATCAGTGCCTTGGCTGCATAACAGAGACCCTGAGTGCCTGATGATTAATACTGATATTTGAAACATTAGTAAGGAAAACATATACTTAAATGCACGAAACTCACCCGATGTACCCAGTCTTTTTGTTCAGTGTCGTGCTTGCACCTTTCCAAAGCATTTGGCGTGAGAACTAGTAAGAAGTGTTTCGCTTGCCGTATGCTTCTGAGCAAGTTGTTATCGAACTTGCCGGCTTCTAATCTCTCCACGTCTATGAATACAGTGAAGCCGCGCACTTGAAGGTGTACTTTCAACAAACTCGCCAACTGAGAACCGTTAGATCTTCTATAGCTTACAAATACGTCCAAGTTCTTTTCCAAACTCTCGTCGCTTTTGCTGAGCAGATTGTCGTACGCTGCAAAACAAAAGTCATTTCATCAAGCGAAAAAAATTACATTTAATAACCAATTTCAGTGAACTACGGATACAAATAATTCCTGCATTGACAAATAATTCTTCTCACCTCTTATAGCGTTTAGTATCCGTAATCGATGAATACTGTTAGCTATCCGGCATTCTACTTCAAGTTGTTCATCGCTTAATCCTCTGATAGATTCTTTGTCGACGCCTGCATTAAGCATTGAATATGTGTAAATAGTGTACTCTGGACCTATGCTTTGCAAGAAGTCATTTAGACTGCCCGTGTCCCGTGAAGTGTAGTCCGCCATTTTCTTTAATTGTTGAAGTTCTCTTGTGAATCTGTAAAAGTATAATAATGTTATAGAATCTATACTTTAGATATTATATGTTTATTATGCGTACCTAGCACGACCGCGTCGTTAATAATGTCTATTTAATGACAATTTTCATCATGCTTGTTTGTTGCATTCTAGAGTAGTTTTGTTTCAATTTAAAATATTTAATACATAACTTAATTAATAATCTACAACTGCGTAATCCCTACCTCTTACGTTTGATTCCATTATGTAATCCTATGTCCTCTTTGAGATTATCTTCCGTGATTTGTAACAATAAGTCGCCGTCCACTCTACTCTCGTAAAAGTTGTTAGCGTATTCGGAAAAGCCAATTTGTTTCACCCATTCCCGTACATCTTCTATCGACCACAGCGGCACTTGTTGGGACAGTTTGTGAGGCACTTCTTCCCCAATGAGTCGAAGCGCTTGCGCAGCGTACTTTGACGCTACTGCGTTTGGGCAACTCGCTACTTTTTTCAAGGTTTCAATCGCTCCTATTTCTCTAAATATTTCAGTGTTCCCTTGTTGTTTCTTAATTCCAGCCTCCATGCAAAAATGGAACGCTGCCAGATTCCGAGCTTCTTCTCTTTTCGAGCTCAGTACAGGGACTAATCGTTGCAACCAGTTCTTACTCTGACCATGAGCATGGGCTAAATTAGAACGAGCAAATTCAGACGGGTTGTGCGAGGTAACGAATGGCTCTACCAAGTCCAATGTACCCGATTTCAGGACCGCAGCTTCTATTTCCTTATTCGCTACTAACACTGCAATTGCTAAACATGCATAATACTTGATGTTATCGTCATTGTGGAAAGCTAGAGGGAATAACCACATCGGTACTTTCCTTTTTATCATGGCTTCTTGGTTTTCAGCTCCGCCGTAAAGTGAAAGATTAGCCAATGCCGTTGCACAATGTCGCAAAGTTTCTATGTCATTCTTTCTGCATTCGAATAAAACTGCGTCTAAGCCTCCGAGCTTTATAACATCACTGCAAGTGCCTTCGCTGTGTTTAAACAAGTGTTCCAATATTCCAGTGCCAATCCTTGCGTGATCTACAGAATTCGCGTGTTTGGTACATACACAGGCGACATTAACAACCTTTTCGAGACCGTTTTCTACAACATGTGCTCTATTTTCAGTCGTAAGGCACTGTTCGAGTAATTTCGCGGAACAAAACTGTAAATCAGGATTATTTGATTCCAAGCAGTTCGCCATTAAGATGTCTAGACCGCCAGAGGTTCGTAGCGTGTTGCATAAAGAGTAGCCCAACTCGTGTCCATATGTTGGCACTGCCCAAGCTCTCCGCACCATCTCGTTCAATTTGTTGAATTGTACACATGCGTTTTTCATGTCTATTTGGTTGTTCTTCATAGCTGCTATAAATGCATTCATTCGGTATGAATATTTCTGTATTGCTAGCTCGACGTCCTTTTGATTTGAATTTGCGTCTAGCTTGTCTAAATCTTCAAATGTTAAGTTTGAAAGATCCTCGTCGCCAGGTTTCACGGTTCCGTTTAACAATTGACTCATCTGAAACACAAGTAGGTATACGGTATGAATATTGTTTTAGCAAAGTCACACCTACGTCATAACGAATTATGGTTAGCGTACGCATGCAACATAACTCCGGTGGCTCGAAAAATGGATGAACATTGAACACAAGCACATTTGTTTCGTTAAAAGAAAGCATGTAATGTTAGACCACAAATATCAATGAAAGCCTTACCTGTGAAGATAGTAGCGTTGACTTAGAAGATAGATTTTTGCTTGAAATGGTCATATTGGAGTGCGCTACGCTGGAGTGTTCTTTGTGACTAAACATGCCGCTGGATGTAACAGTCTGCCGAGCCTGTGACGAAGCCATGGCCTTCTTTTCCGCACTGAATGCTTCTGTTTGTAAACGAGAACTAGACGCAGACATGTTATTCGCTTCTTGCGCTGTCACTTCACCGGCTTGTAACGAACGTTTTTCCTAAAACCACACCAATAATTCATAAACTTCAAGTGTTTAAAGCGAAATTGGAAAATAATTTATGCAGCACACATCTTAAAATACGTTATAAATCTGGAAATTTCTGCCGTGACTCAGATCGTCATGCTTATCATTAAATCACTTGTGTTAGCACTTTTTACACAACGATGTAGTATACAAATATTTGGAAATTTACAGGAATAATGATACGCAAATTGGGTCTCGGCCGCCGCTTCGAAGACATGATTATTTTGATTAAATTTCGTTAAACTGTGATATCGGACGCGGTGGATATTCGTTCGTCTCTAGACGAAAACTACTTTTATATTCAAGAGTAGCGCGCGTCATGGCTCGGATTGAATGCTGAATCGCTTCTATTGGATATAGGCCAATCGCCGGTACTAGCGGGCTTTCGACGCGATAATTTTAAAGTTTGTATACAGACGTCACGGCTTGGAAGGTCTCCGAGCGAAATATTCCGGGGAAACGTACTCTCACCGAAGGATAACACGGCTTCGGAGGAAAACGCGACAGGACGCCTCTGTGCACCGGCCACGGGGCCGAACCCCCACCAGAAGACATTCCGCTTCTAAAATTAAAGCCGTCTATTCGTGTACCGTGTGATCGCGCATGCGCAATAATCAACTTCCGCGTGTGCTCGCACGCACGGCGGTCAAACGTTGACTGACTAGTGACTACTGAGACAAGCATGGTGCGGTAAACGTTTAGATAAGCGCTTGCAGATAAACGAACCGCCCCTGGAGAGCCTCCGCGCCGCAGCATCCTGGTAGTCCATGCCACTATGCGTGCCATACTGCGGCTAACATGCGGTGATTATTTCGCGGATTTCCGTATATGCTTTTACATGGTAACCTCTTCGATGTTATCAAAGCAAGGAGCCGAACTCGACTGAATGTTTTACTTTGCCGTCGCGTTGGCGAGACGTCATGCTAGGATATCGATCGGGCCCGGTCACGCGAGGTCGCGTCCTTCGGCGCGCCTTGCTGGCGGCAGAAAGCTAGACGCAACTTTATTTCGGCAGTTAGAATAATTTATCAGATGTAAGTCGTTTCGTAATTAAAATTTTCATGTTTGTTAAAAATTTTATGATTTACTAGAAACTTACTTGGTGATATGCGGCATTTTGTTCAGCGGTGAGGCCCTCTGCTTGCAATAGTCTGTGAGAAGCCCCCGCAGCACTGTGTTCCGCATATTGCATATCTCCATGCTGCAATCGACGCATTCTGGTGCTGTTCGCAGCTGATTTCGATGCACTGTATCCGTCTGTCACTACGCGCGTTGAGCTGGCAGAAGTCATCCGTGCAGCACTATATTTCAGCTCGTTCGCAGCATTCGATCCCACGGTTGCAGCGTTGGGTGCCAACATGCATTGCTTGTCAGGTGGTGGCGTGTCTGACTCTGGGAATGTTACTAAAGGTCCTTCGCCAGCCAAATCACTCATGTCGCTAATATCTCCAATGTCGCCCATGTCACTGAGGTCGCGTATGTCGGGAATATGCCTTTCCTTCTTTTCATCTTGATCCACTATGTTTTCCATTGAGCTTCTTAATCTGCAACGATGTTTTTCGCCAAATTAGGATGTTTCTCCGTGTAAGCAATTACTACTTAAAACATTAGAAATTACAGATTTATTTTTAACGAATTTCACAGAAACGGTACTGTTTCTATTGTTTGTCGGCATGAAACTACATGCAAACGTGGCGAGAGAAACATCAGAGGAGGAGAATTGGCTGGGAGCCAAGGCCGCTCAGGTGGGCTAGAAACGCCGTTATCGGTAATACTCGTTGACAAAACAATGTAAAAGTATGTTACATTACATAAAACGAAGTACGAAAATAATGAGCGGAATGAATCACCTTTGCCCGAAGTTCAGAGCGGCGGAGTTGCTGAGCGTTTTCATTTCCGAAATGGAGCTCTTCAGCTCTGATAGGTCGGACTTCATGGAACTGGCGCGCTGCGACGAGCTCTGGAGCCTTTGACTCGTGACAGCGCTGCTGGATGTAGTGCTTGATACCATCTGCAAACAAATGCATAGTTAAACATAAACAGTACATAAACTACAATTAGTGAAGATTACTGACGCAGGACGCTACATAGACAGTAGACACACCTTGAAATATTGTCGTATGCTTAAAAATACCCAAATGTCTAATAAAGATTTTAACTTTAAAGTCAAATGTTTTAAATATCACAAAACGAGTAACACACGGCTTGATAATACACTTCGTCGTTCACAGTCGTTATCTAGACAAGGACTGTTGAGTTCAGTGCCAATGCTACAGAAGTTCGTGCGGGCAGCGGGCGTCACGCGTTTTGGCGCACTTGCCGCCGATTTATAAGTAAATACCTACTATACGAGTCGGCACCGAGTGTATATAAACACGAAAATAGAAATGTTCATAAATAACTTTCTATTTATAACTGTATATTACCTAATTCTTATATTAATTGTGTCGTCAACGAACAGTCGCAGATTAGTCGTGTAAGCGCAATGTTCTGAAACATTTTTTGGAAATACCTGCATACAACAATTTATATAGGTACTATTAGTATAGTGCATATTAAAAGGCTGAATTAAGAGTTTGTTGAGCCGACCCGGCAAACGTTGTTTTGCCATTGGGCATACAAAAAATAAAAATAGCTTACGACCTACTCTCAGAGCTACCGAACATACACAGAAAATTTCATAACAATCATGTCGTGCCGTTTCGGAGGAGTTTGGTAACAGAATTTGACATGAGAATTTTATGTTTAAAAAAATTATCTTTAACGAATATAGAGATAACTGTAATGCAGCAGAAATAGGCATAACATTTGACATGAGGAAAAATTATGGCAATAATAGGCATAACATTTGACATGAGGAAAAATTATGGCAATAATTTCGGCAGGGGGCGTCGTGACGTGTGATATAACAATAAATATTTAAGGGCTCCCATACAACAAACGTGAAAAAAAAAAGTAAATACCTAGGTACTATATATACGAGTCG
Organism: Coenonympha arcania; assembly: GCA_036785405.1. NCBI lineage: Eukaryota > Metazoa > Arthropoda > Insecta > Lepidoptera > Nymphalidae > Coenonympha > Coenonympha arcania. The sequence continues at coordinate 7,417,268 of CM072058.1, read as the reverse complement.
GCACCGAGTGTATAAACACGAAAATAGAAATGTTCATAAATAACTTTCTATTTATAACTGTATATTACCTAATTCTTATTAATTGTGTCGTCAACGAACAGTCGCAGATTAGTCGTGTAAGCGCATTGTTCTGAAACATTTTTTTGGAAATACAACAACAATTTTAGGTTTCGTGGTTGTGCTTGTGGCATTAAAACATGTGCAAATTAAGGCGCTGAATTAAGGGTTTGTCGTTAAAATCTATTACTAACTGACCCGGCAAACGTTGTTTTGTCATTGGGGATGTAAAACATAGTTTACGACCTGCCGAACGTACACAGAAAATTTCATAACAATCGGTTGAGCCGTATCGGAGGAGTTTGGTAACAAAAATTGGCACGAGAATTTTATACAAAGAAATCCCTTTAACGGATAAAGACGTGTTCAATCCAGTAGAGATATGCGTAACATTTGAGATGAGGAAAAACTATATGGCAATAATTTCGGCAGGGGGCGTCGTGTCGTGTCTGGGAATCTATATGTATGATTCAACACTCAACAGGCGTGGGTGAGATGCATGGGCCTTGAACCCTTCGGCCGTCGTTTGTGCAGACTCGTATAGGCTGTTATGTTTACACTACGACATGAATTCCCACACAAATTTGTATCCTGAATATCGAAGTAGTGGCGGATTGGATACAAACTATTTGCAATCTCTTTTGACCAACCCAGATCAAAAATCGTATTCTGAATATAACCACAATGTTATAAGATCCTAAAACTCTGATATAACTATGGCTGATTGGATACAAACTATTTGCAATACCTATTGGCCGCCTGGCCAGCCCAGGGCGAAAATCGTATTCTGAATATCGATGTAGTGGTTGATTGGATACAAACTATTTGCAATACCTATTGGCCGCCTGGCCAGCCCAGGGCGAAAATCGTATTCTGAATATCGATGTAGTGGCTGATTGGATACAAACTATTTGCAATACCTATTGGCCACTTGGCCAGCCCAGGGCGAAAATCGTATTCTGAATATCGATTTAGTGGCTGATTGGATACAAACTATTTGCAATACCTATTGGCCACTTGGCCAGCTCATAGCAAAGATCGTATTCTTAAGAAAAACGGGCAAGGAACTCGGCACTTGCTCTTTTAATAAAACCATGTTTTACATTTTCTTTAATTAATGCATAAAATTATTATTAATGCATCTTGTGAGCATACGGTGGCTGATAGACACGATTCCAGGGTTCTTTGTCATTAAAACTTAAACAACTTCAATTTATACGAAGGTAAGTCCAAAACCTCTTTCGGGATCCTAATAATATTACTCAACCCCATAAAAGATTTTTATACTCTGTGTAAGCAGTTTGACCAACTGTGTGATGATCAATAATTATTATCAACAATAATTATTTTATTTATTATCCTTGTGTATTTTATCTTTCTTAGAACAATAAGTTTTCTGATCTCTTATGTACTGAGATTATATAGAATGAGTCTTTATTACATAAAACAGCACAATTCATTGAATACATAAAATGCTGTTCGTTACCTTAAAAGCCAAGCTCCGCATTTGCGTGGGAGAAGCAGACGACGTGCTGTACCTACTTTATTATATTGGTTTACCTACTATTTTAATATTTGCATATTGTATAAGTTATTCTAAGTATTAGCTAAGATAGCTAAAGTCATAATTAGAACAACCTAAGATGTAGATACCTAGATTTTTCTAATAAGTCCTGAATGCTGTGACAAGTTTTTTCAATTAAATGTTTTATTTCACATAGGCCTTACAGGTCCATAGGTAGGCTTAGTAGGTAAATGAAGGTCAGTAAATTGTAAAATTTTAAAAATTTCCATTTCTAACATAATACCGATTACCGACATAACATATTGACGACCGAATAATGTAGCGGTAGATATCCTGCCGTCTGCGACAGAGGTCGTGGGTTCAATTACAACAACTGGAAAATGTTTGTGTGATGATCACCATGAATGGTTTTAATAGTGTAAGGGTTTTTTTACTATATTGTATTTGTGTATATTATATAAATTAATAGTTTTTCAAATTGTCATGTGTGTAATGTCCTAAAAAAATATAAGTAATTACTTAGCAAATAAAATATTTCTTTAATCATTGATGAGGATGCAAAACATTGCTACGTTACAAAAGAGATTCTATACTATAAGAAAAAATAACTCACAGCTTACAAGGTAGGTACTTTCATATAATAAGATTTCGGACTTACCTACCTATTCCAATATGCTTAGCACATCTTAGTAACACTGAAATGTCTTACAAGATTCTTACAAGTTACAACTCGTTAACATATCTATATCTAATCACCAAACATGATTTTATGATTTATGATTCGTAATGAATATAAATGTAATAGTACGAGTCTGACTCGCATATTACCATAACCACCATGGTTGAACCGCTGAATATACTTAGTATCTCGGTCATTATATTTTATGGATAAACATTAATTACTTGTGTAAATAAAAACATTTCAAAGGGCCAGCTTCACATCGGACATCTTGTCCTACGTTTCGCCACATCGGGTTTTGGTTCTTTGGCTCCCTGCCAATAGATACACACACGAGCGGCGTTCATGCGCAAGCGCAGCCTCAAAATTACAACTGGAATTGTCGTAAATATCATATCAATGGTAATGTTAATATATTATGTGACGACCGAATGGCGTAGCGGTAGCGAACCAGCCGTCTGCGCCGGAGGTCGTGGGTTCGATTCCCACTACTGGCATGTGTGATGAGCATGAATGTTTTCCAGTGTCTGGGTGTTTTTCAATATATTCTATTTAGCTTTCGCTTACTTTGGGGCTAGATCGTTGTGTGTAATGTCCCGATACATATTTATATTTTATTCATTTTCATTTATTTATAGGAATTCACAACCATTTGAATTTTTTGTCATGTCGAGTGGTTAGCCCAACAATGAACCGTCCTCATTCATCCGGGCTTGGGACCGGCTGTGTTGTGGTCAAGACATCAGGAGCAGTGGTAATCACCACAGCATACGATGAGAGAGAGAGGAATATTGTGGAGGAGGCCAGGGCCCACAAGGGGATGTAGCGTCACAGTGTAGATAGATAGATATTCTTATAGGAAATCGTATTGATTATTGATTTTGCAAACATGAAGCATTATCAAGGATTATTTAATTCCTACGCCGATTGCAGCGTTAATTTGAAAACAATGGCATGCTAAAATCTTTGTTCCCAAATAATTACGGATACCGTTGACCTCGGCGCCGACTGTTCCGAGTACTTCTAACAATAGGTATACTCATCCCATATTGTGCTCAAACCTCGATGGCTCGGTGCGCGGCGGCGCGGGCGCATTTGTTTTACTTTATTTATTTTTCTCGTAACTCGCGCTCGCCGAATTCAAAATAAACTGGTAATTTTATGAACCGACCGAGGCCGGTGCCGAAATAGACATAATATGTATCTATATTTAAATACATATTTTCTATTAAAATTATTTAATGAAAGGGCGGCGAATTAGTTTTACATAAATTATAATGTGTAATTGTAAAATTTCAAACTACGAGTAGGCACATAGGGGCCACCGGAACTGTATGACTATTACGCATTTACTATGCGTGAGTTGCAAGTCCAGAGCTATGTCTACATTTTGTTATTGAAATATTTTCCTTCGGGTGATAACGTTTAACCTCAATGTCTATCTCAAATTAGGAAAATACTGGATTTACGGTGGTAAAATGGCGAAAAATATTGGGAGCCTGCCTGAGTAGTAGGTACCTACTTTAAATAAGTAATTTTGCACGCCAATTTTGGTAGGATATTTTGTTGTTGTGGATGTAGAGGAACCTTTATCACGCAAAAATTAATGATTTATTACAATTTAATTGGACCGCATGTCGAAAACACCTCGATTAAATACGAAGCTTTCGTTTGAAAAAAAAAACGTTTTATAGATTGGGCCCTAATGACTATATTGCTCAAAGACTCTAGTTAGCCTTGATCTTTTAAACCTTTAATCATTTACAATGTGTAAACAGGCTTTATGCAAGATTTTACGCGTGTCAATACCAATCGAAAAATTCATAAAATATCAACGTGATTGTTGTGGATACGAACATATTATTAATATATATATAGCTACTCGTGCTGATTCACTCACTCATTGATCACCTCTCCTGAACAATTTTGTATGAAAAATTTTTTTTTACGTAAACTGTCATATACAAGGGAAAAAATTATTAAGAACAAAAATATGGAGAGAGCTGATGATTGAGGATTTCGAAGACGGGTGAAGAGCACAGCCAGAGTATCAAAGATAGGTGGGGGGTGCTCGACCAAATGTCATTCGAAATGTCATCCAATTGACAGAGAGCTGAAAAAAATTTCAAAATGGCGGATTCAAAATGGCCGCCTTCCGAATTTCGCCGGTATCTCTGAAAGTATAAAAGATGGAAGAACGGTTTCTTGGAAAGAAGTGATCAGGACCCGAAGGTCTATTGGATGGATAGGAAAAAAATTCAAAATGGCGGAATTTTTGTTTTGTTATAGAAAATGTATGGGGAATTTTAAAGGGATTTCCTATGGGCGGGAAGACAGCCCGCGGGCCACATGTGGCCCGCGCAACCACGCGGCCTACTAGTTATAGCTACAAATACAATTATAGTTCACACGGTATTATATTACAGCTAAATCATTAACGGCGTAGAAGCCGTATTTAAGCGATTTTGTATGAAGTTTTATTTAAAAACTATAAAGACAATTACTTTCAAATTTACACATCATGTATTTTGGGCCTTTAACCTAAAATCGCTTAAAAGCAGAAACACGATTGGATAAAATTTTCTCGATAGAAAATTCTCCCAAAAGTTGCTCCAAAATCTCAGTTTTGCTAATTTTTACCGGAAACAACATTGGATGTAAGTGTATTTTTTGTTTTAAAGTGTCGGTAATAATAAAATCTATAAACGCTTAGAAACAGATTTTTGTTAACTGGCTTAGTTTTTGAGTAATTAGGTAAAAGGTCATTTTTCTGTTATATTCTTCCGCGACGCTGCATGTCGCACCTACCAATGTATCCGTGAGAGTGAGAAACACAAAAATAAATTCAATAAATCCTCTAAATCTGGAGATAACCATCTCCAGATTTTATGATTTAGCTGTAACAAAAAGCTAACCATTTTCAGTTTAATGTTGTTGATTCGGGTTTACAAAATCTTTAAACCTGTCTAAATTGACAGGTCTTAAAAATCTCCTAATCTCCTTTTCAACGAGGAAATTTTTGAAAATAAAATTAATTACTTACACCCATATTCTTAGTCATTTCCTCGAGATTTCCTCGACTCGACTCGACGTCACTCGAGGAAATTTGTATGCTAAGTTGGTAAATATCTCCTCGACTTGAGCAATTCCCTTACTAGAGTCGAGGAATTAACTGTCACATTCAAGGTAGGTACCTCCCGACCAACCTTAAGGCCTTTATTGCTAGACATTTTAGTTAAGAATTGATAAATAATATCTTTCCTGTTAACTTGGCGCTCCTAGTTTTTAGCTATTTCCTATAATTCTGTCCACTTTATTAATAGCTTTTTGATGAACTCACTACTTTGCCTCCTCACAGAGGAAGCAAAGTCATGATCATTGTATCAGAGAATGAAAATTTCGTAAAAGTTTATTGTTTATTTCCTATCCCTACTAATATTATGAATGCGAAAGTGTGTTTGTTTGAACATTACAGTTCCTGTTGGATTAAAAAAAACTTATTCCACGCAGACGAAGTCGCGGGTATCAGCTAGTTTTTCTTATTTAAACATTTATCTATTATTTAAAAATAAGTTGGGTTTTCCTTCCTGACTCTATAACTCCAGAATGCACGAACCGATTTCTATTATTAGTAATTATTAGTAGTATTTTATTAGTAATTCTTGCAGACAGACTTTCTCATGGTCTGAAAAAGTTTGCCGACCAGCCATGTCTAGTAAACACAAAATAAAGACAAAACGAAACAAACAGGATAACAAAACAAACAGGATTACAATTTACAAAGAAAATATACTCTCTTAGCACAATAATTCACAATATTCCTTTTTCCAGCCCGTTTTGCTTTTGACTTTTGAAATTTATTTTGACAAGCCCGCGAACCACAGAACACAATATACTCCTGCCGCGAACAGTTCTGTGGTGGTCTGTGGCCCGCGAAAGGTAACCATAGACAATACCAGAGGCGTCTCTAGCCCTAGTGGCGCCCGTGTGCAGCCAGTAACCTGACGCCCTCGAGCGGGGTCAAAATGGAATACAAGTGACCGCTCCCATACAAGTACTTTGTATCGGAGCGGTCAGCTGATTGGCCAAATATCCATACAAAGTCCAATTTTTTTTTTGAGAATTCGATATGAGTTCCTTGGGGAAAGTTGTTCAGTTTCATGAGTAGAAACACCCGTCAAGAGATTTGCTCTATTTTACCTAACACCCTGTATTTTCAAACGGAAATTCGGATGCAAATGGTGCAATTTTAAATGATGTCAGGAAGCAAAAAGTTTTTTAGGAAAGAAGGGGTTATAAGAATAAAAAATCACAACTTTGTAGTTCTTTCAAAAATATTTAATTTAAAAACTATTATAGTTACGTAACAGGACGGTCGTTCACACAAATTATATAATAACACACAAATGTATTTACAAAAAAGTTACTTTTCGAGCTTTTGCATTAGCGAAATCATTAACAATGTCATTAACTTCAATTTTGATTTCGTGTTCAATACTTATTAACGATAAATTTGTCAATCTACTTTGCGACAATGTTGATCTAAGGTAGTTTTTAATTATTTTTAGTTTAGAAAATGACCTTTCGCTATGTGCGACCGTGACTGGAAGTGTCAGGTATATCCTCAGTGCTGTGGACAGATTTGGGAACACTGAAATTAATTTATTCGTAAATAAGTAATTTAAAATATCCAACGGCGTAGTGGAATCATCAATAAACATTGGTAATAATTCGATTTCATTATAGAGCTCGAACTGTTCCACATCTGAAGAGCCAGCATGGCAAAGTTTATTTTCTAAATTAGAGCAATGTGTTTTTTTTTGTATCAGTGTCCCAATCTTTCCAGTTTTTCAATTTTTGAAGAAATGAAAAAATTACATTATTTTCATTCAAAAGTTCGAACCGTTCGTCGAACTTAGTGATTGCGGTGTCTAACAAATAGTAGTAAAAATTTACTTTAAAATCTGTTTTCGCATCTGCTATCGGTTCATCCTCCGCCTCATAATTAAAAAACCTTTTACGAACGCGAGGGCGTGCAGGTGTGGGAAATTCTACTATTGCCTCGACTTCTTCCGCTACAGTTTTCGCCCTGTTAAGGAGCTCCTCAAAAGCAGACTCATTACGAAATTCAGACAAACTTATTTTTGCATTATCAATCATTTTCACCGCTTCTGACAATACAACGTCTGACTTTTGAAGGGCCTTGCTAACTATATTTATCTTGCTTAAAATTTCAAACCAAATAAGCAGAGAGCAGATAAATTTAAAGGACTTAATTTTTGCCAGCAATGAATTTGCCATATTTCTTGACTCTGCATCTTTGCTCCTATCGGAATATATAGTAAACAAGGCATCATACACTTTTCCCAGTTCAAAACGTAGAGCTTTTACGGCTTCAACCCTGCTCTCCCATCGAGTATTTGAGAGTGGTTTTAGACTTAAAGTTGGCACTTCTTTAGCAAGTATTTGCCAACGTGCTGTTGACGCAGAAAAAAAAACATAAATTTCCTGCACAATTGAAAAGAAATTGACAATTTCTAATGAACTTTTAGCAGCGTCATTCACTACCAAATTAAGGCTGTGTGCCGCACAAGGTACATAAAATGCGCGCGGGTTTAAATCTAAAATTCGTTTTTGTAGACCTATATTTTTCCCTTTCATGTTTGCACCATTATCATAACCTTGACCACGAATATCTTGTATGTCAATTTCGTTTGAGATTAAAAAATCTAACAAAAATTGAGTTAAGCCCAGGCCAGTAGTGTCTGTAATAGGAAAAAAACCCAGAAAGTGTTCTTTTACTTCAGCCTTGTCGTTGCTTGCATTTAAAAGAACGTACCGTACGACAACCGATATTTGTTCTTCGTGTGCAATATCTGGAGTGCAATCTAAAATAATGGAAAAATATTTAGATTGTTTCAATTCCAAAACAATAGTTTTTTTTATTCTTTCTCCCAACAATTGTATTATTTCGTTCTGAATATTATGGCCAAGATAATGAGTTAGGCGTGACTTGGATTTTTGAATAAGGGCAATGTGTTCCGCAAGCACATTATCAAAGTTAGAGGTATATTCAACCAGCTTTAAAAAATTACCATTATCAGAATCGTAAAGTTTTTGAGATCTTCCCCGAAAAGCCAGACATTGCCTCGCTAAAAAATGAATTAGGTTGATTATTCGCTCGAGTACTGCAACCCAACGTTTTTTTTCCCGATCAATTTCATTTTGGTGCAAGAAATCTACTGACTTTTCTTTTAAAATAACAGTTTTCAATGTAATTTGTTTCTTAAGACATGATAGGTGCCCTAAGCTCTTTTCATGACGTTCTATAGCAGTAGACAAATGCTGCCAATCTTTGTAACCTATTTCACCATTAAAAGGAGTCAGACTCGCATCAGCATGAAACAGTTTACAATAAAAACAATAAACAGAATCAGTTGACTTAGAGTAAACCAGCCAGTCTCTTAAAACGGTTTCATTATTTAACATCTTTTTAGTATAATAAGCATTTGAAAAAGATCTTTTCGAACTATTTGAAGGATATGAACCCAGTTTTACCTGCACGGGCCCACGCTCCATCAAAAATATTCTCTGTTTATCGGATAACACCTGTGGCCATAACGCGAGATCATTCATTATATCTTCTCGAAGTATATTCTCCGGGGACGCTTCGGCACTAGGGGGTTCTTCGTCTTCTTCGACTACCGACGACAAAGACAGCAGCGGCGGCGGCGGCGGCGGCGGTGACTTAGAAGTGACGAGTTCTGCTGTAGAATTATCTTGGTTTTCATATGTCTCTATCTCCAGGTGTTCGTCCGAGGATGGACCGGGTCGAACAAAAAACTTTTTAATAGAACTTGTATTCTTTTTCAGAGACACTTCCTTCTCCAGCTTTCTTTTTCGACTCTGTGCACCAGACAGTTTCTTTTTTCCATCGCCATCAGACATCTAAAATAAATAATAAACTTAGTATACCTAGGCACCTAAAAGAACTATCAATGTAAATAAATTAATATACCTAGGTCCAGAGAAAAAGCTGCAACTTGGACTAGGACTTGGAGTATTATTTATTACAAGCTTCTTCCCGCGACTTCGTCCGCGAGGAATTCTTAGGTATATCGCGATTCCCCCGGGATCTGTGCACTTTTCCGGGATAGCAATTAGCCTATGTCCTTCCCCAGGACGCAAGCTATCCTATCTCCATACCAAAATTCATCCAAATCGGTTCAGCGGTTAGGCCGTGAAAGCGTAACACACAGACAGACAGACAGAGTTACCTACTTTCGCATTTATAATCATCATCATTTCAGAATAAATAAATAAAATTTAAAAGTAGGTAGTTCGTTGTTCAACGGTTAGGTACAAGTAAGACCTAAATAAATAAATAGGTACCTAAGTACTTATACTAGTAGGAACATATTACACTTGAAACTTACCGTTGTTTGTTCCGCACTGCAGTAGGATAAACAAATGAAAAATGCTAGGTCGTATAGGTACGAGTACCTATTTAACTTCGATATTACTATCTATCACCGATGTTTTGTTTTCATGAATTTCGCTAGCTATTTTTGATGACCTCCGACCTCGAGGCATGTCGCAATAATTGTGAAAGCAATTAACCAAATCTTACCTTTTATATAATTTTTAGCAAAAGAAAAGCCGATTTACTTCATATTTACATGTTTACTCAAAGATGATACTTAATCCAATTGCATCAAGGCTTATTTCGCAAAACTACGATGTAGCGGTAAAACAAAAATTGCGGCACGCGTACACAAGCCTTTGAAAATGACCGCCGCACGTCCCTGGGAAATTTAATTTGAACTTTATAGCATTCTAATACAGCCGAGTTAGCAATGATTGTCGGCCGCGGCGTGTTGTCAAACGAATCAAAACAAACAGGTGCCGATGCCGGCACCCGCCTTTCGTAGCGATGCGACATTACGCCAATTTAATCTTTTATTATCTGTTTTAAGGCTGCTTTCATGTTGAAACAAAAGTAATTGTGTAAATTTAAATAGAGTAGGTAGGAAAAGGAGTAGTTTTGCTTTGCTACCGCACGCCCGGCGTCGGCCACGGCGGGCGCAGGGTCTTTGAGAGCGACGCATCTTCGGATGTGTCGCAAGGGCGCTCGGCGCGCGGCGCCCTTTAGACCCGGCGCCCGTGTGCGCCGCACACCCTGCACTATAGGTAAAGACGCCTTTGGACAATACTACCAACCATAAAAACAAAATAGTTCTCAAAGTGTAGGTGTGATACCTTCACTCGACCTTACTGGAGGAAAGTCGAGTTAAGGCAGAGGCTACGACTATGAGAATATCGATTTAGAGGCTGTTTTGAGGAGTACCTTAAGGGAGCCTCGAATGAGGTTGAGTCGAGGGGGTTCTAAGGAAACGTTTAAGAATATGGGTGTTAGTATAAAGATTTTAGAGGTTTCGTAGTTTCGAATAGGCACCAATGTCGACCACAGATGACCCCTGGGTGTGCAATATTCCGTATTCTAAATTGAATGGGTCTTATATATGTATAATCTAGCTCTTTCTACCTGGATGTCCCTACTGTTCCCAATTCTTGCCATTACGACGATAATATTATGTACTCGGTGCTATTACTAAATTAGGTAAATCTAGATTTAATGTACCTACAATGGGTAGCTATAATATAGAATCATTTTGGTTGTAACGTAGTTTTTAGGAGTAAATAAAACAGTCTGTTTGATCATAATTCATGATAGGTTCTAAAAAGAGCAATTACAGTAGCTTAAAAAACCATTCAACACGTGTTTTAGAACTTTTATGATTATAATCATGGCACCTGTCAGCCAACGATAAATTGGACGGATGTTAAAACTTTATCTACAGTTGGTTTTCAATAAAAAAATTTTATTCCCATGTAAGTTGTCTTATTTATAACGTTTTTGTTCACGTGCTGGAAGTTTACTTCAAATTATGTACATTTATTATTATTGTGTACATTACAACATTGAATTAATAATGAAGATGGTACGCAATGATGCTGTCGACACATCAAGAATTGAATGTATTCCTAGTGACTGCTGTTTCTGCTTAGAGTTAAGGGGATTTATTGAATTACTATTTTTGTCTTTCTCACTCCTACAGATACGTTGGTAGGTGCGACATGCAGCGTCGCGGAAGAATATAACAGAAAAACGATCTTTTACCTAATTACTCAAAAACTAAGCCAGTTATCAAAAATCGGTTTCTCAGCGTTTTTGGATATTGTTATTACCGACACATTAAAACAAAAATTACAATTACATCCATTGCAGTTTCCGATAAAAAACAGGAAAACTGAGATTTTGGAGCAACTTTTGGGAGAACTTTCTATCGAGAAAATTGTATCCAATCGTGTTTCTGCTTCTAAGCGTTTTTAGATTAAAGACCCAAAATAAGTACATGACGTGTAAATTTGAAAGTAATTGTCTTTATAGTTTTTGCATAAAACTTCATTCAAATTAAATCGCTAAAATACTGCTTCTATGCCGTTAAATACGGCTTGCACGCCGTTAATAATGTGGGGAATTAAATTATTACTTGTTGTTTCAAGGAGCTTGTGACCTGCGTGTTCAGGCTCTGGTTCTGGCGGGAGACGAGGCTGCTCTTCTTGAGGTTCTCCATTACGGAGGCCAGGTCTTTGGCGCTGCCGTTGTGCTTTAGGCTGCTGTTGCCATCCAGGTTGAACTCCGGTATCTGAAAGAACGGAAAATGGTAAAGAAATTAATACAATGGATGTTGAGCAGGTTGCCTATTATAATTATCATCATTGCTAATGAGAATGGGGTATTCTGTCATATTATATGAAACTCTGAATCTCAGAGAGACAGCTCCAAAAATTTTCATGAAATTTAGTAGACTGTAGACAGAGGACGTAAATGTCGTATTTACCAAAAAAAAACCGAGCAAAAGCTTGGTCACCCAACTAGTTAATAAATAATATGTGGAGAAAACTTTATGATATCTCTTTTTGAGCATAGTTGTTATGGGCATAATAACAATATGGGAATTCAGATTTGCCAGAGTTAAAATGTAGACATATGAAGAAGAATTAACGGTTCCAAAAAAGCACAATTTGACAAATACAGTCTTTGACATATAAGGAGAATTTAGGCTAACTCAATGAAAACTTCATTGATGTAATAAGTAGGACTCATAAAGTCACAAGTCGCAATCACACCCTATCGGTAAACATTTCTGCCATAGAAGTTTCATTCTGTTTTTATTGATAATTATTGTTTTCTTTCTGAAAGAAAGCGTTCTGTAACACAATGATTAAAATGTACACAGGTCTAATAGATATAACCTTCTGTGCTGCAGTCTATACACCCGTTTTATTGTTTTCTGGGAACTGGTTTAGAATTCAGCGCAAGGACAGTGCTTACTGAGTGAAACTATTGAATAGGGTCAAAGGAACCACACTGTGTGATGTATCTATGAGTCATTGGGCACTCCGGTGATATTATCAATCAGTAATACGACTCACGCGCTTCATGAGAGGTAACGCTTCGAATACTGATCGTACCGCCTACATGAATCGAGACACGGAGACGCTCTGAGACTCCAAAGCAGGGCTGCCATGAGAGAAACTCTACTTTATAGCCGGACCGGAAAATAAAGATCGCTGATCCTCGCTATGTTGCGTAAAATGAAACTATTTTCTCTATAGACTCACTCTGTGATGTCTCATCCAAATGTAGTGTAATCCAGAGCAGGGTTTTTTTTTATTTTCCTGGTTAGGAACCAGGTATATAAAGGTGCTTACAAAGTCGTTAAAAAATGCTCCTTTTGAGGGTATTCATCATTAGAAAACTAATGACCTCATTGAGGGAGGGTATTATTATTTGTAGGCAAATATTAAACTTATGTACATTCAAAAATAATATAAGTCCGCAAAATACTTGAGACAGTACTAACAGTAAGTATAACAGTAAGTATAACTTCGATCAGGAACTAAATAAGTTAACACCGTCCGTATCTGTATCAAATCTTGTAACTGTCACGTATATCTCCATCAAATGATAATATATAAAATATCTTGGTATCTTGGAAAACTACAGGGTTTTTTGTGGCCTATGTAGCGGTAGGTATGCGACAAGAGGATACGTAGGTATATACTGGTGGTAGAAGACTTTCTATCGTAGTTTTTATACCAACCAGTATGACTTATCCTTACTTCCTTACTTAATAATATATATATAATCCTTACTAATATTATAAATGGGAAAGTGAGTTTGTTTGTATGTTTGTTCCGCTTTCCCGCCGCTACTACTGAACCGATTTGGCTGAAATTTGGAACATAGATAGCTTACAACCCGGATTAAAAAATAGGCTACTTTTTGTTCCGGGAAATTCCATAGTTCCCATGGGAAATTCAAAAAACCTAAATTTTTACAGCAATCTATAACTACATCTATAGGTACGTAGCTAAAACAAACATCTTTGAAAGTAGGTATAAGGTTGGAATATTGAATGGGAACGGGAAATTTATGTTTCCCTCAGGATTTGTTAAAAAGCGAATTTGACACAGGCAGGGCGGTGGGCAAAAGCTAATGATACTACAGATCTGATACTACGACTACTACGATCACTACAGCTGTGATAATGGGCACCATATTATAGGTTCTGAACTTAGCACTGTACGCTTTTAACAAAGTGTGTTTGCAATGGGAACATTATAACTGAGAAAATGGGTACCAATACAGACCCTAAACTTACAACTTTTTCGCATGTGTGTTTTAGTTGAAAAATGGGATATGGGATTATAATGCTATAAATGTGAAAATGGGTACCTAAATAGGTCTCTATTTACATTGTGTGTTTGAGTTGAGCAATGGGATTTTGGGTTAGTAATATTGTAACTGTAATATTATATACCTATACATTGTGTGTTTGAGTTGAGCAATGGGATTTTGGGTTAGTAATATTGTAACTGTAATATTATATACCTATATAAATTCTGACTTACCATTGTTTCACTATAAGTTTTTTTGTTTTAGTTGAGATAGATGAGTTTAGATGAGTCAATGAGATACAGGTTAAAAATATTATATTTGTGAAAACGGGTACCCATATAACACAGGTTTTATACTAATAACTGTTTTGCTACTGAAAATTTTTGTTTTAGTTGACAAGGGATATGGGAAAGTAATACGATAAATGTGAAAATGGGTACACAGCTGCTGAAATTGCAAGAACTCCAGGTTAGCTTAGGTAAGAATAGGTTGGTATGCAGCGTTGCGGAAGAATATATCAGTAAAACGACGTTACCGCATTACTAAAAAACTAAGCCAGTTATCAAAAATATTATGTTTTAGATGAGCAATGTGATATGGGATAGTAATGCTGTAAATGGGAAAATGGGTAGATATACATTGAGCCCCGTAGTTGAACCTATATTGATTATGGACGGAAGCGGGAAGAGCAATAAAACTACTAAGCCGATGTTTCTTTTAGTAAATTTATTGTAGTAAGTAGTTGATTGTTTGATGTTGTGTGTTTAGCAATGGGTTATGGGTTAATAACATTATATCTGAGAAAACGGGTACCAATACAGACCCTAAACTTACAACTTTTTCGCTATTAACAATGTGTGTTTTAGTTGAAAAATGGGATATGGGATTATAATGCTATAAATGTGAAAATGGGTACCTAAATAGGTCTCTATTTACATTGTGTGTTTGAGTTGAGCAATGGGATTTTGGGTTAGTAATATTGTAACTGTAATATTAAATACCTATATAAATTCTGACTTACCATTGTTTCACTATAAGTTTTTTTGTTTTAGTTGAGATAGATGAGTTTAGATGAGTCAATGAGATACAGATTAAAAATATTATATTTGTGAAAACGAGTACCCATACAACACTACAACATACTGTTTTGCTACTGATGTTTTAGTTGACAAGGGATATGGGAAAGTAATACGATAAATGTGAAAATGGGTACACAGCTGCTGAAATTGCAAGAACTCCAGGTTAGCTTATGTACCTAAGAATAGGTTAGTATGCAGCGTTGCGGAAGAATATATCAGTAAAACGACGTTTTACCTCATTACTAAAAAACTAAGCCAGTTATCAAAAATTCGTTATGAATATATTTATGTTTTAGATGAGCAATGTTATAGGTATGTGATAGTAATGCTGTAAATGTGAAAATGGGTAGATACATTGAGCCCCGTAATTGAACCTATATTGATTAAGGACGGAAGCGGGAAGAGCAGTAAAACTACTAAGCCGATGTTTCTTTTAGTTGTTGTAGTAGTTGACTGTTTGTCTATCCCGTATGCTACTTTTTATCCCAGAAAATCGTTGGCTCCCACGGTATTTGTAACAGCCCGAAATTCACGCGGGCGAAGCCGTGGGCAAAAGCTAGTGAGTAATATTTTGATCGATTGTGTAATTGGTCAATATTATAATACTGCCAGCCCTGCGTCAACGCAATCAAAGTGCACCTCTCAATCGCAGCTGCACAATGGCCCTTAATCAATAACCCAACAAAAGACACTCGTCGTGCGTAAACTATTAACAAAGCTCAGTTAATATATCATAACATGTAAGAAAATTAATATTACGAAACGCGTTTGTGTACATGACGAGGAAAATTGAGATCATCGCTCAAATAGTATCAAAATATCGGTTTCGCAATCGTAAAGATAATGTAATATTTATATGTTAATTGGATTATGACAAGCCGCTGACTACATGATACGGAGAATCCGTTGGAGATGCGTATGACGCGGTCTGACGTACGACCAGCTGATGTCATAGTCAGCGGAGCGCTGGCCGGCATTGGCTGCGTGGCGTGGTGTGCCATGCTGCCATACCACGCGCGTGATCCGGCATCATCGGACATCGTCACGCCAAATTGGCCGATACGCTAAAGGCCAACGCCACTGTTCATTAAGATTTAAGTATAACCCAAGTGACTAGCCACGGTTTGGTGGTCTTTGAAAAGAATCTCTCCTTTTTGAAAATTAAATGGCATCTGCCAAAAAAGGTCTGCATTACAATGATGAACTAAGAGAAGGTTTTTGTTTTGTTTTTGCTTTTTGTTTTTTTTTTACTTAAGTTAGCACTGGACTGCGATCTCACCTGATGGTAAGTGATGATGCAGCCTAAGATTTTACGGGACTAACTTGGAAGGGTAAGTAAATTTACCCCAACGGTTTCTACAAGCTCACCGGAACCGGAACGCTTAATCGCTTGGCGGTGCGTCTTTGCCGGTAGGGTGGTAACTAGCGACGGCCGAAGCCTCCCACCAGACCAGACCTAAGCCAAATTAGAAATTATAAATCCGAGCGCGCCGCCACTGCGCCAGGGAGGTCGTCAAATGCTTGGTGAAGTTGTAGTGTACAGCGAAAAGAGGGCTGAAACTAAATATGAACTACGGTCTTAGTAACTTGAAAAATATGTGAAAAAAGTGTAGGTATATTTTATAGATTTAAAAAAAGTCTTGAATGATTTTAAAAACCACGCTTATAGGTAGAAACTAGAAAAAATAGGACAGAATTACAGAACTGTTAAAACAGTCCAAATGAGCTCAAATTCCAGCTATGACATTCTCGTAACGTTTTCACACACTCAGTGATGTGATACAAGAAAAAGAAAAAATATTAACACTGAAAAATGAACTTTACACCTATTTGCTTAGAGTGTAAAATTGAATGTATTTCATCATAGGAAATACAATGTTCAACTTTGACGCGCTTAAGTAATTTCAATCACGGAGCTGTCGACCAATATGGCGTTTTGAACTACATTCAATTTCATGCTCTATGTTAATTGTATTAAAATTAATTTTTCAGTGTTCGCAAGAAATGTTTTGAATTCAATATCGTCTGCTTATGTACGTAAATACCATCACCTTTTTAAACATATCACATCACAAAACGTAGCCGAAACGTAACGTGAATAGCCCCCCAGAAGATTTTTCGAAGCCATTGAAGAGTTTCACTTTCTACCTCCTGGGTCAATCATCATCATCAGCTGGTCATCAGGTATTCAGACCAGCTCCATAGAATCATAAATCATCAATTTTACATAAATTTGCAAGTTTCAAATCGACCGACAATAGCACCTGTTATTTAGTTGTGCACGTGACAAGTAAGATATACCTAAGCGTATTAAAACAATCACGATACGAAATCTGAACCTATGGCTCGCGTTCAGATTACATAAACAATTCATTGATAAGTTAGCCGGTAACCTGACTCAATGATGAGTAAGACTTGCCGTAGTAAAAAAGCCGAGATCCGACATCAAATCAAAACAGGTCAATTGCAGACACGCGTGACTCACAGTTCACAGAAATGCCGTCACAGTTCCCGGGACCTTGCAAAGGTTACGTTACTGACGCGTCACTTGCAGAGCATCATAATAATTATTATTGTTTAGAAAACAACTCGTAACAAAACGCAATTGTCATTTTATGCTCAGCAATTAAGATCGCGTGCCACTTCGAGCATTGTGGCTATTTTATCGGATATGTAAGAGCATTTTGAGATTTTTGACAGCCTTCGTATGAACTTATTCAGATTTGTTACGTTAGTGATTTATTTTTAGTGTAGCATAAGTAATGCATTAAAGAATCAAAGAACTTCCTTTATTATTCCGCATATCGCCAAGGCAAGTCACACAATTGAACAGCACGTATAAATTATAAAATTTTTTGGTTCGTTAATTCGTCGCTAAATTCAAACGGTAAGTTGGTGGGCTGGTGGATCTTCACAGTCAACTATATAACTTTCGGTGGCCGAATTTGAGACAACTGGTTGAACAATCAGCCAACCCGTACGTTCAAGGAACTCAAGACAGGCCGAGAACAACGCCGAATTCCATCCCGCGTCGCATTTTTCGAAAACGACTTTGTTGATTCAGTCACCGTCAATGGCGAGCGCTACGGTACTATGATGAAAATCATGGCCCAAATTAAGCCATATGGACCAACGCGGTATGGGATTCCAATAGGATGGCGCTACGTGTTATACAGCAGATGCCAGAATTGACATTCTGCATAACGTTTGAGAATATGGTTGTCTCTCGCAGGGGCGATGTGAATTGGCCACCAAGGTCATGCAATGTTTATCCGCTAGACTTTTTCTTGTTCTTGGAGTTTTTGGGAATCTTGGAGGTTTATGCAAATAAACCACAATCAACCGATGCCTTAAAATGAACATGACACAGACCATCGCCCAAATTCAGCCAGATTTATGCGGAAGAGCAAATTGGACCACTCGTATCCGTGCCACCGTTAAAAGCCGAGGCGAGCATTTGACCTATGCCATTAAGTGTCAAATATGAATTTGACACTTGATAGCATATATGGGTCTTTCAAATAATAAAGAATTTTTCAGATACCTCACTTCACACACAGCTTGTTTTATTTCATTTCAACATCTAATAGGAAGCACTCGAATGTAAAAGTGTTTGCGTCAATGATAAAAATTATTGGACTACACTCGCTTCACATATGGACAACAGCAGCGAACGTAAACAGTTGATAATATAATTTTACTGTGAATGGATTGGCTACTGCTTTTCTATTTAAGGACTCGTAAGAAATAAGAATGCCGTCGTAGACATTCCAAGCATTAATAACGTAGAATAATAAAACAACAAAAGACAAATAACCCATTCTCCCCATGCAAACCGTGCCCATTTCTTGGCAGAGCTTTCACAGTTGCGGCTAATATATAGTACGCATTGGGTTCTGAATTCCGTATCCCCAAAATTGAGCCTTATGAATGAGGACGTTTGAGTTAATGTTGCGTGCCGTTTTTCGCGCAATAACGCACCACTGTATTCTAGGTTTGTACTAGATGCACTTAGTAGCTGCACTGCTGCATACATATTGAGAGAAACAGTTGGTGAAGGTCAGTTTGGCATGCACAATAGTTCAAATGATGCTTCGTTATATAATTGTTAAGTGCGGTGTCACGTTGACGTGCGCATATGTCTGCCTATTTACGGATTTTTAACACAATAAGATTAATTCCATATTAACATTAGAATACCTAGGTACAACATCATTCCAGAATATGCATCTGATATTCTGTAATTACTATTCAAAATTCTGTCGTGCAATTCATAAAGGCGATAATATTATAATTTACAATAACATAATATTTATATAAATATTATGTATAGCCTCAATATACGGAGAACCGGTGCTTCGATATTTTAGTTTAACATGGTATAAATATATCTATAAACTTTTATCTTATATGCGCAACAACAGGTCCTTTTATTTAGCATACATTTACATACGTGTATAGTAAATAAGTTTTTATTCAGTACATGGTATTTTAATACGGATATTTGGTATGTAGAGCGGGATAAGGATAAAGCACTGAGATAAAATTATGCTTTGTATATTTATCAATGTTTCTGTCAATAGCCACTGCGAGTGTTTGTTGAATTGAAATATAATTATTTCAGCAATCTACAAGCTGATATGAATACATTTGCATCCTTCCCAACGCAGTATCAAATACCTAGAATATCTTTCCCTAAAGCCCTAGAAGTTAGGATAGTAATAGTTATTAATTTTTTTTAGGTTTTCATTAGGTTTTAGGTTTTTTCAGGTTTTCATTAGTTTCCTTCATACGTTAAGAACTTTTCTCACGTAAATCCATCATTTTATTGTGAAATTCATATCTCTTTTGTTGTCCTACTTTTTTAATAACTTCTTTAAAATCTTAAGTTTGTATGATAGTGTTTTCATTGAAGCTTATGTAAATGCAGGCATCTACTGGAATTGGGATCTTGCTTTAAAAGAAAATCAGAATTTCTACATTGAAATTCAGGGTTCCTTGTTTTATATAGTCTTTATTAACATTATCGTTATATATGTAGTAGGTATTCATAGATGAATCTTGCATCCATCTATACATTGTTTTCATTTGCATGTGGCTTTTTATCGCAAATGGACTCGGTAATTACCATTCATAAACAATATTTCTCATGCAATCAGTGTATGTAATCGCGAGGGAATTTTACTAGACAGCCCCGAAACTCGAAAGTAATAATATTATCGTGGCATGTCAATTGCAGCGTATTCGCAATGAGGATATGCAGCGACGTGTCCACGACACACAATGGTGCCAGTTTTAGAAGTATACGAGCTGTGCATAATGGGTTTACCTTGTGTGCGCCAACAATCGCCAGTGTTCAGCACTAAGTTACAAGTCCAACTGACGTTATGCACATGATTCAACGTTGGTTTGCTTCAAAGTTTCTCGTTATCAATTGAGAGCACTGTCAATCACTTATCGTCATCACAGGCGAGCCGCGTCGCGTGGTATGCTCATTCACAGATGCTTATAATACGTGCCAGTTTGACGGCGGTTGCAGCGTGACTGGCTGACTTCTCTATCTGTGCTAGCCGGCCGGCCGATCGCAAACTTTACTGGCGACCACAATGGCTAATTAGAATGGCGAGCAGAGCGGGGCGAGGGTCGAGAGGGGCACCACCCACGGAACTCCGTATCCGCCTCATGGACGTCTCTGATGAGACTACGATCATATCGTCCTTAACTGACAAAATCAATATTACCATTTACTAGATCAGAATTATTAACAATTGGTCCCGATTTTGCGACTGTGCTTACTACTGATCCTTGCATCTAGTTATCCGAACTATTGTTTTGATTAGATGAGGAATATAATAATTCTCTAACCAATCTTATGCTAAATAAAATAATCTTTGACTGTTATCTGGCCTTAATTTAAGTTAAGAATAGCTGGAACGTGATGGACATTCTTCGGATATTGGGCAGTCGTAGCCGCGCCTGCTGATGTTTTTATTTGAATTTCAGATAGATATAAAATGTTACATGTTCATCAGTTTACTGAAATGACCAGATGAATCCTAATATAACTTTTGTCATGTTTGGATAATACTTATAAAATGTTAAATGTCATGAACGTGTTATATGGTTATATCTAGTGATCAGAAATTTACTCTACATATGCGGTTGCGGTCAATTGTCCCCTTGCAGTTTTGATGGGCTGATGCAAAATAAAAAGTAGTCATATAAAGACTGAGGAATAGGATTCTTGTTGATATTGAGGACCTACTACCCTAAATGAGAAGCAACAATAAAAAATATTTAAGTAATAAGGTACTATCAAGTTGAATAGATAACATCCATAATATAGATCTTTCTAGATGTTATTCTTTCTGCTTATGAAACTTTTTAACCCCCGACGCAAAAGGGGTGTTATAAGTTTAACGTGTCTGTGTATCTGTGTATCTGTCTGTGGTAGCGTAGCTCCCAAACGGATGGACCGATTTTCATGAAGTTTATTTTGTGTCATAGATAATTTTATCCCGAGTGTTCTTAGCCATGTTTCGTGAAAATCTGTTCAGCAGTTTGAAGATTATCAGCTATTTTCTAGTTGATGAGGGGATCTGACTAACTTCTTTATGTCCGATCGATTCGAAATTTGGTATCGTGTAGCTTCAATGACATTGAAAGTATATGGTAAGGTAACCATGACCTGATTTGCCGTTTGAAGATCATCAGCTCTTTTATAGTTGATGAGGGGATCTGACTACCTTCCATATTATATCCTATCGATTCGAAATTTGGTACCGTGTTACTTCAATGATATTGAAAGTATATGGTAAGGTAACCATGTCCTGATTTGCCGTTTGAAGATCATCAGCTCTTTAATAGTTGATGAGGGGATCTGACTACCTTCCATATGTCCTATCGTTTCGAAACTTGGTACCGTGTTATTTCAATGATGCTTAAAGCGTATGGTGATGGTAATCATGACCTGATCAGCCGTTTAAAGAAGAACAGCTCTTTAATAGTCGATGAGGGGATCTGACTACCTTCCATATGTCCTATCGTTTCGAAACTTGTTACTTGGTACCGTGTTATTTCAATGATATTTAAAGCGTATGGTAAGGTTATCATGACTTGATCAGCCGTTTGAAGAAGATCAGCTCTTTAATAGTTGATGAGGGGATCTGACAACCTTCCATATATTCTATCGATTCGAAATTTGGTACCGTGTTACTTCAATGATATTGAAAGTATATGGTAAGGTAACCATGTCCTGATTTGCCGTTTGAAGATTATCAGCTCTTTAATAGTTGATGAGGGGATCTGACTACCTTCCATATGTCCTATCGTTTCGAAATTCCTTCCCTATATTTAATACCTTATTACCTACTTTAAAAAGGACAAAATAAAAGTAAAATTACAAATTTTAAAAACCCCCGACACAAAAAATAAAATATAAAAAGTAACAAATAATATTTTAAACCTATTATAATAATTATTATCATCACAATATAATATTAAGTACGTTCAAATATTTTTTAATTCAAGCGTCGTCGCATCGTCGGGGGACCGTTAGAGACATACTCCGGAAATCTCGCACAATCGACACAATTAATAAGACATAGATTATAGTTGAAAAAATACTTCATAAACTTTATCGGTCCCCCGACGATGCGACGACGCTTGAATTAAAAAATATTTGAACGTACTTAATATTATATTGTGACGATAATAATTATTATAATAGGTTTAAAATATTATTTGTTACTTTTTATATTTTATTTTTTGTGTCGGGGGTTTTTAAAATTTGTAATTTTACTTTTTTAGGCCAAGTAAAAGGGTTTAAGTAAGCGTTAAGCAACATTCTGTAACCCCGGAGATGACACGGATCTCGATAGTGTCTGCAAAGCCCAAGGGAAGGGAAAGCTGATAATTATGCCGAGATGAGTCAACGAACTCTCAATGTCAGCGAGACACGATAATATAATCGGCGGCATGACTAATTAAAGGTTTGATTGTAACTACGAAATATGATCTTGTTATGATTATGATAGCGGCGTCTATTATTAGGTACAGCTAAATAATAATACTGTAAAATGCAGAACTGCCGTATCCAAATTAGAGTGGGTACTTCTACGTAACCTGGAATGCCTGTTGATAGATTTTGGAATTCTCTATATGGAACATAACGAAATTTTTAAAAAGGAACGTCGGTGCTATAGACAGGAGATGATCCTGCCAGTCCCAAGACAGTATAAAGTCCCAGCTCGTCTTTATAGGAAAACAAAGGTAATACAAGATGGTTCAACAGAAAAATTTCGTACGCGAATTTGAAAAAAAGACGAACCTGATGGATTGAGGGAAGGAGTACCTGCGTCCATTAAAACGTTGACATCATAGAAGAGCAACCCTTTTCGCTGGAACGACGATCTGAAAAGAATGGATGAGAAATGCGGAGGACCGTGTGTAGTCACGCTCTCTCAGAAAGACCTTTGTCCAGCAGACGATTGATAACATTAAGTATCACAGAAAAAAGGCGTAAGAAATAGGAAAAAGTGAAGGATAGTTGTAAAGGAATGAAAATGTCTAGAGCACAAAGCGTATGCGTATGTAGCACTAAAAGCAAGTACATGGGAAGTATTTTAACAGCAAAATAAGTATATAGGTACCAAGCTATATTTTCCTTTAAACACGTTTTCACCATTTGGTCATTATCAAAGTTCTTGACAAAACACAAAGAGCCTCTGTGTTTACAATTTCTCGTTCACTCATCTGACTCACCCTAGTGTACAAATCTGTGACTTAATTTACTTGAATTTAACGCGTACTACGATTAGACTGTACCCTGGCATATTAATTGGAGACTAAAGTTGTGAGTAAGCGCCTTACTCATTACGGGGTATCGCCTCAATGGAAATTCATTTTTATACTGCACTTAAATGGACAAATGAAATTATGCCTATTCGAGTTAAGGAAATGTCTAAACTCTAAAGTATCTAGTACGACAGGCCTAAAATTAGTGCATTCTTTTTCCATAAGGAAAGTTCTGAAAAACACAGTTTCTGACATCTTGGATTTGTCAATACATTTCAAAATTAAATTACAACAAGGAATTTATATAAAAATTGTTACATGTTCAATCTGATAATGCAGTTTTAAGGAAAATAGTAGAGCAATATCACTGAGTCACCAATGCAGTGTGCTGTAATACCAACCTACGATTCTCCGATGCTGCCACAAGTTTAGTCACTAAACTTATGATTCGTTCCATTCATAAAATAAATTCAGTCTCCTCACTTATGTAATTCATTCATACTTTTTAATGTCTAATCTTTGTCCCTTACTTTCAGGATTTCGTAAAGGCTCATAGGATAGGATAGTTGTATCATAGGGGGTTGTATGTAATAGTGGTCCATCGTCATTGGAATTTTAACCCAATAAGTTTTAAGTAATGTTAAAGTAATTTTTAAAAGTACTTTAACATTATTTAAAACAAACAGACTTCACTTCATGTGATTTATGTCTTTGTGCATCGAAATATTGTGTCATCGATAACATTGATATTAAAGATGTTACGTAGGTACGGACTTTATTTAGTTCAGTAAGTACCTATGATAAGTAGTACTAAATATTAAATTTTTAATATTTCTTGTGCTCCGTTTCTATTATCTATACAACATTCAGGAATAATCAGGTGTAATCTAAGTTCTGACGTAACAAAATTATTATCAGGGGATCTTCCGTTAATTCAATCAATTTGTTTGCGCATTGCAATGGAATTTTCCTTTTATCGCTCATGAGATTTGAGTGCCGATTTTGAATTTGGATAAACATGTTTTTGTCATGTTTTTGTCGTTTAACTCTTGCTTAGACATATTTAAAAATATCGCGGATAGCTTAAATATAAAATCTTCCTACGGACTACGGTTTTGTCGACAGCAAATGCCATACTTTTTAACCGACTTCAAAAAAATGAGGTTCCTCGACGGAATCTTTTTTTTTAAACAAAAAATGCCTAACGCAAACCCCTCCCGCAGGGGAAACGAAGGAGCTATGTGGGTCTTGCACTCACTAAAAACTGTCTGTTCCTTTGACGAACCCGCTGGCGGAAGTACGGGATTCAGCAAATGCTTCTTATTATGCTCTTCCTAACCAACCTCAATTAATTTTCCCTGTTGCTTGTACTCTGCAGTCAATAGTACCTCATAAGTACCGCCGTCAGTAATATCACAATGTTAAAAGAGTAGGTAGGACAGAATATCCTTAAACTGTTGTAATATTATGTATTGGGAGCTACCACCAAGCAAGGGATTTGCAAAATCGCTGCGAATAAGGTTAAGAATATAGGGGTTGCCCGTCGTCTCATAGGGGTGTTTGGTTATTATATAATTTAAATAAGTTAATA
Organism: Coenonympha arcania; assembly: GCA_036785405.1. Classification (NCBI taxonomy): domain Eukaryota; kingdom Metazoa; phylum Arthropoda; class Insecta; order Lepidoptera; family Nymphalidae; genus Coenonympha; species Coenonympha arcania. The sequence goes on along the minus strand of CM072058.1, from coordinate 7,391,792 downwards.
TAACTTTTATTAAATGAATAAAAAAATAAATTAAAAAATTTTATTATATCATCATTAAATGAAAAATTTCCCGTAGGAAATCATAGACAGACATAGACATATCAGGGGGTGGCATACGATATTCCGGGAGCTACTTTTAATATGGATGCGGCAGTGGGCCGGGGCTTTCGGCGGCAACGAGACCCCTACTCTGTTCTGTCGTGACTCGTGAGCCGTGTCCTGGCGGGACCGCGGTGAATACTAAAATGAATCCCATATTTCCGCCAGCGGGACCGTCGCGGAAATATTTTTTTTTGTGATTGCAAAGTCACACAGTTTTTACTTAGTGCAAACTGCGAGCCCCTTCGTTCTCCCTGACGGAGGAGTATGCCGTATGTGATAGGTTTTTTTCTCCATTAAGATATCCAATCTGTAAGTAGATCAGATTATGTGGGATTTTTACCCATTACAACCCCTTCGGTGAACATCCTCAGCGTCAGCGCTCATGTTGGAAGCTTCCAGGATCCCATACGAACGCACCGAAGGATTTTCTGTCTACCTTTCAATAACAAAGGGACTTGATAAATTGGAAGTTGTGGAATCTTTAAAAGCTTTTAAAAAGCATCAATTTGTCGATACTTTTATTAAAAGCGAGTAAGAATTCCACAGCGGATTCGCGTTGTTTCCGAAGCGCAAGGTATGCGCGTGAATCACCATTCATTCACGTGGAGGCTTATCGGCGCATGCGCATGCTACAACAAACGGCGCGCGCTGGATGGTACCACTACCTGCCGATGTGACTCACGGACTCACGCATCCTGTTCCACCTTCGCCACTTTCACAAGCTTAGTATTCTATTGATTCCTTAGCCGATATTGCTCTAAGATATGGAATGGATTCGGTGAAATGAAAAGAAGAAAAGTTCCAAGCCTTTATTGAAAAAAAGACAGTTCATCTTATATGTATCTTTTTATCGCCATTGTGTTACTTAAGTAATTTTCTCAAAACTAAACTTGAAGCGTAGTTTATCTAATACCCCGGGTACTTACTCCAGAGTCCTAATCTTCTTAGCCATTCCATTTAGGCCCGGGTTCCACCAAAGCGGAGCTGTGTTTGAGTAACCAATCAGATTTCGACATTTCGACATCTCCTCTCCCCTCAGTTTCAAAGATGTCAAAATGACGAAATCTGATTGGTTACTCATACACAGCTCCGCTTTGAAGGAAACCGGGCCGGGCCATATTTTAGATGTTATGTACGTATAAAAATCCTTTTCTTCTAGAGTAATATGTGTATAACGATTTTTTTTTCTATTCAAATGTTGTAATATATCTACTTATTTCTTATGGCTTAATAGAGTCCACCACGAATCATTCGGGCATATTATCCTCAAAACCTGTTTAATTTTCAAGAAATGAGTCACGGAACACGTTTCTCGATTAATTCATTGAGAAATTTTATCTTCTTTAATCATACACATATAAATAGCTGATGAAGTCATCCAATTAGCAAAGTAATGTATTAAAAAATAAAATAGATCTATGAGGTTGTTTGTATGCAAAGCGCGAAATGTTGAAGAAGTTTTATTACTTTGGTTTTGACGTGAAAGTATAAATCTGGTGGACACTGGGATCATTCTATTGACCGCTGAAATAACGGTAGGCGAGTGCCCACACAGAATTTATATCGCCGCATAATTAATAGACGTATACTCAAGACCGGGCGGACCGCGCGAATTTTTTTTAACAGTTTACTGGTGTCAAAAACATTTGTTTTGGCACCAACAGTGTCAGTTGCAAGCCGACCGCTCGATCGAGCGATATGTATTTGACAGTCCACACGCGAGTTTCCGCAGGGACGATTTTCGCCATGTTGCGGCGTATTGGGGGGAATTTTGTCAAAAGGCGCTACTTTTTTCTTGTATGAACTATGAAGTGGGTTGTCATTAAATTTTCTGATGAGCACATCCTCAGGTTCATATCGATGCGCCATAGGTATAGATATACCCTGCCAGGCTGCTACCCCGCCTTTGTTTGCTATGCTCTTGCAACATGACAAAAGAAATCCCGCAAAACCTTCGTGACGAGATTATGCTTCGAATGACATTGTGAGGCTCGTGATGACATTATTTACAGTCTTAGTACGGATAATTAGATGGCTAGATAAATGATAAGAAGCAGAGGAAACGAGCATTAACTGATATGCAGTTGTTGACAATGTTGAGTAATGTACTCGTAGCCATACCCTCATCGAATAATTTGCATATTTTAGTTATCTTTAATTCAAACACGTAGCATTTTATCAGTGAAGTAATTCTTCATTAGTCTAACATTCTCCAGGGGGGCTATTCACGTAACTCGTGGGCTACATTTCGTGAAGTGAAATGTTTAAGAAGGTCATGGATTTTACGTATATATGTATAAGCAGACGATATTGAAATCAAGTCATTTTTTGCGAAAACTGAATAATTAATTTTACTACTATTGACATAGATCGTAAAGTTGAATGTAGTTCAAACGCAACATGGACGACAATTGTGAAATTAAATGTAGGTACTTTCCGCGATAAGGTTTAAAGATTGTATGTCATATGTTGTTATACATTCAAGTTAATTTTTCAGTGTTAAGTTTTCATTTCTACTTATTGATTCACATCACTGTGTGTCAAACCTAAATAGTCAATAAGACAATATAGTGGAGATGATTATGACTGAGATATTGGATTTTTTAAGAGCCACTTGATACTTTTCCAGCTAAGCTTCATCAAATAGATTGTCAGGAACAAAAAACATACGACAGAAGTGAGATTTTTTTATACATTAGAACATGCCGAGCGTGACGGGTCTTTAAATTCGACCTCACGAATCTAGACATACATTCTTTAGATAGTTAATAGAGTAGATATATGGTTAGGTTCATATGAATAAAATTATATACCTACAACCATTTAGGTGGCTACTAAGTGCCATTTAAATAATAATTCCTATGTCCATAGTATATTATAATTTCGGATGCGAATTTTTGTAACTTTGATAAAAGTACAATACCTATGTCCAAACCAATCAAAAAACTTTTTAGCTCTTTGAAATGCTGATAAAAATGTATTTAATTCATTACAAATTAATCTATATTTTTCACCAAATTTACTATTAAATACCGTATTATGGTATTTTCCTAGGATTCGTATTGACGACATAGTCTGGGACTGATAAAATATATTTTATCAAAATTCACGCAAACAGTCATATTATGGCGTCTTATAGTTTATTCACGCTATATCGGAATAAAAGCAACTGATTAGTTATAACTGATAAACTAGAAACGTTTTAACTTAGGTACATATTTGATAGTGCAAGGAATTTTAAGTCTTTTTTTTCACACGAAAGAAACGTCTCCTTCGGCCTTTTAGTACTTTATTTAAGTATAACTTTATAATTATCATTTTTTCGGTCTGTTTTTTAATTTTATTTATTGTCACACTTGTTTCGTGATTCTCTGGAGTTCGAGTGGAATATTTATTTTGATAACCGACTTTATACCTATCTTTAACACATTTATCTATCTTCCGCATATTGTCGATATTATGATTTCCAACTATTTTATCCTGTAAAATAGATTGCCACGAAACTAATAGTAAAACATTTAGGAACGCTGAAATATTGAAAGCAGTAATAGTAATAGGAGGAGGTAATGAGGCAACTGGTAAATTTTTGTAGCTCGCATCAAAAATGCTGTTATACTTTTTATCTACGCTCATTGCTTAAAGTTCGAATTATGAAATCGAAATGTGTCAAATAATTACCTACTTTATTCACAGACTTCTATAATTATTAAAAAGTTATTCATAATAACATCGCTCTACTATGGAAATATTTAAAGAATGTTGTTTAATATCCATAACGATACACGGCTCTGGATTCCTGTATTTGTATCTGGGGTTTTGAAGGAATTGATTACAGTACCGCCATCGGCAATACAACGGTTATCTAACGGTTACAATTATCTGGGGTATGTAGGTAATATTTTTTATGTAATATTTTTTAAGTGAATCCACAGACAACATATAGTTGGTAGTCATTGCCGAGAGTATAGATGGGCCATGATTGACCATAGACAACAACACAATGTCTAACGTTCCGCGTAACGTTCCACCTGGGCCTGTGATTATGATTATGATTACGATTACGACTACGATTACGATTACGATTATGACTTTATCTCATAAATCTATCGTCCCTAAAACGGACTTTACAGACAACCAATTTTTTTTGTTACTTAGTCAAAACTTTGCGCTGAAAAATGTCTAGTAGTGAAACCTACTAAAGAAAATTTCACTCCACCTGACATCTTAGTACTTAGTTGCAATGATTTACGACAAAAGTTAGCAAGATTTTATGATTTGGATTTATGATAATAATATGAGCGTAGATAAAGTAGTGTATGAAACTCTACATAATTAGGTATTAAAACACTCGTGTGATACTATTAAAAAACTCGCCTGCGGCTCGTTTTTTAAACTCACACTCGTATTTTAATACCCCCCATTATGTAACCGTTACATAAACTACTATAATTAAATGGGCGGAGAAGATAGTGGAAAGTAGAAATAATTTAAAGTATTATAAAATAAGTGATTGATTTTATTCATCATGTAAATCAGACTCGCGCACTTTGGAATGTGGAAAATGTCATGAGAGTAATTTTTTATACATAAGTATAAGCTAAGCATCTTAGCATAAGCCAAGATATTGTAAGTATGTACAGCGATTATATTGCTCTGCAAGTGAAGCGATGTAAGTGAAGCTCTCCTGAGAGACGAGGAAAACTACCTAAGCATTAAAATTGCTAAGATGTTGTAAATAAATGTACGGCGATTAATTTGCTTGTAAGTGAAGATCTCCTGAGAGACGAAGAAAACTACCTAAGCATCAAAATTGCTAAGATGTTGTAAATATGTACAGCGATTATATTGCTTGTAAGTGAAGCTCTCCTGAGAGACGAGGAAAACTACCTAAAATGTTGTAAATAAATGTACGGCGATTAAATTGCTTGTAAGTGAAGATCTCCTGAGAGACGAAGAAAACTACCTAAGCATTCAAATTGCTAAGATGTTGTAAATATGTACCTACAGCGTTTATATTGCCTGTAAGTGAAGATCTCCTGAGAGACGAAGAAAGTTTACCTGAGCATTAAAATTGCTAAGATGTTGTAAATATGTACAGCGATTATATTGCTTGTAAGTGAAGATCTCCTGCAAGAGACGAAGATAACTAACTGAGCATTAAAATTGCTAAGATGTTGTAAATATGTACAGCGATTAAATTGCTTGTAAGTGAAGATCTCCTGAGAGACGAAGAAAACTACCTAAGCATCAAAATTGCTAAGATGTTGTAAATATGTAGGTACAGCGATTATATTGCTTGTAAGTGAAGCTCTCCTGAGAGACGAGGAAAACTACCTAAAATGTTGTAAATAAATGTACGGCGATTAAATTGCTTGTAAGTGAAGATCTCCTGAGAGACGAAGAAAACTACCTGAGCATTAAAATTGCTAAGATGTTGTAAATATGTACAGCGATTATATTGCTTGTAAGTGAAGATCTCCTGCAAGAGACGAAGATAACTAACTGAGCATTAAAATTGCTAAGATGTTGTAAATATGTACAGCGATTATATTGCTTGTAAATGAAGATCTCCTGAGAGACGAAGAAAACTACCTAAGCATTGAAATTGCTAAGATGTTGTAAATAATTATGTACAGCGATTATATTGCTTGTAAGTAAAGATCTCCTGAGAGACGAAGAAACTACCTAAGCATAAAACTGTTTAATGATTTACTCTGCGATTTTACTGTTTGGCTTTGAACTCCACAACTGCAGTAAAATATCACATAAGTAATGATTTTTTAACTTGCATATTGTACCCTTTCCTCCACCATTACAGCACAGATAAGTTAACATACCCATCGCGAACTTTTTGATGACTTTTCCGGGGATAGCAGGGATTCTTCGGAACGTACCTGAAAATTAAAACTTTTTTAAATAAAAAAATTAAACAAACTTTTCTCTTTTCATCGAAAAAGTCTCCGTACGACTAGGTATATTATTTTATTCAATATATTATATTTATGTTTATTATATGTATGTACTCGTATATTTATCAGTTATCTAGTACCCTTATCACAAGCTTGGGGCTAGATTGCGATGTGTGTAATGTCCTGATATTTATTTATATTTAGGTATATCATAATCTTTTCAACCCTCATAGCATCAAAATTCAGAATTCCAAAATTGTTTTTGTGCATTTGTTTCTTGTGAAACACCTGAGTCAATAAGGCATTAGCACCTATTGTATATGGAGACATAAATAGCTACAAGAACTCGTTTATTTTTCGCTTATCTGCATTACTAAGTTTTAAAACGAAGAAATAGCTATTCCACCTTACAGAGAATTTGGAACAATAATATTTCACAAAGTATTGAAAATCCGTTGATAGCGACAACGTATCACATAATGGTGCTTATTCTGTTGTACAAAATCTCTAACTTAAAATTGGCGAGTTTAAGTTTAGACTCGCCAATTTTAGTTTTTCTAAACTCATGACGCATTCGGCAGTCACGTCGAACTAAATATGGAGATGATTTGGAGTCTCCAAAGACTCGCTAAACCTGACGTTTTGGGTTGAATAGTAAGTGCTGCCATTTATAATAGCAAAAACTCCGCAAACGTTGTTTTTTATTTTCCCCAATTGTAATAAAAATATTTTTTGCGAAATGTATGGAAATTAGTTACGTAAAATACAAAGGTAATAGTTTAATTGATTTATTTTGGTCCAATCACCCTAAGAAATTCCGAAATTTGATATATGTTTAATTTATCGTCTGATTTGTCTATGTCCAAGCATAGACAAACAAGCAATTATCATTTGTCTATTAGTCTATGCTCATGAATTGGTTGGTCACTTGCTAGAGAGTATAGTGTTCTGTGGTCACAGGTCACTGTTCTGACCGTTTTGGCGGGAGTTTTGTAACCTTTTAAACTTTTTACCTACACTTTTTTCGATTTGCCTAGCACCGTGCTCAGAATACGGATTCTGAGTCACCGTGATTACATCAAGAAAGTACATAATGAATACAGAGCGCCGGAAAAGGGCTAATAAAAAACATATATAGAAAGCTAATATAGAAATAGCGAGGGGTAAGTCCTACAAGTCCGTGTAAATATAAATGTATATGCTATCTATCTTCCACATTTCATTTTCAAAGTTCCAAACTTCCAAATTAATTGTAGCATGAAAGAGTAACAAACATCTAAACTCACAACTTTCATATTTTATAACATTACCAACTGACTTGGCAATCGTTGTTTTGCCATACATATATCGTGCCCACTGGTGGTTTAAAAATAATATTAATAATTTACTCTAAGAGAAAATCAAGATATAATTAAAATATTTCGTGTATTTGTCTTTATGCAAGTGTTAGGCAGACACCTTAAATTTAATCGGCACCTCCCGAGGTCCTCTCTTATTTTAAATTTTAGATTGAAATCTCTTAATTTAAACATATATCGCGTACAACGGAATAGCTTTTGTTCTCTAAAATCTAAATTGAATAGTTTAGCGCTGTCAAATTATATTTTAGATTAGAGCTGTCATTTAGGGGTGTAACAGAATGTCACATCTCTCTAAGTCTTATTTTGGCGATTTTTAGCGATTTTTAGTTTAGAGATTGGCAACAGAATAAGCACCAGTATTTGATAATGATTATTTAAATAAAAGATATGACAATATCCTTAGCTTGAGTCATCGAATGTTTATGAATGGCTGACTCATAGTTCGTTTACCTTTCTGTTTATAGCTAAGTAATTCTTATGCCACAGGTTGTTGCATGTGACTGGACGAGCAGTATGCGAGACGCAACTCTAAATGCATCGGGACTACTTCTGAAATGGGTAATGAAACCTTTTTTTACAGTGTCGTTATTTCTTTCGAGAAATAGAAAATCTATTGGCGCCCAAGATAAGAGCAAAACTCTGCGTTGAACAAAAATTCGAACCTAACGAAAAAGACGGTCAAAAAGTCTTGAAATAATTCAAAATGTTACCCAATTAGCAAACGATAAAAGATCCTTCTAGCCCTAAATGTTCTCCCGTGTCTATGCCTTAGTTCTTATTTTAGAGAAGATATCAAGGTATGAGAGAATGATATACCTAATACGATATTTCAAAGGAGATTTTCCTCCCGGAATAAAAAAAAAGTATGAAAGAAACAGTAAAACAAGAGGGAATTAAGTAATCTGTGTGTAGGACTGTAGGTACTAATCTTACGTTTCATAACAATTAGAGTACAATGCAAAATTTCACACGTCAAGAGTCTTAGTACATCTAATTTTGCTTTGCGTCGTGTGTTAGTGTGAAGTAGGAAGTCACTTAGTAGTTAGTACTTACTATACAAGCGAGGTCAGCTAATGATATTTAGACAAAGAAAACGAGCAATTGTGGCGCGGTTAAAGCGATTTAAATCGCTGCCGTCCAATAATTTCGATTCGAGCAATTTAATTCAGCTTAACTCGGCGCGTGGGAGTGCTGCATCTCTCATAAACGCGTTATAAAACCCGATAAGCGTCGCGACAGTAGGCGGCCGGAAGAGCCGAGTGCGAGTGTTAGTGGACTTCCTACTTAGACAGCTTGATGTTCGACGGAAATGCTATTTTTGGCGTCCACAGCCGCTTCCTCCGAGGAAAGTCTGGCAATGAATGTGGATATTACTTTGGGCATTGTCAGAACTCAGACATTATAAATGACTCTCACTATCGTATCGTTTGCGTTTACGATTTTGTTTCTCTTAACTTAGTTGTAACCTAACCTTGAGAAGGGTCATGGTGGAACGAGGAATTATGGTGGAATAGTTACATTCGGTTTTGTCTTTCCTTCGAATGTCAAATTAGTGATGACAGAAAACAACACATAGTAATAACTATTCCAACGGAGTTCCAACGCTATTCTACGTCCATATTTTGTCAGGGGGTACAAAAATAAAAGTCCTAAAATTAAAAACATTGAAATAAAAATCTTGATGGTGCTCCGAAACCAATGGGTTAAAAATACGCGAGACAGGAAGAGCGGGAGAACATGGCTTACCGCATTCTTAACTCTATAGGCGCAGAATTTCCATTATTATGCCATTGGCTCGTCAGGAATTCGCTAGCGCATGTCGTTATGGAGTCTCTTTCATTGTGGCATCGACCTACGTCCGACACGTATCGACTTTAATTTTATAGGTACACCGTACAAAAAGTACAAAATTATAAGGATCAGGAATAGACATATACCCTGGACATGGCGGACGGTGTGAAAAAAAGTCGCAAGTTTATCGGTGCCAATAACACCAACGGATAGGCCAGCCTACAGCAGCAGCCACCTATAGAATTTAGACAGATGGCGCTACTGTTTGCTTGTATGAAAAAGGTTTACGTAAATCGTTCGGATGCCCATATCCTGAGGTTACTAATCGGTGGGGTCAGGAGGAATTCCACGCGACATTCCAGATTCTATAGGTCCACAGTTCTCACCAGGCCATCGACTTGTTAAGAAATTACTGGCCACTTGAAAGCGTCAGATTGAAATATTGTGATTTCTTTTGGAATTTAAACGTGGCAAAAAATTAAGAATTTCAAATGTGAGTTCTTGAAATTTCATCACTGTGTTGAAGTTTTTTTGGAACTGCTTTCAGCTATCGAATTCATTATAGATTTGTGGAGATATTTGGTTTTCGTTATTTACTATACCTAGAGGTAGTTAATTAAACGCATTGGTAAAATGTATGTCATATTAGCACAATCCAATTATACTTTATGGTTTATACTATTTCGGGGAACAGGCGTGTTACATAATTAAATGCAAATTAATCGCACTCATGCCTGACGTAGTTTTTTTACACGTTGGTAGCTTGCCTACACAATACAAGGTTATATTCATGGTTCCATTATAAAGTTATGTGAGCAACATAACCTAATGTGAATGCCTTATGAAGACTAAAATATAAGAACAATGCATAATATACCTACATGTTACTTTAGAAATTATACTATTGATATTGAACATAATTTGGATTTTTAACCAAGAAATGATTTGGAATATCGCGTAATTTCAACAAAATTCATGATGCTATTTTTATTATAATAATGATATTAAATTTCAACTACCACAAAGCGATATACAAAGTACGCAGCGTCTGTTATCTCAATGCGGTAATATCAAAAGGGATCGCGATTACTACAAAATAGTCCACAGGGCTATGTTAGAAGGGCCTAAAATCATTTGCAGCCATTCCAGATACATACAAGAAATGCTCTACCTTTTTTAACGTGGTTGGCTTGTTCCTTGATATCGGAAAGGCGTCTTTATGCAAAGGGGCTTCGGTGCAATATTTATAATTTACATCTCTCTGTATAAAAGTAGGTCACAGTTATTGGGCACATGCCCTTCTTTTCAACATGTCAATCATTTTTAACTTGCAGTTTTCGTTTCAATTATTTTATTACGGTATCATCCGGCCGCATCATCCTTAAAATTTCATTTAAGTAGTTTTTCGCAAATAATGGACTAATTCATCGTAGGATTATGGAAATGAGGAACAATACTCATTAACTTCATATTGGTTCCCGATAGCTCCAAATCTGGAAAACTGCAGAAAATAAATAAGTAAATACTCTTTATTTGCACCACACAAGAAATTGCACAAAACAGAAATACATATTAAAATAGTTTTAGGCACAAAAGGCGGCCTTATCGCTTAGCAGCGATCTCTGCCAGGCAACCTTGAGAAAAGGAAAACAAAGGAACTAGAGTTTGCAGGTGGTGTAGATTAAATAAAATCTTTCGGGAACTAATATGGGGTGAATGGGAATTTATGAGCAAAGTTTTTATTAAATCTTGTATAGATGCGTAAACGTTCTGCTCGCTAAACTCATTGCCATGTATAATATTAGTTATTATAATCTATTTGCGTCAAATTAAATAAAATTTGAATTTCGCTGGCTACTTCGGTCGGAACCCCTGAAACTAGGTTTAGAAGAAACGCTCAAATATTTCTCCAGAAATTAAAACTGTTTACCGCATATTTAACTCACTAGGATTTTCTTTTTAAACATTCCGACATAATAGCGGAAAACGGCTAAAAAGTTTTTTGCAACTAAAGTAATTCTAAGACAGCAGTTTTTACAAGATTTGTGCGCTACATCCTTGTTTGATAGTTTAGCTTAGTGCTTAGCTGAAGCCTGCGATTTACAGCTATTTCTCAGAACAACGCCAAGGTTGGAGGTGCGAGCGGCGAATATCACTGAAGTAGGTCGGCAAACTGGGACGACACGTTTGACGACGAATCATATTATAGGTACAGATTGAGAGATGAACACTGTCACTGCATTATGATTTGAAAATTGTTTAATATTATTGCTTGCTTGAGTTTCAAAGAAATTACATACATACTACACAAAAGCTAAAATATAGAACGAAAATCCTTTCCCATAACGGATAACCTTGTTTCTTTGGAGAAATTTAAAGCTGCAATCCAGTCTTTTGTAGAATTTACAAGATTAAAGTTTTTATCGTTGTGAAAATAATCGTAGCTAGAAGTTAAAATATGCATTCAAAATTATTTTACTTCCGGAACGAACGTAACAGTTAGCTGGTTATTGCTGTTGTAGGTAATAATTAAATAATATAAATATAGTACACAAGTACAATAAAAAGGAAAAATATGACCATTAGACGAATGATTACTGTAATTTTAGTACACAAATACAAGTTTTTAACCTCATTAGGTGGACTCATTACAATACTCGTAATTTATGTATTGTATGATGTAGAACTCTCCGCTCGAAATATTTAGATAAATTATTCATTAGCTAATGATCACTATCGTTCGAATTACAAAATCTTTCATAGAAACGCCTGCATGAAGTTATAATAAATCAAAAATAAACTGACGAATATGTTTTTGTGTCCTTCCAGATTTCCAAGGAGTAATTTTTACCCGACTGCAAGAAGGGTTATGTTTTTCGCGCGTATCTTGTATGTATGTAAATTTCTTTATGACCACGTATCTTCCAAACGGCTACATGGATTTTGACGTTAATGGTATCGTTAGATTCGTCTCATTAACCCAAGTGTTCTTAGATAGGTTTTTGAAAATAAAAAACAAAATGGCGGATTTTGGGCCTAAAATTGTCAGTCATTTTTAAAATAATTTTAACCAAACCTATCGAATAGGGTATCAAAATGAAGGGAATTACAAGGAGATTACAAAAATATATATAAGTCATATGTTTTGAATTAATTTGGAATTATAAACAGTCGATCAATGCGTTCAAAATGGTAACATTTGTAGTTTTTGATAGCGTTATTCTTGTATTGACCAAGTGTGTGTGGTATTTTGGTAGCGTTATTCTTGTATTGACCAACTTTATATTGTGCATTTTTACTTGGTATATCATAGCATAAATCGAAAACATAATTTAATATAATCATTAAACAATTATTTTAACATCTGTACTTTCGCTACTCGCCCTAGATGGCGCTGTGTGTACTCTAAGAGGCGCTCCACTTTGTCGATCAGATTTAATCTAATGACCCTAACAAGGTAGGCTTTCTAATCTTTAGCATTTTATTTTTGAACGGCGCGGAGTAGACACTGTCTAGATATCGTTGACGAGTAGTTCGAGATTAAAGTGGCACTGGCATCCATCATCGAATTTAATTGATAAAAAAAATTAAATATTAGTTTTAAATATATTTTTTTATTGAATTAATAAAATAATTTATTTTTCAAAAGTTTTAGATTCATAGACTTAGACGTACACAAACTACACCTATGAAATGTTACAGCTTATATACCTATTTCCGGGATAAAATCCAGGTTTGCGTTTGACGACACTGTTTACAACTTTTACTTCTTCCAAGTGACTGACTGACTTGAACCGACATAATCACTACATAGTATAAAACAAAGTCGCCTTTTCTGTCCCTATATCCCTATGTGCGCTTAAATCTTTAAAACTACGCAACGGATTTTGATGCGGTTTTTTCCAATAGATAGAGTGATTCAAGAGGAAGGTTTATATGTATAATACATGCATCATATACTAAGGCAACATTGCTAATTTTAGAGGTTTCTAACGTGACGTCGTAAATTAACCTATTTTTTTGGGCTTATTTAGCAATTTAGCAAAAACGCTGCCTAAACCCTACGAGTTAGATCAAATTAATGTACTACAGTATTGTACACCATAAAAAGGTCTACAAAAAAGTCCGCGATGGTAGGTATATGTTTATATTTTAGGGATAACCCACATTAACCATTTTTATTGTTTACTTTTTACGTGAAAAAATGGCTTATTTACGAAGCTATTTTAAGCAATACGGCATTAATCCTTATCGAATTAAGTACCTTAAATACAGTGTGCAATTAATATAGATCAATATGGTTCCTTACAGCATGTAAATTAAACAAATATTTTCGGAGATATTACAAATTTAAAATTTGCGTTTGCGGCGGGCGGTACCGGTCAGACGGGGCAGTGCGGGGAGGCATGCCTAACTAATAGCGCGTCGGAGGCCGCGGTTCTCCCTATAGCACTTTGAATTTAGCAGCAATCGGACGCGTTTATTATCGGAGCTCTCTAGCGAGGAAAATAACAGGACTTGATAAAAACGTGCTTTTCAGCGCGACAACGTATCAGTTAATAATTATAAGTTACGATAAATAATAATCAATTAATTTAATAATAAGGAAATTATTTTCTAAAATCTTAAGTAAGTTCAGAAAAAACTATCTTTAGTTCTTGATGATTGTAGATTATCTTTTGTTTTTAGTCACACGCATGGCAAATTATTTTTTAGGTGTTTTTAATTTAATTAAAATCGTATTTTAAGTTGATTTCATTAAAATCGTAGTTTAAGTTATTTCAGTAAAAAAAAAGAAAAGAATAGAATAAATATCTTTTGTTTTTTAAGATTGTTGATTATCATTTGTGTCTAAATGGTAAGTATTTAGATGTTTTTTACTGCGGCACATAGGTACCAATAATATGGCAATTTGTTCATAGTTAGGTAATCATACATAAGTCTAGAACTGAGTCAACTTTGTTCAGAAATTATAAAAGTCATGTCTGGAAGACGTCGTCGTTCGAACAATTCGTTAATTTAGTATCAGCATTGCACCCGTGCGAAGCCGGGGCGGGTCGCTAGTATAATATATAACCAAATATACCCACTTTACGTCTTTCACATTGTGTAGATAAAAGTGCTTAGGTTTCGCTCGTAAAGTGTGGCAACTAAAAAGCCTGAAATAAAATAAATAATTAAAAAAATCAAAAAACCCGACTGCAAAAATGTCAACTGAAATGCAATAACTTAAAAGACTGAAACAAGGCGGACAACGAAAACAAAATTATAATAAACTTAAAACGATGCAATTTTTACTTCATTTTAACAAACAACATTATGAGCTGATAGCTTTAGTTAAATTTTCGCATTCAATTTAAAAATAAAGCAGGCGGGACCTATTAATTTTCTTTATAATTTGCAAAAATAGGTTTCAGTCTTTTAAGTTATTGCATTTCAGTTGACATTTTTGCAGTCGGGTTTTTTGATTTTTTTAATTATTTATTAGCCTTTTAATTAACAAGCAAAGCCCACATAACGTTATCAAAAAAAATTGACAAAGGAAGTATTATTATGATAAATTTAAAACATGCAAGTATTTAATTGCAAACAAAGGAACATAATATTATGAATAACATCGCATATAATTTTATTGGAAGATTGACGTCAGAAATAATACGGAGGATGCATTTACCGAAAAAACGAAAACCCACGCGGTCACGGCCATAATATAAGTCAGAGCAATTAATAACAGTAATTTTAAATTAAAAGCATTATTGTGATATGTTAGCTTAGTAAAATATATTTTATTGAATTTACCTAAATACTTAGGCCGCTGCGGTAACCTCAAATCCACACCAAGTTGTAAATAAAAATATTAGCAGATGATATACAAGTGGAAAATTAAAAAATTTAAAAACACCCACGACTTTTGCAGACTTGTAATTGAAAAAGGATTAAATAATTTTTTTGAAACTCCCCGACTAAAGGAAAGTAAGAACTAAGAACCTATCAGTATAATTACAAATCCAAGAAAATCCGCCGGAGCTGCTGTGTTTTGCCTAGTGTTGATTGTGCTGTTTACCAGTTGATGACTAATTCAATTTCTTTATACTTCTCATATACCGGCAGTTTATCAATACTTACTAATTACATTAATTGATATTGGAAACGAAAATAGCAATGGCAGCTCCGACGGATTTTCTTGGATTTGTAATTATACTGATAGGTTCTTAGTTCTTACTTTCCTTTAGTCGGGGAGTTTCAAAAAAATTATTTAATCCTTTTTCAATTACAAGTCTGCAAAAGTCGTGGGTGTTTTTAAATTTTTTAATTTTCCACTTGTTTTATAGTTTTTCGATTAATATATTAATGTAATTTAAATTATACTATTATTAAAAGATGAAAATTAATCTTCAAACTAGCCATTAGCTCCTCTAGCAGCGTTTGAAGGCATCATCCCTTCCAAGTCATAAAGAGACGTTTATTGTGGCGCCCCCTGCTGTTCAATCACAAGAACAATTATCTACGAACCATTGCCAATGACTCACTAATATTTTATACAGAACTGTATCCAAATCGGTTCAGTAGTTTTTGTAATAATTGAGAACATTCGTTTGCACTGCAAATGTTTTTTATGGCGCCCCCTGGTGATCGATGTTCGTAACAACTATCTAAGAACCATCGCCAATGAATACCAAACATTATACAGAAAACTGCATCTAAATCGGTCAAGCCGTTTTTGAAATAAATGGGAACATTCGTTTGCAATATAAATGTATTTTATGGCGCCCCCTGGTGATCGATGTTCGTAACAACTATCTAAGAACCATTGCCGCTGAACACCGAATATTATACAGAAAACCGCATCTAAATCGGTCAAGCCGTTTTTGAAATAAATGGGAACATTGATGTGCACAAACAAACAAACAAACAAACAAACAAAAATATTTTTGCATTATTGGTTTTTGTGAACAATTTAACATACAAACAAACATAAAATCTTTTTAATAGAGTAATGTACAAACGGTCTCTCACCCTAAACTCATATACCCGTACTCCGTTCCGTCGTGAGTAAAAATTAGCTAATGATTTTAAATTAAAATCTATTACTTACAATAACTAATAAACTTACTTGTTCTCAGACGCATTAAATTACACTTCGTACCTACAAGCAACAAAAATCATGCGTTTATCATTTAGACTTAGATGGATGACGGCCATTTTGAATTATTTAACGACTCATTATTTTAGCCATATTTAGAAACTAATAACAAGCAGATTAATGAACGTGTACTATAGTGGGTCATGTAGGAATATTGACGCAAAAAGAAAAATAACCAAAGGTGGCACAAGTTTTCTCATGAATCAAAACCGAAATAATGTAGGAAAATAAAACAGTGTTTTTTTAAGAACCATTGTCACTAGGAATTTGTTTTTCATATCCGGAATTTCATTTTGCATTCAAAAAGTTAGTCTTTTTTAATGCACATTACCTCTCATACAGATTTTATTGAGCAATACAATTTGTTAGCAATAAAAATAATATTTTTAGGAGTAAATGTGGAGACAGGCCTATAAAAAATAAAGTCAAAGGTGAATCAGCTTGGTATGGGATTCCAAATATCCATGGTCATTTACACAAGATTTTATAGGTAAGAAAGTATCATCATCATGTCCCAACGCTACGCTTGATTATACGCGGTCTCCACTCCAGGACTTTTCGGCTCCATCGGCCATCGCCCCTACGACATGCATGACCTGCCCACTGCCATTTCAGGTTGCTAATGGTTTGGGCTATGTCAGTGATTTTCGTCCTCCTGCGGATCTCGTCAATTCGGATTTCATCCCTCATGGAAACTCCTAACATAGCCCTCTCCATGGCCCGCTGAACGACTTTAAATATGTGGATCAAGCCATATGTGAGTGTCCAGTGTTGACGTTTCAGTAGATGGCAACATTAAGGACGCACCGGTTAAACATTTTGATCCTTTTTGGTCCTTTTAGGCATTGCGAAATTGATGAGGAGAAGACCTGACTTAATTTACCGAATGCTACCCAGCCAAGCCCTATTCGTCTGTTGGCTTCTTCGTCGAAATTGTTTCTACCTAACTTAATGGTCTGCTGAAGATTAAGGGTTATAGGGGTATTAGGGGTTGCTGATTAAGGGTATTATATTGGGAAACAATTTCAATGCCAACGTTCTGGACTTGGTTGAATACATGTCTTGGACTTTGTTAACGTTTGTCTCTAAACCGAGTCGTCTGGAAGAAAGGTTTAGACTGTTCAGCATGTCTTCAAGATCCTGAGCAGTATCTGCCAAGTTAACTACGTCGTCGGCGAACCGTAGGTGTGAGATGTATTCCCATTGATGTTCATTCCAGTCCAGCGTTTTAAAACATTCTCAAGTGCGCTGGTAAACAGTTTCGGGGAGTAACATCTCTCTGTCTAACACCCCTCGGTAAGTTAATCGTTTTTTTTTTGCTGTGACTGTACTTGGTTGAAGGTAGTTAAGTAAGTATATTTTTTATTTTTCTATGAATTGGAAAATAATCTGATATTTGTAACGTTGAATAAAAATTTATTCCTTGTTGTGGACTGGACGTGGATTTGTGGACTGTTCTTGTTTTTAGATTTGTACCTATGAGAAAAAGAGGGTAAACGAGCACTAACTAATTATATGGGTAAAACCTTTGATTTAGATTGAGAATATAGATTATTACCTTAACTTTATTTTAAATCAAAATTCGAAACTTAGAGCTCATCGAGTCTTGCCGAAAGTCTTGACAAAATACGTATGCAAAAACAGTCTAAATACAATGTGCATAAAATTAAACCATAATATATCATATACCGTAGGTACCTACTGCCTAGTTATATTATTACATGTATAATGTGTGTTAAGGAAAAATGGACCTAAATATCTTCCTACTTTACTCAGTGTAGATTGTAAAGGATGTGCGTAAACATGTATATTATCTTAATTATTATGACGGCTAATTACAATTCCTATTTTGCATACAGTTTATTACCTATGGCTTTAATCCTTCATCTTTGGAGCACACCTACGTAAACAACTGTCAATAAAAGGCCATTTATAATGATAAACGCTTAGCCGCCGACTCTTTATTTATGTAGTTTTTTCTTGTTTTAAATGCGGCAATCAAAATTCCGATTGCATACATATTATTATAAAATGTATGTCTGCGGAGGCTTCTTAAGTTCTTAATTCTTACCTTCTTTGGGAATAAAATTTTCGGTTTTCCTGTATATGTGGAGTATGAAGCCATGTTGTCGATTTTCGTTACAACCATAATTTGTTTAAACTCAATTAATCTATTACGAGTAAACACTATTAAGTGGCAATAACGAGGAATACCAAGTAAGCGTCTTCTAGAATTTTCGGTTATCACGTGTTTCAAAGTGAATCGCTAGTGATGTGTCAAGCACACGTCCCCTTGCGTACGAAATCACAAAGAAAGTTTATTTTCGTTTAAATTTTCGTCGCATTGAGCTTTAATCCTTGAGACGAAAATTTGAGACGCCTGTGCTTCACTCCACGTCACCAACGAGGCGATCGTGCCTCTTCTACAGGCATTTATAGTTTGTACAGCTGTTCTATTCACAACCAGCAAAACAAGAAATATTATTCGAACACTCATCAACTCTACTGTCACATTTTAATATCGTCGCGCGTTATACCACGATGGACGCATACATGCACGCGTAAGCCTCTTCACAAACTAAATTTTGGTCCGCTCCAACTGTTGCTTTTATCAATTCAGTCGATCCGTCCCTCCCGCCGTCGGTCCTCTCACTCCCACATTAAACACTCGCCATTTGCACAACAGAGATAACCACGTAGCTTTAGTCTTTGATACTATATTATACGTACAAAGATAGTGAGTACTGAGTACGTCCAAGGCATTATATTATTATTAAAACTAATAGTGAGCGGCGACCAAAAATTCTAAATGTGTACAATAATAGAAAATACATGAGGGGTCTATGTTATGCAGCACCACTTCCGTAATCTGTGTGCAGCACGTTTCATTAAAATATGTCTATACTCTGACCGCAAAAAACTTGGTAAATTAAACCTACATGGAAAATTAAGAAAAAATACTTTCAAAAAAATCCATTCGTTTTGATTTTTGATGATGAATTTTTAATAAAAACAAAAATCGTTCTTTTTCCACAGTTATAAGTAATACCTAAGTATATCCGAAAACTTAGGCATAATAAATACGTAATAGGTAAATAATTCACAATAATTAGTACCTACCTGCCTAATAAATAAAATATAAAAAAATGGTAAAAAACTTTTGTTTTTATTATTTTTTGTAGGGATTTACTTATACGTCCGTCTTTCTGTCAAAGTGGATTATTTCAGAGTCTAGAAGGAGTCCAGACTACTTATATGAAAATTGAAAGAGCTGTTGTGTAAAATAGAAACCCAACATCATTCAAACAAAAAAAAACATTAATTATTTTTGATTTAAAAAAGGACATAAAACGGACATTCGAAGTAAAATAAAGTAGACTATGTACTTAGGTATATGAAAGGGCGTCCGGCCCACGGGTCACCTGCCTGTAATATTCGTAGTGTTATTATCTCGCTGCAGACTCGGTCATAAATCATTCGAGTGTTTCGCTTTTGTTGTTCTTTGTTGAGTTGTGCATTACTGCAGAACAAAAAAAGCGAAACACTCGAATGATTTACGACCGAGTCTGCAGCGAGATAATAACACTACTACAGGGCGTCCCACGGCAATGCCACATGGAGGGGAAGTAGGCACCTTGCATATTACATTTCACTGAAAGAAAATTTCTGTTTAATTTAAAAATCAATTTAAACTGCAATAAATAACATAGCATCAGAAATAAAAGAAGACCGTGGTCGTGGGATAGGTATCCTATATATTTTTTATGCAAAACAGTTTTTTAATTATAGGAAAAAATATCAAACTGAATTAGGTATTAAAAAAATTGAAAAAAAAACAAGTAGGTAGGTGTACAAAGGTAGCATTACAATATGTATCATTTGCACTCGATGCAATATCGGCCTTTGTTTGTTTAATAAGGGTAGGTGTTACCTAAAAGGAAAAACAAGCTTTGTGAATGTATGATTCACAAAATAAACCACCAAACGGTTTTTGTTTACTTGCCCGTGGATAAAATGCACAAAGTGTAGGTACCACATAATATTATCGTGTTATTATTATTTATTTAATATAGGAGTTTTGTCATAATTGGCTATTTCACCTCGGTAGGTCATTAACACATAAAAATCGTAACACTGCGATAAAAATCGGTCAAACCCTGTGGTCAAACCCACTATTATTACTATTTCTGTAGTCAAACCGTTTCAGAAAGTTTTGTTATAACTTATACTTATAAACACCATGATACGAGAAATTTATTATGTAGGTAAAATAAAATAAAATAAAATAAATAAATAAAGAGTTATAATTAAGATAAATTCAAGTCTCTAGTAATAGTGATACCTCGGAGTCGTATCGCATAAAGGTATAGGATTTTGTATTTTACGTCACAGTACTGTATACCTTTTTACAACATAGATTTTAGGTAACACGAGTAGCTACGCAATCATTTTATAGCTACGAGCAAAAGTAAAAGTAAATGCTATTTCAAAAAAATAATACAAGAAAAAACCGCTAAAGGACTTTAGGCCGTCAAAATTCCTACAGACAAAACGGATTTTTTACTGTTATAAAACTAATTAATATATAATAATAATATTTTTTTTTATAACTTATACTGAATACTGATTAGCCATTGCTCACTTATTAGTCAATAAACTCAGAAAGCCTAAGGGGTGCAGTATGGCCATTGGAAATAGAAAGCAATGACACACAGGCGTCGCGTCGCAGCGTTTGGTCATCCGAGTCGACGGCGCATGCGACGACGTCGCGCCGCTTTGATGGCGCCTGCTTGTTGGCGCTATGCTATTTTCAGAAGGATCTTTATTACTTACTTACAACAAAATATATGTATACGTGATTCAAATCCATATTCTGGCTCACAGCACAAAATATAATAGGTATGTATACAGTGTAATTAACGGTGAAAGACTTGAAAATACCTATCTAAAAAAACCTTTTTAAGATTTTGAAAATATGCACTGAAGTTAGTATTGAAATAAGGTTTGTACGAATTGAGAACAATGCAACAATAAAACAACAAAAATGACTAAATAAATGAATTATAAATAATTTTTTCATATTATAAGTATAGTATTATATTATCTGTGTTATAAGTATATTATGTTGTTGTGGGAATGAGCAATCGATGGGTTTTTATGAGGATTTTAGATAAGTCATATATGTAAGGCTGTAAGGTCTTGTTATGTTACCCATTAGGTACGTATTTGCAGCTTTAAATAGATACTTAACTAAAAGTAAAGAAACTTCAATAACTAACATCACCTGCCGAATAACTTTCGTGGAGCATTTGATAGACAACGAATTCCCACGTAAACAGCATGTCACCGACTTCTTCAGTTTCATATCACACCGAAAAATAACCACTTCACTGTCCACGTACACCGAAACCTCGCTTAGCATACGTGTAATGTACGTCCTTTTCAAATGACAGAACGTATAATTCTGTCGCTAAGTAGACAAAAGAAATAAATCCGTGCCGCATAGAGCATATTCAGCAGTAATCGTTAACACGACCGATATTTTTTGCAAATCAGCGGTTACTAAGTGCATTATGCAATTTAAATGGGCACATCTTATTTTAATACCCCTGCGAATTATGAAGTATCGCAGATTCGGAGAAATAAAATGAAACACTATATTCTGTGTTTCTCAGTTTATACCTAGATATATATAGCTAGTTATATATAAGTAGGTAGGTACTAGATATATGTATTTTTTCTTAATATATAAAATTCTCGTGCCAATTTTTGTTGTTTGTTGGCTCGCCCGATTGTTATGAAATTTTCTGTGCATGTTCGGTAGGTCTGATGAGAGTAAGCTATTTTTTTATGCGCCTATTGGCAAAACAACGTTTGCCGGCTCAACTAGTTTATCTATAAAAATAAATACTTATCTATTTATTGTTAGTTGTAACCACTATTCGTGCAATAAAAATGGCATCCATACATAATTTATTACTATATATATATAGCTACTCGTGCTGATTCACTCACTGACTGATTGATCACCTCTCCTGAACATTTTTGTATGAAAAATTTTTTTTTCAATGAGCATTTCGTATAGAAGGGCAAAATTCATTCGGAGGAAAAATACGGAGAGAGCTGATGATTGAGGATTTCGGAGACGGGTGAAGAGCACGGCCAGGGTATCGAAGATAGGTGGGGGGTGCTCGACCAAATGTCATTTGAAACGTCATCCAATTAGCAGTGAGCTGAAAAAAATTCAAAATGGCGGATTCAAAATGGCCGCCCTTCGAATTTCGTCGATATCTCGGAAAGTATAAAAGATGGAAGAACGGTTTCTTGACAAGAGTTGATCAGTATACGAAGGTCTATACGATGGATAGAAAAAAAATTCAAAATGGCAGACTTTATTTTTTTCATAGAAAATGTATGGGGAATTTTGAAGGGGTTTTTTATGGGCGGGAAGACAGCACGCGGGCCACACGTGGCCCGCGCCCTCACGCGCCCTACTAGTGTAATATAGAGGTACTGATACTAATGTGATAAACTTAAATGTGAGTTTGCAGTTGGTTTGTCTTTCAATCAAGTCACAACCGAGCAACGGTTCTTTATGATTTTTTGGACACACTAAAAGCGCGGAGGTTACTTTTAATCCTGGAAAAATCAGCTATGGGTACTTAGTTGATTTAGCAACCTAGCTTCAAAGTAGGTAGGTTAACAGGTCGGAAGCGGGAACGGAAACGGGAAATTCAAATTTACATCGGATTTTCTGAATAACCGACTTTCACGTGGGCGGAACCGCGGGCAAAATCTAGTTATAGAATAAGCGAACCTTCCGAAACAATAATAATATACGTTAATTAAAAAGCCGACTTCAACTCTCATGAAACTACTGTTGAATACATCCTTTACAATTACAAATTTAAGATTTATAATATGGTTTTCTCATAGATACCACTATCAGAACTACACTAAATTGAAATGGGATCACACGGGAAGCGACAGCTTTCTAATAAAAAAAGAATCATCAAAATCGATTAACCCAGTCAAAAGTTATGAGGTACCTAACAAACATACAAAAAAACACCCAGTCGCATGGAGTACTTCCTCCTTTTTTGAAGTCGGTTGAAAACGGAAAGGGCGTGGCGGTCAATGCTCTCTAGGCACCAATCTCTAAAAGCATACTTTTTGACACCAATACAAATCTCGTCGCGTAGCTCTAGGTATTGTGTCACGAAGACGAACCACGGTGCATAAGTCATGACAGCAAGCACGTTATAGGTACTTAATTTTGCTGACTTACGTTGGATGTTCGTATATTATGTAGCTACGTAGGTACGTGACGTAAACACAGTATTTGTTTTATCTTTTGTCACGAAATTTATTGAAAAATCTATGGGCTATTCATGAATCTTGAATGAAAAGTTTGCACAACATTTTGCTATTGTATGTAAATTTTACTGCTAGTGTTATAAAGTATGGCGCAGTCTTTTTCCGATAATTTGCCAAGGTCTGCCTAATAATATTTTAATTCAAATTATATTTCAGTTTTTCTGGCTTTTGCGCATCATGAATGGATACACAGCATTTTTTCTTTGTAAAAAGGTTTTTATTTAAACAAAAAAAATAAAGGTAAGTAAGTACGTACCTACTTGTGGTAGACAGTTCGTGACTTTCATTAACGCCTTAACGATCAACGAGTAGTACCTACCGAGATTTCGTAAATCCCAATTATTTGTATGAGGTAAGTACTAACTGAGATAAGGGTCTACGTTCATGTTAAAGGCGTAACTTTTGCCTTGTAAATGTAAATGAGCCCTTTGATTCCTAGGATAATGCAATGGACAGGTATTGTTGTCTTGCGTCACTTTTCGTATCTAAGAATTATAGATAATCTCAGACTCCAAGCTTCACCATACTTTAAAATCTATAAATCGCATAATATTTTGGCGCCCACGTTTCTGTCTCGTTAGATATTATTTTATAATTTTTTTATTGGTATTGTTTTTCCATACACGCGTACCATTCATTGGTATTGTTTTTCCATACGGCGGTATAACCGTTCCTAAACCCGCTAGACTTGAATAAATAGGCCGGGGTCGGGCAGCAGCGACCTCGTGCGACCAAGTCAAGCACTGCGATGACCAACCCGCCTGCCCAGCGTGGTCATTACGGGCAAGTTCTCCCAAATGAATAGCGCCACAACACAATGGCCCCCAGTTCCCGGCAGCCCTACTATTCTCGTCCACGGTAGCGGACGCAGTCACGGTAGAGCGGGGGGTGCAAAGAATCACCGGGCTACGGAGAGCTACCATAGAAAGAAACTTTACCTGGCGACATATAATACCCGGACTTTGAGAGCGGACGAACACCTCGCCGAGATAGAAGTAGAGTTGAGTCACATTAACTGGCACATTCTAGGGTTGTCGGAAGTCCGAAGAGAGGGGGAGGACACGATAACTCTGGAGTCGGGCAATATGCTCTACTATAGACGAGGCGAGCAGGCATCCCAAGGCGGCGTAGGATTTCTGGTCAATAAAGTCCTTACTAATAACATCGTCGAGGTCAGTAGTGTGTCGGCGAGGGTGGCATATATTATACTCAAACTAAGCCAGAGATACTCTCTGAAGGTAATGCAAGTCTATGCACCCACGTCAGCACACTCTGATGAAGAGGTTGAGGCCTTATATGAAGACATTGTGAAGGCTATGGAGAAGACCACCAAAACCCATTTCGTCGTTGTAATGGGGGACTTCAACGCCAAGGTGGGAGTGCAAGAATATGGGGAGTCGAAAGTGGGACCTCACGGTTTTGGGACCAGGAATCACAGGGGCCAAATGCTCGTCAATTTCTTGGAGCAGAAAGGGCTCTTTTTGATGAATTCATTCTATAAGAAGAAGCCCTCTAGAAAGTGGACATGGCGTAGCCCCGATAATGTGACGAGAAATGAGATTGACTTTATTATGACGGATCGCAGGTGCATAAAAGGCTACAGCACCGTGGACCACATCCACACCTTGAGGCAGATTATACAGAAGACCGAAGAGTATAATCTGCCACTGTGCCTTGGATTTGTGGACTACGAGAAAGCCTTCGACTCCATCGAAACTTGGGCTGTTCTAGAGTCTCTACAGAGGTGTCAGGTCGTTTGGCGGTATATCGAGGTGCTGAGATGTATTTACAACTCCGCGTCAATGACCGTCCAAGTACAGTCCCAGCGCACAAATGCTATCGATTTGCGCAGAGGTGTTAGACAGGGGGATGTAATATCCCCAAAGCTGTTTAACAGTGCACTAGAGGACCTCTTCAAAACACTGGACTGGAAAGGGCGTGGTCTTAATATCAATGGCGAATACATCTCGCACCTACGGTTCGCTGACGACGTGGTTATCTTGGCGGAAACTCCCCAAGACCTTGAGGATATGCTTAACAGCCTCAGTCGTTCTTCCAGACGGGTCGGCCTCGGGATGAATGTTGACAAAACTAAAGTTATGTTTAATCAACACGTCATCTCGAGGCCGGTGTTAGTCGATAATGTTGGCATCGAAATTGTTTCTCAGTACAACTACCTTGGTCAGATCATCCAATTAGGAAGAAACAACTTCGATGAAGAAGCCAACAGAAGAATACGGCTGGGCTGGGCGGCTTTTGGGAAACTCAGCCAGGTCTTTTCTTCGTCAATCCCTCAATGCCTGAAAACAAAGGTATTCAACCAGTGCGTCCTGTCTGTCCTCACCTATGGCGCTGAGACGTGGACACTGACAAACGGCCTGATACACAAATTTAAAGTCGCCCAGCGTGCTATGGAGAGGGCTATGTTAGGAGTTTCCCTGAAGGATAAAATCAGAAATGAGGAGATCCGCAGGAGAACCAAGGTCACCGACATAGCCCGAGCCATTAGCAAGCTGAAGTGGCAGTGGGCAGGTCACGCTTGTCGCAGGGGCGATGGCCGTTGGAGCCGCAAAGTCCTTGAGTGGAGACCGCGTACGAGTAAGCGTAGTGTAGGACGACCCCCAGCTCGTTGGACTGATGATATAAAGCGGGTGGCGGGAAGCGGCTGGATGAGGAAGGCTGAGGACAGGGTGTGGTGGCGCGCGCTTGGGAAGGCCTATGTCCAACAGTGGACGTCCGCAGGCTGAGATGATGATGATGATGATGTTTTTCCATAGCCACAGAAAGAGAGCAAATCCGCGGCTAAAAATGTCTTCCAAAACGGTTTTATTTATTTATTCACTTGTACAAATTTAATTAAATTTGAAAAAGGCTCCTCCTCTCCTCCTTTGAAAAATGGTCTCCTTAATAATCCCTTAATCTCATTCGATAATATCATAGGTATATTATATAATACGATTCTGTATTATAATAGTTTGTCTATGACCGCATCTAATGACGTCAGTAAACTCTTTTGACCGCAAAGCAAAATTATGAATTACTTATTCAAAGTTACTAACCTACTTTTAACACAATGTAGGAAGGTAAATTAATACACGTGTTGGGATAAATTATAAGAAACTGCGTATTAAGCGCCACGCAATTTGCGGTGTCGAATGAAAACAACAGAAATCAAACGCAAATAGGTACCTATTCATTGTTTGCTGACTTTCGAAATTGGAGCCAAGTGGTCGAGCCTATCAGCGGCGTGGGAAATTCAGCAAAATATAATACATAATAATTATATTCCTAGTTGCTAGGTAGGGAATAAATTACTGCATACTTATTTACAATTTTTAGGATTCCGTATGAAACTGGATAGTGAGACTTGTTCGGTATACTTATCGATTATTTCAGTAAGCATAAGATATCAACATGAAAGTAATAGTGGTGGTGGTTAGGAGCTCAACTTTATTGGAATAAAAAAAATAAAAATTACTTTTATTTTTATTTAAAAAGTGGGAAAATCGGGACTTATAACGCGTGGCCGTGGGTATCATATTGAAAGGGTTCTGTAAATTCTTAAACAAAATTTAATTTTTTTTATGCGTTATGGTTTTGATTTGTTGGGAAAACTATCAAAAAATAATTAAAAAGCTAATATTGCGGTTAATTAACAAATGTGTTTCTGATCATTTTATATCTTTTGTAGTGTGGAACCATTTGACTGGTATATTTTTATGGGCAAGCTTTCCCTTCTGAGATCTGAGGACGAGTTATACTTAGTATGTATTTGAGTGGAAAAAGTTGATAATTTTGTCCAGTCATTTCTACTATAGGGAATTTGTTGCATAGACAACCGTCTTTGTCCTAAAGTCAATATTATTTTATATTGTATATTTTTGATGTAAAGCTTAATTACTGCCATATAAGTTAAAATTTATATCTAGTACATATTTTTACTAAAATCATTTTAATTTCATTAGGTATGTCATACATAAAACATACGTACAATAGGTACCTAAGTATAACTGCAGAATATTATGTTACATTAGTTTTAACTATGATTGTCAATTATTTGAGACATGTTTAAGGCGCCGTAAAATCGTGTTTCATTATAGCTTGTAGGTACCTACTATTAACTAATGTTCAATTATATTCTATGGACTTACGATTAGCAATTATTATAAACTATGATTTAGGTAGATATGTAAGTCCAGATTCTAGCTGCTCGTATCTTCGAAATATTTCTTCAGCCAAATCCGTTTCGTAGCTGTGGCGCGATTGACCAACAAACATTCAAACTAACAAACTTCAATAATAGGAATAATACCTACTGATAAATCTTCACATGAAGGTACACTTAAAGGCGTAAACGGTCTTTTTAAGCGATTTATAGTGACCTGCAGTTTAAAAACTATCGAGATAATTAATTATTTTACTAACCGATTGGTGTTTAAAATACAAGGGAAAACCAGATGATGTGTCCGTAACTCCATATGCGACACTCTGGCAATCTCTTTGTAGTGCAGATTCAATCTTATTTATGCGTTTAATTTATACTAATTAGATATCTTCAAAGTAAGAATAAATATTGACTAAGTTACCTACCTACAGTTTATCAATTTTCATGAGATGTTTTTATCAAACAATCAGATAGTATAAATCGGTTAAAGATGAAAGGGATTAAACTAAGGAAGTGTATATAATATATCAGTCTATTGTTTTACCCCCTTATCTACAACTTTATGAGCTTATAATTTTATTAATGATTTTTTAAATTTTTATTATTATTAATTATTATTAACAGACTTCAAAAAAAGAAGGATGTTCTGTATTCGACCCGTATGTATGTATGTATGTATGTATGTATGTATGTATGTATGTTTGTCCGCGATTATTTCGCGTTTGCCTGAACCGATTTTGATGCGGTTTTCAGGAAAGTATTTGTTACATTCTGGAGAAGGTTTTAGTATATTAACCGACTTAAAAAAGTAAGAGGTTCTCCGTTTGATCGATATGTTTCTATTAAGTTTGTCCAGGAATATCTCGAGTTCGGCAAAACCGATTTCGACGATTCTTTTTTTGTTAGGTAGGCCATACATCAGAGGTAGTCTAGGTTCAATTCGGTCGAGATCTAATGAATATCATCGGAGATGGAGAGCAGAACTCCTCAACGGAAAAGAGTAAATCGCTTGCAATCAGTATAATAGTGTACAGTGTAGACTTTAACTGACTTCAATGGAGGAGATTCTCAAGTTGACAATAATGTTTTTAACTAACCGACTTCAAAAAAACGAGGTTCTCAGTTTAATCCCTATGTTGGTATTTAGGTTTATCCGCGATTATATCGCTATTGGCTGAACCGATCTATTAGATCTATCGAGAAAGACCATTCCTCATCCTCGTCATTAGATATAGAGAATGATAGTAGGTATGTATAAGTCATTATCATACTATGATATGATATGTTTTTAGTGATAAGTTTTAGACTAGTACTAAGCCTAAGATTGTCACTAAAAACCTACTACTAAAATAAATTGATAGGTAGTAATTCGCCAAAAACCTAAGATAGATGAAGTACCTACTTATCACTAAAAAGTGTGAAATAAAAATAAGTAAATAAAAAAAATCCCAATCAAAACACATGATATTTCAATTTCTTTTTTTAAAAAAAGGGAACAGCCTTCAAAAAACAAACCCACTGAAAAGCAAAAAATAATTTTCAAATAAATCTGGGTATAACTATTTAGTTTTTGAAGTCGGTGCCAACTGCCAAATTCGCAGTTGCAAGTCATTTTGAGCATGCTGTTTACAAATCCTAACTAAACTAAAATGTTGGTATGGCACCGACTTCAAAAACTAAATAGTTATACCCAGATTTATTTGAAAATTATTTTTTGCTTTTCAGTGGGTTTGTTTTTTGAAGGCTGTTCCCTTTTTTTAAAAAAAGAAATTGAAATATCATGTGTTTTGATTGGGATTTTTTTTATTTACTTATTTTTTTAATATAAAGTTTTTATGAAAAACATGTAGATACCTAAACTTTATGTTCGCAAAACTCAAAATACAGATTTTCCGAAATAAACGGTAAAGTAAAGTAAGCACATAGAGACGTAATTAATTTTGATTCAATACACATACGTGTTGAGCTTGTATTAAGTACTGATAATCTATATATATAAAAGAGAGTTACCACTCACTCACTCACTCATCACGATATCTCAGGAAGTATAAAGCCTACAAACTTGAAATTTGAAAGGTAGGTTCTTTGTAATGGGTAGGTGTCAGCTAAGAAACGATTTTGAGAAACTACCCCTCTAAGGGGGTGAAATAGGGGTTGGAAATTTATATGAAAGTCCCGTGTTTTTGAAGTTAGAGACGTGAAAATCGTCATTTAGGTTATCAGCTTCAGATTTTAAAAAATTGTATAAGTCGTTTTGGAAAATTCCCCTTTAAGGGTGGTAAAATAGGGGATGAAAGTTTTTATGTGAAAATTTTAATATTGTTACTGTTGACTTGAAATTTGCAAAGTAGGTTCTTTCTAATGGGTAGTTGTCAGTTAAGAAACGGTTTTGAGAAAATCCTTCCCTAAGGGGGTGAAATAGGGGTTGGGAGTTTGTATGAAAGTCCCGTGTTTTTGAAGTTTAAAGAGTCGTGAAACTCGGCATTAGCACTGAATCTCACGCGCATGAAGTAGCCGAACGATGCCGAGGTACTTTTTATCCCGGAAAAAGCGATGGTTCCCGCAGAAGTAGTGAAAAACCTAAATTCACGCGAGCGGAGCCGCGGGCAACAGCTAGTAATAATTATAATGGAAATAATCTTGTCAGCTTAGTTTGTGTTGAAATCCAACACCAGTGTTGACATTGGACGCACGTGTTCTGTTGATAAAGCGCTGCCAACTCCTTCTATCTTACTGTTACAATAAACAATCGCATTTTATTAATGACTTTTGTGTCACTTATCGTACTTCAAAGTTCAGATGCCGATATCTGAGTGACTAAGCGAGGGTTAGATTAGCAAGAAAACTTACAACTTATGACTTATGAAAGCAATGTAAACAGTCACGCAAGCTACTAAACAAAGAGGAATTACATTGCAAAAGTCAACTTCTGCAAGTTTTGTTGCTTATCTAAACCTCGCCTGGACGTTAGGTACCGTACTGGAAGGGGTTAGCCT
Source organism: Coenonympha arcania (assembly GCA_036785405.1). NCBI lineage: Eukaryota > Metazoa > Arthropoda > Insecta > Lepidoptera > Nymphalidae > Coenonympha > Coenonympha arcania. Next base: position 7,360,947 of record CM072058.1, on the reverse strand, counting down.
CGGAACGTGGTGCGATATCGCGAGGTTTAGATTAGCAAGAAAACTTACAAAAGTTGACTTCTGAAAGCAATGTAAACAGTCACGCAAGCTACTAAACAAAGAGGAATTACATTGCAGAAGTCAACTTCTGCAAGTTTTGTTGCTAAAATCTCGCCTGTTGACGATTTTACTGTTAATCAAGAACTAGTAGTAATATAGCCTGATAGAGCAAGAAATTATAATAGCTGTTAGATCTACAGTTTATTTTTCTTAAAATCGAGATGCTTTGTATACAAACTCATTAAAATACCTATAGGTAGGTATAAAAGTCAAAAGTAGTGTGCGAATATGCTATATTAGTGTATGTTTATGTGCGCATAATAGTTTATCGTAACAATAAATAATCAAAGTGGCCTATTTCCAATGTTCCTATGCCTATGTTTATCCCGTCTAAACCGGAAATTAACGCATTCCTACACATGTCTGCCGGTAGTCGGTACAGTTCCTAAACGACAAGACAAAATTAAAATATTTGGGTCGACCACATTCAGTCTACGATGCGGTGTTTGTTGTTGTAACTATATGTATATAAATTAATTTTATTTAAGTACATGAAATAAATCTAATTTGATTTGTTCATTAGTTATTGTATGCTCATTAGGACATAATAAGGTAAGTTTTCACCGAATTTCGTAGAAAACAAATTTTTTTTTGAAAAAGATATATGTAAATACAAAACCAAAAACTTGGTTTTTTGAATATTTCACCTAAATTTTGAGGTTATGTGAAAAAATTGCAAATACAAAAGTTGTAGATCTTTTTATTACCTACAACTTTGCTATTTAACTTTTTTCCATAGGACTTGTAGTTTTGCCGGAAATCAAGGAAAACCATTTTTTACCCTTAAACCCCCCCTCCCCCCTGTTCCCGAACTCGGATCGGCCGTCATTTATTTTTCCTTTCATTTTGATCATATTCCCCTCCTTTCCTAATGGGTTTCATCCTACTGTAATTTTTTTTCACTTTTTATTATTTTTAAAGGCATCTACCCTGGTCTAATACGGGTCGACCGATTGTTTTGAAATTTCCCGAATATACACATATTCGGTAGGTTTGAGAGTAGGTAGTAAGCTATTTTTTATATCCCTATAATGACAAAACAACGTTTGCCGGGTCAGCTAATATTATTGTAAAATGATAAAATAGTAGTTTATGTAACGGTTACATAATGAGGGGTATTAAAATACGAGTGTGAGTTTAAAAAACGAGCCGCAGGCGAGTTTTTTAATAGTATCACACGAGTGTTTTAATACCTAATTATGTAGAGTTTCATACACTACTTTATCTACGCTCATATTATTATCATAAATCCAAATCATAAAATCTTGCTAACTTTTGTCGTAAATCATTGCAACTACTAAGATGTCAGGTGGAGTGAAATTTTCTTTAGTAGGTTTCACTACTAGACATTTTTCAGCGCAAAGTTTTGACTAAGTAACAAAAAAAATTAGTTGTCTGTAAAGTCGGTTTACGGACGATAGATTTACGAGATAACGTCATAATCGTAATCGTTATCGTAATCGTTATCGTAATCGTAATCGTAATCGTAATCATAATCATAATCACAGGCCCAGGTGGAACGTTACGCGGAACGTTAGACATTGTGTTGTTGTCTATGGTCAATCATGGCCCATTTATACTCTCGGCAATGACTACCAACTATATGTTGTCTGTGGATTCACTTAAAAAAATATTACATAAAAAATATTACCTACCCCAGATAATAATTGTAACCGTTAACCGTTGTATTGCCGATAGCGGTACTGTAATCAATTCCTTCAAAACCCCAGATACAAATACAGGAGTCCAGAGCCGTGTATCGTTATGGATATTATACAACTTTCTTTAAATATTTCCATAGTAGAGCGATGTTATTATGAATAACTTTTTAATAATTATAGAACTCTGTGGATAAAGTAGGTAATTATTTGACACATTTCGATTTTATAATTCGAACTTTAAGCAATGAGCGTAGATAAAAGAACTTCAATAACTTAAGTAATAATATAACTTATTTTAGATCCTAATTCTCGTACGTACCTACTCAGAGATTTTTTTATCGATCTGTCCCACCTAGTACCTACTTGGTACCCGTTGGTTCTCACAATATTGAACCTTACTTTATTAAATATTTTTTTTATGAACTCTACACTAAAGGATCAAATCAAAACATGGTTAAACAATAGATTGTAGGCTAGCCTTATTTATAAAATTGAGGGCACATTATCAAAACAAAGCGATTAGGATCCACGGTGACGATAGATCAATCACCTTATGGATGTGATTTGTTTATAAAATAGCTCCTAATACCTGACTATGGGGCATGGGCCCATGAGAACGCTCAGAGTCAGACAGCGAGTGATGAAGACAACTATGCTCCTTGCGCGATCAAATCAGACAAGGAGATCTGTGAAAGACCCGATGTGTTATGTAGGTATCCACCAGAGTGAGTGTGTGAGGCACATAGCTTGTAGGACCGAGGGACTTTGTGGAATCAAGGTGCTGGAATGACGGCCACGCACCGGAAAGCGCATGTGTTTGCAGCCTTCTAGGCGGACAGACGACATCACAACAGTTGCAGGGTGTCGCTGGCTTCAGGCGGCACAAAATCACCGTACCTATAATATGGTAGTCATTTCAGGAGGTCTATGTTCAGCAGTGGACGTCAATCGACTAAAACGACGATGGCGGACCTATAATTATTTTCAACCGACGTTGGAGAGAAAAAAAATCGGAAACGGAGGAAGCTGTTCATTAGGAGATTTCGACCACGACCTAGGCGCCTTAAAAAATTCGGTAGGTGTATTGGTACCCCTACTCCTTTCAAAAATATCTGAAATATTACTGTCTGCAAAATCTCTTAACTCTAGGTGAGGTCGCAAACAAACGATCAGAATAAACAAAACACAAGTTTCACAAAGCTGCGTTAAGTAAAAAATAAAATTTGGTCAAGTGTGAATCGGGCTCGCGCACTGAGGGTTCCGTAATCAAGACTTCCGTACAAGAAGACAATTCCAATCAAAACACATATGCCCACCAAATTCAAAACGAGCAAAAAATCACGTTTATTGTATGAGGTCCCTTTAATATTTTTTTTATTTTAAATTAACTATTTATTTTTCAAGTGAATATCCATATGCTATTATAACTAAATATTCTGTGAATATTTTATGTGTAAAAAAAAAATTGGTTGTCTGTAAAGTCGGCTTACGGACGATATATTTACGTGATAACGTCATAATTGGCCCCTCTATCGTTTGTTTTATCGTGCCTCTCTATCGCTTATTGCGCGCTCTCGCTTGCACGGACAGGCTCAGGTGGAACGTTACGCGGAACGTTACTATTTTTCATGTGCGTTGCTGGTGTTCATCAATTTATTAAACGTTATCACGTCAAAAACACGTTTGTTTTATGGAAGCCCCCTTAAATATTTTTTTAGTATTTGTTGTTATAGCGGCAACGGAAATACATCATCAAGTGTCAACTCTCACGGTTCAAGAGATACTACAGCCTGGTGACAGACGGGCGGACGGACAGCGAAGTCTAAGTAATAGGGTCCCGTTATTCCCTTTGGGTACGGAACCCTAAATAGACAATAGTCGAATTGTAATCAATCTGACATTGGAATTTTAGCACGCGTAGGAGTCAATCCAAAGCCTAAATTGTACTTGATAACTACGATTCAAACAACAACAAGCACATTATGCACAGACTACAATTTAACAGAGAAACTACGACATAATATACGAGAGATTTATTAATTTTTGGGGCTTCCGATTTCAATGAAACACATTAAATGAGACATGTATGAGTGATTTATTGATATTTTGAGGCTTCCGATTTCAATGAAACACATTAAATGAAATTTACATAAAGAGGACCTCTAAAGTAACGACGTTGGGATTGGCAAGAAAGTATTAGTTAAATTTAAATTTTAAAGACTTAGGTAGTTATATTAGTTTCGATAAAAAATTGCAACTTACCGCGATTGTAATATTTACAGACACACAGTCATGATTTGACGTCACGACTCATGACGTCATACTGAGATTACCCGAATATTTTTATAAATATTGCGTCAATATTCAATATATTATTACAATACATATTATAAATAATTCCCGTCATAAGTTGTAAGTAATACAGCTGATAAGGATGTCAGTAATCAAGGTTACGCATTCGAGGAAATTGTACCTAATCACTAAGCTGCGATGATACTATGTCATAACGCCCTTCCGCTGATAAAGTAATTATGATTTGATAAGATCCGGATACAGACAGTGAAGTTATAACAAGCTGAAAAACGTGAATAATAAATATATTACCTAACTAATTTGATACTGTAGTATTCAATCACCTTAATAGGCAATTAACAAACGAAATATAGCTAAGCAAATTTTCGTAATAATTTGTGTAAAGCTCAATAAAAAAGACATAAAAACCTCCAGTTGCAGTTGCTTTCTCTATCCTCGGGATAAGGCTATTAGTACGGTGCAATTAACTCAAAAAAACGACTGAATCCTGACATCCAAAGTATTATTGCAATGCCAGATTGTTCTATGCAATCCATATATTGTTTGATAACAAGTTACACCCTGACAGCGTCGGGCTTGGGGGGAGATGGGGAAAAAGTTCTGTTTTTTCAGTTTTTCTTAAATATTTCAAAAACAATGCAATTTTCGAGTATCACACCAGGAGTAAAGACTCGCGACGAGTGCTTGAAATAATGAGTTCAGCTTTGAGACCCTATTTTTCAAAATGTTTTCTCATCTTGCGTGCTAAAAAATGGGATGGCCAAAGCGACTCAATCTAGACAAAATTTTTTTTGCGATTAGTTGGCCAAGACTAGACAAACTAGACAAAAATCTGTGCAATTAGTTGGCCAAGACAAGTCAAACTGGACAAAAATCTGTGGGATTAGTGAGAACTTAATCCTAAGTGGGAGAAGAAGATTGTTTACTAGCCCATCCTTACAGCCTATATCAGTAGAATCTGCTCTTGGGCAGGACATCCCAATAGAGTCGGCATAAAGTTATTTGTTTAAGTTTAGAGGCTGCCCACGTGCGCGGTCGCAAATTAGAATATTATGGTTTTATTGCCTCTCATTCATTGACCACTTCCCCCGGCCTGACCTCCGGTTAATACGATCACGACGCCGTTTGAACATGGAACATGATATGTGTGCAAATGTACTTTAGGCTCATTCGGTAATGGTCGTGATTTCGTCTTTTATATAAGTGGTGATCTCGCTTATCTCGTAAAAGATAAACTTAATGTTTAGCTCGTGTATCCATTGTACCTACCTACGTAACATTTACTAAAAACTTTATTTTAGTACTTGTTTTCTTCTAATGTCTACGAAGTGGAGTGGTGGTAAGTGTAAGGTGGTATAAGGTGTAAGGTGGTATAAGTCGGCCCAACTTTATAACGCCTAAAATCTGTTTTTCCTAGATTGATATTAGGTCATGAAGTCGTAATAATTTTGTTTTTTACTCTATACAAGTTAGTACTTCACTGCGATCTCCGACCTTGATAAGTGATGATGCAGCCTAAGATGTTATCGTATTTACTTGGAAGGGTAAGTAATTTTACCCCAACGGTTTCTACAAGCATCATCACTAAGACTGCGGGATTTTCCAAAAATTAAATTTAAAGGGTTAAAAATCGTACATGTTTAAGGGATTTTAATATAAAAAGCATAGGTACCTAATTATTTTTTTTTGTTTTCCCAGGGATTCCAGGAAAACTTAAAAGTCGTAGAGCCGTAAACTAAGAGTCGTAAATTTTTAGGCATGGCTGATATTAGGTTATGAATTTATACCTATTTATTATTGAGTTAAGTTGTCAAGCTTGCAGAAGCTTGAATTTGAATTGAATTGAAGCGTGAACTTACCTACAAGTTACACGGTAAAGGAACAAACGAGTCTCGTACTGTTCTATGCACAAAGTTATTCCTTGCTCTGTGGTTCTATGATCTATGAAAGTCAAAATTTTCAAGTTACTACCTACCTGATTTGCATCCACATTAAAAAAACCTCAATGCAAATTCGCGTTTACTTATTATCCTAAAATGTTGTAAGAATTACGAATTACCTACTTACCTGAATAAGTAGGTGTTATGAATGAATGCGTAAGACGCGACGCGACGTTACAATAAACTCTATGATTCACAGCGATAATGCAATATTTTACTTGAATAATATTTTCCTTCAATAGGTTTTTGTTAAATTATGAATAAGTGCTTGTGAGTGATCACGGCTGATGGTTGAAGATGATGCAGATATGGATGAAACGCTTGTAATCAAAAACAAAAACATAAATGCATTAATTATTTAATCATAAGTTTTGTTTTGTCTTTGTTGGTATTCGTTTGACTTTTCCCAAAAATAACGGGCAAAAGCTTCCAGTAGAAAAATTCAATGACATGCTTCATGCTAGGGACTGGTAATCTACCGTACGCGTAAATAAACGGATATCTATCCTTCTTTCCTTCCTTCTAGCGAAAAGTATACCTCAGATCTAGAGACCTTTTAGTTACGTAAACTACAGTTTTTTGCGTAGGTAGTTATGATTTCTTTTGAGTCACCGTTTTATACAAAGAATCACCACTCACCGGCATTAATACACTCATCGTTTCCAGACTTACCTGAAACAAAATGGCGGAAAACTTTAATAAATCTCACATAACCGTTTCACCGGCTGATGATTCACGTATTAGTCAAGTTTGCGGCTAGGACGAGACTAAGCAATATTTACACTGTTATAACTAATCTTATTAAAACGTAAGCTATCGCATCACGCCATCGAGACTGAAAGAGAGCTATGTAAACTATTATTATTAATAGGTATTCAATTTCATCAGGGTTTTTGATGTTTTTTGAAGCGTGTTCAGTTATATTCTAGTCCAGAGTTGGCTTCCTTTACTTTATCTCAACATAATTATAATAAAAAAAGTGGAAATTTAAGGGGTTTCCGATCACTCTCCGATAAAAAAAAACTTGATGTTTTGGCTTTATTTATTTTTTATTTTTCTCGTACCATTACCTACAGCTAAATTATAAATATTTTTTTACAAAGTAAGTAGGTATATGTTGCTCTTTTGTCTGTAATTAAAAGTAATTAAAAAAATTATATAATGTTGAAAATTATAAGAGAGTTTCCATACAATAAAGTATTGTTTTTGCTCGATGGTACTGAACCCTTCGTGTAGAATTCAACTGACACTTGGCCGGTTTATTAAACTTTGTGTACAGCGTAATTTAAATTACTACAAGATAATAACGTTTTATAAATTGGTGTTTTGTCTATGGCCTATTTATTTTTGTATTTTGTGATTATACTTAATGTTATTTTTCTGGGTTTATCAATGTGTGGTTATTCCTTCCATATAAGGCATACTTAAGTTTAACCTACTTGTGGTCGCTTGATAAATAATGAGTAAAAACAATAAACATAAAACTTACAATATCCTTACGATTACAGCCCAAGCTTTTTAAATGACTTTCAAAAACAGAAAAAGGGGAATTTTTATCAATTTTTGTTATGTTGTAACCATTTCAACGGTGTTTGTCTATATTATAGACTCTAAAATACCTTTTACATAAATTCTATACTGGTTAATGTCGTGATAACAGTCGCCTATCAATTAAAATAAAATATGGAAGTTATTTTCACTTGCGTGATTTTAATACATAACAAATACGACCGTGAACTATAGTCTATATTGTAGGTACATGCGAGCATGTATTATTAATATTTTTATGAGCACTTCCTACTCTGCATAGGTACTGCAAGTAGTTACGAGGAAGACAACCTCGTAAAAAAATCACCGAAGTGGGCGGGAACGCCCGTCGAGAGGGATAATTACGGGCTACGGCGGCACATCTCTCTCGCAGGAGACGCACCGGTTGCTAGAGGACGAACATCTTTCTTCTGCTTCCGTGTGCGCCGGCCTGCGGGTGACGGACGTAAGGGGCTATGGCGTCCGTTGCCCGAATTCCATCAACAGGCCGAGGAGGTGGCGCGCCCTGTTCAGGATGCGCCTCCCAGGAGGAGTCGGCGGCGGTCAGGCTGCCGGCAGCAGCGACGGGACCTGCCGCTCAGGTGGCGGGTCGGGGCCTGGCGGGAGCGCGGTGAATACGCAAGTGAATCCCGTACCTACTCCCGCCAACGAGGTCCGTCGTGGCAAGCGACAGGTTTTAGTGGGTGCAAGCCCCACATAACCCCTCCGTTTCCCCTGACGGAGGGGTATGCGTTTTCCTGTCATTAAAAAAGAAAAAGGTACTGCAAGTAGTAAGTACCTATTTGAAATTCGAATAGTAAAAATAAGTACTAAAAAGTTTCCTGTTTTTATCAACTTCAAAATTAGTTTTGCAAGCGCCGTTTTATATTAGGTATGTTTATTTTGTAGGTAGTTACTGTGCACCAGCGGCTACATTATGTATTTTAATTTATCAATTATCACCAACTATCTAATTATTACATTTGAATATCTTTAAATACTGAGGCATTTTTTACAATTTAAAATATTAAGTTATCATAAAAATAAATAAATGTGTCTTAGTGTTTTATATTGCATGTACCTAAATACCTAACTATTATATCTAGTTCAGTCGTCGATTCGTCATAGACAAGTAAACATATAATGTGGAAGGCGTGGGGCTGGTTATGCATTCTTCTTGATAAAATACCATTTTTATCAGCAATCGCAAATAACGTTAAGTACTTATGCATATTTATTTTTAGATGTTACCGTAACTATAGTAAATGTATAAAATCATACGTATTTGTGCGTTAAAGTTTTATTGAGAAAGTTATATTGAAAGCCTTACGATTATTACGTAACTTCTTCTTTGCAGATTTGTCCTACCAAAGATAAAACCCACCAAAAAAATTTTCATGTAAAATGTTGCCAAGACAAGTGCATATCTCACAGACAAAGAGAAATCAGATATACCTAATGTCGAGCAAGACTTCTAGCTCTACACGCCCTAACTCTACAAGATCTAACTTTACAAACTCTAAACTTTAGTTAAAATACATTATGTCTAGGCCATTTCGCTATCATCACATGTCTTGGCTTAGATACGAGTAGGTACGTACCTATACCACAGAACACTAAATAGTACCTATACCTAAATTGGACGTAACTTGTGTGGAGCACCATAATATACCCCTATGGCTTAGAATTCATAGATTGCAAGCAACTAACCAATTTATGTAGCATTTATAATAATCAATAAAATATTAACCTGATGATTGTTTGGTGCCTTGGTTCGTCATGATTCATTAGTAAGTATCACTGAATTATCAAATTTCTCAATGAATGGTTATTGAGACACTTACTATATTCCTTGGTAAATACTATTAACGAATTACGATTACATTGATACGTAAATAATTATTTTCCCCAAACTTACGGATAAGAGAAGGCTCAAGTAAATCGTTGATAGCGAAAAATAAAGAAATATCTCGAAATAGACCCAAAAATTACTTATGCGCTGCAATAATTGCAAGAACATTTCGTTATTTTAAACTTCAGTATTGTGCTGGGTTTAAACAGTTTATTGTTAATTGTTTATGATTGTCGTGGGTGGGTACGCGCCTCGCCGGCGCCTGCGACCTAACAAAGAAGTTTTCTATTTAGTATTTACTTACAAGTCTTACAACTACAAGGTTCGTTTATGCTCGGGTGTCACGTTAAATTATGACTTCTATGAACATATTATTATTATCGCAGGGCCGTCTTTAACATGTTGGAAGCCCTGGGCACATTGCGATAAAGGGGCCTCATTTACTTTAACATAAGACTAGAGAGAAAAGACTCTGCTCTAGGTCATGTTGAATCAGACAAAACATGTTAAAAAATAGTTGAGCAATTAATGTTGCAATTGTTTTGGAAATGAACAACACAAATTTGAAACAATAAAATTGGAAAACATGATCTTCGACTAAGAGAAAAGAAGAGCAAGTTGTAAAAAAATCCTCTAAGATAAATATTATTATCCTACGTTAGGTTATAGTTATTGAGTGTCGATTTCTGATCTACTTAGCTGGAACTTGGCGGCCCCAACGATCGCAAAGCTCTTGGCAAGAACCTAAAGTGGCAAATGGAAAAGAGGGGTCTGAATGCTTAAATATACTAATACCTAATAATAATTTATTGAATGACTGCAATATAAGAAAATTTCAATAGGACGCGTCGTTTCAGCCGATAAACACTTGGACATAGGCAATAGGCCTCATGCTATTCGCCAAACAGTGATTTCGCGTCAGGAGACAGGGACTCTTTTGATGTCGTTCGCCCACCTGTTGCCTGTTGGTGATGCCAACGCCACCACTGTTTTACGGCGCGTGGCCGCCATTCCAGCACCTTTAACTTGGGTCCCCAACGTCCCAGAAATAAAGGACAAAGTGATTTATTTAAATAATTGCTAATAGCTTATTTATTAATACTTATAAACTCTTGCATTGAAGATCATTTTTCCAATTCCTGTTTACATAAGTACTACAGAAAACACACAATGCGAAACAATTGCCATTTCTATTTTACGCATAAAACGCAGACGCCTGACAAATATATGGAAGCAAAATGTCCCTCGCAAGTAGTTGCATGTTGCACAATACTCTTATATCCTTTGAAAATTGTAATGGAGATCTATTTGTGAGTACCTAGATGCTAGGCCTATCGTAATGTCTCTACAATACAAAATATGAAAATGAGCTATCGCAGTTTAATAATCTAAAACTATCCCCCTTTTTATTTCCATAAATTCGGTTTCGAATCCCGCCTTCTTTCAATCTACCAGTCCTCACCCGCAATAATACCTACTACACACACTTGACTGTAGAAAATTTGTATTGTCTGTCACTTCAGCTGCCTTAAGAATAACTATTACCACCGCGTCATGGGCAATTTTTTTCGAGTGATATAATATGATAATCTTTGCAGCAGTGTAAATAGGTCCATATTTTGGATCCCATCCCATTATAACAAACCATTGTTGATCATAACCACTGGTCACCAACCATTTCGAAGCGTGGCATGTAGGTAGGTACCTAGTTAGAAGGCCTACGCGTTGTCGCTCTGTGACCGTTGTCCGCTTGCAAGAGGCCTAACGGAAAACGTCTCATTACTTCGTTACGAATCGGATTTTGGCTGTCCGTAATTCGGTAGCCTGTAATTTACCCGTAGCGTGCCGAATGTGGACGAGCAACGACGAGGCCGTTGCCCCTGCGCCGGCGCAAAGGCAAATTGTCACTATCATGTTACACTTTTATTAAATTTTCCTGTGTTCTTACACGAACGATCTAGAATGTTCGCATATGTTCAGTGTATGAAAAATTGGTCAAGTACGAGTCTGACTCCTGCACAAAGGATTCAGTACCATTATCTATAAAAAATTGTAAAAAAATGCGTTTGTTTTATGGGAGCCGGGTTAAATGTTTGTTTTGTTTTAATTTTATAATTTTTTTAAAAGTGAAAATTAATTAAATATTATGTGAATATCAATATCCAGTAAAAACGAGCATATAAATCACGTTGTTGTATGGCAGGCCCCTTTTATATACATTTTATCCATTTTTTAGTATTTCTGGTTAAAGCGGCAACAGAAATACATCATCTTTGAAAATTTCAGCTGTCTAACTACTAATCTGTGTGTCTAACTATCACGGTTCAAGATATACAGCATATGCAGACGGACGGGCGGACGGTGAAGTCTCTGTAATAGGGTCCCGTTTTTACCCTTTGGATACGGAACCCTAATTCAGAAGAACCTGCTCAGAATATAGTCGAATACTAAATATAAAGAGTTTTCAATACAAAGAAGTGTTCCTAAAAAGTGCGTAGGTACAAAACATTTTCCAATCAACTTTTAGCTCTGATAATATCACCCGCGTTTGCTTTTTACACTTTATTGCCATTCATAACTCACTCACAATAAAATTACAAGCGTGTAAATTAAAGTCAATCGCTTTTATGAATGTGAACCGAGTAGAACAACCTCGGGCGCCATTAGAGGTGTCAAAGGGTGATAATTTAGACGCATCATCGTTGAGACCACACCCGCCATGTGAAAAGTCAATTGGGTAATTGAGTGGCTTGGCAATAAAGCCACGAGTTACAAATATATGTAACGACACGGACACTAAACGGCTGAAAAAAGCACGTTTATACAAATCGAAACTCTACAATCTCTCGTTACAAATGAGATAATATACGTTAATTAATTAACAAAAAACCGACTTCAACTCTCATCAAACTACTGTTGAATACATTATTTCCAATAAAAAATTTAAGACATATGTTTTTCTCCATTATCGGAACTGGACTGAAATGAGAATGGACCACATGGGAAGCGTCAGCTTTTTAATAAAAAAAGAATCGTCAAAATCAATTTACTCAGTCAAAAGTTATGAGGTTACAAACATAAAATACAACACACAGTCGAATTGAGAACTTCTTCCTTTTTTGAAGCCGTTTGAAAATTAGATTAAATTGGAAGGACAAAATTTTATGATTTACAATATACTTATTATGCTGTGCTGTGTCTACTAAAGTTATCTTGCATGAGCAGAGTACAAGCAAAGTAAATAATTAAATAAGGAAAGACCCCATATTGTTTGTTATGCCAGTAGCTATTATAGGAAGCTAGTTTTAACCATCATTTTTGGTATTTTAAAAAGTATAAGTGATTCAGTATTCTCGGCTTCTATTGGCTTAGCCGCAGATTCTGATTTTAAAAGATGTCCAGTCTGTAAATATTCTTCTGGCTGACGTTTATGGTTTTCTCCCGAAAAAACCATATAGCATTAATAGTTATTTGTTATGCAAGGCCGCAAAATGGATTTTTGGGCCGAGTGTCAAATTTGAATGCTGAGCGGCGAAGGATTCTAGGGTTGAACCCTGAGCGCAGCGAGGGGTTTAAAGAATAGAATCCTGAGCATAGCGAGGCATTCAAAGGACACGAGACCCAAAAAAATTTGCGGCCGTACATAACACAAAATTTTTCATCTCACCACAGCGAGGAAAATTACTAGAAGAACACTTGGATCGGCATTGCGAGTATGTAAGATGTTGTCTTTAGTATATAATACTCTGTAATAACTTCACTCACTTAATTAAATCCACCCTAAATCACCACTCATCTTATAACAAAAAAGGTAATGAATGAAAACAAGATATTATTATTTATCACGATCAGAAAAAAAAATGAGATACATACTTTTTTTTCTACTTTTATTTTGGATGCGTTCAGAAATATCAATTTCTAAGAACCAACGATAATAAAGATTAAGAAAAAAATAACAACAATTAGATAAACAATAAGTAAATATCATGGATTTAATTAGATTTCCTTTATAATTAATCAAACTAAATAGGAGTTATTATTTTTATTGATATTCTAAGAAAATGTAGAAACAAAAAGTAATGTACACCTATACAAACTCAAAGGTCGAACTTCGTTACTGACCGTATGCATTATTTAAAAAAGTCAGTAAGTCTTCAGTTTAATGGTGGCACCACACATGGCTATTTGTATTTGTCTATTTTTTATATTTGTCAAATAACTTCCATGTGTGGAGAGTATATTTGCCAAAATTAATGCCATATTTGCCTGTTTGGCAAATACAGCCAATAACATATTTGGCTCCATGAGGTCGAAAATTTTGGCAAATACGCGATCATCCAATCACAAATACAAATAGCCATGTGTGGTGCCACCATTAGACATTATTATAGACGCAATTCGAGATTACGTCATGTTCGAATTTAGAAATGCTTTGCGGCCCTAGGGCGGGAAAGGATTTTCATACTACTTTCTCGCCCTAGGGCGGGAAAGGATTTTCATACTACTTTCTCGCCCTAGGGAGAAATGAAAATTCTTTTGGGCCCTAGGGAATATAATAGCATTTCCCGCCCGCATTTTGGCCATTAAAAATCTCCTTTCCGAGCGGATGAAATGAAAACATTGTTTGACCTAAAACATTACATCAAGGGCAAACAGGTAAACACATTATGCAGGTTAGGACGCGAGATCGGACAGGACCAGTCATCCACAGTTTGACATCAGGATTCTGTACCAGAAATTAAATCTACTGGATTTGTATGTGTGTATTCGACGAGTGCGTGTGTTTTTCATGCGCCAACACCCCCAGTCACAGATGAATATAATGGTCACTAACATATACCTACCCAGTGCACCGATATGGAATCTGAGGACATGATCCTTAGGACGTTTTATGCAAACTTTCTTCTTACACAAACTTAGGTACAAGGAAACACAGAAAACAAAAGACACTAGAAGTAGCATGTGGGTGTTACCCGTGTCGCCACTAGTAGGGTAATTTACCTTACTTGCTCGACATGCACACTCAGTCGCTGTCAAAAATGCATACAATAAAGTGCTATAAAAAAAATATTAAAATGGCTCAATGCGCTGTATTAGTGTGTAAAAATCGTAGCAAGACCTATAATCGTTTACTTGGAGGGATAACTTACCATCGTTTACTTGAATTTTACTAGTTTTAAGTATAAATACGTGAAAAATTGTGTTAAATTTCTATAGGGCTTCAAGACATTTTAAAATGATCCTTAAAATAAGAACTTTACGGTTGATTTCACATTTACTAATAATTTTCTTCTAGAACGTTGTCATTCAACTTTCGCTACTCAGCCAGTACTGTATCATGTAACTATCGATAAAATATTATCGACTTTTATTAAAACGTTCCGCGTATTGCCGAATCTGTTCAGTGCAACCTCAAGAGTTAAGAAATTCACCACTACTGTTCGCACGCTTATCCATATTAGGAAAAAAATGGTTTTTCATTACGATAATAGGCTGTAAGAAGCAAATTAAGAATTAAAAATATTACTATTTCAGTTTCCCTAGGGAGCCATTTGTAAAAGAAAAATGGATCAAAGCTACTGGAAGGTTTAATTGGTTCCTTTCAAAAGCAAATAGGTACAATCTGCTCCGATCATTTTTTGGAAGAGGATTTTATTGTTAAGAAAAGTGGTAATAAATACATTAAAACTGGAGTAGAACCACGTAAAAATTTTTTTTAATTCATCGTCCACTGGTACGTCTATACACGTCACAAATTCAGTCATAACTAAGTAATTTACTCGCAAAAATATATAGAAAGTATGACATGACATGATAAGCCTTTAGACGTCCACTGCTGGAGCTAGGTGAAGGCTTTTCTAAACTTACACTTCCACGTACGGGATATCTCTTGCCACTAGCAACTATCTTCAGATCGCAAGTTCTGTAGCCTGTCGTACGATGTGGTTCTTGTTGTGCCCTGCGCGGTTTTTACTTCAAAGTAAACATAAGTACGTGTGGGGTATACGGCCCTCAGTTCTATGATAATTATAGCTTGGCCACTGCTATTTTAGCTAGCTATTGGGCTATGTTAATCACTTTGATATGGTCACGTAGATTCTTTCTAAATACGATTACTCCTTTATATTTGTTTAATAAATCGATAATCATTATTACAACAGCTAGTACTTAGGTTGAAGTCTCCAAAAATGAAACATCTAATGTACAGTCAGAAGGCGGAACGCTAACAGGACGGAATTCATTAAATATTATATTATTAAATATTATTTATTCATAAATATTATTTATTTTTTTACCATAATGTGTTATTTTATGTGATTTATTATGACTAGAAGGAAATTAATTAAATTGTTTTTTTTCTGTACATATTAATATAACATTGCTTTTTATTTCAACTTTATCGATAATTTTACGATTCACGGTTAAGATGCATCACTACACTTTGACAGTTATCAAATATTGAAGTTTGTTCTTTGCCATTCAAATTTTAATCTTAACGTCATATAAACAGAGTTTCTCAAAAAAATCTTTATAAAACGAATCTACTACTGCCGATGCGGGCAATAGCGGAACTAAACATATTTGAAGTAAATTTTTGCAATATAAATTGTATAGCTGTGTTAATAAGGTTGACTTTAAAGGACATATATTTTGAAAATCACGTCATTTTTTTGACCAATCTAATGTGGGGGATTATGGTGTGCGTGACTTGTAAATATGTGAGTTTAGCGCTCAGAGTTTAGCGACACTGGTTTCCTATAAGAAGATCGTCATCATGCTAACTCTATTAGCCAATATAAAGTCATTCCTTGCTCTGTGCAAGGAAATAAGCCGTGTGTCAATATTTCCTTCAAACAATATGGCGGAAAGCGTCTCCATGGAAACGTGCGTGCAGACCTCGTGCAGACCATTGAAATGGTAGTAATCTGTGGCGGTGACCGCGGTCAATACTGCTGTCGACTTACTATGGTCGCTGTCTGTGTCAAATATGTTTGCTTTAAAACTGGTGAAACTTTTTCTCGCGGTCCGCCACGTCCAGGGTATGGGTCTATTCCACAGTGTTGAAAAAAGATCGAAGGTTTTCAATGCTTGCGTCCTATGATTTTGTCACGGAGCAGAAACGTAGACACATAGATACATAGTTGACTTCATACACAAGTTTAAATTCACGCAGCGCGCTATGGATGACTACGCCGGGTGTTTTTCTAAAGGACAATTAATTCCAGGACGAGGAAATCCACATCTTATCTGTATCTGAGCTTATCTGTAAAATAAAAAAAAATATATAGAACTTTTTAGCAAACGTGTTCTGGCTTCTGGAGTAGGGTCCAACTTTACGGGCCTTTGTTGATAATAATTTAATGTTTCAATTCCTGAGAATTTTTATGCAAGTTTCTTTACGTTGTGTTCCTACATCGCGAAAGCATGTATTTATTTTGTCTCAAATCCACATCGCTTAAATAGGACTCTAATCTTTTTAAACACAAAAATAATTAAGCTTAGTAGATTTTTGTAAATATTTATAAAACAAATTTTGATAACGATAAAATAACCCGGATCTTTCAGCCAGCCTTCAAACATTTTGCAAGCGCAAATATATTTTGTAAATAGATAATAGCAAAGCATGGATTACCATTACGGATTCTCATTTTTCATCTTACTTAGTTCTTACCAATTCGTTATTCGGTTGCTTGAAATTGAACAAATGCAACTGTTTCTGACTTATATTCGCTCGACTTACTCTTAGTTGGGCATACATTTTGATCATGCGTATAAATGTAGGATATTATATTTAGAAGACAATTTCATCGTGGGCGGTTCACGTCATTATCTCAATCTAACTAACCGTTCTTGAATTACGTTTCAAAAGGAAATAATGAGTCATTAATAATGGAACACTTTTGAATTTATTTACAGCAAGTATTTATATATTCAGCAAGAAGTTACCTATACTCAACAGGCGTTCAGAGATGATGGATTTCAAAATATCCTAGTCATATTTTGTATGTATAGTGTACAATAATTGTTATTTAACCAGTAAACGTGTGAGGTTAGTTACGTTAATTTCATTATTTATTATTATACCTCGAGAAACGCTGGGCCCATTTTATGTTCTTCGATTTTTTTGATTTGTTGCCATGAATCGGAAAAATTCATTAAAAATCGGAAAATCTCATGAAAAAAATTACGCACTCTTACTTTCTCGTACATTTCGTATGAAACAGCTTTTCTGATGATATTTCGAGAATGGATTGATTTTGTTCTTACTTAATATTTTCACCTCTGAGACCTGAGACGCATGGTAAGAAGTTTGCTGGGACAGTCATTCAATTAGCTGCAATGGGTAAGGTCGGAGGCTTTGTTTCGCAAGAGAGAAATATAATTTAAAGAAGATTTAAAAATACATTTGGCTCTGTGCCCAGCTGTAAACATTCTCACTTCGTTTCATTCTGACAATCTGAATTAAATGTATCAAAGCAAACTGTAATTTCCCAATAAATTCAACAAAAAACAATTCGTAATCACTCACTCCATCAAGTCAATTCTTATTAGGTATACAAAAACTTAATGATTATATAATTAAATTTAAACATATATGACAGACATTGGTAAAATCATCGGTTTCAGGAGCCTAATGAAAGTGAAAATGAAAAATCTTTATTTTTCAAATGGGCCTAATGGCTCAGTGGGCCGAAAATAATGAAAGGTTCTAAGAATATCTATAAAGTTTTGTTTTGCATAAACAAAAGTTAACACCGAATCTTGTAACGACGCTCAATGCTCATGTGCAAGTGCCAGTGTTTTATACCCTTAACTAAATATTATACACAATTGAAGTAGGTTATACTTTATATTTGTGAATTGCTCGATCGATTTGGTCATTTTTTTGAAAAAGATTTTTAGTGTCAAAGGAAATGGGAAAATTGCCAAAAATTTTGGAAATACGATTAGTATTTTTCTGGGATTTTTCTTTAATTTAATTACTTATTTAAGAGAATATAATTGAAAAAAAAATGGAAAAATTGTGACTTGGTAGATACGTCGTGGGCTAACACGAACCTCGTTTTATTTATTAAGTATCTATCGTGCGGCAGCCATTTACCTACATTAATAATAATAAATAATCGTCATCGCACATAAATAGATCGCTCTCTCAGTGCGTGTGCTACTAGTATTAACATTATATTATTATTTATTTACTATCGGTTCTATAGCGCTTGTAGATTGCGGCCATGAATCACGCCGAGCCAAACGTCCAAACCAACGTGGCAACGTCACAAAATATTATAGTATCAGACCCAAAAATAGTGATGGCTAAAAGACCTTCAAACACCGAGTGAATATGCGATTAACGGTGAGGCGACGACGGTTAAACTATTCATGATTTCAAGCGTTGAAGACCGAAGTTCTAAGCAATTAACGAACGGTTCATGAATTATTATTACTCAGCTATATTCTCCTCTCCTTTATGAAAAATAAAATAGCATAATATTATGCCTTCTGCAACAAAGGGACAGTACAATGTTTAACTAAATTAAGGACCGATTTTTCAATCGCCAGATAAACGTTAACTGATGAATAAATATGACGTTTTGACAGCTTTTCTATGGCATATGCTTCAAATTTATTCCTCAGATAGCTTTTGACTTTTGAAAAATCGGCCATAAGTCATTATGATTCTACAAGTTCTGCCCGCTGATTGACAGAATCTCTTGTTTACATTTTTTCAGCCAATCAAAGAGATTTTTTCAGCCAATCAAAGAAATCAAAGCCAATCAAATTTGTTAACGATTACGATAGCGATGTTACGTTTTTCTTACACAATCGCCTAAAGCTGGTCTAGAGACTCTCCTATAAGCCGATATAAAGTCGCCGATATAAACCTGCCATCATTAAAAATGCTTTACAATGAAAAAAAGGTCAAGGTTCTATTGAGACATGAATCTATTTTCCACTATGATTTTCCTTCATTTTGACAAATACAAATTACCTAATCTTGGCGTTCAGACATCTGTTCCCTGAATTTCATTTATAAACGCGACGTGTGTTTACATTTTACTACGAATGTCGACGAGATGTCATTGAATATTAAATTCTACTATTTTCCGCGCTGAAAGAATCGACCGTGTGAAACGAAATGAATATTCCTTCATTTATTCTTTGGTTGTTGCGAAGGTGAGCTTGAGTATCATTGATTAATTATATTCATTTTGTTCACCTTAGATAATTATCCTCAAGGAGTTGAAAATTGACCAGAGGCTTTCGTCGCATGTACAATTGCGAATCCTCAAGTTTTTTGGCCATATATCAAGAAGGGTAGCTACCATCGAACATCTGGTGGTTCAAGGGCGAGTGCAAGGCACGCGTCCACGTGGTCGATCCCCAACGAGGTGGACAGATCTGATCCGGAGTGCTACAGGTTCCTCTATTATTGAGTGCTCTCGCAATGCCGCCAACAGAAGCCGTTGGAGAACTATCGCCAAAGCAGCAGTGGCTCATCATTGCACATCGTAAAAGTATAACCACGACCACTCTGTCAAGAGTGAACGACTAAGAAGAAGAGGTAATTATCAAAAATTTTGACCTTGCCCAATATACTCATACTCGAATCGTGTAAATTCGTAAGAAAACATCCCGAATATTTTAAAAAACTCCAGGACATGCCGCGGCAGAATAAATTGAGAGGCGCGCGAAAACATAACCTAGCCATTCCAACCTCTAATTTAAAAATCCATGGCACTGGCCCGAACCCCATGTGCACAAGATTATATAACAAACTTCCGGGGCACTTAAAGGAAAAAGATAATTTATGTAATTTTATTGACGCTCTGAAAGAGTACTTAAAAGAAAAAGCATACTATAAAGTAGATGACTTCCTAAAAGAATGATAAAATAAGCCTGCCTCCCACTAAATTGGTTACTGCGCCCTTCCAGGGCTCCGTTGTTTTGTTCAATTGATGTAATGTGAATAAGATGATGGAATGTAACCTATAATGAATGAATAAATGAATAACATTTAAGATAAAGAAATTAATAATTAAGGCTCGGTTGCTTGACTTGACTTTAACCGAAACGTTATAATTAAATATGGCGGTCTGACCCTTATTTCGAAAGACATATTATGTCAGGCCACCATATTTAACTATAACGTATCGGTTAAAGTCAAATCAAGCAACCGGGTATCTACCTAGGTATATCACGGAAAATACAGTTGCAGTTGTCCATAACTATTTTTTAACACACGACGCAAAAAGAGGGGTGTTATAAGTTCGACGTCGATGTGTCGTCGTGTGTGTCCGTCTGTCTGGGGCATCATAGCTCTCAAACGGTTAAACCGGTTTCGATGCGGTTTTTTTTCATTTGTAAGCCAGTTTCCTTGCGGTGGTTTTAGCTATGTTTGGTTAATATTGGTTCAGCAGTGTAAGAGTATCAGCTCTTTTTTTCCAAAATGTTGTAAGGCATTTTTGGCGTATTCACGCGTGCCAATGACAATTGAACCTTTTTTTGACGTGACGTCTTATAATTCGATAGAGCCGGTTGCACGCACGAAAAAACATGACTCATTCGGCGTTACCGGCGTTACCTCGCTCATGCGGCGTTACCGGCGTTACCTCGCGAGCGCGGAACGAGCGACAAAGAAGACGTTGTCACGTTCAACTATCGTCAGTATCTCAGCAGTAAATCGACATTACAAACAACCAATTTTTTTTTTGACGTGACAACGTCTTATAAATCGAAAGAGCCGGTTGCACGCACGAAAAAACATGACTCATCCGGCGTTACCGGCGTTACCGGCGTTACCTCGCGAGCGCGGAACGAGCGACAAAGGAGACGTTGTCACGTTCAAGTATCGACAGTAAACCGACTTTACAGGCAACCAATTTTTATTTTTAATTTACTTAATAACTTTTTTATTTCCCTCATAATTACCTACTCGAGAGTCTCGAGACTTAGGTGCGGCCAAGCGTATGGCCTGAGATTTATTTATTGTGATATGACGTCATGCGCCATTGACCCGCGCGACGTCTTCTATGACTACGAATATTCATATCGTGGCATTGTCTCATCTAATAGCTACCATTACCTACATGTACTGTACTAACGTTTTCGAGATGATAGACCTGTTTTTCTATCGGGCGATAGAGTAACTAATAAACTCAGCTTCGTAACACCTCATGATTTGTGAATCATCATAATTAGGGCCACATTTCGTATGGGGCTTTTAATTTGGTACGTTCACCTAATGTGAAGGCGTGTCTTGTCCATGTCAGATGCAGTGCGTCCTAAGGTTTCGCATTGCAATATCATACGGCGCACTGCACTGCGCCCATCGTTCTGAAACTTCAGAAGTTTCGTTTTGTGCAAGAAATCTGTCGGCTACAGTTTCCTTCAAATCGAAGCACAATAATACTTTTGTGGTTGAAAGTGGAATAATTGACATTTATAGTGAGTTCAATCCACGAAGATGCGCGCCACTCCTTTTAAGGAGTAAGTCCTTACGAATCGCATGTGAAGGAGTAGGCGCATCTTAGTGGATTGAACTACCTATACACATTATACGGACTCAGCAAGAAAAGCCCTAACTTCTACCATCAGTAAAACCCTTTGGCACCATTTGAGCACGAAACTCTGAAACAAGGAGGCTGTTAATACATTGTACTTATAACCTAATGTTGCATAACAAACGCAAAATTTCACATAGTTATAACTGGTTCGTGGTAAACGTGTGTGCCTTATCACTTAGCGCTGCATCGACATCCAGCCTTGAAGACCGCGCGGATTTGTGTTATCCTACTAAACAGCGTATTAAAATATTTATTCTTATAGTCTGTCAAGAAAGTCATGAAATAAATTCACGGAAACAATGATTTTTCTCTGCCGCATATGACTGATTAAAAAATATGTAAATACAGAATATTAAAAAGAATCAGGTATAGTATTTAATTATTTGATTATCCACTAAAAATGTATTTTACTCTGGCTTTTATAATTAATTTTCAACTCTTTTTTTTTTCATGACTTTTTTGACAGACTGTAACAATTTTAGGTTACAACAACGATCATTTTTGTGGCAATAAATAGAGTCAAACACTACGATAAGTGAAGATGTTAAACTCTTCATGTACAGTGTGTTACAAATTTAAGTTAAACAGGCTGTTTACTAATTTTATCAGGTATCTATAGATATTTTGATCCACGACGGCGCGCCCCACTCTGTCGATTTTGACCATATTTTGACACAGTGAGGAGCGACGTTGTGGATTGAAATATCTGTACAATTTATCAACATAAATATTAAGCTGCATTGACAAAGAGGTAGGTACGGTGTAGTTGCCAAGTTTACATGAAGACGTAGGTAATACGATTGAAATAGCAATGATTTTAGTATTTTATAATGCTCCAAGTTAATATAAGATAGGTCAAATAGGTACCTAAGTTCTGCTATATATTCGACTAAACCTAAATGCACTCTTCAGCGGTTTTTAAAACAAAATATGAATTGAAATTGTTTTTTCTTCGCAGTCGCCCGACATTATGTTTGGTAATGGGCCAAAACTCCAATTTAAAGCGAAAAGAAAACAAGATATTCTCATATACCTACTTTGTATCTAATAAAGCATGCATTCAGGATTTTCCCAAACGCGATGAGAAATAATTACGTGCAAGAAATAGTGATTGAGTGAAAACAATGGGGTTATAAATTGAGCGAATTTATTGGCTGCCGGTACAGCGTACAATAATTGCCTCGTTATGCAGGTACTGATGCCTATAAATGAAAAAAGTTAAAACTTAAAGAGAAAACACAAAATACAGAAAACTTGTTTGGAAACTTAATTACTTAACTAAGCCTAAAAAATGGCCTATACCTATAAAAAAACCGATTCTAAGAACCAACGAAGTATCAACTAATAGGCTATAGTAAGACTGTTTTACACACAACGCAATCTAGCCCCAAAGTAAGCGATAGCTTGTGTTATGGGCACTAGATAACTGATAAATATGTATACAATTAAACATAAATAATAATATACCTACATAAATTGTCAAACATGCCATAGCAAACAGATATATTTTATACCTAGTTTAACTAAAATATTTATAAAATTGTTAAAAAAAAAGCTGTTTTATTTTCTTAAACATATAGGATGCGTCATTCAGTTTCATATCCAAACTATAAACCATTGAAAGAGATTTATCGCGTAAGATCCTACGATCATCAACAGTTCATGTTGATCATTAAAAAAATTATGCGTGGTCATGCCTACATATGTATAAAGAAAACATACGCGTCGACTTGAGAACCTCCTCCGTTTCTTTTTTCGATGGTTAAAAATGTATTGCCAATTGGAATTGGAACTAGTATCAAAATGTAGTATCTACCCATGGAAGATACCTCAAATGAAGCTAATTAATGTAAAGCTTGTGTAAACTAAATCCCAACAAAAACATTTTCATGTAAAATGTTGCCAGACGAGCATATGGCTCACACTGTCAAAAAGTTATCAGATCTCATGTAGGGCAAGACTTCTGACTTTATACACCCTTAAATACAAGCTCTAACTTCACAAACTCTACACTTTAGTTACTATAATGTCTTGGCCGTTTGGGTACCGTAAAGTACGTAGTACGGCGTAAAGTGAAAAATGTATCCCACCAAAACATTTCCCTGATTTCAAATTTTGATTTTACAGAACTTACAGAGTACTGAAAAGTCAATATTTTTTTGATTTTACGCCCAATGTAACGGTAGTAGTAAAAATATACACTGAACTCCGTCTCCAAATTCGGTCAACAAACTGATTGAAATGCGTTCATTCGTGTCAATAGGGCGGCAAAACGAAGCGAACGAAATCAGTGGACTACAAACCGAGTACTCGTATAAAATCCCGCACCAACTCGGAACCGGGTTTATTTCAGGAATCGGCTGGATCTGCTCCAAAAACAAGTATAATCGGAAACGGTCACTTTTTCCCGCTGACTCAACAAGTGAGTAAGTATCATTCCCCCACAACCCATCCACGATCTCAATGACTTCTCATTTCGAATGTCAAAGAACTAACGAATATGCTATTTTTACTACCGTTGACGATTATTTCGTAGTGATGTTTGTGGGAAGTGTAACAGTGTGGGCGAATTAATTGATACTAACAACCAAAATTGCGAAACAGCGAAAGCGTATTCAAGACGTTCCTTTCCTCCACAGAAAAGAAAGGGCAACTTATTTTTATTTCTCTATATTCCATGTCTACTGCTACAGGAAGGACATAAATTTTTAAATAAAATACAGTGAACTTACATTTTTGTCTTCATGAAACTCTTTGTTTTTGGTATAACCATATAGGTATAACACGTACAGTGAGTGTAATGTTCCTAATTTTTTAATTCTCAAGTGAATATTTTCAGTTGAATTAAGTACCTAATATTATTATTGATGTTAAAAGGTTTCACTTACAGTATAGCTGATTTTGTACATAAGACATTGTTAGTTTGCTTAAAAAATTTAGACTATATTTCTGAACAATCTCAAAGTCGAAACGGATCAATCAGTGTGTCAGTTAGTATAAGCGCTTTACTCAAGTTATTTCAAACAATTGATCCTGATGTATCCCAGAAAGTAAACAAACATAAACATAGATATAATATAATATGGAAGAGTCAAGAGGGCGATGTCCTGCAAAGGTGATTCAACCTATAAATTTTAGTTTTTATCTCAGCAAGAATTTAAATTCATAGAGTGACAAAAAGTTGGTAAATGTATGTAGGCTGTGGGCATCATTTTTTGGTTTGCTATAAATATAGTATATCAAACACAATATCAAACCAAAAATTTATACCTAACAGGTTCGAGTACCTACTTGTCATAAAGTAGTCGAAACGCTTCCCTATGCAAAGCGTCAATGTTTGCTAATAAAAAAAATTCAGGTAATGAATGAATAAAATAATGGATAGACATTCAAAATTAATAAAAATTCCGAAAGAAATGTTACAATATTTCTGAAGTGTTTCGATTAGGTTTTTGATGATGGAACAACAAAACGCAACTTTTGCGACCTTTTTCCTTGAGACCTAGGTACTTATACGATTTTGTAAACTTCATTCGTCGATCGATTGAATTTAATTGATTATTCGAAACAATACGGTTAATTTAATTTTTGAAACCTGTCTTATGTTGGAACTAATAATGCTACCAATATTTTACAATGTAAAGACATTATCGTTCTAACAGAGGTCACGATGATATCCTTGATAGCTAATCAATGCACATTAGATCATCACGGAAAACCTGTCTAATAAATTCAAATATTAAGTAAGAATTAACAAATAACGCGAGATAATACATACATATTCAACAACACATTCACACATGCGCGTATAATACTTAACCGAGGCATGATGTTTAACTCGTAACGTGTTTACATTTTACTACACTCAGAATTTGTGTGCACTGTTGGAGTCTACTTATTAGAACCTTTACGTGATATACCATTCAACGTAAACATAGTGTATCTAATTTGCATATAATATGTATAACCACCGTCACCTTTATCTATGTAATTACGTATAACGCGATAGAGTTCTAGCCATTAGTATTTAATCCAACATTACGTCTGAGCAAATACGTATTCTAACATCTGTTTTATGGATGAAGAACGTAACTCTTGAGATAAGGCATAGAAATTGTTTAACAGTTATTTTATTGTGAGTAGCAACGGTTCATGATGCAAAGCAGAACGGCCTATCCGAGCCAGACCGATTCGTTCCGCTACGATAAGAGGATTAGGCCGTTCCGGTGGATGCCTATTGCCCAATGATTTTCAAGGAATCAAAGGAATTCATACGTAGGTTCGGTAGGTACCTACCTGACCGAAGAAGCGTTCCCGCGCTGTTGCCATGTTTTCGTTTTTCGGCGAGTCACTTTTGTCCGAATGATTTTCACTGTTTTGTGTCATGTTTTTTGAATCCTCAGGCTTGTGCACTGAATCCTCTGGAGGCGGGGAGTTCTGCGCCTGCGCCGCCTTCGGCGCAGCGCGTTCGGAAGTGTCCTCCGCCACCGTCGCTACCTTCTGTACACTCTCGTCAATTCTACCACCACCAACCCCGTTAGTCTTTTCACTGTTCTCCTTCTGCTTTTTCTTGGTCTTCTTCTTGTTCTTCGGCTTCTTCGGGGGTTTGCCTTCGTGAAGACGATCGCTGGCGCAGCACTGCACGTTACCCATGTCGAGGTGCGATCATATCGCGATTTCTCGGTCGGCGGGAGTCGGATCGGTCGGTCGTTCGGAGCGCGTCGGCGTCGGCGCCGGCCCGCGGAATGAGCGCGCCGCGCGTCCCAGCGTCGAGCGTCGTGGCGCCCACCGGCCCGGTATTTTTGACGCAAACTTCGGAATCGCACTGACCACCGATTACGCGGATGGTGTCCGCGAAGGATCGCACCCGAAAGCCGAAAAGCGTGCCGCCGCCGGCCGCGCTGGCGTCATCGCGCCTCGGCCCCCGCGCCGCAAGGTCAAGGCGCAATCATCACTCCACAGACCACGACCGAACTCCACGGCCGGCTCCTCCTGGTCATCCGCACGAACCGGCGCTCCACGCTGCCGTCCGTCCGCACCTGCCGCAACTCCTGAACACTATCGATTACGCGATGTTTACGTCTATAGCTGCCACGGGAACGGCTAAGTAACCAATGGCAACCAATATTTACGTTGAGCGTGCATTTAATTAACGCCTGTAGCGCACAGAATAGGCCGTAAACAGGGACCAAGGGTAAAATGCCACAAATATTTGCGACTCAAAATTTGGAACCACACGGCGATTATTCAGGCTTATTACGGAAATGTTTTTATTTAATTGTATTTAAAACAGCGCAAGTTTGTTTGTTGATAATATACGTGTTATCGTTGCCTATGAGACCGCAGTATCGTATAGTGGTCAGTGGTCAACTGGTCAGTGGTCAGGGGCGCGGGGGGCGCGGGCGAGCACGTGCTACATGCAGTTCCGCTATAGCATGCAACGTTTTTAAAACGACTTCGAAAATTAGAAGGTTAAGAATTCGACGCGAAGTAAGTATTATTATAATATTTACGAAACTGAAAAATGTTCACACCAGCTGTCGCCCCTGGCTTTGACCGCGTGGATTTAGGTTTTTCACAAATCCTGTGGAGACATTCCCGGGATGAAAAGAAGCTTATGTCACTCTTCGCGCTCTCCACAACATATTATGTCTGCAAAAATACGTTTGGCAGATATAATATGTTGTGGACATACATGCTTCGAAAGAGCATTATTTTTTTTGACAACTTTCTTCCAGATAAATCGAAATTGCTGTACCGGCCAAGCAGCCGGCCGGCAAACGTTGTAAGAAAATCCATATCTGCCGTGGTTTAGCGGTCAAATAAATGACATACTAAACTCTCATGTCGTGTAATTTAAACATATCACGATCTTTCACTTAGACACATGGCAATCAATGAGGTAAGTTATCAAAGGATTTATTTAAATAATTAATTATTTTCTTTCATGTGAACGCTCTGTTTCACATTAATCTGTGCCATAAAGTGGTCTAATCATCACGCTTGTCATGCACGCTACCAATCACAAATATGGAAGTCAATTTTATTAGTTTTTTGTCCCATATTTTATGGTATACATAATATAAGTGTGAGATAGCGATACCACTTTATATTTAAGTAAAGACTTCGAAGGGTTGTGATATTATTCAGTCAAATATTTTTTTGTGCAAACTAAACACAAAACATAACACTATATTGTGCAACTTTGTATTCAATTAGTGTAACTACCGACTATACCCAGTTGTAATGGAATTACTAACTATACGTAATAGTGACGCATCTCATTGCGAGTATACATATATACTCGTAACAGCTGTTAAACAGGTCATAAAATTAAAAAGGCCTCTTATAAATGATATTTGTCTCTACCCACGTTATATTTATTTTATTTTTATTTATTTTCCTCACATAGAAACTTACAGTACTTAAAACTAAAGAAATGGAACAACTACATTAGTATAAACTGTGTTGCAGTTGTTAACGCCCACTTTCGGGTTACAATTTTAAGAAAATAAATAATAGTCAAAAATAAATTTAGTTACAATTCAATAAAGTCCAATAAAGCCCAGTATAGTTAGTTGAATATAGTAGCGGGTTAAGAACTTATTCTAATAAGAATCACATTAAAATAAAAATAATCTCGATTCTTGACCAAAGATTTAAAATCTTTGTTCTTGACATGAATTCCAGCGTCTCAAATTTGTCTAAGGTGATTTTCTTTTTGAAAGCTGTTATTAATAGCGCATTACGAACATTCGAAAACAGTAAACGTTTATTAAAGCTATATGAAATCACAATGCCAAAAATAAATTCGCGTTCGGCTGAATTTGAGAGCCACCTCCATTTACTGATTTCGGTTCTAAAATTAAAATATACGCGTTTTAAACCTGCCATTATCAACTCCAACTTAATATTTAAATCAAATTATTAAGTAAAAAAAAGAGTTATTTAAGCGACTGATTTACTTAAAACCCATCGTGATAAAAAGACGAAATTATTTGATCGTCGGGCAAAATTTGGGACGTCCATCGGTGTCGTAACCTTTGATGGGACGTAAACTGGGCCACGCGAGCTTTTAACGCGGTTGAAAAAGACCGCCTTTCACACCGTCATGCAACATAAAAGACAACTTTCGGTGGCATTTTCGACCGGCTCGTTTTCTCATCTCGGTATTCAGTAATTTTGCAATTTACCTTCAAAAATAAGAAGATGGATATCTTTTAACAAGTGTTATTTATGAAAACGTAATGTAAGTACTTATGCCGTAGATAAGATCTAGCGTTCAATAAAAAAAATTTAACGAGCTGGGAAAGTTTTATATTCAATTTCTTATTTAGCTTTTTTGATAGTTTAGTGCTCAAATAATGAAATCCAGTAGTTAACGTTTCCATTGGAAGGTCTAACACAGCTACCAGAAGATAGGTTAATTAATGAAAACCTGGAGCGTATCGTTTTAGTTGTTAAGAAATTTTTTGGTAAAAAAATTGAACCCGTTTTAGCAATCGAAAGTGGTCGAAAATATCCCACAAAGTTTTCCAGCTTTTTTTTGAAAGACTAGTGCTCAAATAATAGCTTTAAAATTAGTGTCTTTCTACGGGGAGCTTTAAGCTTTTTTTGTTAGCTTAAACCATTCTTTCGTCTCGGTGTGAAGTCGGTGATTCTAATCTCGAAATATATGGAAGTCATAAACAAAACGCCGGCGCCGAACGAAGTTAGCCTGCATATTGGTTTTATGTGAGCATAGCCATAATATTTATGCATATTTACATCGCCCTAGAAAATAAAATTTTCTATTGCCAACAATGTTGACAGTTAGGTTGACCGTAGCATATTATTTTTCATCTGCAGTTATTTACAGATTGTTATGAACTACTATAAAATTGGGAAACTTGTGAAACCGCGTGGACTGCACAATAGTATAATCAGGTGTATGTCTGTCACCTGACTTTGATTGTGACTTTCCTTTGTACAAAAATAATATCTGCTTACTTACTTAAGTCCTTAATATAAATACCAAAAGTGAGTTGATTAATTTCTCATAGGTAAGTCGTCCTTATATGTTGCGAAATGCAAAACTTTGTTAATTTTTCCAAAACTTCGCCTTTCGCACCAAAACCATAAGAGTCGTAAATTTTCTTACTTGTTCATTTGAAGACAAGTTTGATGTTTACTATTTTCAAATGAAAATAAATAGATCAGCAAGATAAGAAATAATGTAGTCGGATGAATAATAGACACCTAGTACTTACAGGCGCTGGTACAATATCTATTACCTACAACTGTGTCTACAACGTTTAGCTAATCATCGCAAGTCCTGAAAGTAGTTTGTGCAGAACCGGCAACTGTATCTACAAATGTAAGTTTATACCTATTTAAGTTTGTGTTCATTGTTCCCGAAATATAAAATACGTAAGTAACTACAGTCAATTAATACAAAACAGAGCACTGTACCTATTCATTGAATTTTAATCGTTACCTGTGCGCCTTACTGTTACCTATTTTGGTCAACTTGTAGTTACTGAAAGCAATACAGTTGTCGATTCTAAAAAATTGAGATCGAAAAAAGTAGATAAAATTATCACGTGGCGGGTATCTTAGCCCTTACAGGTCATGCATTTATTGCGTCAATACACTATTTATAACATACTCGTATAAGTAATGAATATTCATTTGAAAATAAAGAAATATATCTACTCACCATGTCCGAGTCACTTTCCTCAACAGCCATAGCGACTCCTCTCTTTAAGAGTTCCTCTGCATCATCCAGCTGCCTGTCCAGCTCGAGACTCTCCAGTTCCAGCGGCGGCGATGTCTGCAACTCCTCAACGCCGATGGAGTCCAGATCAGACACCGGCAGCAGTGTGTTCTGACTTGGCATCTTCACGATTAGCGGGCGGAAGTTCAATCGGGAAAACCCTGGAATATCACACATGATAAATGTTTCGTAACGAATGATTTAAATGTTTACTCTTGCAGAATTATTTATTTGAACTAACCATGGAATTATTTATTGAGCTTTACTTATGACTGCCAAGTTGACAGTGACCACAGAGCTATAAAGAGAAAGATTTTTTTGAATAGATCTAAAAAAGTGGCTGTGACATAAGGACGGACAAACAGACAGACAGACATGACGAATCTATCATGCCTGTGGAATCTATAAGGGTTCCGTTTTTACGGAACGTTGGCTACAGAAAAAATGCTACTGATGCTTGCGATTTAAAAGTTGATATTTTGAATCGAACTTTCGGTATTATGAAACAAAAATTAATAACCGTTGATTTTATTTCTCTTTGTAGCGAAATGATGATGACTCTCTATTCATATAAACTTACTTCTCTGATCCGTGACTCTTTTCGTGAAGTGTAGGTTTCTATATTTTCAGTACCACATTCCAACACAAATTACACATCTTGCTAATAATAATTAATAAACCATGACCTTACAATTACTACGAGCAGCAATTCTTCGCACGGGCGTTCCTACGAGTGTTAGCCATGAAATTAAAATAGCGCTGGATTTGCGTAGGTTTCAAAACTAGTTTTCGTTTCCTAACCTTAACCTAAATCAGCCGTAATATCATAAAATTAATATTTTTTTTATTACTACGTAGCACTTAGTAGAACTTACTGTTGTTTTCAGCATTTCCCTTTTGAACTTTTTTTTGCGCCTCTCGGATTCCCGGCGTTTGCAAGATATTTGAGGTTATCGGTCTTAGAGAAATCCTTTGAAGACCACTACCGGGTAGCAGAGTTGTCACTACTCTCTTGGGACCATCAGTATCGAGGCTTCTTTGAGAATGACCGAATCCGTCTTCAATGTCCGCGTCAATGTCGAGCAAGCTATCTTCGAATTGTTCAAAACTTTCCAAATCCGAGTCCAATTCACTTCTAGAGTCTTGAGAATTAGGTTGATGAAGCGATCCAGAATCTCGTCTGCTACTTGACGGTTTGGATTCAGGGGAAGAAAAGCTTCTAAGGACGTAGCTTTTATTCGGACTGCTCGACGGAGTTGGATCGTTTTGAGGAGCAGGGGAGGAGTTACTTCTGGGTAAATGACTTTTAGGACCTTGCATTTTGCGCTGCTGTTGCTGACTCTTCCTAGTTGCGATCAAACTTCTACCGCGTCCTGCACTTGGAGCCGAAATTTCCTTCCGCGGCATCACAGTACCGCTTTTGATGCGTGTTCCTGGGACCTGTAGACGCTTGAAACTGGGAATCGATCTGTGACTTTGCCAACTTACTTGTCCAGTTCTTGATGATTAAATTACCATATCGAATAGCGAGGCCGGATCCAGTCGATATAATATGATCTGATAAGCACTAGTGAGCACGGAACTAAAAAATATTGTTGCCACACATTGTAACTTGATTTGTCTATTAACTTTTCACCTACACACCTACCTACACCTATTATGATCAAAGTAATCACCTCATTTCAATTGCGAGCTTTCATAATAGTTTCACAAAAATAACAAATTTATTTAGCAGAGAATCGCAGAATTTACGCAATGACGATGGTACACACGTGGTTTGGCGGTTAAGACTGCGTGGTTCAATGGAGTGAGCTTACGCTATGCTATGGAAGACGCGTAGGTTGATTTAAAGCTAAGGAGGTGGACAACTTTCTCTTTTTTGGTGCCTTGAAGATAATTCATTGAAGCCTTTACAAATATATTAAGAACTATACAGTACAATGCATGCAGCATGGCCCGCCCACATGTTGCAGTAATGATGTTAAGCTTGATTTATAGCGATATGATTAGGTGATTATCTTTGATGTGACTCCCGTAGTTTTTGTTTTGTCAGTTAGTATGATAGATTACACATTCATTTGTAAGATAGGTACAATTTTAATAACGAGAAAGAATCAAAAGGAGAGGATAACTACTAGTTATTAAGGGTTACGCAACAACTGGTACATTTAAGCTTTTTAGAAATATTTGTGGATAGCTAAATCTATATATATTAAAGAGATCTATATATATATAAAACAGAGTTACCACTCACTCACTCACTGACTAATCACGATATCTCAGGAAGTATAAAGCCTACAAACTTGAAATTTGAAAGGTAGGTTCTTTGTAATGGGTAGGTGTCAGCTAAGAAACGATTTTGAGAAACTACCCCTCTAAGGGGGTGAAATAGGGGTTGGAAGTTTATATGAAAGTCCCGTGTTTTTGAAGTTAGAGACGTGAAAATCGTCATTTAGGTTATCAGCTTCAGATATTAAAAA
The DNA here is from genome assembly GCA_036785405.1 of Coenonympha arcania. Taxonomy (NCBI): domain Eukaryota; kingdom Metazoa; phylum Arthropoda; class Insecta; order Lepidoptera; family Nymphalidae; genus Coenonympha; species Coenonympha arcania. Next base: position 7,327,754 of record CM072058.1, on the reverse strand, counting down.
TTTGTATAAGTCGTTTTGGAAAATTCCCCTTTAAGGGTGGTAAAATAGGGGATGAAAGTTTTTATGTGAAAATTTTAATATTGTTACTGTTGACTTGAAATTTGAAAGGTAGGTTCTTTGTAATGGATAGGTGTCAGCTAAGAAACGATTTTGAGAAACTACCCCTCTAAGGGGGTGAAATAGGGGTTGGAATGTTTGTCTGTTACTCCTTCACGCTGCAACTACGAATCCGATTTAGCTGAAATTTGGAATGGAGATGGATTATTACCTGGATTAACACATTATGGTACCTACTTTTTATCCCGGAAAAAGCGATGGTTCCCGCAGAAGTAGTGAAAAACCTAAATTCACGCGAGCGGAGCCGCGGGCAACAGCTAGTTAATAATATGAACTTTATACATCGAAAAATTAACTAAACAATGATTCATGTAGGTAAGTATTTTACTATGAACTCGTTCGTAAATCACATGGCGTGCGAGGCGGATAATTCTGAAACAAGACGTTGATACGTGCAAATTCTTACGAAGAAATGTGCATAAATCCACTTTCGCATAAATGAATATTTTGGTTACATGCTGTACAGTTTATAATAAGGAACCTTCGATGCGCAAGTAGAACCCACAGCAGGCCAATTATTTTTAATGATGTTATGTTATATCGTAAGTAAAGTCGGTTATAAATATGTTAGCGCCATCTTTGTAAACATGGAATAACTATGTAGACGGTAAGGTTAATTGAATCTGGTGAAGTAGTTGTTCCTATGCCTCATGTAAAGCGATTTCTCTTCATTTTACTAGATGGCATTTGCATTCCATTATGCGGATTCGGAAGAGCATTTTTTGCCTTAGTTTCCATAATTTCACATACAAGTCTATAAATTGAGACATGGGCTGTGCGTTAGAGTTCCAAAGGGTTTATTTACCCCTTGAATGGATTGAATGGAAACGAAGGATTCAAAAGTAGTTTCATGAGAGTTGAAGTCGGTTTTTTGGTTAATTAATTAATTACTTATCACTGTTTTGTTGTAAAATTCATTCATATACATAATAACATACACTAGTTAGTTCGTGGTTCAAAGACAAAATTTTATTATTTGTAACAAGGCACGAGAAAATGTCTGTTTTTCGAATTTGGAAGTGAAAATGTCGTTATTTTTGTCTCTGCGCAAAAACCCCAAGCGGTTTATGTGGGGACTACTCATGTAGTTTGTAAAAAAATTTTAATGTCTTGAATAATAAATAAATAATAAAAAAAAAAATTACTTGTTATTACTTGTTTTTTGAAAGAAAAATCGCACGCTCACGTAGGTACTTATGCACACTGTTTTATTGCATTTGCTGTATTAGGTCATAATGTGTAGGCTTAACGAGGTCCATACAGATAGATCACAGACGTAGTCGGCATAGAATTTACGTAACTCGCGAGTAGGATATGCAGTTATATTACCTATTGCATCAAGCATGAATTTTTCTTTTTAATTGCGATTCGCAGCACAAAATGTCTATAGATAATTTGTGGAGTTCTTGCCATTGTGCGAAATTCCACGGGCGCGTCTTAATTTTTTTCGTAAAGTCGCTTATGTAACAACATATTATACCTAACTTTACCGCATCTATTGACATTTTGACCTTAACTAAACAAAAAGTAAAAAATTTTGAATGCTACCTATAAAAACGATTGATCGTTTCGTTACTGAAAGATTGCTTTGCCTAAAAGCTGTTAGGTACTTTTTAATGAGCTTATAACTCTCTTTCTTCGAGCTTTGTGCAATATGCTTCCAGCTTGGATAGTTTCAGATTCTATTCGAGGTTCCTATAGTCATAGCCCAAGAGGGGATTTTGGTAGATGCTTAAAAACAATCAGGTTATAATATGATGTATGCTATTTCAGCGGTGAGGGATGGAAAAAAAAGTGACTGAAAATTTTTTCTTCGCTTCATTTTGATGTGCTTGTCATCCTGACCCCATATAATCTGACAAAATATGTCGAGGAGTTTTCTTAATCTGCCGGTTTCAAAGTTTTATATTTAACCCGGCAGATTAGGAGATTTCTTGTCATATTTGTCTGATTTTGGGTCAGGACGACAAGCATATCAAGAAAAAGCGTCGGTACCTATAAAAATCTGGTGCGCTCGAGTATACTTTCATGAACAAAATTTTTTTGACTATCTGTATTAGCTTCCACCACCACTGAAATAGCAAACTTCATATAACCTCTTTTTCATTTTAGCACCCAATATTTGCAGTGCAATAGGTCCTCACGACGCTCCAGTAACTGCCGATTTACCATCCCCTACCATCATGAACTGTTCGATAAACTGTGTCGTAGTACTTGCAACTGTAAAGTGAAGTGATGTAACATGTAATCTACATACAACACTTTAATGTTTGAACTCTGCTGTTGCAAAAAAGCAGTCTAACCTCTTTATTAATACATACATAATTAACGCGTTTTCAATTATTTACCTAATCCTCATGTTCATAATTTCCAATTTACACGGACTCAATACGCTAAGTAGAGACACGCAATGTCCCTACCTAAGTAACCTAAGTCAGACGGTTAGATGCGCGTTATACAACAGCAAGGCAGTCGTGCATCGCGCGCGCAGCGCAAGTACCGTGGTTTTCTATCGGTATTGTGCAAACCGTGACTCGGTAAGTGAATTTACGTGAAACATTAACTTTTACGACTATTATGAACATTTAAATAGATGAAGTTCAAGTTTACCATTATTCTTGCGATGCTAAGATTACTTTTTATAATATTTTACCAGTCATTTATCGCGAAGAGTTTTCATTTTTTTTTAAAGGAAAAACCATTTTTTTTTCAAAGACTACCTACCTGGATTTTGATAAAATAATCGGCAAACTGAACTACGTATTTCGTATCATTCATCAAAATATTATACAGTAGTGTGTAAAGTAAGAATTATACAAGTTAACAAAGTGTTCTAAGCAGAAAGCGTCATGAGGCGTTATGGAACGTCAAATATTGCCACGATTACTCTGATATTGACAATAAAATACACACATGTAACCATACTTGTTCACTGAAAGAAAATCTTCATAATTTTATTGCAATTTGGAAACTTTTTTAAGAAAAAATCCTAACCGGTATTTAAGAAACTATAGAAGCTACCGGTGATTCATGAGGGTTTTAAACATTTAGCTCATATTAAGGTCAATAGATTTCTGAGAATGAATGCTTTTCTTAATAAAATGAGAAATTAATGTTCAAGTGGTAGAAGTACCTATAGTAGGTATAACGCGTACCTAATTTCCTATTTCCTGTGCTGTTTCCTATTGCTAAATCTACAGCTTGGTAAAGATTCAAAGATTCAAATTAAGATTTATTTCATTTAGGCTCATTTAACGAGCATTTATGCATAATTATGAAATACTTATAAGGATTTTTCTTTTCTGGCTTATTTACCTACTTTACTTCTTACGTAATAGTACATAATGTCTAGTTCCGTAAACAATTTATTAACTAAACATTGCCTACTTAGTCTGAGAAGTGAGGGACCAAAATGCAACAGTTTTATAAAATCTAATTTTGACATTAGGTCGTGAAAGGTCGTGTAGTGGTGGTCAATAGTAATACCCATGAAATAAAATAGCTCACTTTCTTTCTAAGTCAGGTCACAACTGAAGGACACCACTTTTGTTAACTACAGCTGCGGTAGTTAAGAGCGGATTTCGATGTTCCGTCTCAAAGGTCTCCTGTATATTGACTTCTGAAGGCTTGTGTATTATAAAAGCGATTTTTATTTATTTTTATGCCTGATAGTTTTTGATTTATTGGCCAAAATGTCGAAAAAATTACCGTGGTGTAAGAAGTGGTTGACACAGAAAAATTATTATTATTCACTATTTCTCACTACGTCATGTAGTAAGACATGTAGGTAAGGGTAGTAAATTTTTTATTATTATTTTTACTACAATATTACATTTAGTGCTGTAATTTCATAAAACCGTTACAGTTTTGATCCCTCACCTATTACTTACTCTACATTTTAATTGACAACATTATCTGTTGCAAAATTTTGCAAACTTTTAACCTTAACTTTGATGTAGGTAAAGAAAAACTTTTCAAAAACTTTTTTACTTATTTTAAATAAAGCTCAGATGCTATTTCCTGGCTTAAGTTTTCAGTTTCTTTACAGTTTTGTTCCTACTTGTGTATGAATCTTTCGTATTTTGTGGCGGTCTTTTTCCATTGCTGTAATTTCGTCAGGTTCGTTCGTTCTGTTGATTTTCTTTCTTCAAAAACTCGTAATTTTTGTGACTAAGGCCTTTTGTATCAAATTCGTGTCCTTGGCACTGATATCTATGTGCGGTGACTTGAGAAGAGTCTGTTTCGGAATAATGTTTAAGTAGGGCTATATTTTAACGTCTGTTGGCTAAACATGAATCGGTCGGTTATATTTGGTCAGTTGACAAATTAAACCGACGGTACCTAGTTTCATTTATTGGGAAATGAAGGATGGAAAAGAAGATGATGATAAACCGCAGATCATGGAAGGAAGTTTGTATTGAAAAGTGATAAACAGTAACTTAATGGAAATTAGTCCATTAATTAATTTTACATTGGCAATGCAACAAATACTGAGGCAGTTATGGGCTAATAAAATGTAGGCAGTGTATAAAATAGTTTGGAATTAAAATGGATTAGTAGGTAATGTGAAGCGGTTAGTCTGAAGTTTCACTAAGAAATGGGTAGGTTATAATAACGGGACAATTCTAAGACATAAGGTACAATTTATATGCGCACAACTCGCGCACAATTTCCCAAAATTTTTACGTAGTTAGTTGGGGTTTTAGGTTTTAAACTGAAGTATTACTTATTTACTGCTTTTTAGTACCTAGTTATTTGTAACTTCTTAACTTTACGTATAATGCCTAATATGTTAATCAACTTGCTTTTCATATTTTTTACTTATTATTGAATATGTAAGGTTGGTACAATTGACAGCGTTAGTAACTAACTACTTATTGTTTATTAACTAATTTGCGCTTAGATTTAGATACTGTTGTATTTAATATTTAGAACCTTTAGAAGTTTAGGCGAATATTATATTTATTAATCTGTTTCTTTAGTCGTAAGCGTAGCGTATTACGTAATGATTACAATAAAAGAGACTTGCATTATTACAAATTACAATATTCGGGCCTAACCACTATCTAACCACTTATATGTTAGTTAACTTAACAAACATGACAGTCGTGTTCTGTTTGTTAGTAACTGTAGCAACTTTTACGTAAGAACTGGGCCACAACTCACAGCACAGTTGGTAGTTTGTAGGCAGTGTTATTATAACAATTAGGTTAGGTACCAGCTACCAATAGATATGTCCAATGTTTTCTTTAGCCTTTCATTAACAATGTTACGTTATCACCTTATCACTGATAAGTAAAGGTTTTGAAAAAATCAATAGGTAGGTACATAATTCGTAAATCAATTGAATAACCTATGTTGTTAAGTTAAGAGGCAATTTTATATATTTAACGTTTTTTCAAAATTATTAGTTTTTTCCTCTGTTCTCCGGTACTTACTTTATATTTGGTATTATTATATTTTGGATTGCGATACTCTTTCCCTTTTCTTTATCTTTGGACGACACTTGTTTGTTGTCTCTAAAATAAATAAATATTTTAACAATTTTGGAATGGAACCCTAAAATGAATATAAGTAAGTAGAATAGTAGTATATAATATAAAATAAATAATATCAAAGCGCTTATGTAATCGACGCCTCTCGTGAGAGGGCTGGCCTATTTTTGGGTCAGAGGATAAGCATTGCCATCCAACGTGGCAGTGCTGCCAGCCTTCTGGGCACTTTTCCAGTTGACACCGATTCGGAGGAATACTTTGACGCTTAAAATTTTTTATTTTTTTTTATTTGTCACCTCTTTTTTGTTTTTTAGAATGAGATTATATACATATATTAGTTAAGATTTTATTTTAAGTTTTATACATATAATATTACGTATGAAATTAGTAATAATTTATAAATGATAGTAAGTAGAATATCTAACTCCGTAGTCAAATTTTATCACTAGCTTTCAAGCGTTCCTACGGTTTCAACTTTCATTTAATGATACAGCGACCGAATACTAAATCGTTTTGATTTCGTCACTTTTGTTGATGTTAGAGTCAAGATAAGAAACCACTTTAACTTCTTTTTAAGCTGTACTTAGCTATGTTAACTGCGTGTGTTAACTCTTAATGTTATTTAAGTGACCAGTGCGTAATGATTGATGAAATTAAAGCAGGTTTAGATGTATTCCGTCTGACATTCTAAGTATGTCGAAACTCAAAACTTACCCGAGGCATGGTTAAAAAAAATGTAGTTCACCAGTTCACCAGTCGCAAAAACCAGTCGATCGCTCAAATAGAACGAAATTCTAAAAAACTATGAAAATAAATTGATTAAAATCCTTAAAAATATCTAAAGAGCGGGTGCTATGAGTTATAATGAGAGAGACGAAAAAACAATTTAAGACACTTAAATAGATATGAACAAAAGATTCCGACGAATTGAGACCTCCTCCTTTTTTTTGATTTCGGTTAAAAATACACAACTCAATAGGTATTATCCGTAAATCCGCTTGCATATTTAAATTCGGTTTCTCACTAAGCCCGCGGTAATTATGCATTTTCCGGTATAACCTAGCCTATATTATGTGCAATATTAACATTATTTCCCCTATAAACTAGGGGAATCTATCCCCATTTCAATTTTGAATGCGAGGCTTCAACAAAGATTAAAGACCTGTGTTTGAGTGATCTGAGTTAAAGACGCAGACGCTTTTTCTAATACATATTATTTAAAAATTACGTTAACTGTCAAAAAAGTGTAAAATCTTTGGTCAATAGTAAAAGGATCTACTTATATGACAAAAAAGATGAACTTAGTGGCTTAACTTTAAAATTTCTAAAAGTTAATGAGTAAAAATCAAGCAAAATCAAAGTACGCTGGAGGTTTGTGTAACAGCCTAAATGTAACGCACTTAGGCCGGTAGTAGGTTTGGCTCAGTGCGTAAACGAGTAAGTCGGCTGTACATTTATTTGTACAACGATATTTCGTAAGAGTTGATGCAAGTGGTGGATCCTCTGTGAAATTACTTTTGACGCTGTCCGTTGAATTGTAGGCACGTAGTAGGTATTTATTATAGTACGATTCACGAAAGATGACCACAAATGGCGGGTCTTTTCTTCATGTACACTCATGAAGAAAAGACTTAAGCCAAAATAATTACCATATATTAGTTAAATAACACCATATATATTAGTTAAAATAAATAAGACCATAATATTAGTTAGATAAGTCCAAAGAGACCTAAAATAGGCCCGCCATTTGTGGTCATCTTTCGTGAATCGTACTATACTTACCGTTACGTAGGTACCTACTTCACAGTTTATAAAATCAAAGTATGAAATAAAAATATGGTTTGGATATTTTGGGGAGTTAACTGAAATCAAACTTTGGATTTTTTCATTTATTTTTGAAACTAGAATTATTAACAAATAATTAATAGTAAAAATACTGAACTAATCGATCAAATTACAAAAAAGTTATAGGTATAATGATCAGATAGAGGCAGCTGTAACAAAGTTAGGTCATGTCATAGTATAGGTACTTAGCTTAATACAAATATTCGTTTTGCGAGAAAGAGACCAAAGACCCAAAACTTAAAATGTCTATAACCTTGTAAATTGTATGTATTCCTTTGTTTAATTTTAATTTTGTTTTATTGTGGGCGTCGCGTCGTTACTTTTATCCTCTTTTATCCTACTTTATAAAATAGTCTTAAAGTCACTTCCCAAATAAGTTAATGTCTGCAATGCTCAAACTTGAAGCCGTAGCCTGTAGCCATAATAATTATGATATAATGCGATCGTTACAGAAAGCTATCGATCACTCAATTGGAACCAAATTAAAAAAAACGTATGAGAAGAACAATTGTCCTCGTGGAATTGTCATTTACACTCGTGACTTACTTTCCACACTTGCATCAAAATTTATTATTCCTTTAATAACAATACGTAATTATATTTTTTCAGAGCCGTCAAAATGTCCGAAGTGAACGAGTGGTACAGAGGGCGGAGAGTCCTGGTGACCGGCGCGTCGGGGCTGATGGGGAAAGTGCTGATCGAGAAGCTTCTGTACAGCGTGCCTGACATCGGCTGCGTGTACGCACTCGTCCGCAGCAAGCGCGGCAAGACGCCGGAGTCTAGAATCGAAGACATGTGGAAACTGCCGGTTAGTACATTAAATACACTAAATTCAGAACCCCCTGCCATGATACACCTAAAAATCGTGATCTGCAACAAATGAATATGCTTAATATACAGCTTCTTTGAGCTGTCATCCCGAAAAATGCAGGCTCTCAATTTAAAGTCTAAAATAACAGTGCCACAGCTGCAAAGGTTCGTAATTCGTTGACCGTAGAATATAATCGGCGCAGGTGCTCAACTCCAGAATTGGAACCTGAAAACCTGTGTCAGCACTGCGGACTCCGGAGCTACATATCGGCCTCAATATGTTTGAGCACTCCGGACTCCGGAGCTACATATCGGCCTCAATAAGTTTGAGCACTCCGGACTCCGGAGCTACATATCGGCCTCAATATGTTTGAGCACTCCGGAGTCCGGAGCCACAAATCTGACTCAATGTCTGCAACAAGCAGGATAAATACCAGTGGTGCCAATATCAGACTGACACACCTGAGACCTGAGTATGCCTACAAGATCTTAATTCCTTTACACAACCTCCATTCTCTACAGTCTCTATCCTCTAAAACAATTTGTATGTTTACGTTTCTATACTTTAGAGTATAGAAACGTAACCATACGTGTTTCTATTAGTAGAAACAAAAATTGTAATGACTTATGTAAAGAGTATATCTTATGAATAGGTATATCTATATTCTATAGTATCTACGTTTTTTTGCAAGTAAATAATTTGAATTGTTTCCTTTCAGTTATTCTCACGAATACGAGAAGAGAAACCGCATGTGATGAAGAAGCTAGTGCCGGTTGCGGGCGACATACTGTACGATGAACTTGGCATTGACAAGGCTATGTTGGGCGAAATTTATGACGAGGTAAGGGAAATTACTGCTCTACACTCTTACAAGGGTAAACGGGACCCTATTACTGAGACTTCGCCATCCGTCCGTATACGTATGTCACCAGGCTGTATCTCTGGATCCGCGATAGTTGCAGACTTGAAATTTTCACAGGTGATGAATTTCAGTAGCCGCTTTATAACATCTATTACTTATTAAATATAATGAAATAAAGAATAAAGGGGACTCCCATACAAGAAACAGGATTATTTGCTCGTTTTTGGTCGGTGATCCAGAACACTCTAATCTACAATTTGTTTTAGCTTCTGTATTATCATCTTGCTACAGATAATGGTACGGAGCCCAAACGTTAGCGTGATTGTCTCAGAGTTACGCAGTGATTCTGGGTTAAATTGTTAAAATGTCTTTCGAGATAAACGTTAACTCTGGTTTAAAAATTTAAATATTGAACCCGTCCACAGGATACCATAATAGTACCCGTCTTTGATTTGTGAGCAAAAATGAAATAAGAAACGTATTTTGCTTACGTCAACGTACCTACCTACCTAACAAAGACTTTGACCTTACTAAGTAAAACAATATGACGTGTATCGACGTTTTCCTGTTATTATTAGATAATGTTAATGGTAGTTAAAAACCATGGCATTGTTTTTGTATATTTACAAAAAATGCAACAGATAGAGCTTTAGAGGTAGGTACGATCTGTTTAAACCTACGCGGTACGCCCGTGTCAAATTAAATTTTTCACCAGTAGATTGGGATACATGGATTTTCCGTGATAAAAATTAACCTACCTATTTTAGTACCACTTCTTTACTTAACTTGAAACTACTAAATCGTTTCTGAACTTAAAGGCATGAAGGAGTAGTAACAAACAATACATAATGTATCTCATACAAGCTTTCACTTTTATATTTATCGCATTGTAGGTACTTAGGACCATACCTATGCTGTTACGCATAGGTAGGAATGTCATCCGTCCAGATTTCTCCGGAATTGCCCTAGTTTAAAGAGCAATCAGGGAGCGTCTGGCGGGGTTTTTTGTATTCCATGCACTGTGGAAGCACACCACGATTAACCGACTAACCGATACGGTTACATAGCGACAAGACGCGAGAGAAAACAACTTGTAGGGAGTCAGTATTCGCCCCGGGAACACGCCGAGAGCAAGTACCGAAAGGGGACCCTCCCATGACCGCGAGGTTGATTAGACCATGGGTGGTGATGCCCTATTTAACCGACTCACTAAATTCACCTTTTTATGTTTAAAAAAACCTGTTAACATACAGTCCATGTTTTGGCCTCTAAAATCCGGGACTTTCACGCGTCTTGTCCTGGTTGCCAAAAAGAGATGGCAACCCTACGCATAGGCAACTGTTGCAGAGGCTATATTGGCGATAACATTAGGTAAACTCAGTGAAAGCCGTTTGTCCTATGGCGGTGCTCAACCACGTAGTTCACATTTCACATAGAAGCCTGCCGCCTACCGTGCACTGAGCAAAAGCAAAGAGAAATCGCGTTGATGCAATAACTAATTGCGTTACACCACTTTTCGTCTTAAAATTATTATTTGTATAACCTTAGTACTACGATTTACGACCTGTCATGGTCTTGCTAAAATCAAATAGTCATCATACTCTGAACTACTTGGTTAGTGGTTCGCCTCGAAATACTTTGGATGCGAACCAATAGTTTGAGTTGAACCTGAAGGTTGGTTTCCTCAAAAGTGATACATGGTTCCACAGAGAGTTACCTATCTCTTATAGTTTGGAACTTTCATATACTCTCCCAGTTAAAAAAAAATTGGTTGTCTGTAAAGTCGGTTTACGGACGATAGAATTACGTGATAACGTCATTATCGTGCCTCTCTATCGCTTGTTGCGCGCTCTCGCTTGCACGCACAGGTTTAGGTGGAACGTTACGCGGAACGCTACTATTTTTCATGTTGGTTGCTGGTGTTCATCATTTTATTAAACGTTATCACGTCAAAAAACACTGCATGGGTGATGAGATTTAAATGTGTAATTATACATACCTACAATTTTATTTAGTGTAACCTAAAATGAACAGCGTTTTTACGATCTTCTTGCTATAAATAAGACTCTAATCTTAATTATAGCAATTAGCATGACGAACGTATCAGATGAAATCTTTCGATAGCAAATAAGCTGCCATTAGATTTTTCCTAAGACAAAGTAATTCAGATAAGTATTAAAAAAAAAAGACTCATACACAATGTATAAAAGAGGCCAAGGATTGTAGATGACCTTCTAATGTCCGAATTTCTGTTGCATTACTTACAAGAGTTTAAAGTACATTAGTGCTTGACTGATATCTCTTTGATAAAATGTGTCTAGGTGTAGGGACACGCCTGGCCAAGTATCATCTGCCAAAGCTTTCGGATGAACTTTCGATCGCAAAACGTGTGAAAAAGTGACTCACACAGTGACGCAAATGATAATGCAGTCGAAATGACACACCTACCTACATGTGCCAATAAAGTTTATTTTTACTTGCTAGGTATAACGCAACATCACACATCTCAATACAGCGATCTCACCTGATAGTAAGTGACGATGCAGCCCTCAGATCGCAGAAACAAGGTTGAAGTGATCTGAGATGCAGCCGAAGTTATAGTTATCACACTAACTTGAAAGCAGTACCTTCATAATCCCTAACACAGCATCGCGCCGGAACGCTAAATAGATCGAGCCCTCACTCGAATCTGAGCGCTCGCCACTACACCGGGGTCGTTGAAAATATTTGTTTGCCGAAATAATGCTAATATATATTTTTTCATCTTATATCTTCCAGGTATCTATTGTATTCCACTTCGCAGCAAGTCTCCGTCTAGAAGCGCCTCTGAAGGAGGGCCTAGAGATGAACACCAAGGGAACGCTGCGAGTTCTGGAAATGGCGAAGAAAATGAAGAAACTCGTCTCATTCGTGCACCTGTCTACCGCTTTCTGCTATCCTGATTACCACAGACTGGCTGAAAAGGTAACCTTTCTGATTAAATATAAGTGAAAAGTATCTTAAAGGCATGAAAAATAATATGTATCAAGCTACAAAAGGGATAATTTTATTTTGCGGCGGCCATCTTGTATTTGAATGTTATCATATAGTGAAAGGTACTACCTACATATTCTACTATTCAACCCACCGATAAAATACCTCAGGATATGGGCATCCGAACGATTTACATAAACCTTTTTCGTATACAAGCAGACAGTAGCGCCATCTATCAAAATCCTATGGGTGGCTGCTGAGCGAACTACAGCGTGGACTTACTGATGGTGGCAAAACAAGCATTTTTGGCACCGATAAACTGGCGATATTTTTGCGCGCAGTCCGCCCTATTATACAGGCTATACGTCTAATATTCAAACCCTATAATTTGATACCCATATTGAGAGAGTTGTAAAATTCGTGGCGGCGTCCATTTTTGACCGATTTTCATCAAACACTCTCGATTAAACACATTTTAAAAACCAAACACAAAACAAAATCAAAATTGTTTCACCCGTTCGGGAGCTACGATGCCATGGACAGACATACAAACGCAGACAGTTAAGTTTGACATTTATAATATACCGTCGTTTTTGCGTCGGGGTTTCAAAAGAATAAGTAAGTAGATAATCGAAGTTGCTTAATTTTTTGACGTATAGGTGCACGACCCTCCAGCAAATCCGCACGAGGTACTGCGAGCGGCGAGCTGGCTGACAGACGAGCAGCTGAATAACCTGGCGCCTTCCTTGATGCAGTTGCATCCCAACTCTTACACGTACTCCAAGAGGCTGGCCGAAGCGCTGGTGAAGAAAAACTACTCGGAACTGCCCACGGTGGTGGTGCGACCGAGCATAGGTTTGTTGAACATTTCTCGCTTCTAAACAATTCGTCATACGTTGTCGTGGATGAACCTCTGCTAGTTCCCTTGATGGAATAGCTATTCCATTCAACCCTCACCATTTTGTATTGCTTACATCCAGTCACGAAGCCAAGCTATGACGCATTAGTTCTCTTGATGGAATAGTCATCATCCCTCACCATTTTGTATTGCTTACATCCAGCCACGAAGCTAAGCTATGACGCATAATATCATCAGTCAACTAAGTGGAGCAACCAGAAAAAGCTAAGGACACAAATAGTTCTACTTCTAACTGAAATTTTTGACGTTTCTACTTGGTCTTAGGTCAATGCGCATTTGTAGGATTTATAGATCTACCTTCAACTCACTTTCTTGTCCATCTGTTTCTTTGTAATCCCGTTTAGGATGGCCTCGTTTTTGGCATAAACCGATTCAGTGCACTTGTAATGATTAGATTGATGATTATTATTATACTCAATTAGATACTTTATTTCAGTGACCCCAGCCTACAAAGAGCCAATTCCTGGCTGGGTGGATAACCTAAACGGGCCGGTAGGGCTGATGATTGGCGCGGGCAAGGGCGTCATCCGCAGCATGCACTGCTACGGCCACTACCACACAGAGGTCATCCCCGTCGACATCGCCATCAACGCGATCATCATCATCCCCTACTACATCAACACCAAGATTGAGAGGTACAGATTAGCCATGTTTAACGTCTAGCATCCAGTTCTGGTATCTATACGTAGGAAATATCTTGATTTTCTAGACCGTTATAGGAAAAGGCGATCGTTAAATCTCCATCATTGAAACCGCCAGTTTCAAACATAGCAGATCAAAATGGAATCGCAAGCGCAATGCCGTATTCAAGCAGCGATGTTGTAAGAATTCTCTTTGAATCGGCTCAGTACCGGCTCAGTACCAGTTTTGACAAGACGAGCTTTTGCCCGGCCTAGACTCTTCCCATAGAGCAGATACTTACTTCGTACTCCTGAGTAGAAAAATCTTGCAATATCCCTGAATTTGCATGGTATATGTTATGATTACATTGTCATTAAAACTACCCTTCAGTATTAAAAGACTGTTATTTTATAAACTAATCATTTCACAGGCCAGCAGAGATACCAGTCTTTAATCTGACCTCAGGCGACGACAGAGTCACGACGTGGAAGGAGGTGCTCGACGTGGGGAAGGCTACAGTGAGGAAATACCCCTTCGAGGGTCCGCTGTGGTACCCCAACGGCAACATAAGACACAACAGGCTGATACACGAGCTCTGTGTATTCTTCTACCACATTATCCCAGCGTATTTAATTGATTTTCTGATGCTTATATTTGGACAGAAACGATTGTAAGTATTATGACATCATCATATTGACTATCCAGCAGCTCTAGCCATATTATGTTTTAAGACTGCTATTGCATCGCTTTCAAACGAAATTCAAAATTAAAAAAATGTATAGGATTGCGCGGAGGTAAAGCCATCAGCGCAAAATGCCGTATGGCTAGGGGTGCCGTTTTCAAGTTCTTTCAGTTATAATTTCGATTCTTCATTCGTTTTTATAGTCATCTTGGAGGAGGTAGGATTCTTCTTGCAGAGTTCGTCCGGGTAGGTACCATCATAGTACCAGATTTACTACCGTGAGGCTGAGGCAGTTTCTTTCGATTTGAAGGGCACTGTAGCGGACGAGATGACTTGGTAAATGAGGCTAAAGTGTTGTTGAGTAGGCATCATTCTAATTTCTATCACGTAAAAAGTATCTCTCTTATTTGAATAGGTAAATACCATAAAAAACCTGTATTCCGTGATTTGTCTAAACATTTGATTGCGTCGAGCGTTAAACACTGCTGCTTAAGCTACCTTGTTGGTATCAAACACAGAGCACTTGAGCTTCTTATTTGAGTAATAGTAATGAAATGGTTGGCAATTATCTAAAATCACAGAGCTCTACTACCGTAATGGGTGTTGTTACACAGGGTTCAATTCTGGGTCCACTTCGATTCTTAGTTTATATTAATGATTCTATGTTAGTGGCACTTGGACTGTGGACTATATCCCCTGAGGGAGACTAAGCGAAAGTGATACATGTCAAATAGTTATAATTTTAAAAAAGCCCATACTTACTAACGAGCATTATCTTTACAGCATGGTGCGTATACAAAATCGTATCTCGGTGGGTCTAATGGTCCTTCAGTATTTCACGACCCGCGAGTGGTGGTTTGACACGCACAACTTCACGGCGCTGGCAACGAAACTGAACCCGACTGACTTTGCCACCTTCCCGATGAACCACTTGATTATAGAGGTGGGCCCCTACATAGAGAGCTGTATGATTGGAGGGAAACTGTACTGTTTGAAGGAGAAGCTAGAGAATCTACCCAAAGCGAGGCTGCAGAATAACATGTAAGAAACTTTATTTTCTTTTTTTTTTGTTAAATATGAATCTCTCGTGACTTTTCTGGCGTGTACGGTGTAGATATATTTTCCATCCAATGTACAACATCCAATGTACAACATAAAATACAATAATATATACTAAGAAATTAGAGAAATTACGTTTTCGGTTAAATCCACATATATTTTTAAGACTAAACTGAATCGAGATTTAAATCGAGATTTATCCAGAAATTTTCCCCAACGCTACTAGTTCTGAATGCTACAAAGACTTATAACAAATCGGTATTCATTTGCAGTCCGCAATGTGGAATGAATCTGTATGACTTCCAGTGCTCCACATGTTTTTCATTATCCATTGAAAAATATTTCTCTCTGTGATTACGTTCGATTCGGTTGTGATTCGTTGTGATTACGTTCTCCCTAACATCAGGCGATGTTAGCTTACCTATAGGTTGCTTGCAAAGTTTTTAAAAACTTCTAAAAATTATACAAACTTTTGCACAAACTTTAGTTTACGTTACTTTAGAAGTCGTATCATAGTATTCCGCAAAATAACACCTGCGTATATAGATCTTAGCTTTTGTCTAGCGAATGTCTCGAACGAATAGGTAGGTACAGCTCCAAACCATTAATTTATCGTAGACTGTATAGTAGAAGAATTCTTGCAAAAAATAACGTTGTTTATCTATATATATAATATAATCTATATATATATATAAAAGAGAGTTACCACTCACTCACTCACTCACTCACTGACTAATCACGATATCTCAGGAAGTATAAAGCCTACAAACTTGAAATTTGAAAGGTAGGTTCTTTGTAATGGGTAGGTGTCAGCTAAGAAACGATTTAGAGAAACTACCCCTCTAAGGGGGTGAAATAGGGGTTGGAAGTTTATATGAAAGTCCCGTGTTTTTGAAGTTAGAGACGTGAAAATCGTCATTTAGGTTATCAGCTTCAGATATTAAAAATTTGTATGAGTCGTTTTGGAAAATTCCCCTTTAAGGGTGATAAAAAAGGGGATGAAAGTTTTAATGTGAAATTTTTAATATTGTTACTGTTGACTTGGAATTTGGAAAGTAGGTTCTTTCTAATGGGTAGTTGTCAGTTAAGAAACGATTTTAAGAAAATCTTTCCCTAAGGGGGTGAAATAGGGGTTGGGAGTTTGTATGAAAGTCCCGTGTTTTTGAAGTTTAAAGAGTCGTGAAACTCGGCATTAGCACTGAATCTCACGCGAATGAATAGAAGCCGAATTTCACGCGGGCGATGCCGAGGTACTTTTTATCCCGGAAAAAGCGATGGTTCCCGCAGAAGTAGTGAAAAACCTAAATTCACGCGAGCGGAGCCGCGGGCAACAGCTAGTAAGTTATACACGAACGTTGTCTGTTACGCATAAGCGCATTACGGCGTAATTGATAAATGGAACGCATTAATTAATGTAGCAACTAGCAGCGTGCAAACGAACAAAAAATCACTTTCGCCTTTAGACATCTTTATAGTTTAGTCAATTAACATGCAAGGTACAATTCGAATAGAGCCAAAAAATGGCATGAATATTCGGAATCGGAATCCAACTAGCAACGTGCAAACGAACAAAAAATCACTTTCGCCTTTAGACAACATCTTTATAGTTTAGTCAATCAACATGCAAGGTACAATTCGAATAGAGCCAAAAAATGGCATGAATGTTCGGAATCGGAACCCATTATAAATGAATGCTAAAAAAAAGATTCCGACGAATTGAGAAATTTTTGAAGTCGGTTAAAAAGTACCCATCAATCCCGTAACTGTTTTTTTTAATTAAAGGTCAAGTCTCAAAAATGGGTTTTCCGCGTTTTAGCAAAACGGAAATCACACTTCACACTTATCACACTTATCACACTTATTCACACTTATTCACACTTATTCACACTTCACACTTAAATAATATAGGCGAAAGTTTGTGTGTAAGTGAGTGTGTGTGTAAGTGTGTATGTTTGTTACTCCTTCACGCCGCAACTACTGAACCGATTTGGCTGAAATTTGGAACATACCTAGATAGCTTATAACCCGGATTAAAACACAGGCTACTTTTTATCCCGGGAAAATCCATAGTTTCCATGGGATATTTAAAAGCCCCTAATTTTCAACAGTAATCTATGGCTACAGCTATAGGTAGATTTACTTTGACAATCTCTCCTGAAAGTAGGTGTAAAGTTCATTGAATAGGAAATTCAATTTTTTCTCGGGATTAGTAATAAATCAAATTTAACGCGGGCGAAGCCGCGGGCAAAAGCTAGTTTTATCATAAAATTTATGCAAAAAAAAAAAATTCTCAAAAATTTTCAAAAGTTGAAAATATAATTGTAACCTCACACGAATCCACCCTACCTTTTAGCTTTGTGCAAATTATTTATTAATGTATGCTCTAATGTATTTACCACAATTTTTGAGGCTAATTTAACAGGACTTTTATAATGTTGGACTTTTTCTCGTTTCAGATTATTTGTTTTGGACCTCCTCGTCTCTGCGTTCTTCTATCTATTGGTGTTATACTGGATGGTGATATGGTTCGAACCTCTTAAAAATCTGCTATCTTACGGTGGACCTTTTGTCAGATACTTGCCACTGGTCGGGAGAGCGGTGTTTGGGGATGACTGAAGGAGAAAATATAATGTGGTCGATTATGTTATTATCTCTAAACTAAACTAATTTAAAATAGTGCTATCCTTTTCCATAGGGAACAGTTTGAAAAGGATAGGACTATTTTAAATAAGAATAGTTTACAGATTTTGTACAACAGAATTAACACTGAGTAGTGACTGAGTATATGAACAAAATATACTGACTGAGTATATGAACAAAATATACTAATATTAGTATCGTGTAATAATAGTTCTAGTTGATCGAATGATTCATTATACATAATAAATAACATATCTATTCACTACTATTTTAGTAATTAGGTAGGTATAATGAACAATTTGTATAGCTA
The DNA here is from genome assembly GCA_036785405.1 of Coenonympha arcania. NCBI lineage: Eukaryota > Metazoa > Arthropoda > Insecta > Lepidoptera > Nymphalidae > Coenonympha > Coenonympha arcania. Next base: position 7,309,420 of record CM072058.1, on the reverse strand, counting down.
CTTGTATAACGAATAAGGTTTTAATAAGCTTTAATTGATGTATTTTTTTATTTTAAGATACTTAAGGGCAGCATAATAAAATAAATTGTGACCTATCTAAAGCTTTTTTAATTGTTCTAAAATAATCATATACGAGAATATTTAGTCTACATAAAAGAATTAGTAGTCATAATTAATAGTGTTTTAACATTTCAATAAACTTTATTTAAAATGGGCTAATTTAGTCACTTAATTTTTCAATACTTATACGAACACGAAGTTGTGGTAACTATTTCACGACTTAAGACTAAGTTTACGACAGTTCAACGCATCTTAATACTGAGAAGATGCCCACAACAATCTCAGCCGGGTATAGCATACCTACATCCCTAATACCGGTCCTTCTACCTTTTACGAGTTGCTTTTAGTAAGATATTAAACAATCATCTTTGCTATTATGGTATTCTCTGCTTTTTACTGTGTTTTAAATATTTCTGTGTGGCAGAAATATAATAATCAAAGGAGAGATAAAATATTACAAAATATTTGTATCATTTGGAATGCGTGTTTTTGGTTTTGGATTTTTGAATATTGTCCTGATTTCCTTCTAAAAATAAAATCCATTTGCAACCAGAAACACTACGTTTAATTTTATTTAATAATTTAAATAATAACTTATAAGGCACGCGCATGTACCACCTTTATTACTATCGCATTTTTTGCATTACATAATTCTGTTACATAATATCTGTAGGTATGGGTTGATATAAAAAACTATTTCCGTAAACGCAAAAAGTATATATATATGATACTTACAGATATAGATAATAATATAATATCCACAAGCATTTGTGAGTACAAACTTCAAGGCGGTCTTGTCTTGGTAGAGTAGGTAGGATTTTCAGGCATGCGTTAGTAGAAATTTTTGTAAGTACCTTTGCAAAAAATATGGAGTGCAGTGGGTGCAGAGAAACAAAGGTTAACGAACCATTTAAGCGTATATTTGTCTAAAAACTATGACAAAAAATTATAATTTACAACAATGGGACCTATTTAACAGCTATAGCAAGTAGTCAAACTAAGTATTTCGGTTGAGCAAGATTCCTAAGTATAGGACAATTTCTTCAGTCCTCTAATGGTATTTTAAAATACGAATTTCTAGCTCCGCCTCATTGGGGTTGTCTTTATTTCCTAGAACAAGAGTAAATGAATATTTTAGATGTCTGTCATATATAAAAAAATTGGAAATTATGGGACTCAATTGCAATTACCTATCCATTTTGCGTTTACTTATATAAAAATCTATTATTTACCCGATTGTCATGCACACCATTAAATCCTAAATAGGTATACTTACTTGAATTAATTATATGCTTCTGTTTATTATTTTTTATACATATTTTGTCTTGTAAAAATCTTATTTGTTTTTTTTTATATTGCGAAGATAGTATTGATTCATGTCTAAAGTGCAAAGTAGACCGCAGAAATGTAAACAAGAGATAAGTCTACTAAATGCGGCAGAATAGGTCATCAGTGGCAAAAGTTATCAAGACTATAATTATGTAAGTACGACGTATACTTATTGAGTGGCAATAGTGTCGGGACATGCCTAGAGTAAGCTCAACCCTCCCACATAATGATTCATTATTAATGAACCGAACGACAAACACTGAACGTTCGGGCACGTAACTTGTCGCATGATGCTTGCATGCTACGCAAGATATATCGAAAGCGTGCGTCAATAGAGTCGCTTGACGCAGCGATACGCCGAATACGACGTTAATTCAGGGTTAATAAATAATAATTAATGAAAAACATTACGAGCGTATTGAGCTCAACTTTCAGCGACTTAAATTACGCAGATGTATCACAATACTTAAGCTAATCGAAGGGTACGTTCGAACTTCTATTCCCATACATTTGATATTTTTATTTTACAGTAAGGTATGTGTATTCGGTAGGAACTGGGTACTCTTAGCTAAAAGCTTACATAAATTTTATTTCGAGGAGACTAGTAGCATGGATAGTTTTGTCGTGATTTAGTTTATCATGCAAGAAAGTTAGTAAAAAAAATCGAGGCAATAATTCATTTTATTTAAGTCTTTTAATTTATTTATGGCAACTTAATATTGTATGAATAATAAATAAGTCCTTTTATAATGCCTTGTATATCAGTCTTTTAAAAAACCTACAGGCTTACTAAAAAATCATGCTATGTATCTCACAGATCTCACCGAACTTTCGGTGTGAGTGTCGGCAAGTTTCGGCACTAACACTAAGTTTTGGTTTCGGCATGCTAAGGTGTGTCCCAACATGCCATGCTTATGGTTTAATCGGTTTAAAAACTTCGCCGAACCTCAGAATATAGTCCGAGCTAAGTATATCGATCTCATGTTCGCAGATGAAAAACAGGTTAGTGCTACAGCTTATGTCATTGAGATGTCCGTTGTAGAACATCGAGCCGCACGCCTCGTTCTCCCCACCATCGGGTTGGCCGCCCCCCCATTTTGAATAACCGCTTTCTTTTAATGTTGATCCTGAAAAAAGGGAAAGATTTTATTAGAAACAGCGAATTTATGGCGGATAGTAATGGGAAGAGCCCAGCAAACATTTAGCGTTCCAGAGCGATGCCGTGTTGAAACCGTTAGAGGTTAGTATATCCTTCCAAGTTAGTACAGGTAACAAATTCATTGGTTCGATGATTTCTAAGCACAGTCAAGTGTGGTTCTATGATATAGATATTTCAATACACAACGACGCGCCCCACTCTGTCGAACTCCATACGAATCGAATGAAACATAAGCGATTTTGACATGAGTTTGGATATATAGTGACATGCTTCGGCAGTGGCTTTTAACTACATTGTTTTTAAAACCAAAAGGTTGGGTTATACATTACTAAGTACTAAAAGTCTAAAGGCTTTATCACATAATACAACAGCCAACAGATGGTAATTTTATGCCGAGTAGGTAATTATTTTGATAGCAGTTTAAATTCGACGGTAAAAGTTAATCATGGTTGAGAAAGATAAATAAGAAACCGCCAGGGACTGAATTTTCATAAAACCGCAACTTGGTAATTCCAAATACCAAAATGGTTTTTAACCGATTACTAGACGCCAAGATCTTGTGATGACGTTTTGTAAAACCCATGGTACTCCTAGGTTAATTATTAGCATCAATTATTAGGTCCTTATTACATATGAAATTGGCGTTTTGTCGTACTGGCCACTTTGATCTCAAATATCTCTTCTTTGGTTAGAAATTCCAATTTCAAATTCATACAGCTATTTAAAGTCCATTCGATATGCGAATGCATTTTTTGTAAACAAATATGGCGTCCGATTGATACTGAACCCGTAGTGATGGACCCGCAGACAGAGTTTAACTGTTGTGAATGGACGATTGAGTGAATACAGTTCTTTAATCGATTACCAAATACAATGATTTTAAAACTATCTTGTAATGTTGGAATCTGCAAATATTAGTAGTTTTGTAGCTTTTGTTATCAATCTAAATATAAGAATAAGAATAAGACTAAGAATAAGAATAATTTATTAAAGAAAACTTACAAATGTGGCTTACTATCTATGGTTACAATAGTTAGTTATTGCGATCTATATGCGGCTTGGAAATTATACACAAATTTTAACGCGCAGACTCTGCACTAAGATTTAACTTGTATTGCAGAAGTCTGCATACCCTTCGGGGGATGCAGACTTCTGCAACAACAAAATGAATGGTAAAAAATCCAAATATTGAGCAAAAACAATATCCTTGAAGAGTAGCCAATAGTCGTCAGTTCCAAGTTTAACACAGTCGAATCATAAAGCAAACACAAGTCCAATATACAAGCCAAGTCGTCGAAAAAAGAAATTAAAGAGCACCAGAGAACACCCGAAACGTACAACATCAATAGAAGCAGCGAAACGAATGACGGAAAACATTTTGTTTTGAAATACAATGCGCAGACGGTAATAAAAATGAATTCCGATTTTATCCGAATTTCACAATCGACTAAATACGTAACAACTCATTCTTATCATTCACTCTATGGTTTCCAGCCCTAGGATCTTTATGTCAAACTCCATCGTAGGCTATTAGTCTGTGTTTTTATTTTGCAATCGTAGCTAGATTTTTGTTAAATTATTTACGAATACTGTTAAAAATGAATTGCTTTTGTGTGTAAAACAAAGTTTATAGATTTTACTGCGTGTAAAAAGATCTTTGTGAGTGATTTGTTGTATGCAACAGTGAAAATTTCGTAAGCAAAAGTGAGAAGTCGTGACAGGTATTATTTGTTTACAAAAAATGCATTCGCATATCGAATGGACTTTACTCATGCTTTTGTGTTTTGAAAATCGTAATTCATTTGTTTTTTTCTCTTTTAGTTTTTTTTTTGCGCCACTCTGTTTACAAAATGGAAAACTTGAAATATCGCGTTATTTACGAGTACGAGTTCCATCGTGGCACCAGTGCTGCAGAAACGGCTCGAAGGATTAATGATGTGTACAGCGAGGGTGTCGCAAAAGAAAACACAGTGCGTTTTTGGTTCCAACGTTTTCGTTCTGGAAATTTCGACCTGCAGAACAAGCCCCGTGGACGGCCGGAGACCAAAGTTGACAATGAAGAATTGAAGGATATTGTGGAAGCGGATCCATCGCAAACCACGTCCGAGCTAGCTGCAGGCTGCGGTGTTAGTGATGAAACTGTTTTAGTTAACTTGAAGCAAATTGGGAAGGTGAAAAATCTTGAAAGGTAAATTTGGGTACCTCATGAATTGAGTGCAGCAAACCAACAAACGCGCGTAGACTGCTGTGTTACATTACTCAACCGGCACAGTAATGAAGGGATTTTAAATCGAATCATTACCTGTGATGAAAAATGGATCCTGTATGATAATCGGAAACGCTCATCGCAATGGTTGAACCCTGGCGAACCAGCCAAATCCTGCCCCAAACGAAAATTGACTCAAAAAAAATTACTTGTGAGCGTTTGGTGGACTAGCACCGGCGTCGTTCACTACAGCTTTCTTAAATCTGGCCAGACGATTACGGTGGATATCTATTGTCAGCAACTGCAATCCATGATGGGAAAGCTAGCTGCTAAACAACCGAGGCTGGTCAATCGTTCCCTAGAACTAGTGGCCTACCACTGCTGCTTCAGGACAACGCTAGACCACACACTGCACAACAGACGGCTACCAAATAAGAGGAGCTTCAATTGGAATGCCTAAGACATCCACCTTACTCCCCGGACCTTGCTCCAACAGATTACCATTTTTTTCTAAATTTGGATAACTTCTTACAAGGGAAAAAATTTAACTCCGATGAGGCAGTCCAAAGCGCTTTCAAAGATTTTATTGATTCCCGTCCGAATGGCTTTTTTAGTAAAGGGATCAATGAACTACCTATAAGGTGGCAAAAGTGCATGGATAGCAATGGTACATACTTTGATTAAATATATATATTATATAAAAAAAAATCGACTTTATGTTCCTCCCATACAAAACGCCAATTTCATATGTAAGGACCTAATATTATAACAGACTCGTCCATGCATTCGTTCGGGTTATCCGTGGAAATTTCAAGAAAAGCTTCCTTATACTTTATCCTATTAAACCTTACATCTTAATTAATAAAAAGGGTGTGAGGTTTTGCCTGGGCAATGATGAGGATTTTTGTCAGGACCTTTATTTCTGTGACCAATGTTCCTTTTCGGACCGTACGGCGGCTATGCGAATATGGATTTTTTCGGCCAGAAAATCCCGACACAAAAAAAAAATCCATGCATATCCCATAATTTACGCATTTTATTATTTTCTGTGTTGCACATTCAAGTCTAGAATAGAATATTTTTGGTCCGTGGTGAGGTTTGAACGACTTCAAAGCTTTGTACTTATCTACTTTGCACTCTACCCGCTATACGCAGTGCATAGGTACTGGGAAGCTACGAATGTTGTAATCAGTATCTAATAAATAACTTTTAAAACGCATGTCACATACACCCCTTTATTTGTTAACATTAATTAATATCTGGAATAGTTATTATGTACAATTAATTCACAAATTTTAGACAAAATCCTTCTAATATTATAATATAACTAGCTCACCCGGCCACGCGTTGCTGTGGCTAAAGTTTTTGTTATATTAATAAATTAAAATTGCGACTGTAATTTGAGATTTAAACTATCCTATCTCTCAAGTTGGACCAAATGACAGATATTCACGAAGTTTGAACTAAATCGGTTCAGTAGTTTAGGAGTCCATCGCGGACAAACATCGTGACACGAGATTTATATATATTATTATTATATTATTACTAGCTGACCCGGCCACGCGTTGCTGTGGCTAAAGTTTTTGTTATATTAATAAATTAAAATTGCGACTATAATTTGAGATTTAAACTATCCTATCTCTCAAGTTGGATCGAACTGCACATGGTGTGCGAATTTTATTATAATCGGTTCAGTAGTTTAGGAGTCCATCGCGGACAAACATCGTGACACGAGATTTATATATATTAAGATAAGATAAGATATACCTACGTGAAAGTTTGTAAGTATGGATGGATGGATCTTTGTCACTCTTTCACGCCGCAACTACTGAAACGATTTGGCTGATATTTGGAACATAGATAACTTATAGCCTGGATTAACACATAAGCTGCTTTTTATCTCTTACTTTCCAGCCGAGTGTTACACACGCATCAGTGGCGTAGCGTGTGATTTCGCCGCCCGGGGCGGAACCTAAATATGCCGCCCCCTTGTTTTCAGGCTTCCGTACCTTAAGGGTAAAACGGGACAAAAAGAATTTTCTAAATTTGTCCACGCGTCTTCGAGTAATCGGGGAACATACATAAAAAAAAGATTCCGACGAAATGAAGAACCTCCTCCTTTTTTTTGAGGTCGGTTAAAGAACAGAAAAATAGGTATTTAATGGTGCTCCTGTCTAACAAACGTTAGTTTTTTTGCTTGTGATATTGATAACAGTAACAGGTAGACGCTTCAAATGTTTAGGCTATATTTAATTAATATATTCACTTTAAAAATAAAAAATAATAATTTAAAAACACAACTACCCTGATATTAAACGAACTAAAAAGTAAGAAACAAGTTATTTTAGTTGATATGGCAGTCGGGGTACTTCTGAGAATAAAAGGTGTTCCACAAAACGGCCCCCCGACTGCCATGTCAACTAAAATAACTAATTTATTAACAAGGCAGTCGTATTTTTTATTTTTTTATTAATTATTTTTCTTTTATACTTTTTTGTGATGATTTGCGGTATTTATGGACATGTCAAATAAATTTCTGGTTGGTCATTATTTAAAAAGATTTCTAAGTCGATCTAATTCTTCTAGAGAATTGTTGTCATGGAAACTCACGAAAAAAAGTTATTTTTGTATGTACATCCTACCTATATAAATGTGTGTGAAGTATACATTAAACATATTATATTATATATTCGATTACTACTAGGGCATGCAGAACCGGTTCCGGTTCTTAATTTTGAATTCCCGGTTCTGCACTGAGCTCAGAACCGGGTACCCGGGATTTCCCGGTTCTTGATAAAAAAGTTTTAAAATTTTAATTAATAGCATTTTTTTTAATATTCCTACGAAAGGGGCTATTACGATTTGTAGTAAACATGAAATAGAAAATTTATTATAAAGAATAACTTTTAATGTACATATACGAATTTGACGTCAGGCGATTGTTTATAATATTATCGTCTTTTCTTCGCACATGGAGTAGGTATTAGGAAGGACTATGATTGTACGAAAAAATTAAGTATTGTTATAAAATTTGAAGAGTTCCCTCTATTTCTCCAGGATCCCAACATCAGATTCTGACTTGATGACTATGAAACCATCTGGAAAGTATACTCTTTCAAACAAAATAATAATTTTCGATAAAATACGAAATAATTGGATTTTTTTAAAGAACCGGGAGAACCGGGAAGTCATATTCAGAACCGGTTCTTTTAACACCTTAAAAATCCCGGGATTTCCCGGGATTATAAGAACCGGGAAATCCCGGGAGCATGCCCTAATTACTACTCTCTGATATCTTCATTTTGATACCCATATTTGTGTTCATTAAATAAAATATTTTGTTTTCCACTTTTTAAAATGGCGCCTCACATTCGCCATATTGATTTTTTTCAAAAAACTATAGCCTATGTTTCTCGGGAGGATGTATGGATTCCAACAATACCCCATATGTCGAAATTTGTTCAGCCGTTCACAAGTTATGGTGGAATAAAAAAACTCACAAACATACATACATACGTACATGAACCCTAAAAACATTACACTCCTTTTTTTGGGCAGTCGTGTAATAAATATTCATTAAACAGAAAAAGTACAAAAGCAAAGTGAGGCTTGATCTTGGTTGTCCATTAAATAATAACGACGGTCGCACCGCTGCGCTTTTCGAGCCCATTATAATAATAAAATAGCAACTAAACTCTAAAGTGCAAAATATTTACAAAAGTACACACTGTCCAAGTGCTCGCTTAATGGCATGGCGCCCAAAACACTGGAGCTATTGCCTAGCTTTATAGCCATACTTGGCCATGGGGCTAAATGTTTATTTAATGCCAGTTCTTTGGCCAAAGAGTTGGTTCACCTATCAGGTGAACATCAACATAATGACAACCATGGGCGCCGCCAGGATTTCTTTGAGGGGGGTGCATATCTGGATCTACACTAATAATTCCGTTTCATGAGAATATTGTTTCACGGGCATTTAACTTTAAAATTTGTCAGCGTACTCATCATGGACGTACCAAACAACTTTTAAGGGTGGGGAAAAAGGATGGAGTACTTTTTACAGGCTGAACTTGCAATTGTTGAATTTTCAACGTCGCAGTAACCTTGAACCTAACTTATTGTTAAAATCGAGCAAAAAAAACCTCGAAAATTTAACTTTTTTTACGTTTTAACTTAATTTTGTTTTGTTATTAATCTTTGTTGATTTGTTATCTACCTATAAATAAAATAAAATAAAAATTCTTTATTTCGACCAACAAAGGATCATATTATTGAGTTAGTAACATTATAACTTAAAACCTAGTGTTAGTATATCTTAAACCTAATGAAACCTACCTAACCTAGGACAAGATCGACTTGTCAGCACATGAATCCTACAGCAGTGGTTCAGGTACTGACAGTCGAACCTGTCCGAAAATGCCCTCAGAATACCATTGGAGCTAGCCCGGACCCTACGCAACAGGGATGTGCACCGCTTACGCATAGTCGCGTAAAAACAATCTACGCGCGCCTCGGCGAACATCCCCGACGCGCTGCAGAATCTTGGCAGCCCCAACAACATTCTGAACGCATTGTTATACTGTACACGCAGGGCATTGTACTGCTTTTGCATATATATGGCTATAGCATATTATTTTAAATTTTCAAGTATGGTTCATGAGATAGAGCTCAGTGACAAACAGAAATTTTGCCGAAAAGCAGATGTTAGAGCGGATGTTTATACTTGACAAAATATATCAGCAAACGCGAGCGAAGCGAGCGAAAAATTTTTTAAGTTTTCTCAGAATAAGTCGCCCTTTCGTCTGCCGTATGCCGCCCTTTCGTATGCCGTATGCCGCCCTTTTGTATTCGGCCGCCCGGGGCGGTCCGCCCCCCCCGCCCCCCCCATGCTACGCCACTGACACGCATTCTACAGTCTACTGTTTGTTATTTAAAGTTACCTTTTATAGTTTTCCAAATTCCATTGTGTTTCTTGAATCCTAGGTGTACTGCCCCGCGTAGGTAGTTCCCCTCAACATTGTCTTTGGGAGCTTTGTTGGTCAGGTTGGCGAGATGTGACGCCTCCTCTTCGTCGTTGATGATGGCCAGGTAGGACTGCTCCGAGTCGCACACTTTAAAGGCTTCCGACCAGTTCGTGGGATTCAAGTGGAATTTGTAGCATCGACCCCTCTTCGGGCTGTATTCGTACGCTTGAAATTATACAAATATACATTTTAATAAGTAGTTAGGTACGTAAAGTGCCGATACTAACTTCAGAGCTACTAAAGATACTTGATCAGTAGAAATACTAATAGCTACTTACCTATTCGAATAATTTGACGTTGAATGCTGCGGGGCTAGACAAAGTCACAAGCGTTTGGCGTTAACGCTAGTCGACAAAAATGTATGGACAAAACAAATGACTGTAGAAAAACCACGATAATAATTACTAAACACGCTGTGTTTGAATAACTACGCTATTATTAACTACGCTAACTTGAACGCTCGCTGGCGTTCTCGCAGACCTTGTAGATAACTTTAGCGTACTTCGCTTGACAATTGACAGCCGACAGTATCAAACACAGCGTGTTTAGTAATTAATATCGTGGTTTTTCTACAGTCATTTGTTTTGTCCATACATTTTTGTCGACTAGCGTTAACGCCAAACGCTTGTGAGTTTGTCTAGCCCCGCTGAATAGATTTAGATAAAAAATTCAACAGATACTTATTTATATTTTTTCTATTAGATAGGTACTTATTTATACTAGAGGTGTGCTTAGACAGCTAGACGGGTCGTGTCAGATATTTTGTCATGAACTTTATATAATAAATGTATAACAACATGAACTTTTACTGAGTTTCAGTTTGAAAGTCACTATTGGTCAAGGGCCTGACTGGGAATGATTTCAATCTAACGTGGGCATAAGTAACATTAGTGACTAGATTATTCGTCTCTTCATTCTTTTACCATAAATAATCATTACTTTGGTGCTAATTCTGTTACACAAAATCCCTAAACTAAACTAATTTAAAATAGTGCTGTCCTTTTCAAACTGTTTCCTCTGGAAAAGGACAGCACTATTTTAAATTAGTTTAGAGATTTTGCACAACAGAATCGACCACATTGTACCTACCTACCCATTCTTATGAAGGTTATAAGTAAGCGTATTTATTCGCTAACATGTGATTATAACTGTCATCTATAAAATAGAAATCGGGTTTTTCTAAACAATTCCGTTTCATTTAAATTATTGTTTCACGGGCATTTTACTTCGAATTATGACGTGTTAGCGGTAGTTACTCATCATGGTCGTACCCTGCAATTTTTAAGGGTGGGGAAAAAGCATGGAATAGGTACTTTTAACTGGCAGAACTTGCAATGGTCGAATTTTCACCGTCGCTGTATCCTCTAGCTTATTGTTAAAATCGAGCAAACAAACGTCAATCTTTGTTACCTATTTATAGCATATTTTTGAAAATTTCAACTATAGTTCATGAGATAGAGTCCAGTGACAACCAGAAACTTTCCCGAAAAGCAGTTTAGAAGGGATGTTTGAACTTAACAAAATAAATAAACAAACGCGAGCGAAACGAGCGAAAATTTTTTTTAGTTTCCTACAGAATAAATCATTTTTTATTTCAGCCTTGGATGTTAAACGAGTTTATGCTGAGATCAGTCTTTAATAATAATAATAATTTAATCATTTTTCCCTCTAAAAATGATTTGGGTCTTCAACTCAACATATTGAAGACCCAAATAGCTGTGAATTAAGTGAACACGAACTTTATATATTTTCATAATATTGAAAATGATAATAATTTCATAATTGAAATGTGAGCGAAGCGAGTGCGATTTTTTTTGCAATAGTCACTTAATAACGAAGTTATTTTGGCATTGAATTAATAAAATAATTTAAGTAAGACCAAAACGAAAGATAAAAGTGATTCTTGTGGTTTTACTTCTACGGAATGTACTTAGTTCTCGTGCGCAAGTCTGACTTGCACTTAACTGCTTTTTTCATGCCAGGGGTGTGCAAGTGCACCTCCTTGCACCTTGCTGCCGTCGCCCATGACAATACCATTCAAATATTTTAGTCCAATTCCTCGTGATCACCATTTTCATCATTTCTAAACAGGCTTACTAAGTTCTCTTAGTAAACACCAAGGAGGTCCATTGTGTATGATGGGCCTCTTTCATGGAATGGAAGTTCTTATAGGAACAATAAAAGCATACCAAATTTTTGACGACGACAACGACAATGCATATGACGACCGAATGGCGTAGCGGTAGCGAACCTGCCATCTGCGTCGGGGGTCGTGGGTTCGATTCCCACTACTGGTAAATGTTTGTGTGATAATCACGAATGTTTTCCAGTGTCAGTTCTTGTTTCAGTGGGTGTTTTTCAATATTTTTTATATTAATCTACTATTTATCTGTAAAATTCACTGTAAAAGTTCGTAATCGTTCCGTTTCCGGCAATTGAAGTGTCAACACCGTTATAGTGCTATCCTAAACAAATCGCTTGTTAAAAATAGTTACGAGTTGCACTTGGATACCAAACCTGATTAAAAGAACAATTTAAGAGCCTTAGAAGACGCGGAAAGAACAACTTACGCATAATTTTCAAGACCTGTGCAGTAATTGAATCACAAAATTTACAACAACACTATTGAGGTTAGAATATTACTCATCATTATACTTAATGTCAATTTGACAACTGCCCAGACATATGACACTTGACAGATAACCGGAAGTCTGTAAGGTTGGCATCAACTGTAGTGTTACCAGCTCAAGGATAATTTTCTCAACTAATTCTGTGGATGCATTCAGTTTAACACAAATTAATCCGACATGATGGATGAACAATTTCAATTATTATTCGACAAAATGAAGGAGGAAATGCGGAAGCAGACTACTGAACTAACGGAATCACTTACGAAAAATATTATGGAAGAGATAGATAGAAAACTAACTCCAATCATTGAAGAGAACGAAAAGCAAAAACAGAAAATTAGTAACCTAGAGAAAGAGATAGAATATTTAAAAAGAGAAAATAGAAATAATAACATAATTATTTTTGGATTAGAAGAGAACGAAAAGTCAACATGCGAGCTGTTTCAAAACGTGAAGGAGACCTTTGTAAGAGATTTAAATATAACTATAGAAGAAAATGGAATAAACAAATTATACCGCTTAGGGAAGAAGAATCTTGGGAACAAACCAAGACCTGTATTATGTTCTTTTGCAAACAGGTGGAAAAAAGATGAAATAATGAAGAATAGAAAGAGTTTTAAGAAAATCTATGTATCAGAGGACTATTCGAAGGAAGTTTTAGAGAAAAGGAAAGCTTTGCTACCACAACTGCTAGAAGAGAAGAAAAAGGGAAACATAGCTTTTATCAAATACGATAAATTGATAGTCAAAGAACCCAAAACTTACACTGAAAGTAGGAAAAGGCAACCATCTACTTCACCACAGTCGCCTTCGAAAACTCAGCCCAGAAAACAACCCACGCTGAGTTCTATTAAAGCTAACAGGACAAACGCCTTCGATGCGATGAGAGCCCGATCAAACTCCTTAACTATTAACTCGACACACAAAAACCAATAGCAATTACTAACCGGTAAACGGAAAACACGAACAAATAATGAAAACCTACAAAAAGTTAAAACTTTACCTCCCCCAAGCCGACTGGTCCTCGTGGGGGAGGACAGTGACTACAACCCTCCAACGATACCAAAAACAAAACAAAAGAGACAAAAAGATAAAATTTATGTCGCAGCCCTCAATGTACTTACCTTGAAAAACGAAGAAAACCTTACAGAACTAACATATGCGCTAAAACAAATCAAATGGGACATTGTCGGCCTAAGCGAAACAAGACGAATGGGAGAAAGAATTGCCTCTTACTCAGATTTCTTGCTATATCATATTGGAACGACCCCTGGTCATCATGGGGTAGGTTTTATTATTAAAAAACATCTTGCAAACTGCATAGAAGGATTTAAAGGAATCTCTGAGCGCATAGCAATAATGAATTTGAAGCTACCAGGTTACAAAGATTCATGGTCTATAGTACAAATATACTCGCCTACAGAACAATCTGACCTAGAAACAATAGACGCATTCTACCTTGATCTTAATAAAGCTATTCAAGAACACGCCCATAAAAACCTAATAGTTATGGGGGATTGCAATGGCCAAATTGGAGAAAGGATCTCGGGTGAAAACACAGTACTTGGACCGTTTACATACAGTACCAAAACTAGAAGCAGAAACGGAGAAAAAATAGTAAATTTTGCTTTAGAAAATAACTTAACGATTTTAAACACAATGTACAAGAAAAGTAAGAAGAGAAAGTGGACCTGGATTTCGCCAGATGGAAAAACAAAAAACCAAATTGATTTCATAATGACTAACCGAAACAGCTACTTTACTAACTTCGACGTTATTAACAAGTTCAATTTCAATAGCAACCATAGATTGATCAGAGCTGAACTAAAAACTGTACAGCCAGGAAAACCCAGGCCAAAACGTGAAATAGGAAACTTTAAACTCGGTAAACATCAAATGGAACAATTAGCGATCACCCTGAGAGACAAATTCAATGACTTCAAAGAAAACACAAAGTGTTTAGGAACACAGGAAAAATACGATTGGATAGAAAACATCATTAAAACTGAGACACAACTCGCAGCAAATACAAGAACTGAACCAAAAAAATGGCTTTCATCTAATACTATAAGACTGTTAGAAGAAAGAAATCACCTAATTAAAGCAAGAGATACAAAAAATAGAAGACAAGAGTTAGCAAAAATTAGTAAAGAAATTAAAGAAAGTATAAGAACCGATAGAAAAACAAGCAGAATGGAAAGTATTGAACAATACACTATCAAAACGGGAGGCGTCAAAAAAGCTTATAAGGAACTAAGCAACTCAACAGACTGGGTAGTAAAAATGAAAAATAACAGGGGAATATGTAAAAATCGCAGATCAGATATATTAGAAATTGCAACAGCCTATTACAAAAATCTATATGAATGCAACATTCCACAAGATGAAGTTGACCTGGAGGAGACCTCAAATATCCCTATTATCCTCCATGCCGAAGTTGAGAAAGCTATTGATACCCAAAAGAGAGACAAAGCACCAGGACCAGATGGTATAAACAATGAAATCCTAAAACAAAGCAAGAAAGTAGTTATACCGATCCTCACAGATATATTTAATGATATAATAAACACAGAAATCGTCCCAAAACAATGGTCAGAGTCCAATATTATCCTTCTCTATAAGAAAGGAGACAAACACGAAATCGGAAACTACCGCCCTATAAGCCTTATGTCTAATATCTATAAAATATTTGCCAAAATTATATTAAAACGGATTGAAGGAACTTTAGATGAACATCAACCTATTGAACAGGCAGGCTTTCGTAAAGACTACTCTGTAATAGACCACATACATGTAGTACGCCAAATCTTAGAGAAGTATAATGAATACCAGCAAACATACTATATTGCATTCGTAGATTACAGCAAAGCATTCGATTCTCTGTTTCATGAAAAGATATGGGAGACTCTTAAGGAACAAGGAATTGAGCACAAGTACATTCGCCTAATAAAAAATGTATATAGTCATAGTACTGCAAGAATTCAACTAGAAAAAAAAGGCAAATCATTCAAAGTACAAAAAGGCGTGAGACAAGGAGACCCCCTGTCTCCAAAAATATTCTCGGCGGTACTGGAATCAATATTTAGAGCTCTCAGGTGGGAAAATGTTGGGATCAATGTAGACGGAAAACCATTAACACATTTAAGATTCGCAGACGACATAGTCTTATTTGCTGAAACACCAGAAGACCTAAATAGAATGCTTATCGAACTGGCATCGGAAAGCGAGAAGGTAGGGTTAAAACTAAACCCTGAAAAAACAAGAGTAATGACAAATGGAAAGCAAACTACAATAAACATAAGGGACACTCAAATTGACTACACTGATGAATATATCTACCTAGGACAGCTAATAACGCAAAATGATTCTATACGCAAAGAAACAGAAAGAAGAATTACCAACGGCTGGAGAAGGTACTGGAGCCTAAGAGAGGCTATGAAAGATAAAAATCTTCACATAAATACAAAAAGTAAATTATTTAACACCTGCGTACTACCTGTCCTTATGTATGGCAGCCAAACTTGGGCCTTGACACAAAACGTAATCAACAAACTCTCAACATGCCAACACGCAATGGAAAGGAGTATGCTAAATATTAAAAAGGCAGATAGAGTGAAAAACCGCATCATCAGGAATAAAACAAAGGTCATAGATATAACATCGAAAATCAAGAGATTGAAATGGAGATGGGCTGGCCATATGATAAGAGGAAAAGACAAATGGAGTAAAATTGTTACAAGATGGTACCCTAGACTAGGCAAAAGAAAAAGAGGAAGACAACCGAAAAGGTGGGATGACGACATCAGACAAGTAGCAGGAGTGACGTGGAACAGAGTGGCTCAAGAAAGAAATGAATGGAAAAGGTTGGAGGAGGCCTTTGCCGACTGGCAAACAGATCATCAAAATATAAAGAAGAAACAAATACTAGAGTACAATTAATTGAATAATTTTATCTAGATGTTTACCTTATATGTTTTAGAGTATTAAGTTGATCTGAATAAAAAGGCTATTTATTTTATTTTTTTATTTATTTTTACTATTTATCAGTTATCTAGTACCCATAACACAAGCTATTGGGGCTTACTTTGGGGCTATAGATTGCGATGTGTCCTGTTATATATTTATGTATTAACTAAACTACACTGAAACTAAAACTGCTATATACTTATGTATAAATATATAGAAGGACATTACACACAATAAATATATGTGTAGATATTAATATACACATATTTATTGTGTTTATAGTGAGATTATTGAGTTTAAGAAGTGTTATACCAGGATCAGGAATATTGCAGTAGTTGTTCCACTGCAGCGAGTCGAGGGGCTTCTTGCAGATGTAGGGGAACTTCTTGGCGCAGTTGTCGTCGTTGAGCGTGCCGTCCTGCCGCATCACCACGCAGCCCTCCACCCCCCCCGCGTCGTTGGGCTCCCCGGGGCCCCAGCAGTCGTACACGTCCCCTATAGGCAGCCCTGGAACAGTTCTATCGATCAAATTGGATATTTGACTCCAATTGTTAGGATTCCATACCCGAAGGGAAAAAAGAGCCCTTTTACGGAGACTTCGCTGTTCGTCCGTCTGTCTGTCACCAGGCTGTATCTAATATATACGAATTAATCCACACCTTGTATACTTATGTTACAAATATTTTTATTCGGTAAGTAATTGTGACAAATGACATCCGGCATCTAAGTGACTGATGACATCCGGCTTGGCATGGACAATAAACAGCTAACCATTATGACCTTATTGGATTTCAGCAACGCTTTTAATACTGTCGATTTTGACATCCTACTTGGCCAGCTGCGTTCTCTCAACATATCTCCAGCAGTTATTGACTTGTTTCGTAGTTACCTTCAGGGTCGCCGGCAGCGCATTCGCGCTGATGATACTTATTCATCATGGTGCGATATTGCTGCTGGCGTTCCTCAGGGAGGCGTGTTGTCACCATTACTCTTTACTATTTTCATTAATGCAATCTCTCAAAACCTTTCTTCTCTCTATCATATGTATGCAGACGATGTCCAGATTTATGTGCAATCAACTTTGGAGAATCTTCCGGCAGCTATTGCTAAAATGAATGATGACTTGGATAAAATCCTTGTGTGGAGTAAAACATTTGGCCTCAGTGTCAACCCAAGAAAATCTCAAGCGATTATCATTGGCAGTCGGAGACAGATGTGTAAAGTTGACAGATTATCCTTACCGCCTATTTTATTTGATAACATTGTGATTCCTTACTGTGATGATGTTAAAAACTTGGGAATTTATTTAGATAGTACACTCAGCTGGACTCGACATATTAGCGAAATCAGCAGGAGAGTGTTTGCGGCTTTGGGTTCGTTGCGTCGCCTTCGAAATTTTCTTCCAATTCCTACCAAAATTATGCTCGCACAGACCTTACTCCTCCCTATTTTAGATTATGCAAAGCATTAAAGCGTTGTAAAGCATTGTTGACTTAACCGTAGACCAATTGAATAAGCTTGAGAGACTTCAAAATGCAATGATTCGGTTCATATTTGGGTTACGTAAATATGACCACATCTCACATTTTCGTTCTCGTCTTATTTGGTTACCCATTCGACTTCGCCGGAATATGCACATCCTTTCTGTTCTGTACTGTGTTCTTTTTCATCCTTCTGCGCCCCCATACTTAAAAGAAAAGTTCAACTTCGTGGGATAGCCTGACGAGGTACTTCGTTCTGCAAGAAAACTAACTCTAAGGGTGCCCACACATAGTTCGACTTTCTTTGGTAAGTCTTTTACGGTAAAGGCCATAAAGCTCTGGAACGTCCTTCCGCTTGATATCAGGGAGGCCAATTCTGTTAATATCTTCAAGAAACGTTTAAAAGATCACCTTTTGTCTCAACTTCCTGGAGTCAGTGGCAGCTGATCTCTATGTTACTTATATTATATATCTTATATTTTGTCACTCAGTAAGTACTTAATTGTGGGTTACCTGGTAGAGATCACTTTAGTGATAAGGTCGCCCTTTGGGTTTCTCTGTTTTCCTTTCGTTGTAATTTTATGTACTCATTTTAAGCAATAAAGATATTTAAATTAAATTAAATTAAATAAGTATTTCTGTAAGTATTTATTTTAATTTGAAACATTTATTACTCTATTTGAGGGTTTTGTAATTATTTATTAGAATTTATTATATACATAAATATTTATATATTATATTATTATTATGATTATGTAAATATATATATATATATATACATACGTATTATTATATATATATTTATATAGTGTTATGTGATATTTTCTTCAGTTTTATTGTTTCTATTGTACCACCTACCTCATTATATTCCAATCACCGCTTCATACCCCGATGGTTGCCTGGAAGAGATCGCTGTGTAGCGATAAGGCCGCCATATGTACATTAGTATAACTTTTGTGTATTTATCAATGTTTTCTCATGTTTTATTGGTGTACAATAAAGAATTTTCTATCTATCTATCTAATTTTGAAACAAAGTTTATTTTCGGACGGTAGCGCGCAGGAGCCTAGGTGAAAGAAAATTAATTTTTCCGTCACGAAAATCTCATCATATTTTATACATTTCATTGTTATAAGTATCATTCTTTTTAAAAATTAATATGAAGGTAATATTTATTTAAAATGGAGTTTTGTTTTAGGTAGGTATTATTCCAAACTTTGATTCTACAGAGTGTTCTCAGGTTGCAGTGTTCTCTGAGAGGCACTCAGGTCTTTAGGTTACTTACCATCAACAGTTTCAAACACTTCTTTCACGTTGGGAGTGGATACTCCGATGAATATCCAGCTGAATGGTTGAGTCTTGTTCCAGTGCTCGATCACCGCTGCCACCTCATCCTCGTCATCAGGATAGAACATCCTGGCTCCTTCCATCTCGCATTTCGCCTTTGCATCGTCCCACGTCTTGTGGATCGTTTGGATCTTGTAGAAAGCTCTCGTCGCCTCCAAATAAACGTAATCCCTCCGAAAGAACTTCACATTTGGTTGGGAATCTTAAAAACGTAATCACATCGTAACATTTGAATGATATTTTAATAAATTCACTTATATTTAAATCGTTCGAACAAAGGAATTCGCAGAATATAAACTATATACCCTATCTCAGTATAGGTATAATAAACGAAAGATTACAATATCACAACACTTAATTACTTACAAGTTAAATGAGCTAAATACTGCACAAGGATGAAAACAGATAAAAAATTATAAGAAAACATTTTTATCGAACATTTATGTAGATGTACCTATGCTAAATAATACGACATACGTGTGGATAGAACGTTGTCGTGAACTTGAGTGAAGCTAATAAAACTAAGAAGATTCACTTGACCAGAAACAGGAAAACTCGAGTTCACGTTCGCTTCGCTTCAGTAGAAATAATTTATAATACATAACAATAATTTACGCGCATATTGGTAGATCCGACGGTCTTATCTCAGACGCATGTCGACCCACTCCATGACTTAGCAGTTAGATCATCACATCTCATTTGTAAGCCGTGGTACTTACCTTTTCGCTGTCGATTATTGCAAATACATAATGCACTCTCTCACACTCCATTGGTACTTTCTTATTTTTGTTTGTACAATATTTAAGTCAGTTTGAAGGTAGGTACTTATCGTGAAAATATTACGTGTAAGAGAAGCCTACATTTCTCATTAGACAAAATATTATGTGGGGAAGATAAGTATGGCTCGTTGTACAATTCGACCCTTGAAAGCGCCACCAATCAATACAGAAGATGTAAGTACCTACAATCTACTTAATGTATTGTGCTAACTGCTATTGCCTAGCCTATTGTGCTAAATCCGTGTATACTGTAAATAAGTATAATCTTTCACCCTTCTAAATTTAACCTAATTTGGTTCAGTAGTTTTTTGTAGGTACCTACTACCTACCTATAGGTATGTAACAAATGTAGATAGGTAGGTACACTCTCACCGCACATAGGTTTTCGCCTTTATAGGTAATATTAGTGTGAAATATTATTACGATTTTCCTCTAGTTTAAAAATAATTAGCTAGGTGCTTCTAGGTTTAATTAGTTGTGGTGCTGGTCCGATACCTGTCCAAACGGCAAACCTCTTGAAGACCGTAAACAACAAGCGTAATTTGTCATTATTTAATAATCAACCATTGTGTACCTACCTATAAAACAATGTCTAACTACTTGCAACATATTCGTAAGTTAGGTAAGTTACGAATAAGTACGTAGGTACAACATCATTATAATATTATGTAGGTAGCTTAAGCACGTCGAATGTGAGAATAATATTTTCAACAGGGAAAGAACCGCAGCTTTGCATTCGGCATTGATATTACAGTGATAGGCAACTTTAAATAGCCAACTGTACAACCCGTTTGTGTATCGACATTGTGTATAAGGTTATGGGTCAAATCAGACCGCCATACTTAACGGTTACCAACGGGTCTGTTCATTAAAAAAGCTAGTTGAAGCAACCCGGACTAGCGAGTAGCGAGCCTTTTCGAGGGTGGCAGACTGTGTTTTTGGAGAAATGATGACCTAAGTGCGTAACTTACCCTATGGAACACAGAGGAAAGAAAAAGCCCAAACTTGTAGCACAAACTTAGTTAAGTATCTAATTTTTTACTCTGATCATAAATCGAAAAAAGCAGTCAGTCATAACCGGATATAATATATTTAGGTATACCTACTCAGGTATTTCACGTTCGGACTTAAACTTAACTTCGAATTCTCGTAGATAGATATTAGGTATGTGCTTTTGTAGCGACTAGCTTCTTGATATCAGTTGCTAGTTATGGTCTTATTAAAACATAGTGATATAAACCAATATCGCGAAATGGCTTGGTGGAGTGTGTTTGCTGGTATAGTACGATTCACGAAAGATGACCCCAACTGGCGGGTCTTTTCTTCATGTACACTCATGAAGAAAAGATTTAAGCCAAAATAATATTTTAATATTAGTTAAATAAGACCATATATATTAGTTAAAATAAATAAGACCATAATATTAGTTAGATAAGTCCAAAGAGACCTAAAATAGGCCCGCCATTTGTGGTCATCTTTCGTGAATCGTACTATAAGTAGGTAACTACAGCCGAAGGATCCAACCAGACCTGGCCTGAGTCAATTCAGAAATTATGAAATTCTAAAGAGGCCCGTGGGGGAAATGAACCCCGTACGCACCTGCGTAGGGGTATCTCCTAGCCCGACAATCTACAGCATATTCTAAAGCAGCCAGCTGGTATTTGGCAGAACCATCCAAGAGATGGCTGCGGTGGCTGCAGTACTCTATGCAAGACTGAACTAGCCCCTGGTAGGTATACTTTTTTTTTACTCTCTACAAGTTAGTAGGTACTTGACTGCGATCTCGCCTGATGGTAAGTGATGATTCAGCCTAAGATGTTATGTTATGTTATGAAGGGTAAGTAAATTTACCCCAACGGTTTCTTCAAGCATCCCACCAGAACGCTAAATCGCTTGGAGGTGCGTCTTTGCTGGTAGCGTGGTAACTAGTCACGGCCGAAGCCTCCCACCAGACCAGACCTGAGCCAAGTTAGAAATGATAAAATTCCTAAGTGACCCATGGCGGGAATCGAACCCGCGACCTCCCACTCGAATCCGAGCGCGCCGCCACTGCGCCAGGGAGGTCGTCAAAAAAAATTGTACATACGTGCCACGAAAGATGAGACTTGTATCGCACCTCCCACGCTCATTCCGCCGCCACGAGGACGGCCGAAATCAAACGATGTTTTGATTTGAGAATGCCAAGTTTTTTGGCGGTAGTCTTGGCTTAAGCTTCAATGGCTCTACCAAAGTTAATTATAGCTGAGATGTTGAGGCCCAGTTCCTAGGATGTTAATGTGGTCGGTTATATAGGTACCGATATATTTCGGAAAGTGGGAGTTTTGGTAAAGCTATGAGGTGAAGAAACTTCTTTTTGCTGTCAGTAGACACACCTGCATCTTAGAGGCGTTGAACTATACCAAATTGGCACTTCCCCAGACCCAAGTCATAGATTTCTTTAAGGGTGGAGGTCATCAAAATTTTGGTTTGGCACGCTAACTATACTTACGGCCATGGTCAATCTATCCCAATCAGAGAGGAACCAGTAGAACCAGTCGCAAGCTCCACTAATTTTTCGACTTATTGTAGTATGTACTTCTGTGGCAAACTGTGGCAACTAAGCAAATGCTCGATTTAACTGTGAAAAAAAAAACATCATGAGGAATCTTTAGAAATTAGCGTGTTCTACATTGCAAAACTAGCCAGAGTTGCGATATACGAGTACTTTATGGTAAAAAAAAAAGAGTTGAAACGAGGCCAGTAAACAATCGATATTTTTCATCCATAATTTCAAGGCTCAAACACAAAGGTCTGCCCGCGAAATTCAAATTTTATTTGGTTTTTCCCAGTTTGTAACCTAATGATTGGTTTACGGCAGGAAAATTGCGGGTATGCCAGCATTATCTTGTAATATTCATATAAAAAACCTTTGCGTAAAAATGTCCGAGAGTCGACCACTTTGTATTTCTAAACTCTGACTGATTTCTTTGAATGGACACTTGATATAAACATAATATGGAGTAATTTTACTGCCATAACCTATTATTGTGTTATTGGACGACCGAATGACGTAGTGGTAGCGAACCTGCCGTCTGCGCCGGAGGTCATGGGTTCGATTCCCACTACTGGTAAATGTTTGTGTGATGAGCATGAATGTTTTCCAGTGTCTGGGTGTTTTTTAATAAATTATATTTATGTTTATTACGCTTACTTTGGGGCTAGAATGCGATGTGTAAAATGTATATATTAAATAATTTATATTTATTTATTTACTATCTTATAAATTCCGAAAAACCTTCTGCTTTTCAGTTCGCCTAAATTTTCCGTAAGTTTATTAATACGAACAACTGTTTAGGGTTTTAAAAAATAAAAGACAATAATATTTTTATATTGAGGTGTAAGTTTATTCGCGTAACAATGTTTCATACAAATTTCCTCGTTTTGTACACACCTTTTCACGTTTGTTTTGTAGTTTTTTATCTTTTATAAAAGTTGACTCTAAAATTTTAACATATCATCATGTCTGTTCCCTCTTTCTAGCTCGCTTCACCGCTGTTAAATTATACATAACAAAGGTTGCTAAGGCAAAGTATTGAGGAAGGGAATAAGATATATAGTAAAAATTGCGGGCATTTAACGAATTGAGAAATTACTACTTGCAAAAGAAACATTTTCATACAATCGGAATGGGTTCTGAACTTGAAAAATCAGCCTTCCAATATAATTCGCCGTGGCACTAGATCAATTGGGGGTGGAACATCCGCACCTTCACAGGAAACACACAGACAGATACAAACCAGAAATCACAATTTAATTTTTATGAAATGACATTGAATTCTTAAACATTTATAACTCCTACTGAAGATGGCTCAAAAAATTCATGTTTTTATATTTGGCGTAACATTTGTGTCCAATAGACATTCTATTGCATAAGCAATTTGAGATTTCAAAGCCAAACTACCACAAAAATACTGTGAATAAATAATTAAATAATAATGTAACTTATATCTGTATTGATGGACAATCTCCCAACTATTTTAGTGACAAAATTTCGGAAAAAGTTTTATAAATGCGAAATTAAAAATGAAGATGTAAGCCTTCATAAGTTAGTTGAGATATGTAAATAATAATAAATGAATGATTGTCTGTGGATTTCCCTGTGAAGTGGATGTAGGGCGAGGCAGGGCACGCCGGGCGGCGCACTATGTATGTATACAATTTTGCTAATGGACATTGCACAAATCACACTGGTATCAGTGACAGGCCTCGAGGCCGCCAGTTACACCTAAGAAAAATTCGTCACTAAATAACAACTAAGTAAATCACTTTAAAATCAATTCATAATGTACATTATTCATCTTATCCGAGTAAACAAATCTAATCTGCTACAAAAAATTAGCAAATTTAAATACAAAGATCACCTAGTCCGTCCTATGTAAAATTAATCGCTTAAGTATTAGAAAAACACGACAGAGGGAGTGAGCCGCTCGCGCTTGGCACTCTTGTGATATATAACTTATTATGCTTTCCGGTGTACATTCAACGAATGAATAGCGAAAGATATTGCGTTGACACATTAAAAACTAAAAAAAAATTACTGTACATTTAATATTTTATATGTAAATATTTGTACATATTGCACTCTGAAGTAACAAAAAAATTATTAAGAAAAATCTGTCCAAACGAACAATAATTATTAATAATTAATTAATATGTATACGCTGAACTAAAAATATCTCAGTAAATACAAATTCAATGTAATCAATTAGTCTCAATCACAATGTTCGTAGCTCGTATATTAGTTCTAAGTCCCTACGGCTTACAAAGCTTAGAAAGATAAATACAGAGGTCATTTACAAAAAAAATATACTTCTACCCAAATTATATAAAAATAACAACAGCCATCTGTACTTTCTTAGATGAATAAAATAAGACATATGTCGAACATATGACAAATAGAAATAAAGTATCTATGTACAAGGTATATCCGCCTCGCGACTGGACGTGCCCCGTTGTCGCTTCTATACTCGCATCCGATACGTAAATAAATAGAGATAAAGGCAAAGGGCAACCAGTTGTGACAGCGCACCATCCAACCAACCAACCCATCCGCTTGCAGTCTTGTCGACTCTCGTATTCTCGTCTCTCGTCCCGGCCCTGCTCACCGCTTGTACCGCGCGACGCGTCGCATACAGCGCCTAACGCGAGCGCGGCGTTGTCTGCCGCGCGAACGCCACGGCGCGTCATGCGAGCGCCGCGCCTCTTCGAGCGATATAAACTTATTTTCATACTAATATTCCATTATCAGCTAGAGACACAAATTATATTAGGGTATTTACTTATTAATTTCTCGTGTGAGATTATTACGTACTTAATAAATCTATTACAATTTCGAAATTGAATAATATGTATCAAATACGACCGGCTGTGCACCGACGGATGCCGTAAACTATGAAGCTATCCGTTATGATTCCCTACGCGTCGAATGATGTATAACAATTTACTTATCGAATGGCAGTTATATTTGTCACAAACTTGAGATGCAAAATATACGGGCTATGAAGGTACGCTCGGAACGGGCGATGGAGACAGGAGAGCAGCAAGCCAGCGAGCTCAACAAATGTTAGTTATATAACGCTTGTAGTTCTAGATATCGCGTTACACCTGGACGCATCTTCGTCCCTCGTCTCAATCGCGCGTTGTCAAAAGATACCTTCGCGCTTCGCGGCGCTGGCGCATCTCAGTTATAAGGCATCGTATCATAGCGTAAAGTTACTCGTGACGGTTAACCCCTAACGCTCTTAGACATAATCCTAGATACTTATAGGTCATATAAAACTCGCTATGACCACAATCATACCAACACATGAACATTCGCATAATGGCAGTGTGTGTTGTCAATGCGCCCCTCGAACGGCGGAGACACGTAAGACACTCCAGTGACGTTTGTGCTTCGTTAACTATTTTAGAAATCGCCTACCGCTACAATAAAATTATATACAAGTTCGAAAAGATGCAATACAAGCGGACTAGCGCGCGGTCCGCGGTGCCAGCTCGGGTCGTGTCACACTGAATCTTTTATACGTACATTAAGAAATGCTTCCAAAAACCTCAGGCATACGTATCATGTAAACCTACAACACACTCAGTGGCATGTAAAGAAGACACATTCAACACGCACCAGACAGAGACTTATATTTATATCTTAATCCCGTTAATGTTAATGGATGGTGAAGAACAGGCTAGCGGCGAGTGATGCACAGGAGCGTTCGCTACTGGTTTCCCACGGCCTTCCACGATAATGCACTGGGCCTCTAATTCTCTATGACCTAATTGAAATATTCTTCGTTACTTAGTTTCGCCAGCATTTAGCACAATTTTCAACGAAGGAGACAGCCACAAAATAACTCGGGTAACTAAAATTGAAATTTAGTTACCCGAGTGATTATTTTACAAATATCGCTCTCCATTTAATTTTCGTAACTCCAAAAATGTTTTGTCCACGAATTTTTTTGTCCAAACTACGTTTATACCCAAATTGCATTTGGGAATCAATATTTATTCTGTTCTTGCTGTGCAAACGGTGGTGGACTATGGACGTATGCGAAATTTTTATTAGGCCCAGGTGAGAAAATGTTTCGAATTTGTGCCATAGAGAATCAGATTCCAATACACTAAAGAGGAGTGGTAACTGGTAACCGGAATGCGAACATCTAGGGTAATGTTTTTAGTGCGAACGACACTGCACAAGTCAAGAAGACATCGCGGAAATTTTCTTCGCGTTTTCATTTTATTATTGGTGATAAACAAAAAAAAAACACGCTTAATTTATGCATCAACAACGCTTACTGTAATTGAGATCGATTAATTTTAGGGTTCTATATACTATATGACATTCCATTCAACAATGTAGGTACACAGTAACAGGTAACGCGAAATAAGGCATTTCGTATGTGTAATAAATTTGTGTTTATTTGGGCAGTTTGTTTATCAAAATGTGATCGTGTTAGCTAACTGGTTTTTATATGAATTCTCTTATAGTATTACAGTTGGGGACAGATTTGCTTTTGTTTTATTTATTTTTAAATATTATTTACTTGTACGTCACATTGCGCGCATGTCTACTATTCGTTAACCTTTAAGTCTATGCCAATATTGTTCCCATAAAAGTACATAGTAAGCTCGGCCAAACAGTTCAATAAATACAAATCAGCTGCCATTAATTTGGATTGTACTTACTTTTATGTACAAGGAAAAAGGCCTGTCATTCAAAAATACAAGATGGCGCCATAAAATTCAAGATGGCGATTACTTTAGCCTTTTCAAACGTCTGTATTTTTATAGAGACTGCTATCCCTTAGACATTTTGTAACAAGCAATTCAACAGGCCCTTAATGTTAACGAAAAAACAAACAAATATTTACAAAAGACAGATTATAAATAAAATCGAAGTGTGGGGACTATACCTCTAGCATCATACCTACATAACAGCTGCCTGAACTTACGCGCAATACAACGACGCAATTATATGTACATTACATTACATACCTATTATTTTACATATTATTACAAGTGTGTGAAGTCTGCGATTAACAACGGACATAAATTGGGCTCATCCAAATCTGTCCCCAAATCTAGTTTAAGAACAATTTTATACGTGACACGAATTTAATCTATTTTGTTTGTATGAACTACGAACCTGTACATTATTGCCTATGACGACCTACGGTACCGTACATTGGACAACACTGCACGAAAATCATCCTGTATACGGTACGGTAATGGACCGAATCTGTGACAGAGTCAATATACAGTTAAATACATGAACGTAGGGAAAGCTAACGGCAGGTCTAGCCATATGACATTGCGATCCGATAAATGAAATGGAAATTCGAAATAAAATATGAAAATGATCGCTACATTCATCACGAGATTGATGAAATGAAATTCATTTCATTCTATTTGCATTCCATCCATCGGATCGAAATGTCATATGGCTGGAGCACCGGGCCGAATCTCGCTAAATCATAAGTAATATGACCAACAAGTGAACAAATGACATTCTTAACACTTGTCATCATCATCATCTGATATACATATTTTTATAATTCATCTCATATACTTGTATTATTTAAACGATTCGAAAAGAGATTACCTGTCTGAATAGTTTCAAAAGATTTCAATTGCGTAGGACATAATGCACTGTTCACAGCGTATTTAGGGCCTAACACATCTCAGAATAAGTGTTGGATAGCTAGCTTATTTACAAGTTTTGTCTTCATCATTAGACATAAAAAAGTGATCTGTTAGAATCACTTGCCTAGTCAAACAGGCCTTAAATATCGGTTTTGATATCGTTTATACAACAACCCTTAAACGGAGTCATTCGCGAGTTTCTCGTGATTTCATTGCTGTTATATTTAGTGAGATACGGTCCGATTTTAAATGTGCATTTTAAAATAAATACATCCTTATTCATGATTTTTCAGAAAACTCATACACAATTTCGAATTTATTTTAGTCATTTGATTTGACGCTATTGCGTTGGAGCAAAATTTTGTTTGCGAGACCCCAAATACGATTTAAAATCGACTCGGGGCAGTGTAATCATAGGAGGAAATGAATCACCCTGTATATACAGATACACGCTCTAAACTATAAAAAATACTTGAAATGAGAACTTACCCACTGATTGTCGAAAAATGTATACTCCACAATAGTAATTTGCAACAATTCTATGCATCCTGATTGGCTGAATTTGCTGTTCACATTATTCTCAGCCAATCAGGGCGTAGAATTGGCTGCTAATGACCATTAATACGATTTTCTGACTGTCAGCAGGCTGATGATTCTTTTATGAAAGCTACCGCGACAGTAGAACATCTAAATGTAATAAGACACACTTATGTCAGACTACTCAAGATACGCCAACATGTATAAACGTAATCACAGCAATAAATTATGAATTAGGGTGTTATCACACACGCCGGTCACATTACAGCCAACAAGTCATGGTCAGATCAGAGATGCGACCGATGTGTGTGAATGGACCCGCATTCGTTAAGTCAAGGGACGCGGGCGATGGCAATGGAGCATGGAGTCGTAACTAAAATCGACAGAACACGATAACACGTCAGGCATAAACTATACATAAACAAACACGGAACTGCACACGTATCTGTAACTCGCTGCCTATCAGAAAATGTTACACACATACATATATTTTTTATCCATTGAAGGTTTGCTACTAAAATGTTATTTTTATTTCATAGAAAACCTTCAATGGACAAAAGTAAATATCAGTGACTATTATTCTATGATAGGCAACGACTTACAGAATACGTGTGCTGGCGTAGGTATGTGTAGGCTACACAGGCACATGATTGGTCCGGGAAAAAAAAATAGCTCCTTTTCTTTGAAATTTGTACCTTTAACGCTATACACCATGTTCAGTGAAACGTCCTGCGAATCACAAGTGAACACGTATAATAATCATGGTTTTTGAAAATTCGACCTTAGCATTGTGGCAACTGTTGTCGCATTTTTTGAACAATTAATCATTGCCACAATGATGGGTTTTACTATTATATGAAAAAAGGCCTTTTGTTAGTTAAAAATGTTAAGAGGTGCGCCTGCGCAACTTATCGAGGATTGAGCAATGTTCAGAATTCAAAACTAGCGGAGTTCATACATAAAAGCTCCAGGGCAACCTCACAGAAATGTGTGCAATGGCAATACAAAGTTAGACAATTTTCCTTCGGTGAAAACTTTGTTATGCAGATTTTTGGCCATCGATATGTGTCAATAACACAAAATTTTTCAGCAACTTTTTCTTCAGCCTTAAGCCGTGTGTTAAATTGCTTCAGAAGAATTTTAATTTATATTCTTTGTATATTGTATTACAAAAAGCTTCTTTGTATGTATGTCTTAAAAATCATTGCCTGTGTAGTATTTATTGAATTCTACACCACATATCAACGTCAGAATGATTAATCGGATCGTCGGCGGACTTCACTGTATCCATATATACATTATACAATATGCATACATATATGAATGTATAAATCGAATATATAAATCGAAAATGTCAATCAACGTACAGTTAATTTTGGTAAAATAACATAAATATCAACTTTTTTTTCACCCAATAGAAACATCTCTTCTCATATATATTACTTTCTTTTCTCTTTTATAACTCTCGTAGCGTACGTACGTATGCGTAATTTAGGAGGGTGTACTTATACAAGTCTTATCGTCCGGTCGCACCCGAGCGACCGGCTCGGCGACTCGGTAACTCGGCACCCAGTCGTATCTAAACTAACAACACTAAATATATTCTCGGAACGTTCAACAGCACATATATTCACTATACTCGCACGTACCACCACTGTGTGGTACCATCACTATGTGGTAAAATTCACTGTCCTTATAAATATAGTTTGATCACCGTCAGGTGTGTCCGTGCACTTCACTTAAACTAGCCAGTCTATGAGCGTTCTCTCCGGAGGGCGGCCAACGGCCTCCCGCGTCGCACCCTGCACCCACGGTACAGGATACACCCACTGTACAGCATACACCCACTGTACCTACAGGATACACCCACTATACATATAGGATACACCCACTGTACATATAGGATACACCCACTGTACATATAGGATACACCCACTGTACATATAGGATACACCCACTGTACCTACAGGATACAGCCACTATACTTGTAGGATACACCCACTGTACATATAGGATACACCCACTGTACATATAGGATACACCCACTGTACATATAGGATACACCCACTGTACAGGATACAACGACCTTCCAACTATCAACACTGCTCAAATCAGGCGAGTTACTCATCCCCCCATTCGAATCATTAAAAACCTAAGCGTCTCTAAAATCTAAACGCTTTCCAGCGACGGAACCTGTCGAAACGATAGTCTGACTGTTACCATGTAACTGTGTACAAGCTACCGTTTCAAGAATACTTGGAAAGCGTTTAGAAATTATTATCGATTTCAACAGTGTTGTTCAGACGAATTGTCACAGCCGTTATTCTTATTCCAAACTTCATTTCTCCCTCAGACATTTCTTATTATGCTATATACAATTTCATTGAATTCATGCAATTAGATTTTTTTATATTATAAAAATAATCTAGATGCATATTCATTAGTTCAAATAATAGTAGGTATATGAATTCATTGAAATAAAAATAATAGCGATTAAGTTTTAGACTTTAAACGTAGCGCAGAAAATAGTAGTGGCTCTTTCATAACAGTTACTATAAAAAGAGATATCACTAAGCTTTAGAAGCAGTGTTATCCCTTTCTGCAGTCACCGTTGCGACAGTGATGGACTGCTACTATTTTTGGACGCGCTAATTTTAGGCTCTCTAAAACCGAATCGCTACTAATACATCCGAGAAATGAGTGTGTAACTGTGACATTCGTGCCGATAGTATCGGGTCTCGTTGGAACGCGGGCGGCGCGGAGATGCGAAACGAAAGGCCGCGTAAACAAAGCGAGGCGGCGCTAGAGGTCGGCGGGGTGGTCGAACAGCGGCGGCGGTTGAGTCGAGGACAGGTCCGCCACGTCCCAGATTTCCTCCAGGAACGGGGGCAACTTCCTGTTCTTGAGCTTCAGAGAGATGCACATGTTAGAGTTCTGCATCCCTAGCGAGCGCAGTTCCGACAGGATGGTCAGGATCTTGCCGAACATGACCGGACAGCGCGCGGAGCCGCTCTGCTGGTTCAGGATGTACACCCGCAGCGTGTTCAGGTAGTACTGCTGGATCTCCTCAACGAGCTGGGGGTTCTCCAGGCCGGGCCGATCTGGAATTAACATAAATTGAATTGTTAAAATCGACCCCGCGTGAATAATGTATGGCAGTTTTAAGAATTGCTTTACGCAGTGGAAAAATACGATTATTTAAACGAGGCGAATTAAATCTTCGTCGCGTCGCGGCGAAAAGTTTATGTAACTAGATCTTAGTATCCCATTAAGAGACGCAGAACGCAAAGGTTCTAAGCTTTTAGTAACAATAAAAAATCCCATGTGAATTTTAGGTCTATGCCCATTATTACAGTGATTTTCACCTCACATTCATGCTAGACCATTCTGAATTAACAATTTTTAATATCAAAACGATCTTGAATCTTGTAATGATTAAAAGTGTGTGAAACCAAATCAGCTTTATTTTTTAACACAGAAATGACAGTAATCGCAAAATACATTTAAACGTCTCCGCGAAATAAAGCGATTATGAACATCATAAACAGTGCACCTTATACCAGCATAAGCATTTCTGCACTTCTGTCACTATTGCAGTGGTGTAGATTGGCGTCACTATTGCATTGGTCGCTTCTGTCACCATTGAATTGAAGACAAAAGTGCGTCGCCAAATTTCACCACATTCCAAGCTCCAAATAACCTTCATTTCGTTTCATAGATTCGCCCACAAGAATTTTATATAGCCTACGCCCTATAGCCTTCCTCGATAATTTTTCAACTCCAGAGATTAGTGCGTTCAAACAAACGAACAAACAACTTCAGCATTATTATATTGGTATAGATTCAACGTACTAACCTGAGAAAATAACGATGGCGGTTAGAAGCGCGTAGTGTACATTGTCCCAGGACATGGCGTACATGCAGCGGCAGAAGTGCAGTAAGTTCTCGATGACGTAGCCGAAGCCCGCCTTGTTGTATATCTCGCGGGTGTACGCCTGGTTGGTGGCGAACATGACGCTGTCCGTCGACATGTCGTACCGTCGAGACACTCGCAGCATCATCACTTCACTTGAACACGCCTGTAGAAGAATCGTATTATCTGATTATATATTCTGATGACCTTTAAGAGCAATTTTTTGTGTCATCAAAAGTCCTTAAATGATATCATGGTGTTATTGATCATTTATGTACAAAATGAATAAAAATGGACCCAAGATTGAACCTTGTAGAAGAAACACTTTTGATGAATCTTTATTACTTTGATTTATCTAAATAAAACGCAATGCTGCTTGCGTTTTTAAAACCAAATAAAACATTGATACAATAATGAATAAGTTTTATGATCGACATAATCAAATGCCTTCGAAGGGTACAAATTGGAATGCATCATCATAGAAGCAATTCCTTCCTTTTCTTTAAGACGAGTTTACAATGCATTAACATGGCAATCGTGATGTGTAAACAGCTACTGTGGTATCACTATGAAACGTAGACACCGTGTCGAATAGACTTACAATAGGACATAATGTGTTAGCACTAACCTTTAAAAGCGTAATCTGATCAGGTTGAGAGATCTTCGCAAAGCCTGGTAGGCCTTTAGCGAACTCGACGATCAACTGAACTGTGAGGATTGTCATCTCAATGATCTCACGGAAGGGTAGGTCCGACGATTCACCGCCGCTTTCATCTGACTCTGCTTGCCATGTCTGAAAAGTAAAATTAAACATTAATCTCATACAATATTTCATTTTACTGTTATTTTACATGGAACTGAACATAATTCGAATGTCCAGTCTTCAGTCCAATATTCATTAGAGAACAAAAAATGAAGCTCAAAAATCATCTTGCTTTTGTATCGAACAAATTAAATCAAAGGTAGAGAGAGTAGTGATTTATTTAGTTTGGTTTTTATTGTTTTCTTTCATTCCTGGTTTGTTTTGAAGGGTGTTTTAGAAAAGTGAAAATTGTATTTGGCTATTTATTTATAACTTTTATTTGCATTGCTACATTGCCTGCTTGTGCGGAAATATTACAGTTACCATTATTTAATAATAGATTATATGTAATAGATGTAAGGTAAATCTTATCGATACTTGCCTGTGTAACCCTTTTGAGATCTTCCTCGGAGGGCTGGTCGTACCCGTCTTGGTACCAAACGAGCCTCGCGATCAAGAACTGTTGGTTGGGGGTAAGTGGAGGGATGTTCTTTAGCCTGTTCTGTTCCAGGAGCTTTTCTGAGAGGAACCTCGGGACCACTTCGTGCTGCAAACATTCCAGCTTCACGTAGGAAACAACAAACATTAATCATTTGTCGTCGTTGAGATACAAGATATGCACACTCAACTAAATAATTTAAAAAATATTGGTTGTCTGTAAAGTCGGTTTACGGACGATAGATTTACGTGATAACGTCATAATCTCTCTCTCATTTCATTTCATCTCTCTATCATTTGTTTTATCGTGCCTCTCTATCGCTTGTTGCGCGCTCTCGCTTGCACGCACAGGCTCAGGTGGAACGTTACGCGGAACGTTACTATTTTTCATGAGTGCTGCTGGTGTTCATCAATTTATTAAACGTTATCACGTCAAAATATAATATATTCCACAACAGCTGATCCAACAGTTTGATTGTTTTTTTTTGATAGTTTCTGACATAGATCCTTAAAAATAAGTATTAATTTCAATACGGTAATGATGAATGATGCAGACTAGTATTTTAAAATATATCAGCTGTTATGAAATAAAGCTTTATACTTTTTGCAAATGAAAAATTATACTAAAAACGAAATATGGTGGGAAAAAGTAGCAATTTTCTACAAATTTACGAGTACTTGGAACTTATTACACTGATAAATTATTAAAATTGATATAGTAAAGCTGCGTACGGACTGTGCATACATTGGTACGCGTAGAATGAAAGAAATCAGTAGACAGGCAAGCAATGTTGTCGCTGCAATATGTCTGACAGGTGGCGCCACTATATTTGACTGGAAACAGTGCAGATTTCATTATTAAACTAATTTACGGGAAGGGAATTAAAAAGGTCGCATAACAACGTCGAGTAAACGTTTACAAAACGTTCTGATATGATATGGATGTAACATAGTCAGTTACGCGTGTCCTGGGAACGCGATCCCCGCAGCGAACCGCCGAGGGTCGATTTTTGGTCGCCAATAGAATTATGAAAATCTTGGCGAATGACTGGGGCTCGCGTAGCACTATGGATCGATCCATTTCGCGTTCAGGTTCGCGGAGATCCACACAGGTGCTTTACGCGTGCACAATGCGAGGACAGCGTAAGGTTAACCATAGACTATCCATTAAATCGGTCGTTGTCGTGCAATCGCTATGGCGCTACCTATTGGATCAGTTAGAATTGACCGTGTATTGGTGGTGGGTTTGGTATGGCAGTTACGTTTGACGGCACAATCGAATATTGATTCTTTTGCTTAGGTTATACTAATTGGATCATACCAATTTGGGCCTTGTATGGCGGACGGCGGACGTCAGAAAAGTCAACTCAAGACTCTTGTCTGTGTAAGGCGGTGGTCTGTAACAGACGCGTTAGGTCGCGTCCGGCTTGACGCTATACGCGGCCTGTGAATGCTTACTATGGAAATGTACAAGTGTGGTCTCGTCGTTCATGGGCCGCGTCAGGCGTGTCAGAGAGACCACCGCCTGACGTCGTGGTGCGCGTATTGTCATTGGTGACGCTATGACTTCAACAATGGCAGGCCAGTCTCACTTATCACGTGACCGTCCCGGCTAGAAGTAGGGGTCCGGACGCCAATATTTCAGATGGTTGCCGCTCGCGGGCCGAGTTGCACGCGCTAGTTCTGTACGGTCTATTTTACGCGCCGACTGACTACGGCAGCCCTAGTACGTCGTAAGAGATAAAGTTGGGCGATAGAAAGAGACCACAATATTGCGTTTGTTGCGTGTTGATTTTGAGGGTGGGGCCAGGCGCTATTGCGAACTGAATTGCACTTTTTGTGTCAGCGCTAGAGTCGCTATTTCTTTAAATCATCGTGCAGAGTGAGCCTTCTGTACTATCTACTGTAGTATTTAGTGTTACGACTTACGTGCCAATGGCAATGACGGAACGCACAGTCCGTACGCAGCTTACGAGTAATAATTTGAGATTAGAACTCACAATCCTGGCGGCCTCTGGCGGCGGCGGGTCGCACTGCATGATGGGCGGCATGTGGTCGTCCACCGTGGTGGTGCTGACGGGCAGCTTGTCCTTCTCGCGCTGCGCCTTCTTCTCCTTCCGCTTGATGGCGCACTGGTTCTCGGGCACCACGCACTCGGGCCGCATGCCCACCGCCAGGCACTTCTTGAGCCGGCACTCCTGGCACTTTCTCCGCATGTACATGTCCATTTCGCACGCGTGCCCGAACTTGCATATGTACACCGCGTTCTTTGTGACGCTCCGTCTGAAGAAACCTGGAATGTCATACATATTTGAATTTCGTTTTTTTACAAACCTTACGGGAATCATGGATTCTCTGGAATATTAAGTAACCTAGTGGTAACCTAGTAAGTAGTGTAGTGTTGTGAAGTAATCTAGAGTATAATCCAACTGTCTTTCAGCCCAATCGTTTCTTTGAGCTAGATACGAGTCTAAACTTTTTTTTTAATAATTAACGCGAGCAAACGAGCGGGCGTGTCACCTGATGAAAAGCTATCACCGCCGCCCATGGACATTTGCAGCACCAGAGGAACTGCAATAGCTCCATGTTATAGTTTTGAGGGAACACTGTTGCTGGTAGCTGGTTCCAGTTTGCATGTGCGTGCGAAAGAAAGATCTGGCATACCAGGTATAGTCGTGGAATGGATAGAACATGTTTCTATGCTGGCAGCTGGAGTATATGCAAAGAGAAAGTGGAAGGAGGAATCACTTAAAACAGCTCTTCAGAGCACTCCCCATTGGACAACCGATAGAACACACATAGAGAGCTGACGTCTCTACCGTGTTCTAAAGGTTCCAACTTGATAGTGAGACTTGGATCGTCAACAAGTCGTACTGCCCGCCTTTGGATCCGGTGAAATGGAAGTAGTTGGTCACTAGGTCCTGCAGCCCAAAGGTTGGAGCAGTACTCCATATGAGGCCGTACTTTGCTAATATCTTTCTATTTTTTGTAGAAAGTAACATATTTTTTATAACTTAAATAAAAGAACACTTTGTCGAACAGTAGGTAAGTATCTAAGTACTTTAGGCTGAGATAAGATAGCACAAAATTATGAGAAAGGTTGTCTTAAGGGCATCGGGCAACGACTCTAAAGTTACGAGGTGAATGTTTCTCTACATCAAATAAACAGAACGCGTAGTTAGAGGTTAAAAATAAAGACGCATTAGCAAGCGTAGGCATGAGATACCACACGTAAACAATTATCTACATTGAAATATATAGGCGAAATAAATATTTTACTCGTCCTATACCTAATTAAGGACATGTTTTATGTAAACAGTACATAAACATTAATAGATATTTCAATCCACGATCCCCCACTCTGTCAAACTCCATATGAATCGAATGAAACATAAGCGATTTTGACAGAGTGAGGCGCGTCTTCGTGGATTGAAATATCTATAAAAAGCACACTTCTGTGTGCATTGGTCGTATCCTGGCCCTAACTAATGGCGTAAATCAATATTATTAAACCTTACACAGGAGGTAGAAAATACTTAATTAAACAAAGGACACCCGGATGGTACGAAGTATATCTGGCTTGCGTTCTATAAGAGGGAGAGAGAGAGACAGACAGAGAAACATGCACAATTACATTAGCTTAGCAAAAAGTGTCGTTGCAACTTTTCGTATGATTTTTTTCCGTCTAGCCCCCTTTCACAACGCGCGATAAGGAACTTCGTTCAAAAAAAATTTCGATTCTAGTTTTTGAGCAATTCGTGAACAAACAAAACTCATGTATGCAAAAACCAACATACGAATAACGTGCCTATCAATAAAGTTACGAAACGGGACGAATTGACCTCCAATTTGAAAATAAAAGGGTGAATTTAAATTACTACTGTATAAAATACTAACATTGTCTGAGGGGAGAAGCGTTATCGTTATCAACACGAAGTATGGCGATGACGCAGCGAGTGCCTACTACAACAGTACAGCGTTTTAAAATATGACTGGTGATAACAATACAGGAGGTTCAGATGATCGGGGAGTAGACGTGAAGCAGACAGGCTTTGTGACGTGGTGTCTCGACCGCCACAATGTGCGAGCCTTGATAAAACCGATACAATGAGCCAATTCACCGCTAAATTGGAACATTCGTGGGCGCTTGGGCTACTATGACATCGTACAGCGTATGCTAATACGGTCTCGTACAAACTCGTCGCTACCATAACAAAGTTTACGCGAGTTGCGACGGAACAGAAATTGCAGTTGTTTCGTTGCGAAACCACTCTCGATGCAAGCTGCAACTCTGCCAAACGCATTGTACAAGAAATGCATTTGTAATGCATTACAAAGGGATTACTTTTAGAGACCTACAATATTGTCCATAGGCAAAACTAAATGCAGCCTAAGATTTTGAGACACACCGAACAAAAAAAAACCTATAGTTTTTTAAATCATCAGTTTTTTGCTTGATGCCCTATGATCAGTTAAGGGTTTGTGATACAAGATATCACTGTATGTATCACTTCTTTCTACATGAAAGAAGTTAAAACTTGACCATCAGGCATCAACTGCAGCCATCTAGCATTGTCCGGATACCCAATCCTTTACATTTTGTTTTACGTGAAGAGATGATGAGAAGAGCAAGACTTTCTAGATAACTGCGGCTTAGTTTTTTAGTAATGAGGTAAAACGTCGTTTTTCTGTTGTATTCTTCCGCAACGCTGCATCTCGCACTCGCCAACGTAGGTATTCGTAAGCGTCAGAAGAACACAAATAAACACAGTAAATCCTCTTAAGGAGATTTATCGAATTTATTTTTGTCTTTCTCGCTCTCACAGATACGTTGGTAGGTGCGACATGCAGCGTCGCGGAAGAATATAGCAGAAAAACGATATTTTACCTAATTACTCAAAAACTAAGCTAGTTATCAAAAATCGGTTTCCAAGCGTTTTTGGATATTATTATTACTGACACTTTAAAACAAAAATTACAATTACATCCAATGTAGTGTCCGATAAAAACTAGAAAAACTGAGATTTTGGAGAACTTTCTATCGAGAAAATTTTATCCAATCGTGTTTCTGCTTCTAAGCGATTTTAGATTAAAGACCCAAAATACATGACGTGTAAATTTGAAAGTAATTGTCTTTATAGTTTTTGAATAAAACTTCATTCAAAATCGCTTAAATACGGCTTCTATGCCGTTTTTCTTTGAATTGATTTTTCGGGGTCTGAAGTGTTTTTTGGTAAGTTACCTTTACATCCTTCGCACGTGAGCGCGTTGTAGTGGTACCCGGAGGCTCTGTCGCCGCACACGAGGCACAACTCCTCCTGCTGGCGCGGCGCGGGCCCCTTCTTCTGCCGCCGCGCCTCGCCATCTGTGCTGCAGCCGTTCACGCTCGACGCCGGTGACAGCTCCTCGCGACCTGGAAGAGGCAGAAAATTGGTGTTAGTATTAACAATAGACTCAGACTGCGCGAATATATCGCCAGTTTACTGGTGTCAAAAAAGTTAGTTTTGATACCAACGGCGTCAGTGGTAACTTGGTAAGCCGACCGCATTCGTATTGTCGTACCGTGATCCACGCCACAGATCCCTTCACTATGTTTATTAGTCCGCACGCGCGTTTCCACAGGGACGGTTTTTTCCATATTGTGGCCCTTTATCTATTAGTCCGTGATTGTGGCGTATTAACTGGAATTTCGACAGATACTTAGCGTTACTATGTAAGAAAAAGCGCAAGAAACTATACAGGGAGTATAGTTTCTTGCTCGTAATTAAGAGCTGATGTTATTTTTAAGGAATTTAAAAAAACCTATTACGGCTCACTATTAAGGCAACAATTAAGATGTAGAGCGCATCTGCTTTCCTAAATCTTTTAGCTGTCTGCAAAAGAATAAATAGTCATAGCTGATACTCTAGACACGCGCGCAAACTAAAACCACATCATTGCTTATCATCAAGTATGACTGTAGTATAAATAATATAAAATTACTGCCCGATGCAAAAGTATTGTTTTGCAGTTTTTTGTAAACAACCTATAAGATTTGTTTTGATAACCATATCGGAACAAGAATCAATAACCTTACTCCCTAAAATTTTACGTTCAAAACACATCAACAACAGGTTTAAAATGCAACTGCGTAATAAAGTCCAAGTCCGGTGGCCCAACCCGGGGCGTGTCGAAAACATCTAAAATCGGACGCTATAAAATTTGCATGTTTTTCATGAACCATTTATAGAGACAGAAGACTGGTGAAGACTTTTTTTCTTTGTATTATTTTTCATCCAACATGCTTTTATTTAACTTACAATAAACAACACCGATATATTTTTTTATCTAGTTTTCTCGCGACTTAGTGCATTTGGATTTTGTACTTTACATTTGCGAGTGGACAGTTTTTCCGAGGTAAAAAGCATCCTCTGCCCTCGGTCGTTTAATCGATAGTAACTTTATAAATTAGTTGGAACACTAATTTTCTATGGAATTCAAAGAACATTTTTACTGCTGTGACTCTGGTTTTTAAAGCTTTACAAATGTAGTTTCAAAAGCTCTTAGCTAACTTTTGAACTACGCTCCGCTACCCTATGACTTGTCGTACGTAAATACGAATGATAGGGTCAAAACTTGCAACTGAATTTTTTATCAATTAAGTATCACAAATAATTGATTTAAAATTTAATTGATAATGAAAATTTGCATGCATGTTTAGTTTAGATGTTAGTAAAGACATTCTAAATCCAACATATGACGGCTAAAGATGGCGAACAAGTTATGTTATGTGCACTCCCATGGTATGAGGTTCAAATCAAAGGGCAGTGACGTATAAAAACTTGTTTTTCAAAGTTTTCTATGGAAGGAAACTTATATAAGATGTTTTCGCTGGTAACGAGATAACGTTAAGTGATTTTCGGTGGTAGTTTGTACGTTTCCTGCCAAAACAAAAGGTGGCTGCCGTCACTGTCCGCATACAAATTGATTTGGCAGCAGTTTTGTATTCAACATGGCGGTAGGTGTAGGGTATGCGATGCGCAGTGGAAAATAAATCGGCAATTGTCAATCAAGCAGTCGGAACTCCTTAAAAGTCAAGCGACCTGTGCAGCATTAAATAAATTTTTTTCTACACAACTGCTCAAAATGACCCCTTCATAAAGAAAGTAATATGTATTCACCGATAAGAAACTTTCGGATGCCCATATCCCGGGATATGGGCATCCGAAAGATTTACGTTAAAATTTTTCGTACAAGCAAACAGTAGCGCCATCTGTAAAAATTGTACAGGTGGCTGCTGAGCGAACTACAGCGTGGCCTTACTGTTGGTGGCAAAGCAAGCGTTTTTGGCACTGTCCAGGGCAGATGTCTATGTATATTATTACGTTGATTGAGAGAGTAATAGTGGTATCATATTTAAACTGCATCTCCAAGTTACATCCATATTTAAAATGGGGTGCCAAAAATAAACTTTAGAGCACTTTGAGTGTAA
Organism: Coenonympha arcania; assembly: GCA_036785405.1. Taxonomy (NCBI): domain Eukaryota; kingdom Metazoa; phylum Arthropoda; class Insecta; order Lepidoptera; family Nymphalidae; genus Coenonympha; species Coenonympha arcania. The sequence goes on along the minus strand of CM072058.1, from coordinate 7,268,103 downwards.
AAAAACAAAAAAAAATGCTAAATCAGAAGCCAAATTTGTGGTTTTACGTAAAAAGCAACAGCCGACCCGCACAAGGTTGTTTGGCCTCTCTCTAGTAATTAATTTTAATATTAAGTATACCTACATTTTATTATGGCCATTAACCAGTGTTGACGCGGGTCGGTGGCCTTTACCGCGTTTCGTTGCGTAACCGGCTAAAATAACGACTGCCAAAAAACTAGTCCCACGTGAGCTCGCCGGCGCGGCATCAGGGGCCATGTTACAATCACTATAGTCATTATAGAGTAGCTACAGATAGACGATTCAATTTTTTAAATATCTTTCCACTAGCTGTTGCCCGCAGCTCCGCCGTCCTGATTTTCGTTTTATCACAGATCCCGTGGGAATCATTAATTTACCCGGGATAAAAAGAAGTCAAAACACGTTGATCCGTTGTTCCGTAATGGCGTGATTGAAGCACAAACAAACAAACCAACATACTAATATTCAAAAGTATGGATTATCTAGGGCAGACTACAATCAGCATGATGCGTTCTTACTCCTTTAATGTAAATTCGACCGTTATTCACAATTTTTATTGTAATTTATTAATTTTGCTTCTCTAACTAAACTACTACCTGTGCAAAATCACACAATGCTCTGTGCACGCTCAAAAAGTGGTACCTACAAAGTTTTAATATTGTGCAGCGATAAAATAAGTATGGTCAGATAAAGAAGTTTTTGAATAGAAAATGGCTATTACTGAATAAATAGCCTCAATAGGCTATTTATTCAGTAACATGAAATAAACTACTTACTCGATAAGTAGAGTTATACTCTTGTAGACTTTTTATTTATCAAAACATCCTGTGTGAAAAAATAGTGCGGGTAAAGTATTCGCTAAAAAGCTAAGTCTAACAAGAACAGGATATAAACTTTTTATAGTATATTACCGACTGAACAAATATAGGCTTAAGTTTTAAATAGACCTACGGTTGGACTGTGTCTGTTGTGTGATGTGTCAACCAAGTGTCTGTTCCATTTTTATTTTTACCATTTTGGTATGGAACCCTATAAACCATTCGCGATATTTTACTAAGGTTAGCTTTTATTGGGACCATGAGAGTAAACAATGAAATATAATGTTCGTAGCGAAAAGGTTAACAACATCGATTACAAGGTTATTATTTCAGGGTTGCAACAATTTTACAAAAATGAGAGATTTGGTATTTATCGAAACGTAAATAAAGTTAAATGTTGAAAGTAAAAAAAGATTTTGAGGTTATCAGCTAGCGACCTAGTCACATATTTTTATTTTTTAAAAGTTCAAGTTTTGTAAAGTACGTAAAGTTTTATTTTTACAGCCAATTGAATTGGTGTTTTAAAAATACTTAATTTTAACACTTCAATGATTTTTAAGACCTTAATTGTAATTGAAACATTAGGGTTAAAAAGCAGATATAGGCAGGCATCTTCAGAAAAATAATACAATTTGAATGTGAATTGTAATTTAAGAATTTAAGAAAGTTATTTTTAAAGGGATTCTGCAGAAATGTATGAAAACGTGACATATTTCTGTTAACCACCCCCCTTTTGATTTCATTCCCACAATAATAAATAAGGATTTGAGTACCTTTCGAGTCCTATAGAGAGTTGAATTTCCGAAAATGAACTTTGTACGAACTGATAGATTCTATAGACAAATTAATTTTATACGAATTATAGAGTTATACACCTACCTAAGACGTCGAAAAAGGATCTCAGTTAGTATTACATATTAGTGATATTAGCAAGCTCTTAGCGTGATGGTTTAACATAAAATGACATTTAGTGGGTTATGGCAGTGACGCAACGTCGCCGGACGCAGAGAAAGTGCCCGCCATGGCTAGAACTGGTTCCGTCCATAGAACATGCTGTGATATCTAGTATTTAGTATACTGTGACAACTTTTAACGACCATCTTTGATTACAAAGTCTTGTTAAATGGCTGTTTTATGAGCTAATACAGGAATGTTGTTTAAAATAGACCGCACTTACATAGAAAAGGTAAAATATCCTCACTTTTTGTAGAAATGAAACCTAAAGAATATTCATTTATTATGTATTCCATGTTCTTACTCTTAATCTAGAAACACCGTGGTGTACCTAGGTATACACTCCTGTTTGTGTAAGCTTTTAAAATCGGTCTTAATTATATCTAGACTGGAGTTCTCACGCCTGTCGTACATTATACCTTTGTTAATCATTAACTCAATCGCGAATAAAATTTTCTTGATTTCCAACTCCATTTTTATTTTTAGGTAAGTACCTATATCAAAATAAATTAGGTTCGTTATAGCACCGAATACTAAATATTACTTGGCAATAGTGTCAACGGAACAAAAATGCTTTGATAGCAAAGCGGTTGTCATAAATAGAGCCAACAAATCAAGTCGGTGTTCATGAAAAAGAAAGCCAATCAAAAGTTGAATGCACGGATGACCGAGTCAGTGTGTTATGTTGTTACGTCTCAGCTGTGCGCGGGCGCATAGAAGGTCTAGTTCGTGCCGGCTCGGCGGCGCTCGGCCGCGCGAGCGAGAGGGCACTCGACTTGCGAGTTGCTCTTGCGACTGCGACCGAGTCGCGAGCGACAAGTGGGGTGCGAGCGTCGACCGGGGGCAGCGTGCGGCCTTGACTCTTGCGTCTCCCCCCCTCCCGCGAGCCCCCCCACACCGCTCACCGCTCGGCCACATTATTTATGATAGCATCTGAGCTCGGAGCAAGCTCGCGATTCTCTACAAGCTAATGATAACTCGTTTTTCCTCTCACGCGATGTGACTTTTTCACTTCTTTCAAACCCCAAGTTTGTTCTCTGAAGTGATACCAAACTTGGTATTAAAGTATGTGAACAAGCAGAATTAATTTTTTTAACTGTTTTTGGATTCAATAACTTACGTTGTTTCAGTAACATTTCATGAAATTTTGAATAGGTAACTCAGTATCCAGAAAGTAAAACTGATAGATATATTGATTATAAAATTGTAAATACTCTATACAGATTTGATTATTATTTTTTTAATAAATTAAAGAAAGATAAATCATCATAATGTCTAGAAAAATACTTAAGTATGGTAGGTACAATGGCTCGATAGGTCAAACTATCACATTTATAGTTCTACTTTCTATAGCACCTAGTTTCATACATCTAGATAGCATCGCTAATAGTGTTCTAAGTCCTAATATCAGATATACAGTGGAACAAGTAAGTACTTAGTAGACGATTTACATCGGTAGTAGGTACCTACATCAAACTGTAGTGATTTACTCCAATTTATTGTGTCACTAAACTGTCGCATTAACGGCAGTGATCCTAATAAAATGTTTACAAAGAACACCTGTTCCGAATACCTAAGTTTCATTCAGTTCTAAAATCAACAGGAATAGGAAGGGATATTTTCACAGAGCACATAATTATTTTGATCTAAAACTCAGTGACTAACTCACGCTAAAACTGTAAGAACCTTTGAAGTTACAACTATATCCTACGAACCTACACGGAAATGACTTCAATTTATTTTTATAGCCTACTTGAATGAATGAACGCGTGAGAAAAAAACATATAATAACATAAAAACTTAAAAAGTCAAATAGCATTTACAAGTACATCGTTATTACCGTACATCTACGTAGTTTATTGAGAAAACTTTAACAAGAACTTACCTACTTGCTGAACTAAATTTAAATAAAAATAAGTTAGTTACACCCATAATAAATACATAGGTTTTTTTTCAAATGCCGTCCGTACACGATGTTTTCCTATTTCCCTAAATTTCGATTACCACATATATGACATATAGCGATACAATAGACGGAAAGGAAATAGAACGAAATAAAAAAAAGGCTTAATTGATCACGTGACTTCCGCGCAATCCATTTCCATACCATCTATCGGATCGCAATGTCATAATATGACCATAGAGCTTCTGATCCCCTTGAGTAAAAAACATAAGTCTTCCTGGTACAAGGAAACCACTAGCAACTACCTAGGACACCTAGTAAAAAACCACAGATCTGTGTAAAAAACCATGCCGATTATACAATATCCAATACCAAACTTTCTCTGTGACCTCAGAAGCGGCGACGCAATCGTTTCGCAGGCGCAAAGCGTAAGCCACTAGCGAGTGAAAGTTGCCCAAACTTAGGTATTGCACAAGCCTATGGAACACACAGCGCTCATTGAAATTCGGGTGCGGCGAAAGTAAGCATGACATACGAGTAACGACACGCCTCTTTTATTAATCTACCAACTCTATATCGCGGCTTGTGTTGTTCAGTTGAAAGCGTTCCCGTAGTCACTGCGAATTTTTATGCACTTAGTCAACCAGAATATATTTCTTCAATGCCTTATTAGTATAAATTTTAGGCTCACGAGCCACGACTCACAAAGACACTAGATTCTGGTTAAATGTGATAACTGATTTAGTGCAAATAAAAAAATACAGCATCGGTCAAAAGGTCAAATAGCATCTCAGAAGGAGTCGTAAAACCAAGCTTACTTAATTTTGTACTAATAAAGGAGAAAAATAAATTTTAAAAATTTAAACTTAAATTAAATAATAAGTAGGTACAAAAGTCTCGTGAATAGTCAAAACCTCACAATGCATTATTATTCTACAAACAACAAAAATTATTGTCATTTCTGTAAAATGGACCTACAAAATCTATGCTTACTTCAAATCGTTTGTTTTGAAACTAATATGTAATTAGAATGCAGTATTTAACGTGGAGACGGCTTCCAAAAACAACTTCCCATCTCTGCTTTAACAAATTTCGCTTTAAGACAATAAAAACGATACAAAAAGCAAGCAAGCATTAAAACTCCGATACTGGAATAGTTAATTGAGGAATTAATTAGACGCTCGGTGCAAAAACAAAGCCACACGTGATCGACGCATCGGTCTGGCGAAGATCGGATCACAATATTACTTTCTACAATACTTTCTAGCGAGAGATGTGGGCCGGAGCTTGAAGCCGCAACTAGAGCGATCGGTTTCTCCGCGCGCCGGGAAAATCGGATTGAAATAGAAATCGCACGCGGTGAAAATCGCCATTTTCGCGTCACACGCTATATTTACATCGTGGAAATTTTGATAAACTGTTACATTTTTAATCTGTGCGCTATCTTCGCTGTTACACCTATTATTATTAGTAATTCTCAGATTAATTGAAGCTCATTCGTGTACAATGTACATACCTCTTAAATCTTTAATCAATTTCATAAAGCTGGACAGAAATTGTGAAATGAATTCTTTGGTCTTTTAGCCATCCTGATAAATATTATGTAGGTGGCAACACCAATTTGTAATATGTATCTCCCTGATTTTATTGTTATTGGTTTCTCGATTTGCCTTCCACTATTATCGCAGAAACCCCTCAACCCTCTATTTTAATGTCACACAGTTGTGCAAGGTCTCCTCCCAGAGTAAGAGGCCACACACCACGCTTCGCACATTTTTAAGAAAATTCGGACTCTCGGGCATCTCTGTTTCCCCACAATAAAGACGATGAAAAGGACATTCAAGCCACATGGACGTCATAGAAAATGAGAGTTTAAATCGTTTAAAATGACAAATGTTTCACAACCGTCACACGTTGTCTAGCCCGAGCTAAATAAAGATAGAGGATGCAACCAACTAGCAGATGCCACGGTTTTCAGGCGCGTAGAAAGTGTTTACATCCGTCGACGATCACTCTTCGGAGTGAATTGCATCCGCACAATACGTCACGAAAAGGAAGGAGGACGTCATAAAAAACGTACACGGGAATCTCGACTGTAAGAAATAGGAGCACAGAAGTTTTATGCATGTTCCTCGTATGTTCTTCTATAATATTTTATTTACGATGTTGTTCACGCATTGACATATTTGTATTTAATTTAGTTTGTCTAGGAAAATTCTGGTCTAGGCTTTTGAGTGAATGTTACATTAAGGTAGGTACCTACTCGAACAATTTGTAAAATACAATCCTTTCGAAGCGCTTTCTCTATACAGTTAAAGAAAACATAAGACAGTCAGTATGACTGTAGTTGGTGGCATCCAAGAGTACTATTTAAATAGTAAACTCAGGTCAAAAACCAGTCAACAGACAATATTGTTTTAGTTAAAAGACTGTCATGTACATGCTCGTACATATTTTTCATGTAGTAAAATAGAAAGTGGCCATCAGTTATCACACGTTATACGAGTAAGTGCCTACATAGGTGTAATAGATATACCGCAGCTCCCCGTTCCATAGCTGTGCTCGGTGCCAGATTACATTGAGCCTCTCTTTTTTCCCAGGGGTATAAACATTTTTTGTCTCTGTCTGCTCCCCAATTTAGTACTGCACCCACGCCAGTACGCCTTTTCTGGTAAACATTGGAATGGGTAAATAGTAAAGGAAGGGGGGTATAATTAGAATTATTGCCGCGTGGTTTCCCGAGGTTTGAAACCTCTGACAGCTGCTGATTCACGCCGCATGCGCCAATGGATTTAACAGGATGAATTAGTGTTTTTAGCTCCTTTTTAATGTTTTCATATGATTTCGTTTCAAATAATGGTATCCTGAAAATGTTAAAATTTAAATGATAGCTTTTGTTCGACTTGGTGAGAGGTTTCGAGCACGGCTATCGATGCATATAGCTATGCAATAACTATCACTAAACGTACATTTGATCCAAGGTGTCTGCACTAAGTTAACGTGAATCAACAGATTGTTCATGTCTTCTCTTATGTTTAACTAAGTCATGACAGTACAGTGTGTACTGTATGAAGCTAACAAGTGGAAAATTAAAAAATTTTAAAACACCCACGACTTTTGTAGACTTGTAATTGAAAAAGGATTAAATAACTTTTTTGAAACTCCCCGACTAAAGGAAAGTAAGAACTAAAGAACCTATCAGTATAATTACAAATCCAAGAAAATCCGCCGGAGCTGCTGTGTTTTGCCTAGTGTTGATGGTGCTGTTTACCAGTTGATGACTAATTCAATTTCTTTATACTTCTCATATACCGGCAGTTTATCAATACTTACTAATTACATTAATTGATATTGGAAACGAAAATAGCAATGGCAGCTCCGACGGATTTTCTTGGATTTGTAATTATACTGATAGGTTCTTAGTTCTTACTTTCCTTTAGTCGGGGAGTTTCAAAAAAGTTATTTAATCCTTTTTCAATTACAAGTCTACAAAAGTCGTGGGTGTTTTAAAATTTTTTAATTTTCCACTTGTTTTTAAATAGTTTTTCGATTAATATATTAATGTAATTTAAATGATGTTATTATTAAAAAATGAAAATTAATCTTCAAACTAGCCATTAGCTCCTCTAGCAGCGTTTGAAGGCATCATCCCTTCCAAGTCATAAAGAGACGTTTATTGTGGCGCCCCCTGCTGTTCAATCACAAGAACAATTATCTACGAACCATTGCCAATGACTCACTAATATTTTATACAAAACTGTATCCAAATCGGTTCAGTCGTTTTTGTAATAATTGAGAACATTCGTTTGCACTGTAAATGTTTTTTATGGCGCCCCCTGGTGATCGATGTTCGTAACAACTATCTAAGAACCATCACCAATGAATACCAAACATTATACAGAAAACTGCATCTAAATCGGTCAAGCCGTTTTTGAAATAAATGGGAACATTTGTTTGCAATATAAATGTATTTTATGGCGCCCCCTGGTGATCGATGTTCGTAACAACTGTCTAAGAACCATTGCCGCTGAACACCAATCATTATACAGAAAACCGCATCTAAATCGGTCAAGCCGTTTTTGAAATAAATGGGAACATTGATGTGCACAAACGAACACACAAACAAACAAACAAACAAAAATATTTTTGCATTATTGGTTTTTGTGAACAATTTAACATACAAACAAACATAAAATCTTTTTAATAGAGTAATGTACAAACGGTCTCTCACCCTAAACGCATATACCCGTACTCCGTTCCGTCGTGGGTAAAAACAAAATAACAACCTAACATAAAACATTCAAAGACGATATAAAACCATGTGTGTAATAGGAATGCCCTTGATCTGCCGTGGTCCTACATTAATTGCCATTGCCTTCACAGCAGCTCTATACATACGTCCTTGACACTTGTTCACGGCACTATGAACTCTGCGCTGAGCACTTTATAGTCCACAGTTTCTGAGAATCTGTGAGGAATTCTTCGTACTATACCTACTGTAGCGTTTTTAACTCCGCCTACCGCGACTGATGACTTCCACCGCCTCCGTAACCACCCATTTGTGAATGGCCAGATTAAATGTAGCCTGCATGAGGTTTCATCTATCACTTCTTATCTAGACTATTTTCCCAATCGTGATTTATAACTCAAGACCTTACGAACGTGATTTCCTTCGTCCACATTTCGTATTGTACTGATAGTCCGGTTATTTGTTTCCGATTCACTCAAATGCGTGAAACACATCCATTTACTCCATCTTGCCTTTCCGTCTGAATTCCTTAACTCTAATGTAATTAATCTATCTATACGAATCTAAAATGGCGTAGATTAAAATTAGAACTTATTAATTTTCCACCATAATTACAGTGATTCAACAAATGGGAATTCGGAAGATGCTTCCATGTTAACCTGTTATAAATCATTTCGTTATTACATCGCGCCAATGGCCTTAATCGGTATATAACCGATAACCGCAGTAGCTGAGTACCTCTATACCTACAGTTAACTATATAATGCTTCAGGCATTGACTCGCCGTTGTTCTATCCTCTATGACGCCCTTGACATTTGTCCATTGCACTATGAACCCTTACAAGTACCAACTGGCAACTGTAGGCGTTCGCTTGACTCATGTCATGACCACAATTATGTATTTAGTATTTACTCGTGTTTACTAACCTGGGGGCTGATTGTGTAACTTTTAACGATGAAATGGTATTCCTTGACCATCAAAGTAAAATAGTCCTTGAGTGTATCAGTTTAAAGTCACAAATTCATTACAACCGATTTCAACATGGAGCGTTATGGAGCTTATCGTACATACCTAAACGTATAAGAACGCATACACGAAATTGAGCTCTAATTCTATGTTGTTATGGTTTATTTTACTTTGATTCCAACGGCCCTCAAATGAATACCATTTCATCGTCAAAAGTTACACAATCGGGGGGCTGGTTCTATGAAACTTTTATACAGTCAGTATAGTAGGTCAAGGCGGGTTCGGATGACGCGAGCGCGTTATCGCCCGTCTGCCAGTCGTCATAAGGGCCAATTAAAAAGACACAACCAACTGGGTCAACGACTCACCGCTCGCCGCTTTGTTTTCAAACTTGATTAAATATTTCGTAATTAGTCGAGAGTTGAGTCTGTGGGCACATTTTATTAATTAGCTTTGACGCGAACTACAATCGAATAACGGTTTCGTGTTTCTACCTAATTTACTGAACCATCTTATTAGTGATAGCATGCAATTCGCAGGGATACAAGTACAAACTATCTTACAAGTGTTTGGTTGAGATTGTTTTAAATTTCTGTTTAAGTTAAAACTTGTTAAGCTATTTAGCGGCATCACGGTTATTACCAATTTACCATCCAGAAATCCAACACTGCACTATGCTGAGTTGGTGCCCATTTCAGGGGCACAGAGGTTGAGCCACACACGACAAGTTTCCACAACCTGGGCAACCAAAACCAATTATTATTGAATAAGGTGGCATTAAGCACCAGACACGCTCCTTGTTCAATAATAATTAATAATTGGTCTTGGTTGCCCAGGTAGTGGAAGCTTCAAGCATCGTTTTAGCTAATAAGTGTCTAGGTACACTTTTTAGTATGCGACACAAGCAGAAAAATGCAGTTTTAAGTATACTTTTTTAAGTTATTGTGAAAAGATATAAGTACCTACCTATTTACTTAAAAGTGTCCGGTGAAAAAAATATTGCTAGCGGTCTATCACTAATTCAGACGAAGCCGAATTCAGATGGCAATTGCCCAAGAAACCATTAACCTCCTTGCATTCGCCCAGTGTAAACTGGCACATTGTCAAATCTGGGTTAGAATAATATGAATGTAATCGCCTTTAGAAAATGGATCGATCGGAAACTTAACGTTAGAGACAAAATATACACGTTTCTGCATATAATACAAAGTTAAACTGGCTAAAGCTTGGGGACGTTCGCCTAATACTTTGCGTTGACATAAGAACTTACAATCGCAAATACGTCGCATAGCACGAATACCTAGGCAGGCCAGTCTCACTTATCACGTGACCGTCCCGGCTACAAGTAGGGGTCCGGACCTCAATATTTCAGATGGTTGCCGCTCGCGGGCCGAGTTGCACGCGCCAGTTCTGTACGGTCTATTTTACGCGCCGTCTGACTACGGCAGCCCTAGTACGTCGTAAGAGATAAAGTTAGGCGATAGAAAGAGACCACAACATTGCGTTTGTTGCGTGTCGATTTTGAGGGCGGGGCCAGGCGCTATTGCGAACTGAATTGCACTTTTTGTGTCAGCGCTAGAGTCGCTATTTCTTTAAATCATCGTGCGGAGTGGGCCTCCTGTACCTATTTAGTGTTCTGTGACCTAGGTTTTACTTATCTGTAGTATGAAGATAGAACGTAGTGCTCGTCTCTTTCAGGTCTTATATTACAGTTAAGTATCGTTAATTAAAAGTTGATTCAAGTACTTAATTAAGATATTTGTATCTTAGTTTAAAAAAAAGTTGGAATATTTGTATTGTATGATGAAGACGCTCTATGAAAATTGGAAACTAAGAGAGGCAGGAAGAATATTATATTATCATAAGGTAGAAAGGATGAATGAAAAATTTGGCGGTGCAGTTACGGTTGATCGAATTCACATAATAAAAATATATGTTAGGTATGCTATATTGTACACTACAAAACATAAAAAGACAACACACACGTAATACGTATACGAGAAATATAGGTAAGTATTTAGAATAACAAACGTTACGTGTTCTCCTTCTTCAAAGCAGTTTATTAGACTCTGTGACAAAAATAAGGAAAATGTACCGGCAGAATGCTTTAAAACAATCATAACATTTCGCTTTATAGGTCATTAACGTTCTACAAATCGAGCAGATAAAATTAACTTCGTCGAGAAAAACGTGCGTCGCAAAGTAGGCCGAGACTCCGGTATGAAGGAATTTAGGCATAAATTAATAATAAGTATTTAACGATTTATTGTAACTAATAAGTGCCACCTTACGTATTAATCGACATGACTAATTCTGTCAGTGCATATCTTAGTAATTATTATTACGACATCAACCGCAATAATAATCAACTCATTTTCTTGAAATGGCAACTTTCAATGGCAATTATAAAGCAACGATTTAACGTTTTGGTTAAAGTCAAGTAAAGCAACCGAGCCTAAGCAAAGCACCATTTTAGGTTAATTATTAAGAAGTAACCAGGCGCAAAAGTACGGGTACGTTATGATGACCTTGACAGATGACAGCTTCTGACAGTCAAGTAGTTTACTTGGGATTATTGGTCTGAGAGTTTACTATAACAATAGTGAAGGAACAGAAGGAGACAGACTGACCCGCGAATGACACCTGTCAAACCGGAGATCATAGACTAACTGCTGCTGCCTCTGCTGCTGCCTGCTGCCTAAGCCAAGTGACAATGTATAGAAATGGAACAAAATTTCAAAAATGTATGCGAATTATCGCCATTTTGACACTTGGTGATGTCCACCAGTTGACGTCACTGAACGTCAAATCGCATACATTTTTGAAGTTCGTTCCATTTCTATACTTCACTCGTCACTCGTACTCATTCACTTCACTTGTCACTTGGCTCAAGGGGGATGGTTTTAAACCCATAAAACCCAACCCAAAAATTAGAGCATCACGTGATGTTTTGTAGTTTAATGTGCCACCGCCAACCCGTCCGGGTACGTAGAGGTAAGTGACCGGGTATCATGTCAGATAAGCCGACTTGGTACGCTTATCGGCCGACAAAGAACGCCTTTGTTTCGTCGAATTCGACGCCAAACACGAGCACTGATTAGGTAACGCTCCAAACAAAATTATCGTCTCCTGATTGACAATGAAATAATTGTAATGTTTTGCAGGTCCGGTGTTTTAGTTGATCGAGCACTGTGCAAGGCATGCAAGAACTAAGACCCATCTTAAAACCTACAATGGGCAAACGTCACTGAGCCCCCATCTTAAAACCCATACTGGGCAATTGTCCATAAGTGCCACGTACCCATCGCTCAAGGTATAATATGTTCAAGTCATGTATGTACAGTGTATTTCTATAAAAATGAGCAAAAATAGAAATAAAACAGCAGAAATGGTAATGGTAAATGATGAGGAATGGTCGTTAAAAATAGATGACCCAAGCATGCTTTACTGACTCTATCTGGTACCACCACCGATAGGCGATAACATAATTAAATTGTCCTCCACCTATCGAGTATATCAACGTTTCCATACATAAGTAGCAGATAAGTCAAAATACTTCTTCACAGTTCGAACACTATTTATTTCACTTCGGTTTGCGATCAACTATTTGTATATTTTTTTAACTATATAGGCTAGCGTTTGACTGTGAATACACCTGATGGAAAGTGATGATACAGTCTAAGGTGGAACGCGCTCGCCTAGAAGATGCCTATTCACTCTTGATTTGAAGGCGCCCGGGTTGTAAGTGGCAGGAAAGACAGTGCCTGGGAGGGTATTCCATGCCTTTACAGTGCGTATATAGAATGCTTCGTACGCGTCTTTGGTACGTCGACTATGTATGGGTGGAAGCCTTTTCGATGCCTTGCCGTTCTATGGTAAAAAGGTGACGGGGGAACCAAATTTAATAGTTCCTGAGCGCACAGGCAACCTTACGACGATGTTCGAGGCTTTGGAGTTTTTGTGGACCAGTGTCGGGTTGCCGATGAGTCTTCTAGCACGGCGATCCACCGAATCCAAAGCATCAAGCTGGTACTTGGCACAGCCATCCCATAAGTGGTTACAGTACTCCATACATGAGCGAACCTGTGCCTGGTATTAACCTATACCATTATTAGGTTATAATAACATTATAATGATAATAGCAATCACCGCCTCGGCGCGAATCTATTAGTTCGCTTGTCGTGTCATTTATTTGCTTAATTGGTATTTATCAAAGCTATTATGGAAGATTTTAGTTTGAGGCGTCGAGTAAAAATTAATTAAAATTAAAGTAAGAGTTTAATTACGTAGTAATAGCTGAATACTGAATGGATAATATTAATTAAATAAGATTTTCATGAAAACTTAATAATTCGAATATGATAAAATTATATCCGTGGTTACAGAGCATCACACTGGAACGCCTAAATCGCTTCGGCACGTCTCGGTACGAACATGTAATGTACGATGTATTTTAAAGAGTTTTTCACAACAAACCAGGGCCTCTAAAGCGTGACTTCATCTCCGCAACGAACAAAAACAAGAACCAGAAAAAACTTTATATTGGCATTGTCATTAGAAATCGGCAAGTCATATACGAAAATTGCGACGGCTCTTGGCTTATAATTATTACCTTACCTACAAACACTTAAGTAATTTATAACTTAAAATATCTCGTTGAACAAGCGTGGGCAAAAGATGAGCGAAACAAAAGCAATCAATTAACGAACTTGATGCTATGTAAAGTTGATTGAGGATTATTAAGATGTACTTAAGGCGTAAAAAATACGCCTACACTTCATTAAACATTCAATCTTATACAAACTCCCTAAACAATAAACATAGATCGCCTCCGGCTTCAATAAAGAAAATTGGGAGATAAATCTACTATACTTGGAGCATTGAAGGTTGATGGAATTTACGTATTCAGATTACAGACCGATTAAACATAATTTTCTTCCTACGTAATTAATAAAATATGATTAATTTATGTTTTCGGAAACTGTTGCTAAAAATAAATATTTCGAGAAAATCATACAGCCTTCTTTCACAGGTTGGACATATCCAGCAGTGAACTTCCATTTCCTAGAAAGATACAAGACATACGCAATATACCTATGTCAGTGAAATCAAAAATATCAGTAAGGTGGAATTCGTTTGAATGATAAATTCAGGACAGATATATAATTTCTTCGTACTGCAACAATTTAATTAATCATTGAGGTGAAATTCGTAGGTAAATACGGGACAGAATTAGTGGCTTGTGGTACTTGGTAGAACACCTCGCAAACTGCAATTCAATATTAATTGATAATGAAATCAAAAACATCAATGAAATGGAATTCATTTAAACTGTACCTAAATATGGGATAGATACAATGTGGTCGATTCTGTTGTGCAAAATCTCTAAACTAAATAAATTTAAAATAGTGCCATCCTCTTCCATCGGGAGCTGTTTGAAAAGGATTGCACTATTTTAAATTAGTTTAGTTTAGAGATTTTGTACAACAGAATCGACCACAATATATGGGATAAATACCTAACAATTCGTCCTGGTGGAAGATCTCAAGAAATGCATCATTTAATCCAATATTTGCTAATGAAAACAAATATATCACTGAGGTGGAATTCGTTTTAATTGTAGTTAAGGGGCATGCGACGGGTGTGCCCGCGAAGATAATTTGGGGGTTTTCGCAATTTGTAAGCAAATTATTATCAAATTAATTTATGTAAGTCAATAATAGTTTAACTGTTATCTAGCTTTTAAATATGCTATAATTTAATAATTTTAGTAAAATTATTACTTACCGGCTATACTGTTTCCTCAGAAGGGTTAACAGACTCCTGCAACACAAGTTTTTACTTAGTGTAGGATCTGTGCTTCATGTATAATATGTAATATCCGCCGCATAATTCTTAAGTCTACTTACCATGTAAAATGTAATACCTATGAATTGTGAATTGTGAAAAAATAAGACATAATATGCTTATGACAGTAAATTTGTGGAATTGCTAGTATCATCTTCATATGTTTGTACAAACATATTTGCTTGAAAGGGTCCAGTTAAAGAAATAAGTCCGAGATTTGCGAGTTACTCACTTCAAACTCGATAATCGGACGAATTTATTAGCAAGGAGGATTTAAGCAAAGATTTTGATATACATATAAACATGTGAAGATGATACTGCCATTTCCGCAATTCGACTGCCATAAACCTATTATGTCTAATTAGCGTACACATTGCAAAAAACCACCAAAAATTTTAATTTTGCGGGCAGACTCGTTGATTCGTCTCAAATATGGGACAGAAATAATCGTTCGTGGTTGAACATCACTCGAACTGTGTCATGGGCTCGCCCACGCCTGGCGGAAGGTCGTCCGCCCTCCGCTTACCTCTGCTGTACATATACTGAGACAAGACAAATACATTTAATCTTATTTTACACTTACATTTAAGTAAAGCCTAACCTTGTGGGCAATTTTAATAATTCAACATTTACATTCTTGATTCTGGAAAATTCCTAGAACTTCTTTTGACGATTATATAAGATTTTCAATTAATTTCAAACAATGCAATGTCACAGATGAGTGTACAGATTACAGATACAGATTATTGCGTTATTGAATATTCAATCTTTGCAGTAATTATCAATAAATAATTATGCCTTGGTAAATAATAAACAATATCGATTGATGAAATTGATGAATTGTTAAAAGACAATAACAAATTTGAAAAATCTTTACACCATTACAATCTTGGATTTAACAGACAATTTCTCAAGGTTGAAGGACGAAGAAGCTAGAAGAATTGACACTATCTATTTTAGGATGCAAAATATGAATAACCAGTAGTAAAATATACATACATACACACAGGTTTCTTCAACCCTTTTCTACGCCCACGCCGCTTCTTAGGGGTTTTATAGAAAGACGGGAGCAACGATAATCAGCGCTGTCAACATGATGGATGAACCGACTATGACGCCGCGAAGACTACCTACATTACCCACATAATATAGAACTTTCACCCACCACCTAGAGCCACCCACTCACTCATCGCTATTGTACTCGGCATTTGGCAAGGAGGAACTTGAACATTGTCTCTATCATCCGATAGTTGTCTTCATCCTTCAGAGAACTATGTAATGAAAATACGGAAAGCGATATAAATTACTAACTGAAACTTTGCCTCTACAACAGATAGGGCAAGTGAAGAAGAAATTACGAGCGTTTTAATTTCCAGGTATGTACATTAATAAAATGTATTAAGGCGCTTCATGCGTTAGTATTATGCTTGAGTCAAAATTTACGATTTCCGAAGGAACATAAAATAGTTATGTGTTCAATTATAGATTAGATAATTGAATTCATATTATTTGGCATTTCATAATCTAGAACTTGGCTCAAAAATATTTTAAAATATGTGTATAACTTTCTCACTAGAACAGTTTTTGTATAGGCTGTTTGCTAAAATAGCGGTCGACGCTCTACGCAGATGCAAGATATTTGCCATGTTTCTTAACACAAACTTATAACAATGACATATTTAGAAAATTAATAACATTTACTAAAAAGTGTCTCAAAAAAAAAACACGATTTTCCTAGATTTTCATTCAAAAACCATAAACCGAAAAGTGCCATTTTTAGCATTTTTCGATAAATTAAACGTATTATTTTAGGATAAAATCCAAGATATTTTGTTATTTCTGAATGATAGTAAAATAATTCAATTCATATTCAATGTCACTGGTTATTTATTATTTTAATAAGTTGTATATTTATTTTACTATAATTTTTTTTGTAATACCATTTTCCGCGCAAAATTGCGTCAGCGGGAACGGAATTCTTTTTTTGTATGGATCGACACGCGATTCACGCGTAAACGCATAAACGCTCTTAATGTCCCTTTCCCTTCACCAGTTGTTTGTATATTTAACATTAAATATGATTTCGTTTTAGGTGAATAGGACAGGATACATTAATATTTATCACCAACTGATTGTAAAAGAATTGATCTTAATTGGTATTGTACCTGCCATTACAATGAATAATTCATTTAAGAATTGCAAATATTCAATAGAATTCCATCGATAAAATCTACAGCCAGCGGTGCAGAAACAAATATATTGTTGGTACATTTGCAATCGTTCCAAAGCTGTGATAGCCAGAGTAGTTAGCGAGAGCAAGAGCATTCCTCGGCCGGGCTGACCGGTTTCAACAGGCTGTTTATGGCTCGTCCAGATATAAATAGACCTTGCAACATCCATCTCCTTAATGTTTTAGTTTTAATTCCTCCGTAGATGCTAAATATTGCTGCTTTAAACTGCAGAGCCACTAAACACAAAACTTATAAAGTAAACATTAACAATCTGCAACTGTAACAGCCCATAATAAAATGGGAACCAATGTGGCTCCCTAAACACACCATATTATGGAGTCATAATAGTCAATAATATGAGTTAATGAGAAGAGTTTTAAAGATGACGCTGAAGAAAATAAAACCTGTCAAGTGCGAGTCGGACTCGCGCACTGAGGGTTCCGTACTACAACCGGAGGAATAAAACCATAAAAACCACTTTTCTTATCGAACCGCAAAACTAACTTTGTTTTTAGAGGTTTAATGTAAATATCAAAAAAACTACTTATCTCGTTCAAACCAATTTTCGGTGGAAGTTTGCATGGTAATGTACATCATATATTTTTTTTAGTTTTATCATACTCTTATTTTAGAAGTTACAGGGGGGGGGGGGGGCAAACACATATTACCACTTTGGAAGTGTCTCTCGCGCAAGCTATTCATTTTAGAAAAAAATGATATAAGAAACCTTAATATCATTTTTGAAGACCTATCCATAGATACCCCACACATATGGGTTTGATGAAAAAAAATTTTTGAGTTTCAGTTCTAAGTATGGGGCACCCCCAAAATTTATTACTTTTTTAAAAATTTTGTATGAAAACCTTAATGCGGTTCACATAATACATCTACTTACCAAGTTTCAACAGTATAGCTCTTATAGTTTCGGAAAAAAGTGGCTGTGACATACGGACGGACAGACGGACAGACGGACAGACGGACAGACGGACAGACGGACAGACAGACATGACGAATTTATAAGGGTTCCGTTTTTTGCCATTCGAACCCTAAAAATTACATTAACGAAAGATGTCTACTTCTCATGACGTTTTCAAACGTACCTTCTATTTTTGTAACGGAATGTACCTAGATCTAAGTGTAAATCTTTTAACCAGTTACGTGAAGCAGACGCCATTTAAGGTAAAGGTTGGTAGAAGTTAAATCTAAACAATAAAGCAGTCGAACAATTCAGATATGGAGTGATAGATTGCTTCGGAACGCAGCTAGCGTCGCGGCTTTTAATTCAGATCGATATCTCTTCACATTGTTACTGTAGCGATGTGGCTCGCTCATTGTACCCAGCGACAGAGACTCGATAAAATCACTATGTAGTTTTCAAGACGACCATTACTAACTTGGAAAACCCACTTCTCACTCTCGCTTACACCACATAACTGGTCTTTTCCGTTTACATTTAATACTAAAAGGCAAATCTCTAACCTTTATACAATGAAATAAAATATATACTCAATTAACTATTCACGAATCAACGAGTGTTGCATAAGTAACCACGTGGAGAAAAGATCGTTGACCCCACAAGTGTCACCGATAGTGTCGCTATCAAACATGTATCAGATAAAATTCGGTGCGCGATAATGAAATAACAGAACAATAACCGCGCCAGTCACCGCGGAATTATACCGAACGGCCGAAATGATCGAGTTATCAATTGCGTTATACGGGTTACGAACACTGTTGCGAAGCGCGGCCTTGCTCAATCTATCTCTACATTCTGCGCTATTGCTGGAGTCACCCACTTAGGCTATTGCATAAACGACCTCGTGGTGTCAAAGGAGGTCATTGCCGCGCTTTGCATTCGGCGTTCACCCGCTCGCATCGCAGGTAAGCTTTGCGGATAAATCATAACGATAGCGCGCTCTCCTTGCCGTGTCTGTGACCCCGATGTAAATAACCTGAGGCGGTGCTCTGTACTGCTGTAAACAACTGACGCTGTTTGCGTCAATCGTTCGCACGCCTCAGCCATGCCTCACCCTACCCAATGACTACCCGTACCATTACATTTGATGTATCCACCATCGATACTTACTGTACTTTCTATTTTTAGGCGCTTTCATAACGAAAGTTGTGCATGTTCGCTAATAGAATTGGCCGCGGAAACTAGACAAGCATCTGAAAATTCTGAGAACGGGAAATTAATGATCATTTTTCCGGACGGAGTTATACAAAGAACGGTAGTGGCATGAGGCATCACTTCATTAACGTAAGACGTCTAAATTAAAAAGAGTTAAATTAGGATAGAGACGGATGCAGAACTTGGCAGCGAGGTTTATCCAACTTTTTGCGACAATGAGTAATGACAAACATGCGAAACCGACGTGTCAATGACTTTTCGCGCTATTGCCAAAAAAAGAACAGGTAATTCCATGTGACAAAGGTCGATTGAATTTTAAGAGATTTGAAAGACAAAAAAAACTACAATCTACACGCAAAAGCAGCTCTCTCGTTTGAGTTCAGCCCATACATTCCTTTACCGGTGTATACTCACAATCAGTATAATATGTATAATCTGCAGTGTAAGGTGACCTATATGATAAGATTACTTCAATAGCTCCACCACACACAGAGTAAGTTGTGTCAGTGTGTGAATTCTCGTCGAGCTCGTACAATGACTCTGTCGACCTTGACTACTGCCTCGTATATCAAGCTTCATGCACACACACTCGCAACTGGAATGTATTCGTCACGAATGTATTTAAAGGTTTTGAAGCTAGCGAATGGTTGTTATTCGGCGGATTTCAGAAGCACGTTTCAAAAACGGCTTTTATGTGCTTTTAAAAATCTCCCAACGTGTTTTTACACGTGGCAGCATTAAACAGCTCTGAGTTTAGTGCCGTCCCATCTCTGGTTGGGTGAT
This sequence comes from Coenonympha arcania, assembly GCA_036785405.1. NCBI lineage: Eukaryota > Metazoa > Arthropoda > Insecta > Lepidoptera > Nymphalidae > Coenonympha > Coenonympha arcania. The sequence continues at coordinate 7,248,199 of CM072058.1, read as the reverse complement.
ATAGAACAGTTCAACACACGATAAGATTCATGCTAACCAACGCGCCGTGCAGCGATGCACAACCAAGGCCAACCAACCTTAAATTATATTAGTACGAGTAACTTACAAGGTAATGAATCTATGCAAATGTAGTACAATTCCAGAAACTCGCAGTGTTAGTAGAAGTCTTGATAGGCAAAGTAGTAAGTAAGGATTTAATAGCATAGGTAATTTTTCATGTGATTCGTGTGATTTTTCTTTAAAAATATGGGTAGTAAAACAAATCTAAACATTTATAACCTAAGGTATGCCTTTGGTGTTAAGGGTTATTAATTTCAACGTTAATGATTCGTAGACGCAATAAACATCTCTGGTATTTTATTAACTCAAGAGATGATTGGGAACATTATATAATGTCAAAATATTTTATTATATTGCCGCCATTTTATCGCAGATCTAAGAACGTAATTGACTTTAATAAAGAGACATTATTTACAGAAGAGCACTTATGAATGATTGGGTGAAATTCATGTGACAAAAAAAAACTGTTCGCGGCGGCATGTTCTCATACCAACGGGTCATTATTTTTGTGAGAAATATTTTCTTTGAAGTCGGGCGTATGTTTGCTTCATTAGAGGAGTCACGGAGTGAGTAGGCACATGTTTGTTAACTACTCGGAGATATTACAATTTACTTCTTGTCATAAAAATGTGAATTATGACGGTAAGTATATATATTATTAGGTATACTTTCAAATTCTTAAGTCTGAACTCTGAAGCTGAACCTATATATGTTGCTTTCCTTAATTTTTCGATCTACCCCTTATCTGACTACACGCGTGGGTCAAATTTGATGGTTTTCGAACCAATAGATTAGTCTTTCTGACATGGTAGTGAAATTTTAAATTCTTTCCACCCTAACAAAAATCTGGTATTTATAAAAAAAATTAAAGCTTCTGTGATATGCCAACTTTGAAAGTACCTAGTCATTTCTCTAAAAAAGTATAGTTGTATTTTGTACCTCCATAATTTTGGTAAATCAAAATGTAAATAAATCTGCCATGGGAACGCAGGATCTGTACTCGTAGTTTGTACGAGGAATCTAATATTTTGTGTAGATCGTGTTCGAAGACGGCATAATGTAGCGCCGAAGAGCGTGAGGGGGCGGCCTAACAAGATACAAGAGGAAAATTGATATTATCCCCATCAACATTTCATTCATGTTTATTTTAATACTAATGCTAGGTCTTTTCAATTGAATATAATCATCAAGGCGATTTTCGCGTCGAGCTCTGATTTAGATGCAAGCAACTACCTATCGTATAGTAATTTATAACTAAAATAAAGCCAGTAAATTACGCCTTATTCAAATTAACGTAGCTACATTTGCAAACAATTGCAGACTGTCTGACTTATGTTTTAATTAACGTCAAAAACAGCGAGTATTCGTCAATTTGGAAATATTTAAAATTCACAATAAGTATTATTACAAATTAAATTACGAGTAACTACTCAGGACATGTAAGTGTCGAAACTCGAAATGTGGAAGATACAATATTATTTGTATGGAATATTTTTGATGGAAAATTAAGATAAAGCTTACGTTATAGAAGCAAGAATCAACACGATGATTGAACATTGAGAAGCAACATTTAAAAACAATTTTACTACCGAAGGACATTGTTCAACAATGTAAGTACGCAGTGCAGTAACTTCTGAGGAAGTAGATACGTGAGTTACGCCTGTTATGCAAAACGCGTAGGTGTGTTTCCTTTTCTATTGCTTGGTTCTTTTCCTAGTGACATAATTCAACGCCCATACATCTCGACGCTTATACTTTAAAACTTTAATTTAAAGACTAAGGATTGAATCTAAGTATGTCGAAGATGTGGTGATACCATGGGCAACTCAGCACAAAAACGTGTGCAGTCTTAGCATACAGGCAGATAAAAAAGTAGATTACAATGGGCAAAGAAGAGGTAATTTTACTACATAGTAGATCAGCTGAAGCAAGCCCACATAATGGAGAAAAGAAGCAAATCGAAGGAAACACTGATTATTTCTAAGTTGTAATGCTGCTTTGTAAAGACTAAATACAAGAGACAGAAAGAGGAAAAATACAAAATATAATAATAAACATGCATCTATGTAAAATCACTGGCAAAGTGTACTAGAACACGTTCCAGCAAAGTACTTTAGAACATAAAAGTAACCGGTCCCAAGATAATAGGATCATCGTGCTCTTTTCTTAAGTACCAGTATTAAAGCTCAAACGTATGACAATGCTTTCAACAGATCGCCGTGATTCCGTTATGTTTAGCAGACTTAGATCAATGCTTTCATGATCCAGGATGGATATCAATTTTTGGGTGAACGCTTAGTTCTTAATCCATTCCAATAAGAACTATGATGGCGTGCTATTACAATTTGATTCTGAATTTGATACACAGCGCACTGTATACTTCTAGTCAACAAAGCCAACTCTGTTTGCGATTTAACAGATGCCCTCGACAAGATAAATGAAACCATTAGTAGGTATGCCGGATAAAAAGTCTACGGCAAACTTGATTATAACGAAGGCATTGTTCCTATATCTGATTACGGTCTATTTGAAACGCCATTTGTTTTTTATCATATCGTCGAAAACATTTTCGGTAAATACCAGCTTCTGTTATTGAAAATCAAATGGTAATAGTCGCAACATAAAAATATTGGTAGGTAAGGGCATCTGTTTTGAAAACATTTACTGAGATCCATATCCACTATCCGTGGTCTAGGTTACTCTATTTAAGGGACTCAGAATCTAAACTAAACAAACATGATTTAATAATATTAAATTTTAATATTTACAAAATATATACACCATCCAACTGATCATTTACGGGCATAGTGCCCAAGACGCTGGCGCTATTACCTCTTTGTATGGCTAAACTTAGCCGTTGAGCTAAATAAGCGCCAGCTCTCGGGTCACCAGACGCTTGGACCAATTTTTGGGATTACTACATTGAGGAATTCTTTAGTATCCGATGACCAGAGGCCCAGCGTTTCAAACGCAAGCGCCGTAAAGTCGTAGTCCTTACAAATGACTGAGTAATAATTACTGAGATTATACATGCTGTGTTTTAATAAAATGGATACAACCTGTACCAAGGTTGTCCATCATCTAGCCTAGTGGTTACGAAGGGATAGTCGTAATAGAAGTAACGAGCGACGATGGCAGCGCAGGCGCAGCCAACCGCGACGGGCACTCGACCGCATATCCGCCGCGATGCCTCCCTAGATCAACTTGATCTATAAAATGTTTTGAGAACTTTTAAACTAGGCGGTCGAGTTACTGGAGACAACAGCTGCTATGCCACTTAAGGAAATCACGGATAAAATATAAGATTACCTTTACATAGTATAAACTGCCTAAATAACGTAAAAAGTAAGTGTGTGAGTGTTTCGAGCGTCTTCGCCGGAATGTGCTCCATGAAGACGAAAGGACTCCGAATGAGTCAGAAACTAGTCGGGCATACTTCATTACTATAGATGTGTTCTACTCACGAAAGTATAAATTGTACTTTCTTACTTGAGAGAGCATTCTAAATAGTATTTAAATGGGATTTTACAGCGCTATTATTTTCCTTATGGATAACTAAAAGCTCTTTCTAACCTAATTCTATGGTGTAAAAACCCAAAAAAAAAAAAAAAAAACTTTTCGGCGCAAAAACGTGAATCGAAATTCTAACGTCATGTGCGTGAACATAGAAAATCATAAGGGGGCCAATACAATCATTAGACGCAAAGCAAAAGGGTTGCAGAATCGCAGGCCTATTAATAAAATCTGTGCCCTCCATCCGCCAGCTGCTTGGGGCTTTGAAATGAATTAACCTTATTATTCTAACGCCAAAACCCGCTTAGCTAACTTTACATGCGTAGGATTTATTCCAGTGAACTCTTTGTAGAGTCCACCTCATATCTTATACTTGTAGTTACTTACAAGCTTATTTTGCATCGTAGTTGATATGAATTTTCAAGAGATATCTTAAGTGACAAAGTATTTTTTTTTATTCTGTGTGCAATAAAGTGTTTATCTATCTATCTATATATCTAATTACGGTAGAAGGGCTCATTAGAGTCTAACCATTTTCATCATCTTTGGAAGTACTTTCATGTTCTTTGGATTTAGTGTAGTGTGGATTCTTATACCAGGTTAGAACTTAGAACTACTAGACATATTATAATATCAAAGTAAATTAAAACCGGTTATATTAAAAATTCGTTGGCCTCTTTGAGTCTTTTCTATAGTCTAGAGTTCTACATTCTAGAATGTAATGCAAATTCGCCAAGATAAAAATTATAAAACAAGCTTTTGCATGCCATTGTAAAGATACATGTTATTCTTATTTATAAGTCCAGTTTTGTTATTAGGTACATGATATAATATTATTTAAAGCAGATGAAGTCATATAAGAGCTATCTTTTCTGTACACGGAGCCAGGTCAGTGACCTTTTTGATTAACGAATCATCAATCATGGCTCGCGTACGAAGAGGATATCGCGTTTCTCGCCATTGAAACGATATATTTTATCGCAAGTAAATATATTTAGTGCTATACATAATATAGGTATATCTTACTAATGTTTTGTAAGTACATTTCTACCGAATTTAGCGTGCAAGCGATTAATGTAACTGTAGTAAGTAATTCAAGTAAATATGTGTTACACATTTGTTAGTGCCTAATAATTAATTATGCACCAAGATTAGTAGTTTATAAGCGACTTGAATACAAATGCTTAAAAGTAACTCGATCTTAATTGAATAGGTACTAGGTTTTCCCGCTCGCCTGCGTAAATATTATCTTTTTATTACAGATGTCTAAAGTGTAAACTGTATATTTTACTCTAATCTGAAGATATTAATAAAAATAAAACAGGAACCTGCTAGATATACAAAAACTACAGTAGCCGCATATCGATGTGAAATTTTAGAGTTAAATTCACAATTAACCTCTATTTAATTTTGTAGCTTTATACTAAGGTGTGAGTTATTTGGTTCCTTATTTCTATATTGTTGAAAAAACTGTGAGTTAGACATTATTGTAACCTAGCTTTCTATTGACGAAAATCATTTTCAGTAACACATTGCACTAAAACAAACTTTTCAACTCGCGTTATGTTTCGCCAGTGGAAACTCACCTTTATAGAGAATATTCCAATTTTCTACAAAAATATAATACCTAGTTACCTACGTGCAAAACAACGAATTAACAATTTGGATTTTATAATGAATTTCCAATCAATCGAAGGACCTTCATTGGGGTTCGTAACCCTATCACTGCGGCGTTAATGATTTATTAGGGTTCTGTACCCAAAGGATAAAAACGGGACTCTATTATTACTAAAACTACGCCGTCCGTCCGTTCGTCTGTCACCAGGCTGTATGTCTACAAACGTGATAGTTAGACACTTGAAACTTTCACAGATAATGCAATTCTGTTGCCGCTAGATAACAAATAGTAAAACATAAATATTTAATGGTCTCCCATACAACAAGCCTGATTTTTTTTGCTTGTTTTAGCTCGATATTGATAACAGCAACAGGTAGACGTTTATTAAAATAATTCACAGAATATTTAGTTATATATTTACTTTAAAAATAATAGTTAAATTGAAATATAAAAAAATTAAGCTCCCATACGACAAACGCGCTTTTTTACTAATAATTCTTGAATTTGGTAGGCAGAGGCGTTTTGTTTACTTTAAAACTACCTAATACGTTAACTTCAGTTTCTCAATAAATGAGTGAACTGTTGTGTTATTTTGGGAATAATAAATAATATCTTTAAACCGAAAACTATTGATATTTAAACCGAAAATTATTGGTCATGATAGTACGGAAACCTCAGTGCGCGAGCCCGACTCGCACTTGACCAATTATTCGAAACGTTAACAATTTCCGCACAAGTGACTTAACACAATACACGTGGCGTGCTAGGTACACGATGGTTCGATTCGCCACTATTTATATTTTGACGTGTCAAAAAACCGCATTGACCTTGACGCCCCCTCTCGGACGTAGATACATTCACCTTAGATCGGGCCTCTGGGGTATGAAAATGAGCCCTACGAATTTTCGCCGCACGGTGCATTTTCTCATGGCAAGAATAGATGGGATTTATTTACCAAATCACGGTTCGGACTATGCGCGGTATTACCAAGTTCTGCGTGAGATTGAGGAGCAAACACGACGTTCTATAACTGTTATAGTAAGGCATCTTGCTCTTTCAAGAAAATGCTGACAGCAAAAAAATAAGTTCTTTTTAATCTCTTTTAAGAGCAATGTAACAATAATTTGACTTCTTGTAGGTACTTACTGTTTTTTTTTATGATGTAAGATGTTTCTTTATGATAGGCTTAAGGCAAGTTCTATCAATTCTTTTAAGGCGAAATCAATCAATTTAAATTTTTCGTAGTTTTTCGCAATTTGTGAACTAATAAGACAATAGTATGTCTCTAATGGAATTTATAGAACTTGCAAACGAGCCGATTAGGCAAGAAGGAAAGTAAATATTGTCAGTATTCATTTAGGTTTGTAAAACCTAATTGTGGCCATCTTTACGTAACAAATAAGTTTTCCAATAAATGTGTAATTGTAATATGAGTAACATACCCGCATGGTTCTGTTGCCACTCGACTTATCACTGATAGTTTAATTATCTGTGACTTAGAGAAGTTTTATTGATGTATTTGTTGGCATGATGCGGGCTACTTTATTTTTTTTTTTTTTATTTTAAAAATAATTACACATGTACAATTTACAATTTTACAAATTTCGCACAGTGTCACAAAAACCTTATGGTTTATCCGTACACTGGCCTTCCACGTTTACCGCTCGATTATACCTAAAACTAATAATAATTATTATAAAAAACAAAACATATTTCAGATAAAACACAATACATACGAAGATTATACATAAAATGTGGGTAGTTTGGAATTAATGCGATTGTCTCAGCGTGAGTAACCAAGTACAAAACTATGACGATGCAGTACGCAAAAAACTTTACAAACCTGTTTTATATACGGGTTGCTCCATTTTTAGCTTACTATTTAATTAATTATTGTATAAAGTAATTTTTAAGTTTTTGTTTTATGTTTTTCACGGTGATCTCTTGTTTTAAATTGTACGGCAGGCTGTTTATAAGCGTAGGAACTAGACATTCTAACGTCTGTCTGCCGTACAAGTTGTTACTTCGTGGGATGACTAGTTTTCGTCGTGTTACATTGCGTGTTAATTTGAAGGGATCTCTTAATTTTTGTATATTGGCATTAAAAAAGTTCTCAATAAGTAGTAGATATTTAATTCTCTGGTGTATAGGTATTAAGTAGAGGATAATCAGCACTTTGTAGCTCCAGGGTTTAACAATATCATCGTATCACTGTAACTTTACTACAATTATAAATTTTCAATTTTTGACGGCGATGATTCTCCAATTATAAGTTCGCTACTTCATTTTGCAGGAATATTTATTATTTTATGACCACTACAACATTTAAATATTTGATAGAAAATAAAAATAATGTTACTTTTGTGGGAAACTGATTCTTTTATTCTTTTTTAGTTAAACATACAAAGTTCCTTAACGACCTTTTACTTTACTAAGAAAATATTTTCCCTTAGGTACAAGATTAATATAATCTGAGAGTTAGTGAGATTACATAAATGTGAAAAAACTTAGAAAGTCGCATGTGCGTTATCGAGTGAAAAAGGTCAACGCCAGATTCTGGCCAATTAAAAAAATAAATTGAAAATTAATTATTCCTACTTAACTAAGAATTTATTTATTAATATTTCCTTATTTTCTATGTAATTGGTTCTCTGTCACGGCAACAAGGCGTGATCCATCAATGTTGAGGGTGGCAGCTAAACAAACACTGTTAAAATATTTATGCCCAAAATATTTGTTCGCATTATTTTAGCGGTCAGTGACTTTCTTAAATTTATTCAAGCACACTACGCAAAACAATGATTTGCTAATAATTCCACATTTTTCTATTCGATAAGTCTTACTCTTGTAAATTTAATTGTTTATTCAAAGTTTTTCAATCAATCAAATTTTGTTAATAAAGTAGTTAATTATTGCAACATACGTTTTGGAGTTCCTGAAGAGAATATACCATAATAGTACGTATACCATAATTAAAAATTACACCATACATAATGAAAACCAAACCTTTAATTAAATCAGCATAAAAAGCATAAAAATAAGGTTGCTAAAGTAAAGACTGTAAGTGTAGAGAATCGCGAGGTAGAAAGCAAAAAAAAAACAATAAGGCAATTAACTGAGATAATAAGTGTGTGAAACGATGAATCCATTGCTTCGCTGCTTTTAAAAGAAAAGTGACTGATAAATATGATATTAGAGTAGTTATAGATGAACCATAATAATTTCTAACATAAGCTTAGTAAACTTTCAGTAAAAAAGTTATGACAGGTCCTATTTATTTCAAACACGATTTAATCTCCTTCATAATATAATGGATATAATATATAAATGTTCAATTGAATATCGTTCGAAGAAATAAAGAAATGAAGTAAAAAAATAAAACTTAATAGGTAGGGAAAACGAGTCAAAAAACGACCGCCGCCAACGTCGCTGTCTGGAGAAAATTGGTTTTGAATGGTCCAATTTCTTCATAATGGAGCGCATATTATATTTTGCTGTCAGCCATGCTTTTTATAAGAGGTGCAAACAGATGAAGTTATCTACCAGACATTTTCAAATCGATACTTTACTAAGAGGATTATATACTGATTCTATTTTGCTCCTTCTCACTCTCTTACAACTACGTTAGTGGGTGCGACAGGCAGCGTTGCGGAAGAACATAACAGAAAAACGACGTTTTACATAATTAGTAAATGAGAACCGCAAAAATGGTACCAAACAATATTTGCTTTGTTGCATGCTAAATGAAATGTAATTTTAATAAGCATTTTTCAAGGGTTTTTAAAATATAAATAATTTATTTTAAAAATACGGGTAAACTATTTTAATATTTTCCAAAAAACCAGCCTTTTATTGATGCTGGCGTATATTGAAACGTACATTCCTTCACTGTAACTTGTTCCCTGAAGTTATATTGGCAACATTGCAAATCACACAATAATAAACCTTAAGTTCTAAAAGGTAAAGCAGACTACACGCCTTAGATAACTACACGCAATACCTAGTACCAACATGACAGGTAAAGGCAGGCGGGTCTGTGGCGGTGTTTTGACAAGACGTTCAGCGTTCACCGTTGTCACAGAGAGTATATGTGTTCTGTGGTTGTCACTTGTCAGTTGTCAATTCAACTTGAACAGAATAAATATGGTCGTCGAACGTCAAAAATAGTAGATATTAATGTTTTTTCAAAAATCAATATCTCGAGAACCCAATATTTCTTGGAAACAAAAAATATACCAAAAATTAAAGAAAAGAAAATACGTTCCAATAGGTCATGTTTCTTTGCTTTACGCTCTAATTTGTTTTTGGTACCAACACTCTATACAACGTTGCGGTTGTCCTTTGGAGATACAATGCCTTAACCTTATCGTGCAACGTATTAATTTCACGATTCTCGACCATGTTGCGTTTTGAACTCCATTCAATTTTACGCTATGTCAATTTGAATTGTAAAATTAATCTTTCAGTGTTCTCAAAAAATGTTTTGGTTTCAATATCGTCTGACCTAAATGCCATGACCTTTTTAAACATTTCACTTCACGAAATGTAGCCGATGCGTTACGCGAAACGCATACCTGAGCTCGATCCAGTTGTCCATCCTCGGCGAAGAAATTTAACCTTTTTGTAAGAAGTAATTTACATTATTGTTGAAAATGCATCTTGGCAATTTAAATCACTAACGCCTCATACTTGGCATTCACAATCATAACGATTACACGCGTTTGAACCTACGTATTATTAGTTACTAAAAATATAATAGATGTAGGTATGTGGATGTGTGTTTGACTGTTTATACAACGTTCCTCTGAAAGGGTCTGAACTCTGAATGAGTGGGAAACAAAAATAGCAGAATGTTAGGTGGGTTACTGAAAAGATAAGCGTATGTGTATCGAGATTTGACGACATAATAAGAAGGATTTTTCATGGTCTATTTATATGGAAAAGTTTCCTGTTATCCCACACTTGGTAAAGAAAGAAATTTTATAGGTAAGGAAAATGCTTTTTATATACACGTTATACAGAATCCCCTACAACGACATTTGCCTCAAAAATATACTAACTACAACTTTGATCATTTTGCATATAAATATTTTTGCCTTAACTCCACATAAAGCTGTTGCTTGATGAAAAGTTATCTTGTTGGATCATAGATAACGATTGAAGTTTTTTTTTATGATTCAAGACGTATATTTTATAAGCTGTAATAAGTTCAACTATAAGTACTTGTGTGATATGTATAAGTCACGATTTACGATCATAAGTGGTCTCTAAACCGGTCGGAAAAGCTGCGCGGGCGCTGCGCTGCATGACAAAGATGCATTCAGCTTCCTTTGAAACTCTTGCATCACAATTACTAATTTTTTACTTGACTTTTTAGTACGAGTAACAATTTACTGACCAAATACAATATATATGGTCCAGTCTGAGAATCCGATGGAACATACAGCGCATGAATCACAGCTTGATGCTCTTATAGGACGTGAGACCATCGTCAGGTTCTGTAAGTCACAACGCTTGAGATGGGCGGGCCACCTGGAACTAATGCCAGACTCTAGAGCCGTGAAAATCATGACCAAGTGGATCCCCCCAACAAAAAAGACCAAAAGGCAGACCAAAAAAGCGTAAAGGGCCGATGGCGTGAAGGAAGACCTAAGGAGCATGGGTAAATACACCAAAGGACCGCGACAAGTGAAGGAATATTATGGAGGAGGCCAGGGCCCACAAGGGGCCCACAAGATACTGATGGAAAATCAAAACTGCCTAAGTTATTTTAACTCTAAAGCCGAAAGTCTTGCTTTATTCGATAATGAATATTGAACAAAACATTTATTTAGGACTAAGTAAAGTATTTCCTTTCAAAAAACATCGCTTAGGTACATTATTACTAAAAGAATCTGTCATGTAAATGAATTGTTTAAGTTATAAATTGAGTTTCTGTAACAAAGTTAGGGGGTGTTTAAAGTTTAATCCGTAGCTGGCAACAAAAAGAGGGTTCCTGTAATTTCTCCAGACAAACTGGCTTTCATTGTAAGCACTGTAAATTGACGCCGTGAATAGGCGATTTCTATTTATTTCTTTGGAAGAATATGAAGTTATACCTACGTAATTTTTCCTACAAGAGCTAACAAGAGCTAAAAATAGAGCGTTACCGGATGACAAGCCAAGGGGTGCTATCGCCACCATGTGTTGAGGTTCTCACAGATTTGTAAGTGTACAAGAACTTAGTTATTAATATCTTACATCTAAGGAGATGTCAGTGACAGACGTATGTCGGTTGCTTAACAAATCGGTAGATCTGAATAAATTAGGTATATTTTGATATTTATTCCGTGAAAGTACAAATGCTAAATGTGTACCTTTTTAAAAATCAGAAGAAAATGCGATAAACAACCTTTGGAAAGCTACCATATAATTATAATTATGCCATAATTTTATTTGACTTTTAGGATTATTGTAGACATAGTCATGATATTTATCTTCAGTTTATGTAAAATAGGTTAGGTACACGTATTTTCTTACGTTAGGCTATTTCTTTATTTTTAATTTTGATCTTTTTGAAATAAATACTTTTAAAATAATTACTTCTCGTAAATTGATAAGCTGAGAACTTAGGAACGGTGGTAACCCTGTACACTAGTCGGATAAATGCTAATAGCTAGCAGGGAGCGGCCCTGCAACCCCTCCCAGCCATTTCTCCCTCTTAGATTGATGATAGATTAAGTAATGTACTGAAACGTGACAACGTATGTTTGAAGTATTAGGACATCTGTGTAAAAATTCACGTGATTCTAAATATAAACTAAAGCGAGACAGTTGTGTGTTTATTATTGTAGTACTAGCTGACCCGGCAAACGTTGTTTTGACATATAAATTTATTTCTCACTTAGGGACATAAAAAATAGATAACAACCTGCTCCCAGACCCAGAGAACATAATATATACTGAGAATTTCATAACAATCGGTCCAGCCGTTTCGGAGGAGTTTGGTAACAAAGAAAAGCGAGAGAATTTTATATAGTTATTAGAAGATATCGTTTATCTGTTGGAACAACATTTTTTATTAGCTATATATATAAATATTTTTTACTTATAATATCTCACGAAATATTGTTTAGACGGTTACTTTGACTCTACATTCTTCTACTTAGCATTACTTAGCTCTAAAAATGTACTTAGCCAATTAGAAGACATAATAGTATCTAGGTACATATGAGTTAGGTACTTTACCATCATTTAGGTATAGCAATATCTAGCTTCATCTATTTTGTCATTACGTGATTATTTATTAATAAGTATTAATGAAATTTTGATTATGACATCATAACTAGCTCAGATGTGTGAGATTCGAACAGAAACAAATATACAGAGAAATATAAAGAATGGCAGAAAATAATTCGATGCTCAATTCGAGGCACCAGCATGTTTAATGCTAGACATATTATGCAACACGAAAACTTGTGTCTCTAACTTTGAGTTGTTCGATACTAATCAAAAATTTTAAGTGTAAGTAAAAACAAAAATGTTACACAGTAAACATGTTGATGTTAAATTAGTTGAAGCATCAATTACTTTTTTAAATTTATTTCGTACTTTTGAGGGTAAGTCCTGCGTTCAGTGCCTACTTTAGATTTTACAGAGGATCTTGCTAAGCGATCCGAGATATTCATTGACTTATTAATCTATCTTCAAATCAAATTCTACGTACATTTTTATGAATAAAATTTCATTTCATAAAAAATCATTTCATTTCATTTCACTTCATTATTTACTACCTCAATTGACTTAGGTATATATTAATTGAGGTAGTAAATAATGAAGTGTTTAAGTTGTTAGACGGTTTGGTGACTGCCATTCATATCAACGTTGGATTACCTAAACTGGAATGCGTTTCCGGACCGGTGGTACGTTAAATATTCCAAGTTAACCTTGAACGAAGTACGATAACAAGTTGTTTTAGCGCCGCTGTTAGTATTTAACGTTAATTTTAGTTAGGTCAACGTAGACTATTTGGGTCGAATATACGACCTTTTGGGTTTCCGGTCAGGAATAAATTAATTGTTATTGCACGTTTGACGGCGTGGAAGAACACCTAAGGACTCTGATAAGAAAACTCAGGATACGGGCAATTTTATAGATGGCTGCTGAGCGAACTACAGCGTGGCGTTACTGTTAGTGGCAAAGCAAACATTTTTGGCACCGACAAACTGGCGACATTTTTTCGTCCCGTCCGCCTTGTCCAGGGTATATGTCTATTCCTAAGGATCAACTAAGGGAAATACACCAACTGGCGTAGGGAGTCAAAATACCGCGGAATTTTTTTTTTATACTGTATAGGCTAGCGCTTGACTGTGATCACACCTTAAGGAAGGTGATGATACAGTCTAAGGTGGAACGCGCTTGCCTAGAAGATGCCTATTCACTTTTGATTTGAAAGCGCCCGGATTGTATGTGGCAGGAAAGCCACTGCCTGGGAGGGTATTCCAGGCTTTTTCAGTGCGTATCAAGAACGAGGAATCAAACTCAAGTGGAGCAATATTGTAGAGGAGGCCAGGGCCCACGAAGGGCTGTAGCGCAAGATAGATAGATATCGCACGTTTTAATTTAAGATTACGTAATGTTTTTATTAGAATACCTTAAGTACCTTATTTTTTAACGGCCCATTATCCCGGTTTTAAGCGACTACGCCACTTTTCAAACCAATTGAAAGTCATGAAAAAATAGTTTTTTTTCACTGTTAAAAATAAATATTAAAGATACATGCCTTATCTCTTTAATGTACTCATGAAAACAGGATAAGTTAAACTTGCCTCGATCATAAAAATTTTTGAAAACAGGTCGTTTTTGTTCATTTTTCTAATGGCATTTCCAAAGCTTTAGACTAAATCTCATAAAAATTATACGTAAAGTAAGCTCATTGTATTACATATTTATTGGAAAGACAGATTTTAAATAAAAAAATGCTGTAAAATTTCGCCTAACAGGAGTCATAAAATGATCTAACGCATCGAATAAGCGATGTACTTCAGTGGCTCACGAGCCTCTATGCGAGAAGGACCTGCGCAAGTTTTCACGACTCACGCTCCTTTCGCGCCAAAATTATTTATTTTTTAATTATTTGTAAATAAATTCTCTTGCTACATATTATAGTAATAAAATTAAAATATGGTAGTGTTTTTCAAAATACCTAGTCCTCAAAAGCTCCAAAGAAAATCTGATACGAACTAAGAAAATTAGGTAGGTAGAGTAAATTCCACCACGTGCAAATACCATCACGCGTAACCACAGTTTATACCTATATACAGTCAGTAAGGGAGACGAGATTTTTTTTGTTTGGCTATACTGAGTTTCTCATGAATACATGATATAATAATATCCTCTCTACTTTATTTTGGCCATGGCGGTCAATAGAAATTTACCAACTGCGCGGGAGATATTTCTGAACTTCCAACTCCTAGATTGGCTCCTACTAAATAAAAATACCTCACCTACCTACTAATTAGTTTTTAGAAAAATACAAATATAATAATATTAAGGAGCACAAACCCGGGGAACCCGAGACCTGCAGTCAAAGATAGTAGTTACCATAAAACCAACGAGACTCTGTTACCGATTTTGTACTATCAAAATAATAATTAAAAACGTAATTATTAGAAAAAAATATATATTAAAAAACGTTCATCTAGTACACCCTCTGATTTGCAACCAGATTTGCATCAACCAGGTCCAAGCGTGATTTTTTACGATGAATTTAGATTGTTTTTGTAATATATTTTTTCCATACAAAATGTGTGGCGAATATTGAAGAGACTAAAAGTTGGAAGGCAAATAGGGGGGAAGACAGCACGCGGGCCACATGTGGCCCGCGCCTCCACGCGCCCTTCTAGTCAATATATATATAGCTGATTGTGCTGATTCACTGACTGACTGATTGATCACCTCGACAGTCTTCAGAACCCTGAATCATCATCTCATTCCATATTTTTCTCTGAGAATCCTCCAAAAAACCGCATCAAAGTACTACATGTTTCACAACTTTTCAATAGTCTCTTCAATATTCCCCACACATTTTCTATGGAATAATAAATTCC
This sequence comes from Coenonympha arcania, assembly GCA_036785405.1. Taxonomy (NCBI): domain Eukaryota; kingdom Metazoa; phylum Arthropoda; class Insecta; order Lepidoptera; family Nymphalidae; genus Coenonympha; species Coenonympha arcania. The sequence continues at coordinate 7,232,920 of CM072058.1, read as the reverse complement.
GCAATTTTTAATTTTTTTCTATCCATCGAATAGACCTCTGAGTCCTGATCACTTCTTGTCAAGAAACCGTTCTTCCATCTTTTATACTTTTCGAGATACCGAGGAAATTCAAATGGCGGCCATATTGAATCCGCCATTTTGAAATTTTTTTCAGCTCACTGCCAATTGGACGACGTTTCAAATGACATTTGGTTGAGCACCCCCCACCTATCAATACCCTGGCTGTGCTCTTCACCCGTCTCCGAAATCCTCAATCATTTTTTTCTTCAATACGACCCCATCCGTGAAAAAAAAAATTTTCATACAAAATTGTTCAGGAGATGTGATCAATCAGTCAGTGAGTCAGTGGCCAATCAGCACAAGCAGCAATATATATATTAACTAGTAGGGCGCGTGGAGGCGCGGGCTACATGTGCGTGCTGTCTTCCCACCTATTTGTTTTCCAACTTTTAGCCTCTTCAACATTCGCCATACATTTTCTATGGTGAAAAAATTCCGCCATATCGGATTTTTTTTCTATTCATCGCGTAGACCTTTAGATCCTGATCACCTCTTGTCAAGAAACCGTTCTTCCATCTTTTATACTTTCCGAGATATCGACGAAATTCGTAAGGCGGCCATTTTGAATCCGCCATTTTGAAAATTTTTTCAGCTCACTGCCAATTTCCCTCCGTATTTTCCCTCCGAATGAATTTTTTCCATAAATACGAAACGGTACTTGAAAAAAAAATTTTTCATACAAAATTGCTCAATCAGTGAGTGAGTCAGTGAATCAGCACAAGCAGCTATATAGGTACTCACCGTTTAAACCTTTCCTAGACTACGACTAGTATTTAAATCTTTTTTTTAATTTTAATAGTATCAGCTAAATCGGTCCAGCCGTTCTTGAGTTTTAGCGAGACAAACATACAGCGATAACTGATTTATATATATATATATATATATATATATATATATATATATATATATTTATCCCGCAAGCAATCTGACACCCGCTGAAGAAAAAAGTGCATTCAAAGTGGCGTCCACCGCCTTTTGACGTCCGCATACCGGACGCCACTTTGTTTTACGCTTGCACTTGCGTCCTTGTGGTTCTAAGAGACTGTAGTATGAAAATCGATGGTAGCCAAATTGTCGATCCCATGACTGCAAAAGTATTCTGAAAAGTTCCCGACAAATTCTCAACAGAGGCGTGGCGCTGCTGCAGCGCGTATATTTGTAGAGTCGTATACCTCAATGTGTCGCGTTTTTGGCTTCCGTGTGCGACGTTGCCAGCTTTCTTAATTTCTTGTAGGTACCTTGGACTGCCAGTGCCCAACTGCCCAGTGCTAAATTCTATCATTTGGAAATGTATATCATTGTTGAACACGTAGGTACGCGTGACGTATTATTCGGCGCTCGCTCGATCACACACAAAATTTCGCCTGTGTGATAGTATTCTACTACTCTTTCCACTTGACTTGGTGGAGTGACCTGTCACCTGAAGGTATACTTCGAAGACTACTACTGGATCTCCTAGACGTATAGAGCTAGCCGTGTCGAGTTTGGGCTCGTTTTGTTAGTTATGAAAAGACCTTTCCATTTGACTTGGTGGAGTGACTTGGTGGTATACTTCGAAGATTACTACTGGATCTCCTAGACATATAGAGCTAGCCGTGTCGAGTTTGGGCTCGTTTTGTTAGTTATGAAAAGACCTTTCCACTTGACTTGGTGGAGTGACCTGAAGGTATATTTCGAAGACTACTACTGGATCTTCTAGACGTATAGAGCTAGCCGTGTCGAGTTTGGGCTCGTTTTGTTAGTTATGAAAAGACCTTTCCACTTGACTTGGTGAAATGAAATGAAGATATACTTCGAAGACTACTACTGGATCTCCTAGACGTATAGAGCTAGCGGTGTCTAGTTTGGGCTCATTTTGTTAGTTATGAAAAGACCTTTCCACTTGACTTGGTGAAGTGACCTGAAGGTATACTTCGAAGACTACTACTGGATCTCCTAGACGTATAGAGCTAGCCGTGTCGAGTTTGGGCTCGTTTTGTTAGTTATGAAAAGACTTTTCGACTTGACTTGGTGGAGCGACCTGAAGGTATACTTCGAAGACTACTACTGGATCTCCTAGACGTATAGAGCTAGCCGTGTCGAATTTGGGCTCGTTTTGTTAGTTATGAAAAGACCTTTCCATTTGACTTGGTTTAGTGACTTGGTGGTATACTTCGAAGACTACTACTGGATCTCCTAGACGTATAGAGCTAGCCGTGTCGAGTTTGGGCTCGTTTTGTTAGTTATGAAAAGACCTTTCCACTTGACTTAGTGGAGTGACCTTAAGGTATACTTCGAAGACTACTACTGGATCTCCTAGACATAAAGAGCTAGCCGTGTCGAGTTTGGGCTCGTTTTGTTAGTTATGAAAAGACCTTTCCGCTTGACTTGGTGGAGTGACCTGAAGGTATATTTAGAAGACTATTACTGGATCTTCTAGACGTATAGAGCTAGCCGTGTCGAGTTTGGGCTCGTTTTGTTAGTTATGAAAAGACCTTTCCACTTGACTTGGTGAAATGAAATGAAGATATACTTCGAAGACTACTACTGGATCTCCTAGACGTATAGAGCTAGCGGTGTCTAGTTTGGGCTCATTTTGTTAGTTATGAAAAGACCTTTCCACTTGACTTGGTGGTGACCTGAAGGTATACTTCGAAGACTACTACTGGATCTCCTAGACGTATAGAGCTAGCCGTGTCGAGTTTGGGCTCGTTTTGTTAGTTATGAAAAGACCTTTCCACTTGACTTAGTGGAGTGACCTTAAGGTATACTTCGAAGACTACTACTGGATCTCCTAGACATAAAGAGCTAGCCGTGTCGAGTTTGGGCTCGTTTTGTTAGTTATGAAAAGACCTTTCCGCTTGACTTGGTGGAGTGACCTGAAGGTATATTTCGAAGACTATTACTGGATCTTCTAGACGTATAGAGCTAGCCGTGTCGAGTTTGGGCTCGTTTTGTTAGTTATGAAAAGACCTTTCCACTTGACTTGGTGAAATGAAATGAAGATATACTTCGAAGACTACTACTGGATCTCCTAGACGTATAGAGCTAGCGGTGTCTAGTTTGGGCTCATTTTGTTAGTTATGAAAAGACCTTTCCACTTGACTTGGTGGTGACCTGAAGGTATACTTCGAAGACTACTACTGGATCTCCTAGACGTATAGAGCTAGCCGTGTCGAGTTTGGGCTCGTTTTGTTAGTTATGAAAAGACCTTTCCACTTGACTTAGTGGAGTGACCTTAAGGTATACTTCGAAGACTACTACTGGATCTCCTAGACATAAAGAGCTAGCCGTGTCGAGTTTGGGCTCGTTTTGTTAGTTATGAAAAGACCTTTCCGCTTGACTTGGTGGAGTGACCTGAAGGTATATTTCGAAGACTATTACTGGATCTTCTAGACGTATAGAGCTAGCCGTGTCGAGTTTGGGCTCGTTTTGTTAGTTATGAAAAGACCTTTCCACTTGACTTGGTGAAATGAAATGAAGATATACTTCGAAGACTACTACTGGATCTCCTAGACGTATAGAGCTAGCGGTGTCTAGTTTGGGCTCATTTTGTTAGTTATGAAAAGACCTTTCCACTTGACTTGGTGGTGACCTGAAGGTATACTTCGAAGACTACTACTGGATCTCCTAGACGTATAGAGCTAGCCGTGTCGAGTTTGGGCTCGTTTTGTTAGTTATGAAGAGACCTTTCCACTTGACTTTGTGGAGTGACCTGAAGGTATACTTCGAAGACTACTACTGGATCTCCTAGACGTATAGAGCTAGCCGTGTCGAGTTTGGGCTCGTTTTGTTAGTTATGAAAAGACTTTTCCACTTGACTTGGTGGAGCGACCTGAAGGTATACTTCGAAGACTACTACTGGATCTCCTAGACGTATAGAGCTAGCCGTGTCGAATTTGGGCTCGTTTTGTTAGTTATGAAAACACCTTTCCACTTGACTTGGTGGAGTGACCTGGTGGTATACTTCGAAGACTACTACTGGATCTTCTAGACGTATAGAGCTAGCCGTGTCGAGTTTGGGCTCGTTTTGTTAGTTATGAAAAGACCTTTCCACTTGACTTGGTGAAATGAAATGAAGATATACTTCGAAGACTACTACTGGATCTCCTAGACGTATAGAGCTAGCGGTGTCTAGTTTGGGCTCATTTTGTTAGTTATGAAAAGACCTTTCCACTTGACTTGGTGGTGACCTGAAGGTATACTTCGAAGACTACTACTGGATCTCCTAGACGTATAGAGCTAGCCGTGTCTAGTTTGGGCTCGTTTTGTTAGTTATGAAGAGACCTTTCCATTTGACTTGGTGGAGTGACTTGGTGGTATACTTCGAAGACTACTACTGGATCTCCTAGACGTATAGAGCTAGCCGTGTCGAGTTTGGGCTCGTTTTGTTAGTTATGAAAAGACCTTTCCACTTGACTTAGTGGAGTGACCTTAAGGTATACTTCGAAGACTACTACTGGATCTCCTAGACATAAAGAGCTAGCCGTGTCGAGTTTGGGCTCGTTTTGTTAGTTATGAAAAGACCTTTCCGCTTGACTTGGTGGAGTGACCTGAAGGTATATTTCGAAGACTATTACTGGATCTTCTAGACGTATAGAGCTAGCCGTGTCGAGTTTGGGCTCGTTTTGTTAGTTATGAAAAGACCTTTCCACTTGACTTGGTGAAATGAAATGAAGATATACTTCGAAGACTACTACTGGATCTCCTAGACGTATAGAGCTAGCGGTGTCTAGTTTGGGCTCATTTTGTTAGTTATGAAAAGACCTTTCCACTTGACTTGGTGGTGACCTGAAGGTATACTTCGAAGACTACTACTGGATCTCCTAGACGTATAGAGCTAGCCGTGTCGAGTTTGGGCTCGTTTTGTTAGTTATGAAGAGACTTTTCCACTTGACTTGGTGGAGCGACCTGAAGGTATACTTCGAAGACTACTACTGGATCTCCTAGACGTATAGAGCTAGCCGTGTCGAATTTGGGCTCGTTTTGTTAGTTATGAAAACACCTTTCCACTTGACTTGGTGGAGTGACCTGGTGGTATACTTCGAAGACTACTACTGGATCTCCTAGACGTATAGAGCTAGCCGTGTCGAGTTTGGGCTCGTTTTGTTAGTTATGAAGAGACCTTTCCACTTGACTTGGTGGAGTGACCTGAAGGTATATTTCGAAGACTATTACTGGATCTTCTAGACGTATAGAGCTAGCCGTGTCGAGTTTGGGCTCGTTTTGTTAGTTATGAAAAGACCTTTCCACTTGACTTGGTGAAATGAAATGAAGATATACTTCGAAGACTACTACTGGATCTCCTAGACGTATAGAGCTAGCGGTGTCTAGTTTGGGCTCATTTTGTTAGTTATGAAAAGACCTTTCCACTTGACTTGGTGGTGACCTGAAGGTATACTTCGAAGACTACTACTGGATCTCCTAGACGTATAGAGCTAGCCGTGTCGAGTTTGGGCTCGTTTTGTTAGTTATGAAGAGACTTTTCCACTTGACTTGGTGGAGCGACCTGAAGGTATACTTCGAAGACTACTACTGGATCTCCTAGACGTATAGAGCTAGCCGTGTCGAGTTTGGGCTCGTTTTGTTAGTTATGAAAAGACCTTTCCGCTTGACTTGGTGGAGTGACCTGAAGGTATATTTCGAAGACTATTACTGGATCTTCTAGACGTATAGAGCTAGCCGTGTCGAGTTTGGGCTCGTTTTGTTAGTTATGAAAAGACCTTTCCACTTGACTTGGTGAAATGAAATGAAGATATACTTCGAAGACTACTACTGGATCTCCTAGACGTATAGAGCTAGCGGTGTCTAGTTTGGGCTCATTTTGTTAGTTATGAAAAGACCTTTCCACTTGACTTGGTGGTGACCTGAAGGTATACTTCGAAGACTACTACTGGATCTCCTAGACGTATAGAGCTAGCCGTGTCGAGTTTGGGCTCGTTTTGTTAGTTATGAAGAGACTTTTCCACTTGACTTGGTGGAGCGACCTGAAGGTATACTTCGAAGACTACTACTGGATCTCCTAGACGTATAGAGCTAGCCGTGTCGAATTTGGGCTCGTTTTGTTAGTTATGAAAACACCTTTCCACTTGACTTGGTGGAGTGACCTGGTGGTATACTTCGAAGACTACTACTGGATCTCCTAGACGTATAGAGCTAGCCGTGTCGAGTTTGGGCTCGTTTTGTTAGTTATGAAGAGACCTTTCCACTTGACTTGGTGGAGTGACCTGAAGGTATACTTCGAAGACTACTACTGGATCTCCTAGACGTATAGAGCTAGCCGTGTCGAGTTTGGGCTCGTTTTGTTAGTTATGAGAAGATATTACCACTTGAGTTGGTGGAATGACCTGAAGGTATACTGCGAAGACTACTACTGGATCTCCTAGACGTATAGAGCTAGCCGTGTCGAGTTTCGGCTCGTTTTGTTAGTTATGAAATGACCTTTCCACTTGACTTGGTGGAGTGAGCTGAAGGTATACTTCGAAGACTACTACTGGATCTCCTAGACGTATAGAAGTAGCCGTGTCGAGTTTGGGCTCGTTTTGTTAGTTATGAAAAGACTTTTCCACTTGACTTGGTGGAGCGACCTGAAGGTATACTTCGAAGACTACTACTGGATCTCCTAGACGTATAGAGCTAGCCGTGTCGAATTTGGGCTCGTTTTGTTAGTTATGAAAACACCTTTCCATTTGACTTGGTAGAGTGATCTGGTGGTATACTTCGAAGACTACTACTGGATCTCCTAGACGTATAGAGCTAGCCGTGTCGAGTTTGGGCTCGTTTTGTTAGTTATGAAGAGTTCTTTCCACTTGACTTGGTGGAGTGACCTGAAGGTATACTTCGAAGACTACTACTGGATCTCCTAGACGTATAGAGCTAGCCGTGTCGAGTTTGGGCTCGTTTTGTTAGTTATGAAAAGACCTTTCCACTTGACTTGGTGGAGTGACCTGAAAGTATACTTCGAAGACTACTTCTGGATCTCCTAGACGTATAGAGTTAGCTGTGTCGAGTTTGGGCTCGTTTTGTTAGTTATGAAAAGACCATTCCACTTGACTTGGTGGAGTGACCTGACGGTATACTTCGAAGACTACTACTGGATCTTCTAGACGTATAGAGCTAGCCGTGTGGAGTTTGGGCTCGTTTTGTTAGTTCTGAAAAGACCTTTCCACTTGACTTGGTGAAGTTACCTGGAGGTATACTTCGAAGACTACTACTGGATCTCCTAGACGTATAGAGCTAGCCGTTAGTTCTCGAAGCGTTAGCGATCGTTGAAAGAGAATACCATTCGTTTAAGCGATATACCTATTCGACGTCGCATATAGACGTCCACATAATATTATCACCAAGATGTTTTAAAGGGTTCGTTTCAGCCGAAGGATGTCCACTGCTGGACAAAGGCCTCCTGCAATGATTTTCAACCTGCAATTGATCACGTATAGATACTCCGAGCATAGCTCTGTCCATCACCCGCTGAGTGACTCTAACCACCTTATGAAGCCCATAGTCAATGACCATGTCTCGGATCCGTATGTCATCACTTGATAAATTACATTACAACATTTATAATAATTTGTATCTTAAAGTAGGTACAAGTAACATGGTACGGTTTATAGGTAACAATATTAAGTAGTACGTATAGTTCAGGATAATAATAATTTGTATCGTCAAATAGGTACAAGAGAACTGGCAACGTCGCATCTACGCACAAAACCCAAAGGACGCAAAAAAGTTGGCACGTTAGATAAACCTTGAATAATATACCCAGGAAGCCAAGAAGTCATCAACATGAATCGGGGTTCAAAAATGCATGGGCATGACTGAAAGAAGAATATTGGGGATAATAAAGCTAAAGGAAAATTAAATACCCCACTGACTAGGATATCATTAAATTAAGCAATATTCGCAGAGAGATGGGGAAAAAAGTAAGCCGAACAGGGGGACGTCATAATGATGCACAACGTGCAGGACGCCAAAAGTGTTCCTGGATGTATATATATATATATATATATATATATATATATATATACTAGCTTTTGCCCGCGGCTTCGTGCGTGTATTTCGGTGAAAATTAGGGTTTTTTAAATATCCCATGGAAAGTATGGATTTTTCCGGGATAAAAAGTAGCCTATGTTTTAATCCGGGTTATAAGCTATCTATGTTCCAAATTTCAGCCAAATCGGTTTAGTAGTTGCGGCGTGAAGGAGTAACAAATATACACACTTAAACACACACACACACACTTACACACAAACTTTCGCCTTTATAATATTAGTGTGATATATTATAAATACCTCGGTTGAGATACCGATTACCATCCATAACCCTAAAAAAATCAAAATATAGGTAAAAACGCAACTTTCAACATATATTTCGTGAAGCGAATTATAATGTAAATAGTCCAACTGTAACAGTTCAACTGTGACGCAAATATTTATGATAGGGTCACGGAGTTCATTTGAACTGCGGGACTCACGGCGATGTTCGCTAGGTATCGTAGCGTGGGTCTGAGTGAGCGATAAATGCCTAAAGTGCTGGGATATAGTCGCCTTAAAGTAGCTGGGATGGGTGCCTGCTTGGTACTTATCGTAGGCTTCCATACCAGCGCTGCTTACAAAAATTCATCGTGAAATAATGGGTTCCTAAAATTAAGTCGGTAATTGTTAAGCTTATTACAATGCTAGTTAATACCTACATACTTAATATTAGGTAAATAATCCTCTTCAACCTTGAACCAAGACTTTATTTTTTGGAAGAAATTATAGAGAGGTATTCGCTTCCGGGCTAGCATAGACGGTTACTGGTAGGTAAGTTTCGTTAAATTTTCCACGACAACCTTGAGTGTGTCGCGATAAGAATTACTCATACCTGTTCCTCCTACGTGTATGAGTTACGCTACGTATGAGTTACTCGCATTTAGCGACCACCGATCAAACAGGCAAGTATTGTTTACTGAGAATACATGGTCCGAAGCTATAACTAGATCGGGCTAGGGAGTACATATATATATGTCAGTTATATACAACTATACCTTATACTATGTCGATTGTCTTTTTATGGCTACACACCTGTGCGACGTAAAAGATTGTGTCTGAAAGGCGAACGACGAACGACGACGTGTAGGCTGAAAGGTATAGTTATAATTTGAAGGAGTCATCATTCAGGGGATGAATCTTATAGGTATATTGCAACTAAGTCGGTACAAATCACTTGCTAGGTAAAGTGTTGCATGTCTGAATGCACATAACCTCAAATCTCCACATTGTTTTCCGGGATGTGTATTTTTTATGCTCTACAACTGCGACCTCACCTGTTGGTAAGTTATGACTTATGATGCAGCCGAATATGTTGTCGAACTACTTGGATGGAGTTAGTAACTCGCCCCTATCGGTTTTTACGCAGCATCGCGCCGGAATGCTAAGTCGCTTGGTGGTGCATCGTTGCTAGTAGAGTAGCAACTAGTCAGGGTTGGAGCCTCTCACCAGACAAATATAGAGCCTGATTCACCAGGATGTTAGTGGGCTATTTGAACTACGAAGTCATACTTCTAAATATTATTCTTATTCTTAGCCTCTTAGGGAAGTAGAAACTAACTTAGCTAAAGGCTAACAGCCTATAAATACATAATTATATTCCTATGTTCCATAGCAATTGTAGACACTTCACACTGATAGAGTTAATAATATTAGGTTCCTGGTGATAAAAGTGGTAACTCCCAACTCGTGGGTTAATTATTTTATTTAAAAGTAGGTATTTCATGAGCAGACAGTAACAACCTGTAATTCCAAAGAAAACAAGGTAAGTAAATATGTACAATAATTATTTACCTACCTACCTATTTTAAGCTTTACCGAGAATTCCCTTCAGAAGGAAGCCTTTTAATTTTTTTTCCCAAGCCTTCGCCCATAAAGTGACTCTCATTTCATATTATTGTTAGGTAGGTATAGTGATCAATTGATCATAAAAATAGTACTAAAATAATTGTAATATTATGATGCAATTTATCAAAGATTACAGATACTTAACTTACGTACCAGAGATTAAATTGAGGAAATTCTGTATTCTGAATCATTCATTATACAAATCCTTGCTAGGTAATTTAACTAATCTAAATTAACATCTATTTAGGTATAGGTAACCACAACATATTTGTTCTGTGGGTATAACCTATCTAAAGAAACATCCTTTTATTATTCTGAACATTTGACATACATTATTACATTCTATACTGGTAATATTAGGTAGGTAGGTAATAGGTATGCTAAATAGAGTAAAGGATGGATAATAATTTTCCTTGAAGAAGGTAGGTGGCTATATAAACTTTGTACTTTGTTAATGGCTAATTAATTATTTAGATCTCCCTGACCCTATCCAACAAGTGAGTGTTATATTTAGACATCGGATTATATGCATTTGCATGTTTGCATATACCTACCTAATTCTATTTTTATAGCGTTATTGCATATTTTGGTACTTTTTCATTGACAGTGCTTATTTCAGAAGTTATACGTGTTACGCGTATTGTATTAGACGGTCTTTCCCTATGCAAATCTGTAGAATTATTAGAAAAAAATGATTGAACACAGTAACGAGGTCACTATCGTAAAAAGTTCGTGGCAAATTAAATGCAGTTTTGTATTAAAACCTCGGTATTGAAGGCGGACAAACTTTGCCTGAAGAGATCTCTGCAGAAATTGCGCCAAATTTCAAGTTATGTCTATGTGTTCTGTAATGTTACCTAGTCATAATGTGTAACTAATAAATGGTTTTTGATTGTGCATATTTCGCCCTTTTTTAGTGCATATTTCGGCATTCGATAGTGCATATAATCCGATGTTTAGTTATATAACTGACAATGTATAAAGTTTATACTATAAACAAAAACATTGGGACTTTATCAGTGTTGTGCAGGACGGAGACACCGGCCGGCCGCGCCGGTCAAGGTATCCAGGCCAAAGGTCGATGACAGCGACCGGCAGAGAGGCTGCCATGCTGCCGCCGGTCGCCCGAACACCGCCAAAACACTACCTACTCCAATTTTTAATTGCAGTTTAATGACGCGTTATATTATTGCATGTAGTAGGAGTAAGTACACAAACACGCCTATCCTGTCACAGCTAGGGCTTAAGAGGATTGTATATCTGTAAGCTTTAATACAAAAAGCGATAACGTTTTCCTACCCGTAAATGTAGTCCGATTTTCATAATTTTTAGATATGTTGCAGATACTATAAAGTACTATGCTCGTACGTTTTACTTTTTAAGAAATATTTCTTATAGCAAAAGTTATTTCCTCCATATTATGTTAACAACGCCTGCATTTCCTACTGCGGACACATTATGCGACGTGGAAACTATAGTTTGGAAAAGCTCATTGTGAGGGGCAACACCAAGGAGAAAAGATTGAGAGGCCGCTCACCAACCAGATGGTCAGACCAGCTGAAAGACTATGCACGGCTGGCCTCCGACAGAACCCGGTAGAAGACTTTAATCCGCGCGTTACAACCCCAGGACCACGATTTTCAGCAATTAACACTGATAACTTTTGTTCTAGGACTTTCCAAATTCAATATTTAATTTCATATAAAAAAGTTACTTCTGTAAAGTGACATTACGCTGTTGCGGTTTCGCGCCGCGAGTTCGGACGCCGGCCGCCGCACCGTTGCCACTTGCAATGTTTCATTACAGAGTAGGAACAAGTAGAGTATCTCTGTAGAATATTGAATATTTGATTTCTCAAAATATCGAGTAAAAAAAAAAGAGGCCAAGAGAGATTTGGTATTTTATATCACCCTGTATTATTGCATGTGGTAGGTGTAGGTTCGTGAATTGAATTGTGCTGACCTGATGATATAGATTCGTTCTCCGACTTGGGCGTGGTGGGCGGCATGGGCAGCGGCATCGACGGCAGCGGCTGCTGCTGCTGCTGCGGCTGCGGCTGCGGCATGGCGCACGCGGAGCCGAGCAGCGTCTGCGCCGTGCTGTACGTCATGCCGTCGTCGTACCCCCACAGCTCCAGCCCGCCGTACTCCGGCGACGCGAGCGACTCCGGCGACATCACCATCGCCGCCTGCAGGCCCAGCGCCGACGACGAGGTCACCTCCGACGAGCTCTCCTCGAGCATACGCAGCGGGAAGCCTCCGTTGTTGGACCAGCGGCGTCTCATGTCGAAGCGCGCGTCACACGCCCCCGGACCCTCCACCGACGGACATCCTACGATCCTCCAGCACTTCACTTTTGCCTCGCGAGACGCACCACAACTCTACGCTACTACAATAACATCCACCAGTCCGGCGTCGAGACCGAAACGAATCGTTTCTCGCCGGATACCGGCTTCACTCCAATAAGATTTCAAACCTCGTACTCTTCGGGCAATCCTTCGCGCACATTGAACTGTCACCGAGTACTGTTCACGATTCACGCGGTTATATTTCGAATTAGGAACGAGTTAGCGCGAACTTTTGATGAAAAATGAACAGCACGATGAACGCGCGCGACCGTCGTCAACGAAGTACGTAGAGCGAGCGAACAAGCGACGCGGCCGCTCTCACTACTCACTGCCACGGTCGAGCGTGACGTCACGCGCCCCGCGCCCGCAGCGCCGCCCCGCGCCCCCCGCCGGCGCGCAGCCGTGGCACAGAAAGTCAAGTCACCGGGCGACGAATGTAGCGCGCCGATACGAAACCTATTCTAAATAAACACCATCGCATCGCTGCGCTTTATTTTCTTAAATTCTTGCTTCTTTATTACCGCATTGAGCAATGCGGAGGAGCGGTAACGCACATTGTGCATCAATGCATTATTTCTATGCCTATACCAATAAATATTTCGTACGTATAACTAAACCACAGTTTAAAGATATTCTGTCCTACACTAATGTAACTAAACTCGTGGACCAATTTTGATGATTTTTTAAAATAAGTGGATGTGATGTCCAAATAGAGTATGGATTTATCATGATAAGTATCTATAGTAGTTTATGTAACGGTAACATAATGGGAGGTATTAAAACACGAGTGTGTGTTTAAAAAACGAGCCGCAGGCGAGTTTTTTAATACTTAGTAAGTATCACACGAGTGTTTTAATACCTAATTATGTAGAGTTTCATACACTACTTTATCTACGCTCATATTATTATCATAAATCCAAATCATAAAATCTTGCTAACGTTTGTCGTAAATCATTGCAACTACTAAGATGTCAGGTGGAGTGAAATTTTCTTTAGTAGGTTTCACTGCTAGTCATTTTTCGGCGCAAAGTTTTGACTAAGTAACAAAAAAAATTGGTTGTCTGTAAAGTCGGTTTACGGACGATAGATTTACGAGATAACGTCATAATCGGAATCGGAATCGTAGTCGTAATCGTAATCGTAATCATAATCACAGGCCCAGGTGAAACGTTACGCGGAACGTTAGACATTGTGTTGTTGTCTATGGTCAATCATGGCCCATCCATACTCTCGCCAATGACTACCAACTATATTATGTTGTCTGTGGATTCACTTAAAAAATATTACATAAAAAATATTACCCTAGATACAAATACAGGAATCCAGAGCCGTGTATCGTTATGGATATTAAACAACTTTCTTTAAATATTTCCATAGTAGAGCGATGTTATTATGAATAACTTTTTAATAATTATAGAAGTCTGTGAATAAAGTAGGTAATTATTTGACACATTTCGATTTCATAATTCGAACTTTAAGCAATGAGCGTAGATAAAGTATATTTTTAATACATTTGCTCAAAAAGTTGACATTTCCACGTGTGTTTAGCGTGCGCAAAGTTATTCTTTTCCGCACTAGTGCTTTTGTGTTTTACTCCTACGCGGCACCGGAGCGGGCGCACCAGGAGCGCATGAACACGAACACGGCATGTAAACACGGAGCAGGCAAACACGGAAAACCAATATTTTTTTTCGCAAATGTATTAAAAAACGTCGTTCAATGCACGTGCGGAATTGTCATTTTTACTCGTCCTTATAGTTGACCCTCGCCTTCGGCTTGGGTCAACAAACCGGGACTCGTAAAGAAATGACAAACTTTCCGCACTTAAATTGAAATGTACTATTATAACATAACACAGCTCCCTAAAGGTATACAACAATAATTATTATTATTGCAGCACCTAGACACGATAAAAGGGCAGAATAAAGGGTAAAATAAGGGATGATTAGTATTTTCCAATTCATATTTGTATTGTAATTTGTAGCCCTACACACATTTTCGTAAACGTATTCACGTCACAAAGTGAGAGATATAACAAATGCAGAGATATAACAAATTAAAAAAATAAAGATCAGACGAAAAAAAAAAGAACCAGGAAAAAGATTAAAGAAAAGAAGATTAAAGAAGAATTAAGAGAAGAATTAAATATAAGAGTAAGAGAATCTGTGGTAAAGACAGACACTAAACGTGCGGATGTTATACCTAATTACTACTTAATGTGTATTTTAGAAGTATCAAATGTAATAATTACATGTGAATGTAATTGAGAGGTAAAAGTATTTTCTAGCTACCTGCTAATTAACAGAAACACACCTAGATAGTGCCTTATCACGACAAGATGATAAACGTAAGGTCGCGTCTTATAAAATTGGCACGATTTATAAACGACCTAAATTGCACGTAAGTTATCTGTATTTTTGCGATGGCATACTTCATTATCTGTCTCAAATATAGTATCAATCTGAGGTATCAATCAAATTGCACAGCTTTCAAGGCTCAATAAGGGGTCAAATCTGAGTAGTTCTGCTGCAACCCGATTGGACAGCGCCACTTTGCGTGTAGACCTGTCAAATATTCTTTTTTGAAAGGATTTCTATACTTACTTACATAAAAAATAGATTATCACTTTGACAGGTCTCCACACACACTAGCGAAACTAGTGGGATAAATGGCAAACATAGGTCTCATTAAAAAGGAACATTTTGATGGTTAGTTTAGAACCCACAGTTACTAAGTTATCCTATCAAAGTAATTAGAAAAGTTAAGTCATCAAAATCTTGATATCAGATTTTGAATAAAAGAATCAAAAAATATTATTAAACACAAGATTCTAAAAGCATACAGTAAACTGATAGAATTTCTATCAGTTTATCTGTTTGCTTTTCAGCAAACCATAGAAGTGCACAATAAAATCTGCCATCTTGGACCTACCGCCATATTGGATTCAGAATAACGTTAATCGTAATCCAAACTTGACGTGTACTTACCTACTTTCATCTCAATTGATTTAGGATTACTGCTTTAAAATATCTACTCATATACGGTAGGTGTTTGAGTAGATATTTTAGAGCAGTTATCCTCCTCTAAAATACCTAGGAAAAATGTAAGTTTTTTAAGCCGCTGGGGAATGCATTTACGCTAACTTTGCAACTTTTGACCCGAACGCACGTACATACATTGCATGTTAAATCAAAGCTTCATAAAATAGAAAAAAAATTGATAGAATACAATATAGAGTAGGTAATAACAGAAATGCAACGGGCAGAGCAGCAGTTTTGGCAAGTAATTAGTAAATTACCTACCTATCCATCTGAAAATACCGCAGATTAGATTAGGTGGTATGACGTAAACGTCATGCTCTCGTCATCGCATCACGTGTTCACGGTTCGCGGATCGTTGACCTGCATGTTTTGCAAATACACATCTCGTATTCGCTACACTGCCTAGCTTGCGTGAATTAGGCTAGGTGTATATATCTCAGGAACTATGAACATGAAGCCTACAGGCTTGGAATTTGCATCGTAGTGCTATATATGGTGCTAGGCAATATTGCACGAGTGGACTGTGCCCAATGCTTACGACCTATACTTAAAAAGTTCCACAGTAAGAAGAATCTCATATGACAGAAGTGACACGATTGATTGAACATCTACAATTCTCCACTCTGCTTCATGAGCACATGCAATGGGACGTTCAGCTGCTGCCTTTATTTGATCTGTCCATCTTGTGTGCAATCTTTCGCGGGGTCTGGTACCTTCCTCTAGGGAGTAAGGGAAGAATGGTAAACAACACCGACCAGAGAAAATTAATCCTTCTTTACGTATTCGTCAACGGCGGACCTGGCTAAAGGACATATGTGACCGATAGATGGCCGGCGAAATCAAATCTTGAAGGTCCTGTTGCATGGCGCACACTACCACTGACCTGAACCGTTGTATGTGTAAGGATTTTGGCCTGTACGTTATGGCCAGGCGTTTTGCATCAACATTCCTCGAACTTTGTGACGGCCAATAAGGAATGCCAAATGGAGGAACACCACTTCGGCCTCTGAAGCTTTTAAGTCTTTCCAAGTGCCACTGCGGATGTTGCACGAGATAAGATGACGCTTGAGGACATCCCTGTATCGCAACAACCACATCTAAACCGAACCCTTAAAAAGTCCGTGGTTCGAAAGAACAGTTGACGACGCGACGGGACGAACGCCGAATTGTTTGTGTGGAATTGTAAGAAAGAGAATATACCTAAACTAGGTCGTAATTATTGAGTAAGTGACATAGGTAAGTACTTGCGTTGCGAGTTTGTGAATCGCGCGACTATCTAAATCTAGCCTAAAACTACCTATTTGTCAGCAAGCGTTCACCCGTCCAAGGAATGAATAATTCATCAGTTTTAATTTTCCATCCATTTATTTGGGTGGTAAAGTCATTTGTACACTTCGTCCATCTACGCCACGATTTATTTTCAATCGTTAGGGCGATTTTTCAAATTAAACAAGATGTTTTATTATTTTCCTACTGGTTTATCTTGTCCACTTTGAGATGATTATTCTTTTTTGTTATTTATGTGTGAATCTGAACAAAAAATAAATATGTAAATTATAGCACAGTTTTAGCTCTAATCTGTAAATTAAGAGTGTGTTGGTCTTGATAAACTCGAAAAAGGCTCGGCCGATTTTGAAGTTTTTTGTGGTTAAATGGTTTACAGAGGGCAGAGAAGTGTCTGTTGCGTAAGCATTTCTACAAATAATATTTTGTGTAAAAACTAAATAACTACAGTTAAGAGTGTTGTATTCAAATTCAAATTCAAAAATTCAAAATATATTTATTTCACATAGGCCTAACTTACAAGGCACTTGTAAAACGTCAACAATATTTGTTGCATAATATTATGTACGGTGATAACTACAAGTCGACTTAAAACTAAGTGTGTAAACTTGAGAATAACGTTCATGACCAGGAAAGGTAAAAAATCTATTTACAAAAATACTTGATAGCTACTAACGATGAATGAAACGAAGCTTGTAGCAATGGATGTATTATTTATCAGACTTTTAGTCAAATTGGACCGAAGCTCCAAAGCTATGTTACGGTAACGCTGTAAGTGTTTACGTGATAAGTCTATGTTATAGCACTGGTTCACCTAAATATAGTTGTTACTGCTATAATATTTGTATAGGTAAGCAAATGCTTGTTAAAATCCCAAGACATAATGCGTCAGTAATCAGTATTACCTACCTATCGATCCACCGAAAATCATGACAAGTCGAAAGTATAACAATGTGTTTTTTGTTCTCGTTTGTACTGTTTATGTTTGTACAATGGTTTGTACAGTCGGAGTCGTGAGCTGGCCAGTCGTGCGTGCAGTAAAGTGCCCGATTGGTTCCCCCCCCTGCCTCCTCACATCTTCTTACCACTACAATTCGCTCTATCTACGGATATCTGGCTATATCGCAGTTAGGAATGGCATTTTCATCTCCGTAAGTAGAAGTTGTTGTTTCCGTCCCAATTAGTGTCAAATGTATTTAACATTGAATATCTGAGTGTTTCTTTATCCTTACAAAGAATTTTTAAAACATCTCCCAGACTGTGAGTTTGCAACCATAAACTGCTGCCAACAACTGCGGCAAGACGAACCAACCGCAATGATTTTCTTAAAAAAACTTACCTGATCGTGGTAAAGATGACGTATTATTAACGACAGCCGTTGTCTTACCTGTAACAAATTAAATAAAAATATTATAGAAATGAATTTAATTATAAAAGCTCATTTAATAAGATCATCGTCTAATAAGAACATCTCATTTAAAAAGAACAGTCTTAAAAAGTTGAAAAGAACCCATGCACATACATAATATGAAGAAGGCAAATCCTAATTGCCTATGTAGTTACCTAATACCTATAAATGGTTATTTAATTTTATCTACCTCTTTTTGCATCGCAGAATACACTCGGACTGTACCTATTACATAAAAAACAGTTTGGTGCCTATGGACTTTTTAGTTCAAGCTGAGCGATATATCTAAGAGAAAATCTACGTGATCTTCTCTTAGATATATCGCTCAACATCACAGAGCACATATTAACCTTTTTATTTTTTCTGTGCTCAACATCGCTTTATATGTTTAATAAACTTGAATTAAAAAAAATATGATGATAATGATAACGTTATCATGCTAAATCTAATATAATGGACCGTCGCAATTAAAAGTAGCTTTCTTGGTAGAGCACACGATTAAGCGACAAGATTCTGTGTTTGCAACCGGTTCAAATTTTCCTCGACTTGTCGCACCTTTTTAAGTCGGGTGGGTAGCCGTGTCGTGTTTTTACTAGTGGTGCAGGCGCATAAAAAGTGGCTGCGGCGGAATGGTCTGCTGAAGCGCAATTAAGACCAAGGTCTCCAGGTTATCAAACCCGCGCCGACGACTCGTGATGCCTGCCGCGCCTCGCTGCCAGTGCAAAAAAATGTAGCGCGCAAAGACGATGGTATTAAAAGATAATGGGGCTGGTTAACGCCGGCTGCATAGTCTTCAATGCCTGCATATTGCTTGCATAGGACCGGCTATTCGTCACGCTTTATAGCAGAATAATAAGACAACCATGCCTCCGGTAACCGATGCCATTATCCAGTCCTTTAATTGCCAGTCGTGGTCATGAACCTTTACGTTGGCATTTATCTCCTCCATATTTTTATCTTTTAATATCATATCGTCCAAACATCTTACAATGTTGAAGTCGTGAATTGCGAATACCTGACATAGTAGGGCGTTCAATGTCTCTGGCCAGCAGCCATTAGATACAGCTAGAGGAAGTCAAGGCAACTATTGCATACGCAATGCTCAAATCCTGTTCATTGACTCCTATGCACTTGACAGTCGCTGATGTCACGCGCACTAATGTGACCTGGTAAGGCACCGTTCTGTTCTTCGCAGTCACATGAACACTTGCATAATATCTACACAATGCCTATCAAACGTCAGGTGAAGCTAGCCTTTGAGTGGAGAACCTTAGTTTGACTTTTGCTTGCGAGCGCCATTGCTTCACACTTTTCATCTATGCACACTTGCAATGATTGTGAATTGAGCTTGATTTGGAATTGTGAGGCTTAAATCTTGAATGATAAAGATTGGTTTAGCATATTCATTCAAGTTCTATACGATGCTTCGAACCTAGCAGATGAAGTTCTATCATTTACGTGATGTAACTAGCGAGTCCGAGAAGTGATAGGCACGATCGAGGTCTGTCCGTGAACTGGCAATGTGTTGTAACCTCTGGGAAAATTTATAACAAGTAGTATTGATGCGTGTTTCAGAAAAGTTTGTAACAGATATAGACACAATTGAAACGTCTACGTAATACAAAATTTCATGAAGATGGAAAAATAAATCCAAATTATTACAAAGTTATTTGTGCTCCGAAAAGGCGAGAAAATCCACCATTAATCATAATTAAAGTCAAAAAAATAATTGAGTCCAGAGCACGCAGTACTTTATGGCGTAATTTACGAGTTTTCTCGCAGGAACAGGTTATTTTTTGCAAATAACAAACTTAATGCGATGTCGATGTTTGTTTTATGTGTTTATGTTGGACTCTTTATTGCGAGCCTGTGCGAATAATTCTCGAAGATGTCAGGAAATCGACAAAAATAAACGCGTACCGGAGATTGTTGTAAGTAATAATTATTCATGTAGTTATCAGGATATTTGAGATAACGATTTTCCCAAGGGGCCAAGACACAGCGTGAGAATATTAAAAGCAATTTAGATTTTGAACATCTTGTTAGTCAACATAACTATGGTATTAATACAGACAACGAAACACCATAGTTTAGAAATCAGTAAACACTTGCAATTCAAATAGTATTCGCTAGACTCAAATAGGTCAGCAGCAATGCATCGTCGACCGTTGTACGATGCGCGTGATTCGTATTCTGATGTGTACAATTAGCAACACTATCGCACCAACATGTAGCGCTTATGACATTACACTTAAAGGACACAATAAGAGCATAACGAGTAACATCAGTCGCCTAACGTACAATGCATTGATTGCGTAACGAATTGTCCTCAGTGCGGGGTAGTACCAAATGATTCAATATGGAATTGGGACAACAATGTTACCGAGTAAAAGCCTTGCAGTTTCGATCAATCTATAAAATTTTCATAAAACCCTTCAATAATTGGGAAAAAGGCTGAACTGAAACCTTAGAAATTATTACATATTACTGTACGTTAAGGTCATTAACACGTACCTAATTGTGTTTAAAAATATTAAATACTTACAGCTATTTAAAATTGAAAAACAAATTTTATTATTAGTTAAGCAGTAGGTGGAAAGAACGATTTCTCATGATCACAGCGAAACAATATGTAGACAAACGCTTTTATATTTTTTAGCCGTAGGACTAAGTAACTATTTATTTTTCTGACACGCACCGTGTCGTCTGTCACAGGAAGCGTTGACTCCAGCTAGGTGTTAGGGAATTTGCCAAAAACCCAAGTTCAAGAGTTTAATATAGAAACGGACTGACAAGCTGCGATGTCTTCGGCGTCTTTGCCAACTTTGCAATTAGACAAAATAATAATGGTTGCTAATTGAAACAAAAAACGTACATGTGTCTTAAACTGTCGGAATGTGATAACAGTTTTTATATATAGATCGTTAATTACCACATGTGTCTCTATGGTTCTGTATAAAAAATTGATCATAATATGATTAATTAGGTACACGTTTGATATTTAGCAAGCGTCTGTTGATTCTAAATAATAAGAGTTTTTATTACATTTGAAATATAAGTTCTTCGGACTAATTGCATTGTGCATTAGTAAGACCTCACGTCAGACAGGAATAACATTGATAGTACTACAAATTGAAGATAATTATATCTAATTGCTAGCCACGGTCATGGCCAATAAGCACCAATAAGCAAGAACATGAGAATGTGGGCAAAAGGACTAGGTATAATATAATAAGATTAAATAATTAGTATGAAGTTAAAAGCCTTGCAGGTCTAAATTGGCAAGAAATGGATTTACAACCAAAAAACGGATTAACGAAAATTTTGATTAGTTGAGATGTCGATTAATCGCCTTTCTAGCCTCCGTGTTCCCAGACAAGTTCAATCTGGGTGCCTTCAAGAGAATAGTGAATACTGAATAGGCATTTTCTAGGCATGCGTGACACGACCAAGACATCATCATTGCTTTCCATCAGGCATGATTGTCGTTAAGCGCAAGCCTATCTACAAACAAACACATAACACTCATCTCTGCAATATCTTAGCCAAAAAAAGACTAACTAGACTATTGTGAGACTAAAAGACTAAAAGACTAAAAGACTTACTTGACTATGTACTCGAGAAAGCCCCAAGCTTTAAATTTATTTTTATTTTATTTTATTTTCAATTTTATTTTGGATCTTATTTGCCAGTGTTAACTTTACTAATTAAAATGATCATGACTATAATGTGCAAATGATTTCGCCTTATAACATTTTGAGTATTTTAGGTAATGTGTGTGAGGTGATTCGTGATGGTATTTTTATGGTAAGGTATATGGTAAGGTGCGTGGACCCTACAGAATTGCGGAGAGTCTATTATGGAGATTGCCAGCAACGGTTTCTAGACACCTACGAGCGTCTGTCCTAGTTGCAACACTGGACAATCGCCAACATTGGCTTCACTGATAGACTGGGATTAAAGTGTTTTCGTATAATTTGCTAAAGGATTACTTACATCATACATGTACCTAATAAAATAATGTATTTGGATTCACAATCAGCAAATGAAAACAGCTAGGATGGTCTTGATGTTTTCGTGTTCGGTGGTAAATAAAATAAAATAAAAAAGCCTTTTATTCTACTACCTTTCCAATTTTGGTGGTGTTGGTGTTCGGTGGTATCTGATTATAATTAAGCTGGACAGGGTGCAGGACTTCCCTTGAATTAGAAATCCTATGCTCAGACACAACAACAAGTTTTACAAATAAAACTTCGTTTCCATTACCTTTATTTTGTGTAAAGTTGATTATCGTCAGATTCCTCCTCGAAATCTTTTGACATTCTGGTATCTCGGTTGTTAGTGTTGGTACAATAACAATTGTGAATAATTTTGGTAAAGTTATAAGATCACCCGAATTGTATAACATAGTAGAGCTATTGTATACACTCGTGAATAACTAGGCACTCCGTACAGTCGTCCAGAACGCTATGATTGTAAGAAAGAATAAAATATAAATTATTGCACCAAGAAATACCAACAGAAACAGCAAGCCAGTCGAAGTCACGTACAAAAAGGAACAACACACGGCCCCTCAACGTAACACGATAAAATGTCCCTGCAAATAACACTACGCGTATGAAAATAGTCAAGCGCAAATACTTGGATTGTATTACTCAAGCGTGCTGGGCACAATTCAAACGCTGAGCGAGCGACGGTTATATGTTTCTATATTGAATTTATTGCATATAACTTGTTGCTATGATCGAAGACCGGCAACAAAGGCATTACTAGCGTCGCCATTGCTATTGTTTCTGGAGAATAAAAATGGTCGAGCGCTGCACTGCGCCGCGTGAGGTTGTATAAATTAATGCATTATTCCCATACGAGAGTTTAACTGCCGTATCGGGACATAGGATTTTTAATTCAAGGTAATTTCCTGCACCCTATCCAGCTTAATTATAATCAGATACCACTGAACAAAATGAAAGAGCCATCCTAGCAGAAAACATAAATGTTTTCATCAGCAAATTATGTAATTTTGCAGTTATAATGACATACTTAGATTTAGCACACAAGATGTCATCAAAAAAAAATTTATTTTATGAAATAAGAATATAATTATAGAGTACAGCTATTTTTATGATAAGCAAGAAGAATGGCGACCTTTTGACTTTTAATTATTGAACATAACCGACAATGGAGCGAGTGGCCTGAATCGAAGTGCTGCCCTTTAGTAACGGCCGCAGAAATTATAAAATATAAATCATTCTGTGGCTCTATCTCGATGGCTTCAGCTTAATGCAATTTATAAATTACAAAATATTAAGGCTTTTGCATTTTACGAACGTGATGTTATTATTTTAACCCATAATATAGGAAACCATAAAAAGAAATGAACTCCGAAGAATGATTTAATGGCTGAGTTTATAAATCATTCAATCAGGAACTGAATCTTGATGCAGTTGAAAATCGAAGGATGAAAGGATTACGCAATGAATTTCTGAAAAACAAAAAATCAAATTCAAAGTCATGTCTTATCAACGTCGTTTAACACTGATGCCTGTCTCCAATATTACGCGTTTCTCTCCATAAAAAGGGACTTTTAAAATGTCTCCGCAGCCGGCTCGTTACCGTGTGGAGTGTCACGAGCTCCGAAGCCACGTCGCGTTCACATGAATCTTTTTTACCGGCTTTATACTGCACATTAAGTCTGACATTTCAACGGTTACTATCGCCTTAATTACAGCTACTATTATTATTTTTTCCTATCCTTATCTTTCCACTTATTTTATGTCGTGAGCCCTTTTGTTTGTGTTCACGAACATTCTTTTAAACTTATGCGTTATTTGCTACTTTATCTTATAGGGTTTTGTTTATTACGTCTTCAGCATCTAAATAATAAAGTACAAATAATTCTAAAATTTCATATTTTGTAAGCTTTGATGTAAGTAGTACTAAATTATGCAGTAGTACAACCAACCGATAACGATTTTTGGGTATAAACCGCAATAGAACGAAGAGAAGAAGAAATTGAGATTTGAGAAAATACTGCAGATTTGCTTTGCTTCTAAGTATAAAATGCTGAAAATATTGATACACCAAGCGCAATTAACAAAGTCAGGATGTTCTATAAAATAGATCACACTGGGTCTGTCGGAAGTGATAACTCTGACGTCTATCAATCAGAATATCCTACATTTTGTCTGCCCCCGTTGTCTCCTCCACAGTTAACTACTTCCGCGACTGTAAATCATCCACTTTACGTCTTTGTTATTACCGAACGTTTATAAACAAGGCGTAAACCAGCGCTTTACTCAATTTGTTATCTGTCTATGAAGATTAAGAAGAAAAAACTGTCGTTGGATCTTTGTAATAATATAAACGATGGTCTTGTCACAATTAGTGGGAAGTACACTTTGGTATGAATATATGGATAATGAATATTTCTACCCACGCTGCTATTATTAAATAGATGTAATATTTTAAATTTAAACACACACGCTGTAGAGGCGTTTCGTTAAACAAATCTTTCGAGGATCTCTAGTCGTAAATTATTAATGGTTCAGAAAAAACATACGCGGAGTACTTAGTTATATTGTTTTAAGACATTCAAGTTGACATTAAGCGTTATCTATGGAATGCATGAACAGTATCTATGGCTAAAAGTTATGACGGCAAGACACAATATACTCAAGTCATGAAGAGCTTGGTCGCCTGCATTAGTGGACGTGCCCTTGAAACCGATAACAAACGCTTGTCGTGCGACTTGTGAGCAATTACGTAATACAATGCACCGAGACGAGGAATTTATCTTGTAATATGTATGAAAATAATTGAACGCATCAAAAGCTTTATAGCGCCGCATTCTTTGGCGTTTTCAATTTATAACGCCCCTTCAGTTAAGTGAGGTTTGGCCCGCTCATAGTTCAGATCTTAATTTCATAGCATCAAATCACGCATGCCGAAAACAATATTGTCTGACATTAAACTAAACAATAAGTACTTCTTGTAATGTACTCGTAAGTAAAAATACTCAATTTAATGAACGATTGACAAATAATAAAATGGAAAATTCTTTCCAAAAAACCAACTTCAAATGCCACTACAAAGAATGAAATAATTTTTAATGTACACCAATTCGAAGTCGGGCAATGTTTTGTTCAATCATTAATAGTCCTTCTTATTATAAAACTTGATGTGCAAAGAAACGACAAAATTATCGACAATACCAAGGACTATTATTGAATGAACGAAACATTGCCCGACTTCGAATTGGTGTACATTAAAAATTATTTCATTCTTTGTAGTGGCATTTGAAGTTGGTTTTTTGGAAAGAATTTTCCATTTTATTTTATACTTTTTAGTGGAAAACAACTAATGCGCAAGGCATTGGAAAAAATGCCCACATCGCTTGAAGTATGCTTCTAAAATCTGAAGAGTTCCCTCAATTTCTCCAAGATCCCATCATCAGATCCTGACTTGATGAATACAGTCATTACTTGATGACTGCAAGGAAATGCAATCGTAACTATAAAATATACCTAAATCGCTTCAAGTATACTAGCAAAATTTGAAGAGTTCCCTCGATTTTACCAAGATCCCATCATCAGATCCCGACCTGATGACCATAAGCCTACCTGGAAAAAATTACTCTTTCAAATAATACCCAAATCACTTCAAGTGTGCTTATAAAATTTGAAGAGTTCCCTCGATTTCTCCAGGATCCCATCATCAGATCCTGACTTGATGACTATGGGACCATCTGTGAACTATACCCTATCAAACAAAAAAAAAAATTTCGAAATTGGTCCACGCATCTTCGAGTAATCGGGGAACATACATAAAAAATAAAAAAAATAAAAAAAAAAAAAGATTCCGACGAATTGAGAACCTCCTCCTTTTTTTTTGAAGTCGGTTAAAAAAGTCAAAAATTCCGACACATTCACATAAGTAAACAAAAATTTTAAACACTAACGTATCCAATTCTTAAGATAAATGGTGACCTCGTGTGACATATAATTTTGGATATAGCGATAAAAGTTCAAGACCAGTCACACGGGTTCACGACAACTGATAAAATGTTACTCAATAACGAATTGTAAGCATTTTTATGAAAAACGTTAAATTACAAAATAAATTACGTTAGGTTAGACTTACTTAATACAAACGGTGAGTTTATGAAAGGAGCACAAAGTAATAGAATATTTACAAAAGAGCATAATAATGAAAGCTCCGCGACTAAAGAAATAAGGCAAATGATAATAATACTTGACTTCTAAGATGAAAGTACAACATACTCTTTAGCAATAAAGTCCACGTAGCATCTGCAGTTAACATAAATTATACTTCTAGTACTACATAAACTTCTAACTGTTATTTTAACATTAATCTATAGAGAATATTTTACAATAAATATCATGACTTGTTTAATCCTCAGTCCAAACCCTTAGTCCCATAAAACTTTTTGATGCAGGTAAGAGATAAGGAAGTGTTTTTAAATAAATTCGATCCCTCATACGCAGCAGGAGTGGTAGAGCTAGTCGTACACGATCATGAAAGGGTACTTGATTAAGGGCAATATTAAAAAATTGAAGATTGTAATTCCTCGAAATTCTAGAAGTCATTGACAAAAATGTATCGGGGGCACGTAACCAGGTTATCGGATCGTCCGCCAGCCTTGACCTGGCCACGCCTGATTCAGCGCGTCTGTGTCGCGTGCATCTGCACCTGCACAGCCGCACTCACAGTCGTTACATTACGTTCTAAATATAATTATAAAACGTTATGAAATAGGTATTCGTGCACTTTGTGTTTGGGTGACACGGACGTGACGTGATGTTGGTGGAAAACACCGGCACATGTTGTCGAAACCAATGGAGATTTTTGCGCCTTGATACGCAATGCCCTATGACTAATCAGGTTCATAAAAAAATGAATGCTCTAGAAAAAAAAAATACCAGTTTTGTTTTTGCTTTTTTCTATGTTGATAAATAAAATAACAAGTTAGACATTAGTTTTTATTGAAGTTATTATTACACCGTCACAAACATAAGGTGATAACTGATAAGAAATAGCACGCATAGTAATTAACTTGAAACATAACTTGGTTTCATTGCTAATACGTGACTTAAAAAGCCAATTTGAAATTGATAACGCAAACCATTACCGTAGACAACACAGTCTTCATTAGAGAAGAATCACAAGAATATGAGGTAAACCGTAAACTGGAAAATTTAAACACTGATGCCAATGGTTAATGGTGATATTATGATAGGTGTTGTTGACTTTTTATGTTAAATACTCCTGACTATTGACCTTCATTTTTATATGGCAACTAAAATCAATCAACTCTTAGAAAATATTGCCTTCGAAATAATCTTTTGCAGAAAAATTACCCACGCAGTGTTTAGCAATCAATACACTTATGGAAATCTTAATGAACATTAATGACGTGTTAAGATTTTAACAGTGAGTCATGGAAACGTGGCTCAGAATTGCACAACTCTGTGGAGAGTTGTCGGGATGACTAAAGAGGTGGGTATCTTCCCATACCTTAACCGTAATTGCTGACGTAAAGAGAGCATCCTGCTCAGGACATGCAACTAGGTCACCGAACGGGGACAAGGCTGCGGAGGGAGCATTATTCTATTAACTCAACGCTATTTGTAGTGCATCAATTACTTAAGATCGTTGAAAAGAAGAATTTCAAAAATAAAATTCTAACAACTTCCTCAATAATAGAGATGTCTTGAATCCTGCTACATGGCCAAGTCATCAATGCACAGCTCAAAATTTTGGACTTAGAAAGCTAACTTTGGACAATAGTTTTTTCAAATATACGGAAAATGAGAAGGAGGACGATATTGCAATAATTCTCGCAGTATAAAGCATTATAAGCAAGATCTTTCTAGTTAAATTATACGATGAAATAAACAGACACAGTAATTTAATACACCGCCAGTAAAAGCAAAGGAAATAATGCAAGTTTCAAATGAAAAGTTACAGTACATAGTAAAAATTAAATGAGAAATCTACGTAAAACAATTTCAAGCAACCCGAGTTAAAATGGCCATATGCGAGTAAATGCAACATTTATTACATAATCTTTGAACTTTTTATGGAAAGAAGTCAAGCGGTCAACGAAGTTACAATAAAGTGGCGAAAGAACTTTTTTTTATAAATATTATTACGAGTAGGTAAGTTTATTTTTAGTAAGATGGCAGACGAATGATATGACATACTCGTAAATGTGTAGTTCGCGACCTCTTTCAGTTTAATCCCTCCAAAGATCTTTTTGTACAAGTGTCT
This sequence comes from Coenonympha arcania, assembly GCA_036785405.1. NCBI lineage: Eukaryota > Metazoa > Arthropoda > Insecta > Lepidoptera > Nymphalidae > Coenonympha > Coenonympha arcania. The sequence continues at coordinate 7,204,633 of CM072058.1, read as the reverse complement.
AGAACGTGTCCTTATTTTGACGCAATAATATGAGCATGCTACAAAATTATCGCGTCTGTATCTACGAGGTCAACCTTGAAACTTCTTTGTCGGCGACATATTTACAATGTTGGACTGACAAAAAATGTTAGCAGTTCATGTGAAACGATCACTTGTTTGCCAGGCGTCGCCGTGATTTGGTAAAATAATATTGGGTTTGTTGCTTCCTTATTAACGAGGTCATGATACTGTTATCAGTTGTATACTGTGAAAACGATGCATTCGTTTATCAAGCGACCTTCCTGCTTTAATGCGCTCGGATTAGCTAGCAGTGATTTATCTAACGATAAGCGTTCTGGTTAAATTTCAGCTTGCAGTTTCCAGACAATTTCAATATTACCTGGTCAGTTGAAAATATTAATTGTTGTCTGGCTCTTAATCATTCTTAACACTCTGTTTTTAAGCCTACTCCATTTCGTTTGTAGTCTAGGTAATCCTCTAAATTCCAGGATTCCAATTTGAATTTTATAACAAGTCTTAGAATAAACATTGATTCTTTCTACACTTCTACTCTTGAGTAAGAGTATTCTAAAGAAAATAAGTTCTCAAGCAAGTGACAAACTTAGAAAGATATTCAATGCGGGAAAGTTTGCAAATGCGAAGTAAAAGATACGACACTACCACATCTCTAGTTACCGTAAATGTTGTATTGTATGCTATGAAAAGTCATCGACCGAAAATAATTTTGTAACAATACCTGACGCAAATGAGTATTACAATTTAAAATAAAAGTATACTATTGTCTTTTGTAATATGTAGAGTTTGCGATATTATAAAATAATTTAAATAGTACACACAACTTTAAGGTAAGTAAAGTCAATAAATTACAACTGATCTCTGGTGCCATTTTGTTGTAGTAAATTATATTTAACCTTTGTCAATACTATGTTGTCTTGTCCTTTTACGTCGAGTTTAAATAACAGGGGGTCCATACGTAATGTAATAATGATGAATAATTGATAATAATTCGTAGAATAAATTAATTATTCGATAAAGTCAACTGTGTACTTATTAATTGATGTCATGATTACACTGTTGCTATAAATTTTGTCATTACGTATTTAAATATTAAACATAATACATTATAATATGCATGAAAATATAAACATTATTTTAAACCAATATAGTAAGAGAGTAATTTAAGGGTAACAGGTAATATTAGTCAGCGATAATAAATGTATTTAATACTTTTATGATTATTTGGGAAAGACTTCGAAATAAAAACATTGTAAGTAATTCTTTGTGCCTTTTCAAAGAACGATAACATTTTTAGGGTTCCGTACCAAAATGGTAAAATGGAACCCTTATGGTGCGACTTTCTCCGTCTGTCTGTCCGTCTGTCTGTCCGTCTGTCTGTCTGTCTGTCCGTCACACTCGATTATTTCAGTGACTACCAGAGCTATCGATATGAAATTTGGAATAGTTGTGTATATTAGTGGCCCAATGACACTGGAATAAAAAAAAATGGAAATTATTTTTGTTCTTATTTAAAAAGGGGGGAAAATCGGAGGGTTGAAATTTAAAAGTGAGATAACTGTACTGTGTGGGGTATCATATGAAAGGGTTTACTTTGTACATTCTAAAACCGATTTTTAATTATTTTTAGTCATGATAGTTTTTGATTTATCGGGGAAAATGTCTAAAAAAATACCGTTCCCCCCCCTTATCTCCGGAGTTTACCAATCGAAAAATCTCAAATAATTATGGTCAATAGGAATTTACGTATATTTTACAGGAAAACTATAGCCAATGCTCTAACTAGCATAGTTTTTTTGATATTAACAATAAACCTCTACAAACAAAGTTAGTTTTGCGGTTCATTAACAAAGGTAATTATTACCGTTTTACATCTTTGGTCGTTACAGTTTTGGTCGTGTTACATCTACATTAGTACAAACGAATCTTAAAAGTACCTAGCAATAACTGACTGTGTGTAAAAAAAAAAAAAACTACCTAAGCTTATTTTGCTTCAGTACTTCTTGAGTACGGAACCCTCGGTGCGCGAGTCCGACTCACACTTGGCCGGCTTTTTTTAAATGAGAGTGAAATCAAGCGAGCATTAACAAAAAAGTAAAACTCTATAAGTACTGTGTTATCATATTCATTTCTCACGACTTCTTTAAATTAAATTACATTTTATTAGACAGAAATATTTACTTTTAACTTTTAAGTAAACTTCAGACGCGCGTCGTAGTTCACTGAGACATATTTTTGTTACAAGGTATATTTATAAGATTGAAGAACTTTGCTTAGTTTAAAGTTACAACTTACAACATCATCAGCACAAAATCTTTGAAAGGGAATATTATGAAGTTAAACGACAGCGTTTCTCCGTCACTGAGACCTTGTTATCGAGTCCGCCCTTGGTCTACATAGCTTGATAACGGCCGGATTGCCATCTGATCGCTTGTTACCAACTCTTTTTATTTCAAGCGCTTGAACAATTGACCTCATTAGTTTCAGGAATCGATCATTGATTTTGTTTATCATTAGCATATTTCTCCTTCTTCATTAACTTTATATCTATATCTCTAATCGCTTGACAATGTTTTGCTCTCTCTCACTTTTTTAATTATATTTATTATAATAATTAATCGATCATTCTCCCACTTTTATTTTCTATTGCTGAATTTATCTAGTCTGAAAATTATTAACCTTTCTGGCATAATCTTATTTATGTATGATAGGTATAATATATTCTGTAATCTTCCGGCTTCATAGTATAATAATCAATATTAGTCAGTAGTAAGTAGGCACCTACCGCAAAACGGCAAAAATAATAATATAAAATATTGTTTATCACAAAAACCAATCAGAACGTGATTCGATTTGTTCTTTGCCTTATTTTTTCGCCTGTCGATCGCAAATTAGATACGTCAGTGCCGAATTTTGGCTACAAAAAATATGATACAATGGCAAACGCCGCAGCAGAGCAAATTATGGCGACTGATGGCGATTAGAACTAACTCAAGTCCTATATCCTCACCTGAGATTATTTCGTTATATTGAAAGTTTCAATGCTTGTAATTGAATGATGTTATTGAATCTGTAAATGAGATCTTAATATTATGAATAATTGAAAACAATTTTTTTTAGACAAAAAAGCCGTTTGCAATTTCGAAAATACATAGTAAGTTGAACAGTACAGTATTATGTTAGATGGTGTTGTTACTCGTCTCTAGTACAAACTAGATACAAAGTTATTTTGTTCGCAAACTCTTTCTTTAGTGTTTATCATAATGGAAAATTGCATATTCTGTAATGCATCCAATTCTGCTGAACACTTATCCTCAAACTCATAGTTACAGGCAAGGCTACTACATTACCAACTTGTAGTCAAAGCTTCACTTACGTGAGCACATTGAGGTAGTACTGGAAACCGACACAACATACATATATCAGCATATAGACTAAAAGGTCCTGAAATGTAAACATAAACAAATGACACTAATTACCAGTGAACAATACACACGTAAAAATCTATTAGCATATTAAAGTACTTAAGGTCCGTACACTTTGTATGACGGTGTAAAACTGTATTTCTTATGCAAAGGTCATAGCATGCAGTCGACTATGCGACACCTGCGCCGCCCCTAGCCGCTAGCACCTGTATAGAATTCATAAATAGCAACACCGGCCGACAGTCAGACTTACATGTAACTAAACATTTTGAATGTTCTTTTTATTATTTATTTATTTGATTTTATTTGACTGAAGCCTCGAGTGGGGTCTGATTGCGTAAAGTAGCGTTTACACAATGGCGTATGCTGGCCCACTGCAGGCCATCGCCATTGTGTACACGGGGAAATGGTATGCAATGGCGGGCAATGGTCGACGATGGCGCGCGATCGGGAAGTTGTCGGTTTTTGGCGCACACTTCAAAGGAATCGTGGCGTTGCGTGGTCTGTAGTGTTCACACAATGGCCCATTGCTCAGTTCGCCACTGACCGCTGAACAGTGTATTCTTTTGTTGCGACTACTTCCAACAAAATTAAATTACTAAATTCAAATTAAAAATTATTAAATTATTGATAAATTCGAATTATCGAATTCTCCTGATGGTTCTGCAAGCATTTCGCTCAGCAGATTGTTCATGGTTTGCCTAAAAATGATAAAAAATTACTTAGTCATGTACGTAAGGAGCATGCCACGGGTGTGCCCGCGAAATTCAAATTTTTTGTGGTTTTCGCAATTTTTAAGGTAATAAGACATAGTAGGCTCATGGCAGTCAAATTGCGGGAATTCCAGTCGTCTTCACGTGTTTATTTATATAAAAATCTCCGCTTGTAACTAGCATACAAATTGCAAAAAACCACGAAAATTTTGAATTTTTGTAAATCAGGGAACCAATCAGCGAGCAGAGTTCGTAAACAATTATGACAACGATGAATGCGTTTTCCTTACATTCTAGGGGCTGATTGCTATCTATGCTTTACAAACTTTTATTTTATCTGAAACATTAACTATCCAATTCAAGATGCTTTAGAAACCATAGAGCCTATGAGGATTCGATACTTAATTATCCAATCAGCATGTTTTTAAATTAACGAAATCTTCTTGTTATCAAAATTTAGTTGGCAACGCAAACTTTTTTTTTTCAGTATATTCAGATAATTAAGTTCATTGTTCAATTGCATTCTTATCGATTACATTACAGAATTTTATGATTTATAAACATTCAACTTTTATGATATTGACACATGCAAATTACACCTCGGTGTAAACGACTTTCATGATATCTTTAAAGCACTCTTGTACAATGTAAAGCAAAATTGTTAACGGTCAGTTATTGCTCGCAACATTGTACTCTAATTTGTAACTGATCAGCTTAAGGGATTAATTTGAATTTGAGGCCCTACAAGCGGTAGTTATAATACACCGATACCGAGTATGTGTTTATTTATGATTTTAACTAAATAAATAAGATTTCGAGATTACAGTCTAATATCGGTAATTACTTAGTAGATGAGCAAAGAAGAGATGGTCCACTAGCGATTCTTAGTATAATTCCTATATTTTAGACACAAACGTTACAATTCTTTGCTGTCTCCATCATTTTTACTTTTATTTAATATAATAGTGTTGTGGTGCAATCAATGCTCATCGATATTAATATTTGGAGGTTTTTTTTTCAGACCACTCGAAATAATACAATTCGCCATAAAAATTATGTGTGACATGAAAATGTAATTGCTTATTGGAGAGCTGTGATATTTTTTTAAATAGAACAGCCTATTTTTAGACGACTACAGTGTTACTCAATTTGTTGTTGGAAGACAGAACAACATCTAAATGATAATCCGTGACGACTGACTGTTAAACTTGGATCTGAGAGAAAACGGTCATAGTTGCGCAAGATTACGCCGTGACCCAGTACTGCGCGTGCGCACAGCGCAGCCATCGCTGTCTCGGTCCACTGCGGCACGTGGGCTTTGGGAAAATTGTATTTTATCACCAACTGTGAATTCTTCAAATGGACTTCGTAGATATCATCATCCAAAAGTATGCCGCAGCCCATGAACATCGACTGCATCATCATGTACCTAAACGTGGAGGCAATCCAGCTCCACGACACTACGGACCTCATAAGAGGACTCAAAAGGACTAAGCCTTTTGAGTTGGTGTAAGTGTGCGTGAAAGTGAAGTGAAGTGCTGTGCTTAGTGCTAGTGCTAGTGCATCATCAAGGTCACAATAACAAAGTGCCTACAATGTTACAAAAGAGACTAAGATAAGTCACTGGACAGACTCTTAGATAAAGGTCCTAATATCAATTTAAGTTAAAATTAAGTTACTAATTAAATTTTAGGCTAGATCGTAGCGATGCTAAAGTACCCTTAAGGGACTTTCGTGAAAGAAAAAAAAACCAACTGTGAATTTCCCAATGCCGAACACACTGGCACTAGCACAAAACAAGTAATACAAGTGAATCGGTGGAATTATCTCAAGTATCCCAAAAGTATAGGTACTTCCAAAGACGCAATCTTAACTCGTAATCAAGTTAATAGGTACCTAAATTAATTGCAGTATATAAGTGATAAAGAAACTGTAGAATCATAATTATAGTTCAAACAACTTAAACTTTAATTTAGGTGATTATGAAATCTTTCTAAGAACGAAATTTTAGAAGGCTGTAAACTACATATTTAGTATTCGCGGTCGAGATATTGAAGAGTCAACAACTAAATTATCGTCAAGTAGGTAAAGAAATATTAGAAGTCTCTGTCGAAAGTCTTACGAATATTATAAAGTGGGTATCAGGTTACTAATTGAAGAAATTTCTTCATCGTTATGTACTCGTAGGAATTATATAAGATCAATAAGGTTGTAAGTTCTGTAACCTTTTCAAGAACTTGATCATACCTAATATACACTTTTCGCGTTCTCCTAATTGAAGCCGGAACTTTTGGAAGGCAGGAAACTTCACGAAACTTTAATTTGTTAGTAATTATATTTTCACATCAGCGACAATGAAGTCTATGTGTTTCAATTTGGTATTATTTATTGCGAATTATGTTAAGCTGACTGTATTGAATTATGTTTCATTTCAATCAATTGTAGTAATGCTTTGTTACAATTTAAAACATTACCTGCAATGTTCTAACCTTCATAGATTAATTTTTACATACGTTCTAACGTGTCTGTGGATACTCTGGTAACAGCCTATCGTAAAAATTTAAACCATAACTCATATTCAAATGTTTTACTTCAGTCCCACTATTTATTTTATTAAAAACTGTCGCATTATATGTATCTTGGTAACTTGAATTTAAATTTTAAATTGAATAGGTAGATAAATAAAAATATTGATATAAAAGTTCAAAATTAATTAAGATAATTAATTATTGCATTAATAATATTTATATTAGTAAATGCAATAATCAATAATAATATTATGTTATGAGTTATGCGACACTTGACTGTAAAAGTTATCTAAATATTTCTGAACTTGGTATTATTTTTACAACAAGTAGGTACGTAGACAATGTAACAGATAAGGAGCAAGGGCAATGAATTATAATTCACATTTTATCAACGGTACAATCCGTTTTTTTATCGATAGCTATAATATGATATTGTTACTTGAAAAAATATATACACCCATTGACATATAAATAAATCTATAGACCCCGGGTGTAATACAAAATTCAGGGAAAAAGTGTCCCGAGAAAACCTATATAAACAAACTAAGACATTGTAATATATGTCTTAAACCATTATCATACAGCCTAATTTTGTATATGTGTGAATAAAACACAGAGCGGCATTATTAACGCGTATTCTCTCTGATGAATCAAATACAAGACTGAAGTGCGATTAGACACCTTTTCGCGTTTTGGCTCTCTTTCGGCTCGGACACTTTTTAGCGTTGACCCGATATCCATATCAATATATACATATATCAATGTATACGCTTAATATTATCTGAACGTGTCTAAGTCGCAAAATAATATCAGTTAAAATTTATTTACATTACAGTTAGATGTTGGTAGTCGAAACTCTTATCAAAGTGTATGATAAAACTCTAAAACCACAACATACTCGTAAAACCGACATGATTCACAGTAAGTAATGTATAACTTAGAGATTCTTCCCGATTGTTTAGATTTATTTTCGCCAACCCTAGCCGCAGATAGAAAACACATCATTGTTAGTGTGAGTTGATATAAAACACCGTTTCTACACGCGAATTAGTGTGTATGTATGTGTTCACAGATATTGCGTCCATTGCCCTCTCGGCAACTCGGTGACATTGAAGGAGTACAAACAAACTGATAAACTATGCGTAAATAATAACTATGATACCATGTTGATTTGACGAATCGTTTTGCGTCTTTCCTAATAAAAAAATCATGCGGATAGAGATTCTTATCAAGCCGTTTAAAGAAATCTTTGAGTATTTTAAATAATATAAGTTTCTTTATTTTTACAATGATCATCGAGGCTTAAAAGTATACAATATTTTATTTCTGCACCGTTTTGTGAGTAGCAGTCTTGAATTTTGATATTCGTCATATCATGTTATAAAATTATCGTCCAAAAATTGTTGATCTTCATGATCGTATTCTTCAATGCCGTTTGTGCACCGAATCAAAGCAAAACGCTATTAACCTTTTTTCAAGTCCTTAATGTGTTTGTCAAGAATATTTTGACGAGGCGAGACATCGCAATATTTGTCATCTCGGACGTGGGTGGGTGGGTATGTACTTACCTAACTACCTAAATCCGTACGATACTCACAAACTATACTCTTTCCATTCGTTTATTTTCTATTTGACACATGAAACAGATATAGCAATAGCGAGGGAGCAGAGAGAGATAAAGGTAAAGTGGTCTCTTTCTGGTCCCTCGCTATTGCTATATCTGTTTCATGTGTAAAAGACAAAATAAACAAATGAAAAGAGTATACGGCTACTGAATTTTGAAAGACAATATTACATAAAGTGTTCTAAATATATTTGTTCTGCTATTAGAAGTGGTCGGGTTGAGAAATATTCATATTCGTTTTTACGAAGCCTTTTTCCATGAACAATATTAGCCTAGAGAAGGGTTTGGTAGTAGCAGAGTTTACTTTTTACTGAGTTGAAGTAATCTCTAACATTAAAAACTTCAGTTACAAAGGAACAAATACAGTAGAGTTTTAAGACTTAAAGATTTCTCATTGCAAAAACATTTTAAATGTAGGCAGGTATCAAGAAAACATTTCCATGACAATCGTCGTATTGAGTTGAGAATAAATTAAAAACATAAATCAAGACTGACAAGCCCGGTCTCATTAGCATCAGAAAAGATAAACTCGATGTAATATAAAATAACTAAATAGAATAGGTATTATCCTAGCTTATTCATAATGAATAAGTTCAATGGTCTTTCAAGTTACATTATAATAAAAAAAATCACAATGTATAAACATAAGCAAGCTTAAAATAAACACAAGTAGGCTGTGAAAATGAAGGCAATATTCCGAACGTAGAACTCTCGATGGAGGCTATTCATCCAACGTGTAACTACCAAAATACAGAGTGACGTAATCACAAAGTTTAGTGAACGCAGCGCTCGCTGTAGCGCATTGGTCGCTCGAGTTGAACAAATTCTTGATTCAAGGTCCGCCATGATCAAGGTCGCAAGGAAATCGTCGATCGGCGCTTGGCGTTGAAATGTTGAATACAACAATTAATTTAGTAAAAAACTTGATGTTCCACAGGAATAATATTTAAAACTTGATAGTTTTATTGGTAGTTAGGAAGTTCATTAACTACTTTGAATGGCTGGTTATTTTATTTTGATAGAATTAATACTTACTTAAAAGTGATGTAACGATCAACTTTAGTGAACGATTGCTCGTTCTTAGTAAAAAAGTAGAACGATTGCTCGACTTAAGGTCTGATTAGAGAAAATCATAATCTGCTTAGAAAATTCCATAAACTAGATGATCTTAAATCTAGGCACAAAGTTTTCAAGAAGTAGCTTAATAAAATACGGCGAATGTTAATAATATGGTTTATGTATACTATAGGTTGAATAAGCTTACTTATAAAAATTAAATAAAAAAATAAACGGTATGGTAAATGACATCAACTGATACAAATTCATCGAAATACATGTTTAAGAAAATATAATATGTTTTAAGATTCAGAAAGCTTTTCATGGATAGATTTTAAAGATCTGCTTTTTTATGTTCATTATATATTTCAATTATGTAAAAACAGCGCTATTACTTAGTAAGTATAACGAATCAATAGGTATTATAGTGTATTTAATGAGAATCAGAGACCAGTTTATCCATTTAATTAGTTGTTCCTAAGCAATTAAATGTTTAAATCATTGTTTCTAAACTTGTTTGATTAGTATTCTATTTCTGTAACGATTGTATTTTTTGCTAATTTAATAGCAATTTTTGTTTAAAGCCATTTATATACGTATCCGCAGTCCGTACTTGTTTTCTTCTCGGTTTTTATAAATCTGTGCTTCCGATAAAAGATCGTCAAAATCAGTATTTGATAAGCGTCTCACGTTTCTTTGCGTCACTTTGTGCCTCAAACATTTCGGATTTAGGTAAAACATATATTACGCAGAGCCAAAAAACCTCTTGAAATGTAGTTTGCCTGAGGGCCATCGAATTTATTTTTTTGGATCCAAATCTACTACTACCTTTTAAACGTGTTTTGACATCAAATTTTGCATGAGCTATTTTTAATCATTTCCAAAACTAAAATTGCTATAACACCTTAGCTTCCCTTAATAAACTTAATTTCTAATGATTTCATGAATGAATATAATTTTAGTTATCATTAGAAATTTGGTAGAGATTTACATTGTCTACACTTTTAAATTTAAATAAAACGCATAAACCTAATTACACAATTTTAATTAGATTCCTGTGTTAGGTTCATCTTAATTGAAAGTTTCCACGTTGCACGACTAACTTCATGATTGCAGTCATGGGAATTGAGTACGGTTTTTACATTGGGCAGAATAATTAGTTCTGATCTATGAACGCGGATCTGTGATAATACATTTTTTTCATTTCCGCACGGCTGGGTAGCAACGCTACAGTGACATTCAAACATAACAAGCCTTGTTAGATGTTACTTGTTTCTAGTAATTGTACACTGTCTGTGTATTATTATTAGTCGTTATTGTTAGTCTGTTATTGTTATTGTTAGTCGTTGATTATTATTATTTATTAATTTTAGTCGTACCTTTGCACAGAATAGAGAAGGAAGTCTGTCGTATGGTTGTAAAATCCGTATTAACTATTTAACACCATCTGTATTTATAACTTCTTTAATTTAAGCTTGTGTTGTTTCATACTACTAGTATCTTCATCCAAATTATTTCGTCGGTGACATGTGCTATTTCGAATTAAATAAAATGTATTTATTTCTCAACAATTTTGATAGTAGTCTAGATAAAAACTTTGCGCAAAACTATGCAGGATTTGTTGTTTATTAAATGTTGAAGATATTGAACTGAGTTAAAAAATTTTAGAGTAGAACTTTAACAAACTACAAAAACTATTGAAGGTTGAACAATGAACATGTGGCTGAACTGCTCTTATGTAAAAAATTTGAAAAAAGTGTGTATTTTTATTAGTTTACAAAGGATAGGTGCTCAAAATTATATTAGGTCGGAGAATGGAAGTCTCCTTTGCGCTTTAAATAACGCATAGAGCTGTAATCTATTAGAAGTAAAGCTTTTTTAATCGTAATCAAAGGCGAATTAACAATGATTAATAACTCTCAAATGCTTTCAATTATTCCGCTTTTGCTTTTAATCGTTTCACATGAGCATAAAAATGATCAAGAATTTATTAAGTTTAGCAATTAGTCGTTTATTAGTTCCTAGCAATTTCGACATTAAACATTTTATTGCAAAAAAAAACAACTTCCTTTTCTTGTTGGTTGTTGGGTCTATAAAGTAACATTATCTTATTCTTAGGTATGCACGTTTTACTTCACGTGTGGTTGCACGGTTGACGGTTACTCATAAAATGGTACATATAGCTACCTATCTATAATAATTTTTATATATCACCTATTCATCTAAATTCTATATTGGTGCTATTTCTGTTGTACAGAATCTCTTAACTTACCTAATTTAAAATAGTGTTACCCTTTTCAAACTGTTCCCTATGGAAAAGTATAGCATTATTTTTAAATTAGTTTAGTTTAGAGATTTTGCACAATAGAATAGACCACAATATCTCATACCATGTTAAAAGAATATTGAAAACATTAAAAACTAATCTAATATATAAAATTCTCTCGCTTTTCTTTGTTACCAAACTCCTCCGAAACGGCTGGATCGCATGTTATGAAATTTTCAGTGTATGTTCTCTGGGTCTGGGAGCAGGATTTATTCTTTATGTCCCTAAGTGAGAAAAAAATGTATATGGCAAAACGACGTTTGCCGGGTCAGCTAGTATTTTATAAATTTTCTTACGTATGGGTGGTTCCTACAGTTTCGTGTAAATCTCACGTACATATTTACAAGAAACAAATTGTTCAGCGTACTTGCTGCTAAAATAAAATTGAAATTCTTCTTCGTATTCGCTTGTAAAATTGTTTTTCAAACATGACAGAGTACATTCGCCGAATATAGGCATACACATCTACCAGTCTCGAAGCTTGGGACTCTAAAAACCGGCTCGTTGTTGTGTTAAGGACACTGGAAACATTTATCTTCCGATGCCCAGTATCCTATAGATAAAAGAACACACTTACATGGGTTGTTTGGTCTAAAATGGTCTCAGTCTCGTACAACTGCCATTCCTGATACCAATTTACATTGAGGACAGGAATACAGTCATCTATACAAATACTCGTTGCTTGCTTTAAATGATACTTCTTAAAATGGATTTCAACCAAAAGAGCGGATGATTCTGTCCCCTCTCGATCAAATTGTTCAGTCTATACTAGAGGATCAAAAATATCGTGAAAATAATGCTTGTGCGCTTGCCCAGGTTTAATATTCTTAATATGGGCGTTTGTTTTGATAAATGCTAGTCAAACTTAAAAAACAAGACGATTTAACTGATCATATTATTACGAGCAGTTTTACCATCAATTTGGGTCAGCGGCTGTTTTGATTTCTCTCAAGAGAATGATCTCAATGGCCGATAAGCCGACGTTAATGGTATGAGCCAACATTATTTTTGCTTTTGGCGAACCGAAATAATCTTTTGAACATATCGTTATGTATTAATAATAAGCCCGTGAGTAATGAGTGTAGATAGTGCGGCCGGAATGGCAAATCTCAAAAGTGATTTTCAAATAGCTCCACGTAGATAAGTTATTTCTCGAAATGTTGCACTATTTTAAATAGAGAAGAAAATTCTCTTGAAAATTATTTGCTCTACATAAAGATTAAATTAAATCTGGTATTTCAAAAACGTAAAATTTAATATAAGTATGGTTTGACTAAAATCTATATTCAGGGCAACTCACGTGCAACGTTGTTTATACCAACTATTTATTATTAAACCTACATCTAGCTTTTAATACATAGTTATCTAGTTACTCATAGATTTATTCACGTCATCTTAATTATGTCATATCTCTTAGATGTGGACACATCGGTGTCTTTTGTCATAATGATAACAGGGTATTAAATGATAGCTACAACCACAGCTTCAACTTCTGTAATAATAAATTAAATTTTAAAATTATACTTCATGCTAGTAAGACTATTTTACTACGAGTATTTTAATAGCAGTATTATCACATACAATGAGATTTTACATGCAGCAATATTTTGTTTAGGTAAAAAAAGACTTTTACATAAAATGAGCTTTGAATGCATTACTTGTGTAACTACAAGTACTTAGTTACATTCAAAATAAAATTATAACACCACACAAGTAGGACATAACTAACTATCCATAATCCAACTCATCAGTTATCACTAAAATCAAAAATGCTAAGGTGTATTATTTTGTATTACTTAGTTTCATAAGTTTAAAATGATTTGAACAAAGTTCTAATCGATATAATTTCAGTTTATCTTCTAACTGTAGTAAGGGGCAAAATTGTAAAATCTAAAAAAAATTAACTGAATAAACCCAGCTAAATGTAAAATTTTGAAGAAAACCAACAGAATGATAATAACACGAGAGAAAGAATAAAAAACATAAGTACCTAATATTATAACATCTGCACAACCTTCTTCAGAACCATTAGGTAACATTTTGAAACCTGATTTTGTTTTAGTGTACCGAAACATGATATCTACAGCCTTTATATTTGTAACTATAGTGCTCAAAAACCCCATTAAGTAACTCCGAAGGTCTAAATATGTAACAGATGTTTCGTAACCCTTTTTTGCCCTTCCGTCGCAACTCGCAATGTCAAACCAGGATCAAATCCTTAAGGGCTTACGTCATGTGTAATTTTGTGCGGACGAGGCTCGGCACAATTTCCCCTGGGTTCTTAGAAGGCAAAGTTTCCTCAAGTAAAAGCCAGAGAATGTCTGATTCATGCGCATGCGCCGGCCTTATTCTTGTTTTATTATTTTCACCTTATACATTTTTTTATTATGCTAATGAGTTTTTAATTATTTTCTTTTCACGATGCCATCGTTTATTTCATTCTTTTTCACTGTTTCTTTTTTTAAATGTGTGGTGTTACAGTGCACGGCAAACTTCTTGGGTATATGACCTTGATTGCGCACAAGCGAATTTTAGATCCTTTTGGTGGTAAGTGCGGGGCGCGTCGGCGGAGAGTCGCGTGCACTAACTTACCCCCACTACGTCATTTCATGCTCAAGAAGTATGCCAGCACCTGTACAAGATGTTTCTTCATTTCTTCTTCCTCATAGTTGGATTTTTTAAAGGATACAAAGTAAAAATAACGATACATAAGTGGTATTGTACTGCGCAATGAATTCATGATTCATTATTTACACATTTTTTTTTTGATAAGAGTGATGACCATTGTTATTTTTTCTTATTATACTTAGTAGGTACCTAGTGAACGGATTATATTTGTGAGCATGTAAAAGGTTGATATATTGTATTTTTTGCTTGTTAAAAGTTATCGAACAATGTACAAAGATTTTGGGAAATAAAGGCAAAAAAAAAAAAAAAAAAAGAGTGATGACCATACACGGAAAATTTTGTTCGAGGGGTTTCGGAGGAGTTTGGTAACAAATACGAGACACGGGAATTTTATATATTAGAAATACTAACTAGTAGGTACTTAGATGCTGCAAAAAAGTTATATATTTTTTTTGGAATGAAACTCAAAAATATGCTTCATAATATGACAGCACCAAGAATGTTCATTGAAATCCTCGTCAAATGTCAACTAACCTTTTTGAGAGCCGTCAGCAAATCCGACGTTATTAATTTTACGTCCATCCAGCAACCTCAACTAATCTGATTAAAATCTTTGGCCATCAAAAGCTCACTAAGCTTTCAATTAATAACGCTACGGTGCCTGTCAACAAAATATCTAATAACTTATTGAATTTATGCTATTGGTGTACCTATTCGTAAAAGCCTGTAGGTCTGTTCTCTGTTAAAGTTGTTGATCTTATTATTTTTTTTGTAATAAATCGATATCTACGAAAGAGGATCCCGTTTTCATGGTCATAACTCATAACGATGGTCGAAATAGAGACCTTGACTGGGAGCGTGGGTTGATGGGTACTCCAGCTTGTGATAGTGTGGTTTGTTTAGCATCCTCGGGCACCTGATCAAACATATGGGGAGATAAGCGGGACACTTGATGTGAGACTTGACAGATAACAGCGCCTTCCTGGCTCTAGACTGCCACTTGAGATCGTTAATGGTACATGAGAGCAATTTTTAACAGTACATGATAATTTAATACATGTTCAATGCTCTAAATCTAAATCCTGCGACCATATTTAGAACAGTTCCTGTTTAACGTTTTAAAACTTTGAGGATATAGCTGTAGAAGATTCTAATTGTGTTTTTATTTTGACCATTTCAATATGCCTTGCGTACAGGCACTTATGAAAAGTCAATAAAGTATTGGATTTATAAATGATGGCTGATAAATATTTCAAGGTTTAACCTGAGTTTGTTTGCGGTTGGGTTTCACTTTCAACGCATACTGTGCTGAGGAGTCAAAAACATACTCAGCAGAATTTATTTTTTCTATTTTGTGGATCATACGAAGAATAACATGCAATCATAGATGATTATGTAGCTATATTATAGCAAATTGACAGGTTTATATAAACCGGGCAGAATATACCGAGTCCATTATTTTTGAAACGGGCCTGCGGAGTTTTGCAGTCAGAATTACTCCTATAATTGGCAGATACAAACCTCCCTTGTAAGGTAATGCAAAACGAGCTACTCACGATGCGAGTAAAGACGTTGGACAGTGGTCTTAAAAAAGGCCGATAAAAATGAAAACATTGAAACCCTCTTCCGTCTTGTATGCAAATGAGGATACGTGACCACGATGTCCACGAACGTGACAAGCAGTAGGGAATTCTCGATGGAACCATTATACTACAACAAAATTAACTATTATTAATTTGTATTCCCTAACCCGATTCCTCAGGTCTATCCGTCTATAAATTGTATATATTCAGCTCTCAATGTTTTAATATGATTTGGTAACTCCAATAATATAGTATTAACATTACAAATAACATACTTACACGATAATATAATAACATTTTAACGTAATGTAATTATAATTAAAATGAAGATTTAACTGTAAACCAAATATTCCTTCTTACACAGAAAGAAAAATTCCAAAAAAATGAAAATTTAATTGTAGACAAAGACCTATAAGAAGTTATAAATAAACAAGTGTATTTTCGTTGAGATTTCTAGAATAAGATTAATCTAAAAATATACATAATTATTTACATTGTTTATTGAAGAGAACCTGTATTATCTACTGTACAGGGAGTTCTCGCATTTTATTTTTATAGCCTCTATTGTAAGGTATTGTGAGCCTACTTAGTATGCTGGATGTCCCTGGTTAAAACGAAGAGCTGTGATACAATGTGGGCGGATAAATACGTATAGAGTGGATAAGATGAATACGCAGCGGCCAGCCATTGCTTTTCTATAAAATAAAATATAGCATAAATAATACAATATGTTCCTTTGAATAACTCGTTTCGAAATACACTCGTAGCTATAAACGATAAGTGACTAAAACTGGAATCAAATTGGTCTCTCATGGTCAGTATAAACGAGAAACAAGCGAGCCAATGAAAAGTAAATCTGTGACGACGCGAGCTAAGATTTTATTTTCCTCCATTCCGTCTGTGTCTACTCCTCCCTTTTCTTTAACACCGACAGGAGAATTGATGTCCTATTATATCCGAGCGGGCCGACTGGCCACGGTCAAAATTTCAATAGCCCTAAGCGATTGTTCTGGCTGGCACGTGTAACTTTTTGTGCAAAACTCCTTGACATTCTTTAGTACTATTTCGGAAAGGATTCTGAGTTGAATACCTTATTATGCAACTTATTAATAGGTTTCGTGTAAAATATTTTCGTTATAAAATGTTTAAAATCGTTGCGTGACTTGCCACTAAATTGGACGTGAATATCGCGTGAAGGTATCGCTTTGCATATTGTTCTTCGACGTCTTTTGTTTTGAGCGTCTCGACTTCACCATTCACGGGGTCTGTGAGGCCAAGTGCATTCAATGGATTCAAGTCTGTTATGTTTGTAAAGAGCGCACTAGCAGAGATATGTATGTCTCTCTGATTCTAGAGCCTCGGCGGATGGCGGACGCGGCGGCAACTTTCTACGCGACCTCGAATTGCTGCATTCACTTTCCTCACGACTCGACACCGGTTACGCAACCACTACGACCGACATATCATTGCAATGAAAGCGCGCTACTGTCACTCGATGACATATCCCACGCCTTGGCATTATACCTACCTATTTAATAGAGCCTGTAGGACGTTTCTGTTCAGTTACTGTCGATACTTTCTAATGATTATAATATGAATAATGGGATATAACTCATTCATTTGTTCATATAATACCCGAAAGACTCTAACAATAAACCTGGAAGCGTTACAAAGTGGTTCGCAAATTTACGAAGGGCAGATAAAAACGCCAGGTGCCGTGCCTCTTGCGTCCAAGGTCAGCGTTTCCTAGAGGTGCATTTAGGTTTCTTTTTATTCGTTGCATGTCCCTTCGTTGGAGCCGGATCGCGTGCGGCCAAACCAGTTTGGTGCTGGTCTCCACTACATACTTATGGTAGCACGGCCATACTCGATGTTTCCAGTTTTATTATCTGCTTAGCTTCGTAATGTTGATTATAAATAAATTTTCTAAGACAATATATTTTGTACATTGTTAACTCAAATGAGATCTTTTTGCCAAATTATGCTCCTCATTATTTTCCTTTACTATGTTATCAAAGTTACGTCTTTAATTTAATTCTTCATGGGCAATTAAGTCATGTAACATACCACGAAATCAGTAGCATTTATGTATGTTACTTGCGAATGTTGAGTAGTTATTAATTAAAGTTTCATGATTTTCCAAAAAAAAAGTTATAGCTCGTTTCATCAAGTATACATGATGTGGATGAGGAGCCTAAGTGCGTACGACTGGGAAAGCAACACGAGCAAAACAATAGGGGCGGGCTGCGAATTCGGCCTTTTCTTAGAAGACCCCGACAACTGCAAAGCGCGCCAGCAGGAAGTGGGGAAGGACTTAGTTTATGTAACCTAATCACCTGCCGGCTCGAGGCCAGCTTCGACGGCTTGGAAAAAATCAAGGTTAACACTAAATGCGAGCGCAGGGCGTACACAATTTTTATACATAACCCTCCCTACTGTGCGGTCATATAGCAGGATGTTGCATAAGCTTTGTTGTTTTGTTATCCTTCGTGCAGACTACGCCGTATTTTAGATTAGTTTTTTTGGACGAGGCTTCTTATCGTGGAGTGGCGTGGGATTTTGAGCGCTAACAAAAGCCTCGAAGATTCCGTTTTACTTCACTGGCCTCGATGTCAGGAGGGCGAACGTTTACGTATTTAGAAGTTTAGTTTGTTACCGAATATAAACAGCTCTTTACTTCGCCTCGCTGCAGCTAGGATTTATAAACTCTAAAAGTGTAAAAGTGCATCAGCTCACTGGGAAACTTCAATCGCTTCGCTCGTCCAATTTAGAATTTTTCACCTTATTCAACGTAGCGGGTTTTTACGGAGTGAAACTTTTAGAGTAAACGGTCTGGATAGAAAATGAGACACCGCAGGGCGGGGCTTCAAGTCTTAATATAGCGAATCTAGTAGAGTTCTTCGTACATATTTGTGATATTTCCAACATTTGTTGGACTCTCGCCGTCATCTTGCTCATCAAGTAAATGAAAGTCGAAATTGGATTTTTGCTACGTACAATTTTGTGTTTTAAAACTTACTCTTAATATCGTCGGAACTACAAAACTATTAAGAGCAAGTAGACACGCGACAATAATACTGTAACAGAATTTTAAAGTAAAAAAATCTTCACCGGGGGATTTCCATGAGTCGGAATTCGTGGGCGAGCCGACAGGGGTAGCATCCCGGTCCCCGTTGCCATGGGCGACGTGTGCTATCTCGACATCAATGAATGCATTGTGCACACGGAACACGAATATGTACAATAGTCAATGAGTTTGAATAGATCATATCAACTATTTTGTAATTGTATTGCCGTTGACATTATTTGGGGCTGGAGTCTGATTTATAGACAAGCTGCATGTGATTTTTAAAGAATAATTTATCTGAAAATAATATTAGACAATTTACATAATGTAAAAACGAAATAATTTAGCGCAGTACATAACAAGCAAGATGAGACTCTATCTAAATCTCGGAATAAATGGTCCAAAAATGTGTGTTTAGAAAGATTTGGCAGATTTGCGTGGTGCTGCGAGGGGCCATTCAGATTCGTCTGATACAAAGCAAAAAGTAATAAGAATGAGTATCATATATTCCGCTTTATCCGTAACCATACGGATAAACTGACGTATAAAAGCCTGTTAATTTATTTTCAGTCAGAATAAGCAGGTCAGAAGGATTATTCTCTGAACTATGTTCTCATCTCACTCAAGTGAGACAGAACAATAAGAAACAGACACGGCAGACTGAGAGAGATAATGAACGCATCATCAAAATTCACCATGAAGAGACAATCTAAAAAAATCCTCTACTAAAGAAGTCTGAGGGCGCCCATTCATTAGCATACTGTATAATATAAAATAGAATAGATGGAAGATGTAACATTAGTATGCATGTTTATGACCTTTCTAAAGCTGTTACTTGTAAGAGCAATTTAAAACGTCATCAAACTTGCGGAGCAGATTCACTGGCTAGTTTCATTAAGTTAATTATAAGTTTGATTACTACACTCTCTTGGGGGGTTTCATGTAATTATGGAATACACGTATATTTTGTGAGTAAAATCTGTCTTCATTTTCACGTTATTTACATAATCATTATCAGCTTTGCCATAATTCGAAATATTTCAAAAACTTTCTAGGAAGTAAATCTGATCATTTGGTTGATTTCATTAATGGAATGGAAAAAGAAAAATTATTCTGTGACAGGTATCGTAGTTTTCTAATTTCTGCCATGTTTGTTTCTAGTATAACTCCAACCGCCGTCTGCGTCGGAGGTCGTGGGTTCGATTCCCACTACTAATAAATATTTGTGTTATAAGCATGAATGTTTTTCAAAATATTACCTATATTTATGTATATTAGTATGTATATATATTTATCAGTTATCTACCCATAACATCTATCGCTTACTTTAGGGCTAGATTGCACTGTATGTAATGTCCTAACATTTATTTAAATAACTGTGTCATCAAAGCAAAACTTTGATATTGACTACAATCGATCAGCTTATTATGGTTATCAATCAGCGAGTTGCGTGATTGAAGTAATAAATCTCGGGCTCCAACGTTCACAGGCAAGAGTTTTATAGCCAGCAGAGATGGGAATAAGTCTGCCGGAATCTACAAGTATAATGCGCCCGCGCTGCTCGACCATAATATTTTTCAAAAGATTGCCATGAATTATTTATTTCTCACGTAGACACCATTACAATTATTTCTTTTCTACTCGGAGGCAACAACTCGTGAATAGCAAGTACCTACCTGACTGTTTAAGTCATGGTATATGGCGAGACTCGACTGAAACTCGTTTTCGAACTGGAAGAATGAAGTCTGTATGCGAACGCGGCTGTAATTAGTTTTATAAAGGCTACATGAGCCTTCATTAGCGAGTTATGTTTTTTCGTTACAAAGGTTAAACGTTAACCAGAAAATTAAAATAAGTTACAATCATTCGTTTTTTAATTGCAAAGTTTTTCACATTTCCAGTATTCGCATAGTTTCAATTGAAACCTACATTAGCTTTGCAAATATGTCGACCAGTTTTTTTTCTTCTTGTAGGTTTCTCGTGCTAATCGCTTCGGTTAAGCATTTACCTGGGTCATCAACTCGTTTGGCACCATATTTAGTTTCTGCAAAATTTATTTCTTTTTCCTTGACTGTAATAAGCTTTTGTTGTTGAAATTTCATAAGGCAAAACAAAAGCTTTCGGTTCGAAAGTTTCGCACTCAATACCGAGAGTTGCGATTAAACTTACGTCACGCGGCATTGCGTCGCGAAAGAGGTAAACATTCGGGGTGAATGACCCGTTTTCAACTTGACACATTTTTGGACGGCCCAATTGTAGGGATCAGCGACCTGTGACGGCTTGCGCAACGGGAACCCCGTTGGTTCAAGTAGGGCTCTGGGACAAGGATGTTCCGGGATCGCCGACTCCACAGATGGAAAATGTCTTTCAAGCCAATTGTTTAAATGTGGACCGATACGAAAATACTGTTGGTATGGTTGCATTGTTATTCATTAATTTTAGCTCTCCATATCAAGACGGTGTGTAAAAGATTTATATGGTCAATTCTGATCTAAAACTCCATCTTGCTGAAAAGGTTCTGAACTTCACATTCTAATATTCCAACATAACTTTAAGATGATTCTTGTCGTTCATATAAGGATGAAAATTATCAAGATCACAACATATGCTTTAATTTACTTTTGATGCTTGTACTGGCTCTGTATGATGATACTATTATTTTCACAATTCAACATCTAATCTTCTGTTTTTATGACTTTTGCAGTATAGTATCTACTGTGTTTAGCTTTATTGCTTTTTTTATAGTAATTGAGTCCATATCAGCTCTCGATAAACTTGTTCCTTTAATAAGGAGATCGTTTGACAAATAGCAATATAGTTTTATCTCTTTCTTTTTAGTCTAGTGTAGGATTATAGAAAGGCAGCGGGTTTCTATTTACTAATAGTGAACGTTAGAAATACTGTCCCTTTTGTAGACAGCTTACGTCACGAAGGGATGCAATAAAAAATGCAGGTACGGGCCCGTGCATCGACCCCATCCATGGTATTTTAGTGACGTCATGCTCGAGGGATGCTAGGGTTGTAAGGGATTTTGTAAGGGATGCTATGGTTACCCGAATCGCCAAAGTAATAATAAGAGCTAGACGCACGTAGAAACTATCCAAAAGATCTTGGATTGAACTGCCTATGAGCGAGCATATGAATTGGTTCATTCATGCTAACGAATTAATGATTTATTAAAAATATTAATTAATAATTTAAAAAAATAATTTGTAAACACTGTGACATGACGTGCTGCATTTTCGGCTTATGTATTTACGATAAAAAATACACAAGGTAAATTAAATAATATCGACTCGCACCATTGTTATTTCAATCAGCAGCATTCCTTCATTCTTTTCCTTGAACAGGTAAAGGGATCGAAACGGTCGTTATTTTTTGCTGCTCAAATGTGTATCTATACAATTTGCACTAGCACAGTGGAGTCATTGACCTCGCGACAGCTGTTTAACTATTGTGGTGTCTGAGACAAGTGCAAGATGGGCTGCCGCAGGAACCATTCCGGTACACACGATCCGGAACAAAAGAGCCGTGGATAATGACATCATTATTTTCCTCTTCGACAATCTCTGTAATGACACCGACAACATAAGCAATAACATCTTCTGTGATTCATTAACGTGGGATTTATCAAAACACCTATATCCGTTCAAAGTTTCCAACTGAGTGTACGAGACAAAAATATATTATTAATACCAAAGCCATGGACATGAATAGAAAAGTTACAAGCGATTTGAATAGATTTCTAAGGAAGTCCTGTAAAGAATTTTAAGTGGTTCGACTCACGATTTTAATGTTTCTATTCTAAAGTTGGGGCGTAGGTCATGAGGAAGCATAAATTTAGAAGAGTCGATAGCGGCATGGCTCTACAAACCCACAACAGCTGTAGACGGAACGCCACGCCATGCACACACACGAGCACACTCCCCTAGACTCGCACACAGACGCGACACGTAGATATGTAACGTAAACAGATGCAGGTTTATGTATACCAGATGCCCCTGTAGAAAGAGACGAACATAAAAATATCCTTGAAGGTAGAACAAGAGGGGACCACTGCGGAGTTCGGATCAACGTGTGGAGAACTCTAATTAATGTAGTTAAAGGCCTCGAAAAAATAAAAGGAAAAATATAATAAGTGACATTATAGCTCATAGCGGCCTGGATCGTCGTGCGATGGAACTGGAAAAAAACACGTTACAGACGCAGCTGTAAAAATATGCGCCAACGAACGCGCTCAAGTACGTTCCGAATAGGATCTCCTTAAATAGCAAATAAACGTTTCATAGAGGCGAGCTAACAGAAAAATAAACAGAGCCAGGCCGAGCGGCGAGGCCGTTGTTAATTAACATACAGATAGTTTAATAAAAGGCAGGAAGCAGGCCGCGAGGGGAGTAAGCAATGAAGCGGTAAAAATAGAAGCGGGGGCGACACGGACGCGCTGGAATCGATCCCTCAGACAATGCGATGCATCGCTCTCCTAATCAATAATGGATGCCGAACTAGTGCCATGCCATACTTAGCGCTGGCACACCATGTCGGCTCCGCGATCAATACTTTTACTTAGGTTTAGAGTTTTGACCACGCGTACGCATTTTTTTGTAGGAAAAAAGGCGACTAAAAAGGTTAAGACCCATGTTGTTTTACTGCCATTACTGAAATTGTAAGTATCTGTATTCTTTAATTCCTATCATCACAAAATGTAGAAGTGCTACATAGTGCAGGAACACCATGTTTCACATCGACACGAAGTGTTTTACTTTCATTTTGAGTTTAGCCTTGGTTTCAACTAATTTCTTTAATTTATTTATCTACGCTCATTGCTTAAAGTTCGAATTATAAAATCGAAATGTGTCAAATAATTACCTACTTTATTCACAGACTTCTATAATTATTAAAAAGTTATTCATAATAACATCGCTCTACTATGGAAATATTTAAAGAAAGTTGTATAATATCTATAACGATACACGGCTCTGGACTCCTGTATTTGTATCTGGGGTTTTGAAGGAATTGATTACAGTACCGCTATCGGCAATACAACGGTTAACGGTTACAATAATTATTATCTGGGGTATTTTTTATGTAATATTTTTTTAAGTGAATCCACAGACAACATATAGTTGGTAGTCATTGCCGAGAGTATAGATGGGCCATGATTGACCATAGACTACAACACAATGTCTAACGTTCCGCGTAACGTTCCACCTGGGCCTGTGATTATGATTATGATTACGATTACGATTACGACTACGATTGCGATTACGATTACGATAACGATTACGATTATGACGTTATCTCGTAAATCTATCGTCCGTAAACCGACTTTACATACAACTAATTTTTTTTGTTACTTAGTCAAAACTTTGCGCTGAAAAATGTCTAGTAGTGAAACCTACTTAAGAAAATTTCACTCCACCTGACATCTTAGTAGTTGCAATGATTTACGACAAAAGTTAGCAAGATTTTATGATTTGGATTTATGATAATAATATGAGCGTAGATAAAGTAGTGTATGAAACTCTACATAATTAGGTATTAAAACACTCGTGTGATACTATTAAAAAACTAGCCTGCGGCTCGTTTTTTAAACTCACACTCGTATTTTAATACCCCCCATTATGTAACCGTTACATAAACTACTATTAATCAATTATGATTCATATTATGTTATCTACTATTACGTTGCTAATTCTGTATGGAGTACTTACTACTTACAGTACCTACTACTTACCTATATCTTGTATAGATTTAACGTTCGTTGAACTATTAGGCACGAGCTGTTTCAATAATTGTACACTAATATTGTCCTTTACAAAATTATTCAAGAATTGTAAGCGCATCACGCCATAATATGCAAATAGTGTTTAAACAGTTGGTACGGTGTAAAAGGCTGTAATTTACTTATATGTAGATTATCGTGCCATATAATTTATAATGAACAAGTCATTCTACTTACCATAAACGATTTTATTGTACCCATTTACAAGAATCTCTGTATAGAATAATCTATAATTCAAGTAATTCTTGCATTGGAATCTTTATGAAGTATGTTGTGTCTAATACTTTATTTATTTATTTGATTTTGTATATCTAAGTATAGAATTATTAATTTTAATTACTAATTAAAACTAAAGATTTTCTTATCGTATTTTCTTGAGTATCGCAATTTACAATGAAGAAACCGTATGTATACTGTTGGAATAATGGTAAAATGATTTTCTAGAAAATCCGATTAGTATAGAATTTAAATTTTCTTAAATTTAGCATATGCAGACGCGGTGGCATCGGCTAGTTTATTATACACAATTAGAGAGATATTAAAGAATTAAAATTTACTACGACACTAAAGAAAATTAACATTTTATTAGGGATATAATTCTTCATGGCACATTTGTAACCCTCGCCATAAGCTTGAATTAACGTAATTAATCCTTGCAGGAGAAATGCATTAGTGCAAAGGGCTAGTTTGCTATAAACACAAAGGGGCCCTAGTGTCCATAAATTGGATTGCTATAATTACAGAGAGAGTATATGAGATCTATACGCGCAGCTTTGAGATGAGGAATTGACTGTTTTAATAAAATTTTATAGTGAATCCAGCATGCGCTTGAAGTTAATTGGTTGTTAGTAGTAATAAAGCTAGAATCTTAATATCTGAAGAACTTGGGAATGTATTTTTACTGTATGTTTTATAAATAACTTAAAAAAAAGCCTAAAGATAATGTTTAAATAGTCTGCGACAGTTTTATCGTTTATTTTGTATTATATTGCATTAGACAACATTAATATGAAAAATTGAAAAAGTCATTTTTTTATTATTATCAAAAACAAATACAATCAAAAAAACTTATTTAAAAACTGAAAAAACCACAGGAGTTTGTCCTTCTTGTCTGAGTTGATTGTTTGGTGTATTCCTTAATTACTACAATTAGGTACTGAAGTTATTTGACTGAATTCTGGAATGTAGACAGTTTACACCCAGGATTGAACATACATTCTATTTTTCGTCGGGTTCTACTGGAATTTTGAAGATACCCGAGAGCAAAAGCCAAGCCAATAGCTTGTTATGACATTGACATCAGGCCAAACTTAGTTTAGACTAAATTAAATTATTTAATTCTGTATGTATACAGCAGGTACTATATTGTGTGTACAATATTACACAGATAAATTTACATAATATAGGTAAATTAGTTATTTTAAGTAGTTATCTAACTCAGGTAGATTCAGTATTAATGGTTAGCAGAAACTTGATTTCTATAAACTTGGTAGGTAAGTAGGAATCGGTCTCCATGATTAAATCGCTGTATTTTAGTAAACATTTTCATGAAACGGCCATAAAAATATATTTTTGGCCGCGTAGCACAGTTCTCGGTAACGCTAATCAATATAGGGTGCATGAACTCCAGGCAGAGATAACTGACCTTGGTGTGGAAAAATCGATAACAATAAATTATTTATTTATTTTTATAGCGTATACTAGGAGGTCCAACTATTTTATCTACGACGGACAAGGACTTTTAGTGTGAAAAATGTAAATCCCAACATTATCTGCCCTTCAGCCATACCTAATGTTGAAATGTATGGCATTGACATTACATTATGCAATCGACAAAATGCAGGTGATGTGCTTAATCGAAGACAACTACTTATATCACATACAAACACACATACAGACAATCATTGGTGTCGCCAATTAAATTGTGCAAAATCCTTAAATTTAACTAATTTGACGCGTCTAAAAATATTGATATCCTTTTCAAATTGCTCCCAATGGAAAAGGACAGCACTATATTTTGGCGCGTCAAATTAATTTATTTTTAGAGATTACGCATAACAGAATTTGAATTTTGCAACATTTTTTTTAAATTCATGAGTAGAATATACTGATTTTTGTACTCATTAATGACTGCTATGTACGTACTATATAATTTTCTGCGAAATAAAGTTTTTCTTTCTTTCTTTTCTTTACTAGTATTTTTTAAATGTAGTATCAATCAAGTTCTGAATGATTATCCACATACCAGTCATACCAACTGTTCACTGACGACCAAAGCGATGCGACAGTAACACGGAAACGAATAAGTAACAGAAACGAGATGGACAAAAATTGTATGGACGCGTGCCCCAGAATGGTACTGAGATGATATATGTGTCATTTAGTAGTAAAAATCTTCTATTTTAAGAAAAAGAAAGTAGCATTTTTATTTGCAATCGTGGCTTAAAATTATTTAGATTTTAAAAAGTTGATTGAGGTTATGTTTTTAAATAAACAGATCGAAGTTTTTCTTTTTAAACAATATATGCTTAGCAAATATATAAGAAAGGCGTAGGGAATTAAACCAAACAGGTACATTTTTTATATATTATTTAATTATTCATCATAACAGGGTACTTTTACTAGTTTACTATAGTCATCATTTAGTCATATCAGGAGGTAATGACGATATTTCATGTCGCCGTATACGTTCTATATTAGCGATGCCACAATTAATACACGCTTGAAGCACACGCACACATGAAGTTTGTAATAATTAGCGGAGCACTCGCGTGTTGCATCGAAACTATTTATTAGAGGTAAAACTGGTAAAACGAAAATCACAGGTACACGTTACAAAACAAGGGCAACCTGTGACAGGACAGGAGTTAGTTTTCTGTTTTGTGGTCTATGGTGATCGCCGAATCTCAGATGCGCCGAATGCTGCGATGACAGATGAATGAAACAGAATGTCAAGAGCTAGCAACGACATTCGTCAAGCATAGAGACCACAGAACCAAAGACACAGACCAATAATGGCTACATGCAAAAATATGTAAACCATCTGTGACTATCGTAATGCTTTATTTATTATTATATTAAGTTTATACACGCCTACATATGTATTATTAATTTTAAGTAGAGTGGATTGGCAACATTATATAAAGAATTTATAACAAATATTTTTACGCTTTTGTGACCATTTGTGACCTTAGTCTGTGATAGCCTTAAAAAACTTCCACTCAGGGCCGTAAACTAAAAAAAAAGACGGCTAAATCTTGGACAAAATCGATTTAACTTCTTAATATTTTCAGTTTTTTTCAGCAACTGCTTTTAAATGTAAATAGATAATCAAAATTAATTGCGTATTTTACCTGAAATTATTATTATACTTTTATGTTTGTACAGCCTGGGGAAAATTTTGTCCATCTCGTTTCACCAATTTTTGAAAAAAAAAACACTCATTTTCTGATTTAAATGAAGTATTTTTTAAATGAAGTTCTAAATGATATTCAGGCGTATACCACACAATCATCATGTCATACCAACCTTTCATTGACGACGGCGATGCGAAAGTAACACGGAAACGGACAAGTATGCGGGACAGCTGAGTGCGTCCCGGTTATTTTAGTTCGCGAACGCAATCAAGTCTCGGTTGGGGCAGGTCAGGCCCAGGCAGGCTGTAGGCACTCCAGTAAGCCCTAACCGCCGGGGGAGCGAATGTAGGTCATTAAAGGAACCACGCGACCGAGGCGCGGCAATTTTTGCTTACGGGTCCTCATTGTCATGGAGTACAATGTACGTGCGAGTAGGTACTTCATCAGCCATGCGAAAAACATTGGGGCAGGTCGGGGTTAATGCCCTCCTGTTCATATCGTTCGCCTTATCTACTTAGTACTTAGTGTTCATTTATTAGTGTAATTATACTTTGTTTTGGTTCTTTGTTCTACAATGCCATTGGGATTTTGTCCTACATAAAATTATTGGCTAATCGTGTTTCGGTATTTTGCTGAGATTTCAGGTTTGAAGATGTGATAATTATAATAAATGATGGGAGCAGCCGTAGCCATATACCTGGCGGTGAATACGACAGTGAATCCCGTATTCCCGCCAGCTCGTTGAAGGAACAGACACGTCAAGTGATCATTCTATAGATGAAATGACTCGCCATAAGTCGCCGCCGAAGTAAATGAAATAAAGATGTGAATTTTGAAATCTTGAATGTAAATGTACCTAGTTATGTTGGTTTGTTTGTCTTCAATAACGCCACAACGGAGTATTCAGTCAACTAGATTTTTAGCATAGACATAGTTTCGCGGGTCACGGGTGGCGGGAAGCGGCTGGATGAGGAAGGCTGAGGACAGGGTGTGATGGCTAGCGCTAGTCCAAAAGTGTATGTCTGCAGGCTGAGCTGATGTTGATGATAGTTTATCCCGGAAAATAAAAATCAATGATTCCCATGGGATTTGTGAAAAAGCGAAATCAACGCGGGCGAAACCGAGGGCAAAGACCGGAGAGAGGAGTAGGTACCTAACCAATAGGTTACCAGGTACGCAGGTAAATAACGTTAAGCTCTTTGTTTTACAGAATCAGCGCATTCGTTTTCTTTTTCTAATCAAGTTCTCGCATAACAAAAAGGTGTGTTTCTTGTAATAAGCTCGTTCAACTCGGTGGGAACACTGGGCTCACCGCAACCGCCGTACCTACCGAACCGGAGCAAAACCGCGTCTAGACACCGCCTGTGCCTGTACTACCCCACCTATTTACTCACCTCTTACTTTCCTCTATAGCTAACATAAGATTTAAATTAGTAAGCATTTAAACCACCGAGAAGAGCTTGAGGATGACCCAATCGAAACATTTTGTGTCAACCTCTTCGCCTTCATACAAGGAAAAAGTAGCGCCGTATTTTGTCAAAATTTCTACTAATGACGTAAATAACAAGTATAGTGATCTGTGGCGTGAACCGCGGTCCTTGGACTTACAACTGACGCTGTTGGTGTCAAAACAAACATTGGTGCGATTCTTCGCGTCGTCGTTGCAATTAATTGTTCGAGGTATATGTATAGCTGTTTAAAGTTGACTTCTTCCATTTTGAATCCACCTGGTGCCACCGAACACAAAGGAAATGAAAATCTTTATTTTTTACTTAATATAACTAATTTATAGGCTTGTATGAAAAGTTTTGACTTCTATTCTAAGTATAAGTACTTCTTCTTTAAGTGTTCTACTGCGAAATTCGGAAAGCAGGTTTGCACCAAGAAGAACTGGCAAGAAACACAGCACTTACCAAAGTTAGCAGCGCACTCGAAGCGTTCTAGTCTTGATTCCAAACCCAACATTCATTTCTCTAAATTGTAAGAAACGTAAATTCATCTATTGTAATCGTTAGCGAATTCTGCCCCCCGATTGGCTGACGTAGGTAAATCAGGGAACCAATCAGCAGGCAGAATTTGTAAACGATTACGATAACGATGAATACGTTTTTGTTATACAATCGAAGGGCTAGTCGGTCTTAGGCTTCGGCCGCGGCTTGTTACCACCGTACCAGCAAAGACGCGCCGCCAAGCGATTAAGCGTTCATCTTCTTTAACCAACTAATCTTTGCAGTCCAGTAATAATAATTATAGTGTGGATAAAAAATATTGGATGGCATAATCATTAACCAGCCAACAACCGTGTGTAAGAATAACGCAAAATGATTAGGAGTGAACCTATCAGACGTCATAGGAAATCACTTAGGTGCATGATATTCGTACACATTTTTGTCATTGCTTCACCATTATGATCTCTGATTTATCCATATATGCATTGTGCAACCGTGTATAATTTTAAGCACGAAACCAGTCGCCAATAATAAAACAATTAACCACAGGGACTCTCAAGAGGGTCCCAGCATAAGACAGCCCCGGAATTTATTAACTTGCTCAAAATGTTCAAATGCATCTAATTTTGTTTTTGACCGCCACGTTCCGTGTACCTCCTCGGGTGGTCTGCGCTCCCAGTCCGATGGTAATCAAATTCTCGTGCCGTGAAATACGGCGTACAGCGCAAATATTTTACGCTCCGTTTCGGGCCGTGATCACACTCGTATTAATTAACTCGAAAAACTTTTTTTATCGCCCTCTAGCGAGCACTGAAAATAAACAAGAAAATATCTGAGCGGAATTTCGCGACAAAATGAACGATAAGTGAACGCAGTCCACGCCACAAATTCTCGAAAAAAAAAATTTGGTCAAGTGAGAGTCTGGCTCGCGTACTATATGCATGCCGATGCCAAATTCAAAAACGATCAAAAAATCGCGCTTGTTTATGTTATTCAGTTTTTTATAGCGGCAACAGAAATACCTACATCATCTGTGAAAATTTCAACTGCCTTACTAACACGGTCGGGTCAAAAGATTACAGCGTCGTGACAGACGGACGGAAAGTAGAGTCTTATTAATAGGGTCCTGTTTTACTCTTTGTGTACGGAACCCTAAAAAGGAAAATCTTGGTAAGCGATTGTTTAAAAAAATACCTAAGTGTAATCTAGTGACAATATTTTCACCTTGCAAAGAAAGTAATGCACCTCTAGATGTGAGTCAGTGAGGTAGTCACGAACCCTTTGTT
The DNA here is from genome assembly GCA_036785405.1 of Coenonympha arcania. NCBI lineage: Eukaryota > Metazoa > Arthropoda > Insecta > Lepidoptera > Nymphalidae > Coenonympha > Coenonympha arcania. The sequence continues at coordinate 7,173,295 of CM072058.1, read as the reverse complement.
ATCGGCGTCGGAGGGCGTCGGAGGGGCGCGCGAGGGGCGCGGGCGGGCGGCGGGAGGCGGCGGTGTAAACGGCCGACACAAAGCGGTCGGCAGACGGACGCGGCGCCCTTCAACCTGAACTCAGCCTTGGCTGCATTTAGCCCCGGTTCGACAAACTCTACGCCGTTCGTTCGATTTTACTTTTCATCTGACATCTCGTATCCAGACCTTTTATTGCATTATTTGCCTTCGGAATGTAGCTATGTGAAACACCCAATAAATCCGCGCTGTATCCGCAAACCATCCGACACCCGGCACTTGTGGTATGCCGATTCACGGATTTCTTCTAGCGTCGGGCGATGGGTCAGCAACCCGCGGAACCTTGGCCGATTTTAAACGCCAGGTTCGATGATCGTTTGAATCACTGGATCGGTTTTATAACTTTCCCGTTCGACGATAAACTTTATGTTTGCACTTGTTTCCTTACGATCGCGATGTAATAAATACTTGTGTACGGAGCAGATGGTGCGTTTGTGTTATTAAAAGCCGTGAAAAATGTTTAGAGAAAGCCTCGGGAAACGATCATGACGCTATTTCGCATAATAATATTTGTCTTACATCCCCGCTGGTTCGACCCTGCCTGATATTATCTTTCCCTGTGGGCTATATAATTATACATAGCCAACTAATACCATATAGAATGTTTCGCATACCGGTTTCCAAAAATAAACAAGTTCGATTGCAGATAAGATTTTAATTACGACCCAATACTCCAACAGTGAAATCTTATCCCTGCAACAATGTAAGAATACTTCTCAGAACCTGTGTGATCTTCTTAACAATATTTTCTTAACATAGAGGAGGAGTTTATGTTATGAAACAAAATCATATAGGTAGCTTTTAGATGTAGAACAGGTTAGAGTTCATGATGCTAACCAATTGTGTCGTTACAATGTTGTAAGCTTTATGCTGTCTTAGTCTTACCCCTACATTTATTCGTTCATGGTCTCAGCGGAGTTAACTCAAGTCTCAAGAGGGTCTCCTGATGCAATTTAATATAGGTCGACGGCCAATTTAATTTAGTTACTTCAATGCCCTTGCCGTGTTACTATTTAGGTACGTACTCACACTTTACTAATGTATGTAGATCGGTAAGTATGATATATTGAGTTGTTACCATAGATATTTCAATACACGATGACGCGCGCGCGCGCCACTCTGTCAAACTCTATACAAATCTCACAAATCGAATGAAACAAAAGCAATTCTGACAGAGTGGGACACGTCTTCGTGAATTGAAATATCTATCTATGCCTACGAATAGGATTAATTTTCTCAGAAAGTCTTACACGGCAATACGCGTGCAGTACAATGATGCGTTTCGGATCTTGATGGGTCTGCCTAGATATTGTAGTGCCTCGGGCATGTTGGCCGAATCGGGAGCGCCTGACTTTTTTGCTGTTATCAGAAAACGAGTCGCCTCGTTTTGGAAAAGGCTTAGAGAGTCTGATAACAGCATTCTCAAGATGGTGTGTGACGGGATGCCCAGCACCATATTGACATACTGGCTATCTGTGCACAAAAAATGTAATAAAAAGTAACTGCTGTGACATTGACGCCTGGGGACCAGTTAGTTGTAAGTTTTATATTTTATAAGTACATGTATATTTTTTTTGATTGGGTTTATTGCCTTCAATAAAAATCTTATTAATAATGTTGGTTAATATAGGTAGTATGTTACAAAAGCCAAAGGCGCGGGTCAATAGAGACGAGTGGAAAATAAAATTCTAAATTTAATTAAGTAATTTTAAATTAAAGGATAATGCTCAAAAAAAACCCAGGCCCCGGCGCAAACGGTACATATCTCAAATTCTTAGTATAAAATAGTACTTTCATACTAAAAAAAAATATAGCCAAAAATTCGTTTTTAAACGTAATATTTTGCTAATCCTTTTTTCGTAAAAGTAATTTTTAAATAGAATTATTTAATGGAAATATGTATATACATATATTTTAACATACTACGCTAACCATTATAATATAGGCCAGACATCAAAATGATTTTAATCATCCCGGATACACTCTGGAAGATGTAATCATAGACTTAGAGAACCAATAATGTGTACAATAATAAAATAATTTCATTTGCCTACTCTTGTTTTTTATTAAGTTTACCCTAACATTGCACAAAATGTAGATGGCGTTGTCAAAATAGATGCCTAAAAGTCATTTATAGAATAAGAGTAAAGAAAGAAATAATTAAAAAAAAATCACATTTTTGAAGCTCCTTACATAAAACAACTAGCAATTTATGACATTTAAAAAAAGATTTTGGTAATGCCCCCTACTGAATATTATGTCACATATTAAATACTTAAAATCTGAGATACATTTTATTTGCGCCGGGCCTGGGTTTTTTCCCCATACATTGTGAGCATTGTTCTTTGGTATGTTGTAAAATAGCCATTTCGTACAGAAATTTTGTACTCATTTTTTTTATTAAAAACCTCCTTCTAACATTTGAATATTACTCGTATATGTAGAAAACAAGAGCACAAATGCAGAAAAAATAACTTTCCGCACGCTAAACACGCGGTAAGTCTACTTTTTGAGCAAATGCATTATTTCAAACCACCGGTATATTATACAGGTGTATGGGTGTATGTTAACCCAAGACCAGTCGTACTCGTATGTAATGACAAGGAGGGAACAATAGATGTCCCGACAGACCTTGGCCGAATTTAGCCGGGGTCAATGACCGGCTCGCTTTCCCCGGCACGCGTACACCCTACGCACGTTGCACGCGTGCAACTAGCTCGTTAGTGAAACGCTTACTAGAGGATCTACTAATAGATTGTTAGTCAGAACTTATCCGCCAGTACCTTGTACGGATTTTAGTCCATAATGAGTAGATACCTAGGTAGTATATAAAAAATTATAATCTGCACAATATCCATTTTATCATTTTAAAAAAAACAATTATAATTACCTCTAAAATATTTGAGAGTGAAGTCGTCAGTTTCCCTAGCGGGATAACCTTATCCAGTCCAGAATAACCATACGATTCGGAGGCGCTTGCTTTTTAAAATAGGTACGTATTTTGTAGTACCTAATTGAAAATTTGGAAGAAACCTAAAAAACATCCTAAAGATAAAAGAATAGACTGATGGCTGAGATGGCCATGAAGGGTAGATTAATTTTTCAATAGGTTTTTTTACGGCTTCATTTACCTGTAAATACGCCTATATTGATATATTAATATATATATAGCTACTCGTGCTGATTGGCCACTGACTGACTCACTGACTGATTGATCACCTCTCCTGAACAATTTTGTATGAAAAATTTTTTTTTCATGGATGAGGTCGTATAGAAGAAAAAAATTCATTCGGAGGAAAAATACGGAGATAGCTGATGATTGAGGATTTGGGAGACGGGTGAAGAGCACGGCCAGGGTATCGAAGATAGGTGGGGGGTGCTCGACCAAATGTCATTTGAAACGTCATCCAATTGGCAGTGAGCTGAAAAAAAATTCAAAATGGCGGATTCAAAATGGCCGCCATTCGAATTTCGTCGATATCTCGGAAAGTATAAAAGATGGAAGAACGGTTTCTTGACAAGAAGTGGTAAGGACCCAAAGGTCTATTCGACGGACAGAAAAAAAATTCAAAATGGCGGAAAAAATTTTTACCATAGAAAATGTATGGCGGATGTTGAAGTGACTAAAAGTTGGAAGGCAAATAGGGGGAAGACAGCACGCGGGCCACATGTGGCCCGCGCCCCCACGCGACCTACTAGTTTATTATATATATAGCCATGTAGGCTTTTGATGCTGAAGTGGCAATGGGCGGGGCACATAGCTCGCAGGACCGATGGACGTTGGGGACCCAAGGTGCTGGAATGGCGGCCACGCACCGGAAAGCGCAGTGTCGGTCGACCCCCCACCAGGTGGACGGACGACATTAAGAGGGTCGCGGGGAGTCGCTGGCGCCAGGCGGCGCAAGATCGTGGTGTTTGGCGGTCATTTCAGGAGGCCTATGTCCAGCAGTGGACGTCCATTGGCTGAAACGACGAGGCTTATTTTATTCCGAAAAAACCTGTCAAGTGCGGGTCGGACTCGCGCACTGAGGGTTCCGTACTACAACCGGAGGAATAAAACCATAAAAACCACTTTTCTTATCGAACCGCAAAACTAACTTTGTTTTAAGAGGTTTTATTGTAAATATAAAAAAACTACTTATTAGATCTCGTTCAAACCAATTACCGGTGGAAGTTTGCATGGTAATGTACATCATGTATTTTTTTTAGTTTTATCATACTCTTATTTTAGAAGTTACAGGGGGGGGGACACACATTTTACCACTTTGGAAGTGTCTCTCGCGCAAGCTATTCATTTTAGAAAAAAATGATATTAGAAACCTTAGTATCATTTTTGAAGACCTATCCATAGATACCCCACACATATGGGTTTGATGAAAAAAAAATTTTTGAGTTTCAGTTCTATGTAGTGCCCCACCCCCAAAACCCTAGTAGCAATTTCTGTTGGGGTGTTGTGGCCAACGGTAGCCAACGGTTGGTAGTACGTTGGCAGATGGTGGTGGTGATGCCAACGAAGTCCCTTCGTAAGGCCAACCAGATGAAATACTACGTTACGTCATTAAATTTTGCCAACCAAATCCCTTTGTAGGGCCAACAACAATAAATATTACGTTACGTCAAGAAATATTGCCTACAACTTCGCAACATTGGGCCAACCATCGCCACAGTTGGTTTAACAACGAGGTATAATGCTCACTTAGGTGTAACGTTGGCCCAACTACAGATAACAACGTCGTATTTTAAGCAAAATGTGTAATGTTGGACCAACCGCATGATATAATACGTTGTGATACTAAACATTGCCAACTAAGTCCCTTCGTAAGGCCAATAGCATCAAATGTCACGTGACGTCATGAAATATTGCATACGATTTGTTAACGTTGGGCCAACTATTGCTACAGTTGGTTTAACAACGAGGTATAATACTCACTTAGGTGTAACGTTGGCCCAACTACAGATTACAACGTTGTATTTTAAGCAAAATGTGTAATGTTGGACCAACCGCATGCAATAATACGTTGTGATACTAAAAATTGCCAACCAAGTCCCTTCGTAAGGCCAACAGCATCAATTGTCACATGACGTCATGAAATATTGCATACGATTTGTTAACGTTGTGCCAACTATTGCTACAGTTGGTTTCATAACGAGATATAATACTCATTTAGGTGTAACGTTGGCCCAATTACAGTTTACAACGTTGTATTTTAAGTAAAATGTGTAATGTTGGACCAACCACATGAAATAATACGTTGTGATACTAAACATTGCCAACCAAGTCCCTTCGTAAGGCCAACAGCATCAAATTTCACGTGACGTCATGAAATATTGCATACTATTTGGTAACGTTGGGCCAACTATTGCTACAGTTGGCTTAACAACGAGGTATAATACTCACTTAGGTGTAACGTTGGCTCAACTACAGATTACAACGTCGTATTTTAAGCAAAATGTGTAATGTTGGACCAACCGCATGAATTAATATGTTTTGATACTAAACATTGCCAACTAAGTCCCTTCGTAAGGCCAATAGCATCAAATGTCACGTGACGTCATGAAATATTGCATACGATTTGGTAACGTTGGGCCAACTATTGCTACAGTTGGCTTAACAACGAGGTATAATACTCACTTAGGTGTAACGTTGGCCCAACTACAGATTACAACGTTGTATTTTAAGCAAAATGTGTAATGTTGGATCAACCGCATGAATTAATACGTTCTGATACTAAACATTGCCAACTATGTCCCTTCGTAAGGCCAATAGCATCAAATGTCACGTGACATCATGAAATATTGCATACGATTTGGTAACGTTGGGCCAAATATTGTTACAGTTGGCTTAACAACGAGGTATAATACTCACTTAGGTGTAACGTTGGCCCAGCTACAGATTACAACGTTGTATTTTAAGTAAAATGTGTAATGTTGGACCAACCACATGAAATAATACGTTGTGATACTAAACATTGCCAACCAAGTCCCTTCGTAAGGCCAGCAGCATCAAATGTCACGTGACGTCATGAAATATTGCATACGATTTGGTAACGTTGTGCCAACTATTGCTACAGTTGGCACAGCAAGGTATTCACTGAGGTGTAACATTGGCCCAACCAATGCCCAACCACCGCTACTCGACTGGATTGTTGCCATATCCAATGAATTCTCCAGAGTATGTGTTTGGTTGGACAAGAGACAAAATATAAGAGCTGCTATGGCTTGGCAAGTTCCCGTGCGACTTTTAACTTTAAACGCTAATAAATGCATTCAGCTTTATTATTATATATATATTTTTTTATTAAATTGAAAACTTTAGACACAAAATGGAGTAAATTGTAAAAATCGATATTTTTTATTTCTTCTTTATGATCGAGCAAAGTATCGCTTTAAACATTTTTTTTACTTCTTCCACTAGACTAAGAATGTATCTACGACATATATTTTTTCGATCCAAAAAAATTTCTTCTTCATGATTTTAAACAAGCTGGAAAAGAAGAGAAATTGATAGAAATAGGGAAAAGACCCCGTTAAGGAAGTTTGCTTTATAAGTCTACCCTAAAGCTGTAGCTATTGATTCCCGGAAAAATCAAGAGTTCCAGCGGGATTTTAAATTCCTCTTTCACGCGAAACTACTCAATCGATTTGGCTGAAATTTGGAATAGAGCTTAAGTTTAACAAAATTCACATAAATAAGCTTTATCCGTTAATAATAAGCGTACTACTTTAATAAATAAGCGTACTTTTTATCCAGAAAAAATCATAAGTTCCAGCGGGATTTTGACTTGGCTGAATTTAGGAATGGAAATAGGTGGTTTAAACCCACACACTTAGACTTATAATATAACATATATAGACATATAGACTACTTTTATCCCAGAAAATTCCATAGTTCCCGCGGGTTTGTGAAAAACCGCAATTCACTGGGGCGGAACCGCGGACGAAAGCTAGTATTATTAGATAATATTAAATGTGAAATTCTGATAAACAAACTGATGAACTGGTTTTTCGATTCATTAGGGAAAGTGATTTTTGACGTTTTCAGTATTTAGTACAGAACTTATATTAACGGACTGGTTTTTTTCGGGTTTGGATTTAGGAAACAAAAATGCTGAACTGGCAACATTATTTCAATTCGGCAATCGCCCGGCGGCGGCGCTCGACATTCGGCGCCATTTTATTTTGTCTTGAACTTGCTGTTTCTCTGGTTAGCTCACTTTTCACAAACTTTATAAATGTTTGATTGCGCGAATTCAAATTGTGATTTGTGTCGCCCAATACCTACAGGTAAATAAACAAATTTTATAAAAATTTTATGGTGTAATGCATCGCGGGGATCTGTTATAACCTGATTGCTCGGTAACGCTTTCGGTAGGTCAAAGTTTTTTTGTTTGAGTTATTTGCATCATTTAGTTATTGATTTAGGATTTTCTGGTCTTGCCTAATATTGTTTTATACTAAACCCACGTCAATCATAATTTTATACTAATCCCACGAGTGTACATCCTGTGGTTTGCGCACACGGCGCAGTTGAGATTCGGCATTTATACAATTATTTAATGTAAAGGTGGAATGGTAATACTGAAATGGAATACATAATGGTAATAGTCAAGTTTGCATGCGGTTTGGTACATTGGAATAAACCGTTGATCATTTGATGTTGACTTCACTACATTGTACTGTATGTACGTAAGCCCTTTATTCTGAATTAACGGGATAAGCACATAATTAATGTACTTAAAAAACATCCCATCAAATATCATCATCATATACATAAGTACCTAATTACTAATTTATAATTATTTTATTTGTCAGGTAAACTACCTTAGCCTTGTGGGTGGCAGCAGAATAGCTGTGATTGTGAGAAGAGTACTTGAAAAAGTTTTTACAAATAAGTTTGCTTTGCTATGCAACTGGACTGGGAAAAACAATAAAATACCACTAAAACATTAAAAACTTAATAAAATTATAGGGTCGATGTGCCGGTTTTCGGCCTTTTAGTGCTCCTATCAACTTCAGGACATCAGAAAAAAATGTTGCAGACATATTATAGTTGCACTCACTATCTTATATGAAAGCCAGTATAATCAATTTTATTTTTAAAAAACTGTTTTATGCTGGAAGTTATTAATTATTTTTATTTTTAATTTAATCTGGAAAAAAGCTAAAAATTCAGTTTTCGGCCACAAATTTTAGTTTTCGGCATGGGGTATTTCAGTTTTCGGCCACTGCATTGCGATGGATTTAAAATGAATTGGTAAGTCTAAAATTATATGAAATGATATGAAAACTTAATCATTATTTTCATAGTATATCCAAATATTATTAAAATGACAATCAACATAATACAATAAACTAAAATAAACAAAAAACCAGAAATACATCATTACCCACAAACAAGGCAGTGAAGAAATATTTCTTCCGCGTGAATTCCGTTTTTTGCAAATCTCACGGGATCCATGGATTCTTCCGGGAAAAAATAGAAAATTCTTTAAAAAAAAAACGACTTTTGGAGTCATAATTTTAATGTACACCTATTCGAAATCGGGTGCTTGTCTATGATATTATCGTAGTTTTTCGCACATCGAATAGGTATTACGAAGAACTAAGATTTTACGAAACATTGCCCGACTTTCATTATTTCACCCATTGTAGTGGCATTTGGAGTTGATTTTTTGAAATAATTTTCTATTTTATTTTTACTTTTTAGTTGAAAATCACCTCTGTTGCTTAAATGTAGTACAGACTTGAATTTATTTACTTCCAAAAGACTAGCATAAACGTATAAATTAAATTTTGATGAATTTAGAACCACCCCCTTTATGAAATCGGTTTAAATATTGCTTTCTGGAAGCAAATGCACAAGTCAATGTAAAAAATACCCAAATCGCTGGAACTGTGCTTATTGCAACTGAAGAGTTCAATCAATTTCCCCGAGATCCCATCAGCAGATTCTGACTTTATGACTATTGCCATTAAGTCAGCATCTGCAAGCAAATGCCATTAAAAATACCCAAATTCTTTCAAAAGTACTTGTAAAATTTGAAGAGTTCCCTCGATTTCACCAAGATTCCACGATCAGATTGTGACCTAATGACCATATAACAACCTGGAAAGCATATTCTTTCAAATAATACCCAAATCGCATCAAGTGAGCTTATAAAATTCTCTCAATTCTTAAAGAATTCCCTCAATTTCTTCAGGATCCCATCATCAGATCCTGATGTGATGAACATGAGACCATTTGGTAAGTATACCCTTTCAAACAAAAAAATAATTTTTCAAATCAGTTCAGGCGTCTTTGTGTAATCGGGGAACATACATAAAAAAAAAAGATTCGGACGAATTGTAAGCCTCCTCCGTTTTTGAAGTCCTTTAAAAAGTCGCCTATGTGTTTATCTAGGATATAATCTATTTCCATTCCAAATTTCTGCCAAATCAGTTCAGTAATTGCGGCATGAAGAACTATTTCTCCGGCGTGATTTCGACTTTCCACAAATCTCGCGGTAACCATGGATTTTTCCGGGACAAAAATTAGCCCATATGATAATCCAGAATACGATCTAACTTTATTTCACATTTTAGCCAAGTCGGTTCAGTAGTTGCGGTGTGAAGAAGTAGGTATTTCCCATACGTGAATTTTGTCTTGGATTTTCCGGGATAAAAATTAGCCTATGTGTTAGCCGGAACATAATCTAACTCCATGCTATATTTCTACCAAATCGGTTCTGTAGTTGCGGCGTGAAGGAGTATTTCCCCGCGGTTTTTCACATATCTCACGTGAACCATGGATTTTTTGGGAACAAAATGTAGCCTTTGTGTTAATACAATCTATCTCCAATCCAAACAGTCGAATCAGTTCCGTAATTGTGCCTGAAGAATTAATTCCCGCGCGTGAATTTTGGATTTTCACAAACCTCGCGGAAAACATGGATATTTCCAGGATAAAAAGTAGCCTATGTGTTAGCCTTTACTTCAATTAATCGATCGGACAAGTGAAAGAAAATAAGAAAGGTACAATTGCCAAGTAGTAAATGAGTTGATGATCTTCGGACGCTTGAACGCTTGAAAATCATTATAGCTAAGAAGTAAGAATTATTTTAGCTTATATCAGCTTGTAAACGTTGATTCGGCCCATTCTTTTGGGAGTTGGTTGTGATTTTACAAATAGACATAGTTAAAGACACACGTTTAAATTACTTACTTATAACTTTATACATCGTATGTTAAATAAAATAGCTCTAAAAATTTTAAAAATTATAACTTTGGCGTATGATGACCGAAATCTAAGGTGATATTTAATTTTTGGTCCCATGCTTTTCATACAATTTTAACTTATGCCGAAAACTGAAGTACCGTTTCATCTACCTTTTAATTTTCGGCCACCCCAAAATGGTCTTCCCCGTTTATCCATATTTTTAATGATTACGACATAAACTGACGGCCGAAAACTAATGGCGTGAGTCTTCGCATTAAGTACATTATTAAAAGAAAGAATCGTGAGAAAAAATATTTCACCATTTGTAGAAAAGACATGAAAGTGTGGAAGACTTGATATTTCAGTTCTCGGCCCCTAGGCCGAAAACTAAAGTTTTGAAAAAATTTTAATGCTAGTTCCCGGCCCCCATCATTATTGTTGTTTTATACAAAATATCCCAAAAGTTATATTAGGAATATGTTACCAAGTTATTTTTGAAGTGCATTATATACTTATTAATACCATTTATTTAGAATAACTACACAAAGTTTACTTTGGAATGAAACGCGCGGCACTATTTTTTTTTTAATTTCTGCACTTTGCGTTACCTCTAATCGTCGCCTCCAAAATGAACAAATTCTGTAAAATCACTCGAAGGTGTTTTCTGACCAAAAATGTTTTCATTTAGAAAGCAAACATTTTCAAATATCTGGTTAAAGATTTTACTTGGAAATAGTATTTCTAAGTGATATTTTCTCAATTTTACGGCATCGTGTACGCGTAAAGGCCGAGAACTGAAGGTGGCCGGCGAACCGGCACATCGACCCTACAAGGTAAGTTGACTATCATATTTAAGTAGTGTATAAAACTGTATAATAGGTGTTTTTAATTTACAGTATGATGCAAGTATTTTAAAACCAAGGAGCTGTTTCATTTACTTACATGTACTAATTTTATCTACTCTCATGTCATTAAATCCTAAATATGTCTTAAATACACTATAATATAACCCGTTTGCAGAAGCTTTGCCGGTGACTTTCCCTCCCACTTCATACAACCACAACAGATAACAGCTCCGCGAGGGTGGCGGTCGTATGAAGTGGGAGGGGAAGTCACCGGCAAAGCCTCTACAAATGGGTAGTATACAGTATGATGATAAAAATGAACATTAAATAAAAATTATATACTCCAATCTTCAGATATACCAAAAATCAAATCAACTTCCACTTAGATAGGTACCTACCTAATGCTTTTTAGGGTCCCGTACCAAAATGTCTGTCATGAGAAATAATATTTACCAGGAGAGTTGAAATTTCTAAAACTGAACTGTTGATATCATAATGAAAGTGCTTACCTTGTCATTCTAAAACTAATTTTTTATGTTTATGCATGATAGTTCTTGATTTATCGTGGAATTGTGGAATGATCAAAAAAATAATTTTCACATTTAGAGAAAAACTAAAATCACACTTAATTTTATAATATTTGCAATAAACCTCTACAAACAAAGCTAGTTTTTATTTACTATGTTAATTGTCGACTCGCATTTAACCCTTTTTTTATTTTTTGTAGGAGCAGTGCGTCAGCATAAAATAGCGGAGAAAGCAAGCTGAAATTCATGAAGTAATATCTAATTGGTTCAGATTCGCTAAGGACTGCAATGGAGGACGGGAAGCCCGCAGAGTTAAGCAGTAACAACACAGGTCTATCAAAACGATCCAAAATAGTTCTACCAATGAACCTACAAATTTTAATCGAATATCTTGATCCACAAGGTATTTCTGTTAGTGGTCTACCTAGTAATGTATCTCTTCCCCTGTAGATTTAAATTTTTTTCTTGTTATGTGGTCCAAAAATCATAATGTAAGCCATTTTGCTCTCAATGATTTATTGACAACATTAAAATCTTTCCACCCTACTTTACCAAAGGACGCACGAGCATTACTGGAAATAAATATACATAATATATTTAAGTGTTGCCTAAAGGCTGAGTGAAAAATCATCCAATTGTATGAGTACCTACTGTGAACCGAAAATATAATGTTGTTATAATAAATATTTTCAATAAAAAACGTTACTTAGTTTCATTTTTGTCAATCTAAATATGGTAAGCATCCAAAGCTAAAAAATCAAAATTTTTTTCACATATGTGTCTTACCAAAGACACTAATAAAAACTGTTACGTTGGTTATTAGATGTTTCATACATGTAAGTAATAATAAGTTTTTTTTTGGTATCATAATTTATTTCGAATGATTTTGTTTCAGATTTGGCGATGGCTAAGTGTTAGTTTTCTTATGGAGGCCCTAGAGAAGAATTTAAATACTATATAACTCCGTTGGTAAAGTGTGAGACTTCTTATGGAGGCGGTAGAAAATAATTTATACTATATACTTCCGATGGCTAAGCGTTAGTTTTCTTGTGGAGTCCCTAGAAAAGAGGTACTACGAATTAATATTGGGTTTCCTCACTGAGGTTCTATTTAACCATTTTTATATATATGTATATAATGTTTTAATAGGGCATCAGTGAGGAACATCAATATTAATACGTAATACGAATTCTTTTAAGAGCCTCTTTAAGATAACTAACACTTAGCCAACGGAAGTATATCGTATATATTCTCTTCGAGGGCCTCCATAAGAAAAGCAACGCTTAGCCAACGGAGGTTTTAGTTTAAATTCTTTCGTAGGGCCATTTTAAGAAAACGACTATTAGCCAACGTAGGGATACAGTATTATTTCTTTCGTAGGGCCATTATAAGAAAACAACTATTAGCCAACGTAGGTATACAGTATAAATTCTTTCGTAGGGCCATTATTAGAAAACCAACGACCAGCCAATGTAGGTACACAGTATGAATTCTTTCGTAGGGCCATTATAAGAAAACCAACGACTAGCCAAAGTAGGTATACAGTATGAATTCTTTCGTAGGGCCATTATAAAAAACCAACGACTAGCCAAAGTAGGTACACAGTATGAATTCTTTCGTAGGGCCATTATAAGAAAACCAACGACTAGCCACGATGTTGGCTAGTCGTTGGTTGAAAGTCGTTGGCTCGGGTCAAGAAGGCCAACCGCTTTTATACAGTTGGCACCACGTTTTTAAAGGATGACAAGCCTAACTGTTGGCCAACTAAACTAGGGACAAGGGCCCAACCAACAGCCGACTAAAATTGCTACTAGGGAATTTATTACTTCTTTTAAATTTTGTGTGAAAACCTTAATGCGGTTTACAGAATACATCTACTTACCAAGTTTCAACAGTATAGCTCTTATAGTTTCGGAAAAAATGGCTGTGACATACGGACGGACAGACGGACAGACGGACAGACGGACAGACGGACAGACAGACATGACGAATTTATAAGGGTTCCGTTTTTTGCCATTCGGCTACGGAACCCTAAAAACATCAAATGCATTTAAAGCTATAATAAAAACTAAATTTAAAAAATTATTGATCGTAAACGTGAGTAATATTGTGAGTATTTTATGAGTTAAATACAGGATTCAAGTGGTAAACTATGCTGAAAACGATAAATTTCAGAAGCATTGAGAAGGGGATCATTGACTGTCAATGAAAGCGGCTATTTAGGAGATGACGTCAATGGAATCCGTAAATATGTACATAAATTTTTTACTGTGTAAGATAATGTTTTTATATCCGTCCACCTTTTGTGTACATATATAAAGAAACACAGAAAGGGCTACCCAAAGTCAAAATTCGTTTCGGAAAACTAATGATGTGATGTCCAAAATATTGTTGAAAACTTCTGGGTTGCCATTCTATTGAAAATAGTTTAGATTTCTTTTAGACTTCCTCATCTAAGAAAACGATCTACCAACCTATGGGATGGATCTGCCAAATACCAGCTCGATGCATTGGACTCGGTTGATCGCCGCGCACGCAGAATAATCGGCAAGGAATCGCTAACACGGGCGAAACTGCTCAGTTTAGAACACCGACGCAGTGTTGCCTGTTTAGCGGTTTTTTACAGGATATATTTTGGAGAGTGTGCTCAAGAACTCCACAACCTTGTGCCTCCTTTCTACCATAGAACCGCGAGACGTCGAGAGAATTGGCATCCTTATGTGGTTGATGTCCAGCGTACTCGGACGAAACGCTTTTCTTCTACGTTTCTGATACGAACCGCTAAGGTGTGGAACATCCTTCCAGCTTCCGTGTTCCCAGCCAAATACAATCTGGGTGCCTTCAAGAGAAGAGTGAATAGGCATTTTCTAGGCAAGCGCGCTCCATCCTAGACCTCATCATTTCTGTTCATCAGACTTGATTGTGGTCAAGCGCAAGCCTATCAATTATAAAAAAAAAAACCATTTCTAATAGTAAGAACCGAAACCGAAAATGGAATGGAATGTAATGAAATAAATAGAAAGTTGAAACATTCTTTTGCAATATAAACGTTTATTATGTCGCCCCCTGGCGTGCGATCACTTGTCTATGAACCATCGCAAATTAAATTTTCAGTCTTCAGCCAAGAATACTTCACCGCAAAAATCCCAAAATTCCTTTACGTATCATAGGTACTTTAGGCACTACTGCAATGTTATCTGGTAGGAAACTTTGCAGTTTCAATCTACTTTCCAAAGGCCCATAACTTTATATCGATTTTTTTTATACGTATAAAATAATATAAAGTTATCTTACGTTAAAATTGATTATCAACCACCGATAAGTAACCTCTGGATATGAGCATCCGAATAATTTACGTCAACCTTTTCATACAAGAAAACATTAGCGCCATCTGTCAAAATTCTATAGGTGACTGCTGAGCGAACAACAGCGTGGTGCTGCTGGTGACAAAACGAGCGTTTTTGGCACCGATCAACTGGCGTCTTTTTTTCGCACCTGTCCGGGGTAGGTATATGACTATTTTCGCAACCAATACTTGTAGCTATGTGGATTGTGTAAGGTACGTAGGTAGTATGTATTCGAGTTCTCAAGATAACTCGATGGAGTGTTTGACCACTCCAGCCGAGAGCGAGTAACTCGTCTATGCAAACACCCCAAGCCTTGCCAGGTAGGTACCTAAGAGCGAATTTTCATTTCGTATTTCAGTGTAAGTGTACCTATCTACTTAACAGTGTATCAGCCCTGTGTGAATTTTGTTGTTACAATTTACTTATCCGAGTATACCGAACTAGATTTGAACCGAGGTTGTTTATTTATTTAGGCGCAGAATATTAACTAGTAGATGAGGAGACTATAATACTAATTTAGTGGAAAATAAACTATTTTTTCAGAAATGAAATAGGGTAACTACGTTGGCGTATTTTAAAATGTGAACTTATTTTACACGTGTTCGAATTTCAAACTTGTTTATTCGAGACGAGCTTGTTTATCAAGAGTAAAGTCTAGAAAAAATGTTATTATAGGTGTAGAGGAGCATGATCATTAATCTAGTTTTTATAGTAGACCAAGGTCTAACTTAGGAGTGTGATGTGGGATTTATCATTTATTAATTAAGTTTATTATGGTAAAGAAAATAAATAATATTTCATCTTGATATTTATGTTCATGATTGAGGGTCCAATTCGGCGCTGCGTCTTAACAATTCTTATTTGAAATGGATTCCAATGGAAGAAGTATGAGCCGTAACTATCAGAGAGGTCTAAGTTGTTTCTAAATATAGAGTTCAGAAACAACACATAGACCTCTTTTATAGAAATAGTTTGTAATTATTAGGACAATTCTTTTATAGTACCTAATAGGTTGTAACAATTATAACGTTCGCTTTAGGAATCAATTTAACGATCTATGCTGGAATGGTGAATACTGCCAGGGTCAGGATGTCATAAAAAAGTCGCGGAGAGCCGCTGACTTCAGGCCGTGCACAAACACTTCAGGAGATGTCTAGCAGTTGATATCCATAGGCCTGCTAAAACCCAGTAACTTCGCTGTCCTTAAAAGAGGGTAATCATAGGCTAGGTACGACGATAACCACCACTAGATAGGTATAGATATTTCAGTCCACAAAGACGCGCCCCACTCAGTCAAAATCGCTTATATTGTTTCATTCGATTCATATGAAGTATAACAGAGTGGGGCGCGTCATCGCGGATTGTAATATCTATACGACTTTCTTTCAACCATTCTCACTAACTTCAACGACTAGGAGCTTGAAAGAGGTTGCTCTAATGAGATTTATTACCATTTTAAAATAATTATCATAGGTAGTTGTTCTATCTTCCTAGTTTCTTGTTGCAACAAAGTAATTCTATTTGTCTACGTACCTAAGCACGCGGAAAGAATCTAATTTAGAGTATCTATTAACAGACACGGTCGTCGACAAGCCAAAAATACTTCAATGTAAGTAAGCACTCAAAAGGGTGGGGTAGATATAATGGCAAACAAACTGTTGACTTTAGATATTAATATTTGCTCGATAGAGTGGCTGCGACCTTCAAACAGTCCTCCGATCAAATCTAATTCACAGGGTGCCTCGCAGACGGTAAAAAACCGGCCAAATTCTGTTATAGATTCGGATAAAAAACCGGCCAAATTCTGTTTTAGATTCGGATAAAAAACCGGCCAAATTCTGTTATAGATTTGGACTCGCACAGCACAATAGGGTTTACAGGGTTTCCACTCTAAATCGTCAAAACATTTCCCTGACTTTTCCCTGACTTTCCCTGACTATTTCTAAAATTTTCCCTGACCTTTTTAGCTGTAATTTTTCAAAGTAAAAATGTTTCTGTTGCGAATGATTGTAAGAGACAAAAATTAAGTCTTCACTATGAAAATTTACTACCTATTATTATAATTCAAACATACATTCTATGAAAATTTACTACCTATTATTATAATTCAAAAGATACGGCGATTATAGAAATAAATTTAATTATTTTGCTCTAATTCGCTTTCTGAACAGAATCTGTATGATAAATATCATAGATTTATGATTATATTTATCATAGGTCAATAGGTCTACCTCTAGGACCTCTATCATAAATATCATACAATTTCTTGCTAATTATGAATTTCCGCAAAGTAGGTAGCTATACCTACTTACCTAACAGCCGTTTCTAATATTCAAAAGTTTTAGCAATTTTTGAGTTCTGACAATTTTTTTGACTATTTATTACTAATAATATTAAAACTCCGTAGAACGTGATACGAATGTACCTTCTTAATAATAAATAAAAAGCGATTTTTAATGATCCTTTGGCACAGGCTTATTAATCAAAGTAAGTAGGTAGGTATCTCTTTTTGTTATAGTCACGGCTAAAATGTCAAGGATCACAACCAGTTTACTTGCCTTCAGGCTATGGTGCTAATGCCATAATCATTTTATCTATAAGCATCACATTATAACAATGCTGATTGATTAAACATGTAAGTCTATTGTACTAGGGTTTCAAGGCTTGAAAAATCAGCTTATCTAAAATTAATTTGATAATACCTACTCATCATATTTCGATCTTTAAAATGACTTATGGAAGTAAGTGTAATTTACAATCTGTGTTTTTTTTAACTAAATCGTAAACGTAACTGTGTTTTTTAAAGTTTCTTGCCCGTACTTATCGGTGCAATACTTTCCGAACGTGTCGGTAAAGCTGGACATTTCATAAGTGCCTTTAATTTAGCCCTATGTGAAAGAAAGAATAAATATTTTGATTTTGATTGAATTTCACAAACACTACCTACCTACAGAACCTAGCAACTTAACAGATAGGTAATAGGTATGTTAGCTTAAACAACCACATCGCCACATCAGAAATGGAAACGTACAGCGTGAGAACATTTCCACAGAGTGTCAAAATGACTCAATGTTTTTAGTATAGAAGACTCGCTCCGGGCAGAGGTTGATATCGCCCAAGTTTGAAATGGCGTGTCCGAGACGGTTTTCATATCTTTCCCAGAGAACTAAGTCCCCATATTCCTCGTGACATTAAATTTTACGTTCTCTTTTATAGTCGCATAATGCTGAGCGTCCACTGGCGATGTGCAACGCAGCGCAATAAAACCGATTTAGGTACTCGTATCTAAAGCGTCGTTTCAATATACCGATGCTTTTGTTTTGTATTCCATCTTTAAAAGCATTACTTGACTACGGGCACTGGTCTCTATTATACTATAGTAGTATGTATGTATGTATGTATGTATATACTTTTATTGCACCCAAGAAACAATTAACAAAAATAAAAGTAGAAATAAAAAGAAGATACAGGTAACAATGAGGCGGACTTATCGCTGGAAGAGATCGCTAGATCTCTTCCAGACAACCTCAGACACCGATTAATTAGGAAGTAGGAGAGTGGGTGGTGTTTCGCTTTTGTTGTTCTTTGTTGAGTTGTGCATTACTGCAGAACAACAAAAGCGAAACACTCGAATGATTTATGACCGAGTCTGCAGCGAGATAATAACACTACTATAGTACGCTTGATCAAGCATTTTATACAACTGACAGTTCATTTTTGTGCCGATTTGAAGCGCCCCCCTCGAAGGTCCACGGTACGAAATTGACATTTGCTGCTAGTGACCGTCGTTTTGAATGTCATTTTATTTTAGTTCCATAGACGCTCGAGCCTGGTTACGCAACAATCAGCGCCAAAACGGCAAAAATCAAGTGTCTTGACTGTCTGAGGTCCAGCGTACTAGTATAATAGAGGCCAGTGACCACGGGTATAATATTTCTATAATATCTAGACAGCTGATGAAGCTGGAAGTTTCTTCTGCCGTTATTTTAAACATAACTGTAGTCGGAGAGTACGTGAAAAATTCCAAGGGGGTGTTTGATAACTGATAGGTACATATTTATGCACATGTTTATGTCCACAATTTTCAAAAAACTATGATCCTGTGTAAAATTTTAAAATTCTAGGACCAAAGTTTTGAGCTAGGCAACGTTGAGCCAGGAGTTTTAGGAGAAGAGCTAAAATACATTACCCGTTCGTTAGTTGTTAAAAATTGATGTTTTCCATATTTAACAAAACTTTCAGTATTAGGGTGTAGTATTAAGGATTAGGATTATAATATTGTAATACTTTAACACACTAAAGTTTAGGGTTTTGTGGATAATTTACCTGGATTTGTTTAAGTTATCTTGCGCACATGTACGGTGGATCAAAGCGCGCTTCCGGTGTTCATAATGTCCATTCATAAGTACATAATATAAAATCAATCAGCATACAAAACGCGCAATGAATAGATTAATATTTCATGTTGTTTCCTCATACGGTGACATAATGTTATGCATTTAAAATGTATTATTTAAGGTAGGTACTATACACTTGAAATGTTTATTATATATTGTACTATTCATATAATATTATTCAGTCATTTCAATTTATGGACGTTTAGCTGAGCATAATATAAAATCCACGCAAAATATGTAATCTAGATATCGTGTTGAGATTTTCGCATTGTATGATCTTTTTGCCCCTTGCGGCTTGATAACAGCAACTTTCTTGACTTCTGAACATGAAGTTTTTTAAGTAAAAAAAAAGATTCCGACGAATTGAGAACCTCCTCCTTTTTTTGAAGTCGGTTAAAAATTGGAACTCTCATGTCTGTGGTATAAACTGCTGATTGGGGTCATTTATATTTTATATGATGACTTCCGTTAAGTTTTTTTTTTTTATTCAGAGTCAAATATTTGCTGAAAAACTCATCTGCTCGAAATCTAACATTGAATTAAATGCGTTTTGTATAAGTAAAAAAACGTGTTTAACTCTGTTTGGACTTACGCAAATTTAAAAAGGACTACAACTTTAAAAATAAAAAATAGTCAAAAATTGTCAACATCTACTCGCCAGTCAATTAAAAGCTCAATAATTAAAAATTGCCAACAGTGCGCACAAATCGTTGAACTTTATTATTTTCATTGCTTCTTTATCACGAGTACGGCGACGGAGCTAATTGCTCAATTCGCTCCACAAGACACACTACCTATTACATAAATTGCAACAATTCCTTCAATTAGAGATCGACGGATAACGTCCGAGTATAATTTATAAACGATGGACGCAAACATTAATCACAATGTTCAGAGATGACATCATTACCGCACCAGTAGGCCTGCGAATGGTAGCCGAGTGTTGTGGTATGAAAAATGGTAAAAAAGATTTTTTTTTAATAATAATATGAGCCGACACGACAGGCAGGCAGGTACGACAACAGGCCAGTGAGGGCCATCGAATTTACTTTTGCTTGTAATACATGGAACCTTAGAACTAGGTGACAGTCAATAGAAATTAGAAGCGGAACACCTATGAGTCTTATGACATCAAAAAGAATTCAATTTCAAAAAGCATTCAACTTTCCCAAAAAGAGACATAAATAAGGGTGATAATATCATTGATAAGTAGACCTTGAATTTCCAAATATAATGTATAATTCCAGTAAAAAAATATATAGACCAAACTTATTTTGTATTGCCCATGTTGAAAATGAAAAACTATACATATACTAGGCTATAATTATAAAATTACAATTTTTCAATATGATATCGCAACATATTCACAGGCACTAAGGACATAAATTCCCTGGTGTCATCGAAAATGGCTACAAGTCCTCCAATTAATCATCCTAATGTTTTCATAACGTTCCAGGGTAAATATCGGGTGACTGAAGTATGCGATTATGAGATTAGCGTGAAAAGGTCGTGAAAAGTATGTAAGATAGTAAGGTAATAAATAATAATACAAATAGCTTAATTGCATATACCATACAAATCTTTGACTATGATGTGCCTATAAAATTTGAAATTCTATGAAGTCAAAATATAGGGATTTTTCGAGCAAAAAAAGGGAGTGATGTATTATCTCATAGAGATAGGAAAGTGATATAACCGTATTCATACGAGAGTATGCAATGACTATAATGTATGTAATATTGTGTGTAATGACATCGAGATAACAATAATTAACTCCGTCCATAGACATTCTGTAAACAGTGAAAGCCGCTAAGCGAAAGTAAAATGCGGTGTTGCACTCTATTCAATAGGTACCTTGGTGCTTGGTGTAGAAATACCATTATTATTCTGAAAGCTTGTTTGATGGTTGGTTTGTCACTAAATGACGCTACTTACAAGTCATTATTAATATTTGCAAGAAAAAGGTTGCAAATCTAGAGAAAACACAATAATCCGAGAAAACCATGCAACTCCTATACGATTATTTCATTAAATGTTCAATTGCCCTTATTGTTCTGATGAACATTTTTGATTAAAAAGGTAAGTACATCACAACCTACAACTAGTTTAAATAGACAGTTGCTTTTATTATATTGACGTAAATAACTTCGAGTCGTGATCATACTATTATTCATAATTATTAATATACGATGGCGTGTAATAATAAAATTAAATTTACGTTGCATATGATCAATGTGCACAATATTATCTACCTATTACTTGTTAGATCATTAGCTGCGTGGTCATATTTCATTTAGGAGCTGCCATAAGACTAAAGTAATACTGGAGTATTTACACACTACGGGAAGCTTTTATCAAACACCTCTTAAAAATTGTCTAAAGCTCTTGGACTTAGATCCTGCCAACGTGCCGCAGTGTTGAATGATTACTAACGCCATCTATTGAAAGTTTGTTCTATCATTCAAAATACATACCTACTTTTATTGCAGAATAAGTAGCTAGTTGCTAGCGCTTAAAAACTGAACTCCTAAGACTTTATAAACAAATAATACTTTGTCTCCAACCAGTTGAATTGACTAACATAGCAATAAAATCATGTTATTACCTACTCATATAATAATAGTACCAACCACACAAAGTAACTAATTCATCACGTGGATAATATTAGATAATCTAATAACTAATTAATCAACTGTTACAAACACGTCCTTTATGTATAAAACGTAACCAAGGTAACGTTGGAAGTTGGCACGCGAGTTCATTCTACGGCACGATTTCCAGTGTTGTGCCGCCAGCCGCCGGGCGTTGGAACTTGGAATGAACTCAAGTGGAAGTCAAGAACGTTCGTTTACCGCACGCGTCATTCATAACGAGTACTGCTATCACCATCTAGCGGTCAATGTCGACACCACGTACCGCAGCGATAGAGTTCGAGCGTTTCGTAATAGATGGCGCTCTAGGGAAAATAATCATAAACGGGTTTTATTTTTAAACTATTTTTTTTAGATTCAGATCTAATTAAATCACCTTTAGCTATTGTTATAGCACCAAACAGTCACTATTACCACCGAATATATAATATTAATCACCGAAGAGCTAAAAATGTACCTAAGTAGGGACTTTCTTCTTTTAAGTAATTCTAAAAAATTATCCGCAGGACTTTTAAAATAATGTTGGACAATAAGTAATGACTACTGGCAATAACTACTTATGTAACTAAGTAATCATAATGTTTTAATTTCCATGAATTTAAATAGTAGGTAAAAATGGACGATGAGGCGGAAATAGTAGGTGGAAATCTCTAGAAGAAGAAGCCTTGTTTTTTTAACGAAGAAATAAAACGTCTTATTTCTTCCGTGTAGTTTAGAACCTAATCCTGTAGTAGTACCCAATGACTTCTATGTATCCTGTAGTACCTAACCATCCAAGCGTTAGGTACACGGATTAGCTCTTTTACTAATCTGTGTAGGTACCTAACGCTTGGATGCATCATGCAATGCAAGCGAGCTGACTGTAACGACTCTCAGGGTTGTCGGGTGGTTTAAATTAGCACCATTTGAAAGTGATCTCATCGGGCCATTATTCATTGGCCGTCAAATGAACCGGGCCTAATGAAATTCGATGCGAACATCCACTGTACCAACGCTACTGTGGAAATCACGCCATTTTGTACTTTATCTCTTAAACAATAAGAAGTAAGAACTAAGAACAGTTTGTGAGACATATTTTTGTTTAGGTAGTTAAAGTTTGTAATGCAGTAAGAGAATAGTTATCAATTTGGTGAAGTGTAAAACAGCGATTGACTTGTAAAGTGGATTGGAATCTCGATCAAAGAAGCTCTTGCATTTATAAACTTCGGATATTATTACTGCAGCAAGGTATATGTATAACTTAGGAAGTCATTTCAGTTCCAAGCAAGGGCCCTTCGGAGACTTTTCGCAGTTTACCTACCAGTGAAAGCAACCTGCATGCCTAACTTCCTACAATTTTCTCAAAAATGTATGCCTGTCATAATAAGGCCACTTTATACCTCTGGTATATTATTGAGACATTATAATAGTAAATGCTACGAGTAAATGTCACATCACAATAGAGGGCGCGTCGATCCATTGTCTCACGAACACCGCACCCCCTGGCGGCGCGGCGGCGAACCGGCAAATTGGTGTCCATTGTTGATTATTATTAAACTCGGCGTCAAAAAAATCGCACCTTTCAAAAAATCTACTTCAAACAACTTTAGACCTTATTTGACATCAATAATGAGGGTCATGTTGCATATCATTTGAAAGGTGATGAAATGGAGTGTACAAAAACAATTCAATTGATTATTTTTCTTTTAATGGAAGAGCACAAAAAAAGAAGAAGAAAACACTTACAATTTTGCTCCTTAAACAGCCGCTAGTTGCGCTACCTTTTGCAGGTATAAAAGGGTCAATACAGGTTCAATCGGGATCATTCGCTATCCAACCGTTGAAGTGGACACACGAGAAGCTCATTCCCAAGAAAAATACCCTTGAAGATGGATACCACTGTCGATGAGGCCGCCCAAGTGATTGCACTACTGCAATCAGGCATGCGGCAGTGTGATGTCGCTCGGCAACTCAACTTGAGCCGATTTTCGGTTCGAAGAGTGTACCAGCGTTTCCTGGAGACCGGTGGCTACGTCCGAAGACATGGGTCTGGTAGACGTCGCTGCACCTCGGAGAGAGACGACCGATTCATCGTATCGACATCTTTGAGAAATCGCTTCTTAAATGCTGTTGAGTTGCGACAGCAGCTCCAGACAGCTAACAGAAGAACCGTGAGTGTGTCTACGGTTAGACGAAGGCTGGGGGAGAAGAAAATAGCGGCGCGAAGAGCTGCTACGGGTCCAAAATTGACCGCAGAGCATCGGCGAGCCCGCTAGCAATTCACTCGCGAACACGTCAATTGGACCCTCGAACAATGGAAAGCTGTTCTCTTCTCAGACGAGACGAGAGTGTGCCTTTTCTGCAACGACAGACGCAAAAGAGTGTACAGAAGACAGGGTGAACGTTTCGCCCAAGCCTGCATCCAGGAGACGGTGGAATATGGAGGCGGTTCTTGTATGTTCTGGGGCGGCATGTCTGCCGACGGCAAAACCGACCTTGTTTGCGTCTCCCGGGCTCGAGGTGCTCGCGGGCAAGGGTCGCTGACTGCTCACCGGTACATCACAGAGATCCTGGAAGACCATGTGGTCCCCTATGCCAGTTTTGTTGGCGAGGGGTTCACGTTGATGCATGACAACGCTCGCGCTCACACTGCAATTATTGTGCGCGACTACCTTCAAGATGTTGGGATCTCTGTCATGCAGTGGCCAGCGAGAAGTCCAGACCTGAACCCGATTGAGCACCTATGGCACCATTTAAAACGCAAGGTTCGGTCTCGTGATCCCGCTCCTACGACTCTCCAGGAACTCAAAGATGCCGTTATTGAGGAATGGGACACTATCCCTCAAGAAGAAATTTTAAAATTGGTAAGATCCATGAGGGATCGTATGGAAGCCGTCATCAGGGCAAGGGGGGGTAACACTAGATTTTAGATTAGTTTTAAGATCATTTTTGTATTCTTTTTTGTGTAATTAATCTGTTTTAAATTAAGGCTTAATTAAGGATTTTTACTGTTTTATATACTTCTTTTTTTTGTGCTTTTCCAATAAAAGAAAAATAATAAATTGAATTGTTTTTGTGCTCTCCATTTCATCGCCTTTCAAATGATATCCAACATGACCGTCATTATTGATGTCAAATAAGGTTTAAAGTTGTTTGAAGTAGATTTATTGAAAGGTGCGATTTTTTTGACGCCGAGTGTATTATAAAACGTTACTATTTATTGCATTGTGCTTGGTCTGTGGCAATGCCATTTTAATAATTAATCTCCAAGATCTTATACTTTTTATAAAATCTGTCAACTAAGTTAAGTATAGATATTTTACTTTTAATTAACTTTTCTACAAATTCCCGCTAAGGCCCACTTTAGAACTTTTTTAATTTCTAAAGTGGGCCTTAGCGGGAATTTGTAGAAAAGGTCTGGTGGGAGGCTTTGGCCTTGGCTATACCTACTCTGATTTTCTCTCAAGAAAATTTCCCTAGTTCGCTCATTGGCTAATGCGCGTAACCATTCAGTTTTTAAGATCGTCTTACATGCCGGATTTTCCTCAGTACTTTCATAGCTCTTGCATTGGTTGCACGCAATAAAAAAAATATTCCGTGAGTCGAACGACGTACACATTAGGAAAAAACCTGTCAAGTGCGAGTCGGAGGGTTCCGTACTACAACCGGAGGAATAAAACCATAAAAACCACTTTTCTTATCGAACCGCAAAACTAACTTTGTTTTTAGAGGTTTTATTGTAAATATCAAAAAACTACTTATTAGATCTCGTTCAAACCAATTTTCGGTGGAAGTTTGCATGGTAATGTACATCATGTATTTTTTTTAGTTTTATCATACTCTTATTTTAGAAGTTACAGGGGGGGGACACACATTTTACCACTTTGGAAGTGTCTCTCGCGCAAGCTATTCATTTTAGAAAAAAATGATATTAGAAACCTTAGTATCATTTTTGAAGACCTATCCATAGATACCCCACACATATGGGTTTGATGAAAAAAAAAATTTGAGTTTCAGTTCTAAGTATGGGGCACCCCCAAAATTTATTACTTTTTTTTTAATTTTGTGTGAAAACCTTAATGCGGTTCACAGAATACATCTACTTACCAAGTTTCAACAGTATAGCTCTTATAGTTTCGGAAAAAAGTGGCTGTGACATACGGACGGACAGACGGACAGACGGACAGACGGACAGACAGACATGACGAATCTATAAGGGTTCCGTTTTTTGCCATTCGGCTACGGAACCCTAAAAAACGCGCGTGAATTCATGGCTTTTTTCTTCAATAATATTTAAAATATCTGATACTGTAAAAGATGCCATTTTCGTTAACATTATAAAACCAATCATTAAAAATTGATGTTATTGTTGGTTTTATTTAAAAAAATGCATAGTAACGCCTGCCAGTATGTAAATCTTCCCATCAAAGTGGACGATCTTCATGCAGTATGTTTAGCCAAGCGCATTGAATTGACCAATGAGGTGCGAGGAATTGTTCTCTAGAAGTTCGACTCGCTGATCGGAGTATATAGTTAGGTACCACCATACATACCAGCAAAGACGCACCGCCAAGCGATTTAAAGTTCTGGCGCGATGCTGTCTAGAAACCGTTAGTTTTTGCTTGCCCCCTTGACCATCAGTAAAAAAGATGTATCTACAATAGTTGTGATTTCGTCACTCGCAAATGTATTGGTAGAATTGAGGGTAGAATTTCCTATGGCAAGTAAGTTGTCATTTACGTAGATTATATCTAGATTTAAATAGGAGGGCGTTGTGCGGCTAACCTCGACACTTTCTAATGTAATAAATATTTGCATTTCCCTCTTTCTGCGGTTTTACTTCTCGTTAAGTGGGAGCTGAGCTCGACTGTAACTATAAGATATCGCTTCGTCACAGATTTTTATGTTTTCTACAAATCTGACATCTTGTTTCACCTTTCAAACTAATACATGTGAGTATATCTCAGATGAAGGATGAGTATATAGTGTCATCCACAGATATTCCTTGCTCTGTGGTGTCATCATTAGACTAAACGCTTAAACGTTAATTTTCCCGCAATATCCACTGATTAGAAACTTCAGGAGTATCCGAACGATTTACGTTAACCTTTTCCGTACAAGCAAACAGTAGCGCCATATCTATCAAAATGTCAAAATTCTATAGGTGGCTGGTGAGCGAACTGCAGCGTGGCCTTACTGTTGGTGGCAAAACAAGCATTTTTTGCACCTAAAAACTAGTGACATATTTTCGCGCTTTCCGCCCTGTCCAGGGTATAGATGTCTATTGCAATATCTGAGTCTGAACTCTGCATGGTAATTGGTAACTCGCAGTACAAAATATTGTAGTTTATTTGTATAAAGTGTATTTGTAAATAACCGCAAACAGAATTTTTCAAGTCGAGTCTAGGCAAACGTGGATTTTCTTGGGAGAATTGTAATCTGCCATTTCACTTCATATGTAACTGAGTGTAGTAATAGTTATAACACGTGAGGCACTACAGTATAGAAGGTTGTAACTAAGCCGTAAACGTATTATACGATAAGTATAGCATGTTTCTTCGAAACAAACTAAACAACTGAAAACTAAGATCGATAAAAACTTTTTTAACCTTTTTTCCACAGATAAAAGCCGTCTTACCTTTAATAAATGGATGAAACCGCCAGATTATACAAGTTTTCGCTTACCTGTGAACAAGAAAAGGTAAAAACTTTATTGGCAGATACGGAATAAATAAAGGACATCGATGCTGACCCATTTCATGAGAACAGGATCAAGTTTAAAACTGAACCGGAAATGTTATCCTACTAGGTATATGAGTACCTACCTACAAATATTTACCTATTGTAACTATTCGAAAAAAAAATGGTGGCGGAAATGGATTGCATGAAAAATCAGTTGATTGTCTAAGTATGTCTTCAAAGTATATTATGCAAATATTATCATAGATTTTTAAATAGCAAAATTCAAATTAATATCCAAATAATATTTCAAAGTCAATCAATATTAGGCAGAACAAAGCCCCAATGGGCCTCAAGCAATCAAATTAAAACATGTTTTGCTAGGTAGCGAATGTAAAAATGAGCTGCTAGATAAACTCTACAAGATAAACCGTCATAATATATAATTTACTTACATACTGCGCGCGAGCCCAATTTGGAAATTTCCTGGACTACTCGAAAATATGGATGCCAGCTTGAAAATCGCGCTAGGAATAATTCTAAATTTATCTTTTGATGAACGTTCCTGGACCCAAGCTACTTTACCGGTCAAATATGGTGGCATCGGCGTGAGAAAAATTTCCAATGTTGCTCTTCTGGCTTTTCTGTCCTCTGTGCATGGTATACATGAGCTCAGTTCTCAAATTCTCGGTTTCAATTCGGTTTCATTGATCAATCTTTCCTACTACGAAGATGATAAAAATCGGTTTCGATTTTACTCGGTTTAGTAAGTAATGAGTTACTTATAAAAAGTATGCATACAGTATGTTTGTAAAGCATGCCTGAGAAATACGAATACAATTGTTAACCCTTGCCTCGAAGACACTTCAGCTGTAACTTATACAGTATGTCAAGTTTATTTAGCCTTACGGTCAATCAAACGTCGAAGATCGACAGTTTATCGTGTAGACGGAGATAAACATCGATAGTCGCTTTCACTAGTGATGCACCGCATTTATATACATGAGGGCCTCATACGTATTCAAGGACGACGCGTCCGCCTGCAGTGTTCCGGAAAATTCACTATAGGTATTCTGTACAGACGTCAAGCCTTCGATAACGTGAGACAGTATAGTTTAAAACATTTAGAGATTTTTTTTTTTTTAATTGATAGGCTTGCGCTTGACTACAATCAAGTCTGATGAACAGAAATGATGAGGTCTAGGATGGAGCGCGCTTGCCTAGAAAATGCCTATTCACTCTACTTTTGAAGGCACCCAGATTGTATTTGGCTGGGAACACGGAAGCTGGAAGCGTGTTCCACACCTTAGCGGTTCGTATCAGAAACGTAGAAAAAAAGCGTTTCGTACGAGTACGCTGGACATCGACCACATAAGGATGCCACTTCTCTCGACGTCTCGCGGTTCTATGGTAGAAAGGTGAGATGGAAATAATAAAAATTTATACACAATTTTTTTACAGGATTACTTTCGAGAGTGTGCACTTTTCTATCACAGAACCGCAAGACGCCGATAGAAGTGGCATCCTAATGTGGTTGATGTCCAGTAAACTCGAACGAAATGTTTTCTTCTACGTTTCTGATTCCATTAAGGTGTGGAACACCCTTCCAGCTCTGTGGTCCTAGCCAAGTATATAACCTGGGTGCCTTCAAGAGAAGAGTGAATAGAGATTTTCTAAGCCTTTATATCCTAGATCTCACGGACAGAGGATCACAGGTTGCCCTAGCAGCCTAGCAGGTCAGCATAACAACATCGCCTACGTGAAATATTTTTAATTTAACGGAATCAAACTAGTGTTGCCCAAAATCCGTCTTGGTCTTGCAGTCTTGGTCTTGTTCTTGCATTTTTGCAAGACCAAGACCAAGACCAAGACTGCCTAATTTTAGCAAGACCAAGAACAAGACTGGCAGTGCAAGATTTGAGCAAGAACAAGACTAAGCCTGCGAGACTCTTGCGTCTTGCAGTTAACGTGAAATCGCACCAGCTCTGCCCGCGAAATTCAAATTTTATTTTGTTTTTCGCAGTTATTTAACTAATCCAACCAAGTAGACTTATGGAATTCATTTTGCGAAAATAAGAGTATCATCTTCACAGTTTAATATAAAAATGTTTACTTGAAAGTGTCCAGTTTAGGAATGTATAGTTCTATTATCGACCAAATTGTGAATTGTGAGTTACTCACGTCAAACTCGGCATTCGAACTAAATACATTCCTAAACTAAACGCTTTCAAGTAAAGATTTTTATGTAAACCTGTGAAGAGGATATTGCTATTTTCGCAAAATGAATGCCATAAGCCTAATTCATTGTACTAGTTAAATATTTGCGAAAAACAAAATGAAATTTGAATTTCGCGAGCCGACCTCCGTTTTTTTTACACACCACAAGTAAGTAGTTGACTGTGATTTCACCTGATGGTAAGTGACGACGCAGCCGAAGATGCTATCGTACTACCTTGGAAGAGGTAAGCTACCCCTAACGGTTTCTACACAGCATCACACCGGAACGCTAAATCACTTGGCGGTGCGTCTTTGCTGGTAGGGTGGTGACTAGCCACGTCTGGTCAGGCTCTGGAGGCTTCGGCCTCCCACCAGACCAGACCTGAGCCAAATAAGAAATTATAAAATTCCAAAGTGGCCCGTGGCGGGAATCGAACCCGCGACCTCCCATTTCAATCCGAGCGCGGGCCACTGCGCTAGGAGGTCGTTGTGGCTATAAAGTGAGTAAAAAAAGCTATATTAATTCAAACTCAAAATGTATACTTACTCAAAATGTTACATTGTTCTCACATCTAAATTACCATTTAATAAATAGCAATAGGCTAATAGGTAATTGCGAGACTTGCGAGACTCTTGCTGCAAGACCAAGACCAAGACCAAGACTGGGAGTGCAAGAACAAGACCAAGACCAAGACCAGATGTACTGGCGCAAGACCAAGACCAAGACTGGCTGAGTCTCGTCTTGTTCTTGCATTTGGGCAACACTAAATCAAACCGCCTGCAATGATGTTGGATTCGGCGAGGTACCTCATGGAGTGTTTTAACCGTTCATAAACTCTTCAGCTTTTAACATGATATTTACAGTATAGCTATATGTCGTAGCTGTTTCACGTTTTCTACGGTGGCGTAGTGTAGAGCAATAACATCTTATATTCTATTAATAGGTACCTAAATGCGAAAGTTGCGAAGGAAGGGTCATAGATACGTTTCTTAGTTGTTTAATTTGTCCGGAAATCACTCTTCGACGAAGAAAGTATCGATATCGATCTTAACATATTTATTTATAAAATAAAGTGCTAGGTACCTATACCAACACAGCCCCTGGATTGTGTAAGAAAAACGTATTCATCGTTATCGTCATCGTTTACAAATTCTGCCCGCTGCGCTGATCGGTTCCCTGATTTACGTCAGCCAATCCGCGGGCAGAATCTGCTAAGGATAACGATAATGATGAATACGTTTATCTTACGCAATCAGACCCCTGGTAAATAATACCTAATCCTTTTTCAGTGTTTAAGGACGGGAAACCCATCGAGCATGCTCTCAAACACAATCGCTAAGTATTATCGGTAATGGGTAATCAACAAACGCCCCACTTTATCCGAGGAGATAAACATTTGAGCAGCGAGGATTGCACTGCATCCATACACATGAGGGCTTCATTCGTATTCAAGGACATAACGCCCGGTGGTTGTATTCCAGAACGTTCGATGCACTGACGTAAGGTTTCCACACCAATATACTAAAAGGTTATATTTTTAAAGTGAAAACTTCTTTAGGCACGTTGGGTATTTTTTGAGATGGAAAAAAATGATTGAAATCGCGATGCCGCTATAGATACCTATTGCAATCCACCAGTATGCGCCCCACTCTTTCAAAATCACTTATGTTTCACTCGATTCATATGGAGTTTGACAGAGTGGGGCGCGTCATCGTGATATCAATCCACTAGGACGCGCCCCTCTTTCTTTCTACTGTAGATAGGCTTGCGATTGACGATAACCATATTATTTTATGTACTTTTATATTTATACATCTATTTTAAAGTTACATTGATTGTACGTTAATTTGTATTTTAAATTTCTTTGTAATATGTGTTAAGCTGAATAAATGATTATTTATTTATTTATTTATTGTGTGTAGAGGATCTGTGGCCTGATTCCGTATCGTTAGTTACCAACTCGCACTGGATTATTAACTAAGGAAACGTAAGCAAAAATCCTATTTTTGTATTATTTAAGTTACCAACCTAGGTTGGTATCATGTCAACATACCATGCTAGTTGCTAACTTAAACTTACGATACAGAATCAGCCCACAAACAAGAGGGCAAGACAAATGGAAGTAGAACTTTGACACGATGGTACCATAGAGTAGGAAAGAAAAAGTGGTGAACAACCAAAAAGGTGGAATGACGACATCAGATAAGTATATTAGCAGTGAAGTGGAATAGAGTGGCTCCACAAAGACATGAATGAGGCAGGCTTTTGCCATCTGACGAACTCATGTACAGAATACGTAATATACAAACTACTACATAATATAAACAGAATCCTTATTTTTTTTCAGTGGGTGCTTCCCTACGGAAATGACAGTGGTTCTTTTAGTCACAATATAGCGAAAGAGAAAGATTGCATAATTTAGAAAAAGCCACTGTAATTATGTTAAATCCCTATACGTATACAGGCTATTAATATTATAAACAAACTGTAGAGTACCATAGAAATTCAAAACCCATTTGCTTTCAACTAAGCGGTCTCCAAAGACTACTAGCTACTCGTTAGCTCAGAGAGATGTATTAACTTTAGTTTTCAGAAGACTTCAATAGAAATTAAACTGTCCGTGAAAGCGTCGTTAACATTAACGTTATGACTGAGGTCAACTCGAGTAACAATGGTATCCTTGGAAATCTATGAAAATTAATATTAAATATAGTCTTGGAAACCTTGAATGGTTATAGTGCTTACTTCTTCATCTTTACTTCATCTTAAAAAAAATGTTTTAAAGAAATTCACAAAAATTATTGAAAAATGTAATATTGTATAAAATAAAATGTAACTTGGCATAATTTTTTAATAAAAATTAACGAGTTTATATTTTATTTAACACTTTTTGATTGTTGCTATAAATAAGGATAAAGGTCGCTAGCGCAGTCGCCAGAGGAATTCAGTTAATTTACATATTTATAATCACATTTGAAATTCAAACTACATTAATAATGTTATAATCCTGGGCAAATATGGGACAGAGACAAATTACGTTAGAACTAAGAATATAAATAGAACTTCGTTTCATCCGATCTTAATTCGGAATAAAAACAGGTATGAAATTGTACATCGTTCAAACATCGTAAGTGCTATAGCAACGCTAACATCAACAGCCAATCGGTGCCTACGCTGCATAACAGGTGCAAACAGTAACCAATCAGTCAGTGCATACGCGGCTCGACTGATGCAAGCATATAAACCAATCTAACTTCGTATAGAGTCTTTAAGATGAAGTGGTTTAGGGCCTATTTGGGCGTAGTCCACGTTCTATTTTATCTTTTATTGGCTCAGGTCTGGTCTGGTGGAAAGCTTCGGATGTGGCTGATTATTTTCACCGCCCTACCGTCAAAGATTCACAAAGATTCACCGTTCCGGTGCGATACAGTGTAGCATTGAATAGTATATTGTGTACCAATATTCAGTAAGTATGATTACATCTTCGGCTGCATCGTTATTTATATACAAAGATTCAAAAGTCTTCATTCACAGTCTTTTGGAAAATCTATACATGGGTTTGGTCGATTTAAATGTATGATTTGGTATGATCGATAAAACCGATCGATTATGTAGTCGAGTAGTTACAAGTTAGTAAACTGAAAAAATGAACAGGAAAACGTTTGTATGTATTACTATCAAGTCTAAAGAACAGAAAACTTATTTTGATTCGCAGCTATTTTTACGCGATTTATTATTTCGGACCGTGACTTTTGACCTTTGGCATTAACAATTCATAGGACGTAATGAGCCATAAAAGACCTTTCAGATACACATCTCTCGAAATAAACTGTGTAAAACAAAGTTGCCACTTCGTTGGGAACCTTCCCGAAATGGGCCGTAAATCTGATTTATTGCCCCGACCTTTATTATATTTTAGGTGTAAATGTTTTAGAGCTCGCTTCGCTTTGAATTTTAACGCTCATTACTGTAATCAGGGGCTATTCCTATTTGTTTCGGTAAATCATTATTATTTGACACTTTAGAAAGGTTTAGGTACATCGTAAAGCATTCTCGCTTTTTGAAATTGTGTAACAAACATAGTATTCCCATAATTATTTTAATAGCATAAGAATTTATAATATAAAAATAATATTTTTTCCTGTTAAGCCAATTTTTTTATTAAATCAAATGTAATAAGGTCTCTTTAATTTTTTTTATTTGAAATATATTTTTTTGCTAACCTGGTGTTACAAATTAAAAAATAACGTTTTTTGCACTAAAAAAGTTAGTACTTGACTACGATTTCACTCGATGGTAACTGATGATGCATCATAAATACAGCTGAAGTAACTTCAACTTGGAAGGGGTAACTAAATTCACCCCTAACGGTTTATATACACCATCGCATCGTAATTCGTAACGCAAAATTGCTTGGCGCTGTTATACGTCTTTGCTGGTAGGGTGTTAACTAGCCACGGGCAAAAACCTGATGAGCAGATCTAATTTAGCAAATAAACACAAAAATCTCGACACGTGTTTTTTTTGGAAACTTGCAGTTGAAAGGCCCAAAAATACCTGCAAAAAACGGGCCACGGAGCCTTCCTGACAACTTCCCATGGAATCTCTCACACATATTTAATCAATTTACACGCACGGCCGGCACACAAGTTGAAACAAATAGGTCGTGGGGCAGGTCACGAAAGGAATTGAGCCACTCGTGCCCCCGCCCTACTTCATCCGAGAAGGCCGGAGCGACACGATTGCGGCATAACTTGATCGAATCGTTACGAAATATTGATAACTAGCTGATCCGATGAACTTTGTTCCGCCTAAGCCCCTTCGCACACGGCTCGTAATCGTTAGCCCAGCGTAAGCGTATCGTTATGACGCTACGCATACGGCTCGTAAGCGTGAGAGAAGCGTAATCCACGCGTACGACAAGAGGAGTACGAGCACGAACATTTTCAAAATGTCCGCAAACGAAGCCTTAGCGAAATCGTAGCCGATTCGCTGCAACAGCCCTTCATAATGCGTAGCGTCATAACGATACGCTTACTAGCCGTGTGCGAAGGGCTTATATGACAATTACACCTCCTACGCTTCGCGGTAACAACGCTTCGTCTGCGTATATGTTTGAACATGTTCCTGCTCGTACTGCGCTCGTTGTACGCGCGGATTACGCTACGTTTACGCTTACGAGCCATGTGCGAAGGGGCATAGAAGTTGCGTTTTGTTACACCACGTACATTCATTGCTATAAGTAGAAATATCAACTATGTAATCACGGCAGAGTTTATTTCAATTATCAAGGTGATATTATGGTCTTCAGAGCAGAGGTGTTAGTTATCTCTGTACTATATATCTTCTTCTTCTTCTTTAGGAGCCTTCATTCATCTAGTGTTGGACAAAGGCCTCCTCATAAGCACGCCATTTTTTACGGTGTTGTGCTATTCTCGCCCATGATTTTCTCAAGAGTTTGGTAATATCGTCATACCAACGTGTTGGCTGTCTGCCGACGTTTCTGCGACCGGTGCGTGGTCTGCATTCAAGTAGCAAGCGGGTCCATCGTTCGTCTGAACTGCTACATATCCCCGTAGTATATGATTCGTGCTAAGCTCGCCGCAGTGAAGTTACACAAGGAGGTCGTAGGGCAGGTCGCGCATGGAATTAGGGCACGCGTGGTGCTGTCCTACATTGGTCCTGGGAAAAGCAATCAACAGCTCTGAACGCGATTTGTTCAACCAGTGCGTGGTCTCCATTCAAGTAACAAGCGGGTCCATCGTTCGTCTGAACTCCTACATATCCCTGTATCCCTATATGATTCGTGCTAAGCCCGCCGCAGTGAAGTTCACACAAGTAGGTCGTAGAGCAGGTCGCGCATGGAATTAGGGCACGCGTGGTGCTGTCCTACATTGGTCCTGGGAAAAGCAATCAAAAGCTCTTAACGCGATTTGTTCGACCGCTGCGTGGTCTCCATTCAAGTAGCAAGCGGGTCCATCGTTCGTCTAAACTCCTACATATCCCTGTACTATTTGATTCGTGCTAAGCCCGCCGCAGTGAAGTTCACACAAGTAGATCGTAGGGCAGGTCGCGCATGGAATTAGGGCACACGTGGTGCACACACCTACATTCATGGTCCTGGGAAGAGCAATCAAAAGCTTTTAACGCGATTTGTAGATAACATGACCATATTTAATGAAGTTAAGGTATAAGGTATACGTAGGTTAATTATATATTAAAACTAGCTGACCCGGCAAACCTTTTTTGTGCCGTTAGGGATATAAAATAAACCTACGACCTACTCTCAGATCTACCGAACAGTTACGGAGGAGTTTGGAAGCAAACACGAGACACCAGAATTTAATATATAGAAAGATTAGCTTTTGACCGAGTAGAATTTGATTTTTGAGCAATCTCGCAAAAAACATGGATTTCCCGGGATTAAAAGCCTATTTGTTAATCCAGGTTATCTACTCGTAGGTGTGTCCTTTCCAAACACGAAAATCGTTTCAGTAATTATAGCTTGAAAAATTAACAAACATACGCACACTAAAATATATCCCACTATATTATACTACTTACATAATATTCTAGTGGAAAAAGAACCCTTCGATTAATAAAAACAGAAAATGTAAGATATAAAGTAAATTAATTAATTATTGTTTCAGAATACTCTCTTTGCAAATTATGTAAAATATCGCCACAACAAAATTACCAAATTCATCGTCATTAGGGAAACTCATGAAAGTTGAATAATAATTAACGTAAAATTTCGCAGCGACAAATTATTTCCAACGTTCCAAATTAATTTAAATCGTTTATTCAATGAAATAAGTACATGTTTAAAATTAATTAAAGAACATAATATAAAACATACTCTTGGAACAATAGCATATTCCTAGACGTTTCTGAGTTCTTTATTTACATAGCAAATATTAAATTGCTTTATTGGAATTAAATCTTCTTAAAAAACTCAAAGGACGATGAAACATAGCTAATACTAGGTATAGCTATCGATGTATCAATATTCCATTTTTAGGGTTCCGTATCCAAAGGGTAAAAAACGGGCCCCTATTACTGAGACTTCGCCGTCCGTCCGTCCGTATCTCTTGAACCGTGATAGTTATATACACTTCAAATTTTCACAGATGATGTAGGTATTTCCATTGTTGCTATAACAACAAATACTAAAAAAACCTGTCAAGTGCGAGTCGGACTCGCGCACTGAGGGTTCCGTACTACAACCGGAGGAATAAAACCATAAGAACCACTTTTCTTATCGAACCGCAAAACTAACTTTGTTTTTAGAGGTTTTATTGTAAACTAGCAAACGCCCGCGGCTTCGCTCACGATAACTTCTGAGTTATGCTTTACTATGGTGGTTTAATTTCCAAAATTCCTGCATTACACACCATTTTGCCCACAAAATTTTCTCTTGCTTCCTGGTAATAGTCACATATTGATTTTGAAAAATTCGATCGTCACAAAAAAGTTAAATATGGTGGCCATTTTTAGGGTTCCGTACCCAAAGGGTAAAAGCTCTTACTAAGACTCCACCGTCCGTTCGTCCATCCGGCCGTGGTTGCTTGCTACCATGGTAAGACATATAAGTACATAATTGTGGCCAATTCTTTTAAATTTTTACCAAAAATTACTTTTCTATGCTCGCTGCGATAATCAGATATCAATTTTGAAAACAATCGGCCCAGTAACAAAAAAGTTCAAAATGGCGGCCACTTTTTAAAATGTTGACTACAAATTCTTTCTCTATACTTACTGCCATTGTCAAATATCGATTTTCAAAGCAATCGGCCCAGTAACAAAAAAGTTCAAAATGGCGGCCAATTTTTAAAATTTTAAATACAAATTCCTTCTCGATGCTTGGTGAAATAATCAGATGTCGATTTTCAAAGCAATCGACCCAGTAACAAAAAAATTCAAAATGGCGGACACTTTTTTTTAAATTTTGACCACAAATTTCTTCTCTATGCTTGCTGCCATAGTCAAATATCGATTTTCAAAGCAATCGGCCCAGTAACAAAAAAGTTCAAAATGGCGGCCACTTTTTTTAAATTTTGACCACAAATTCCTTCTCTATGCTTGCTGCCATAGTCAAATATCGATTTTCAAAGCAATCGGCCCGGTAACAAAAAAGTTTAAAATGGCGGCCACTTTTTTAAATTTTGACCACAAATTCGTTCTCTATGCTTGCTGCCATAGTCAAATATCGATTTTCAAAGCAATCGGCCCAGTAACAAAAAAGTTCAAAATGGCGGCCACTTTTTTAAATTTTGACCACAAATTCCTTCTCTATGCTTGCTGCCATAGTCAAATATCGATTTTCAAAGCAATCTGCCCAGTAACAAAAAAGTTCAAAATGGCGGCCACTTTTTTAAATTTTGACCACAAATTCCTTCTCTATGCTTGCTGCCATAGTCAAACATCGATTTTCAAAGCAATCGGCCCAGTAACAAAAAAGTTCAAAATGGCGGCCACTTTTTTAAATTTTGACCACAAATTCTTTCTCTATGCTTGCTGCCATAGTCAAATATCGATTTTCAAACCAATCGGCTCAGTAACAAAAAAGTTCAAAATGGCGGCCACTTTTTAAATTTTGACCACAAATTCCTTCTCTATGCTTGCTGCCATAGTCAAATATCGATTTTCAAAGCAATCGGCCCAGTAACAAAAAAGTTCAAAATGGCGGCCACTTTTTAAATTTTGACCACAAACTCTTTCTCTATGCTTGCTACCACTGTAAAATATCGATTTTCAAAGCAATCGGCCCAGTAACAAAAAAGTTCAAAATGGCGGCCAAAAAGTGCATCATTTTTTTAATTTTGACCACAAATTCCTTCTCTATGCTTGCTGCCATAGTCAAATATCGATTTCCAAAGCAATCGGCCCAGTAACAAAAAAGTTCAAAATGGCGGCCACTTTTTTAAATTTTGACCACAAATTCCTTCTCTATGCTTGCTGCCATAGTCAAATATTGATTTTCAAAGCAATCGGCCCAGTAACTAAAAAGTTCAAAATGGCGGCCACTTTTTTAAATATTGACAACAAATTCCTTCTCTATGCTTGCTGCCATAGTCAAATATCGATTTTCAAAGCAATCGGCCCAGTAACAAAAAAGTTCAAAATGGCGGCCTATTTTTTAAATTTTGACCACAAATTCCGTCTCTATGCTTGCTGCCATAGTCAAATATCGATTTTCAAAGCAATCGGCCCAGTAACAAAAAAGTTCAAAATGGCGGCCAAAAAATTCAAAATTTTTCCTCCTCAAAATTTGAATCTCGAAAATCGCTTTCTGAATACGAATTTATGATATACCTTATACCAACCTAGGTACCAAATTTCAGATCTCTACGACTTTTAATTTCGCTGGAATCCCTGGAACAACGCAAAAATTACACTTTTGTATGGGAAAATCTCTTAAAAGTAGGATTTTTATCCCTTCCAATTTGAATTTCTGGAATCCCCGTCTTAGTACGAATTCATGACCTAATGTCAATGTAGGTACCAAATTTCAGATCTCTACGACTTGTAGTTTTTCGGAAATTCCTGGAACAACAAAAAAAATTACAATTTTGTATGCAGAAATCCCTTTAATGTACTATTTCTACCCCTTAAACATGGAATTTCTGGAATCCCCGTCTTAGTACGAATTCATGACCTAATATCTACCTAGATACCAAATTTCAGATCTCTACCACTTTTAGTTTTTCTGGAATGCCTGGAACAACGAAAAAAATTACAATTTTGTATGGAGAAATCCCTTTTATGTACTATTTCTACCCCTTAAACATGGAATTTCTGGAATCCCCGTCTTAGTACGAATTCATGACCTAATATCTTCTTAAGTGCCAAATTTGAGATCTCTACGACTTTTAGTTTTTCGGGAATTCCTGGAACAACGAAAAAATTTTACTTTTGTATGGGAAATACCCTTAAATGTATGATTTTTACCCCTTAAACATGGAATTTCTGGAATCCCCGTCTTAGTACGAATTCATGACCTAATATCTACCTAGTTACCAAATTTCAGATCTCTACGACTTTTAGTGTTTCTGGAATGCCTGGAACAACGAAAAAATTACAATTTTGTATGGAGAAATCCCTTTAATGTACTATTTCTACCCCTTAAACATAGAATTTCTGGAATCCCCGTCTTAGTACGAATTCATGACCTAATATCTACCTAGATACCAAATTTCAGATCTCTACGACTTTTAGTTTTTCTGGAATGCCTGGAACAACGAAAAAAAATACAATTTTGTATGGAGAAATCCCTTTAATGTACTAATTCTACCCCTTAAACATGGAATTTCTGGAATCCCCGTCTTAGTACGAATTCATGACCTAATATCTTCCTAGGTACCAAATTTAAGATCTCTACGACCTATAGTTTTGGCGGAATCCGTGGAACAACCAAAATACCTCATTCTTTTATATATATAGATATCAAAAAACTACTTATTAGATCTCGTTCAAACCAATTTTCGGTGGAAGTTTGCATGGTAATGTACATCATATATTTTTTTTAGTTTTATCATACTCTTATTTTAGAAGTTACAGGGGGGGGGGACACACATTTTACCACTTTGGAAGTGTCTCTCGCGCAAGCTATTCATTTTAGAAAAAAATGATATTAGAAACCTTAGTATCATTTTTGAAGACCTATCCATAGATACACCACACATATGGGTTTTATGAAAAAAAAATTTTTGAGTTTCAGTTTTAAGTATGGGGCACCCCCAACATTTATTACTTTTTTTAAATTTTGTGTGAAAACCTTAATGCGGTTCACAGAATACATCTACTTACCAAGTTTCAACAGTATAGCTCTTATAGTTTCGGAAAAAAGTGGCTGTGACATACGGACGGACAGACGGACAGACGGACAGACAGACATGACGAATTTATTAGGGTTCCGTTTTTTGCCATTCGGCTACGGAACCCTAAAAAGTAGAATTAAATGAAGTTCGTTTTTGGTCGATGATCCAATAGACTTAATCTTACTCTACTTGTATAGTAGTAGTTGTACGTAATTGGACTTTCTGGCTTCTGCATCATTATATCGCTGCGTTATTTGGATAATGGTAGATACAGAATCTTTAAATAAAGGTACGGAACGTACGGAACCCTTCGTGCGCGAGTCCAACTCGCACTTGATCGATTATCTTACTTAGATTATTAATAATATTATTGTTAAAAGTCGTCATCCAGCTTAGCTTATTTTATTAAAGCTATTCTAATCTAAAGTATCATAGGATGATTCAAGCAAAACATTTTACGATTTTGTTGTAATCACATAGGTGAAGTGATATATTATAATCGCTATTAATTTTACGCTCTGTTGCCGCGAAACAATACACGAAATCTCGATTGTTGTTCTGCTTGTTATATTGTGTGATGCTAATGATGATTTACATTCGATACGATTGGATATACACATTGTTTTAAATTCATTAGCAATACGAACTAACTCTAAGTGATCTTGGTAAAAATCTTGTGCGTATTTTGCAAGTCCTTTTGGGTAGCAAAAGAATTCAAGACGGAGGGATCGAAACTCAGAAAGTTCACAAATTAATAAAATAAATAAAATATTTTTACTAATATACTTACTACAGTAAATATTTTTACTGTAGGTATAGATAAAAAAAAACCTATAAGGTGGTCCAACTCGAAGGTGATTAATTATTAGATAGGTTTCTTTCTTTGTTGACACTATTTAAATCAATTTTATAACAACTATCTAATTACATCTTGATCTATCTATTAAATCATTGCGTAAAAGCAATTATTTTTAATTGGTTGCTTCCGTTTTCTATATACTTCGATACTCGATACTTCTTTCTATTCGAATGATAGATGGAATCTAGTCGGTAGAGCTACTTTTCGCCAAGGCGTAATGTAGATCTTAGAAATTCAAAACTTCCATACTGAGCAGTGCCAAAAGTGAAACGCCGTGTGCAGTCGTGTCATTCAAACGATATGCTACCTTACACCTTGACGCGCAGTCAGTCACAGGCATCGATATGAATGAGGATGAGCCCATCTGAATCATCCCATATTTTTCATAAGTGCAAGAAAAAAGTAAGAAAGAAAAAGAAAGAAAAAACTTTATTTTGCAAGAAAATTATGCCACTTATAACAAAAAAATACGCCTTACGTACATCGTTTTACGTACGTAATGCCTGAAGATTCCCCCACTCGGGCAACAAAAACCAATAATTGCCCATGTGAGGGAAGCACCAGACACCGATGGTCACATGTGGCACAACCCGGAAAAAGGCCCCAACTCAGCATGGTGCTGTGTGCCCCATATAAGTCAAGTAGCGCCATGATCTGTCAAAATTCTAACTTACGCCACAATACAGCGCAAACCGTTTCTGTGAAAACGAGCGTGCCGCGTGCGCAAGTGTAGTGATCTGTGGCTTGGACCACGGTCCATAGACAATGCGGTCGGCTAATTTCTGCCCGTCGTTGATATCAAAACAAACATTTTTACCACCAATAAACTGGCGACATTTTTTTGCGCGGTTCTCCGGGTCTTGTACATAACTATGTGTCTATTGCCAAAAGTGAAATGCCGTGTGCAGTCGTGTCATTCAAACGCTATGCTACCTTACACCTGACGCGCTGTCAGTCACAGGACGCGACGCGCATCAATTCCGCGCACGGCCTCGTCGTTTGCATGCGCGTGCGCTCCATTATTCGCGCTCACACAAGAGCGAGCCGGCCCGAGCGTTTCCGTTGTCATGGCGTGAAAACAAATTGATCTTTTGTGTGCATTTTTTAGTTTCATGTTACAGTGTTGTATAACATCTCTCAACCCCTTTTTACGGGCCCCATGTTTTTTTTTTACAATATTGTTATTTGTTAGTGCGTGACTCCGATCACACCTGATGGAAAGTAATGATAACGTATATGACCACTAAGGTGGAACATTCTTGCCTAGGAAATTCCGAATCACTCTTGATTTGAAGACGCCCAGGTTGTAGGAGTTGGGAAAGACAATGCCTGGGAGTGTATTTCAGACCTTCGCAGTGCGTATCAGGAACGAGGAATCAAACCGCTTCGTGTCTTTGGTACATCAGCTATGTAGGGGTGAAAGCCTTTTCGATATCTTGGCGTTCTATGTTAAATTTGTTAAAAAGATGACGGGGATTCTATAGTAAAAAGGGACCAAATTAAATAGTTACTGAGCTCTGGTTGCACGATAAAAGCTCTACATAGCCCACATAGAAGAGCGGGTTAGGAGGCTTTACACACACAGTCACACATACGTCATAAAAAACTCTTCAGGCTTATTTAATTCTTTCATCGGTACGCAATGGATAAAATTAGTAGGTATAGCTAGAAATGCATGTTAATCCAAAAAGACGGAGATGAGTTGTCTGGAATTCAAACACCATTTAAGTAGAGTCGATAAATCCCATGGCTATACGACTGCGTTATCGACATATCTTTATCTTTATGGTTTCTTAACTACGCAGCCGTGCTCCTGGTGGCGTGGTTAATGCATCTTAGTAAATAAAGTCCCTTGCCCCTAACAGCCAACTAAACAATTAGCAAAGTTGCAAAAGACGTATACACTGGACCCGGCGGACCACGAAAAAAAAGTCGCAAGTTTACTGGTGTCATTTTTGTTTTGACACCAACAGCGTCAGTTGTAAGCCGACCATAGTATTGTCTATGGATGGCGATCCACGCGACAGATCACTATTAATACTTATCATCAGTCCCACGAGTTTCCGCAGGGACGGTTTCCGCCATGTTGCGGCGTATTAGCAGAAATTTTGACAAATGGCGCTACTTTTTTGTTGTATGAAGAAGGTAGACGTAAAATGTTCCGGGCTCATCCTCAGGTTAATATCGGTGAAAGTAGCATACACTCTGTAGTTATTCGCGCAAGGTCATACCTGCACGTTTCTCATTGCAGCCCGTTAGGAATTCTAGTCACAGACGTTTCTATGTCTTAAACTTGGCTTTTATCATGCTAATGCTTTCGTTCATTTCGTGGTACGTTAACAGCGATATTACATTAGCCAGGGTGTTTGAAATCGAAAGCAGGTTTAGTTTAAAGTTTAATAACATTTATGCTGTGCAAATCTGCCAAAATACTTATGGCATCGAAGAAATTACATCTTGGCCACTCATTGGTTGCAACAATCGAGCCGCGTGGCACTGATTGGTTAATGTTTGCATCGGTTGTACAGCGTCTATTACGGCTAGATGCTATAATGGTTGCGTTGCTATGTTTACCAGCGATGTTTGGCTGATGTACCATATTAATATTTACGAGAATCATTCCGTCGTCGTCCTTTACATATAAAACAACAATGTGGCAGTGTAAGAACAATACTTTGTTGTTACGATTGTTGATTTTTGAAAAAAGGTTGTCTGGAAGAAATCGCTTGCAGCGATAAGGTCGCCTTTGCATACCATCATTTTGTTTTGTTCA
The DNA here is from genome assembly GCA_036785405.1 of Coenonympha arcania. Lineage (NCBI taxonomy): Eukaryota > Metazoa > Arthropoda > Insecta > Lepidoptera > Nymphalidae > Coenonympha > Coenonympha arcania. The sequence goes on along the minus strand of CM072058.1, from coordinate 7,128,927 downwards.
GTGTTTTTTTTAAATGTTTGGGTGCAAGTGTTTTTTCTTCTTCTACGATACAAAATTCCTCACAATCTACTATTAAAACCAACTACCAAATAGAGAACATACATATAGGTGGTACTGCTTCCTTTGAGTGTTAATATTAAAAACTTAGTTGAATGATAAGGTTACGTACGATATTATAGTATCACCATTTTCGTTTGAGAGTTATGTCAAGCCAACTTATTCAACGGTTTTATTATAATGTGGTGCTATGAGGCACCTCAGTTCACAGGAAACTACGGAAGGTTGAAAAACACGTTTTTGTTCGAGTTAGCGCGAAAAATTATGGTTCCGGAAAAATACGTAACATTGCTTCTAGTGTACAGCCAACGGTGCACATCGTTAGACCACCGACTGGTAATGGAATAAAAAATACGTATGATTAATAGAAATTCTTTGGCCACTAACAAACTGATCATTCCTATAGATTATATCAATAAACCTTTTTATAGGGGCGTAATCAGCGCTAACGAGCGCGAGATTAGACCGTGCATTATGGACGGTAGGGCTGCCACCGTGGTCGTTTATTAAATAGAACGAAGACAAAAACTTAAAAAAGAATGACCAAAAGTGGTATGTATCAACTTATCAAGTTTTCTCATGGAAAATAACCAAAATTTTCTAGGAAAATAAAACGGTATTTTTTAAGAACCAATGGAATTAGAAATTTGTTTTTCATATCCGTAATTTAATTTTGGATACAAAAAGTTACTTTGTTTTGTGCACATTACCTGTCACACAGAGTTTGTTGAGAAGTACTACAAAATTTGAATAAAGTCCAGAAATAAATGAAATGAATTTTTAACGGTGTAAAACGTATATGTACAGAGGTACGCTTCCTTTCAAGGATATGTTATTCCCTTAAGGATACGTTTCTCAATGTTCTAAAGGGTTAGCGATTATAGAAACAGAATCCATGCCTTGGCAAGACCTTTTGCTTAGTTAATAGAGCTAGATTCTTACACCGAATTCCGGAGAATTCCGAATAATTCCGGAAAATACCGAATTCCGGATATTCTATTCCGGAGAAACACAAGCGGGTGGTATCTGTACACAAGCGATATTGCCCCACCGGGGTTCACACGGGTTCACACAACTCGGCCTTGGCCTCCGTACACTAACACAACCGACGACTACACAATGCTCGTTATGAAATCTACGGGAAAGCATAATCTTTGAGGCAACTCTATTTCGCAAGGTATTTTTCTTGTTTTGTTCGCGTTCCAAATTCGAAATAGCAACTAGGCTATTACTGTTTTCGTCTCATCTTATTAGGGTAGTGTTGCGACTTTCTTCGTCGATAGTCGATTGTTTCAGTAACTATTAAAGCTATCAAACTCAAAGGAATAGTCGTATTTGTATATTAGTGGCCCAACATAATGAAATAAATTAATATAGTGCAGTTTAGTTAAAAACAACGGGGGTTATTTAGGGGTTATTTCCGACTGTAAGGTTATTCATAATATTTTTGATATACTGAGTGAATAACTGAAGGATTTAATAGTACAGCTGCTTCTATTAAATAGTAGGAAATACCTAAACAAAACTATTTTGATGGTTTAAATACTCGTAGAATTTATGCGATGACAGAATATGGTGATAAAATACGTACTGTAAACGCACTGTACCTATAATTTGATGCGGGTTGAATCTCGTAAATAAAATAGTACATCGCTCAAACATCGCCGGTAAACATAGCAACGCAACCATCACCAGCCAATCGGTGCCTTCGCTGCATAACCGATGCAAACATTAACGAATCAGTGCCTGGGCGGCTCAACCGATGCATGGATTAACCAATCAGCGCCTACGATGTAACTTCGGAGATGCTATAAGTATTTTTGCAGCTGATTGACGGTTTGGCTTCAGATTCATTATGGCGGGCGATACAATGTTGACAATATGAAATGTGTGCGCGCCGTAAAACAAGATACAAAAGCTAAAATGGTCGTTTTAATTTATGCAATGCGATGTCGATGGAGTGATCTTGCCAACTTGGCAAACGGCTTCACCAGTATTTCTTAGTATTCTTGACTTATTATTATATTGCAGGTCTGTGAAAAAGATTGCAGTAAGATAGGCAAGTTAAAAATAAAGGGTTTTTGCTTTATTGCGGTCTCAAAAAATACACCGAGTAGATCTAGATTAGGCTGATAGATTAAGGCGGTTTTAGTTACCTATTGTTTATTTTTATATGTTTGATTTTTTACTTTTTTAAACTTTGTTTAGTCATCTCTGGCGGAACCTATCGACCTATATAGATCTATTCTTGTAAAGGTTTTCGTAAGGTTATCGCCAAAGTCTGTTTTTTATCTAACCTCTATAGACATACCATACTAATTATGGAGACACTAGGGCTTACTTTAACACGATTTAAAGAGATAAGTGGATTTGTCATTCCTGTGGCTGATATTCTTCATCAGCCAGGAATGGCAAATCCGCTTGTTCTATAGCTTTATTTTGATATACTAATAAAAATTTTGGGGTTTCTTAGAAGTGATACAAGTTTGTTGTTCAGAAGTGATAGATTGCAGTTAATATAATGTACTCCTCATATTTCAACTATATCGTGATTTTCGTTACGGTTCGTTAGGCGAAATGTATTTCGTAATAAATCTTCAACAAAAATAACTTTTCTCAAAAGGAATCGAGCAATATCGCGTACATGTGTAATGTGTATAAATCTCCGAGCGAAGTGGAAACTTTATTGTGATGATATCACTGCTTCCCTGCATTATTGCCTGTTACTGAGTTTCTTTATTGGAAGAATTGGCTTATTTATCGTGAACTAGAAATCAGTTGCACTCACTGCCATAAATACAACTTTGGACAATACTGAGACTTCCAAAAGCATCGCCAAATCAAATAAATCACTTAAGCATGGTCAGATTTACTCTTATTTATTATAATTTAACATTTAATTTTGACATTCTTTTTTTCTGTTTTTTTTTTTTTTTGATACTTAATATTTTTTAATTGAGAAGCCACCTAGGCTGATCGTTTTTAATCTACGATGTGATAATTTATGTGTCGAACCGGCCTTAACGAGGTCATTCCGACTCGGCTGGATGTTGTGAAAGTTAGTTTTATATCAATCGATCTATTGATGTATTGATATTAAATCAGTCTTGCTGCACTATATTTAAGTCATTGATAAATCAGTTATCGTTGTTATTAATCACCTCATTCGGTTTGTTTCAAAAATTATCGTATAATATAATATAATTCAATAGAAATATCCTATTGTAAAAACGCTTTAAAAATCTAATTCGGATAAAAAACGCAAAAATTTCTCCTGAAACCACTGTTGTAACAGTCCCTCCTATCCATAAATGCTTTGCTTGTTCTGTTCAGCTAAATCGAATTATTGTACTCTTCAATTATTATTATTTAAACCTGGATTTAGGTAAGAATGGTGTGTTTTATATTTGTATTTGTTGTATTTTGAATTTGTGATTGGCATTTTTGAGATAGGTAAGTATATGTTATATCTACATAATCAAAATCAAAATTATCTCTACTTTGATGTTCACAGAAAAAGAGCCATATCTGTAATTACTAATTTTCTCACTATATTCATGTGTCTAAATTTAAGTGTATAGTTTCGTTAGAGCTGTAAAAAAAATTTTAGCAACACAAATAAATTATGTACCTGATTTAAGTTTTATCGCCCTCTATTAAAAGGTGCATTTTTTAATGAACGAAATAAATTAAACGTCATAAGTTTACGCGATTATGCGTTTGCGTTTGAGAAATTGTCGTAAAGATGTTGAAAATAAAATGAAATCATTATGATTTCCTGTTCTGGTGACTTTCAGTAGTGTTGTCGCATACTGCAAGAAATAGAACGCAACGTTTTCGCAGTGATACTAAAATTTTAAGTAGGGGTAGGGAGGGAAGTTGATAACAGTATATTTCAAAAAAATTAACTAATTAGTATAATAATTTGCAACTTTCTCAAATCTTTATCACGCCGCAACAGAGCGTGGGATTTCTTTTATTATATTAGTTGAAAACTTTTACTCGGGAAAGTAAAATAATATGCTAAGTGCTTAATTAAAATACCTTTTAGGGAGACTCTTATTTAAATTTATCTAAAACGGACCAAATCTCGCGCGAAAGAATTAAAGACAACGCAACTCGTAATAGATTTATATAAGTTTTGCGGAATAAGTATCAGATTTTATCTTTGTGTCGTATAGAATACTCTAAAATGGCGCTGCCGAAATTAATGATTTATTTTCTGTTAGAAAGTACGCCGGGGCGATACTTGTGAATAAAATGGTACATCGCCGGTAAGTAATCACAGCAACACAACCATCATAAGCCAATCGGTGTCTATGCTGCACAATAGATGCAAACATTAACCAATCAGGGCCCAAAAGTAACTTCGTCGATGATATAAGTATTTTTGCAGAATCCCACAGCTGATAACGTATCAGTCCGTCGTGCGGCTCAAACAGCCATGTGCGATTAACTTTAAAAGTCTTATTTTTAGTGCACTTTAAAACATCATCGTCCTCGTGCACCCACGCTGCATTGCGACCGTTTCGAAAATTAAATTAGAATTCTTTGATCGCTGCATTGCTTTTAAATGGCATGTTGGACCGCGTATGTTTGTTATTGCTTATCATTGTATGATCAAAGAAACTGTGCTCGTGATACGTGCCAGGCATTCCTTAGCTTTATGATTTATTAACTGCTCTGCAGTGCAATGTGTAACTTGCCCAAATTTTACATTGTTTACAAATCGCGCTTGAAGGGATTTGAACTCACGCCTATCATCAGGTATCGCGGCCGGGTGTGCTCTGCTACTGAGCTATCGGGGCTCAAGTCGCCAAGGCGATATTTTGATACATATTCTATTCACTTCTTAGGCGGTAATTGGATAATGGCAATAGCTGTTTTCTTTCAACTTCGTGTTGAATTTATATGTTTTTGTAGGCTGCCTTTTCAATACCATCAGTACATTAATTCCTAAATACCTCCCATCTGTCGCCTTCCATGGCAGAAAAAACTTAACAAACATTCTATACATATAAAATTATCCTCTGGTCTGTGTTCTACTGCGACTCTTCCGCTAATCGGTTCTCTACATTTTCAAAGTTTACACATTTTGTGACGCTTAATATTATCAGTAACATGAATGTTATTTTCGCGTGAAGTATACTTAAAGACATGGGCCGCCAATTTTATTATTATTAGCAAATGAACTACGCGATTGTGTAAGGCAAACATCGCTATCGTAATCGTAAACGAATTCTGCCCGCTGATTTACGTCAGCCAATCGGGGGACAGAATTTCTTTACGATTCCGATAACGATGAATACGTTTTTCTTACGCATTTAGACCGCTGTTCTACGTTACTCACATACCACAGTCTTTGCTTAGCAAAAAGCATAAGTTCACTTTTTGCTATTAGCCTTTATTATTTCATGGTCAGCCTAAGTATCTCCGTATCTCCGTATCTATTTTTTGGCCAGCTTAATACTATGGAATTAAGATTAAAATGACTTCAGCGGAGTTATATTTCGCGCAGCCGCTGTGTCATGAAATAAATCTTAACGAGGAATTAATGAGGGACGCAAAGCAACACGATGCTTTTAGCGGCCGAATATTTCGAGACAAGATGCTCTTAATTGGTTCTCGGAAAACTGGATTTCATTTTTTTTTATCAGGTCGAGTACCATTTTTTGGTTTAGTTTATTAAATGGAAGAAGGTACTTATCTGTATTCTCTAGTGTAGTGTTTTACAAGTTGCAATTTCAAGGGGTCAGTTTGGTATGATGGCAACAATAAATATACTTAAATAAAAACATAAACTAAAAATTTTTTTGAATTTACAAGATGACAAAAACCCACGCGTTTCTGATGTGAATTTCAATAGGTATTGTACCTATAAACACTTAGGTGCCCGAATGAAAATGAAAATTATTTTCTCCACATCCACCGATATAAACCTGAGGATGTGGCCATCCGAACGTTTTTCATGAACTTTTTTCATACAAGCAATGAATAGAGCTATCTGTAAAAGTTCTATAGATAGCTGCTGAGCGAACTAGGTAGGTACCAATCTAAGGTACCAATGAACTAGGCTTCCTTACTGCTGGCGTCAAAACAAATATTTGGCCGCCAGTAAAGTGGCACAATTTTTTTGCACGGTTCACTGCGACCAGTATTCCCACATCTAGGACCCTGCTTCTCTATCTTTCATTTTGTTGAGTAGCAAACCTCTCTGGGTTGTTAACTTGGTAACTAACAAAACGGAGGCAAACATCTTTTTTTTTTTGCATTATTTTTGCACAAGTTACCAACCTAGGTTGGTATGGTATCATGTCAACACACCATGCTAGTTGCTAACTTGTGCAAAAAGAATACTAAATAGGATGTTTGCCTCCATTTTCTTGTATAGTAATGTACTTACTTACAATGGTGCAAAAAATCATGAGAAATACCCGAAAAATCCGCTTAAATTAATTCTAATGCATTTATTTTCCGTAAAAATTATAGCCACTGTGTTATCTCAGAGCATCATGTTACTGAGGTCATTGCCCTCATTATCGGGTTTGGCACGATAGCTATACGGAAAAAACCTTAAACGATGATAAACACCAGCCAAATTAACACGAGCCACCGTTGGCAAGCGCGCGTTTGGCAACCGAGGTCTTCCGTGTCATAATTCCAGAGATTTGTTTTGTTAGGAATGCGATGATAAAAGACACGACCTTGGTTGCGCCGCGCGGTGTCGCTGAGGTCGAGAGAGGTAAGTCAATATTGTGCCTAACAAATTGTGTTTTATTCACTGATAAAGAATCTCAGGATACGGTCATCATTACCATTTCTGTGCGGTCATCAGAACATTTTACGCAAATCTTCTTCATACAAGAAAATAGTAGAGCCGTCTGTCAATATTTCCTACTAACATGCCACAATATGGCTGAAACCGTCTCCATGGAAACGTGCATGCAGACTATACAAGGTAGTGTATGTGTGTATGCCGCGGTCTATACTCTATATGTATAAGACAATACTGATGTCGGCTTACAACTGACGCTGTCGGTGTCAAAACAAACATCTTTGGCACCGGTAAACTAACGACTCTTTCTCGCAGTCCGCCGCGTCCAGGGTATAGGTCTATTGTTTGATTGTTTGATAATGACGTTTTATTATAATCATAACATGCCACTATAGTCGTAGTGCCTTAAATATCGTTGAGGTGCGTCACGTATCATTATTTCGGCCCAAGTAGCTCAAATTTTATTTAGTGTTTTGCAAATAGTAGACTAATTGTAGGTATAGGTATATTAGGCTTATGGCAATAAGTTTTGGAACGTACGGGAACTATATTATACCTACTATACTCTTTCCATTTGTTTATTTTCTCCTTGACACATGAAACCAGATGAAACAAATATAGCAATAGCGAGGGACTAGAGAGCGATAAAGGTAAAATGGTCTCTTTCTGGTCCCTCGCTATTGCTTTATCTGTTTCATGTGGCCACAGAGAAAACGAATGGGAAGAGTATAGTAGGTATACTTATGGTTCATTTTTCCATGCCAAGAGAACAGCAAACTCCAGTAGCGCTTCGTAGTATCCGTAAAAGATTCTTATTGTTGACTGGCTTTATTTGATGACAAAACAAACATTCAATAAAGAATAAACAAACTTTTTTGTACTCGTACCTACTCAGGCGTGACAAGTCACAAGTGGCAGTGGCACCGTGAACTTCGAGCGTAACGACAACTTCATTGTTTATCGAATTATACCTACCTGTTTGCCGCGACTTTGAACGATGATCCAAAGATAAAGAGAACTCTACTATTACTTAGAAATTTTATGAAAATGTTTTTCCAAATCTCGTTTTATCAAAGCGATAATGTCCGCTTCCTAAATAGACCTGTGCCTATAGAATTCTGACAGATGGCACTACTGTTTGCTTGTACGAAAAAGGTTTACGTAAATCTTTCGAATGCCCATATCCTGAGGATTCCTAACGGTGATTTCCCATAACTAAACTTTAAATTAGTACCTACCATGAATATGTCTTCTAATAGAGTTATTACAAACATTTCGTATCTATTTCACTAAACGATAATATAGAGATTCTATTATAAAGAGTTAATTTTAGCAATAAACTGAAACGTATGAAGATTTTTTAATACTTTATCCTACAGCAAAACAATGCAAAAGTAAGACACGATGAGATAGCTAAGGTAGTTACTTATATGACAGCAGATATACGAGTAAGTTACCGCTAAGAAATATCAGAATAGTTTTGGAAACTTGTACTGTGCATTCAAGACAAAATGGCGTGACCAAAGACGATAAACTTGGAACTGATAAAGAACCTACTAACAATTTTATAGAAGCGCTCCACAAAAAGGAATTACCCAATATATTATACTCCTACCCACTTCTATAAATTATATTGAGTATAGATAGTGTGTTCAATAAGTACATAATAATACCCACCCCTTTTGTCATTTTCATTTTAACTCTGTCATAACTTGATATCTTTCCGTCTAGAGATGTCTTTACAAAATCTAATTTGTGAAAACGCGTCACAAGATTCACAATTGCTTTAAATATTAATTACAACGCTTAGAAAGGTGTGGGGTGGAACAAGAAATTGCAATGTTTTATACAGAAGTTCAGAATATATACGAGTATTATAATGTGTTAATATTTATAGCATTTTATGATTAAATAACAAACTTCAAATTGACGTACTGAACTGACGTTAAACAATAGGTATATCAGGTCACTGGTCAGTTAAAGGATGGACAGGATTTAGAATTATCCAAAGTACCTACTAATCAACACAATACTTCTAACCCTTTACAACTTTTAAAACATATTGCTGAGAATTTATTATATAAAGTTAGGATGGCAAACGTCTTTGTGATTCTTGAATCAGATAGACATTTTGTGTTAATGGCATGGCTTGTTAAAATAATTTGAAGGTTATCTTGAATCTGACTTGGTCAAGGTTACGACGTTTTAATAAAGCTAAAAAATCTGTAAGTGTTTCCTTCATAAGATAATAGGTACCTATGTACCACGACCAAGTTGTCCAGGAAACTAAATACTTGTTGATACATTTTTGGCCTCAAAACCATAGATATTCTAAAGATACGTTAGCTATAAGCATACTAAGCGACGTTCAGTTCTGTTGCGTGCTGACACACTCCAGACACGCGTAACCTCATACTCCGTTGCTCGCGGACTGAACGAAAATTACACTGATTAGGGTAGTTTGTCGGCAACAAATACCGCGCGTAATATGTGCAATATCTACCTCTTTTTTAAATAGAATGTCTTTGCTCAAAACTGTGTCAGACGGACTGACTGAACAACGCACAGTTGAAAAGGGTAGATCTAGAAGTAAAATAAGATAAGCTAAGATTTTTAATTCATCCACATAAAGTAGGGATGGAAAGGGGGATGAAAGTTGCAGGCAACAGTTTATAGTAAAAGGAGGTATTGTTCTTTTATTAATAGCGAGTATATAGGTAAGTTGTGACCGCCTACAACTTCCGCCGTTGACGGCGGGAGGTTCTTAGAAAACGCTTTTCTTAAACAGTATGTGGGCTGAAGTGGGAAACAGTGTCCTGCTGTTTAAAGCGGAAAAAAGTTGTTTTGACTATTTTGGTTTTACTTCAGCAGTTTCCAATAGAAAATGAAAATTAGGTATTGCGCAGCAATTAAGTTGACCCAAAACAAACATCTCGCGCCTCGCTTTACGCGCTTCCTCTCGCGATGTCCTCACACCGCACCTCAGTTGAAACACGAAAATGTGTCCTGCGCATGGTTCAACTCACAGAGCAAGGAATGACTTTATATTGGCTAATAGAGTTAGCATGATGACGATCTTCTTAGGAAACCAGTGTCGCTAAACTTACATATTTACAAGTCACGCACACCATAATCCTCCACGTTAGATTGGTCAAAAAAATGACGTGATTTTCAAAATATATTTCCAATTAAGTCAACCTTATTAACACAGCTATACAATTTATATTACAAAAATTTACTTCAAATATGTTTAGTTCCGCTATTGCCCGCATCAGCAGTAGTAGATTTGTTTTATAAAGATTTTTTTGAGAAACTCTGTTTAAGTATATGACGTTAAGATTAAAATTTGAATGGCAAAGAACAAACTTCAATATTTGATAACTGTCAAAGTGTAGTGATGCATCTTAACCGTGAATCGTAAAATTATCGATAAAGTTGAAATAAAAAAACAAAGTTATACTTATTAATATGTACAGAAAAAATTCCAATTTAATTAATTTCCGTCTAGTCATAAATCATAATAAATCACATAAAATAACACATTATGGTAAAAAAATAAATAATATTCAATGAATAAATAATATTTAATAATATAATATTTAATGAATTCCGTCCTGTTAGCGTTCTGACCGTACATTAGATGTTTTATTTTTGGAGACTTCAACCTAAGTACAGGAAGTAATAGCTGTTGTTATAATGATTATCGATTTATTAAGCAAATATAAAGGAGTAATCGTATTTAGAAAGAATCTAGGTGACCATATCAAAGTGATTAACATAGCCCAATAGCTAGCTAAAATAGCAGTGGCCAAGCTATATCATAGAACTGAGGGCCGTATACCTCACACGTACTTATGTTTACTTTGAAGTAAAAACCGCGTAGGGCACACCAAGAACCACATCGTACGACAGGCTACAGAACTTGCGATCTGAAGATAGTTGCTAGTGGCAAGAGATATCCCCGTACGTGGAGGTCTAAGTTTAGAAAAGCCTTCACCTAGCTCCAGCAGTGGACGTCTAAAGGCTTATCATGTCATGTCATACTTTCTATATATTTTTGCGAGTAAATTACTTAGTTATGACTGAATTTGTGACGTGTATAGACGTACCAGTGAACGATGAATTAAAAAATTTTTTTACGTGGTTCTGCTCCAGTTTTAATGTATTTATTACCACTTTTCTTAACAATAAAATCCTCTTCCAAAAAATGATCGGAGCAGATTGTACTTGCTTTTGAAGGGAACCAATTAAACCTACCAGTAGCTTTGATCCATTTTTCTTTTACAAATGGCTCCCTAGGGAAACTGAAATAGTAATATTTTTAATTCTTAATTTTCTTCTTACATCCTATTATCGTAGTGAAAAACCATTTTTTTCCTAATATGGATATTGGATAAGCGTGCGAACAGTAGTGGTGAATTTCTTAACTCTTGAGATTGCACTGAACAGATACGGCAATACGCGGAACGTTTTAATAAAAGTCGATAATATTTTATCGATATGTTGACAGTCGACATGATACAGTACTGGCTGAGTAGCGAAAGTTGAATGACAACGTTCTAGAAGAAAATTATTAGTAAATGTGAAATCAACCGTAAAGTTTTTATTTTAAGGATCATTTTAAAATGTCTTGAAGCCCTTTAGAAATTTAACACAATTTTTCACGTATTTATACTTAAAACTAGTAAAATTCAAGTTACCGATGGTAAGTTATCCCTGCAAGTAAACGATTATAGGTCTTGCTACGATTTTTACACACTAATACAGCGCATTGAGCCATTTTAATATTTTTTTTTATAGCACTTTATTGTATGCATTTTTGACAGCGACTGAGTGTGCATGTCGAGCAAGTAAGGTAAATTACCCTACTAGTGGCGACACGGGTAACACCCACATGCTACTTCTAGTGTCTTTCGTTTTCTGTGGTTCAACTTATACGCCGTCTACCATCAATTATTTATAGAGCATATGTATTTAAATATATTTCTTTATTATCTGAATCTCGGAAACGGCTCGAACGATTTTCATGAAATTTAGTATACAAGGGGTTTTGGGGGCGATAAATTAATCGAGCTAGGATTCATTTTAAGAAAATGTCGTATTTACCAAAAAAATATATATATATATAAATCTATACCTGACATCTATTGGCGCTAAAGTAAAACTATTACAGTAAACTCCTGCTGCCATCTATTGGTAAGTAGCTTTAATACTACCGAGCAAAGCTCTGTCACTCAACTAGTTATCTATAGAGCACTATGAGGGAATCGCCCGACTGTAAAATTTTTAAAAATAACTAAAAATCAATGATAAAATCAGTAAAATCGTTTGCTTTGATTACAACTTTTTGTTTATTTTTTTTACGTTGAGTAACATTTAAAGCCCGTGTAGGTAGATTATTAATTGTCAGATTGCGTGTTCATTCATTCTAATGGATTTAAAAGCCGGGTCGACGTACTCTGCTTTTATAAATTGTGTACAGGACTAACTAATTAATATTACAAAAATAAAAATGTATTTTATAATTTTTTACTAGGTATAGTAAGAAGATCTTTTTTGCTAACGAAATTTTATTAAAATAAATAAGGATATACTTGTATTGTATATCTTTAGAAAATATCTGAAAGTTATATAAATAGCGTAAAGAAACCTAAAAAAATCACTCTACAAAATTATTTTATTGGTTCTCCTTGAACTTTGCCACGAAAAAAAATTTTTTTTTTGGGTCACAAAACTGGTTACAATCTTATAGCATAACAGGGCTTATGGCTAATTTAGATATCGAGACTGCAACCTACTTGATGCAACCCTAAATACAATATAGCAAATAAATAAACGAAGGAAAGCCTCAGAAAAAACCCTTTTCATTTCGTTTCTTTGCCGATTTAAAAGAAGGTAACCGCTATAACAACACAGCCTATATTTAGGATAAAATAATATAACCTTATAATTTAATTACCAGTTCCTGTTATTATGTAAGAAGTATTAATAATACTCGTAAGTCGAATATGCTTGCTATATTTATACTCAGGGGGGCTATTCACGTAACACGTCGGTTACATTTCGTGAAGTGAAATGTTTAGAAAGGTCATGGCATTTACGTATATAAGCAGACGGTTTGAAGTCAAAACATTTTTGCGCACTCTGAAAAATTTATGTTACGACTATTGACATTTTATTTTCTAAGATAAGGTTGATGCGAATCAAAATTTTACACTCTAAACCAATACACGTTTTTTTTTTTTATAATTGATAGGCTTGCGCTTGACTACAGTCAAGTCTGATGAAGAGAAATGATGAGGTCTAGGATGGAGCGCGCTTGCCTAGAAAATGCCTATTCACTCTTCTCTTGAAGGCACCCAGATTGTATTTGGCTGGGAACACGGAAGCTGGAAGCTAAAGTCGGTGTTCTAAACTGAGCAGTTTCGCCCGTGTTAGCGATTCCTTGCCGATTATTCTGCGTGCGCGGCGATCAACCGAGTCCAATGCATCGAGCTGGTATTTGGCAGATCCATCCCATAGGTGACTGCAGTACTCCATGCCGGAACGAACTTGAGCTTCATACAGCGTCAAAAGCTGTTCGGGCTTGAAGTACCGCTTAACCTTATTCAGGATGCCAAGTTTTTAGGCAGCTGTTTTTGCCTTTTCCTCGATGCGTTTCCCAAAATTGAGATTGGGTGAGATGTTAATACCCAGGAGGTCGATATGATCGCTAATCGGAACGGATACATTTTGAAAAGTGGGAGCCAAGGTAAACGTAAAGTTAATTTTTCAGTGTTAGTTTTTTATTTTATTTTCACGTCTCTCAGTATGTGAAAATATCTCATTTTCCTTGTATACACTGCAGTCGTCCAATCATGCGCGCGCGCTATCTTTTGAGATATTGTGAGACCCCGCCTCCTTTAACATGATTAAGGGATGTATTCAAACGAAGCAATTCTTTTAATTAAAAAATTGGTTGCCTGTAAAGTCGGTTTACTGACGATAGTTGAACGTGACAGCTCTCGCTTGCACTTCAAGCCTTACATGGAACGCCTCAGAGCGAGGTAACGCCGCATGAGCGAGGTAACGCCGGATGAGTCATGTTTTTTTGTGCGTGCAGCCGGCTCTATCGATTTATAAGACGTTGTCACGTCAACAAAGTTTAAATCCTTAATATGTTCTTTATTTTTTTTTATGGTTTAACAGTGGATGGTAGGCCTTGGGTACTTTAACCTTTTTGCTATTGTAAGACGATACGAAGGTCACCTGTACATGCAGGCTATGGAAATAATTTGTGTAAAATGAATAAAAAGCCTTACCTATTTTCCCGTTGGGGCTGTAGGGCCCGTAGCTGCTGGAGGACAGCGGCGAGGAGTACCCGTTGGGCTGCGGCGGCGCGGCGGGCGAGGGGCTGCCGCCGCCCGCCATCCAGTCGCGGACGTGCCCGTTGGGGTGCCCGTTGTGGCTCACCCCCGGCTCGGCCTTCACGGGCCCCGGCGCGCCCGGCAGGCCCCGGTACGCCACCTCGTGCTTCAGCTCCATGCCGCTGCTACCGCATGTCGCGCCGCCTCCGCCGCCGCCGCCGCCGCCGCCGCTCGCGCTCCACACTTCTGCGGGACAACGAGCGAATGTCACTCTATGTTTAACGAGCTGGGGGGCTATTCACGTTACGTGTCGGCTACATTTCGTGATGTGATATGGTGATATCAGGTGATGGTATTTGCCCTATAATTTAATTACCAGTTCCTGTTATTACGTAAAAAGTATCAATAATACTCGTAAGTCGTATATGCTTGCTATATTTAAACTCACGGGGGCTATTCACGTAAAACGTCGACTACATTTCGTGAAGTGAAATGTTTAGGAAGGTCATGGCATTTACGTAACTATATAAGCAGACGATATTGAATTCAAAACATTTTTGCGAACACTGAAAAATAATTTTAATACAATACAATTTTAACATAGAGCGTAAAATTGAATGTAATTCAAAACGCCATATTGGTCGACAGTTCCGAGATTGAAATTACTTAAGCGCGTCAAAGTTGAGCATTGTATTTCCTATGATGAAATACATTCAATTTTACACTCTAAACCAATAGGTGTAAAGTTCATTTTTCAGTGTTAATATTTTTTTGTTTACTTGTAGGTATCACATCACTGAGTGTGGAAACGTTACGAGAATGTCATAGCTGAAACGCACGAGCACGAGCGTGCCCTAGGACACAGAATACATAATAGTACCTTACGGTACAGAAGGTTCACTCCGCAAGATGATTTAAAGAAATAGCGACTCTAGCAGGGATACAAAAAAGTGCAGTTCAGTTCGCAATAGCGCCTGGTTTTGCCTCCGTTTAAAGTTGTGGTCTTTTATTCTTTTACGACGTACTAAGGTTGCCTCGAAATCGGGCGCACGCAGCGCGTGAAATAGACCGTACAAGAACTAACGCGTGCAACCTAGCCTGTGGCTAAGTGTTTTTAGTAAATTACTTTACCTAGTAAGGTTAAATAATCAAAAACACGCGAAATCGCGTCTATCTCACCGGAGCAAAAAAAAATCTTAGTTAGATAGTTAGTTAATATCTGTAGCTGTACCTATCTCATGCTATAATATTATCAAAAGCGGAAGCCACTCTGAGCTAAAGGTTGATTAATATAATTATAAAGTGTATAACATGTGCCGAAGGACGCTGGGTTACATTCACGGCACGTACTTACCTTAATTAAAGTGTACCTTGAAAACGTGATAGACGAATTATAAGCTCCAGTAAACTAGCAAAGTAACGCTTTCTTGGGAGGACCGTGGAACATAAATACCTATGAGATATCAAACAGGTACGTTGCATGATTTGATGATGACGAATTTTAATATGTCATCGTTAGCATTACGAGCCAAGTTGTTAACTCTTGCTTTGCCTTCTTTACAGTTAGATCTTCAATATCCACGTGTCTTATTAGAAAATGTGTGATGAAAATGAAGTGATCCTATAAGGCTCCGCTTATTCATTTGAGGTTTGAGGTAAATTAGATCTAGATTTATTGTAAATGTGCCTGCGTTTGACGAAAATCATGCTACATGGAAAACAATGATGGGGTCAAGCGTAATGATGAAAGATGTATTAAAAGTCTTTCGTACCTATACAAATTTTTGTAAAAGATGTTCAATTAAATTAAGGCAAGCATCCGTAACAATTAAATTTGAAGCAACTCAGGTAAATCTCAATTCTCGAACCTAATTTCAGTCGCCTCTTATAGCAAAGTACCTTCGCAGTTCGTCTGGGTTTAGCTGGCCCAATGGAAAATCTTGTAAACATCTGCAATGATGAGATTGGTTGCTAAATATGGTACCAACAAGTAGATAAATGTCTCGCATATAGTGTCCCTTGTATAGTGTATAGTTATATCCCACCAAAAACATAAATGTAAAAAAGGAGAGCCAAGTTCAATACAAAAATTATGCTTGGCTGTCGGCTTCGCCGCAAAAAGAATGGAGATCAAAATGAGTGCCAAGTTCTATGTAAAATCGAAATTTGTATTTATAGGAACAAAAAAACAATATGAACAATTATTAAACTCTATTTCTTTGCTTTATTGGATACCTATAACAATTGCTGTTATTCAAAAATGTGAGATCTTAAAATAGGTTAGATTTGACTTGGCCAGTTTTCATTACATCAGTCATTTTATAAAGTTATACATTTTAATTCCGATAAAAACTCGCCAAGTCAAATGTAACCTATTTTAAGATCTCACATTTTTGAATAACAGCAATTGTTATAGGTATCCAATAAAGCAAAGAAATAGAGTTTAATAATTGTTCATATTGTTTTTTTGTTCCTATAAATACAAATTTCGATTTTACATAGAACTTGGCACTCATTTTGATCTCCATTCTTTTTGCGGCGAAGCCGACAGCCAAGCATAATTTTTGTATTGAACTTGGCTCTCCTTTTTTACATTTATGTTTTTGGTGGGATATCATTACTTTTTGTAAAGAAAACTAGGCAGGTATTGAGTTTAAAGCTTTTTCTTGCGTTTCCGCTGCGTGATTTTCTTTTTTATACTATTTTTTACACTCTCTTGAATGTTAGAGATAATAGTGCGCATTGCCCATTTATTATCTGCTACCTTTTTAGTAAGCTTCCTGTTTATGCTTAAATTATCTAAGTCCGGGCGATATAGGGATCTCAGGCGGTTATATTCTATTATAGAACTGTCTTGTGCCTTAATTTGACTAGGGTTTAGATTAATAAGGTGTACTCCGTCTAGGGTTTTAACCCTGGAGAGCGCAACGTAGGCCTGTCCTCTGCTAAATATCGAAGTGCCTATGTCCAGAAGAGCGCTGTCCAGACTAAGTCCTTGTGATTTGTGGATGGTAGTAGCGTAAACCAAGCAAATAGGGAACTGTTCCCGGTGAACATATACATTATTTGATATCTGAAACTTAGTCTTGACACGTTCTAGTTCATATGTTAAATTATTAAAATTGATAATAATTCTACGTGCACTATTGTTTCTATCGACATCCCAGTTTATTTTCTCTATGACTCCAATAGAGCCGTTCACTAGCCCTTTACTAACATTAACAACTAACGAGCTGGATTCCAAATTTCATCCTTCAAGGTCATCTGGAAGTAGGTTAGGTTTAGGTACTATATGTCAGTTTGTATGGGGACACCCCTTATTTTTTGACTTTTTTTATTTTTTTATTTTTTCCTACGTTTACACACAATTAACGAGCTGGATTCCAAATTTCATCCTTCTAGGTCATCTGGAAGTAGGTTAGGTTTAGGTACTATATGTCAGTTTGTATGGGGGACACCCCTTATTTTTTGACTTTTTTTTATTTTTTGATTTTTTCCTACGTTTACACACAATTAACGAGCTGGATTCCAAATTTCATCCTTCTAGGTCATCTGGAAGTAGGTTAGGTTTAGGTACTATATGTCAGTTTGTATGGGGACACCCCTTATTTTTTGACTTTTTTTATTTTTTTATTTTTTCCTACGTTTACACACAATTAACGAGCTGGATTCCAAATTTCATCCTTCTAGGTCATCTGGAAGTAGGTTAGGTTTAGGTACTATATGTCAGTTTGTATGGGGGACACCCCTTATTTTTTGACTTTTTTTTTATTTTTTGATTTTTTCCTACGTTTACACACAATTAACGAGCTGGATTCCAAATTTCATCCTTCTAGGTCATCTGGAAGTAGGTTAGGTTTAGGTACTATATGTCAGTTTGTATGGGGGACACCCCTTATTTTTTGACTTTTTTTTATTTTTTGATTTTTTCCTACGTTTACACACAATTAACGAGCTGGATTCCAAATTTCATCCTTCTAGATCATCTTGAAGTGGGTTAGGTTTAGGTACTATATGTCAGTTTGTATGGGGACACCCCCTATTTTTTTACTTTTTTTTATTTTCAGATTTTTCCTACGCTTACACACAATAACCAAGCTGGATTTCAAAGTTCATCTTTCTAGGTCGTCTGGAAGTAAGTTAGGTTTAGGTACTATATGTCAGTTTGTATGGGGACACCCCTTATTTTTTGACTTTTTTTTATTTTATGATTTTTTCCTACGCTTACACATAGCAACTGAGCTGGATTCCAAATTTCATCCTTCTAGGTCATCTGGAAGTAGGTTAGGTTTTTGTACTTATATGTTAGTTTGTATGGGGACACCCCTTATTTTTTGACTTTTTTTTATTTTCTGATTTTTTCCTACGCTTACACACAATAACCAAGCTGGATTTCAAATTTCATCTTTCTAGGTCGTCTGGAAGTATAGGTTAGATTTAGGTACTATATTTCAGTTTGTATGGGAACACCCCTTATTTTTTGACTTTTCTTTATTTTTTGATTTTTTCCTACGCTTACACACAGTTACCGAGCTGGATTGGAAATTTCATCCTTCTAGGTCATCTGGAAGTAGGTTAGGTTTTTGTACTATATGTCAGTCAGTATGAATTTTAACGACTTTTTGACCTTCATATCTTTATAACCGTTTGAGCTAGCTTCATGAAATTTGGGCTTCCATATGTCCTTATGGATATCATTAAACACACGTAGTTTTATGTGTTTACGTTAAAGAGGTTTTGAGTTATAGAAGGGTCAAAAGTGGCACCAAGTGGTTCGTGTAATATTACACTCGGCGCTGGCTAGCCAGTTCTTTTTCTTTTGAACTTGTCTTGACACGCTGCCGCGTGTCTAGATATATCTATTTCAAATACCTACTTAACATTATGGCTCATTGATACAATACAATAGTTATGTTCATTACCCATGCAATGATGTGTTAATTACTAAATAAAATTGCATGAACTTTCAATATGGTTAATCCGAAACCTGTTTTTTTTTAACAAAACCTGAAAAAATAACCGGTTTTAAATTCAAAACCGTCTTGCATTCTATAAATAATCTGGATCTATTTAACTCATTACAGCCAACTCTGGGCTTGACATTGAATCTCTGGGATTTCCTTACTTCCCAGTACACAATTACAATTCGCTCTCTTGGCGACACCGGAGTTTAGCACAGCGCTCCGTAACACTGCCTTCCTGTGTAGAAAGGGACTATTTTTAACAACAGAAATAAACTTATACTAACTTTGATTTCAACTACAGAATAATCGTGTTTGTCATACAACAAAGTAATTTATCGATATTTCACAATTACATTATCGACTTTACATTGCAAGTTGCACGCTACTGTGCCATACATTACGACCTTGGGTTGTTTTTCTTCTGTAAATAAATAAGCGCAAAGCTTTATAAAAGCACTCTTTGTCACGAATTAGGTTAACACGTCTGCATTCGATCTAGATAGCGAGAAATCTTGAATCTCCATCGCCCAGTGAGTCGAGGTTGTAAAGACATAAAACGAAATGCATGGAGTGTTTTTCTCTTTATTTCAACTTCAAGCCAATCGCTTTATATGGCCATTTATGGAGCTCGTAAGTATTTAAAAGAAGCGTTTTAAATGGCGAAGATGTTGTTTTAAATTGCGCACCTTACTATATATTTTTTTTAAATATCCGTAATTATTCATGTCATCGGTATAATATTAATATTTAGTTAAAAAAAGGAAACCCTTACTTGCTCATTCATTCACTTACTCACAATTATTTTGCATAGAAATTCTCTTCATTATGCAGATAAGGGATAAGGTAGGATTTATTTAAATTTCCGACAGGGACGGGTTCAGTTAGTAAGCCTATCCCAAGTAAGATGCAAGCCTTCATCTTATAATCGTCATACTACACTACACTACAGATACCTACTTATATGTACAGAGTACTAGTATAGTATTATATTATCTGTGACAGAGGTATCGGTAACGGTAACGTAAGTATAAGGTAAATTTCCCAATGCGCCTAAACAAGATTTCACTTAAAAAACATAATAAAACAGATTTTATTAGTCCCTTATTATATTCACAAACGATCCCATGGCTTTGTACCAAAAAAACAACATTTGCTATAACTTTATAAGCGAATCGCATGTGCATGCAAGCGCTGGATATGCATGTTTACATTGTTTTATGAGCGAGAATAAACTGTGTCTTAAACATTTTACGACGGAATATAAAATATAAATTGTGCAATACTACATACAAGAGAATTTGAACGCAACGCATTTAAAACAAAATGGACGTTTAGTTTACCTATAATATTACTTATAGGTAACCTATCTACATAATAAGTTCAAACGCATAGAGAATGTGCAAAAATGTTGTAATATTAATATTTACTTCAGGTTTCAGGTACGCATATGTATCTACAGTGTTTTTGTTATGTTGGACTATTATCTTCTATTACTTCTCGACTTTCGCTCTACTTATAGTTGCATGATACTAATTATAGCTTATTATTATCCAAACAATCTTATAATATACTAGCAAACGCCCGCGGCTTCGCTCACGTTGATCTTCTGCTTTACTCCCTCAGACGTTAAGTTTCCAAAATTCTTGTATTAACCATCATTTAATTTAATTTTGACCACTTAATATTTCCTAATGCTTGCTGGTTATAGTCAGACGTCGATTTTCAAAGCAATCGGCCCAGTAACAAAAAAGTTCAAAATGGCGGCCAAAAAGTTCATCTTTTTTACCTTGACCGCAAATTCCTTCTCTTTGCTTGCTGCGATAGTCAGATATCGATTTTCAAAGCAATCGGCCCAGTAACAAAACAGTTCAAAATTGCAGCCAAAAAGTTCATAATTTTTTTTTATTTTGACCACAAATTCCTTGTCTATGCTTGCTGCGATAGTCAGATATCAATTTTCAAAGCAATCGGTAAAGAAACAAAAAAGTTCAAAATGGCGGCCAAAAAATTCAAAATTTTTAAATTTCGATCACAAATTCCTTCTCTATGCTTGCTACAATAATCAGATATCGATTTTCAAAGCAATCGACCCACTCACAGAAAAGTTCAAAATGGCGGCCAAAAAGTTCATCATTTTTAAATTTTGACCACAAATTCCTTCTCTATGCTTGCTGCCATAGTCAGACGTCGATTTTCAAAGCAATCGGCCCAGTTACAAAAAAGTTCAAAATGGCGGGCAAAAAGTTCATATTTTTTTAATTTTGACCACAAATTCCTTCTCTATGCTTGTTGCCACCGTCAGACGTCGATTTTCAAAGCAATCGGCCCAGTAACAAAAAAGTTCAAAATGGCGGCCAAAAAGTTCATATTTTTTTAATTTTGACCACAAATTGCTTCTCTATGCTTGCTGCCATAGTCAGACGTCGATTTTCAAAGCAATCGGCCCAGTAACAAAAAAGTTCAAAATGGCGGCCACGTTTTTAATTCTGACCACAAATTCCTTCTCTATGCTTGCTGCCACAGTCAAATATCGATTT
Organism: Coenonympha arcania; assembly: GCA_036785405.1. Lineage (NCBI taxonomy): Eukaryota > Metazoa > Arthropoda > Insecta > Lepidoptera > Nymphalidae > Coenonympha > Coenonympha arcania. The sequence goes on along the minus strand of CM072058.1, from coordinate 7,107,248 downwards.
TTAAAGGAATCGGCCCAGTAACAAAAAAGTTCAAAATGGCGGCTACTTTTATAATTCTGACCACAAATTCCTTCTCTATGCTTGCTGCCATAGTCAGACGTCGATTTTCAAAGCAATCGGCCCACTGACAAAAAAATTCAAAATGGCGGCCATTTTTTTAAAATTTTGACCACAAATTCCTTCTCTATGCTTGCTGCCATAGTTAAATATCGATTTTCGAAGCAATCAGTCCAGTAACAAAAAAGTTCAAAATGGCGGCCTCTTTTTTAAATTTTGACCACAAATTTCTTCTCTAAGCTAGCTGCCATAGTCAAATATCGATTTTCAAAGCAATCGGTCCAGTAACAAAAAAGTTCAAAATGGCGGCCACTTTTTTAAATTTTGACCACAAATTCCTTTTCTATGCTTGCTGTCATAGTCAAATATCGATTTTCAAAGCAATCGGTCCAGTAACAAAAAAGTTCAAAATGGCGGCCATTTTTTTAAATTTTGACCACAAATTCCTTCTCTATGCCAGCTGCCATAGTCAAATATTGATTTTCAAAGCAATCGGTCCAGTAACAAAAAAGTTCAAAATGGCGGCCACTTTTTTAAATTTTGACCTCAAATTCCTTCTCTATGCTTGCTGCCATAGACAAATATCGATTTTCAAAGCAATCGGCCCAGTAACAAAAAAGTTCAAAATGGCGGCCACTTTTTTAAATTTTGGCCACAAATTCCTTCTCTATGCTTGCTGCCATAGTCAAATATCGATTTTCAAAACAATCGGCTTACTGACAAAAAAATTCAAAATGGCGGCCACTTTTTTAAAATGTTGACCACAAATTCCTTCTCTATGCTTGCTGCCATAGTTAAATATCGATTTTCGAAGCAATCGGTCCAGTTACAAAAAAGTTCAAAATGGCGGCCTCTTTTTTAAATTTTGACCACAAATTTCTTCTCTTAGCTAGCTGCCATAGTCAAATATCGATTTTCAAAGCAATCGGTCCAGTAACAAAAAAGTTCAAAATGGCGGCCACTTTTTTAAATTTTGACCACAAATTCCTTTTTTATGCTTGCTGTCATAGTCAAATATCGATTTTCAAAGCAATCGGTCCAGTAACAAAAAAGTTCAAAATGGCGGCCACTTTTTTAAATTTTGACCACAAATTCCTTCTCTATGCCAGCTGCCATAGTCAAATATTGATTTTCAAAGCAATCGGTCCAGTAACAAAAAAGTTCAAAATGGCGGCCACTTTTTTAAATTTTGGCCACAAATTCCTTCTCTATGCCAGCTGCCATAGTCAAATATAGATTTTCAAAGCAATCGGTCTAGTAACAAAAAAGTTCAAAATGGCGCCCACTTTTTTAAATTTTGACCTCAAATTCCTTCTCTATGCTTGCTGCCATAGACAAATATCGATTTTCAAAGCAATCGACCCAGTAACAAAAAAGTTCAAAATGGCGGCCACTTTTTTAAATTTTGGCCACAAATTCCTTCTCTATGCTTGCTGCTATAGTCAAATATCGATTTTCAAAGCAATCGGCCCAGTAACAAAAAAGTTCAAAATGGCGGCCACTTTTTTTAAATTTAGACCACAAATTCCTTTTCTATGCTTGCTGCAATAGTTAAATATCGATTTTCAAAGCAATAGGCCCAGTAATAAAAAAGTTCGAAATGGCGGCCACTTTTTTAAATTTTGACCTCAAATTCCTTCTCTATGCTTGCTGCCATAGTCAAATATCGATTTTTAAAGCAATCGGCCCAGTAACAAAAAAGTTCAAAATGGCGGCCACTTCTTTTAATTTTGGCAACAAATTCCTTCTCTATGCTTGCTGTCATAGTCAAAAGTCGATTTTCAAAGCAATCAGCACAGTAACAAAAAAGTTCAAAATGGCGGCCAAAACGTTCAAAATTTTTCCTCCTCAAAATTTGGATCTCGAAAATCCCTTTCTGAATACGAATTCATGATAAAATACCAACCTAGGTGCCAAATTTCAGATCTCTACAACTTGTAGCTTTTCGGGAATTCCTGGAACAACGAAAAAAATTATACTTTTGTATGGAGAAATCCATAAAACCAACGGTTTTCACCCCTTAAAATTTGAATTACTGGAATCCCCGTCTTAGTACGAATTCATGACCTAATATCAACCTAGGTACTCAATTTTAGATCTCTACGACTTATAGCTTTTCGGGAATTCCTGGAACAACGAAAAAAATTTCACTTTTGTATGGAGAAATCCATAAAACCAACGGTTTTTACCCCTTAAAATTTGAATTTCTGGAATCCCCGTCTTAGTACGAATTCATGACCTAATATCTACCTAGTTACCAAATTTCAGATCCCTACGACTTGTAGCTTTTCGGGAATTCCTGGAACAACGAAAAAATTTTAACTTTTGTATGGGGAAATCTAAAAAACCAACGGTTTTTACCCCTTAACATTTGAATTTCTGGAATCCCCGTCTTAGTACGAATTCATGACCTAAAATCAATCTAGGTACCAAATTTCAGATCTCTACAACTTGTAGTTTTTCGGGAATCCCTGGAACAACGAAAAAAATTACACTTTTGTATGGAGAAATCCCGAAAACTAACGGTTTTCACCCCTTAAAATTTGAATTTCTGGAATCCCCGTCTTAGTACGAATTCATGACCTAATATCAATCTAGGCACCAAATTTCAGATCTCTACGACTTGTAGTTTTTCGGGAATCCCTGGAACAACGAAAAAAATTACACTTTTGTATGGAGAAATCCCGAAAACCAACGGTTTTTATCCCTTAATATTTGAATTTCTGGAATCCCCGTCTTAGTACGAATTCATGACCTAATATCAATCTAAGTACCAAATTTCAGATCTCTACGACTTGTAGTTTTTCGGGAATTCCTGGAACAACGAAAAAAATTATACTTTTGTATGGAGAAATCCCTAAAACCAACGGTTTTTACCCCTTAAACGTGGAATTTCTGGAATCCCCGTCTTAGTACGAATTCATGACCTAATATCTACCTAGGTACCAAGTTTCAGATCTCTACGACCTATAGTTTTGGTGGAATCCGTGGAACAACCAAAATGCCTCACTCTTTTATATATATAGATTACTTCTTATTATACCAATTACCTACTGAGTTCAGGAGGACAAGAAATTAAGACCAATTACATATTTTTCTGTCCTTCTTCTATTCACCTTTCCGTGTATTCTAATGAAGTGTCATTTTTTCAGTTTTATACGAAAATTTTACAGGTTCGACGTTCCGTCCGAAATTTTTAATTACGCTTGCGTTCTAAAGTTTTCTGATTAATTTTTATTGGTGAAAACTAGTGTGTGAAAACTACAGAGTTGTCGTGAATTTTCTTCACGTCTAGATTTTCGTGAATGAAAAATCCATTTTCTTTCTCCTAAACTCCCTGTTGTACAGTCCGAAAGGAAACTTCGTTTTAAAATTGGAACACCGAAAAATGCATCGCTCACGTTTGGCCGCCGTTGCACAACGGACGCGGGCGCAGAGAAAGCGCGTGACGTCACGGCCTCGACACGTTCACCTACTTGCTCGCCTGCACCCACAACCCACTTCGCTGCCGACTCGACACCGGCCCAATGTCGAGCTTTCTATTGACTCTGCGACCGTCGATACGCGGTGGTGATGCGTAGGCCTATCCAGCAACTTTATCCATGCGTTTTCAAAACATTACGAAATTCAAATAATCGAGTGTGACAGACGGACGGACGGAGAAAGTCTCACTATGAGGGTTCCATTTTTACTATTTTGGTATGGTAAATAGCAATGTGACATCCCTTAAAACAGCTGATTCCCAATTCCCAGTTCATAGATATGGGATTCAATATCAATGAGCTGGGAATAATGAAAAGTGTATTACGGAAGTCAATCTATCACGTGTACATTTCTGCAAGTAAATGAATGAAGCTTCGTTCTTTAGGTATAAACATATTTTATTTTATAAAATAAAACATGTTCAAAACCCTCATGGTAAAACATACGGGCACTTAAAGTTGCTGTGAACATTTCCTCTTGCTAGCGTAAAAGTAAATAAACATTCCTCACAGTTAAGCGAAAGATTGGATTTCTGTAAAGTGATTTCCTTCAACCTCAAATTCCGTTCCTCTAAACCTCGAGCGTTTCGCGTGCAGCGTCCAATTTCGTGTTCACAGATATCGCCCACATCGCCACAACGTTACAGTGACATATTCGCCTCGTCGCATCAAGCCTTCGCTTCGGACCAAACAGAGGATCTGCCTTTACGACGACGTACGATAAACTTTTATGGCTCATTACGATAATGTTGGAGCAAAGCGTCGAGACTCGAGAGCAATCGAAGGAACCGATGCGCTTGGTTACGAAAATTTATATTCGCATTTTTAATAATAAACAGTGAGAGCGTAAGTTTCCTACACCCTCCAAGAAGTGACTTCATTTGCCTTTGTCAATTTCAATTCAAGGTAAAACGTAAGGAAGGATCTTCATATCAGAATTTAAAGACAGAAAATTTTGGTATAAATTCTGCTACGTATTGTAATTTAATTATTTCAAGACATATGTATTACGATGTATACCTATATGGGTTCTCTTGTCTTGTTTTATATACGTTTACGATACGTTGAGTGTATGATTTAATTGGGATAGGTACATACTGTGTAACAAAACGATGTGGGACCGCCTGAGTTGAAACGTATTTCGTCAAAAGTCGATAATAATTAAAACATAGACTTTATGTATTCTGAGAATTAAAATAAATATGGTATACAAGCGAAAATACCTTTGGGGTTCCGACGCACCCACGCAGCGCCCATATTAACTGATTTTTTTTGAGTAACGACTATTGACAATTTTTTATTGTGTTTGAATACCGATTCTATTAGATATCCAACTCAAGCGGTCCCACGATGTTTTCATTACAGTGTAAAAAACATAGTGTTAATGTGGCTATGTAGATAATTTTTCATGAAGATCATTTAAGTTTGGAGCGCTAATAGAAAGAATGCAATCTAATAAGTTTCTCGAACATCATAGGGGTTAGTACTCGTTTTTGTACGAATTTGGAGGAATTCGATTCGTTTGTGCGATGCGAGTCGACTCGAAATTCGTATAAAAACCAGTACTAATCCCTCAGGAATTGTCGACGCGGAAACAGAATTTACGAGTGGCGTGCCGCGTGACCCTATCGCTGCGTGATATATTCGGCGAGGTCGCCGTCGTTTGTTGCGTCATTGATGGACTAACGACCTTGTTATCGTGATTGAGCTAAGCAGCGATGGTCCTAGGTGAGTTCGATAACCGAGCGAGGTGGGAATAAGTCAATTGTGTTGTTTGCCGTAATTAGACAGTTCGGCGCAGCGGACGCGGCGACTTCATGCATTATTGAAAGCAACGTGTGCAGTCCGGCCTCGGGTGGCGGCAGGCAAATTGTTATCGTTCCCACGGGATGTCTGTCCCCCGATGGCTGATAACTAACCTATTTACATATTATATTAAAGATATTGCATTGTTGATTAATAGTTCTGTAATTATGTCACTTGCACGCGGCTCCGTCTGCTCGGAAGTCGGTTGCTCCAAATCCCGTAGGAACACCGATATGAAATTAAGGATGAGCCCATCTGAACATTTTACTGTAAATCGTAGTTCTTCATACAAGAAAAAAGTAGCGCTATTTGACAATACGCCACAATATTATGGATAATATATCGTCCCTGTGGAAACGTACGTGCGGACCAATGACAAAGTGTAGTGGCGTGGGTCGCGGTTCACAAACGATACTGCGGTCGGCTTACTACTGACGCCGTTGGTGTCAAAACAAACTCTTTTGACGCCAGTAAACTGGCGACATTTTTTGTGTATAAGTCTGTTCGTAGGAACCATGAATTTTTTCGGCGTAAAACGTAGCTTATTCTTAACTCAAGCGCCAAATCTATGTCCGTTTCATTCAATAAAATCGGTTAAAAAGCTGCGGCATGCAAGAGAAAAAAATTAAAATACACACCAATTACAAAACGATAAAAATTTATATTCGTTTTTTCGTTCGTTTAGTTGAAGAAGAATTATTAGTATGAAGAAGAATTTAGATCTGTCGCTACGCCGTGTACCAGTGTGACAGTTAGGTAATCTGTTACAAACAGCTCATAACATAAAAAATTAAATAAAGTCTAGAATGAAATATAAAATAAATGGTTGAGTTTTAATTCTGCTCAGTCTTTTATGTCCACAGCACTCCCGACAAAAGTAAATTTCATTAAATAAATTAAAAAAGTTTAATAACATTCCCCGCGACTCTTTACATTACATTACGTATGCAGCGCTCTAGAGAAATTTCAAGGACCGACTAGATGTCTTAACTCAGAGTATCACTTTCATTTTATTATCTGCGGCGTAGAATTTTCTGATCTTACTAAATAATTCAATTTTTTTTTTTTCATTTTCATCACATATTAAATGGTGATGTTGGGTTCGTTTGGAAATACCTAGCGCATTCACAGTCCAAGACTATCCCTATATTTTTGATATGACCGAGGGAGTGCTTTAATAATACGATTTCTCGATTCGCTCCGATTGTGAATGCCATAGATATTCCCACTAGACGTCGCTTCGATCGGTGCCACAGCTAGTGGCGATCCAAAGGAGATGAAAAGATTGGAGAATTCAGCGAAGAAATCACGTCGGAATTTTATAGACGCATCCATACTCCAAGTATATATACGCTTTTGTAAAATCCTGCGAAAACTTATCTTGCTGGAAAAATTACTATTGAAAATATGAACGAAAGTCTACTTCAGCAAGTTTCCTTACTTGAAAATGTTCCCAACAATTACAATCTAATGAAGTAATGATTCACTTACAAAGATCTATAAGTACTTACCTTATAGCACGAAGATCTATAAGTAATTAGAAGCAGTCCTTTTAAAGTTAACTAATCATTTAATCACAATACTGTTAAATAAATGAGGGAACAGAGAGTCATTGAGAGTCATTTCTTTTGAAAATTACTTTAAGAGCGGGTATCAACTGAATATGTCAGTTCAAGATTTCATTTTTACAGTAGTAAATCAAGTCTCAACTGTCTGAAATAAAACACACGAATATTACATCATATTGTCGAGAAACTGTAAAAGTGAAAACATAAAAGGATAATTTTTTGTCGATAAAAAAAATTCCCGAAGTTGCGTCCAAATTTTTACAATTTTCAATTTATTATCAATGTTATACGTACTAGAGAGCCAAGGTTTAGGATTATAATTCCAATAAATATTACGAAGTGCGTATCTTATCGTTTTCTTTCTAAATAATGTATTTTAAAAGTTATTACAGTAAACTATAAATGGCGCTTATTACATTCTTATTTCGCGTAATACGCCATGCTCTTTTGTACCAGAACGATGTTTTGCGCATGACAATCAGTCACAATTGCTCCATTGAGACGAGAAGACTGTATTTCTGTGCTCCAGGCCAAAAAAATAGTTCTTTGTATCCTTAATATATAAATTATGAATTATAAATTATTGTGTGTGTATTTATAAATGATTTGGTGGCGTTAATAATATAATTGTAAATATGGGGAGCAAAAACTACGAAATAAAAGTATATTAAAGCAAAAGCCTTTCTGTCAAATATAGACCTTCACTCTTTACTTTTAAAGCACACAATTAACGAGCACTGAATTCCCTCGAGCAATGACATGTCAATGGCGGTGGGAGTAGTATATGTAAAAAAGGACGATCCCAATCAATTTTGAGAGAGAGGAATAAAGAGTGCTCTGTATGTGCGCACGTTGTGCAACATGTTCACTATTTGGACACTTCAGTATGCAAATATTGGATATTGCATTAGATATTGCATTATTGATTTGTGCTAACATTCATAAAACTACTAAATGTTACTATTGTTAGGTTTTATTAGACATGACTGCTGACTCACCATCGCTTTTATTTGCAAATGTATAAATTAGCCAGGACATTCATATTTTTATTAATTGTCAACATTGGGTAACAGGAATTGAAGCCTTTACTTAATTATAATTTGTGAGTTTGACTTCCGTTCACGACGTCAACCAATGATAGCGATGCAAACGTCGACCAATCACGGCACCTGGCGCTAAGGGGAGAAAGTGGTGGTGGTTGTTGTAAGATTAAATAAAAGGCGAGGGTTTATCAGGAATTGGGTAATCTAGTATTAACCGGTATATTGGAAGGATATCAAAATTGTGTAACAAATGTGCTGGAAGTGAATAAGTTGATACAAGTATATCAAGTGGAAGGCTATGTGTTATTACGCGGGAAGTTGACCTAACACTATGTTAATAAGTTCCTACGTAAATATAGTTCAAGAGATAATGTGCAATAATAAATTAAAAAAAAAACAAATTTATTACGATACAATATATAAATAGGAAATATTTATAAGTAATGAATTCTGTAAGAGGGTAAAATGAATTTGTGCACAGCTAATGAAACAGACTACGCTTAAATTTATTTTTTTGGCTTTTTTTAGGGTTCCGTACCCAAAGTGTAAAACCGGGACCTATTACGAGGACTCCGCTAGTCGTCTCCGTCCATCCGTCCGTCTGTCGCCAGGCTGTATTTCTTGAATCATGATAATAAGATACTTAAAATCACAGTTAGTGTACTTAAAGAAACCACCCCTAGCTTTAACTAATCATCTTTTTGATAAGTGTTTTACACACTTAGGATACAATTCCTATAAGCAGGACAGATTGATTTGTTTTGCTATAATCCGCTTCTTGAATAGATTATGTATGGTACAATATGCAGGAACACTGCCCACATGAAACACCACATACAATTTTCCAACACTTTCTACGACGCACGTTTCGTCCCGACACCAGGACATCCTCCGGAAATGTTGACTTTACGATGCGAAATTGTACACTCTATGACAGAATCTTTTCAAGTAGTGGATTATAGCAAAACAAATTAATCTGTCCTGCAAATTATGGATTTCCGCAAAATAACACCTGCTTCCATTTAATAATTCCTATTTCCTATAAATTTAAATACAAATCAAAATTTCACTCGCAGCGAGATTTGAACTCGCTTTCCCCAGCTATTGCGGCTGGGTACTCTTATCGCTGAGTAATTACTCCCCCTAGCTTTTCCCCGGCCAAAAGTGCCCATCAGACTAGGCTAATACACACCTAATAGCTCACGTCAAAATAAATGCCTGAAAACCTTATATTGCACAATGTCAATTAGTTTACTAATATAGCAAATATGTATTGTATTGTCTTCTTTTAATTTTTGATTAAGCATGCATTTCTTTTCATTCTACATTTACACATAGATTGTTATGTCGTATTTCAAATTTTCATCCATTTTTTCCATTATAACAAGGCCTTAGACTCCTTGGAACATGAATATATCTGGGAAGCAATGCTTGTTTAGGTTGTTCATGGTGACCCTAACTCAACCTATCCAACAAGGTGACCCAAGTTGTTTTCAGCAGCCCTCGAAATGATCTTCAGGAACCTGGAATGGGACGATTATGAACTTAATATAAAATCCTCATTCCTAACTGATTTACGCTTCGCATATGATCTCAGCCTGTTTTCAATGTCCCCAAAAACTATATGAAATGCAACAGCAACTATCAGACCACAGCGCGACAGCGCGCAGGGCTCCAATGAACACAATTAAAACAAAAATTATGAGAAATGCATTACTCACATATAACATCAAAGTAAATAATGAGAAAATCGATTATGTGGAAAAGTATGTTTTCCTTGGACAGTTGATAGTTACAAGTAATACAATGAAGAAAGAAATAGAAAGAAGGATAACTAATAAGATTATCAGATATAAAAAGTAGAACTAAATTTACAGAGGCAGAAAAAGTATGCAAGAAGCTGAAATAGAAATGGATAGGTCCGACATATGCAAATGGACCAAAGGGCGACAAAATGTTTGGAAGGCGACTATAATTCATAGTACATAGATTATTGGACCTTAACAGTACTAAGTGTAAATAATAATCAATCAAGCTTTATTGCTGTTGCAATAAAGGCTTTGAACTGTCAACTATTTCTGTCAAAAACTTCAGATTAAAATTACTGCTTGTTCTAATCTGTCCAATATTTTTTATGGTTAACAAGATCAACCGCCTTAGACATGTCAAGAAATAGAACAGTTATAGAGTTTCCATTATTTAGCATTTCTAAAATTATTTTCAAGTTCAAACATGGCATTTGAGTTAGACTTATTTTCCCAAATCCATATTGAGCATTTGTAAGTGCCGATTTTTCAATCGTCAGATCTGAGGAATAAACTTGAAATATATTATGGCATACAAAATCTGTCAAAACGTCATATTTATTCCCCAATTAACGTTTATCTGACGATTGAAAAATCATATAAGATTAAAAGAATAAATGTTTATTCTCTTGAATAAGGTCATCTTACGATATCATCAAAAATTTGTGGTAAATTTTAAAATCCCGAAAAATGCCCTTACAATTTTCAAATAAAATTTCAAGAAATCTTTTGCCTACAACTAGGTGGTCCGAAATGCACTTAGCCAAATTTATCTCATTATCTTACCTAGTGTTCGCGGTTTTGTTGACATTATGTGGCAGTCAACGTTGCTAAATGTGACACGATCTGATTTTTTTCTAGCTTTCAGCGCCCTCTTAAAGCGTGGATTTATTGAGCAATTAAAATAATTCAAAATGTTAACGGTGTTTTTAATACTTCAAACAAAGAGCTTACTTTCAATGTGAATTGTGAATAGTAAGTAATAGAAGCATCGCACGCTCTAATAGTTAGGCAGCTTACCAAAATGGTTGTACTTAATAATAAGATGGCAAACAGTTACACGCTAGACACGACTTAGTTATATTACGAAAGACTTATACGAAATTACACGATCAAACGTAAGCTGATTACTATACCGATAACATCTGTGACATGAGGATTTAAAAGTACCACCATGTGTCGAGATGATTAAGAAAGCTTAACAACATGAACAAGCCATTTAAGGTGTCTTGCAAAAGAAGAGTCACATCTTCGTAGGATTAAAGGCGTTAATATTGTGCAATTTCGTAATTGCGTATTGTATTCCGTTTTGGTATCATTATTTAGTAGGTAACTCAGTTGCTTATTCAGAATATCAGTAATCATATTCATTATTCAGCATAGGTATAGGTAAATAGTAAATACAGGTTTCACGGCGATGGAATAATACCGATTTCACGGAAAACGATAAATATGATGAATAGTATGAAAGCAAACGCTCAGTTTAGTGTAAAATATATGGAATAAGGACAAGATTGCATAATTTATAAGGGTTAAAAGAGTAATCAAAGCAGAAAGACAAAGGAAAATGAACAATTTTAGTAATTGGCAATCCTTTCACGTGTTTGGTGTCAGTTATCACAAAGTTATATTATGTTTTACATTATAGTTGCGAATTACTATTATACTATTCTATGGCTATAATAGTATGACCAAAGAGTACGTAACAAGTGTCTCAAATAATACTCAGTTTCTGTAAGTCCTTACAAGCGCAATATCAGAACTCTGAACTTCTTGCATAAAGAGAAACTTCCTTTGTGTCTCTAACTTGAACTGTTATTATAATAGTTTTATTATTATTTCATGTGACAGTATTTGTGTTCATACGAGCGTTCAGAGTATTATTGAACCTCATTTTTATGTTTAGTACTTTCCGATTCTACTATAAGTCCTTTACAATAAATGTCTGCAATTCTGCATGCTATTTCTAAGAGATGCTCGGTATAATGCATACAAAGAATGTTTTGAAATGTAGTGATTTGTTATTATTGTAAGATAGTCCAATATTCTTCGCAGTGAAATTTGTTATCCGATGTGACAACAGCAAATAAGAACCGATACTGGCATTATACGCGAGTACGATAGAGCCATAAATAGTGATAATATATAGGAAATAAGAGTTCTATAATTTGGAAAGCTGACGACTTTAATATGAACAAACAAAATATTAAAACTCCTTTCAAAAGGAATGAATAAGTGGCTTACTCACGCGCGCTAAATCTGCACTCGTCGTTAATTGGCTGGACTTATCTTGATGGTGTCGTTAGTATCTTTTTATGTTGGTCGTAAATAGCCGACTCCCACCCGAGGTGTTGGATTTATTATGAGGAAATTTAATTATCTATCCAATTCTGCAATACCCACCAACCCACGTACCGATAAAACTGAGGAAGTTTTAAATTAGTTGAATACTAATTTAAGTACTTATCAAATACGCTACCAAATTATTAACAAATGTACAGGTAGAGGTGAAAAATTCAGACTTAAAACTAAATTTATATTGATTAGAGAAATCGACAAGTTCTTAATTTTAAAATTAACTTAGTATACCGTAACAATGATCTGAAATATTAAAGGTCAGTTGATTCTTATCAATTTTGTTTAAAAACTTTATGAATAATTTGAATGCATGAGATAACATTGCATTTTAAGATAAATAGGAGTAAGTCAAGACTCTCAACAAATAATAGTTATTTCTGTTATTTATTTCTTGGACCTTATTCAGAATGTTTTAAGTTTTAACATGGATCTTTGTATTCAGAATAAGACGGAGCTCAACGGCATCAGGGCGTCAGAAGCCATCCTCGCAACTTGAATTTTGCATCTAAATGTGCAATCGCCGACGACAGAGCGCCAAAACTTGCATTCGCTTATCTAAATGAAAGTACCTTTCGCTACGTTACTGGTGAACACAAATTTTCTGGACCATAAAATGTAGTGGATTCATGTAATTCAGGTAAATAATTCTCCTGCAAAACTAGGGATTTTCTTTGAGGACAAGATAATACGCGGCTTTGAGGACAAGATAACTATTAGGTACACATTCCATGAGGTCATTCATATTCCATGCAGGATGCAATTTTGTTAGTTTTTTTGGTTGATGATATTGTATTATTTTTTTTATTTTTTACAGAAGTTAACACTAACGAACCTCTATACGGAGCTTCGAACCATTCTGAGTTGAATCTTTTGGGTATTCCAAGGCATGAACTTATCAAATAAACCTTCTTTTAATGAAGGCGATCTATTGGGACATTTCGTAAATGACCATTTGTCGTGTCTAGAGGCAATGAGAATCCTGTTTGCTTAGGCCTCCGACATTTAGTTCAGAGTAAACAACATTAATCTAATTGACCTTAATTATTTCCTCGTGAGATTGATTTCGCAAATTACAATCTATGATCTCAGTTCGGTAATTTGGTTCTTCATTGATTAAGGCTGTTTATATTGTTGCAATCAACGTAACAACAACATATAACAATTCAAGTGAGTTTAAAAGAGAATTTCAAAATAACAATTTTAAGTTGAAATAAAATCTAATAAAAGATAACTCATTGTCAATTTAACTGTCTTTGAACTGTTATATAAAATGTAGTGGGAGTAATTCAGAGTTAAGAGTTAGCATACATATAACAAAGGAAATGGTAACGATATTTTATATTTTATTGCTTATCTACGCAAATATCATAAAGCAATGAATATTGAGGGAACAAAGGAGCCCCGATTCTTGTAATGGGGAAACTCTACATGTGAAGGTGCAATAAGACTCAATTCTCAAGACTGGTACTTGAGTGTGCAATAAAAATGTATTGAAATGGAAGAACGCATTCAAACAAATCGGAATCACATTCATAATAAATTCCAATATAAATATCTGTTATTGCATCCGCAAAAAGATGACGGAAAGTTATATCTATATTCACCGGTATTTTTTGACAAGTGTGCTTCAGTATCATATATGATCCCAACAAAAACATTTTCATGTAAAATGTTGCCAGACGAGTATATGGCTCACACTGTCAAAAAGTTATCAGATCTCGTGTAGGGCAAGACTTCTGACTTTATACACCCTTAAATACAAGCTCTAACTTCACAAACTCTACACTTTAGTTACAATAATGTCTTGGCCGTTTGGCTACCGTCACATGGGCGTAAAGTGAAAAATTTATCCCACCAAAATCATTTTCCTGATTTCAAATTTTGATTTAACAGAACTTACAGAGTACTGAAAAGTGAATAATTTTTTGATTTTACGCCCAATGTAACGGTAGCCAAACGGTCAAGACATTATTGTAACTAAAGTGTAGAGTTTGTGAAGTTAGACCTTGTATTTAAGGGTGTATAAAGTCAGAAGTCTTGCCCTACACGAGATCTGATAACTTTTTGACAGTGTGAGCCATATACTCGTCTGGCAACATTTTACATGAAAATGTTTTTGTTGGGATTTCATTTCTTTTTGTAAGTTTTTTAAAACAATATTTTTTATTAACTTAATTTTTCTTATTTTTTTTGGGTATTTTTTATACTTCAGGTGCGCCTCTTGGCACAGCCCACTCTTTAATCGGGAATTCGGGCTTGTCGCATGCACTATGGTACTGGGCACACTGACGTTGGGGCGCTGTTAAAATCCATATAATTTACGCTTGGCATGCCCGACGGCTAACTGTGGGTACTGGGCACTGGGCCCTGGGCACTCATCTCACCCTGGGCACTGGGAACTGAGAGCTGGGCTCGTTGGACGGGGCCTGTATGTAACTTGGACTTGACGCATCCGTTTGGGCACTGAGCAGGTATTTATGCGCTATAACGCTCTTCAAAATCAGAGAGATTTGACGCTTGGCACGTTCGACAGCTCAAGCTGGGCACTGGGCACTCGGCTCAATGTGGGTTCTTGTCATTGAGCGCTGGATCCTAGTCACTCGACATGCAGTGAAACTCGCATTGTTAAACATGACATGCATAGAACTTGGGCTTGAAACGTGCGATATTACTGGGCACGGGGCACTGGGCACTTGGGCACTTGGCCACTTGGGCACTGGAATCGCCCATTTCCCAAAAAAAATTACGTGTTTTTCCAGATATATACTAGCAGATATCTAACATGAAATTAAGTGTGTACCTATATACGTATGGGAAACCCCATACGGACTTCCAACCCCCTAATTTGATGGATGTGGGGTGATTTACTAAAAATCCTGAAACACGTATTTAATTGTTTTTTACAAAGAGTCCATATATCAATTTTGAGACCTCTAGCATCAATATTTGCCGTAGTTTCATACAAACTTCCATCCCTCCATACGAACTTCCAACCCCCTAATTTGATGGATGTGGGGTGATTTACTAAAAAGCCTGAAACACGTATTTAATTGTTTATTACGAAGAGTCCCTATATCAATTTTGAGACCTCTAGCATCAATATTTGCCGTAGTTTCATACAAACTTCCATCCCCTATTTTAAGGGGTTGGGGGGTTAAATTTCCAACTTTTGGAATTTTTTTGTTGGTTGTGAACTAATTCTAGCTTACATACCAAATTTCAGCTTTCTAGGACTTCAGGAAGTACCTAGGAATTATGATGATCATCAGTGAGTCAGTCAGTCAGTCAGTCAGTCAGTGACGAAATCTGGGTTTTTCAGATGTCAATAAAATCTAAAGTATAAGACCTGTGATATTGAAACTTTATACGTTTAATAAGTTCACCGGCGACATCATTTCCCGAGAATTTTGATTATCTGGAATAATTCTGGCCTAAGTTATAAGGGTTTAAAAATACGGCGAAACACTTCGAGAAAAGATAGGTAGTGCCCTCGCGCTTCGCTTGACTCGTCTGGCGGGGACACTACCGTGTCCCCAGAACAACCATTAAATGTCAGTATTTCTTTATTTATAGCTACAATGCAAGTGTCATAATCAAAAAGGGTAGATTGTACGTAGTAGTCGGTTTACCTTTATAACTTTTAATGTTAATCACTTTTAGTAGTTACAACATTTAAACAAATACGTTTAGCATAGTTTCAGCTGATTGAGGGCATCTTAAGTAAACGAGTAGAACACGTCAAACTTGCAACAGAAACGCAACAAAACGAGTGCATTATTATCAAACGCGATCGCGGTCTCATAATCTCATTACGATTTGGTACACCAATTGTGAGTCAACGTTTGTTTGGCAACGAGGCCTCGAGGCGCAAGGCACGTGGCACGAGGCACGTGGCACGAGGCAAGGAGGCTCTCAGTGCGCCGCGCATGTTGTGTCTGACAGTCTGAGTCTGGTATCGATCCGTCGCCCTCGTTTCGGCCCGACTGCGCCTACAGGGGTATAAGATAGCCCGCAGTGGCTATGCAGGTTAGTCGGGCACATTAATCAAAACTGTTTAGAATTGTTTTTGGGACGCGTAATATTACTTGTGAACGTGTAGTTTTGTTAGATAAGCTTATGTATTAAGTATCTCTCGTTATGGGTTTTATCCACTTCAATAGGCTAACAGTCAAGCGATATGCTGTTATCCTTATTACACCTGATGGAAAACAACGATACATCCCACAGGGGAGCGCTTTGCTCTCAAGATGATTATTCACTATAGATACCATTGATTTGAATGGTGAAGGCACATACCCACTTGGAGAAGAAGGACATTAGGAACGTATTTCAGACCTTGGTGGTTCGCATCAGAAACAAGGAAGGAAAATCAACTGTAGACATTGTTGTGGTAGAAAGGTCACAAGAGGACCAAGTGGGGTCAGATGAATACCTATCATTGGCAGATAGAATAGCTTCTTCCTCGTGGTTCTAACTTCCAACGGCCTAGCCCGATGATATATAATATGAAACTGCATTGGATATACTGAGTATAATTGCAAAGTGCGTTGATGTAGGCGTAAATAATGGAAACAGTGCGATTCTAATCTCATATCTGTCTAATAATAAAATGTATCTATATCAATAAAAGCTTGTAAAAAAGGAAAAGGAAGCGGCTATTTTCCTGTTTGTTGCTCAAGATAAACTGCTTTGGGTTTTCTTTCGGAAATTAGGGTTATTAAGTTGCCTATGTTTTCGTTTCTTCGGTAATAAACAAAATGGCATACGTTATTATTCATCTTACCTATTCTTTACTTAGTAACATCATAATTTTTGATGAAGTGACTAAGTAATATACTGGTCTATTAAAACATTTATGCCACAGAATTCATCGCTCATTTCACTGTCCGATGTTTATGGATATACCGTAAAGTGATGGATGATGTTACCCTCTATTTCTTGAAGGGAGTATTTAGGGTATTTCGCTTTAATCAAATTCCATTTCAGCTTTAATAAAAGTCAAATTGATTGGAACTCCTTCTAGTACAGTTATTTTCTTTGATGCAAACTTAGGCCATTGTGTTGAAGCCGTGTTCAGCTCTTAGCTCTTACCGCAATCCACACATACCTAGGCTAGGCATAACATTTCATCTAGCAGTTATATTCTTGGAACTAATTTCGAATAGAAGTATTTCTAATATCTCTTAATATACGAGTAATATAACATTCTCGTCCCAATTTTTGTTATCTAACTCCTGGACCGATTGTTATGTTGGGTAGGTCTGAGAGTAGGTCGTAAGCTATTTTTGTTTTATTCCCTTATGGCGAAACAACGTTTGCCGGGTTAGCTAGTACTTGTATAAAAATATATACTACGACGAATATTGCTCTCGCTAAAAAATAGCAGAACCAAAAAGACTAAAACATCAGCTAAAACTAAAAAGAAGCGGACACTTTTTCAAAATTGCTGAAGCATTTTATATTCTTTTAACAGAAAACCATGTTGTCGACGACAGAAATACTCAACATAAACAAGTTTCTGCCAAATGATAAATCTGTGAATCTAAATGTGTAAATGTAGCTGGAAAAACAGCTCAAAAACACGGTGATTTAGGTGTAACAGTGTTTTCTAAATAGGCTAAAAGAAATGGACAATTTGGCGACGAATCGTTAAGGAAATACATTCCTTTGTCGAGTCAAAATGGAGCATATCGTTTTTGTCATTCTTTTTGCGTTAAAGGTTTTGGCGCCTGTAAAAATAAACCTAAGAATTAAGAAAATAAAACATTTTTTTTTAATACAAAAATGCAAAGCTCAGTTAACAATAGCAGCTATTAGCGAGTGGTCTGTGGTTCCAACCACGCAAACTGGAAACTAACAAAAGACTGAAAAACTTCTTCCGACTGCATTTGTTTAGAGCACCGTCCTGTCCGCGCTTCCCCTCGTCTGCTGATTGGCTCTCACCAGGGGGGCTATTCACGTAACGTTTTCACACACAGTGAT
The DNA here is from genome assembly GCA_036785405.1 of Coenonympha arcania. NCBI lineage: Eukaryota > Metazoa > Arthropoda > Insecta > Lepidoptera > Nymphalidae > Coenonympha > Coenonympha arcania. Next base: position 7,089,147 of record CM072058.1, on the reverse strand, counting down.
GTAAAACAAGACCATGAAAATCAACATTAAAAAGTTAACTTTACGTTTATTGGTTTAGAGTGTAAAATTGAATGTATTTCATCATAGGAATTATAATGCACGCTTCAGTAAATTTAATCTCACAATTGTCGACCATATTGCGTGTTGAACTACATTCAATTTTACGCTTTATTTCAATAGTCGTAAAATTAATTTTTCAGTGCTCGCAAAAAATGTTTTGATTTCAATATCGTCTGGTTATATCCGTACGTAAATGCCATCACCTTTTTAAACATTTCACTTCACGAAATGTAGCCGACGCGTTACGTGAATACTCCAGTACTGTTTACGTTACACCCATAAATTCCATTTCGCGAAACAGAAAGCACACCCTAATTGAATTCGTGTTATTTCTGCCGTTGGGGAAAATTGGCTTGCTTGGTGCATTCGAAGCGTGAGAGAGTATCAAACGTTGCAACTTGCAGTTAACACGACCAATTTAGATTCAACTATAGCACCTCGTACATAAGTTCAAACTGGAGGTCGTTTGTTTTTAGTCGTATTTCACTTGGTAACACCAATTTATATTGAACCGTGGGATGAATAATATCGTTTTCAAGGAAAGCCATTCGATCGTCGGTCGCCCTAAACAACCGTTGTATGTGGGTAAGGTAAAGTATGTTAAGGCATTAAGGTTTGCTTTAAAAAAATACGCTCACTGGGCCTTAGAAAGACGTGTCTTGTATGTCAATCTGTCTTTCACAATCTAAGGACTCCTCAGTTCCTAGTAGGTACACATCCCACCCATACCCATTAATAGTGATCTTTAGTGTCCCATATTTAAATAACAGTATCCCGGGCTTATTTTCTTATTAAAAAAGTAGCTTAAGGGGATTTATTGAATTTATTTTTGTCTTTCTCACTCTCACGGAGATTTGGTAGGTGCGACATGCAGCGTCGCGGAAGAATATAGCAGAAAAACGACGTTTTACCTAATTACTCAAAAACTAAGCCAGTTATCAAAAATCTGTTCTAAGCGTTTAAGGATATTATTATTACCGATACATTAAAACAAAAATTACAATTACATCCATTGTAGTTTCCGATAAAATATAGAAAAACTGAGATTTTAGAGCAACTTTTGGGAGAACTTTCTATCGAGAAAATTTTATCCAATCGTGTTTGTGCTTCTTAGCGATTTTAGATTAAAGACCCAAAATACATGACGTGCAAATTTGAAAGTAATTGTCTTCATAGTTTTTGCATAAAACTTCAGTCAAAATCACCTAAATACGGCTTGTAGGCCGTTAAAATATCAGTTTTTGGAATTTATAGTACGGATACATATCTCGTGATATTATGATTTATGAGTTCCCTAAGATGCTATATTTACATTAACTGCGTGGTAGATAGATTAACTTAACCAGTACTAGAAGAGCATTAGGTATCTTTTTTAGGTATAGTTGGTTTGAGAGTTCTGAAATAGTTAATCCTTGTTACGATGGGTCTATGCCTTATGTTCTCAATTTAGACGGACATAATGTCTACAGAAATATATTCATAGTTCATACATGACATTTTAAAAAATTTCGAAAAAACAGCAAAAAGACTATAGGAGCTTATTTTCTAAACAACCAACAGACTAGACAAAGGCGGTTTAACACAAATACCTGTGTACTACGTGTATTTGCCAAACAGCGACCGTATCGTTATTAAAGTAGGTTACAAAATATTACAATGTGCTTAACAATTTGTTTTGTCTTGATAATACTTTGTCGGCTGTGGTTAAGAAATAGGTATTGGTTAGATTAGCTATCTTACTGAGGATTATTCTCGATTTTCCACAACTTCGATGTTTTGGTATGAATTTCGTATTATCGTTTTAGGGACTATGGACGTCCACAGCTGGACAAAGTTCTCCTGCAATGATTTCCAATCTATACGGTCCTGCGCCACTTGTATCCAGTGATCTCCCACGATTCTGTTAATATAGTCAGTCCGTCTGGTGACTGGTCATAAGTCTGCCAAAACTAGGCGCTTTCCCATGCGGGGTCACCATTCCATCACTTTGGATCTCTAACGTCCGTGTGTTCTATGAGCTATGTGGTCCGCCAACTGCCAATTCAGCTTCGCGATACGTTGAGCTATATCATTTCTCAGTGACTCTGGTGCGTCTACGGATCTCCGCATGTCAAAATGTCTGTCTAATCTGTCATGTCTACAGTGTGTCTACATCACTCGCTTACAGAATTACTTTGAATCTTCATATGAGTTCTGTATGAATTTAAAGAATGTCGATAAATGTACCTACTGGAGTACCAATTGTTACATAACTGCGAGGTGTTAAGCTAATAGCCTAATTCTGATAGTAATAGTTGCGGCGAGGTTAATCCAAATGTAAACAGGGCAGTTATAGGCCTTGGCTTACTAAGAATATTTAGGGCCAATTGTACCATTAACTGTTCTTTATGATATGTTAAGCTATTTAAAAGATCGTCGTCAAAAATTAGGTAGGGGATATGTGATGTACCCACAAGATTGGAAAAGATGTTTGAAAATTTAATAGAGATGAAGCTGAGGGCGTCTATATAAAAAACTATGCCGTAATATTTCATGTTAGTAGTTATGTAAATCTAGGAATCCGATAGCGTACACCTAGGAGTATGTGTGAAAGGCGTAGTGTCAGAACTCCTGCCGCACAGATAGATTGCAGGTGACCTACCCGTGACCCTTGCCCTCGCTAACCTACATCCGAGCTCCAATCAATATGCCTTACCAGGCAGACACACGGATACACACGTATTGTTATGTATATCTAAATTCTGCTGTCAGTAATTTGTTGATGATATATCGGCTTCACCCGCGTAAAATTTAGTTTTCCGCGAGGACCATGGAATTTTCCAGAAAAAAAGTAGCTTGTGTGTTACTCCAAAGTCACAGTCAAAGTCATACATAGTCTTCAATCCATATTACAGCCAAATATGAGGTGTTCTAGACCAGAAAATATAGATAGAGTCTTGGCATTTTATAGTTAAAATAAAGAAGGAGACAGTTAAAAAAAAATTTAAAAAACAGAGACATCTTAGGATACTTGTGCTTTAGAGTTCGGAGTTGTCCAATATTCTCGTCTCGTAGGTATAAGACAGTATAATATCATTCTCAAATAGGCCAATCTTAGCCAACATGTTGAACTATGGCAGATCCTCGCTCATTCTAAGAAGATTCCTTTGCCCGGTAGTTTGCTGTGTTGTCTATTAATCATCAATGAATATGAAGAAACTACAGCAATGCTACTATATTAAACATAAAATGAAGAATGAAAAGAGAAATTCAAGGTACAAATAAGCTTAGATAATAATCAAATCCAACGTAATCTGAACTCAGTCATACAATGTAAGAACATTTTGAAAGGTCAAAAAAGTTACGTCCCGGGCAAGAAGATGACTTATTGTGTTTGTAGGTGACCCGTCCGTGACCTTTGACCCTCCAGCCTGTAACCTGTAACCAACATCTGCGTACAATCGATACAGAGGTTAAATAACTGTGGCTCAAAAGGATCATTACTTAACTTTCCGTCATTGTTCCTTCGTAAGCAAAAGGAATAATTTTGGGTTCGTCATCATTCTGAATAAGTCAGTAAAAATTATGTAGGCGCCTATCACTGGATTTTTTATGGGTTCAACTGCCGTACAGATTTTCTAGATGAGCTCTTGTGTTTCGTGTTTGAACTGCCGTAAAGTTTTTTAAATGAGCTCTTGTGCCTCGTGTTAGTGAACGAGTAAATATTATACTGCATGGCTTAATCAAAACCTTTAAACTGTTCATTTTATAAGGGCTTCTTAATCAGTGATTTCATGATTGTTTCAATTGTTGTTAATTTCAGACATATTAATATGCGATTTACAAAAAAATAGACACGCAGAGAATGTATAACTAAACCATTAGCTGATTTGTTAAATGTGTCTGTGTTTTTTATGAATGAGTGCATGCTCAGTGTTTTTACTGTCGGATAAGTATATTATGTCTTTTCTCAAATAAGCGAAATCTGTGATTCTTTGAAAAAAAATAAAGTAGGTCTTTATTTAGCAGTAAACTTGTTTGGAGAAATTGAAAATATATAGTATAAAAACTATAAAGTGAGACGATTTTAAAATTAATTGTGAACAAAATTGTAGAAAAACATAATATCTCCGCCCAGTTTCCTTTTCACGCGCCACCTTCCCAAATATTTCCGTTTAAATTTTACCAGTACTTTAATTAAAATAGGTCAACAAGCAGCTTGATACGTATCGTTTGTGACACTTGACGGCAAATATGAGACACACTCAACGATTTCGCTGCCAAAATAACAGTATTAAATAATAATTATAACAATACTGTTTTGTTAACGCTTGTTTATTCGATGGTTTCGAATTGAACAATAGTTATCATTTGTGTTGTTTTTCTCGAGGGCGTTCTTTTGAATTCAGACTGACGGAAAGGATTCTCCTGAGCGTAGAGAGGAATTTAATGAATGAATGAGGTTCGAGAACAATATATTTTGGCCCGAATGACAGATACTATTTTTCATTACTACTTATTAAAAGAAGGAGTACTTGAAATGCATACGTATAGATATTATTTGAACACTTACGAAATACATAATTATGTGAAAATTCTGAGAAAACAAATAACACCAAGATTAATGATAACGAGGACCAATCACAATAGAGAAAGCACAAACAAAAGAACTAAATATTATGAATTTTGTTCTCGCTAATATTCTCCGGAGCCAATTTTTAATAGGTATAATCAAAAAACTTTACTCGGTATGTTAAAACTCGTAGCAATTAAAAGAACAAGAAAATTGAAAAACCAAAAATCATAAAATTCCTAATGAATTTCACACACGCTCAATTTTCTTTTTCATGTACCTACCCTTTGTAGGTCTTCGTTTACCTCTGGGGTCTATACAGACATTTTTGGGTAGCACAGAGCTGAAGGTTTACAAAACTTTTCCTATATATATTAACTGTTATTTGTTTAACAGTGTAACAAAGTCAGAATGGTCCAACAAGTGATAGAGTTCTACTCAAAGCGCCCGGGTCGCTAGCACCCTGCTCTTGAACCGGTTAATGCACTTTCAATTTCGTTTGCCCGGGAGAGCTCGCATCTGATCTAGCCTGACATTGCTGTTCAGTAGAGAGGTCGCGTTATTATAGTGCCCACCGTACCTTCAAAACTTAAGTTGAAAAACCATCGATATGAATCTCCAGATGAGGCCATCTGAACATTTTACGCAAACTTTCTTCATACAAGAAAAAAATGGAAAATTCTTTCCAAAAAACCAATTGGTCCACGTATCTTCGAGTAATCGGGGAACATACATAAAAAAAGATTCCGACGAATTGAGAATCTCCTCCTTTTTTGAAGTCGGTTAAAAAGTAGTGCCATCTGTCAAAATTCCCGCTAATACGCCACAATATGGCGGAAACTATCCCTGTGGAAAACCGCGTGTATATAGTATAAATACTAAATAGTGATCTGTAGACACCAGTAAAATGGCAACATTTTGCCACGCGGTCCGCCGGGTCTTGTGTATATTATGTCTATTTGAAAACAATAGTTTTTCACTCATTACAAGAGCTTTAGTTTTCCTGACACAGGCGTGTGTAGACTCTCCAATGAGGACAATTCTCTACCACCCATGGCCCAATCAACCTCGCGGTTATGAGGGCGAATCGCGGGAGGGCGCCCGTTCACTACTTGCTCTTGGCGTGTAATGTTCCAGTGCCGCCTTCATGACACCCTACAAATGAGGAGAGGAGAAGTAAAACAAGAAAAAAATCCAATGAGGACAAGGAAACTCCTATTCATATACTGTGTCGATGCCCAGCCTTGATATACACACGAGCCATCTACTGGGACGGTGCGTTTTCCGCCCACAGGAGGTACTATAATATACCCCAAAGAACGTACTTTTTCTGTGGGAGCAAAAGAGCCCTGCACAGTCGCGCCATCAAGAAAATATGAACTTCTCTTTCACTATAATCTCACGTGGTATATCTAGGTATTGAGGTAACTTGGAAGGGATAAATAACCCTTTATTGGTTGCTACACAACATCGCTTGGACACACCTAGCCAAAGCTACGCCGGCGACACTTCAGTCACGAAATACGTTGGATTGTGTCGCTTGCTATAGGTACAAAATGTATCGATAGCTTGACGTAGAGTTTTACGCTACGCCGCAAGCGAAGTAGTTTTGTCTTATGTGACATGACAAGGGTCACTCGGAAAGCATTGCAAGGATATCTAGCCGAGCTTTCGGCGATGTAAATAAGATACATGATGTGTCCCGACCGTTAAGTGTTACTACACTTGAATTATCTTGAAGGTAAAATATAATATTTCGCTTGAATGCGTATAGCCCGGTCAAGTTAGACCAAAAAATAGGAGTAAGGTTACATAAATTCCCACCAAGCTGAAAATCGGTAAGATTGTTTAAAATATCATTAAAAATAAAATTTGAAAGTTCACCATATTTCCCCTGTAAGGAAAAAATTTTATTCAAGGTCAAAGGTAAAAAAAATTAGTGTTTCACGATTTTCAGAAAAACAGTAAGTTTTATCATAAAAATATTTCAGACAAAAATTGTAGATCATAAAATTATCTACAAAAAATTTATCAATATTTTTTTTTCAACGAGCCACCGTTTTTGAGATATAACGATTTAAAAAGTTGTAACAGTTGTAATCGTCTAATCGTCGCGTAGTTTAATTTGAAACTATTGAAAAATAATAGACATTAGCAGAGATTGAGAAGATAACAGCAATTTAAGTTAAAAAAAAAGTAGTGAAATTTAATCGTCCGAGTCGTTTAACTTTCAAATTCTTCTTCTTGATCTTCATGTTCTTGTTCGTCTTGTTCTTGTTGTTCTTGTTCTTCTTCATCTTCATCCTGAGTGCATGTAAACTGCGTTAATAGCGATGTATCGCATGTTGCCTCGTTGGAATCAAACGGATCCTCTACTGTTGGTGATTCAATATGAGAGCACAACCGGCCTTGACAATGTGTACATGCCGGAGAACGGAACGGTCCGACTTTTTGCAACGACATTTGGTACTGCATCCCTTTTTGCAGTTGCAAAAAAATCGAGTTCAGCAGTTTTTCCGCCCCGAAACGTGATATTTCCGGCGGGTGGCGAGGAAACGTGTGCATATCTTTTACAACTTTTTGAATCGTTATATCTCAAAAACGATGGCTCTTAGAAAAAAAAGTATAAATAAATTTTTTGTAGATAATTTTATGATCTACAATTTTTGTCTGAGGTATTTTTATGATAAAACTAACCGTTTTGCTGAAAATCGCGAAAAACTCATTTTTTGGACCTTTGACCTTGAATAAAATTTTTTCCTTACAGGGGAAATATGGGGAACTTTCAAATTTTATTTTTAATGATATTTTAAACAATCGTACCGATTTTCAGCTTGGTGGGAATTAATGTAACTTCAAATGTCTAAAATGACTGGACTGGACTGGACCTTCCAAGTGAAGTGTCATTCAGACTTTCGCGTGAAATATCTTTGGTCGTGTCAAGTGTGAGGTAACCATTAAGTTATATTTTCTATGGCTTTAAATGAACAAGGCCTTTATGAGTACTTACAAATAAAGTTATTGCCATTGCTATTTAACTAACCGCTACTTTAAGGCTGTAATTTAAGCCATCTGAGACATAACTTGTTGTACATATTGTATTGCTATTGTAATCATTTGCATAAAGCCGGGTGTATTAATATTGTTACTATTAGGTATACCTAAAGGTTGAATAAAAAAGGGGTACTTATTTTTTGTTTTTTCGGTCGTAAGTCTTATCGATATCAAAAGGTCTCAATGGAGATCACTTATGAGTCACGTTTGTTTGTCTTACTGTCTCATTATTGTGTTGCTACCTCATTCATATTTTTTTTTAATTTTGCATTTATGATTTTTGTATCCCGAATCGGCAGTCTTACAGAGGGTAGCCCTATTCGTTCAGATGGGCCCATTGTCCCGTTGTACAATGCGTGAAATGTCCAGACTCGAGGTCATACACCTCGAATAAGATAATGCGTGTTTTTCTCGTATCAAGTTCGAACATAATGGACATGTTATTTTTGGATTAATTATTTTTACATTATGAAGTACACATGAAGCTATTGATAAAAAGTAAACAAAATTATATAAAACTTGGCTTTATCATTGCTATAGTAAATTATATCATGTATTCAAAATATCGTGTGTTTAACTGCTAAGGAGTTGTGACTTGGTGTATGTCTAATGCCTACTTGATGAAAGGCATGATACTTACCTACTCGAAATGCAAGAAAGAAGAGTTGATACTAAAGCTCCGACGCGACGTTAGACAATATATTAATAAGACAAGAACAACAAGAAGATAAAACAGTTTATTTTGCTCTGAAATAAATGAAAAATAGCCATATTCCTTAAAAAGATTGCTTTTATAATATGTAGTTCACATCACGTAAGAAGTCTTTATAAAAAAATATGAGCTGCAAAACATTGCATAGGATACAAAGCACTTTTTTCAAATGTATCTAATATTGAAATTTATTTCTCTGACTCTTTAAGTCTTTATTTATCCCTCTTATCAAAACCTTCAGCGCATAGGTTCATATGATAACTGTTCAGACATAAGTAGTAACTGTTCATAAGGTTGTAGTATAACATAACAGGTCTATAAAACCTTACCTAAATTATAGAACTTTAGTTTTTTTTTAATAAATAAATATATACGGGACATTTTACACATCAGGCAATCTAGCCCCAAAGTAAGCAATAGCTTGTGTTATGGGTGCTAGATGACTGATAAATATACATACATACTAATATACATAAATATAATATATTGAAAAACACCCAGACACTGGAAAACATTCATGCTCATCACACAAACATTTACCAGTAGTGGGAATCGAACCCACGACCTCAGTCGCATACGACAGGTTCGCTACCACTACGCCATTCGGTCGTCAAAAGGTCAAAAGCTATGGTGACCACAGTTTCTTTTGTACTCGTAGTAACTACACAATATATAGGTATTTGGTTGAATGAAAAACGAATAATGTCAACCGCTTGTGGTGCCTAATTCGTTACAAACATAGCATCAGATCACTGGTGCTATTTATATTAATAACAAGTCATATTGTATTGTTCCAACACGAGTTGATACGAGAAGCATTTGAAATAACAATGGCGAGTAGGTACAGGTAAGTGCGCTATTTGTAGGGTTGCCATATTGCCAACAGCTTTAGTTAACACAATCTCTCGCTGCTCGCGGGATAGGGGAAGAAAAAGGTACCCCAAGTTAGTACGAAGATATGTAGCTGTATCGTAGCTAGTTAGTTGTTATCTATCATCGCTTCGACAGTTTTCCCAGTAAATCAAAAAACTATCAGGCATAAAAATAAATTAAAACTTTTTTAGAACATAAAAGTAACCCTTTCATCTGATATCCCACTCAATAGTGTTATCTGACTTCGAAATTTCAACACGCTGGTTTCCCCCCCTTTTTAAATAATATATTGCAATGACGCATTGCCGCTATTACCTACAGCTATTCCAAATTTGAGGTCAATAGCTAATTTACTGAAAAAATCGAGTGTAGCAATCGGACGGACGGTCGGAGAAAGTTTTGGTATGGAACCCTAAAAATTAAAGCATATTTACTCCACTGAATCCTCTAAATACTTTAAACCAGACAAACCGAGTGTTCATTGACGCAGTTTCATGTATTGGTTGCATCGATTTCAATGTATTTGATAAGCCACACAATCTTTATTCAATGTCCGTTGAGAGCAGACCTATACAACCGAGAGCTGGTGATCAAAGGATTGATATAATCTATACCAACACTATTTATCTGTCTATGGTAATGCCGGCGTTTACTCAGACGCCTACAGGACATTACTCACAAGTCTACTCACAGATTACGGATCCTTTCACTGACAAAGTGTGCCCCCGCACACGCACCTCTAGCCACAACCACAAAACGCCGCAGAAATATTTTCTGTAGTTTCGTAGTACATTTTATATGGACTCGCCGCAAACGTTGACGCTTGTGGCTGAAAATCGCCGCTACTCACTTCTTGTGGCCCGCGTCAGCCGCAAAACGCCACTTACGCGATTCCTGCAATTAAACCTTATCCATCAGAGTTCATAATGATAATATGCGCATGGATTAAAAAATAGTAGCACGGTGTCGCCACCGTTCACAAGTGGCTGTCGCGAACTTCAGCTGCCTTTGTGGCCGCTTCTAGCTACTAGTGGCGGCATTTGTGGCTGTGGCGAGTGGCCCATGTGCCACGATAGTAATATAATTATTTTTATCTCACCCGCTCGGAAAGGAGATTTTTAATGCCCAAAATGCGGGCGGGAAATGCTATTATATTCCCTAGGGCCCAAAAGAATTTTCATTTCTCCCTAGGGCGAGAAAGTAGTATGAAAATCCTTTCCCGCCCTAGGGCCGCAGAGCATTTCTAAATTCGAACATGACGTAATCTCGTATTGCGTCTATAATAATCTCTAATGGTGGCACCACTCATGGCTATTTGTATTTGTGATTGGATGATCGCGTATTTGCCAAAATTTTCGACCTCATGGAGCCAAATATGTTATTGGCTGTATTTGCCAAACAGGCAAATATGGCAATAATTTTGGCAAATATACTCTCCCACGTGGAAGTTATTTGACAAATATAAAAAATAGGCAAATAAAAATAGCCATGTGTGGTGCCACCATTAAACTGAAGACTTCATTTTTTTTATAAATAATGCATACGGTCAGTAACGAAGTTCGACCTTTGAGTTTGTATAGGTGTACATTACTTTTTGTTTTTACATTTTCTTAGAATAACAATAAAAATAATAACTCCTATTTAGTTTTATTAATTATAAAGGAAATCTAATTAAATCCATGATATTTACTTATTGTTTATCTAATTGTTGTTATTTTTTTTCTTAATCTTCTATTATCGTTGGTTCTTAGAAATTGATATTTCTGAACATCCAAAATTAAAGTAGAAAAAAAGTATGTATCTCATTTATTTTTTCTGATCGTGTTAAATAATAATATCTTGTTTTTATTCATTACCTTTTTTGTTATAAGATGAGTGGTGATTAAGGGTGGATTTAATTAAGTGAGTGAAGTTATTGCAGAGTATTATATACTAAAGACAACATCTTACATACTCGCAATGCCGATCTAAGTGTTCTTCTAGTAATTTTCCTCGCTGTGGCGAGATGAAAAATTTTGTGTTATATACGGCCGCAATTTTTTTTGGGTCTCGTGTCCTTTGAATGCCTCGCTATGCTCAGGATTCTATTCTTTGAACCCCTCGCTGCGCTCAGGGTTCAACCCTAGAATCCTTCGCCGCTCAGCATTCAAATTTGACACTCGGCCCAAAAATCCATTTTGCGGCCTTGCATAACAAATAATTATTTCATTACTTAGGTCTAAGATTTCAACTGACGTTAGTTTGACGGTTGCAAGCTCTTCTACTATTACGAGAAAAAGATTCAATCCTATCACATCGTATCGTATAGTGTATTGGAAATAAACGCTGGAAGTAGGTACACCTGGACCGTTTTCATAGTCAAATCTCGTTTTGTAGCCACGTATGAATTTTAATATTCAATTATTTAAGGGCTTTAGCTACTTGTACATCCGGCTTGGTATATGTATAGGTAGGTATAGCCTAATATCATGTTTTTGTAACAGCTGATTGGGAAACATTTATTCTATCTCTTGGTACTGAACTCTTATTACGTGACGTGAGTAGAAAAACAGGACAAAAAATGTTACCAAAATAACTGTCAGTGTAAGTGCTTATTCAATAAAGACAACAACTAACCATACTTGTGACAAGTGGAAAATTAAAAAATTTTAAAACACCCACGACTTTTGCAGACTTGTAATTGAAAAAGGATTAAATAATTTTTTTGAAACTCCCCGACTAAAGGAAAGTAAGAACTAAGAACCTATCAGTATAATTACAAATCCAAGAAAATCCGCCGGAGCTGCTGTGTTTGGCCTATGACGGTGTTGATGGTGCTGTTTACCAGTTGATGACTAATTCAATTTCTTGATACTTCTCATATACCGGCAGTTTATCAATACTTAATAATTAGATTAATTGATATTGGAAACGAAAATAGCAATGGCAGCTCCGACGGATTTTCTTGGATTTGTAATTATACTGATAGGTTCTTAGTTCTTACTTTCCTTTAGTCGGGGAGTTTCAAAAAAATTATTTAATCCTTTTTCAATTACAAGTCTGCAAAAGTCGTGGGTGTTTTAAAATTTTTTAATTTTCCACTTGTTTTATAGTTTTTCGATTAATATATTAATGTAATTTAAATTATATTATTATTAAAAAATGAAAATTAATCTTCAAACTAGCCATTAGCTCCTTTAGCAGCGTTTGAAGGCATCATCCCTTCGAAGTCATAAAGAGACGTTTATTGTGGCGCCCCCTGCTGTTCAATCACAAGAACAATTATCTACGAACCATTGCCAATGACTCACTAATATTTTATACAAAACTGTATGCAAATCGGTTCAGTCGTTTTTGTAATAATTGAGAACATTCGTTTGCACTGTAAATGTTTTTTATGGCGCCCCCTGGTGATCGATGTTCGTAACAACTATCTATGAACCATCGCCAATGAATACCAAACATTATACAGGAAACTGCATCTAAATCGGTCAAGCCGTTTTTGAAATAAATGGGAACATTCGTTTGCAATATAAATGTATTTTATGGCGCCCCCTGGTGATCGATGTTCGTAACAACTATCTAAGAACCATTGCCGCTGAACACCAAACATTATACAGAAAACTGCATCTAAATCGGTCAAGCCGTTTTTCAAATAAATGGGAACATCGATGTGCACAAACGAACACACAAACAAACAAACAAACAAACAAAAATATTTTTGCATTATTGGTTTTTGTGAACAATTTAACATACAAACAAACAAAAAATCTTTTTAATAGAGTAATGTACAAACGGTCTCTCACCCTAAACGCATATACCCGTACTCCGTTCCGTCGTGGGTAATAAATACAGCAAGTAACGTATATCTTCAAGACAAGTTACTTACTGTATTTATCACAAGCACTTACTGTAGAATAAGTAAAAAAAACCTGTCAAGTGCGAGTCGGACTCGCGCACTGAGGGTTCCGTACTTCAACCGGAGGAATAAAACCATAATAACCACTTTTCTTATCGAACCGCAAAACTAACTTTGTTTTTAGAGGTTTTATTGTAAATATCAAAAAACTACTTATTAGATCTCGTTCAAACCAATTTTCGGTGGAAGTTTGCATGGTAATGTACATCATATATTTTTTTTAGTTTTATCATACTCTTATTTTAGAAGTTACAGGGGGGGGACACACATTTTACTACTTTGGAAGTGTCTCTCGCGCAAGCTATTCATTTTAGAAAAAAATGATATTAGAAACCTTAGTATCATTTTTGAAGACCTATCCATAGATACCCCACACATATGGGTATGATGAAAAAAAAATTTTTGAGTTTCAGTTCTAAGTATGGGGCACCCCCAAAATTTATTACTTTTTTTAAAATTTTGTGTGAAAACCTTAATGCGGTTCACAGAATACATCTACTTACCAAGTTTCAACAGTATAGCTCTTATAGTTTCGGAAAAAAGTGGCTGTGACATACGGACGGACAGACGGACAGACGGACAGACGGACAGACAGACATGCCGAATTTATAAGGGTTCCGTTTTTTGCCATTCGGCTACGGAACCCTAAAAAGGCTGTTTTATTTTTATTTCATCATCCTCTTCATTTATACGAACCAAAACGCTTATATTTTCTAACTAGTAGGGCGCGTGAGTGCGCGGGCCACATGTGGCCCGCGTGCGGTCTTCCCGCCCATAAAAGTATCGCCGTCATCTCACAATTGGAATCCGATTGGCAGTGGGCTGAAAAAATTACCTAGTAGCACGGTCATGGTTTTAAAGATAGTTAACTACTGTTCGAACAAAAAAATACGCTGAACCTCATCGGATGAGGTTCAGCGTATTTTTTGTTCAAACAGTCCTTAACTATCTTTAAAACCATGACCGTGCTCCTCAATCATCAACCTAATCCTAGATCATCATCTCTTTTCACATTTTTCTTTGGCAATTCACCGAAAAACTGTATCAATGCTTTGCATAATTATATTCGAAATGTATATTTTCTATGAAAAATAAATTCCGCCATTTTGATTTTTTTCTACCCATCAAAAACACCTTCGGGTCGTGATTACCTTTTGCTAAGAAACCACTCTCTTATCTTTTATACTTTCCGAGATAGAACAATACGACATTAGTATGGCGGCAATCTTGAATCCGCCATTTTGGATTTATTTCAGCTCACTGCCAATTGCATGAGGTTCCGAGTATTTTTTGTTTGCGCAGTCCCCACCTAACTATAATACCTTGCCCGTGCTCCTCGACCGTCTTAGAAACCCTCAATCATCATCACATTCCATATTATTCTCTAGAAGTTCTCTGAAGAACCACATCATACACTTGCAAAGTTTTCAACTTTTCGTCTCTTCAATATTCCCCATACATTTTCTATGAAAAAAATAAAGTCCGCCATTTTGAATTTTTTTTCTATCCATCTTATAGACCGTCGGATCCTGATCAACTCTTGTCAAGAAAGCGTTCTTCCATCTTTTATACCTTCCGAGATATCGACGATATTCGAATGGCGGCCATTTTGAATCCGCCATTTTGAAAATTTTTTCAGCTCACTGCCAATTGGATGACGTTTCAAATGACATTTGGTCGAGCACCCCCCACCTATCTTTGATACCCTGGCCGTGCTCTTCACCCGTCTCCGAAATCCTCAATCATCAGCTCTCTCCGTATTTTTCCTCTTCATGAATTTTTGCCCTCTATACAACATCATACTTGGAAAAAAAATTTTTCATACAAAATTGTTCAGGAGAGGTGATCAATGAGTGAATCAGCACGAGTAGCTATATATATATTAACTAGTAGGGCGCGTGGATGCGCGGGCCACATGTGGCCCGCGTGCAGTCTTCCCCCCTTTATGCCTTCCAAATTTAGTCTCAACATTCGCCATACATTTTTCTATGGAAAAATAAATTCCGCCATTTTGAATTTCTTTTTCTATCTATCAAATAGACCTTTGAATCCTGATCAACTCTTGTCAAGAAACCGTTCTTCCATCTTTTATACTTTCCGAGATATCGACGAAATTCGTTTGGCGGCCATTTTGAATCCGCCATTTTGAAATTTTTTTCAGCTCACTGCCAATTGGATGATGTTGCAAATGACATTTGGTCGAGCACCCCCCACCTATCTTCGATACCCTGGCCGTGCTCTTCACCCGTCTCCGAAATCCTGAATCATCAGCTTTCTCCGTATTTTTCCTCCGAATGAATTTTTTTTTTCTATACGACCTCATCCGTAAAAAAAAAAATTTTCATACAAAATTGTTCAGGAGAGGTGATCAATGAGTGAGTGAATCAGCACGAGTAGCTATATATATATTAACTAGTAGGGCGCGTGGGTGCGCGGGCCACATGTGGCCCGCGTGCTGTCTTCCCGCCCATGAAACTAACGCCGTCATCACCATCGCCAGTTTTTGGAATCCGATTGGCAGTGGGCTGAAAAAATTACCTAGGAGCACGGTCATGGTTTTAAAGATAGTTAAGGGCTGTTCCAACAAAAAATACCGCTGAACCTCATCGGATGAGGTTCAGCGTATTTTTGTTTGAGCAGCCCTTAACTATCTTTAAAACCACGACCGTGCTCCTCAATCATCATCCCAATCCTAGATCATCATCTTTTCTCATATTTTTCTCTGGCAGTTCTCCGTAGAACTGCGTCAATGACTTGCATAGTTCCCTACTCATTGTGGCATGTACCTACATTTTCCATCGAAAAATAAATTCCGTCACTTTGAATTTTTTTCCATTCATCCCGTAAACCTTGAGATCCTGATCACCTCTTGCTAAGAAACCACTCTCTTATTTTTTATACTTTCCGAGATATAACAACACGAACTGTGTATGGCGGCCATATTGAATCCGCCATTTTGGATTTTTTTTCAAGTCACTGCCAATTGCATGAGGTTCCGAGTATTTTTTGTCTGAGCAGTCCCCACCTAACTAAAATACCTTGCCCGTGCTCCTCGACAGTCTTCAAAACCCTCAATCATCATCTCATTCCATATTTTTCTCTGAGAGTCCTCCAAAAAACCGCATCAAAGTACTACATGTTTCGCAACTTTTCAACAGTCTCTTCAACATTCGTCATACATTTTCTATGAAAAAAAATAAAGTCCGCCATTTTGATTTTTTTTCTATCCATCGTATAGACCTTCAGATCCTGATCACTTCTTGTCAAGAAACCGTTCTTCCATCTTTTATACTTTCCGAGATATCGACGAAATTCGTATGGCGGCCATTTTGATTTCCGCCATTTTGAAATTTTTTTCAGCTAACTGCCAATTGGATGACGTTTCAAATGACATTTGGTCGAGCACCCCCCACCTATTTTGAATACCCTCCCCGTGCTCTTCACCCGTCTCCGAAATCCTCACTCATCAGCTCTTTCCGTATTTTTCCTCTGAATGAATTTTTTTCTTTTATACGACACCATACTTAAAAAAAAAATTTTTCATACAAAATTGTTCAGGAGAGGTGATCAATCAGTGAGTCAGTCAGTGAATCAGCACGAGTAGCTATATATATAGTAATTATAAAATTAAGCAACATCAAAGCTAGCAAGGTCAAAATGATTTTCAAGAATACAATATTTTGTTGCTGACCAATTGACTGTCATAGGCCATTAAATCGAGGAAAATACAAAAATCCTGAGAAAATCCATGCGAACAAAGTCATAGGCAATAGTTAGTAAACGTAGAAAACTAACATCATTCATAGTTTACAAGAGAAAGTAATTTGCATACGTCTATATTGCAAATACGTTTCCACGAGGTCAACGACAGTATCGACTTTCGTTTAAACCACTTCGAAGTAGAAACCAACTCTAGTAGGCACAGGAGTCAGGACAGGCAGTTGACCTCTACGATTTTGCATTAAAAAGTCAATACCTCCTGAGGATGTCCCGATGTCGGGACGAAACGTGCGTCGAAGATAGGATGGAAGAATTGTGAGTGGTGTTTCATGTGGGCGGTGTTCTTGCATATTATACCATACAGATTCTTTTCAAGTAGCGGATTATAGCAAAACCCATTAATCTTTCCTGCTATTATGGAGTTTTTTTTATACTATATAGGCTAGCGCTTGACTGTGATCACACCTGATGGAAAGTGATGATACAGTGTAAGGTGGAACGCGCTTGCCTAGAAGATGCCTATTCACTCTTGATTTGAAGGCACCCGGGCTGTAAGTGGCGGCAGGAAAGACACTGCCTGGGAGGGTATTCCAGGCCTTTGCAGTGCGTATCAGGAACGAGGAATCAAACCGCTTCGTACGCGTCATTGGTACGTCGACTATGTATGGTAGTTCCGCAAAATAACGCCCGCTTCCATTCAATATCTAGTAGGTACGTTAAATATGCACAGTAAATGTACAGTGGAAGCCAGCTGGGTATGATAGGGCCAGAAACATAATATTATAATGTTTAAATACATTGTTGGGCCACTGTTATATTATTACAACTATTTAATATTTCAGAAATAATCGAGAATCAGAATCGAGAGTGACCTAGACTCTGTCCGTCCGGATGGATGGAGAGTCACCGTTATCGGTGAAGAAATAATCTCGTTCTGAATGACGCCTCGTCATTCACCCAGAACGAAATTATTTCTGGCTAAGATCAGTATGAAGTGACAGACGTTGGTTGTACACATGAGCCTTACAGGGCCATGGGACATGTATGACCTACTTCGACGCCGTCTGCTCGTCGATGACGTCCCGTTGATGGCTGCTGAGGACCATTTTACCAGACCAGACCAGACCAGACCAGCGGGGCTAGACAAAGTCACAAGCGTTTGGCGTTAACGCTAGTCGACAAAAATGTATGAACAAAACAAATGACTGTAGAAAAACCACGACAATAATTACTAAACACGCTATATGTTTGATACTGTCGGCTGTCAATTGTAGAAGCGAAGTACGCTAAAGTTATCTACAAGGTCCGCGAGAACGCCAGGGAGCGTTCAAGTTAGCGAAGTTAATTATTCAAACACAGCGTGTTTAGTAATTATTATCGTGGTTTTTCTACAGTCATTTGTTTTGTCCATACATTTTTGTCGACTAGCGTTAACGCCAAACGCTTGTGACTTTGTCTAGCCCCGCAGATCTGGTAAAGAACCCTAAAAATCACAAATAAAATGTCCATTTTCCTATAACGTCATATAGACGGCTCAAGAATCGCAGACATGATTCCTAGCGCTTACTATGTCTTCAGCCAGTCGAAGTCACGTCAAATAGATTGGCTGTGAAGAGTTATTTGACTCAAGTCGATCGCGGTCGCCGGCCGTGACCAACCAGTCGATTTCAGTCAATAGACACGTCAAATAGACTGATACTTAGTATGACGACGCGAATATTTCCTATAGTGGCGCGGAAGTATGTAGGACGGCCGAAGTCGCGACGCGCGCGCCGCCGCGATATCTTATCTCACTGGGTTAACAACCTATCGTGCTAAAGCCGCACATTGGTTCGTGAAATCACGCCTTATCAGTGCTTGAGCAAATCTCTTACAAAGCGGACGGGAAATGCAGAGCTTGCGATGCTGAGATTATATCACAAGAATGCTGAGATTATTTCACAGGATATCCTTAAAGAGTATGACGCTTCCCAGTTAGCCGTGAGCGTGTAACCATCTTTAGTAGCCATTATTTAAGGCCTTATATAATAATTACTGGTAATTAGAAAAATAATTTGCTTTACTGAGGCTTTTTCACTACAACTTTAAGACTTTTTAAAATAAATAATTCCATTTCGATAGTTAATATTACAAATTAATGTTTAAAAACGAAAAAAATAACCTGAGATTACATTATAAATAGAAGACATAAAAAAATTGATTCTTAAGGTGTTAAGTTTTAATTATTCGAAGGAAAGGGCGTCAATTTTAAAACATATTGAACCTGACGACGTCTTCTCTTTGTACTTTTCTCTTATATCTCTTATGCTTATAAAAAGAGATATAGCAAGCACAAGGTATGTCGTGATTGTAAAAATATGACCTACTCGAAAACTTTTTATGTCAGTGGAAAAAAAAGTAGAAAAAAGTTTCAATGTTTATGTTTTGTCGGTGGAAATTCATAGATATTTTGTAGGTATTCGGTGCTATAAACTGTAGTACGTAGATGTATGTTATTAGTTTGAATAAGATTATTATATTTCCCTTACCACTGGAGGCGTTTTCCGAGGCAAACAGCGGGGCGGCGTTGTAATCTGCAACAAATTATAGGTAAATTAATAATAATAGATAATATGGAAACAAATCATAAAGTCAAAAGATACAAGGTTTGTTAACCTAAGAGCTATTATTACTACTTAGACTATCTATTAATATAATAAATTATTTTTCATTGAAATATGCTGGTGTTGTTAAGTTGATGGACAAATAAATTGACGCGTTAGTTAATTAATTATATCTATCTAACTCACAAACAAACAAATAGGCAAAAAACATAAAATTTTTAGTTTAAAAATCGATTACCTACTATTACGATTCAAGTACCTACCAAACAGATTAAACATAAGTAGTAGTAGTAGTAGTAAGAGTTAGTAAAAACCATAAAACGTGGAATAATAACAGTTCTGATAAAAAAATTACATGTAAAGAAGAAGATCTTTAACAATGTAGCCTTCGCACAAAAATATTGTATTAGATTTCTTTTTCCCTAGCTACGATTTATTACTAAACAAGATTTATTTAAAAAACAAAATAACAGAAGTTGTGAATGATGCCAATAAAATGGTCTATGAAACGCGCGAAGGCCACGGGGTAAACGACACTTTCTTACGCAACATCGTGTCAGTATTATAACACCACTGTATTTTGACCCCAATCATAACCGACACACAAATGCAGAGCTGAGCACACATGCACTTACGTTGTATTGGTCTAAGATCCGAACCTACATTGACCTTCATCGATCTGATAATAGAATGAGACCTATTTAAAAAAAATTTAGTCTATTAGAAAATATATTCAAAATGGGTTGCCTGGAAAAATCCTGGACAGAATATTTTTAATTATTTAAAAAAAAAAACAAAATTTTGCAATTTTAAGGTAATAAGAAAATTTTACAAATAATAGACAACCCTATGTAAATAAATAATAGACATAAAATTTTGCAATATTAAGATAATAAGAAAATTTTACAAATAATAGACAACCCTATGTAAATAAATAATAGACATAAAATTTTGAAATATTAAGACAATAAGAAAATTTTACAAATAATAGACAACCTTATGTCAAGCACATTCTATATGTTTCATACTTCAAGTCTAATGTAAAATTTTCTTATTATCTCAATATTGCAAAATTTTATGAAAAATTTAGTGTCTATTATTTATTTACATAGGGTTGTCTATACAATGGAAAATTTTATGAAAATATTTTTTTAAAAAATTGTTGAAAATATTCTGTCCAGGATTTTTCCAGGCAACCCATTCTTAATATATTTCCTAACAGAATAAATTTATTGTAAAATAGGTCTCATTCTTTTATCAGCTCGATGAAGGTCGATGTAGGTCCGGCTCCCCTACAATACTGATATAATTTAATGGGTATCATTTAAGCTATCACCAATTTAATTAGTTTTGTGTTTCTTAAATAATAGGGTTTGTCCTCAAAATAGTACATCTGTCACCAAAATGTAGTCACCAAACAATGCAAAATCAGTTCCACAATAAATCACCTAAAATCCTGAGATATAAGGTCTAGTACCAAATAAATGTTTTTGTATGTATTATAATAGGTGTGTCCTAATAAGTATTTAAGCAAACTAATTTAAAGAGATCACCAAGAAATCATATTATGTTTATAATTTTTTTTATTTTTTGAGCTTATGTGTTAACTTTATATAAGAATTTACGACTATAGCCTAAGAAAAAGTGGGGATCTAGGAAAACTCCTTAGCCGTCACCCTCTTCCCCTCCAAGAGCATGTCGACGGAGCCCCGCTTCGCGGGGCTCCTATTTCTGGGTGGTCAAAAAAGGAAAATAACCTTAACCTATTTACCTATAGGTGCACATGGGACCTAGGAAAACTCCTTAGCCGTCACCCTCTTACCCTCCAAGAGCATGTCGACGGAGCCCCGCTTCGCGGGGCTCCTATTTCCGGGTGGTCAAAAAAGGAAAATAACCTTAACCTATTTACCTATAGGTGCACATGGGACCTAGGAAAACTCCTTAGCCCGTCACCCTCTTCCCCTCCAAGAGCATGTCGACGGAGTCGCAGTCAGGGATCGATAATCGATTTATTTGGTGACAGATCTACCATTCTGAGCACAGAGCTATTATTTAAGTACAATTCTCTTATTATAAGAACGAAGTTTATATTCATGTAATGCAATATGATTTTATTGATTATCGATCTCTTATATTTTACACATATATTAACATTAATTTGATAATTCATACCTGGGAACAATTTTTGTTTATCTGAGAACGAAAATATTTCGTGGCGATAGATCTATTTATTAGGTGATACAACTTGATGACAAATATAAATTTTGGTGATAGAAAATATAGTTCCCTAATTTAATTAGCGTAAGCCGGGAGTGACGTCGACTTTCACTCGACTTTCTGTATTACTTACTCACTGTATTTGTATATACCCATCTCCGATACAGAAGGTACTTGTACAATGTACGTGTATTATTTACAATACCGACTGTCCGTCGCCATATTGTATTTGGGACTCTATGAAAACCTCTTTAATAACACACAATTTATTACAAATGGGCTAAAAATTATACTTTAGTGTGCTGTGGCTTAATTACTTTTAAATTGCCGTTTAACTAATAACAGGGGTTAAATGCTTGATGAACTATCTGGGGACACGGTAGTGTCCCCGCCAGACGAGTCAAGCGAAGCGCGAGGGCACTACCTATCTTTTCTCGAAGTGTTTCGCCGTATTTTTAAACCCTTATAACTTAGGCCAGAATTATTCCAGATAATCAAAATTCTCGGGAAATGATGTCGCCGGTGAACTTATTAAACGTATAAAGTTTCAATATCACAGGTCTTATACTTTAGATTTTATTGACATCTGAAAAACCCAGATTTCGTCACTGACTGACTGACTGACTCACTGATGATCATCAAAATTCCTAGGTACTTCCTGAAGTCCTAGAAAGCTGAAATTTGGTATGTAAGCTAGAATTAGTACACAACTAACAAAAAAATTCCAAAAGTTGGGAATTTAACCCCCCAACCCCTTAAAATAGGGGATGGAAGTTTGTATGAAACTACGGCAAATATTGATGCTAGAGGTCTCAAAATTGATGTAGGGACTCTCCGTTGTAAACAATTAAATACGTGTTTCAGGATTTTTAGTAAATCACCCCACATCCATCAAATTAGGGGGTTGGAAGTTCGTATGGGGGGATGGAAGTTTGTATGAAACTACGGCAAATATTGATGCTAGAGGTCTTAAAATTGATGTAGGGACTCTCCGTAATAAACAATTAAATACGTGTTTCAGGATTTTTAGTAAATCACCCCACATCCATCAAATTAGGGGGTTGGAAGTTCGTATGGGGGGGATGGAAGTTTGTATGAAACAACAGCAAATATTGATGCTAGAGGTCTCAAAATTGATATAGAGACTCTTCGTAATAAACAATTAAATACGTGTTTCAGGATTTTTAGTAAATCACCCCACATCCATCAAAATAGGGGGTTGAATGTTCGTATGGGGGGATGGAAGTTTGTATGAAACTACGGCAAATATTGATGCTAGAGGTCTCATAATTGATATAGGGACTCTTTGTAATAAACAATTAAATACGTGTTTCAGGATTTTTAGTAAATCACCCCACACCCATCAAATTAGGGGGTTGGAATTTCGTATGGGGTTTCCCATACGTATATAGATAGGTACAAAATTAATTTCATGTTAGATATCTGCTAGTATACATCTGGAAAAACACGTAATTTTTTTTGGTAATTATAAGCGCGATTCCAGTGCCCAAGTGGCCAAGCGCCCAAGTGCCCAGTGCACCGTGCCCAGTAATATCGCACGTTTCAAGCCCAAGTTCCATGCATGTCATGTTTAACAAGCCGAGTTTCACTGCATATCGAGTGACCATGATCCAGCGCTCAATGGCAAGCACCCACATTGAACCGAGTGCCTAGTGCCCAGCTGAGCTGTCGAACGTGCCAAGCGTCAAATCTCTCTGATTCTGAAGAGCGTTTAGCGCATAAATACCTGCTCAGTGCCCAAACGGACGCGTCAAGCCCAAGTTACATACAGGCCCCGTCCAACGAGCCCAGCTCTCAGTTCCCAGTGCCCAGGGTGAGATGAGTGCCCAAGGCCCAGTGCCCAGTACCCACAGTTAGCCGTCGGGCATGCCAAGCGTAAATTATGTGGATTTTAACAGCGCCCCAACGTCAGTGTGCCCAGTACCATAGTACACGCGGCAAGCCCGAATTCCCGTACCGAGCTCCGCGTGTTCATTGCCCAGAGTCCAGTGCTCTGTGACCAAAATGAGTTGTCAAGCGTGTCATGCGTTAAATTTGAATTTCAAGAGCGCCTCAGCGCCCAACGAAAATAAAGACTAAGTATAAATAAAACAATAGTTAAAAACTAATAAACACACAAATCTCACCGATACCTTCCGTAGATTTGTAATGGATAACAAGTAGTCTGTGTTAGTCCAGGATATAATCAGTCTACACTTTAAATTTCAACCAAATCAGTTCAGTGGTTGTGTTGTGATTGAGTAACAAACATCCAAACTTTCATTTGTATCTGGCTTTGTGTTTTAATAGGTAAAAATAGAAATTTGGATCTATACATTACTTTTAATTATCATTTTATCTTGATAAATGTAAAATTAGTTTCACTTTCGGTAGGCCAAAACTACTAACTTTATATCCACTACAAGTTTTTTAAATTTTCAGAATATACTTCTAAGCAAAGTACGTATCTACTCGTAATACAAACATATTAGAGAGTGGGCTGTGAAAAGAGGCGCACTTGAAGTGCAAGAAATACACAAAAAAAAAGAAAAATTAAGTTAATAAAAAACATTGTTTTAAAAAACTTACAAAAAGAAATGAAATCCCAACAAAAACATTATCATGTATAGTGTTGCCAGACGAGTATATGGCTCACACTGTCAAAAAGTTATCAGATCTCATGTAGGGCAAGACTTCTGACTTTATACACCCTTAAATACAAGCTCTAACTTCACAAACTCTACACTTTAGTTACAATAATGTCTTGACCGTTTGGCTACCGTTACATTGGGCGTAAAATCAAAAATTTATTCACTTTTCAGTACTCTGTAAGTTCTGTTAAATCAAAATTTGAAATCAGGAAAATGATTTTGGTGGGATACATTTTTCACTTTACGCCCATGTGACGGTAGCAAAACGGCCAAGACATTATTGTAACTAAAGTGTAGAGTTTGTGAAGTTAGAGCTTGTATTTAAGGGTGTATAAAGTCAGAAGTCTTGCCCTACATGAGATCTGATAACTTTTTGACAGTGTGAGCCATATACTCGTCTGGCAACACTATACATGATAATGTTTTTGTTGGGATACTGTATTCGTAATATAGGGTAGATTTAGTTCTTATGATGGCCTTGGCTCTTCATAAGATCTGGTAAAATTTTGGCAGCAAGTTTTTTTTCGTGGGATTCACCCCGTGCTTAAACTAATTTAATCACAAGAAATGTCAAAACATTTATGAGAATGGCAGTTGTCTTGCAATTATTAAATTAGTTTGACGGCGTACTAGCCGTATTAAAGTGATTTTGAATAAAGTTTAACGTAAAAACTATAAAGACAATTACGTTCAAATTAAAACGTCATGTATTTTTTTTAGGTCTTTAATCTGAAATCGCTTAGAAGCAGAAACACGATCGGATAAAAATTTCTTGATAGAAAGTTCTCCCAAAAGTTGCTCCAAAATCTCAGTTTTCCTGTTTTTTATCGGAAACTACAATGGATGTAATTGTAATTTTTGTTTTAATGTTTCGGTAATAACAATATCCAAAAACTCTTAGAAACCGATCTTTGATAACTGGCTTAGTTTTTGAGTAATAAGGTAAAAGGTTGTTTTTCTATTATGTTCTTCCGCGACGCTGCATGTCGCACCTACCAACGTATCCGTGAGAGTGAGAAAGACGAAAAAAAAAAACAATAAATCCCCTTAAGTATCACTTAAATATGTGAATCTCCTTCAAACAATACAAAAAAATCGTTAATTTACAATTTCGAGCCATAAAAATATTATACCAAGACGCTTACCGTAAATTCTCATTATCTTGTTCATATCTAAGAACGTAACACAGATCTACAGTTATCTATTTCCATTCGTTTATTTTCTCTTTGACACATGAAACAGATATATAGCAATAGCGAGGGACCAGAAAGAGACCTGTACCTTTATCTCTCTCTGGTAGGGCTTATTGTAAACATATAATTTTGATTTGAGAAAAACTAGACATTTGAGAGTGAGTAATTCACAAGTCCCAACACAAACTGACGCTATATCGAGGAACTGACATACTGATCGAGTATTCCATTCGGCAGCCGGCTGCCATATTGCTTACATCAACGATATGCAAATCTACGAACATACATTTGTTACGTATGTGTGTGTTGTCAGCTGAGTTTATTACTTGATGCACACATTTACATTATTATATGCATGTGTGTAAGTGGGTTCGCGGCCTCGTTATAATAATAATCTACAATTCGATTGTGTTGGATTTTGTGAAGAATTTTTTTTTATTATTTCAATCATTATTATAGTTGCTTACGTTTTTTATAGCTCATTATCAGGTTTTTAGGCAATAAATGTAATTTAATGCAACTGGTATGAATGGAAATTTTTATGATAAATTGTACCTGTTTTGAATTTTTATGATAAATTGTAGTTGTTGTGTTTTTATCCTAGCTATTTTCCCATATCCTCAACTAATGAATGAGTTCAAGTTTCCACTTTTGAACCTCATAAATATACCTTTATATATACTTCTTTCTTGTTAAGTTATTACTTCACTCGTTTCAGATCTAGATCATATTAAAGTGGTTCCTTTGACCTGTTTAGACGAAGAATGTTTAATATCTACCTTAAATAAATTTGGCAAAATGCCATTGGGTCGCCAGTAGTGCCATAAGTCAACCCGTGGTCTCGCAGATTTTTTAGAACTTTTAAATAAGAACAATTTCCCAACCCCATCAATCATGATTTTTGCGTTACTTTAACCGTTTACAGAGCGATCCCAACGGAAGCTCTCAAAAAGGATTTTTTTCCGTTTTTTCCAACTTTTTCATTAATGCTCAGTTCCTATTGGTCATAACGTGATGTTATAAAGCCTTGGAGCCTTATAGTATTCCTTGGAGTATACACATAGGACAACAAAAGTGGATGGTGTGGGAATGGAGAGGCAGCAGTGAACTGCAAAGCATTGATGACGATTATATGTATATTATTAACTCCCCTACAGTAAGGTAGCTATGCATATTGAATTAACTCGGTGGCTTTCACTATGTGATGATCACCGCATTAGGGAATAAGCCCCAGACTGTTTTAATCCGCGACCCTGGAGTACCTAGCACCATCCTAGCACACGCTACAGAAAAGTCTCTCTTATTCATAAAAGACTAAAGACTAAAATAGATTTCATTGCATTTTATAACTTCGTATATGCCTACTTACCTACTTGTATGAACGGCGTGTTTTCAGTTTATGCATGCGTAAATGTGAGGAACGACGCACGCGCAAACCTATACACATACTAAGGCTTCCATTGGTATATGAGAAAATAAGGGCTGTCATAATATACGTTCAGAGTAAAGACCTATTTTCAATACAAATTTATTTTCGAAAAATTCTACTTTCGAAAATAAATAACTTACCGCACTAGTAGTGTTTTGAAGAGAAAACTTCTTAAGGCGCGTCGTGCATTTTCGAGATGGAAAAAACCATTGAACTCACCATTGTTACCGTAAGCGACACCTCTGATTGAGTTTTTACTTCTATCGCCACTCCCGGAGTGCCTCGTTTTTTTCAATTATGTACCCACGGGTCTCTCACGGCTTGTAAGTTTTTTGATCAAGCTCAATAGACGTGTATTGGTAAGGAATTTTATATGTTACAACTTACAGCACAAACACAGAGGATTAGTGCGAATTAGTGTTTGTCAAAAAATGTTCTTAGCGTATGGTATGGTAATTTTAAGGTCTAAAAATCGCATAGTGCGTCCTTATTAAAATGTAATTTGAGTAAACCCAATCATACTGCCTTACAAACTAATGCGATATAGATCCAAAGCCAGGTAGTGAAGCACTTAAATAGATACAAAGTACAAACTAGGTACAAAGGAGCATGCAAATAATCGTCAACGTCCGGCCCACTATTATAGTGTTGTCGTGATGGTAATAAATAGCTTGGAGTAATATTGTGAAACAATTTGAGTTTAAAAACCTACCATAGCGTCACTTTTTTGTAGTAGCAGGTCAAGTTATGCTTTCTTAACACGAAAAAAATGCAATATACGGCCAAACCTGGTTAAGTGAGAGCTCTTGTAGAGGGGTCTCACTAAACCAAGGCTCAGAGTTATAAGGATAAAATGACGAGACCTGGCAAATACTCTCACTAATAGTTTTATCGCTTACCCAGTTCTCATTCTTAGGTACGACTGCAGTTGTAGTTTGATAGGTAGATAAAGGAGGTAAACCACTTTGCGTACTATTTTAACATCGGGAAAGTGTACATAAAATATTTATGCAGTGATATACCTATTTAGGATTCTTTACATTTCCCAACTAAAGCTAATGAATTAGTACAAAACATGCAACAATGCTTATTAAGAGCCTTTATACGTTTACGCGTGAATCGCGTGTCGCTCCATACAAAAAAAGTATTCCGTTCCCGCTGACGCAATTTTGCGCGGAAAATGGTATTAAAAAAAATTATAATAAAATAAATATACAACTAATTAAAATAATAAATAACCAGTGACATTGAATATGAATTGAATTAAATTACTATAATTCAGAAATAACAAAATATCTTGGATTTTATCCTAAAATAATACGTTTAATTTATCGAAAAATGCTAAAAATGGCACTTTTCGGTTTATGGTTTTTGAATGAAAATCTAGGAAAATCGTGTTTTTTTTTGAGACACTTTTTAGTAAATGTTATTAATTTTCTATATATGTCATTGTTATAAGTTTTTGTTAAGAAACATGGCAAATATCTTGCATCTGCGTAGAGCGTCGACCGCTATTTTAGCAAACAGCCTATACAAAAACTGTTCTAGTGAGAAAGTTATACACATATTTTAAAATATTTTTGAGCAAAGTTCTAGATTATGAAATGCCAAATAATATGAATTCAATTATCTAATCTATAATTGAACACATAACTATTTTATGTTCCTTCGGAAATCGTAAATTTTGACTCAAGCATAATACTAACGCATGAAGCGCCTTAATTAATATCTTTTGCAAAATTTTCAGTCATTACCATTTACCTTCATAGATGCTTATTTCCTGTTTTGTTTTGGCGTTAGTTTCTCTTCATCTTTAAAACGTGCTCACCAGGATTGTGTTGTCATTATTATCATAATAGCCTAAAAACGGCAGGTACTGATCAAAAGCATAGTGACCTCATAGAGATGCTCCCATACAGGTGATGAAAACATGAGGGCATTTAGATCATACTGCATAAAAAAATATTTAAAAAACGATTCAGTTTAGTATATACCTATTATGCAGACTGAGACTATAGGTAGGCACTTGAATAAACATGGCAAAACTCCCTTGCCAGCATCAAATGAATCGACGCAATGAAAAGTGCAATATGAAAATGTGACGCAGTATAGAGTTTACACGCGCGGCCTCGAGGCAACCCTGGATGCGAGGGGTGGCAGGGAGGGGGGAGGGGGCGAAGGGGGAACGATTCCTGACCACGCACAACTAGGTGCTTCGCTTCCCGACGGCCTATATTTAGCGATGCATTTCACTGTACTTGGAAATTGGACGCCATGTTTCCGAGCGAAACCCCGCTAGGATATAGCTACTATATTACTGCAAGGGCGCGTTCGCTTGCAGCGCTCTAACTATAGAAATGTATAGAAATGGAGCGACTGCTTTCATTGTGAATAGCGACCGTACTTGAACATTAAGGATAATTTTATCGTTTTGTGAGTATGGCTGTTAGTAACTCCATCACGCCACAACTAATGAACCGAATTTTGCTGATATTTGGAATGAAGATGTAGAAGCTTTTAAACGGGACGAATACGAGAAAATTCACGTTACCCGCGGGATTTCGTAGAATCTGAAAATAGCTGTAGACGAAATTAACTAAGACTGAAATTAGATATGACACCCAATAGCTATAGATATAGGTAGATTTCTATAACTTACTTGAAAGAAGATATAAAAGTTAGGAAAGGAGTTGTTTCGGGGTCGGGTACACTTATCACGGGAAAATCTCCGAATTCTGCGGGATTTGCGGAAAATAAAATTTACGCGCGTAGAGACTTGGTAGGTATACCAAGTATGGTATAACTTAATGAGTTTCACAAAGAAGTCCTAGCAAATATACGAGAAACTTTGAGTTGAAGAATTTGTAAGTACTTGCAATCAGAAAAAGTCCCTATAATTTGGTAAAGAATATTTAGGAAAGATTTTTTTACTCCAAAAGCAATAACAGAAGAAATTCAAGGGACAAAGGGGGATTATTATCCGGTGATTTAGATCTACCACGGGTTTGAATTCCAGATGCACTTCTGAGTTACCAATGCTATAGGTGTTTCAGGCAACTAAAGCAAATTATTGTTTAGAGGAGCAGCAAAACGTCTGGAGTTCAAAGATATGCGAAGCCAGCCTGCCTTAGCCAGCCTTCTCATCACTCATGTAGGCTAACAGGACTGGAAAGAAAGACTCGTTGCAGACTTATGAGAACACAATAAATTATTAAGACCTGATTTTACAATTCGCAAGATTCCAAGAAGAGCACGTACTGGTTATTCTGACGTTTAATGTAAACTGTAAAAACACACCAAGTCTCGCAAAGGCTTAATTCGATGCACGTAACAACGTTGTAATTTTTAAGTACCCAGTTGTACAAATAGCAATTGCGGGTTACGAGTCTGTACGTATAATCACCGAGTTTCAAGGAGCACCACAGACCTTGTTATTAGCTTGTGACGAGAACTTTAGCATGGTATTGTCAAGAGCGACGGCATTGAACTGTGTGAA
Organism: Coenonympha arcania; assembly: GCA_036785405.1. NCBI lineage: Eukaryota > Metazoa > Arthropoda > Insecta > Lepidoptera > Nymphalidae > Coenonympha > Coenonympha arcania. The sequence continues at coordinate 7,058,689 of CM072058.1, read as the reverse complement.
TGTGAGGCCACTCCTATTTCCCTTTGACAAAGTATCAAGACTCATCGTTCACGCAATGGTAGCAAGGGACTCATTTTTAACCGACTTCAAAAAAAAGGAGGAGGTTCTCAATTCGTCGGAATCTTTTTTTTTTTTTTTTTTTTTTTTTTTTATGTATGTTCCCCGATTACTCGAAGATGCGTGGACCAATTTCAAAAATTCTTTTTTTGTTTGAAAGGGTATAGTTCACAGATGGTCCCATTGTCATCAAATCAGGATCTGATGATGAGATCCTGGAGAAATCGAGGGAACTCTTCAAATTTTATAAGCACACTTGAAGTGATTTGGGTATTGATTGAAAGAGTAATTTTTTCCAGGTAGTCTTATCGTCATCAGGTCGGGATCTGATGATGGGATCTTGGTAATATCAAGGGAACTCTTCAAATTTTGCTAGTATACTTGAAGCGATTTAGATATCTTTTATATTTACTATTGCATTTCCTTGCAGTCATCAAGTAATGACTGTATTCATCAAGTCAGGATCTGATGATGGGATCTTGGAGAAATTGAGGGAACTCTTCAGATTTTAGAAGCATTCTTCAAGCGATGTGGGCATTTTTTCCATTGCCTTGCGCATAAGTTGTTTTCCACTAAAAAGTATAAAATAAAATGGAAAATTCTTTCCAAAAAACCAACTTCAAATGCCACTACAAAGAATGAAATAATTTTTAATGTACACCAATTCGAAGTCGGGCAATGTTTCGTTCATTCACTAAAAGTCCTTCGTATTGTCGATAAATTTGTCGTTTCTTTGCACATCAAGTTTTATAATAAGAAGGACTATTAATGATTGAACAAAACATTGCCCGACTTCGAATTGGTGTACATTAAAAATTATTTCATTCTTTGTAGTGGCATTTGAAGTTGGTTTTTTGGAAAGAATTTTCCATTTTTACTATAGTAAGTAGCAATGTGCTAATTGACAGACTCTGAAGGTATAACTACAGAAACGGAATTATGAGATATTTCAGAGACAACTAAGAACTACGTGGTGAATGGTGATATCGCGCATACTTCCTTTAAAATATTTTTGAAATACGTAAGGTCAAACTGGGGCACCAATAAATAATGAATAAGAAGATGAAGATGTTGTATCATTTTCTTTAAAACTTAAAACACTATGTAGGATACATGAACGGAAATAGTAGGTAGGTACTTATGGCAACCAAAGAACTTACAAGAATCCATTTTTCTATGGACATAGAGTTGCAATTTCACAATCAAACGCCGACTCATATTTTATAGTAATCGTCAAAATGCCATTTATCTATGTCAATGGATAGGTAATTTATTCATGATTGTTGAAATGACACGAAATGGAGACGATTGACGAAACATCTACGCAACTATAAAGTCACTAGTGTTCAATGATAATGGCAATGCCATTCTAGTAACTGTGATAATAATAACGCTGCAGACTTGATCAAAAGTCCAACTGGCTTTAAGAAGCCCGAATGACAGTTTACAGCGGGACGCAGCAGCTGCGTTACTGATTTACTTAAATTTCGGGGAAATTATTACTTTCCAACCAATGGATGGATGGACGGACCAAGTTAAGGCTGCAGTGGACGTCCCCTTACATGTGTGCACCAGGAAAGCAGCTGTCCGGGAGGAGTGAAGACGAATTGTTAAGCGTGTGACTGAAAAGTGATGACCACGACCGCTCTGACAAGAGCGTTACGAAAGAGATGATGATGATGATTACTTTAAACGATTGTTAGAAGGCCTAAAAATAAAACTTTCAATCAAGGTTATTGTAATTTTTAAGTACTTTTTTGTGTGCAAGAACTCATTAAAAAGCTTGCGGCGTTTTGCAGACAATTTTGACAGAATGACAAAATTAGATGCTTTTTGGATTTTTTTTTTCTGAAAGAGTGTTTGAGAAAATTAATATTCATGTCAATAACGATTGTTCATTAAACCCTTATTTTCCGTTACATATTTTTTCTGTAAGGATTCGATGATCAGTTCTTTAAACAATTTGACTTAAACATCATAAAAAAGAGCCAGTTTTCCATATCTTCAAGCCTTAAATAAAATAAAAAAAAAAAGATAGAACATAGACGCAAGAAAGACATAAAGCATATAGCAAGCCAATATTGCGCACGAGACAAAATTCTGGGCTCGTATTCATTGGAAAGTACGCTTCCACTATTTGTTCCATACCTGGCTTTTGTGGTTAAGAGCGATCGTTGCGTGTGTGGGCGTAACCGCAGCCTCTCCAGTCTACCCTAGCTTTACAGACGTGCTACTATTAGGCATGATACACACCATGCCTCCTCATCTTTTACACTTTTATTGGCTGTCTACTCTTTAACAACGCATTTTTGTTGAAAGAACACACTGATTTTATTTTTGCCCTTCTCACTCTTACGAATACGTTGGTGGATGCGACACGCATCGTCGCGGAAGAATATTACAAAAAAAAATAACGACGACGTTTACCTAGGTAATTACTACAAAAAGTAAGCCCGTTATCAAAAATCTGTATCTCAGCGTTTTTGGACATTATTATTACCGACACACTAAAACAAAAATTAAAATTACATCCGTTTTAGTTTCCGATAAAAATTAGAAAAAAACGGAGATTTTGGAGCAACTTTTTGGAGAACTTTCTTTCAAAAAAATTTTGTTTCTGCTTCACACCGAATTGAGATTAAAGAAGATGTATTTGGGTCTTAATTCACTTTACCTCTTCTTAGACCTAAATGATCAAAGTAAATGACTTTTAAATATGAAAGTAATTGTCTTAACGTGCAGGTCACTAAAAATAGCTTAAAACGACTGGTTACGCCTTTAAAATACACAAGAAAAATTGACTTAAGAGCGCCTTAAACGCTGACGACAACACTAAAAGATATTGTAGATCAATGCAAAAGTGGACTTTGTAAAACTGGACGTCCGAATTGATGTGTTGATGATGAAGTGAATCTAGCAAACGGAGAAAATGGGGTATGTAATCAGAAGTATTTTATCCGGCTAATGACCAAACCCTATATTTTAAGAAAGAAAACAATAAAAATATCACAAAATAAATATAAATCAATAGTAACACGAAAGTTCGTGATTAAGTGACTTCTCATAAGAGGAATGTGAAACAAACTTTTGTATGCAGTTTGATGTTCGGTAGGCTACTGAATACTTTACTGATTTCTTAATAGCTTCTGTAAAGTAGGACAAAATAGGGAAAATAAATAGGGAATTTGAAGAGGCCTGTTTTTTGGTCTTTAAGTATTTTGTATTTGATATCAATGATCTAATTTCCACAACAAACTCAGCAGTGTTGAGTCAAAACACAAAACAAACGGACGCGTTGTGGTTTTAAAGTATGACACTTTCTAGCTTGTGTACCACGGCCCTTACACTAAAAGTATTTCGTTCTTCCATTCGTTCCATATGAGTAGAGTACCTACCATGCGGTTGCGTAATGCTTATTGTAGTAATTACCGGCGGAATTACATTCGTTGGATGGGATCTTTGTATCGCATCGTGTTGCTATGGGTTTTATTTTATTCAAGAAATTATTACTCCATATGAAATAAAGTTAATCCTAAATTAATTCTTAATTCTAGTCTAATTGAGACGGATGAAACTGTTAATTATGTGTTAATGGTAATGAACATGTAAAAAAGGATGCTATATGTATTATGCACATAATAACAGATTAAAGAAATGAATGGAACGTAACGTGGTAGTCAGGTAGAAAACACATGATGTAAATAGTACCTACAGATTTACAGAACGATGAAAGCAGTTTAGGAACGGCAAACTACGTGAACACAATGTAGTTGAAGTATTAATAAATCCTGCCATATGTACTACACAGTTGTTCATCGTTTAATTGTTTACAAGAGCAGATGCGCGCATCCGTTATGGACCGCATCAAAGATCCCCGAGCGCGATCGGAATTTATACATGAAGTGAAAGCATCATATTTTCCGACTACAAGTTTCACTCGAAGTTTCCTGCGAAAGAGAAATCGAGCGCCGCGCGTCTCGCTTTGAAAAACGAAGAAAACGGCGTCGGAAAAAGTGCAGAAACGCGCGCCGCGGCGTCGCGTCCTACAGCAACATAAATCGATAATAGGAAGTCCTCAGACTAGTTCAGCAGTGCGTGCGAGCGACCTAATACACCCACTACGAGACTCGCTCGTAATGCGGGCTAAATATACAGGCCCGCGTGCCTGCGGTGCGGCGCGCCGACGGAACTTATGTCGCAACGACAACGTCCACAATTGCTTGTTCAGAGAAAATAACCGGTTCCATCGGCCCATTGCCCGAAACGCAGCGTTGCGTGGTGCGCGCTTAGGTCGCTTTTCCCTCGGGCTGCGCGAGGAAGGCCGTCTCCAGCGTAGCCATCGCGGTAATAACACGGCTAGGTGCATTCTCGCTGCAATTTCGCTCTCGGTCGGACTCTGTGTTTGTGGCGCGCTGAAGATCAGGGCTAACGATCGGCGCGGCGCTCTCGCTCGCTCGCGCCGCCGCCTCGCGCCTCCGTCCTGCTTCCTCCGGCACGCCGCGGATAGCAAAAGAAATGCAACAACTTTATCTGACAGCGACGCGACGCGACGCCCGAGAGGCTTTTGTGCGTTTTCTATGTTTATGATTATACGGGAACACGGCTAAGGGGCCCTTTGAACGCGTTGCTAGCTACATAATTCCGCGACAGTTTTGTTCTTGCTCCGGAGTTATTTTTTTATAGGACGCGATGTACAATGCGCGCGATGCTATCAGGCAACCGCACAGTTGCTGCTTTTGTAAGGAGCCCTACTCTAGCATTCATAAAAATTAAAAATTCTTGCATTACCTACTGCAAATTGTGCGTAACATTTTCCAATTTTCCTTGCAGAGAAACATTTTTTATTTTTTCTTTACAGCATTCGTCATTTAAATAAGTAGGTACGTGGGTAACACGTATCTACTCAGTTTTTAGGACATGCTAAAGATAATTGAAAATCCTACTGAATTCCTTGAGTTCAGTTTATAATGCTGAAGAATTCAATTTAAAAGGAGCGGAATTCTAAAGATTCGATCGAAGTTATTGTAAATTTTATGTCAAATACCTAATATTTGTCAACATGATTATTTATTAAAGAAGCTGAGATTTTTTATTTAGATGTTATAATAATTTTCCAGATCGTTGTTTATACAAGAGCAACCTTAGAAAAGTCACGACTTTTCAAATACTCGGATAAGAATTCCGATGAAAATATAGAAATCGATGGCTAAAGAAGCCATCCGAAATCATATTAGAAATATAATTGCCTACGCTACGGTTCTAAATGCAAAACAATGTATAAATAAAATAATAATGTCTCTAACCGGGTTACATTTGCGGCGGCGATGTAGAGTAGAATCTTGCAGTTTTTCTTTTTATGCGGTTTTATCATATTCATTAAACAAGTACTTAATGAGATTGTGGTGAAGGCAAGATTTGAAACCGAACAAAACTAAAATATTTAATAGGGTCTAACTAAATGTTATTTCGCCAACTGTAAGGTTTATAAAATGGAACATGTTGATTGTTGGTGTAAAAGTACTCAGTTTCAAGTCGCAGTATTTCAAAATATACAACTAGGTGGTAGATCTTGGTGGAACATTGTAGCGGAATGTTGTTAACGTTGTTATGGTCTACTAGTACAGTCACGGAATGAAAAGGTTCGTCGAATTTAATTCAACGTATCGCGAGCACATATTACTTTTTGAAACTATGTTACATATATTATGTAGTTATGTTGGCATAATGGACTTTTACATTACTAGTGCAAGCGAAAACCGACTCTAAGGTCACGAACCTTTGCATTCCGTGACTCTACATACAGTACATACACTATAGAGTCACAGTTTGCACACTTGTGAGTTTTCTCTCATAAATAAGATATAATACATAGAATAGAGCAAGTAGGTATACAGTACTCAATAAAAAAGGCTTTTTCATTGGCAACGAGTCCAACAAGCGACATATATTGCAAATACAAAAAGTTTCGCACACCTAAGTTCAAAGGAACGAATGAACTCAAGAAGAGTAGGTATAAATGTATAATAATTAAGAAAAGGGGGCCGATGATTCAATTTAGCTAGCACATTACGGCGGCGTAACGGGTGGTACGAAATTACGAATACTATATTTACTTTGGGCACGTGTTCAGAGTTGAATGGGCCCGCCCTTGACCCCAGATCGCACGCGGTACGCACCGCCCGCCCAAACGGCCGGCCGCGCCTCGCCGCAGCTCGCCCCGCGCCCCGCTCCCCGCGCCGCTCCCGACGAACACCCCAAATCAATAGCTTCCTACTCGTAGACGTGCCAACTCTTAAGAAATCCAGTCAGACTGAAATTGCTTTTGAAAAACGTGTTAGTTACACATCAACATAATGGACAACTTTTGTCTCCGACCGCCAGAAAAGTAGCTAACTATGTGATAGTTAGCTAATCAGGTGGCAGAATTTGTTGCTTATATTACCATTACGATGAATTATTATATTACCATTACGTTTTTCTTACACAATTAGAACAGAACCCTAAGAGTTAACGAATTACGCTTCATTGCTAAAATGCAAATCTTTTATTTTAAGCCATGCCTGTAATATAAAAGTCATTCCTTGCTCTGTGTCTATAGGCATCGTTGCCAGACGTCCCGATTTTGGCGGGAGGTCTGGACGTCACATTTTGAAGGCAGATGCGTACGCATAACGCATACCTACCAATAAATATTACAAGAGACTTGCTATTTAAGAAATAGCATGTCAATAATATTTATTAAGTACCTGTGATATCACTACAAACCCTAATTAAGAATCAATATTGTACGAGTTCGACTGACTCTCTAGTCACTTGTCACTTGAAGGAAAGTAGAAAGAAACTTGCGCGCCACTTTGTTTTTTCGCATCAAAATTCAAACCAACAGCAAGGGCAGTATTATAAAGTACTGATTTCTTTGCAAAACCTCTATAAGGATTCAGTTAATGATTTGGGTTACGCTTTGTGTTGCGTATAAGTGACGGAGATGAGTTAAACACGGACAACGTAATAACGTATATATTTGTGGCATATTAACTTAATTATTTACAAACCTTATATACTCTCTTAAAAGTATGCGTAAACCCTAAAACTTTGCAAACAATTTTTCATATATGACGAATAGGTGAGATTATCTTATCTAATGTCAGATGGTCTTCTTTCCGACTCCTTTTGGAGGAGAATGGTGGTTTGGAGGAGTAGTACCCACTGGTAGGCGTAGCTACGTAGAAGTAGGTACTACAGTACATGTACCTAACGATTTGCAAGTTTAAAAGGAAAAATTTGTGATAGTCAAACAAACTGATAAGGCAAGGAAGACTAAATCATCAACAAATTGTATTCGACTCCACAGGACCGACGGACGCATGACTTTCACTGCCCTACAACTTATACACTGCTTATTTATAACTTGTAGGACTGAGAAAACTTATACTAGCTCGATGGTATATACCAACCACGGTTCTAGCACAGTTCAAAGATATTCTGTGGTTCTAGATAGTTTATGTCAAAGTTCACAAGCAAAGTACTGGTTCAACTTTTCGGTAGTTTTCCTTTTAAAATGCTTCTATTCATAGATTGGCGATCAATTTAGTAAATGCAGCTTTGAATTTTTGCAATCGAAATTCATATAGATACTTACTACGACACTTAGTTCTTGAATTGCATACTCTGTAGTATAATATTATGCTACGAGTATATCAAACACAGAGCAAGGAATGACTTTATATTTGTATAAAAGTGCCTAAAAAGCAAATTCCCATGGATACTTAATAGGAATTTTCTCTTTTATAAGTAACCATAATGTAAAGTGTTTCCGCTGCACACAACGATACAGTATACACGTGAAGTGTATTCAGTCACGCGAAGGATTGTGTTTGTGTGGGTGAAGGTGTGACTGTGTGCAATACTGCTGATGTGGCGTATAGAATAGTGACCGACGGTGTTACGTAACCGGCGAGTTTATTGCTAGGTATAAAATGTTTTCCAAGTCGGGTTCTGTTAGGTGTTTGTGCCCTTCGCTGTTTGAGCAGCTAGTAATGGACGTGATGGACGTAAGTGTTAACGGGTTTCAGTATTTTTAGCAGGAAAGGCGGCGCGGCGCGGCTGGTGGACGATCGATAGTCCAGTGCCTACTATAATATCCTAGTATATCCAGTCGGTATATTAACACGGGTCTGCTCTACTTCCGACTGCGAATTCAGACATTGTGTTAAGTTTCTGATATAGGTATCCAATTGAGGAACGATTAGAACGTGAGGTATCTTAAGTCCAGTCCAGTGAAAGAAATTATGTTAGTTCCTATCGTTCGTCTTAGGGTACACCTACTGAATACATATACTTAACGGCGTACAAGCCGTACTTAAGTGATTTTGAATGAAGTTTTACGTAAAAACTATAAAGAAAATTACATTCAAATTAAAACGTCATGTATTTTGGGTTTTTAATCTAAAATCGCTTAGAAGCAGAAACACGATTGGTTAATATTTCTCCATAGAAAGTTATCCCAAAAGTTGCTCTTAAATCTCAGTTCTCCTGTTTTTTATCGAAAACTACCCTGGATGTAATTGTAATTTTTGTTTTAATGTGTCGGTAATAACAATATCCAAAAACGCTTAGAAACCGATTTTTGATAACTGGCTTAGTTTTTGAGTAATTAGGTAAAAGGTCGTTTTTCTGTTATATTCTTCCGCGACGCTGCATGTCACACCTACCACCGTATCCGTGAGAGTGAGAAAGACAAAAATAAATTTAATAAATCCCCTTAACCCGCTCGCAGAAGCTTTGCCGATGACTTCCTCTCCCGCTTCATACTACCGAGTAGTACCGAGTACATAAGTGAGAGGGGAAGTCATCGGCAAAGCTTCTGCGGACCGTACTTACTAAGTAATACCTATTATTATTAATTTGCGATAGTCAGACACTAACAACAAATTTTTCATTTTCTCGATCACTGATGAAAAAAATAGAAGAAAATCAAAGAAAAAAAGCTTGCAATTTGCAAAAGCAGTGAGCAGTCGAACCAAAAAACTATTCTTCCGTAAATAATCAAAGTGTTCATTCTTCGAAAAGATTTCGGCTTCAAATAGGTATTTGTATTGAGACTCACATATTTTCATTCATATAATTAATACCTATGACGTAACTGCTTAAATATGCAAGCTGTTTTCGTTAAAAAGTTAATTTAAATAACACTTAAACATTTATCTCCGTAGTCTAGATGTTTAAAGGTTAAATAAACGTTTCGTAGATAAAATGAGGTATAAAATTCTGTTTTAGACCAATAAATTCTGAAGTAGACACAAAAAAGGATAGGCAGCACAATATTAAAATTAAAAATTAAAATAACCTGTTTTGTTTCCAAGTTAGATTATATCTCCTATTTTTTATATTGAGATGCTCAGCGTGCCTATGCCTTATATCTATCGTACAGTACTTCTACCACAGCAAAAAAAAAGACGCTAAACTTATGCTTTGCTCACGACAAAATATGCGAAACTAACTACAAGGCAGCGAAGCTTAGTTCAAAAGTTAGTTGAGAGCTTTTGAAACTTTGTAACTACAATTTAAGTTGTAACTTATTACTAGGTAAAGCTTTAAAAACTAGAGTCACTGCAATAAAAAAGTTATTTGAATTCCATAGAAATATAATGTACCCTACCTACTGTTATATAAAGTTACTATCGATTAAACGACCGAGGACGTAGGGTGGAACTTATCTCGGAAAAACTGTCCACTGGCATTGTAAAGTTCAAAATCCAAATGCTTAGTGCATTTGGATTTTAACTTTACAAGTTAGCTGGCCTGACAACATTGCATTGCCATATAAATTCTTTCTCGCCTCCTAAGTAAGCAAAATAGTTTATTTTCTATCCACAATAAAATCATGAAAATCGGTCAAGTTGTTTCGGATGTTTTATTATTTAACTAGCGACCCGCCCCGGCTTCGCACGGGTGCAATGCTGATACTAAAGAAAAACTATGAACGTTGTATATAAAAACATAGCGGCCCGCTCCGACTTTGCACGGGCATAAAATATTGTCACGACCTATGGCTAGGTCGGAAACGATTGTGTGTCCCTAGCTTAATGATAGAAATTGACAGTTTACAGTTTAGTGATAAGAGCTTCGACTACTCGATAATAGATGGCAATAGTGTATAATTAGAAAGAGAAGAATGAAAATTCCGATGTGTTAGAACAAGATGCAAACCTTTCAGTGAATAGATGAACACAGAGCAATAAGTTTTAGGGATGATTTAAATTTAGAACAAGTTATTTGAAATTTGAAATGTTCTGGAATTCGAATTCTTGCCGAGTATATAAGGGGAAGTTTTCAGGATCTTACAGTCAGTCAAGTAATTCAGTTCGATGGATTCAAGTCCGCGATACAAAAGCAATACGAAGTGAGTGAAGAAGAAGTAATGGATTTATAGTACTAGTTATAGTGTAGTACTGGTGGTGAAGTCTTCGGTTAGTCAGTGGTGCTCGTGCTCCTAGGCGCACCGAAGTTCGCGCGGTGCGGCCTTAGGAGCTGAAGAGGGACCAGGGACTGTCTTTGTGTTGCTCGTCACGGCGCTACGGCCTGTGAGTCAGGTATCGGACTTTGAATAAAAGCACATATACAACGACATCGACTTGTTCTTCCAATCCCGAACCCCGGTTCGCAACATTGGTGTCAGAAGTGGGATTGGAAGATGTCGTTGGTGCCAGGGAACGAGAATCAAGACATGACTCGCGTGCAGGGGAGGAATAATTCCGATACAAAACCTTCGGAGGGTGACACTACGGTGAAGCAGGTGATTGACGTGAATGCCCTGCTACAACGGATGGAGTCTATAATGCAAGAACAGTCACGTGCGCTTTTGGAAAAATTCAGCCGCCGGGAAGAAAGAATCAAGACACGTCTGGAAAGCTTCTATGAGGAAATGGTTGGTCTACTACCAAAGAAGAAAGAGGTATGCGACAGAGCGGTTGTGAGGGAAGTGGACAAAAGTAACGACTCATTCGAGAAACAAGTCTATGGGGAAAAGACTAGTGACGTGGAGGTGAAAGATGCGGTCTTTTTGAAGCCACAAACCAACTTTGCGGAACCTGAAGCTCATGTGCCGGTATTAGAGGATGTCATTTGTCAAGATCCAGGAGATTTGGAGACGTTGGAGTTGGCTACGACAGAGATCATTGAGACGGAGACTAGTGACGTGGAGATGGTTGTTGGACTAGTGGTGGAAGATGCGGTCTGTTTGAAGCCACAAACCAACTTTGTGGAACCTGAGGTTCATGTGCTGGTATTAGAGGATGTTATTTGTCAAGATTCAAGAGATTTGGAGACGTTAGAGTTGGCTACGACAGAGTTTATTGAGACGGTAAAGAAAACTGAGGAACAAGTTGATATTCGTTGCCAAGAGGGTGGCAGACGACGCGGAATGATGACGGAGAGCATTAAGAGGAAGTTGAAGGGTGATCTGAAGTTGAAGTTTGAGGTGCGTCATACTTACAGTCACGCTGGAGGATTGGTTGGTGCACGCATGGTAAAAGGGAAGATGGGGCTTTGCTTCAGCGCAACTACAGAGGTCAGACTGAAGGGGAGAGTGCACCCTAGATGTGGTGGCGCAAAACGGTCGGCTGCAGCAAGCTTGGTGAGGAGGAAGGTACGGCCTGGTAGCAACATCGCAAGTATCCCGATTGCTGTACGGCGTAATTGCATCAACGCCAGACGATCTACTTTATACAAGAAGAACCGAAAAGTATTACATGGTTGTGACAGCGGTAAACGATTCGTTGCAAGAGTCAAGATGAAGAAGGAAGACCAAACTGGGTGCGACAGGGTAAATCGAATGACGACAAAGGTAAAGATGAAAAGAGAAATATGGCCCAGCCATGACATGGTGATGTTCATGCTCGGGACGAGCATGTCTTAGGTGGGGGCAGTGTCACGACCTATGGCTAGGTCGGAAACGATTGTGTGTCCCTAGCTTAATGATAGAAATTGACAGTTTACAGTTTAGTGATAAGAGCTTCGACTACTCGATAATAGATGGCAATAGTGTATAATTAGAAAGAGAAGAATGAAAATTCCGATGTGTTAGAACAAGATGCAAACCTTTCAGTGAATAGATGAACACAGAGCAATAAGTTTTAGGGATGATTTAAATTTAGAACAAGTTATTTGAAATTTGAAATGTTCTGGAATTCGAATTCTTGCCGAGTATATAAGGGGAAGTTTTCAGGATCTTACAGTCAGTCAAGTAATTCAGTTCGATGGATTCAAGTCCGCGATACAAAAGCAATACGAAGTGAGTGAAGAAGAAGTAATGGATTTATAGTACTAGTTATAGTGTAGTACTGGTGGTGAAGTCTTCGGTTAGTCAGTGGTGCTCGTGCTCCTAGGCGCACCGAAGTTCGCGCGGTGCGGCCTTAGGAGCTGAAGAGGGACCAGGGACTGTCTTTGTGTTGCTCGTCACGGCGCTACGGCCTGTGAGTCAGGTATCGGACTTTGAATAAAAGCACATATACAACGACATCGACTTGTTCTTCCAATCCCGAACCCCGGTTCGCAACAATATATATGCCTATGTCACTCAATGAAAACATGATTAAAATCGATCCAGTGTTTTTGATTCATTCATTACTGCCCTTGGCCTGCACGCATTAAATTTGGAGTAAAACAATTCCTCTTTCCCTATACTTACTATATGAAGATTTCCTGCTATCTTTGGGATATCTAAATTCATACATTTTTACTTATTTACTTTTTACATTTTTACCTAGGTATTTATTTTATTTTTACTACAATTAATATATTAGTATAATTATAAGTATTAGCCATAATATGTACATTAGTATAACTTTTGTGTATTTATCAATGTTTTCTCATGTTTTATTGGTGTACAATAAAGAATTTTCTATCTATCTATCTATATTACAGGATGTCTTTATACACAACGTTCACAGCTTTCTTGTCATTAGACAATACAAACATGTTTTCTCTTGAGGTTACTCTTGAAAGAGCGACATACAGTTGGCCATGTGAAAAACAGTCAACGCTCAAATCTAAGCCTGCAACGTCCGTCCGACCGGTACCGCCCGCCGCAAACGCAAATTTTAAATTTGTAATATCTCCGAAAATATTTGTTTAATTTACATGCTGTAAGGAACCATATTGATCTATATTAATTGCACACTGTATTTAAGGTACTTAATTCGATAAGGATTAATGCCGTATTGCTTAAAATAGCTTCGTAAATAAGCCATTTTTTCACGTAAAAAGTAAACAATAAAAATGGTTAATGTGGGTTATCCCTAAAATATAAACATATACCATCGCGGACTTTTTTGTAGACCTTTTTATGGTGTACAATACTGTAGTACATTAATTTGATCTAACTCGTAGGGTTTAGGCAGCGTTTTTGCTAAATTGCTAAATAAGCCCAAAAAAATAGGTTAATTTACGACATCACGTTAGAAACCTCTAAAATTAGCAATGTTGCCTAAGTATATGATGCATGTATTATACATATAAACCTTCCTCTTGAATCACTCTATCTATTGGAAAAAACCGCATCAAAATCCGTTGCGTAGTTTTAAAGATTTAAGCGCACATAGGGATATAGGGACAGAAAAGGCGACTTTGTTTTATACTATGTAGTGAAACACTTATAATAAAACCTCCGAAACAACTTGAGTTGATATGTGAATTTTATTTATTAAAATGGACAGGAAGGCAGAAAACAACAATTTTATTATTAATCGCGGGTGTATTTCGAAGCAGTCGTATTACCAGCAAAGACTCACCGCCAAGCTATTTAGCGTTCCGGTGCGATTCTGTGTAGAAACCGTTGGGGTACTTACCCTTTCAAGTTAGTACAATAACATCTTAGGCAGCGTCATCACTTAACATGAGGTGAGATCGCAGTCAATTACTAACATTTATAGAGTACAAAAAAAATCGGATAGGCGCGCCGACGGCTTATTCTAAATCGATCAATCATAAGTGCTTATATCATAAGACTTGAATAGGCGATTAAAAATATAGTATGCTAAATGGTTCCCGATTTATAAGCCATGATAGATCTACAATCACCTTGGCCGGATTTCACATCTGCCGCTACAATGGACAAGTAGGCCGGCACACCGACTCTGGCGCACATTGACAATGCTCTTGCGCAATTCGAAATGCTGTATTGGCCTAAGGATCTCCGTGTAACCATTCTCATGTTAATTTTCTTAGGGTTCCGTACCCAAAGGGTAAAAAACGGGACACTGAGACTTCGCCGTCTGACCGTCGGTCCGTGTTCGGTGTCCGTCACCAGGCTGTATATCTTGAATCGTGTACTTGAAACAGACTTGAAATTTTCACACATGATGTATTTCTGTTGCCGCTATTACAACTAATACTAAAAAATAGAATAAAATAAAGATTAAAGGTGGCTCTCATACAACAAACGTGACTTTTTGCTCGTTTTAGGTTGATTATCCAGAACACCCAACATCACTCTACTTGTATACAGCAGTAGTAGGGTACAATTGAGAGTTCTGGCTTATATAGGGTATAATTCATCATCTGGCTACGTTATAATTATAGATAATGGTAAGGAACCCTTCGTGCGAGAGTCCGACTCGTACTTGGCCGATTAGATGACAAGATTGTTTGTACTTGACAGCGATCTCATCTGATGGTAAGCGATGATGCAGCCGAAGATGTTATTTTACTTGGTTATTTGGAAGGGCTTAGTGACTCGCCCTGACCGTTTCTACATAGCATTGTACTGAAATGCTAAATCGCTCGGCGGTGTCTTTGCTGATAAGCTGACCAAAGCCTCCCACTAGACCAGATCTGAAATTGATCTGAGCCAATTTTGAAATTATGGAATTCTAGTGGCCCGTGGCGGGATTCGGGAATCGAACCCGCAACCACTGCAACAAAGGCCGTCTCTCGTTAATACAACAAACCTAATAATTCATTTACAACTAAAGAAAAATTGCATTTTTCCTGCTGAGTTTCTATCCAGTTATTACTTATTCGTATTGGAATCTGTCTACACAAACGCGGCGCAGAAGTTTTAAATACAAGTATGTGATCAACACAGTAATTTTTTATATATATAGCTTTTGCAAATAAAATTCTAATTAACGTTTATACCGTGTGAAATATTTACAATATAATATTTCTTCTAATACATAAAATTCTCGTCTCCCAGTGTTTATAACCAAACTCCTCCGAAACGGCTTGACCGACTTTTATGAAATTTTCGACTACATTCGGTAGGTCCAAGAATAGTTCGCAAGCTTTTTTACGGACCCTTAAATGGCAAAACAACGTTTGCCAGGTCAGATACTCTAATATATAAAATTCTCGTGTCGCAGTATCTGTAACCAAACTCGTCAGAAACGGCTCGACCGATTTTTATGAATTTTTCGACTACATTCAGTAGGTCCTACAATTATTAAAGAAAGAAAGTATTTATTTCGTAGTATGCCACACACCACACAACGGAACACTTATGTACTAGAACGATGCCTGAAGCTTCCCCCACCTGGGCAATTGAAACCAATAATATTACCCAAGGGACATAACCAATAATATTACAACTACTTACATGGTGAAACAACGTTTGCCCTGTCAGCTGGCACACTATAAAAATCTCGATAAAAATCCGATATACAAATCGAATGGGTGCTCTTTCAATACTGGACACGATTCCTTTGGATGTAACGCCCAAAACGATATCTCGATCGGGTTTCGAATTAATGGACATCGACATTTCGACGTATAAAATGCCTGTATACATTATATCTGTGAGCAATCCAGTCCGTAGAATGTGAACGCCGAGGTATTTTAAAGTTTTTTTGGGGACAGGTTTTGCGCTTGACTACCACCTAATTGACTATGCTGTTACCTGCGGGAAAAGTAAGCAGAGGTGGAGTAAAAACTAAAATTTAAACCTGTTACTTGTGAAAATGAAAATGAAAAAGGAAATCTTTATTTTTCACATAGGTCTCAATAATAGGCTCTTATGAAAAGTCAAAACTCTACCTCCAGGTTCGGAAAGCAGGTGTGCACCGAGAAGAACTGGCAAGCAACTCGGCGCTTGCTCTTTTCAAAAATGTCAATTATATACAATTTTTCTTACACACTTAATAAGAAAAATTGAGGAGATGGCAGCATATCCCTATCATTCCAGGAATCTTTGTCATTGAAAAATTCTTCAATGGTTATAGTAGGCCCTGATTTATTAGATGTTTTTTGACAGTGACTTTAAACAAGTGTACAGGTAAACACATACAAAAGGCTGTTTTTGACTGTGACAGACAGTCAGACTTGCGAAGAGTTGGACCTTAAGTGTTCCAGTTTACCATTTTGATACGGAGCCCCAATTATACAGCCTGTGTCGCTTATATTATAGCTCCAAACATTTGGGCGTGACAGCATCTGTCTGTGATGGATGCATCACTCCATGTTTTAATTTATAGTATCCAAGCGAATCAAGGCCGATTGTATGATAGCTTACATTAACTACTAATTTAAGTTTGCATTGATTTCTACTTGGATTCGTACATTTGAAAATGTATCCTTTAATTAAAAATGATAAGTCGTAAGTTCTTTATTTTATAAAATAAAAAAAACTAAATATCAATTAGGATTTCCCGGAGAGACGACGCCACGGCAAAAACGGGTCGATGTAATATACACCTTTGTCGAAAAGTAACAAGTAAAAAATAAAAATACAAAAAAAATACATATATGTAGGTAATCAAAATATTATTGCATCACGCTACTTTAATACGTCCTAATCGCTTTAATTTCCGAGCGTCATAAAAAATATATTTATTATTGTTGAATGTGAATTTTTACGTCGACATTTTGTAGTTGATATAAAAATTGTACTAAGGACGATGAAATGCATCATTTTCTACAGAATTTCAGATTTCCTTGGTGTTCTTGACAGACTAGTTTTTCCCGCGCCACCACTTGCTTGACTGTCCACATATCCCGTGGAAACCATGGATTTTTGTAATCTATTTCCATTCAAAATTTCAACCAAAAAATAAAATGGAAAATTCTTTCCAAAAAACCAACTTCAAATGCCACTACAAAGAGTGAAATAATTTTTAATGTACACCAATTCGAAGTCGGGCAATGTTTTGTTCAATCATTAATAGTCTTTCGTATTATTAAACTTAATGTGCAAAGAAACGACAAAATTATCGTCAATACGGAGGACTATTAGTGAATGAACGAAAAATTGCCCGACTTCGAATTGGTGTACATTAAAAATTATTTCACTCTTTGTAGTGGCATTTGAAGTTGGTTTTTTGGAAAGAATTTTCCATTTTATTTTTTACTTTTTAGTGGAAAACAAGTAATGCGCAAGGTATTGGAAAAAATGCCCAAATCGCTGGAAGTATGCTTCTAAAATCTGAAGAGTTCCCTCAATTTCTCCAAGATCCCATCATCAAATTCTGACTTGATGAATACAGTCATTACTTGATGACTGCTAGGAAATGCAATAGTAACTATAAAAAATACCTAAATCGCTTCAAGTATACTAGCAAAATTTGAAGAGTTCCCTCGATTTTACCAAGATCCCATCATCAGATCCCGACCTGATAATACAACCTGGAAAAAATTACTCTTTTAAACAATACCCAAATCACTTCAAGTGTGCTTATAAAATTTGAAGAGTTCCCTCGATTTCTCCAGGATCCCATCATCAGATCCTGATTTGGTGACAATGGGACCATCTGTGAACTATACCCTTTCAAACAAAAAAGAATTTTCTAAATTGGTCCACGCATCTTCGAGTAATCGGGGAACATACATAAAAAAAAAAAAAAAAAAAAAAAAAAAGATTCCGACGAATTGAGAACCTCCTCCTTTTTTTGAAGTCGGTTAATTAGTTAAGGAGTATCATAAATACACAGATACACACACATACAAACTTTTGCACTCATAATATTTGTGTGATTAGCGATAACATAAAAATTAAGTACAATACTAACTAATTGTGTATCGATTAATTTCTTAGAAATCGCAAACCTCCTACATTGTATACTTATGTATTACTTGTACTATCTAGATGTTAATCGGCCTCTTAAAAGCTTGGTGACTTTCAAGCTTTCTCTAAAATGTACGTACTTGAAAAATAGTGTAATTGCTTCGCTGCACTGAACATGTTGCGTGTGTAATGGCCCTTACATGAAGCACAGTTCGTTGACCCAAATGATAAGAGAGCGCTGATTCAGGATGAGGAAAATTTTTGGCGTTTATTATTATGAGTTTCTGTTACCATAACCTTAAACTTGAAAACAAGCATTGATCTGAATAAGGTTAAATATGTTGTTTATTAGGTTAATTTAATCAAAATAGTTTTTCCGTATCTATCAAAGTGTTCATAATATTATTTACACCACCCACGTAATTAACAAAAGAATAGTTATTCTAGTTACATATTTTAGCATATTATCAACCAGATAGCATAGCTGCATTGTCAGTCAAACACGCATAGGTAAAAGGTTATCGCATTAATCTATTTAGAGCACCTCTAAATGTGTTCGCTTTGCTGGCTTACGCCCTTTAGGTTTTATCAGTTGTTCAGAGTATCATGGGGTTATCCAGGGAGCATTACTTACACCATTGGTGTTGCAGATTTACACAAGTGATTACATCCGGTAAATTCTATTGAATGTTTACAAAAAATGTCTTTCATTTAAAATCAATAAGGTTATTCTATGCATTCCGTTTAAAAAGAGCAAAAGTCACCGAGCAAATACGAATCACGAACACCACGAGTTCTTAAATTTCTAAACGCCGGGTCCTCTTACTCGTTTTTTATCTCGGTCAACGGCCGTGGGGCCCCCATTGTGCGCGCTCCATTGACATCGATCTTTAGGGTTAGATTTAAAATGAACCAAAAATTTAATATCGTCACTTACACAAAGGCTTAGCTCTAAGACTTATTCGCGATGACAAGCCTGCACGTGCGTGCGATAATAATGTAGTAATCGCTTGAGTAGGACTTTTCAAATTAACCCTTTGCGAACTGGTTTCAAACGAGTTGGATCAAAATGGCATACAACAGTCAAGTCACCTATACGAGTACCTAGTTTAATTCAATCATTTCTAAAGTGTTGCTTGGTTGTGACCACAAAAACCTAGCGAATTCTAACTATTGTAAAATAGTCATGAAGGTTATTTTGAATTAAGAGGCTTTTTCGTTTGATTCTAAGGGCATACTTTATGTTAAGAGAAGATATTGATACAATCCTAATGGTGATTTTACTAGCTTTAAGGTTGTTTTATAACAATCGTGTTAAAAAAATATATCCAGAAGTATAGTTCCGGTTACTAAAGCAAATAATTTTTACGAGCGTTGAGATTTTAAACCCACGCGCTGTCGTTGTTTTTTCACACAATTTTTTAGAGCTAAATCGGAGCTTAGATAACGAAGTCACGGTAACCGATCAACAAAAAATGTTTATTAATGGGATCTTTAACCCCGATATAAAATTCGCTTGAACTAACAAAACAGTTTAGGTATCTTGAGTATACACGGCTAGTGGCTAACAAATACTTTTCTTCCTTGACTGCAGGAGAGAGCCTATACAACGTCAAATTTACTTAATGTAGATTTTAATTTTTTCAATTCATTTAACAACGTGGGATCCAATACAATTCCGGCAAGTCATAACTATGGGTCATTAAGTCTAATGGCCTCGACGGATTTAAATATAGCTACGCTACCGTGTCACAAACTATACGAAACTACTGTTGAATTTTAATCAAAATAAACCGTACGGCGATTTCGTACTAAGTTTCTTGGCCAAAGACCCTAAATCAAAACAATAGTTGAGGTCACAAACAAATATTTAGGGTATGGCTCAATATTACATATTCATAGTTAGCGCACGCGGCAATGTTTGGTCTAGGCGTAGGCATTCGATCGTATCCAGCGTGTGTTGACCGCGGCGATTCACCTTGAGACCGCACCTCACTTGGTATAATCCTACCAATAAAAATACTTCTTGACCAGTTCCAATCGTTAACCAAGTAACTGGCTCCGCAACTTGTGCGTTTAGTAAAGTTTCGTACAATGCTCGAAGACCGGTCCGCTGCTGTGGGTGAGCGGGTTGTGGAATGCATTGGACGGACGGAGACGGCGTGATTTGAAAGTGTGTTCGAGTGCGTCGGTTATCGACTTTTTCGTTGCCGATTCCACCACCTTATAATTTAATTCTCTTTAGGGTTCAGTACCAAAATGCCTAAAGCTAGAAGCCCTACGGCATCGTACGATTTTGTCCGTTGGTCTGTTTGTCTCTCACGTCGTATTTCAGTAACTACTAAATCTTTCAACATGGGAGTAAAGTATTGAGCCGTGGGCAGTGACGCAACATTTGTAAATCAAAAATTGAACACTATTATCATGCTTATTTAAAAAGGAGGAAAACCGGAAGTTCAAATTTTCAAGTGAGATAAAGTTATTTACCCATCAAAAAATCTTAAATAAATATAAGTTTCAGTAAAGGTTTACATAACCATTCAACTAGTATTTTTTGGAGTGATAAATCATTCCAATCTAACTATGCCCTAACAATTTGACAATTCACTGAATCTACATTAATTTTATGCAATTGAATTCAAGATCACGTAAGTTACGCCTGTGAATTTGAATTGAATTGAAAGTTTGTTTGACGGTTTATTAAAAAAACAACTTTTATCGTTTTATGTCAGAACCCTCGGTGTGCGAGGGTAACTCGCACTTGGCTAGTTTTTTCAACTTGCAATTACTAAAATTAATATTACAAATTTCAAAGACGGATATGGGATAGCTCATCAATAACTACTATCCTCTTATAATTACAAACTCCGAAACGTGGGCTGTTGCTAATTTCGTTCTCAAATTGTCTTCAATCATTACATCTGATTGTTTCAATCGAAGTTACCCGTAATAACTCAGTGTAATTCATATCTGTAATGGGCCCATTCAGAACCCACTGCCGTGGTTAGATAATTAAATTATCATAATATGTATTTTATTCATAAAAACAATCGCACTCACAATCAGTGACCTGACCAAAAAAAGTTACAATTTATTTTAGCGACAAGAAAAAATCATGAATAATTTCGTCAAGCTCTGGCTGTCAACTACATTTGAAGTGAATATAAAGGCTTATTTTTTCTTTCAAATCATCATTAAATGTAGTGTGGCAGTTAAAGGCGTATCTATGTTCGCATTAAAACTAAGATACTAGATTTTTAAGTAACTTGCATTTTGCTGGTGACAAAAACTCAATAAAAACGAGACCTTGAAGATGTTAGTTGAGTAATTTGCTAGTAGGTATGTTGAATAGTGTTCGACCTGAGTATATTAATTGCCGTCTAGACACTAAGGCCGTCAATCAAGCATTAGATTTAGCTCTTCCGGTTAGTGACGCAACTGCTTTAGCCACGTCTGCTAGATATTTGAGATTTTTTAGACTACTTAGGACATGCGTTACTTTACTCGTATGAATTTTTTGAATGAAACTTATTGTCACGTTACTGGTTTGATTCTTATTACCTAGTTAGTAATTATTATTTCCTCATTTCGTAATCTCATTATTTTAAACCGACTGCAATAAAAGGGTTCAATGTTTTTTTTACTTTTGCTACCTCATTACTTTTGACTGGGTTAATCGATTTCGATGATTCTTTTGTATTCGAAAGCTGACGCTTCCCGTGTGTTTCCATTTCGATCTAGTCCAGTCCTGTTTATGGCATCCATGAGAAAACCATATCAGTCTTAAATTTTTAATTGGAAAGGATGTATTCAACAGTAGTTTAATGAGAGTTTAAGCACTGAAGTCGGTTTTTTGTTAATTAATTAACGTATATTATGTATTTTGCGATACAATTAGTTGTTAGTTTGTCAGGTTTTCCTTAACGTGTTTCTCTACGACAGAATCTAATTGTTTATTAAGCTTGTAATTAATACAGCCATTGCTTATAAATATAACGCCAGTAGAATTAAATGCGTTTTTGCGATCAGGACCCGCGAGCTGCTCGTGGCAGCGTTTAGCAAGAAACCTGATCAACCACATGAACGACAATTTTCGCATTCGCTCGGCAGATATTTCATAATGATAACTGGAGTTTGTTAATTTCTGGTTAACGTTACTGTTGCCAATAATAATTAATTAAAAGTGATAGTAATCGATATGAGAAATTAATAATTACTAATGACAGATATGTTCTTGTGGCTCCAATAAACTCCTTTGAATGACATTCACATATAGATAAAGATTCAAATGATTTATTTAATACATATAGGCTTAACTTTAGCCATTTATGAATATAGTCGAACCTGGGTAAGATCCTGTCATTTAGCCCTTCTAACTTTGAGACTCGGGTTTGTGAGAAACCTTTATAATAGAAAACGAGATCTCGGTCCCTTGAGCTCTAACTTAACCAGGTTTGTCTGTAGTCGGAAGAACATTAATCTTTTTATTTATTTGTGTTATTATTAACTACTTTAGAATGACTTGAGAACTAAAGGTGATGAAATGTTCATTAATTGATCTATTTTTCTTGAGACTTGAATGTATAGAGTGTAGATGCATATTAAGTAGCTATTTCCATAGAATATCACAAATTTTCATAGATTCTAATTAATGATGAAATTCACAAATTTTCATACATCTTTGCAGGTACTTATGAAAGGTACAAGTCAGTAGTATCTATAGGCTTCGCTATCGTGTTATCAAATAAAAACGCCACATCAAATATTATATTAAACTATTTTCTTTTATCGTCCCGGCTCGGAAACCCCGATGTTAACGGGCTGCCCCAATTCGGGCACCGAAATAACCCGCACGGTGTCCCAGTTCTGTGTCCCGCTCGTGTAAGGTTCGCCCGGTTTTTTACCGTCGCGCCCGGATTTTAACCCCGAGTGACTGACCGCGTGGTATTCGCCTCGAGTTTTTGTACGGGATCCGGGAACTGACTTTAGGCCCGATTACTTCAACAAACTTTATCGGACACGTGACCGTTAAACATGGCGCTTTTTCTTTGACAATTTGTTTTCCTTCTATAGTTAGCGTCTTACCTAGCGTTCTCTTGTCTGTTTAAGTTAATTAAAGCACCGGGGCTTTAACGCTCCATTATACGGTGCGATTTTCTTGAACAAACATGTACGGCGATGATATCAAATGTCGATTAACTTGTTTTGTTTTTCAAATTTTCTCCAGGTTCACGCATATTTTTCTAACCTGCTTGGAAGAGCATTCATTTAACAACCCTCTTTGAGATACTTTCGAGCGGCGTGCAAAAGGAGCAAAAAATGGTCAAATCTGTGGGTCAAATATCCTTTTTTCTAAAACAACTACTCTTTAATGTTGTTCGTTGTTTGTCTTTGGGTTAAGAAAATATTATGAAACTTACTATGTACCACAACTAGTCAGTGATTGACTAATGTATGTGTGCCTCGGCTTCGCATCGGCTATTTACACTTTCATCCATCAATGCGTGGCTGGCCTTTGCAGTAACTTTTTATATTACTTGCGTATTCTGAACTTTGTTCCATGTTTCTTTCACAAGGTTCCATCGCATTGTCAGCGTAATTTAGAAAATGAGTAGTGTAGTGGAGCTGCAGATAACTAGTGTGCGTGTATGTTTTATCATAGAGGTCAGTGGAACTCGCTTACAAAATAAACACTCGGACGGTTGGTACCAACAATCTTTATCGGGTGATTATCAGTTACTAGCCAAGTTTGTACAGGAATTCACCTTATGTCATACATATAGCTCACGCT
This sequence comes from Coenonympha arcania, assembly GCA_036785405.1. Classification (NCBI taxonomy): domain Eukaryota; kingdom Metazoa; phylum Arthropoda; class Insecta; order Lepidoptera; family Nymphalidae; genus Coenonympha; species Coenonympha arcania. Next base: position 7,034,846 of record CM072058.1, on the reverse strand, counting down.
ATGGTTCTGGAATCTTTCTTGCTTCTTCTGCTTGAATTTTTCTCGCTTCTAATAAGGTAATAAGAACTACACCGATCATATGTGTCGCTGAAATATGGAACTGAGTGAATGTTTGTGATGGGCTGAGGAGTGAGGACAAGAGAAAAATTTGATTTAAAAGAATATGTAGAGAGAGAGGTGGAAAAAACAAATTCTTTGATTTGGATTTCCAGAGCTTTTGTATGAGTGGCAGAGGACAATCGCGTCCCGAAGGAAAGCCATGAATTAAATCTGTCAAGTTTAAAATGAAGAACCTCGAGACAGCAACTACCAATGTTTTATTGAAATAGTTATGGATGTGGGAATTACCAATTTAGAAAGCTATCATGTGGCTATCATATTCAGATAGTTTGGGCAGTGTCAAAAATGTTCGTTTGACTTTTAAATTAAAACAAAATTCTACGAACGAACATGACACGTGAAATATATTTGGCAACGGAACAGTTAGCTCTAACAGTGCTGTTATTCTCCTATTAGGTACTCGTACGTAGTGGCTAGACACTTCGACAGTCGAAATTCGTCATCGTGCCGCGTCCCGGTTCCCGGAGCGGGTCCGTTATCTTACAAACGTATGGGTGTACTGTGTATGGTAGCCAAATATCAGCGACGGGCCGGGTGAACGACCGCACACTAGGCACCTGCAATCGTGTATCTGTTGACACAAGCAAAGAACACCCGACTTGACGCCTAAAGTGATAATAAATGTCGGCGCAATACACTTGAGATTTAGAATTAAGTTTGTTCGCGTGATAGGTAGTAGGTATACCTACTAAGTATACGTTGTCGAGAGGACAACCGGTTTTGATCGAATACAAAATCGAGGAGGAAATTAACGCGCATTTACGTCATTGGACGTTGGACTCGTGAAGTTTATTGATACTAATGAAGAAATGATCGCAGATTTTTTGGGTTTGGGAGTTTATACTAAACGCGAAACTTCTAAGAACTGTAAATAACGACAAGTAACTAAAACCCAGTATCTAGTTTTATTCTAATGAACGCAATCTTCAAACGTATCATAATCCCAAGGAATACATAAAAGCTGTAGTAAAATGTAGAGAAGTTTTACGTGTACAGACTCAAAATTCGGACGCTTAGGAACGAAACCAACAAAAATGGCGTTTCTATTTTGTTATGCAATTCTTGATTACGTTTGTCGTTTATAATTTGGGGCATTGATAACTAAGTATAACGTAAAAGAGACAAAATTGAACGTGTCCTTTTTTGATAGTGTCGTGTGATGAAGGTATAATTAAAGAAGGACTGTAGAAAACTAAAATTATGAATTCTGGTGGTTGTGGTATTGTGATACAATTCAGATATTCGAAATAGGTGCCTTTTAACTCACATTTTTTTTTTTTGGTTTATTGACTTTTATTGAGTTGTCGATGATGATAACGAGTGTGATTAAAATCATATTTCAATTAATTACAAACAATTCCGCAAAGCTGATATTTAACACTATTTCATCATTTTAAATCAAAGTTACAGGACTGTCAGTAAACTTAAAGTTATAAACAAAACATGATAGTCCATTGAAATGTTACATTTTTTAGGCCTAACCTTGCGTTTTTTAGAGGACGCAATTTTATTTTTTTGATGTGTAGGGGGGGTCAGTGTAAAGCTAAAACCAAGTTTGTGGGGTCGCCACCCTTGTCCCTCGGCCGCCATCTTGAAAATAGGGGTTGATATGGTTTTTACAATATATCTCTTGAACTATTTGTTTGATAAAAAAAAAATTTGAACATTTTTTGTTACAAATTAAATTCTCTACAATTTTGGTCTTGTAAATTTTTGTCGTAGAACTATAAATAAAAAAGTTATAAGTGAAAATATTCAGAAATTCGAGAATTTTTTTTTTGATATAACTTTTTTTTAATCATTTTACGAAAAAATGATATCAGACCATTTTTGTAGATCGTTTTTTGAGGAACAACTTTTATTCACAACATTTTTTCATTAAGTCAATAGCTAAGGTTTTACAGCGCTCCGAAGTGAGTACTACTTTTCAGTACTCTAAACAATACCTATATTATACGTGTACGTACTAATAATGTGTCAGTCAATAATGTGTCAGTTGTTTTTTTTTATTTTTTTGTTATTATAATTTTTTTAATTATAAATTTTGCAATATTATTAATAATTAATTATTGACTTTTCCACTCCCTTACAGGATTTTACAATTATTGATTTTTAAAATAATTTTAATTCTGATGGCCGTTACCGAGAATCCTGTTCAGGTAGAAAATACCCAAGTGACCATGAGGAAACAAAAGAACAGCTGCCTGCTATTATTTTTATATTATTATTATTATTCCTAACCTCTCTTATTGTAAGAATAGCTAATAATATTGTTTTGAAGTTGTCGCTCAACTTCTTAACATTTTCACTTATAACTTTTTTATTTATAGTTTTACGACAAAAAGTTACTGAACCAAAGTTGTAGAAAATTTAATTTGCAACAAAAACTGTTAACAATTTTTTGAAATCAAATAAATAGTTTAAGAGATATATCGTAAAAACCATTTCAACCCCTATTTTCAAGATGGCGGCCGTGGGACAAGGGTGGCAACCCCACAAACTTGGTTTTAGCTTTACACTAACCCCCCCTACACATCAAAAAAATAAAATTGCGTCCTCTAAAAAACGCAACCCCAAATGTAACTTTTCAATGGACTATGAAGAGATCAAATGAGTAACGCAGCTAAAGCCGTTCGAATTGACAGTTTTTCAATTTAAAATAGTTATTATCGATTTAAAGTTTTATCAAGTATCAGGTTTCAAGAAGCAGAAGAATTTACTCGCGACTAATGATACTCGTGTGCAAAACGAGGGCGGTAATGCAGCTAATAAAGCCTTCAGAATGACCGTAGCTTAGCTCACAGTTTTTCAGTTCAAAATAGATATTATTGCTTAAAATTTTTATCAAGTATCAAATTTCAAGAAGCAGACGAATTTACTCGTGACCAATGATCCCTATATGCAAAACGAGGGCACAACCTTGCCCTGATTCTAAAAATTGGCACATTTTTTTTCTATTCTTTGAATCACGGCCAACGTATTAACTAATTCTAGCCGGTCACAGATACTTCACGGCTTCTCGCTTGTCACAAATATGCCTCCTGATGTAAAGTATGATTTACGAAAAACGTTCAATTTAATAGGTGACCGTTAGCAACTACAAAAAGTTTAGTTGCAAAATTTAAGTGTTCTTTAGCGAACGAAAGATGAATTATTCATGTAAATTTAAAAATTTCATCAGTTTCTTGCTTAAATCTTTAACTGATGCAGACATATTTTGGTTCATATTTGCATGCTGATTATGAGTTATGAAAAAGTCAAAAAGATTTGTAGAAAAGTTGTCAAAAATCTCTCTTGTCATGGTGAAATAATGATAAAGCGTTTTTGTTGGATAATTTTATGGATTTCATACGGGTAGAGTAGGTGGGTTAACTGAAAAACAATTATTGAAATGAAAAAATAATCTGTTATTGGCCATAACTTTAAGGTATTATATAAGGTATAAATTATTACTTTCTGTAACGCTGTAGATTTTCTGTAAGAATAATAAATAAATAAATAAAAAAAAAAGATTTATGATAGTGATATTTCTAAAATATTTTAGATATAAATCCAAGCTTGCTAGATAAAATCTTCTTTCAGAACGAAGATTTGAGAGGGAAGAAACTTTTGCTACTTTCCTCTGCATTACAAGAAACAAAATGACTTCAGCTTCTTTTTACTTTAATCACAACTGATGAAAAGTTTTGATGGAGGGTATGTGAGGCCTAATATAAGAGATAAATAGATTTTCCACTTGTAGAGAGGTTTTGGCCCAACAGTGGACTATAATGGAAGGATGACGATGAAGGTAAATGATGGTACAAAAAGAAACGTTCCAAAATCTTTCACTCATAAATTTCAGAAATCCTACTACATATAATTATTCAAAATATTGGCAGTTATAAGTAGAGATGCCACGAATATTCGGCTACTATTCGGTATTCGGCCTATTCGGCCACTTTTTTTGGTATTCGGTATTCGGCCGAATAGTACTAATTATTCGGCCGAATACCGAATACCAAATTGTGGACAAAAAAGACACATCATATTACTCAAGATTTGTATTTATTGCCAAATTACAATATTTTAATAAGTAAAATTAATCAGCGGTAAGTTGTGATGGATAAAAACAAGCTTTTCAGCATTTGATGGTAGCAAACGATTACGCTTTTCATAGTAAATGATACCAGCTTCAGAAAACAACATCTCCTATACACGCTACTCCCGGGAGAAGAAAGATAAACTTTAGCAAATTTTGAAAGGTTTGAGTATTGCTTTTTATTTTGCTGACCACCACTTGTAAGGATTAGCTTTCCTATCTAGGCGAGTAGTTTTCAAATAAAAATCTATCTCATTTGCCACAGTATTCTTCTCCATGTTCTCCTCATTATTATACTATTTCGCATATTATCAGTAGCGACTTCCTCAAAGCAGTTCCAGAAACTGTCGTGTATTTCAAATGTCTTATCATTTTCATTCAAGTTTCTTTTCTTATGAAGAGGAGAAGAATCTTCATCAGTACTACTAGATTCATCATCATCGACAAGCATGTACCTACTTAATGCCGAATGTTCGGCGGCCGAATATTCGGCGCTTCGGCCGATAGCGTTGCCGAACATTCGGTATTCGGTATTCGGCTAAATCACTATTCGTGGCAACTCTATAACCACCTTCGGGAAGAAGGGTTTCGTATGCATTGAATTTTAAAAGATGCCTCAGGGTTAATATGCTTATTTCTTACTGTACACGTTATGTTTAAAGACGATAAATAAATTATTGGTCCAAAGCCAATGGTTATATCATTGCATACATTATAATTTACCAGTTGTTTATGCGAGAAAACAGCAATTGAGCTCGTTGCGGGTCCGTCAATGGTGTACAAGTACGAAGTCGTCACGCCCAGCTACATTCCATAGAAACTGTATTGACGATGCGTTGCGACACTGAGAAAATACTTTTTAAATTTACTACCTACTGGCAGCAATTGCCGCTTTTTCGTCTATATTTTTCTTACACATCTTTTTTAAATGACCGTAATGTTTGCAGAAGCAGCACATTTTTGTCGACGTTCCTTCCTTTTGTGATTTTTATTTAGTTGTGATACAAGTACATAAATATCACTTTACTTTATGTAATTTGGTAGAGTCAACGTATTCTATGAAGTATAGCGTTTGCGATTTGGTATTAGGTGTTACTTGATATTCGTCTGGATTACTTTTCTCTTCAAAAACAACAGTTTTAATTAGACAGTAAAGTCCATCAAACACAGTGTTTGTATTATATTCGAACAATATAATATTATTATACTAATCAAAGTCAATTTTGATAAAGTAGGTAAGTACAAAATTATCTCTTCATTTGTGGAAAAATTTTGAACTTACTTTTACGCAGTAACAAACCAAAAGCTTTTTATTATACTTTAAAACATTTTGACTATATAGAATTACACAAAATACTTATTGCGGTAGTGAGACATCTTAATATTAAATTACCTATTCAAACACAAACTGGTGAAAGTATCGTTAGCTAAGACGAGCGTGAAGCCACATAATATGAAAATGAATATACTCGTAGGTACGAATAGTGAATACATATGAAAGTAAAAGCCTAAATATTTGCGTAGCTGATTTAGAACAACACAGTGAGAACATTTAATTTACCACAAAAGGCAATTTTTTTTTTAAATTTGTTTACTTGTTTCCTACTTTACAATTCAATAGTAAAGTCACCTGACTTAAATTGCAGCTGCTTTATGTTAGACATTAAATGAAATCATATAAAATTCTGTAAGAATTTTTGGGAACTAGCAAACTAATCATATGCTTGTGCTTTTACTACTTGCCTTTATATGGATTAGCGTTTTCGAATATATATAAAAATTCGGAATAAACATTGAAATAGAAATTATTTTATTTATTATGTTCGTATTGTTGTCATAGAAGTATTCGTTATTTGCTTTAACCGTAATAGTGATGAAAAAAAAGACTTTCAAATGTTTAAGTCTCATCTCTAGACCATATTTAAATTTTGTAGACTTTGAAAGAAATTGCGTTGAAAAGTCAGTTCCAACTAAGGAATGTCGGAAATAAAAGTAAATGCCCGTTATGAAGGCATTATTTCTAATACATGTTTATTGGACTTGAAGGAATATCTAATTCAATTTGCGCAGCTAACGTTAAGCTGTTTAAAGTGCATGTTGTTGACCTGACTCAGCTACGAACTAACTATCGAATAAGTGGCTTTGAAGGTAATTTCTATAAATGTACCAGTAGGTATCTAGCAAGAAAATAGTGTTAAAAGTATGTGGGTTCCTCATGTCCAAAGTGAAGCAACATCGGCATTTTTATAACTCCATTCCGTAAACGTAGGTATCGAGTATGCATAAATAAGGTTATGCAAATTAGCAGAAATAATGTGGATGGCAAAATCCACAAGAAGTGTCTGCTTAAATTGCAGGTTGGGTATTATTGAATGGGTTTACACAATGTTATAACTACTGAAATTTATACACGTTCTATTGCGATACTACTTTCTTAAGCAATGAAAGCGAACAGACACAAATAAGTAGAACATAACTATTTATCGTTAGCTGGGTCTCTAGTCCCAATTAAACGGCAAATTAATGCTGCAGCGACGTTATCAGTGCCGCTTATGACAGACAATTCAAATAGGTTATCCAATGTTCACTGTGTTGGTACTCACAAACTTGTAACTACATAGGTACGAGTATCTAATTCAGGTCCATTATCACAAGCAAGACACGAATGTAGAGTTTAGGAGGGACAAAGTGGAGCATCAGAGATCACAGCTCAACCTTTAATAATAATTGGACGTTACACAAGCAATGAGCTAAAATACATCCATCAAATGTCACGGCATATAGTTAGCCGCCTCGTGGACTGTGACGAAATGCTAATGTTTTGTGGGACAGTCACAGTTCACAACAGCTGAGCGGGCGCATGTGGGCACCGGGCACTGCCGCTCCACGCGGTGCGGCCCGCGGCCTCCTCTGACCGAACGACACTTTCATACTTGCAGGCTATAAATATTCAGCGACCGCTCTGCCAGCCAGCGCTCTCACCGCACCGGCTAGCGGCTCCCCTGAACGAACGATACCAACCTAGATACAGTTTGGGCTCAATTTTGACGATCCGCTCTCGCACCCCACCAGAAAAACAGGACTGGCCGTTTCGCGCGTTCACTCGCGCCTGTGTCTCATGTATCCATCACTGCACATCCGCACCAAGGGATCACGATTTCACTGTCACAGCGGGCGGCGCCAGGTCCGCCGGAGTCACAGCATGCACCAGCACTTCGCGACCGCTGCGACGGAGCACGCGGGGGCCGACTGTCGGGTGTCGGTGTTGCGCCGCGAGGAGAAATCGCCGAGAACCGAAACCGCGCCGCGAGGTCGAAGCGACCTCCACGCTCGAGAGCGTGAGAGCCGGCGAAGCCTGAGCGATGGCAGGTGTGCGGGTGGGAGTGCAGCGACAGTGCGCGGAGAGCTGGACGAGACGACGCGCGTGACTCGCTGCCGCCGACTGACGGGCGCGCCGCGGCGAGGCTCGCTTCACCACCACACGCGCACTCGCGCACTCTCCTCGCGCCTCGCGGGCCGCGGCTCGGAGGCGCGGAGCCTCGCCGCCCGCCCGTCTCCGCCGCACGCCGCCGCGCCGCCGGGCGCTACGGTCGCGCCGCTCGACGCATTACCGATAAAAATATTTTAAAATTTCATTCCAATTTGACTTTAAAATCCCGATGTCCGTCGAAGCGACGCCGACCAATAGATTGAATATTTACCGAAACCAGGTGACGTGCGACATCTCGTTATAAAGATTCGTGATTCGTGAAGATAGAGATTCGTGATTCGCCCAGTGAATGAAAAGCGCGTGTGGAAAACGGCGCATGCGCTTTCCACGCTCCCCATGGCGCCTACTCTCCTAGGCTCCCCAAGTTTTAGTTTCAAGAACAATCTTTCAAAAATTAATTCTAGTAAAACATTCGAAGCTCTAATTACAGACTTTTTAGAACGAGTTGAAAGTACCAAAAAAAAAGATATTCCTAAGTGCATCTAATTTTCATTTCAAAGAAAAAACAAAGTAACTAGCAATGAATGCACGCGCGGAGGCAGAGTAAGGTCATCGGAATGCCTTAGGTGCGATGCTACAAATTGCGCAAATAGATGTTCCATTGAACTCGTTTAATAATAGCGGGCGTAGTGCGGGCGTCCGCGCCGACACTCGACAGCTAGCCCGTAGTCGCCTGCTCGTATCCACTCGACTATAATGCGAAACACGCCCAAGGTTGTCAGACCACGTACGACGGCGTCACGCACTGCGCTCACTAAAATCTCACTAGAATCTTGAATGAGATAATTTGATCACGTCATCAACTATTGAAATTGCATTGCTCAACCCGCGCACAGACTCTTTGATGTTTGCGCTAAGAAAGCTCTTATCAACGAGATGTTACACGAAGATGAGGATAATGACAACAAAACAGAATAGGGCTCCAATAATATGTAAATTACTGAAGCAGTATTTATTCCTACAACGAGATGAGAAAAATAAAATACGAAAGCATGTACGCGTCCTTACCAGATATTTTTGTGGTAAATTCTAAAATCTACAAGATAAATGAACATAATTTCCTGAAGAAAGACCAAATGATGATTTCTACTCCAAAATGGACCTTGGCCGCACGAGCCACATTTTATCATCAAACATCGTATCCATATTTCTTTCGAGATCAAAAACAGTTGCCGACTATAATTGACAAAGAACATTCGTCTCAAGAATTTGAAAATTCTTGTAAAGTGCTTCGAGTTGCAAAAATACGCCTTTATTTTTGGATTATAGTAGTTGGAGTGACATTGAAATGACGTAGGAAGAGAGATGCGGAGAGCCGCGGGCGTCATGCAGCACGCCACATCAACTCGGGAAACAACAAAGTTTTTTCTGTCTTGTGACTGTGATTCTTAATTAACAAAACGTCCGAACCGGTCCAAACAGTCAAGTAGTCTTTGCCAAATTGACGTAAATACGACAACTTTTCGTGATGAGTCTATAGTTTGACCCAACCGAAAGCAAATAGGTACAGTTATTTTTGGAATACTCTTTGGGAACCATGTATATTTTTGGGATAATAAGTAGCAATTTTGCAAGCTGAGCATAGAACTTAGCATGTTGTGGTTACCTTAAAATGGGTTTACATACCCTTAGAATGCATTGCAAATTTTGAATGTAATTATTTTAAGAATCATTGTAAACCTGCTGGTTAACCCAAATAAATAAAATAAAAAGCATATAGTAAATCCATGTGTCGTGGTGTTAAATTTTATACTGCATGTATAAAATTTAACACCACGACCTTGGGTAGATATTGAGTTTAGTAAAATCCTTTCTTAGTGCACCCCTAGACCTCAATACGTATGTGCAGGAGTTTCTAGTCCCAGCAGTTATGACTTTGATATTATGTAGTCAGTCAGTTTCTTCTTTTGTAAATTTAAAGATAACATATAATTAATTAATACTACTAAACTGCTCTCACTTTTGCACGTGTTGCAGATTGTTTCTGGAGAAGTTACTGCAATTATTCTAAAAGGGGACACAACGGGACTAGCTGTCATCCAAACAACGTCGCGTTTGTTCCTCCGAGGTGGTCGCCCGGGATGCCAATCGGCACTTCCGCCGGCGCCCGGATCACTGCCAGAAACACTTAGGGGAAAAGCCAGGCGAACATTGAAGACTCCAAATGACGCGATAAAAATTGGAATTTTTAAAACGCTCTCTTGTCCATTTTGCTTACGTTCGTAACTTTGTCCCTTGAAAATGACGTATAATAATCGATCCGAAGCAGATGTTATTATTATAGCTCTATATGTGGAGGAAAAATACTACTGAAGATGATCAAGAAAATATTCTTAATGCTGTAAATGTTAAAGTATGGATGGCATTTATGAATTTTAATTCCAAAATTATCTCGAGGGATCTTGAAAAAGCGAACGATAATTTATAAAACCTGACTCTACATAATATGTGAAACATGTTATTTTTAGAGGCATGCCATTTCAAACCACAAAATGACAAAACATAATTAATTATTATGCTAAAATAAGGGTTAATGCGTGCAAAATATGCAGCTGCGAACGCGTGCGCATGGCGTAAAGTTTCAACTTCCAAGTCGTCTAATTAACGTCAATCGTCATACGCTGGTGGCTGGAAAAACGTGGACATTTTATGTTCTCTTTCTTTAACGAGCATGAAATGGTTTGGATGTCTTGCACATTTATTAAATGCACTGTTTGTGTACTGTCGGCATCAAGTAAAATAATTAGATCATCAATTCTCTACACACGTTTTATTTAACAGTGCAATCTATCATCACATAATTTAAAATGTAATGAAACTGTATCAAATTAGCAGTTTTGCCTATAACATTTTGAAGCTTTAATTTTGGAAAAAGAAAGTAGATTTTTCTTAGACTTAAAGTCTAAACCAACTATGATCGGAGAAAAAAATAAGACCTAAATAAAGGGAGGCTTAATCGACAATGATACAGCTATTGTACCTAACTACCTACTCAGCTGTGAGTATTATAAGCTCATAGGATGATTATTTGCTATTTTCCTTAATTATTATGAAAAAGTTGCTTTCTAATGGCTTTGTTTCTTGCAACCTAAAAAGGAGAAGAAAAGGTATGGGTGTGGTCCCGCGTAGATAACTTTAGTCTTGCAGTTGAATGGGCCCACACGACGCACCGGTTTATTATGGGGCTTCAGCAACGTGAAAGTCCGCCGACGGGACAAAGGGCCTGATGGGCATGAAAACTTCTAAAGCCGGACAATGCAACATAAACGTTTAGATCTTTTTGTAGGCAGTACGCAAAGCATTTTCGCATTCTGCGAGCGCTTAACCGCGACAACAAACAGTCATAACTGACTACAAACAAGCTTTTACCAGCTCGAAACATCTGAATAAGTCAACGTAATAGTCAATTTTCGTCTACTTTGTGTTCGGACTTAGAGGAAATCTTTTATTTACTCTTCAAAATTCAACCTACAATCGGCATATTGACAGGCTTTATACGAATTATATTATCAAGCTTCTTCGGTCGTTGACCGTCGCAAGATTCCGAATAATTATTTTGATATTTTATAAAGTGATCATTAAGTACCTTTTTGGGATTGAGTTATAAATACTAAACTCTAAATTAATCCGATAAACGCAACGATTTTCATTATAATTAAAGTTTACATATATGGCGTTTGGACATGCATAATGCAATATATTTGAAGGGTTTGGTGAGAATCGAGATTCGATCTTCTAAACAATTCTCTTAGTATGGAATAATTGCAAGTTAACAAAACTAAAATATAAAATTAATAAGAAATCATCAGAGTAAATTACACTTAGGGCCTGTTTCCCAATCGCCAGGTAAACTTTATCTAAGGAATAAACTTGATATTTTGACAGATTCCCAATAAAAAATTGTCACAACATCATATATATTCGCTAGATAAAGTTTATCTGGTGATTGTGAAAACAGGCATTAATAAACTTACAAAGAGCAAAACTATGAAAAAATCGTCTTCTAGTACCTATGTGACTCTACTCATACTCGTAAAATTAAACAGATAAAATTCTATAAAAAATAATGCTTTATTTTTTATAGAAATTCTATAAAAAATAATGCTTTATTTTTTATAGAATTTTATCTGTTTAAACGATCGAGATCATTTGAAAACAGGCAAAGATCAAACGAATACATATTTGAAATTGGAAAACGCTGGAAAGAGAACGGAAGTAAGTATTTAAGTTACTTCAATAACGCACCTCTTTTCAACAGGACGGCGAATAACTTTATCCTTCACCTAAAGAACCATCATGTTCTAAAAATGAAGAAGTTTGTAAACCGTTCGTTCTGAACGTTTTATTTTTCTGGCTACCGTCTCTTTTTGCTTGCAGCGCTTAGCAATTAACACCTCCAGAGGTCACGGCGGCCTTGCCTTTACAGTCAACACTCAACCCTCACCTACGTCACTCCCACGCACCACCCAAGCCAAATTGTTAAACTCAATCAAATAAATCAATACGCATAAATAAAAACGCACCTCCGTTTGTATAATTACAAAGGTGTTTGATTTATGCCTCTATATTTATTTAGCAGCGGGTGTTGTAATGCTGAAACGATCTTCTTTTTTGTACGAAGCGATTATTATATGATCATGACTTTAATTTGCATATAAAGACTTAGCCATATTTGAGACACTCGTGTGATTATTCTCTTTTTGAAGATCTTTATTGTTTTCTGCCACGTTTCCTGTACCTTTATCTGAATAGAGAATATTATAGATATAATTTATAACAGTCAAATTGATATTATGTATAACTGTTGTCATGTTACATATCGATTTTTCAGCATCATTCCCATGTTTGTTTTAAGATGTGTAACATATTAATATTATCTAGCCATGCTGACTTTTCATATGAGTCTGTATAGTAGTGGCAGTACGAAATATAAAACTGTCGATGGAATCTCAATATTATTTACTTGATCATTAAAGTTATCTCATTTATTGTAGTCACCGATCGATGTATTCATGTATTTAATAACAGGTACATTGATCATGAACTTGTTTGGCGTTACTGTGAATTTGTGCTCGCTGTATTTCGCAGAGCAATTCGTTAAATAAGATCAATTTATATTTTAAACGTGAACCTCTTGAGACTATTGAGATATTCTGCATTCAGAAAAACAGATGTTTGTGTGTAACATATCTTTGTGTGTACTTATTAAATGTTATTGTGACAAATCAATTTTTATTTAAACAAAAAGTGACTCAATCAATAGTTAATTATATTCAGTTGAATGATGAATCTAATTGAAATGGTTGTGGTGCGCGGCACTCATATCTGTTGCGGGCGCATACAAGTAGGATTTCCTTTTTAGACCATTCCTACTCGTCCAATGGGTCAGTGTGCGAGGGAGATTCTAGCGCTTCCTATCGCTTGTGTCTCTATTCAGTTTGTCTATAACTCTATACATTAATGTTATTTGCTTTTGCTTTATGTCTATTTATATCCTCTCTCTTAATACATACAACTACAGGGTTACTTTAAGGATTGACCACGTCGCATTTTTTTTTGTACACAATAGGGTTTTTTAGTGAAATCAAAATATTGATTTTTTGAACTCATTTTTGAAACGATATCCAATAATAATTAAAATGAAATCGAGTAAATAATGATAAAGTGACGACCGAATGGCGTAGTGGTAGCGAACCTGCTGTCTGCGCTGGAGGTCGTGGGTTCGATTCCCACTACTGGTAAATGTTTGTGTGATGAGCATGAATATTTTCCAGTGTCTGGGTGTTTTTCAATATATTTTATTTATGTATATATATTTATCAGTTATCTAGTACCCATAACACAAGCTCTCGCTTACTTTGGGGCTAGATTGCGATGTGTAAAATGTCAAAAAGTAATAAGCAATTTAATGATCATGTAGAGATAGCTACATCGGATAGTGACGTCACTATCACTCATGCCATAGTATAACGTGGTAACTCTATACAAATTTTCGGTTTGCGAGAAAGGGACAGGAGAAAAATTAAAATTCTTGAAACTTTTGATTTCGTTGTCGGACAAGAAGTATATTTTCGATGTATGTTAGTATTTCTAACTTAGTTTACAATAAGGCAATAAAAAAATGGAGTTAATACCGTATTATACATCAAAAGTAAATTAAATGTAAGTGGTAAATGAACTGGTTCGGTATAGTGGCCTGACTTTGAATCGGCACATCACTGTTTTACAGACAGCTAATTTAAAAATAGCTGCCCAAAATAAAGGAGGGACTAATGTAACTAAATACAAAAATGTGTGTACTTCAAACAACCATCAAAAGTTTTCCAGGAAAAGATTAGTTTTATTGTATATCGCAAATCTGCTTCCGAACTCTGTTTTTGATTCTGCTGGATAAGTCTTTGAAACAAACTGAAAATGTCAGCTAGGTACTAATTAGAATAAGCTAGCGTTAAATCTAGATTAGGTACCGAATAACCTTAAATTGGTTGGAGAAGATATCCGTCTACAATACGACCCTTTTCATGAGCTGTATGAATTGGAATCTTTGAAATTCTTTGTTTCAAAACCAACTTCATTAAAATCGGTGATACGGTTCAATTCAATTGTATTCCGTTACCTTGTAAATAAACAATAACCTTTAAATTCGTAGCACAATATATTCGTGAACGGCCTATTTCATAAACGAATACATTAAGGGCTATTAACACAGTAAAGTCGGGCCTACCAAGAAAAGTGATTCACATTTTACTACATCGATTGCCATAGTTACCAAGTTTCTCTGCCAAATCGGCCATTTGCGTGTGCGTAAGCGAGACAACACACAAGTAGGTACTCCAACGTGACCTAGAGAGGTGAACAAACGTCTATAGTGAGTTCAACCTAAATTTTTGACCTGATTCGAAGTAAAACTCGATCGGCTAACGACCCTCACGTAATCTGATAGAAAAAACGACGCACGGAATGCAGTTCGACATCTTAGGCTTTCTTTTGAATCTGATCTCTGTGTTATAACGGGAACCTGTGCTCCGGAATCAAACAATGCGTTTGAGGGCCCGTTTCGGATGTATTAAAAGTTTTGAATTGATAATAATTCTTTCTTATTAGAAAATTATTAGTTCATTTACCTTTTGGCTAAGAAATATGATCCTAGTAAATCAAAAATAACCTAAATGTGCTAACATTGAAGACTCGTTCGAACGCTTGCAATGTGATAAACAATATGGAAATTAAAACTATCTGGTATCTAGTAAATAAAAATCGCCAGTAGGTTCATGATGAAACAAAAAGTGTCAAATAATTAATTTAATAGGCAAGAAGGGCGCGCTATGAGATTTTAAAGTGACCTGAGAATCTTAAGATTACAAACTGTAAAGACAATTACTTTTTTTAAATATGTATTTTGGGTTTTTAATTTATACAAGCATTCCCTCTTGACATATAAATACGATTGAAAAAATTCTCGATAGGAAGTTTTCCCAAAAATTGCTCCAAAATCAAATATCTGCATATTTAATTTTTTGTGTCGGAAATAATAGTTGCCAATTGAATAATTTTTCGACTGGCTTAGCTTTTTAGTAACTAGGAAAAGATCGGTTTTCGTACGTATTCGTAAGAGTGAAGAAAGCAACTGCTCGTGTCTATAATCAATATGCACGCTTAACAACAACGAATATTTTACGACTGGTTACAATCAAATTAGCATAGCGATTTTAAATACATCCGAACACTAAGTGGTGTATGAAACAAAGAGCTATTCATTCGTGATGCACTTGTGCGCAATGCACGATACGTATTTTATTAGCTGCCGGCCCGTTGTGCAGAACAAAATGATCTTTAATATCACTTTTCGTACGTAAGACATCGCAGAATTGTTCATACTTTATAGCATCCGGACAATGTTTCACTGCTCAGTGCGTGCGATTCAAGGATATTTATTTTTATACAGTAGTGGACTGATCTTTATAAAAAAAAAATTCAAAAGTCATTTACAATTTTTTTACATAGTCCCACACGTCCCGAAAGCAACTTTGTATTGAGAAGAACGGCTAAAAAACTCTGAATTTGCTCTTTAAAAAAATCAATATGCAATAACAATAGCCGTAGCTACGAAAATTTTTGTGATTTTTACGCCACAGTTATTACTTGTTGAAATTAACGTTGAATATTACATAATTTAAATGTCTATAAATTATGGCACGTATAACAACTGTCTAAGGAACTGGAGGGAGATGCACGTAACGTTTTCACACACTAAGTGATGTGAATCAACAAATAAAATAAAAAGTTAACACTTATAATATATATTTTTTTTTAATTGTAGATAGGCTTGCGCTTGACGACAATCATGCCTGATGGAAAGCAATGATGAGGTCTAGGATGGAGCGCGCTTGCCTAGAAAATGCCTATTCACTCTTCTCTTGAAGGCACCTAGATTGTACTTGGCTGGAAACACGGAGGCTGGAAGGGCGTTCCACACCTTAGCGGTTTATTACGAATAAATTACTAAATTTACGTGTAAAATTGAACGTAGGAAATATTATGATCCTTCAAACTTATTTCGTTTCACGATTCTCGATCATGTTGCGGTTTGAACTACATTCAATTTTACGCTCTTTTGTCAATAGTCGCAAAATTAATTTTTCAGTGTAGGCAAAAGGTGTTTTGGTTTCAATATGAAATGAAATGAAATGAAAAAAAGTTTATTGGTAATGCACATTAGGTACATATTAACAAGAGAGAAAAAATAAATAACAGGAAGAACAATGTGCACTCCCAAATGGGCCTCCACTCAGCATAAGCCTTGCTTTTTATGGCAAAGCGCTGGTCTTCCGTGAGGCCCACCTGAGACGTGGACGGCGACATGAAGATTACACAGAAAGAACATAACATAGCAAAAAAAGAAACAACACAAACAGAATTAAACAATTATTATCATATTAAACTACTAATAAATTATTATATATATATATATAATATAAAAATATAATAATATTATATAGGTATTTTAATTTTATATTAAATAGTAAAACATTATATACTTACATAAACACATACATATAGTATATTAGTTAAAACCAGCCCTGTAAAGTCCTTGAAATAATAATCGACTATGCGGTATTTATTTGTTTTAATAACAGATACTTTTTGAGATTTTTCTTAAAAGTGATTTTGGATTTCCTAATGTCACGCAGCGGCGGGGGTAAATCATTCCAACATTTACTAGCCGCGAACTTAAAACTGCCGCGAAAAGCAGCTCTAAAGTGACTAATATCGTTTGCTTATAATATTCGTAAATATCATACGACCTTTTTAAACATTTCACTTCACGAAATGTAGACGACGCGCTGTTGCCTGTTACGTGAATGGAACGATGAAGTGAAACTATTCTAAAATAAACTTATAGATAGGGTTTAGCTTTAGTAAAAAAAATAGAACGTTATATCATTAAACATCCTTATTTATTTTACTCATCTTATATGGTCTGAGATAGAGTTTTACACCTACAGCTAGAATCAATTTTCTACTCTTGAATAATCGATTTTCAACACTCAGGGGATAACTGATCATTAATTTTTTAGTCCCCCCTGCCAGTTATAAACGATTAAATAAAAACGCGTCTGCTATTTAATCGCTTTAGTTCTTGCTAGAGGTTAAACCAGACATCGTTACGCGAAGTGGCTTTATGGCGATGCAAAGATGCCGCTACCGTGCAGCGTTTCTGCAGATTATAATTTATGCGGCACTGTAAAACAATCTTATTTACGGCTAACATTAAATTTTTATTGTTTTTATGTGTCCCTAGTGCATGCTTGATGCATGGTTTTTGTGACATAACCGCAGTCCACAAATTCATTCATTTTTCGGAAATGTTTCAATATATGTTGAATGTTTTTTTTGTGTGTGGTTGTTTAAATTATGTTACTAATAAATAGTTACTTTCTCATCCATTAAATTTATTGGGGTTACTACCTTTAATAAAAACCCAGTGTGACTTTATCAAGAGCAGATCAATATTTTAAATTTTTTAAGAAACATACTCGTATTCAACTCGTATTGATGTAATTACATAAATCAGACAAGTATCTAAGTTTGGATAAAGCATTACAAGCCAGAAATAAAAAGAAGCCTATAAAGTATTTCTAGAATGACGTTAGAATATTTTTTTTGCAAATCTAATGCTAAAAATAATATTTCAAGAGCGATGTGCAATCGTTACCAATTTTATGAGAAATAAATTACGTACAGAAAAGTGCATATTTATAATGCGTCCCACATTACAATATAATTAATGGTTTGGTGAATCAGACTCTGATTTTAACAAATTTTTCAAACATAAAGGTATCCGTCGTAAAAGTATTAAATAAAGGTGTACAAAAAAAGTTACAAATTGAAAAAAAAAATCTGTTAGTATAAAAACTTAATGAGAATTTGCTTATTGAAAATTATGCCCCGTTTATATAAGCTTACAAGAACTGAACGTGAATTTTAAAATTACTCATCGATAAAGGATAGGAATATATTAAGGAGCTGATGCCGGCGAGGGTATCAATTTCTTAGAAATGGAGGCAATTTTATAAAATTATTACCCATAAACATCTAACGGAATCAATTTGCTACCTAATGAAAGAAGTACCGAAAGGGTGCAAGTTTCTATAGGGTTTATTTTTTGCAATACTTGGAAGAAAGACTACTAAATTTAAATCGCTGTCTGTCACAAAACATACTCAAATAGTAAGAGTATTATAATTATAAAAATTAACTCCCTGTTAGCGTACAGTTTTGTTGGAAAGTAATAGTACGCTATTATAATAGCAGATAGTGTAGGTGATTCAAAATAGGCAATAAAATTTTCATCTCACCCGCTCGGAAAGGAGATTTTTAATGCCCAAAATGCGGGCGGGAAATGCTATTATATTCCCTAGGGCGAGAAAGTAGTATAAAAATCCTTTCCCGCCCTAGGGCGAGAAAGTAGTATGAAAATCCTTTCCCGCCCTAGGGCCGCAAAGCATTTCTAAATTCGAACATGACGTAATCACGTATTGCGTCTATAATAAAGTCTAATGGTGGCACCACACATGGCTATTTGTATTTGTGATAGGATGATCGCGTATTTGCCAAAATTTTCGACCTCATGGAGCCAAATATGTTATTGGCTGTATCTGCCAAACAGGCAAATATGGCAATAATTTTGGCAAATATACTCTCCACACATGGAAGTTATTTGACAAATATAAAAAATAGGCAAATACAAATAGCCATGTGTGGTGCCACCATTAAACTGAAGACTTCTTTTTTTTTAAAATAATGTCAGTCGGTTAGTAACGAGGTTCGACCTTTGAGTTTGTATAGGTGTACATTACTTTTTGTTTTTACATTTTCTTAGAATATCAATAAAAATAATAACTCCTATTTTTTATTTTTTATTAATTATAAAGGAAATCTAATTAAATCCATGGTATTTATTTATTGTTTATCTAATTATTGTTATTTTTTTAATATTCTATTATCGTTGGTTCTTAGAAATTGATATTTCTGAACGCATCCAAAATACAAGTAGAAAAAAAAGTAACTCATTTTTTTTCTAATCGTGATAAATAATAATATTTTGTTTTTATTCATTACTGTTTTGTAATAAGATGAGTGATGATTTAAGGTGGATTTAATTAAGTGAGTGAAGTTATTGCAGAGTATTACTCAAGACAACATCTTACATACTAGCAATGCCGATCCAAGTGTTCTTCTAGTAATTTTCCTCGCTGTGGTGAGATGAAAAATTTTGTGTTATGTACGGCCGCAAATTTTTTTGGGTCTCGTGTCCTTTGAATGCCTCGCTATGCTCAGGATTCTATTCTTTGAACCCCTCGCTGCGCTCAGGGTTCAACCCTAGAATCCTTCGCCGCTCAGCATTCAAATTTGACACTCGGCCCAAAAATCCATTTTGCGCCCTTGCATAACAAATAACTATTCTTGAGAATATGAATTCTGCCATAAAAATATAATCGTTTTATAATAGAACTGAGCTCTTATGAAGTTGTAGAAGTAATACAGAGAGAGCCAATAATGAATCAAGTTATAAAGCGAGACTTTATAGAAAGTGCAAGCAGTCTACGAAGTTGCGACTGGGCCACTGTGCACATTGGAGTATCTTGAACAAATGACGTATCTCCAAAGCGTGACTCAGTTGAATAACAGACTTTATTAAAGGCGAAATTCGTTTCATTATCAAACAGCGAGAACATTAAACGAGTCGTTTTAATACCAATGATATAGAACTATTTATAGAAGAACTAGTAGCGAAACTTGTGGAGCAGGATAGCGAGCCTAATGAGAGGCAGCGCTGGATGTTGCCACATGTATCCAGTTTGAACGATGGCTTACACTTATCTGGTCACCTGGTGACCACAGAGCAGAACACAAAGGCAAGAATTAGTGATTTATTGTTGTGTCATTCACGATAAATTGGCTTCATGTCGTTGTTTAATCAAAACCTTCATTTTACACGAATTACTAATTTCTAGGTTTGCACACAAACATGGGAATGCTTGGATGTCATATTTTTCACAAGCGTAGAGTTTTTAATATTTGGTGCGATTTCTAAATATTTAAGCTTTTCTGAGAGTTTTTTACGATCTAGTATTCACATAACAAGCGTCAAACGTGGTTAACCAGAAAGAAATCACTTTACCTTTAGGTCTCTAGTTAATTACGTGCCCCTAAAAAATTACAAATAACTTAGTCAGCCGTTATTTATTTATTTATTTTATTTATATAACTATTGTCCTTCTAATTAAACGTGTGCACAAAATTTCAGTCCAATTGGTTGGAAGATTCAACCTGAACAAACATAGATTGCAAATTAAATAAAAGCTTGTTACTTACTTGTAAAAATTCCGGATATTCTTGTATAGAGGTTATAAAGATTTACACCTATTATTTATGAACGAAAACCAATTACTCGGACGTACCTATACGGGTGAATCTTCTACCATAATTATTTATTGGTCTACTAATATATCTAAGCGCAATTTCATGTTTGAAGCTAATATAAATCTCTGTTAGGTACGTAGACTGGACGGGAGCGGGCTGCAACTGATCAGTGCACCACAGTTCTGCATAGCTAATTGCACCACGTAATTGCCAATAAATGCACAAGTATGGGGTACCTTATTTACGTCCTATAAATTCTTCAAAATTTATTCCCACCTACCGACATCTCATTAGTAGTAAATTATGATAAGACAACTGTTCAAATAGGCAGGTCCGTATAACGCGGAAACTCGTTCAGAAAATGTTATAGTTTAGCAAAATATTACTTACCTATCAGACTTTCAAGGTAAACACTTGATTAAATCACCATTTTAATGTTTACAAAATATACAAAGATAATGAATTGGTACAATATACGAATGATAAATCTGGGTACGGTACATCCATTGCGTAGTTGTTGTTTTGAAGTTTTAGAGATAAAAAAATACTATAATTAATTATTATAGTTGCTCTTTTTATCGCACTTATGGGCTTGCCGAGCATAGACGCCGTCTACTTCGATCATTTATTGCTTCGCGTGCAGCGTAATATTTATTTCATAATAGCATTGTGTAGAACTAGACTACAAGAATAAGTCAGTGAAGGAACTAGACTACAAGAATAAGTCAGTTTTATCCAACAGGGAATGGCTGGACCTAGTTGTAACCGGCATGATGAAGGCTAGACCTAGTTTTACCCGAAAACAATCGGCTCGTACTAGGTTTAACCAAGAGTAAGTGGCTACACCTAGTTCTAACCGGCTAAAACTAGGTGCAGCCGCGCTTCGGGTTTTAGCCGTAACATATTATGCAACACATTTAATAGAAATCAATTTATTATTATTATTTGGCAAAAACTGGCGACATTTTTTTGCGCCGTCCGCCCTGTCCAGAGTAGATAGGATAGATAGCAGGGTAGCCTATACCATAGGCTTACTTTATGGAAGAAAATGTTATGCTCCCGCAAAACAGAATCAACGATGTGGCTGTAAAAAACCTCGAAAGAAATACTCTAAAGCCACAAATTCATCGACCGACCCACACGATGGAGGATCCTTGTAGTAGCATTTCGGCGAATCGAAGTCATGTTTAGCATAATAGGCGTTCGTACTCGTAACTCAAGGTTAGAGCCGCAGTCAGCGACCGCTGTAGGGCGAATATCCTGCTTATTCGAGTTATTCGCTACTCACGAGACCATAGCTGTAGCTTCCTTTCTTGCACGTGACTGAGTCGTCAAGTGCGCAAGTGCACATCACAGCTGTGGTGTACAAGTATCAACTACTCATTACAATGTAAAAGCGTCTCTACATTGTCGGCGACTTTAGACGATTACTGACGGTGTAGAGACTAGAGGGGTTCGAGTTTGACTCGCTTTATTCGTAACTGATCGTCTATAGCCGTCACTATCCCATCTTCACAGCTGTGGTGTACTAGTATCAACTATACATTACAATGTAGTAGCGTCTCTACATTGTCGGCAACTTTAGACCATTATACTGATGGTGTAGTGTAGAGAAATGTCACTGATCGTCTCTATAAACATCTCATGTACAGGAGAAAGAGACGGCTTTTCTATAATCGTCAGTGAAGACAGTCGCGGTTTTTGGGGCATGCATTATAGCCGTTGTGGTCGATTGTTGTGGTTGTGCAAAATCTCTAAGTTAAACTAATTATTTTCCATCGGGAGCAGTTTGAAACGGATAGCACTATTAGTTTAGAAATTTTGCACAACAGAATTGACCACATTGACATTGCACGTGCGTCAACATCATGTAGGTGCTTGCACGTTAATCTTGGCGATTACCACCGACGATAGATAATTATGCATGTATCTACTATGACTATCATTGCCAGTAGACAAGAGGAGCCAAGGCTAGACAGTAAAACGAACATATTAGTTCTGCAAATTCGAATACTGTTGCATATCATATTGGTGTCAACTGAGGTAATAAATATAGGTAACTGGTATTGTAATAGCGAAGGCTGAAGTAAATATGAATGGTCTAGCAACGCTTCAGTGACGCACCGGAATATTGTGATCTACGATGTAAACGAGGTCGAACGCCCGCACAGCTCAAGGCTACATGCCAGTACATAATTATGTTATAGTTCAACAAAAAGTTACGTTGAATGTGACGCTTCATTCAAGGCTTGAGGTTGTGCATTGTTTGGCAGTTCGATTTGGTTGACTTCATCTCTAATGTCAACAGCGAATAGGATAAGAACATCTGGGCCAATGCTTTAGGGAATATCATCAATCCTCCAAAATAATCATCAAGAGGGATTTTAAGCATTGAGTAAGTTACCTACTTTTTACGAACCGTACGTTGTTGTACGTCAAAAATAATGACGAAACACGACGTACCTATCATGACGTTCAAAACAATAAGATCTCACACCACCTCAAGGGCGTAAATGCTACATTTGGATAATGAACAAGAACACCTTTCTCTTGATAGTTTTTCTATAACATAGCTTTTATGAAACGAGGATACCTTGAACTAGGACATCCGCTTTGTTTGTTTGGGACTGTGGTTTAGGACTAGAAAACGTTGTTCTGTTGAGACTCTGCCTTGAAATATCAGCATAACATGTGAAGTTTATAAAAGTTATACTAAAAAGATTTACAAATTGAACACCAGAACTATTCTAATAGCACCAATTGAATGGTTAGAGACGTTATAGACAAAAGTACATTTTAAATTTTTAAATTCTAAATCCATTTATGCGAAATATTTTCCATCTTGATTATGAAATTTCAAAAGATAGGTACATGAAATATGAAATATTATGTACTTAATTCAGAGTGCAATAAGAACCACAGGTGTAAAATTGCTAGGTGTTGTTTCATTGTGCCCAGACATGATCAAAGAAACGCTTTGCGGACGTGAGTCGCTTGCAGTGGTACACGTATGCTATTTGCGTATGTACTTGAAACAAGCTATCATCGTCATACGATCTTTTACTTCACAGTTGACTACGCAGATAAATATTTTAACGTTTCAAATTTTTATCTTTAAAATCAGAATATATTTAATATTTATATGTACGACTTTCTGCACTTTCGACGGCCGATAAATGAAACAAATCTAAAATAGAATACTAAAAGCTTAAAAAGCGCTGCTTGAATCCCAGGATATTGGAAGTCGCTTGAGTGCCATAAAGACAGTGGAATGTATGGGACATCCTATTAGTAAAGACGGTTTTCGTATGCAAGTGTTCTACAAAAGTTTACTTTGTAGCAATTTAGTAAGTCAAGTGTCGACTGGCAATGTTTGGGTGCGGCGGACGGCTGCGAGTGACAATAACAAAATTGCACTCAATTTACTTATCCTTTTTTGTCGGTCGTCTTGTCAAAAAACAACTTAACAACAGCAGATTAGTTTAACCTGCAGCAGTCGAACTCACGATTAGCCGCAATGTTTGGGTGCGGTGGGCGATTGCTGGTGACAATTGCAACATCCGACGCGCCGTCTGCCGCGCCAATTGCGATTTGCGCCCGCGCCACAAACGGCATGAGCGACTGCACCCACAAAATAATCGCCTCGTAAAACTGCATCTATGACCTCATCCTATTGTGCTTGGGTCGTATGTAGGAGTGACCGCTAAATGGATTCAATTACTCGTACCGCTACCGTTTCCCAGCCGTTTCTATTTGCTGAAACTACGACATCCTCTTGCCGTTTGTTTGGAAAGAAAAATGCACATGATGCTAATGTCATTTCTAGCTTCCACAGCTCATGTGGACCTGAAAACTCCTACTTTTTCCACTTTATCTGTCTGGAACTTATTGCGTACGACATGCTTTTATAGAAGCTTTCTTTAGGCAATCTCTTTGCCTTCTTTTTCCAGTACTAATCTTACATGTAAAAAGGCCAGCTAATAACTGGTGGAAAAGTACAAAAGTAGGTAGAAGATCTAAAGTTAAAATATTCCACTGCATAGATATTTAGCAACTTCTGCTACCGAAGGATTATCTAAAAAGTTGTGTGATAAGAAAATCTGGAGATTTCATGATTAAAAGAAAGCAAATCACGCTATAAACAGTGGAACACCTTTCTTGGCGTAATTAGTTTGGGCCACTGTTTTTTTATTATTTTAATTTTTACTGGTGGCATAACTTTTTTCCTGAGTCTGCTAAATTGGACGGGCATCACTGCACTGTCAAATATACTGAGAAAATGATGATACAGTCTAAGGTCGAGCGCACTTGCCTAGGAAATAACTCGCCTATTCAGTCTTGATTTGGAGGCGCCCAAGTTGTAAGTGATGGGAAAGACAATACCTGGAAGGGTATTTTAGACCCATGCAATGCGTATCAGGAACGAGGAATCAAACTAGGGGTTCAAGCCTTTTCGATGCCTTGCAATTGGCCTATGGTAAAAAGGTGACAGGGTTACCAAACAAAATAGTTCCTGAACACACTCTCCGAAATATATTCTAAAGAATAAGGGCTTTGGATTTTTTTGCTGACCAGTGGCTGGTTTCCGATAAATAATTGGTTGTATCAAGTAAAAATATAGCTCTTCTCTTTTCTAAAATACAATTTAAAAACTTCTGGACTTGGAGATTTCTAGCGAATATGTAATGCCGTCATAGGCCAACGGTGTGCGTGACCAACTGGTATAATTCCAACAGAATTACGTTAATTCTGAAAGCAAGGCCGGTCATCGCCCCTTAGACCAATCGTTAGCCACTTTTGGAATTTATACACTTTATATTAGTAAGTTAGAATTTTCATGCGACTTGGTTCGTGTACAGCCTTCATGATGTCATAAAGAATATTGTGAAACTATGTTCAATGGTTAATTGAAATGCAAGCTTGAATGAGCTTTATGAATACTTTGTTTAAGATTATGTAGGTACTATACAATGTAAGTAAGTTAGTATTTAACTAATTAAAACTTGTATGCATAGTAATACCTAAATGTATTTATTTCAGTTCAGGGACTTCTGAGTTGATTACCTAGAATCTAGATGAAGTTTTTAATTAGTTATGATAATTATTTCTCATTATACATGTTTTTAAAGACGTTTGACGATCGAATGGCGTAGCGGTAGCGAACCTGCCGTCTGAGTCGGAGGTCGTGGGCTCGATTCCCACTACTGGTAAATGTTTGGTTTTCCAGTGTCTATGGGTGTTTTTCAATATATAACATTTATGTATATTTGTATGTATATATATTTTTCAGTTATCTAGTACCCATAACACAAGCTATCACTTACTTTGGGGCTAGATTGCGATGTGTGCTAATATGTATTTATAAAAAAAAGAAGTTCAGTGACAATAAGTAATTTCTGTTGGTCACAAACAAACCATATTATATTGATACCCACGACATTGAAGTGTGAGCTCATATTATTTTGTTCGTCCACGACCTCTTTATCGGTCATCTAGTACGTGCATGTACTATTTTAACAGCTTATTGTATGTGATTTGACTGAAAAAATCCGCTATAGGTCCTCGTGCCGTGGCAAATTTTCACCAATAAACATTTTATTCGAAAATGTTTTATTGGATTTGTTTTAGAATACCAATCGCTGAGGATAATCGATAATGGCCGTGATGTACGGAATAATAAAATAAGAGTCATCGATGTAGATACGAGTACAATCAGAATTTTGAGTTAGGAGTTTTACTAGAAATAAAGAATCCCAATACAATCGATGTGCTGTTTTCAGTGTCTGCCGCAAAAAGAGGCTTTAAATAAATATTATGCAAATATACTAGAAGTGATATAGCGTTCCAGTGCGATGCTGTGTAGCAACCGTTAGGGGGTTTCTAACCTCTTCTAGAACGACTTCTTCGGCTGCATCGTCACTTAACAGAGATTGTCAGTCGACAGTCACTTAATGAGATCGCAGTCAGTAGTGTTTTAAAAAATACTTACTTCTCATGTAGTTCTGTATCCAAGTAAATTATAGAACTATGTACACAAATTAATAGAAAATGCCTCAACTAAAGGAGTACTCCTAGTTAAAAAATTCTGAAGCAATCTTCAAATGCCACTGCCAAGTGGTTCTTTGCGTTAATAAAACTAAACTGCCCGCCGTAACCGCCATTGAAGTAAACAAAGTAATCAATTAGGACCCGGTCTGAGTAATGGTGCAATAAACTTGCGACCAGCGCAGATCCACGGAATCAATGGAGTAATGAAAATTTAAGCCTAATGCTGCCTGGCTTGACTGCCTGAGAGTTCAGATATGCGGCGCAGACGGGACTGACTATGGAGATTCTCGGGCAATTATTGTTTCGACATAGATTATGGAGTCAAAATGAAGATACAAGTTAGCAATTTCTAACTGTTTCGATCAGATCAGAGCAGATCAATGGTTTTGATTGAAGATTTCATGTAAGTCTTGACTTACACGTAATTCCTCAGAATACCATGCGTATAATCTTCTTACTTCCACTGTTAATTCATTTTGATGTTGGTACTTAGGTATGTGCAATGATATGTAACTACTTAAGGATGAGTCCATATGAACATTTTATACGTAAACCTTTATCATACAAGAAAAAAATAGCGCCATCTGAAAATTTTCCCGCTAATACTCTACAATATGGCGGAAACAGGCCCTGTGGATAAGCGACGTGGAATTAAGAAGTATACTGATCTATGGCGTGACCGCTGTCCATAAAAATACTGCGGTTCGGCTGACTACTGGGACCGTTGATGTCAAAACAAAAAAAATGTCACTATCAAACTGGTGACATTCTGTGCGGTTCACCGGGTCCTGTGTATATATGTCTATTGGTATGTGCGGTTTTGAAAAATACACGTATTGTTATAATAATGTTTAGCTACCTCCGGGTGGCACTTCCTAAAAGTTCAAAATCACACCCAGATTTCGGTTAGTCAATGTTTCTTCAGTATCAATGTGAAAATACTTTGGCAGTTGCAACGCAGAACCCTTAATGAAATTGTAGGTAAGTAACCTACTGAAATGATCAACAGTTTTTATTCATTCATATTTCGTTGTAAAAAATTACGTGCCTTGTTAAACGCTTCAGTAAATCGTAATATTCTGCATGCAATTTCTGAACTCCAACCCCATTGTTACCCCTTGCATAATAGAAAGTTTACGTTTGAACAACCAAATTTAAGGGTCTGCAGAAATGCATTTTAAAGCCAACATTATACATCAGCGGATAAGCAAGTGAAGTATTTCAGATCTACAGTCCGACAAGGTTCTCTTGGCACTTGAATGACATTGTCGAACAATTAATGTAGAACTATGGCAGCCAGCTAATAAAAATACCTCAATTTTAGTTAATAATAAACCAAAACAACACAAAATATTTGCAACATACCGACAAGTATGCCGAGTCAGCGAACTATCGAACAGTGTCACAAGATAGCGGCGTTAGTTCCGATTTTGACCACGCGCCAAGATAGCCTTGTCGCACTGTCCAGGTTTATTTGTTGTTTTGGTTTTAAAGTAATATTATTAAGTACGTACTGGCTTTTGAACGTTGATTTTCCTTGACAGGAAGGTTAAGACTGCGGAAAATAACCATAATCATGTAGATACCTAAAGTAAATATATTTTCTCTGTACAGTTTTTAGAAATATACTTAATATTATGTGATCTAACAATTTTCTTTCTCATTCATCTGGAAGACGAGTCATTTATAGTAATTAACTAATAACATGCTCTTGTACACGTCTTTTCGCTGCTTATGTTTAAGTTTTTATGTACAAAAGTATATAAATAAGTTAAAGGCAATGTAGATGTCTGGTAAAGAGAGTTGGCACCAATAGTATAAATGCAAATAAGAAAAACATATAATAAGAGCAAGATTCTAAGATGCAAGCTGCATTTTCTTTATTGAAACCGCTTAACAAACTGTCTGTCAAGCGACTGTCTTGGTTTGAAGAGGCAATTTAGTAACTTGTTATATCGCCTAACGAGTTTTTTGCATATAACCCTCTGTGTAAAAATATAACAAAATATTTATGAAAAAACGCTTCGAATTACGGTGTAACGCGGGTATGGGAGTGAAATAAATTGTTATTTTAGTACAAAAATAACTGAGCAGATGATGTTAAGATTGATGGGTCGGTATCATGATATGATTAATAGGATATTGAATATTCGCGACATTTGAGCTAGCATCCTCCTTTTAGATATTGATATGATGAACTAAATATGATCAAAAGGAAGAAGTTATCTTTAATGTTGTAGAATATCTTATAACTCTCATTAGAACTTACTGCTGAATTGAAGAACAAGTTTTGTCGCGAGAGTCGTCAGTTTTCCTAGACAGAAAGTAAGTATATTATCTTTAATAGGTATCTATATTTACGTTTCGAACTGTCGCTCTATCGAGTTTCACCAAAATCAATTTAGCGGTTATGCTACAATAAACTGTCTCAAAATTATGACAGCAGTATCAGATATGTACCTACTGAAAATAGAACATTTCTGGCGTTTTGTACAAATAGCTTGGTTGTACTGGATTGAAGCTTGTATTACTTTGGCAGTCGAAGTACCACAAAATTACATTGTAAGACACAAAGTACGCAGCTGATGAACTTCAAAATTGGGTACTTTGCTGTATTCCGCAGTGTAAGATGAATCTGTATGACCTATATAAGTTCAGTAATAAGCCACGACTTTTTCAGATACAGTGCGTCCTATTATTGTACGACAGTGCAGTAGCCTGTGGCAACTGTACTCGACCTTTTGAGCCATGATTTCTTAACCTAATATTATGCCCTGGAATTTCGCCGGCTACAAACCCATCCCAGGTACCCATCCGGACAAACTCAAAATAAAAGTCCTTCGACTTGGTGCTTCTAATAAATATTATCCGCTGGCTTCGGCCCTCTTCAAATCTACACGAATTAACTACATAAATTAAAATTGGAAAGGAAATCAATCGCAACTCAGCCTTAAGGGGTCTTAAATATAAGCCTATCTGTCTGAACGAAATTAAGGATCAGAATGATTCAATTTAAATATCAATTTTCAGTAACACGATCACGTTTATTCGTCAAAATTAATCTCAATGAAGGATTGAAGCGACCGCATGTAACTTGAAACTTTTCTGAATCATGCAGCGCGAGGAAATTGCTAAGTACTCCAGTCTGAACTCTATACCAAGTAATAAATTGATCCCTCCGCTATTCGTACTTGAAAATGCAACTGGCGGTAAAGTTATGACTTACGCGATATTTAAATGGAATTCAAATAAATATAAAGGAGTTTTTTTTCGAAAATGTTGTCCTATAAAATAATATCACCTAGTTTGATTAGATCCTCGTCACCCGTCCTCGAGGATTTGGGTATTTTTGTAAATCTCATGAAATTCTAAGTCTAATCTCATAAAGCTCGTGTAATTGTATCATTAATCGATAAATAATAAACAAGTACTTAGATCTAGTTTTTGGTTTTTTGATAACGAAAAAATTGCAACATATTTTTTGTAATAATTCTAACAAAACAAAAAACATGTCCTGCTGACGTCATAAATCCTAATTACGTCACCCAACTTGATAGTATCAATCACAGTAATGACGTCATCCGTTCTAATAGTAGGTTTAACTTACTATTGATATCTTTCGGTCTAGATAAACTTGCTTCTCTTATCTGTAGGTCTAAACACAAACAGTCAGCTTTTTAGGGTTCCGTAGCCGAATGGCAAAAAACGGAACCCTTATAAATTCGTCATGTCTGTCTGGCCGTCTGTCCGTCTGTCCGTCTGTCCGTCTGTCCGTCTGTCCGTCTGTCCGTCCGTATGTCACAGCCACTTTTTTCCGAAACTATAAGAGCTATACTGTTGAAACTTGGTAAGTAGATGTATTCCGTGAACCGCATTAAGGTTTTCACACAAAATTTAAAAAAAAGTAATAAATTTTGGGGGTGCCCCATACTTAGAACTGAAACTCAAAAATTTTTTTTTCATCAAACCCATATGTGTGGGGTATCTATGGATAGGTCTTCAAAAATGATACTAAGGTTTCTAATATCATTTTTTTCTAAAATGAATAGCTTGCGCGACAGACACTTCCAAAGTGGTAAAATGTGTGTCCCCCCCCCTGTAACTTCTAAAATAAGAGTATGATAAAACTAAAAAAAATATATGATGTACATTACCATGCAAACTTCCACAGAAAATTGGTTTGAACGAGATCTAATAAGTAGTTTTTTTGTTATTACAATAAAACCTCTAAAAACAAAGTTAGTTTTGCGGTTCGATAAGAAAAGTGGTTTTTATGGTTTTATTCCTTCGGTTGTAGTACGGAACCCTCAGTGCGCGAGTCCGACTCGCACTTGACAGGTTTTTATATTTCCTTGATGTTAATAGAAGTGAATTTTCCGGTTGGTTAAGTTGCGAATAATTGCTTAATGATAATGTAAATTGCAATTACAGCATTTTATACTTCTAATGAATGAAACTCATTCGACAAATTAATAGTCAGCTGCCACCGATAGATCTGAACATTCAAAACAAACGAGAAATTCAAACAAATATTTTAATTTTCAATGAACTTTTAAGCTTCCACAAAAAAGTGTTCATGAATACCGAGAATGAAATATGAAACAATAATAGAAGAAAATCAGTCCGGTGCTTAATGAGTCTCTATTGTTAGGTTTCGAATGAGAGCGATGAATCAAGTGTACAGATTTACTGAATCACCTGAGACCAAGTGACCAAGGTGACAAAACTGCGGTGCGAACAATAGCCACGTTTTATGGCTGGCCAGAATGGAATTTAACCGATGGCAGTATGGAGGCTTCATGTAAAATATGTAGGTAATAAAATCCTGCACAGGCCGTGAATCGCTTAGACAAGTAGGTAGACGTGTGTGCAGTGTGCATCCTGTTAAAATACCGAAAGGGAAATGGTGTGCAAGGAAACTAAGGTTTTGATTTTAATTAACTGTAGAATAACATTTGGTTATAAATTGGCAAATAAGCGCATTTGGCCATCTCATAATTATCTAAATTTAAATAAATGATCACTAGACTTGTCAAAGACAAAATATGTCATTTTCATATATTTTTTTACTTAAGTTCCATTTATTTATGGAATGAGGAATCGCCAGGTTATGACTATCCTGCCTAAGACGATCGAAGATAGGTCATAATAATATTAATATGGATAAGGCTGACTTTGAAAAAGTACTTCTAGCCTCTGAATATATTGAGTAAATATCTAAGAGCAAGAATAGGATCGAAGGTGTGGGGTGGGAGCCATTGGAAAAGTAGAGCGGGTAATTTTAATGAATTTCCTTAAGGCTTTAGTATTGTAGTCTACGTTAATGTTCTACTTGCTGGGAAAAAGTTACAGGTACTAGTGAATAACAATTTACGAGTATAACGCCACTTTTGGACTACAAACTACAAAATACAAGCGTAACGTAGCAATGTAATATGATGTATGGTGTATGGTGTGGCCAGTTTGGGTGGTCCTCATGTACCCGCATGTGGACTTTTGAATAGACCCGTACTATTATTATACTTTCAACTACGTTGGTATGCTATCTCAATTTTCTACTATACTTTTAGAATCATCTAGTAGACCTTTGTAATAAAAATCGTATTTATGTTTAATTTCTATGATAAAACTAAAATAACGTAGGTATATGGTTTTGTGAAAGCAATAATCATAATATTTGTATTTATGAAATTTTATATAGTAAATCAATCTTCTTTTTATTCTGAATAAAATGAAATATAAGAGTCAATGTTCTACTTTAATACTGACATCACAAATTAGAATATTGCCAATAGGCTCGGAAATATTTACAAAGCTGATTAAAATTGGTATGTATTATGTAAGCAACTCATTAATTCAAAGTTTAATTACATTTTAATTTTTTTTAATTACATTATTACGATTGGAGGCTTACTGTAGAGAACTCGGCCTTAGGTAACGAGCTTTTATTATCTGCCTCAGCGAAATGTGAAAAGACGGTAATTTCTTCATTTTCCTTATTTATCGGTTAAAAGTAGGGATGGCAGCTCATGGTAAAATCATGAAATTGAGGTAATAGTACATTTCAATATAAGTGCGGAAAGTTTGTCATTTCTTTACGAGTCCCGGTTTGTTGACCCAAGCCGAAGGCGAGGGTCAACTTTAAGGACGAGTAAAAATGACAATTCCGCACGTGCATTGAACGACGTTTTTTAATACATTTGCGAAAAAAAATTATTGGTTTTACATGTTTGCCTGCTCCGTGTTTGCATGCCGTGTTCGTGTTTATGCGCTCCTGGTACGCCCGCTCCGGTGTCGCGTAGGAGGAAAACACAAAAGCACTAGTGCGGAAAACAATAACTTTGCGCACGCTAAACATACATGGAAATGTCAACTTTTTGAGCAAATGTATTAAAAATAAATTTACTATTTAGGTAATTGCTCTAATTGCTCTAATATGATACTAGCCAGTAACATATTTTATTATTCTTTATTCAATTCGGTTAACATTATTTAATTACTTTCATAAATATTATAACTTCCGGAGAGTGAATTAAATTGTGTATCGGTTAAAAAGCTTAAGTATATTATATAAATTATTCTAAACTTTCAATTAATGGATAAATGGCATGGTTTCATAGTCAATTGGCATGCCTTGCAGTTACCTTTTAGTCATTCCCTAAATGTCTTTTTTATGTCCATTTATTTTGGATATAGCCAAAATAAAGCTTTCATTTTGGCACCCCTACATTTAATGTCTCTCTCCTGTATTGTCTAAGTAATTAATGGTGTCAACCCTAGTTTACACCCACGTAGATAATTAAGGGAGAGATCACACTTAAGTGTAAGCAATTACGTTTTGTTTAACTTTAGTCTGTACTATGCTTTTATTAACAGCATAAGGGTTGTAAATGATATTCTATGAACTGGGCAAGGGTCCCTTTCTCTTTGATGAGCATTTAAGGTCTACCACGCCACTCTAGCGTGAAATATAATCCAGAATAACCAATCCATTAGGTACAGATAAAATAATAAAAGATAAAAAGTACTATTGGGTCAGGTTCCCGCGTAATAAAAACATAGCCTTCCTCTCGATATACTCGTAACATTTATTCACTTTCAGCACATTTGTTACATTACTTTTACACAATTTTTATATCCTTCCAATATACCGCTTAATACTAGATTACCCAATTCTTGATATATCCTCGCCTTTTATTTAATCTTACAACAACCACCACCGGCTCCCGAGCCCCCTCCCGAATGCCCCAGCGACAGGTAGGCTGTGATTGGTCGACGCTTCTATCGCTATCATTGGTTGACGTCGTCAACGGAAGTCAAATTAACAAATTATAATCAAGTAAAGGCTTTAACTCTAGATACTTAATGTTGACAAATTAATAAAAATATGAATGTCTTGATTAATTTATACATTTGCAAATAAGAGTGACGGTGATTTAGCAGTCATGTCTAATAAAACCTAACAGCTCGGCCATCCGACCCTAAGCGAGTCCCATCGCTTTTATATAAATTTATTATTAATTACATCATTGATTTGAACGATTAAATTATAATTTCTGTCTAAACAATTACTCCTAACTCATTATCCAACTAAAAACATTTTAACTCACAAGTAATAAATTATTCTCAAAGTAATATTACTTTACACCTACATACAAACATAATAAATATATAATATAATAAATTGTAACATAATTAATTATTCTCAAAGTAATATTACTTTACACCTACATACATACATCTTATAACAAAATAATTTATAATGTTTTCTAAATATAACGAATAGTTGTTATACATACATTTTATCAATTAAAAAAAACAAAGGCGGCACCAAATCCTCTCATTACCCAAAACCAAAACATTCCAGGAAAACAAAATAGTGTCTCTTTTTTGACGTGACAACGTTTTATAAATCGATAGAGCCGGTTGCACGCACGAAAAAAACATGACTCATCCGGCGTTACCGGCGTTACCTCGCTCATGCGGCGTTACCAGCGTTACCTCGCGAGCGCGGAACGAGCGACAAAGAAAACGTTGTCACGTTCAACTATCGTCAGTAAACCGACTTTACAGGCAACCAATTTTTTTTTTTAAGAACCATAGGCACAAGTAATCCACGTTAACGGGGATTTATTGAATTTATTTTTGTCCTTCTCACTCTCACGGAGATCTGGTAGGTGCGACATGCAGCGTCGCGGAAGAATACAGCAGAAAAACGACGTTTTACCCAATTACTCAAAAACTAAGCCAGCTATCAAAAATCTGTTCTAAGCGTTTTAGGATATTATTATTACCGATACATCAAAACAAAAATTACAATTACATCCATTGTAGTTTCCGATAAAACATAGAAAAACTGAGATTTCGGAGCAACCCTTGGGAGAACCTTCCATCGAGAAAATTTTATCTTATTTTATTTTATATGCTTATTTTATTTTATTTGCTTCTAAGCGATTCTAGATTAAAGACCCAAAATACATGACGTGTAAATTTGAAAGTAATTGTCTTTATAGTTTTTGCATAAAACTTCATTCAAAATCACCTAAATACGGCTTGTAGGCCGTTAATAAGAAGTACGACCTGCCTGCTTGCCCATAATCCCAGAATCCTGATGTTATTAAAAAAAAGTAACAGTTGTAGAAGTTAATTTGGGAGACCGCAGTCCACAAAAATAAAGTTTTGGATTTGATTCAGCCTGATACGGGATCCACACATCCATGATCACTATCCCTCAAATTAATAAGAATATTATAACACTTATTCTGTTAGGTACTAAAGCTATCTTAAAACTATCTTATTCTACATTTAGCTACAAAATTGAGTGAGAATACTCCGCAACTTTAAAACTTAAAAGTCTTTTCCAGTTTCATGTTCACATCACCTTATGCATATCCTTGCCTTCAACATGTTACACCCTCGTCCTGATCAGATTTATCCTTTCCTTTTGTTAGAACCGTTACCTAGAATTTTCCTTAGAGTAGACCCTTGGCCACCACCGGCCAAGGGTTTCCTCAAAATGATTAGACCCTTTACCTAGGGTTTCCCTTTGAGTAGACCCTTTTCCTAGGGTTTCCTCAATTCCATTAGACCCTTTACCTAGGGTTTCCCTTTGAGTAGACCCTTTACCTAGGGTTTCCTCAATTCCATTAGACCCTTTACCTCGGGTTTCCTCCCTTTAAGAAGACCCTTTACCTAGGGTTTTTTTTTCCTTTTGAGTAGACCCTTTACCTAGGGTTTTCCTCAATTTGATTACACCCTTTACCTAGGGTTTCCTTCCATTGCCTGCTTTCCTGAAACTGACAGATACCAGCTTAATACCATGACATTTAGACATCACAACATTAGTGTCCCTTTTGAGAGTAATACCCCCAAACCTATTTCATTTTATAACACTTTTAGTTACTATTTTCTTCCCATACGGTATCCAAATCATAATTATTACCAAGTATTAATTTCTTACTAAGTGGAAACAAAAGCTTAACGAATCCAAAACAGAAGCCAATTTTGACGTGATAACGTTTTATAAATTGATGAACACCAGCAACACACATGAAAAATAGTAACGTTCCGCGTAACGTTCCACCTGAGCCTGTGCGCGCAAGCGAGACAACAAGCGATAGAAAGGCACGATGATGACGTTATCACGTAAATATATCGTCCGTAAACACACTTTACAGACGACCAATGTTTTTTTTTTTTAATGCATACTAATTCCCTCATTAAGAACCTTCAAAATTATTTGACATAACATTGAAATATTGAATTGTTCTGTCTGCTACCTCAGCGTTACTTTAATACTAAACTAAACTGGACTTAGCACACCCATGACCTACCCTCTTAAGGTTGTAAGCGTATGTCAGTGCATTGAACGTGCCAAAAGTTCCATGACGGCCCGAGGCCGTCAGTAAAATGATAACATAACCTTACACGAGTTTTTTTTTTTTTTTTTTTTTTTTTAAATCAATCATCAAGCCACAAAAGCCACACTATTTAACCGTTTGAAGGTAAAATGTCGATTAAATAAGAAAACAAAATTACTAAATAAGATTATTATAATTTTAGGAATGAACTGTGTCGATATAAAGAGATGTTGACAGCTCACCTCAAAATTACCTTTAATAAAAACCTTATTAACCATTACCGTTACATTAAAACACTCAGAATTCCATTCTACCTTAACGTTACCAACGCTACCTTTTACCGGCTATCTTTTAAACCCTGACCTTTACTTGGGATCACGAAGTCCTAACAGCTATCGTTTAAGTGATTCGTAACCATCCAAATGATAATTAATGATAATAATAAAAATAAATCAATGCTAGTCAATACAACTACTGGCAGTCATTGGTGTTCCCGCCGATAATTATATAGGTGCCCTTAGCCCAATCCCAAATCGTAAGAGCAGACTAACATCACAAACTAAACTTAGATAGTATGACGTACCTACTTGTAAGGCCAGCCCTTACCCATGCCTACCCCGCTGGAGTAATACTTTAATTTTTATTTTGGTTAACTACATTTTAAAAAAAATGAACCCTTGCTAGATGGATTTATCGTCCCCGTACTAAATTTCATGAAATCAGTTGGAACCATTTTCGAGGTTCAGATTATATATATAAATATATAAGAACTGCTAAATTGCGTTTAAGGATATCAGATGAACTTCTCCAATTAATACAGTATTTGTACAGCATTAGAAATTTTTTTTACGATAAGGCCACAATTGCATAGATATAATAGTAAACGATAATAAAGCCCCTTTATCCTGAATTAAGAAATTCGTCAGAAAATATCTCGCATTTCAATGCGTCTCCTGACATATGCCTCCTCCAGCATTTTCCGTTGAGATCTGCCTCATCGCAACACTCTTCCAATAGATTCCAGCCATGATGTTTCAGACCATCTGCCCATTTCACCTGTCGACGTCGTCTACTGTGCTTTTCATCTCTGGGGTGCCAGTGGGATATGGTTGTACACCAGTTGTTTTGTTTATTTACATCAGTCATGCCTCTTTCCATGGCTCTCCGGCAGCGTTCAAGCTTTTCTTTGTGAAGTTTTCCTCCTTAGCTTGTTAGATGTCATGATCTTCTTCACTGACCAGTATAGGCATGGTTAAGACTACGTTGAACCTTTCTTTAAGGTTTCCCGTTATATCCTAACCTCGTTATTTAATTAGATGTTCTTGATAATTCTGATATATTTTGAAGGTTGTTCCCTGTTATGCAAGACTAGACTCTTCCATATTGGTCCGTGGTAATCACTATCAAATGTCTTCTTTTCGTCCTTCTTTTTTCCTTTTTTTTTTTTTTTAAATAAGGATAATATGCGATGTTTTCCACTATTTAGGTATTTTGCCTATATCCGTAACTTTTCACATGGGATTATCTTTGGTTCAGGTTCCTCATTGTGTACTTCTTTCAATTCCTTAATTGCATTCTTAACACCTATATTTTCAATATGCTTTCCTAGTATTTGCAGTCTTTTAATTCTCCCATCTTTTCCGATATCCTCGCTGATTTGCTTACTTCAGTAAGGTTATGTACATTATGACCCAAAAACATACTGCTCCTCAGGAGGAGTATTCTCCTCTTCCCGCTGGACCTCGATAGCGAGTTGACGTGCCCCAATTTTATTTTAAATTTTAAATAAAGTATACTTAGACGATTTTAATTAACTCAAAATAATAGGACTACAGAAAGTAAAAGGAGTTTCCTGTAAGAATCAACGCCCATCCTCCGTCTCGCTTATTTATCTCGCGTAGCGTAGGCCGCTACGAATGCTACGGAAACAGCTTCTATCGCTACGTCTGGTCTACAAGTTCGAGTAAATCTCCTTCAAGTTGCTAAGCGCCTGGTACTTTGCGGAGATGGATCTGGAATTTCGTTGATATATCAATTTATAACAAGCCATTAGCTTTTATTCAACAACCTTCCAAACATGAGTAATTCATCTATTTTCTAAATATATTATAAATATAATATATATATATAATCCTAAATATAATATTTATTTATTTATTTTTCCCGCAACGACCTCCCCAAGCGCTTGCCATACATTTCTGTTGAATATTATTCTCCCCCAAGTGATCCCTGCTGTTTTGCGAATCTCGTCCTCGCATCTGCGACGCTGCCTACCTTTTCTCCTTTGTTTTGTCTCGGACACCATTCTGTCACATTCTTGGTCCATTTGCCTTTGTTGCTTCTCATCTGATGACTTGCCCACGTCCATTTAAGTTTTCTAATGCAACAAGCCACATATTTAACTTTAGTTTCATTTCTTAACGACCAAAGTAATGACCAACCTTGACAAGATTCCCATTAGAGTCAGCAGCACCCTTTTCTTTCTCCAAATTTTCCGATGACATATTCTCCTTTATTTTGCTTTGATTTTTCTTTGGCATCAAAGTCAGTCATGAAATTTTATGTAATTGTGTGTTTATTTCATAAACTTTAAAATTTTCTTAAGTTAAGTCCTTCAGAGAAGAGTTTGGTTTCACCCCTTTCTTATCGTTCAGTCGGGACATACCTATACTTGAATGACCTTGGTTTAGGATGACA
Source organism: Coenonympha arcania (assembly GCA_036785405.1). NCBI lineage: Eukaryota > Metazoa > Arthropoda > Insecta > Lepidoptera > Nymphalidae > Coenonympha > Coenonympha arcania. The sequence continues at coordinate 6,995,623 of CM072058.1, read as the reverse complement.
TGGTTTGTAAATTTTGCATAAATAGACTAATAAAATTTCCGGAGGTACTTGAATTTATTCTCCAACTTTTATGAGAAATTCTATATCAGCAGTAAACTGCACCTTAATCCTTTTCCATTTGAATTTCTAAGAGATAACTGGTACCAAAGATACGGATCGTATGAACTGTTCCATTACCCCCTTCCCTCACACAACACATTCTTCCCTCCGACCGCGGCCCGAGGATAACGTGTGCACCCGCCGAACTATACATTAGTATCATATTTTTGACGTAGTACCCTCGCATTGCACTCCAAAGGGCGACCGGGCGCATCGTCTTCACTTTAATCTCGAAAATTAGAAATTATTATTTGTCCTCATTTACTGCACAATGTCAATAAAGAGATAATAACAGTAACTATGTCGCAATCATACTTGATTCTGTATTATTATTACCCAATACCATTATAATTTGTGACCCTAATGTATTTCGTAATTATAAAATTTAAGAGTCTTATAGCCAAAACGAGTAATAGTTAAAAATATATCAATATCCATTTTAAAAATAAGATAATTTCTTTCCAATACCAGACCCTTACTAACGTAGGTACTCGTCAAGACTAGGCAGACGAGCCTAAATTCGATGGGGTTATGTCGTTTGATTATCGGGCTCTTTTTTGCCTATACGATTTACTGACTGTTTGTACGCTACATTATTTTTTTTTTAAAGCAATGAACAAAAATATCCCATCACATATTCCAATTACTAAATTACTGTATAACTGCCCAGATAAATGAATCCACTGAAGAGAAATACCTCGAATTAATAACCAAATTAAGTACAATGAAATCTGATGTAAATAAAGCGAAATCAACCTTGTTTTCTCTTTTTTTTTTTTCGGATTGCTGTACGGCATTATTACTGCTGCTAAAAGCAGTTCCTAAAGTTTAAGCCTTCAGACCGTTCAAAATAAAATTACGAAAACGTTATTCAACTTTGTCCTTCTAATGCCAACAAAAATTAATCATCTATTCCGGAACAGAATAAATAAATCTTGAGCAAATATACTACTACGATATTTGTATTATTACTTAGAGAATAAAATCAGGAAAATTTGATTTGTTTTTCAAAACGAGGGTACCATCAACATCTGTTTATTTTCTTTGTTTGCCTTTCGAGAAAAATCACTAAAATATTTGACCATATCGATCTAAAAAGAAAAAACTCAAGCGGATCTTAATTTTGTGATACTACCGTACTTTCACAATCTTAAACTGAATGATCAGTACGATTACAGCAATGCACTGCCATACTTAGGGGTTTTGGTAATAAATAAAAAAAAATATTCTCTCTGACAGCAAGAAAAAGAATAATATTGTCTGATTATTCATAGTAAATAGCAGTTAAATGTACTCAATCAAAGTAAAAAAAAATTGTCAACATAAGAAAAATAGATCATGCGTAAATTTTCAACGATACGTACGTTTTCTTTCATCCAGTGGGCGTGACAAGAAAATAATATATTTTCTCGATAATCCCACTTCTGACCTATTGGGTCAGGTTCCCGCGTAATAAAAACATAGCCTTCCTCTCGATATACTCGTAACATTTATTCACTTTCAGCACATTTGTTACATTACTTTTACACAATTTTTATATCCTTCCAATATACCGCTTAATACTAGATTACCCAATTCTTGATATATCCTCGCCTTTTATTTAATCTTACAACAACCACCACCGGCTCCCGAGCCCCCTCCCGAATGCCCCAGCGACAGGTAGGCTGTGATTGGTCGACGCTTCTATCGCTATCATTGGTTGACGTCGTCAACGGAAGTCAAATTAACAAATTATAATCAAGTAAAGGCTTTAACTCTAGATACTTAATGTTGACAAATTAATAAAAATATGAATGTCTTGATTAATTTATACATTTGCAAATAAGAGTGACGGTGATTTAGCAGTCATGTCTAATAAAACCTAACAGTACTCTATTGTAATATCATTAATTATGTTTCATAATATAGGATTTTAGGTAGATTCCAATGAATCGTCATGTTAACATGTAAAAACCTTATGCTTGTCGTCATCAATGAATAGTTGGATGGCATTTGGCTGAAATTTGAACGATTTCTCTAACGCGTACTGTATCAGTGCCAACTTCAGTATTTAAAAAATACATATGTTCCGTCACTTTATCATTTTCTCAATTGACATACTGACGGAGGAATTTGTTTTTTTCTTCTCTCGATTAAAAAAAAAAAAATTTCGGTACATCGGTAAGGGTCCCACAGAATTGCTCCAACATTGAAGTGGCATTTAAACAGTGGCACCGTGTAAAATGTAGCGCAAACAAAACCGATGACAATAGAGTGGGTAATGTGGCGGCAAGTCTTCGACGCTCGGTGTCGGCCATCACTGTTTTCGGGGGTCATCGCCCGCGGGGGGGTTACGTCACCGGTGACCTTGACGCGCACCTCCCCCCTTCCCCCTGCTCCCACCCTCCCCTCTGCAAAGTGTCGATGTCAATTGCGCTGGCCTCTACTTGCGCGAGTGCTAGATTTTTTGCAGGCCGCAGTTTGCACGTGTCAGCTCTTATTTTGTAGTCGCGGGCGCGCGCGGCTTCTTTCACGTGACCTACTATTTTCCCCTCGAGGTTTGAATTTAAAAAAATGCTTTCTGAGCGGATGACGTCATAATAGTTATATGAATGCCAAATGATAGCTCAATCCGCCCAGTAGAGCAGAGCGTTGTTAGAAAACTCAAGCCGTCGTCACCTTGATCTATAACCGTGTGTAACGAAAACTTCTGGGTCCTTAAAGGGGCTTTCACAAATAGGTAATATACCAATGTAAATAGACGCTAGATTTTCAATGCTGCTAAAAACAATTAAAAAAATATTTAGAGATCTCCTTAATAAATAAGTAGCTCAAGTATTAGTTTTTAATTTGTGGCGCGACACGCAGCACCTTTGGAGGTTTTGACGCAGTAACAGGGTTAGCCCTTGTGCCTCCTTCACCTTTCTACCATAGAACCGCGAGACGCCGAGAGAAGTGGCAACTGGCATCCTTATGTGGTTGATGTCCAGCGTACTCGGACGAAACGCTTTTCTTCTACGTTTCTGATACGAACCGCTAAGATGTGAAACACCCTTCCAGCTTCCGTGTTCCCAGCCAAATACAATCTGGGTGCCTTCAAGAGAAGAGTGAATAGGCGTTTTCAAGGCATGCGCGCTCCATCCTAGACATCATTTCTGTTCATCAGACTTGATTGTAGTCAAGCGCAAGCCTATCAAAAAAAAAACAATATATTTGTTAAATTATTCAAATAATATAGATTAATTTTAAACTAACAACTCTTGTCAAAAAAAAAGTTGTTTAATAGGTTTGAATATCGATTCTACGTATGCAACTCTTGAGAAGGTATGCCCGCAGCATTGGCCGCGTTGATTTTAGGATTTGGATTGGGAAAGAGATGACCTTCTAGTTTAATCACGGTATAGATAAGCTTCCTTAATTGTAGCAAAATCCCTTCAGTTCATTGTTTTGATTAAATAAAATAAAAATATATACTTTTTAATTGTCTTAGGATGTCCTTGAATAAGCAAAGTTACACAATATACTCGTGTTTCGTATATATACTCATTTGTAATGAATAAATAATATCATTAGGTCAATACTTTAATTATGTTCTTTACCTGTACATAATATAAGTCATTGGGCTTGTATTTTTACCCACGACGGAACGGAGTACGGGTATATGAGTTTAGGGTGAGAGACCGTTTGTACATTACTCTATTAAAAATATTTTATGTTTGTTTGTATGTTAAATTGTTCACAAAGACCAATAATGCAAAAATATTTTTGTTTGTTTGTTTGTTTGTTTGTTTGTTTGTTTGTTTGTTTGTTTGTTTGTGCACATCGATGTTCCCATTTATTTCAAAAACGGCTTGACCGATTTAGATGCAGTTTTCTGTACAATGTTTAGTGTTCAGCGGCAATGGTTCTTAGATAGTTGTTACGAACATCGATCACCAGGGGGCGCCATAAAATACATTTATATTGCAAACGAATGTTCCCATTTATTTCAAAAACGGCTTGACCGATTTAGATGCAGTTTTCTGTATAATGTTTGGTATTCATTGGCAATGGTTCTTAGGTAGTTGTTACGAACATCGATCACCAGGGGGCGCCATAAAAAACATTTACAGTGCAAACGAATGTTCTCAATTATTACAAAAACGAATTAACTGATTTGGATACAGTTTTGTATAAAATATTAGTGAGTCATTGGCAATGGTTCGTAGACAATTGTTTTTGTGATTGAACAGCAGGGGGCGCCACAATAAACGTCTCTTTATGACTTGGAAGAGATGATGCCATCAAACGCTGCTAGAGGAGCTAATGGCTAGTTTGAAGATTAATTTTAATTTTTTAATAATAATATAATTTAAATTACATTAATATATTAATCGAAAAACTATAAAACAAGTGGAAAATTAAAAAATTTTAAAACACCCACGACTTTTGCAGACTTGTAATTGAAAAAGGATTAAATAATTTTTTTGAAACTCCCTGACTAAAGGAAAGTAAGAACTAAGAACCTATCAGTATAATTACAAATCCAAGAAAATCCGTCGGAGCTGCCATTGCTATTATCGTTTCCAATATCAATTAATGAAATTAGTAAGTATTGATAAACTGCCGGTATATGAGAAGTATCAAGAAATTGAATTAGTCATCAACTGGTAAACAGCACCATCAACACCGACATAGGCAAAACACAGCAGCTCCGGCGGATTTTCTTGGATTTGTAATTATACTGATAGGTTCTTAGTTCTTACTTTCCTTTAGTCAGGGAGTTTCAAAAAAATTATTTAATCCTTTTTCAATTACAAGTCTGCAAAAGTCGTGGGTGTTTTAAAATTTTTTAATTTTCCACTTGTGTATTGTAAAAAAAACATTAGTTTATTTACATTACAAACACAACCTTTTCGCAGATCCAACGTATCGAAAATAACAAAATAAAGTTTTACAACCAAAATTATTTATTGATTAAGATGTAACGGCGTTTTATTTGGCAATTAAGTAGGAGGAAAACCTTAATACTCGTACGAACTGAGAATATAGCCAACACGGATCTCGCAAAAAATATACATCAGTAAGATCAGTCTTTCTCTGTTTGCGTTCACGATTAGTTAGCAATTAGGCAAAGAACGGGAGAATCGACCGTCTGACATTCGCCGCCCTTGCGCCGCCCTCAACTGACTAAAGCCAACTTCATAAAGCGCAAATAAATCTTTTACTACCTATGGTATAGGAGCTAGCAACGTTTTCGAGAAAGAATTTTAGGAGAGCTGATTTTGTGATGTGTCGTCTTTCTTGCACTTTCAGTTAGAGTCTGGGCCATCTGGCTGCCGGAAGCCGTTGCGTTTATTAGTGCGCATCCTATGTGCAGCTTACGCCTCCAAAATGTTTATACCAATGTTGTCGGGGCTACTAATGTAATAACGTCATCATAAATGGTACAAGTGCGCCTAAAATAATTACAATTAGTAGCCCCGACAACATTGGTATAAACATTATGGAGGCGTAAGCTGCAACACCTGGACAGACGTAGGATGCGCATTAATGAACGCAACGGCTACCAGCAGCCAGATGGCCCAGACTCTAACCGAAGTGCAAGAAGGACGACATATCACAAAATCAGCTCTCCTAAAATTCTTACTTTTCAAACGTTGCTAGCTCCCGTACCACTAGGGCCGTAACGTTATTTCTTCGCAAGCTATAAATAAAAACGTCATGTGTGCCTTGACTGCTGCGCTTTTTGTGGACACTCTACCAGCTTTATAAAACAACGACGATGTAAAAAATCGTTTGCGTTTTTTGCTCTATTTAAATATACATAGAGCTTGTATAAAAAACGTTGGTACTGATTTAAATACGGTCTAATGATTGTTTTTCGAGTGTGATTGATTGGTCTAAGCATGATTGGGTTCACAGAAAATATGGCTTGTTGTATTTAAATAAAAGGTGTTAACAAGCATAGAAAAAAAATTAAGAATTGTTCACCGAGTATGTCATCATAATTCTTTTGTGGGCCACCCGACACAAAACATACATAATTTCAACATACAAACATCACTTACAAAATCACAAAAATCACACAAGCAAAACCAGGTGATACCGGTTGGTCATTCTTCAACCTCAATATTTTGTACCTACGGCGAGTGAGCGCCGGTCAGCGTGAACTGAGTAGCGAGTAGTTTCCCGCGGCCGCCGCCTGCAGGCCGCGTACGCGCATATGGCGCTGTCGTCGCCGCGGCTACTTCACGTCGCCCGCCGCTCACCGGCCAACTTTATACTTGTTTACCAGTTTGAGAAAAATATACGTCCGTTCATTTTCGAGATTCACGTTTTTAATTTTGCACAAATTCTTCATCTACACCTATATTGGTGACCCCGGGAACACAATGAATAACAGTGACAGTGATAGCGGCGAGGCGAGTACACGAGGCGCACCCGGCATCACCGTTCGCCGGGCAAAAAAAGTGTACATGTCCACTGACCCCGGACAACAAAGTTCTTCCGAAAATATGACGGTCAATATTAAAGTGCCACCGTTTTCACCGGAGGATCCCGAAATTTGGTTCGCGGTACTAGAGGCGCAATTTGAGAACTTTTCAATCAAAGAAGATACGGTAAAATTTAATAACGTAATAACCAAATTGGGCATGGTGCACGCTAAAGCCGTAAAGGACATCATCATTAATCCACCGTCCCGAAACCGCTATGAAAAGATCAAAAGCGAGCTGATCACACGCCTCTCGGCCTCACACGAGAAAAAGGTGCGGCAGCTGCTCACCCATGAAGAGCTGGGGGACCGAAAAGCGTCAGACTTCCTGCGACACCTGCGGGACCTGGCGGGACCGGACGTTCCAGAAGATTTCTTAAGGACGATATGGAGTGGCCGACTACCACAACACATACAAACGGTATTAGCGTCCCAGACCTCCCAAGGCCTGGAACAGCTGGCCACCCTCGCCGACCGCATACAGGAGATCACGGCACCAGGCAGCATCTCAGCGGCTTCCGCGCCCAGCCCCAGGCCCGAACCCTCCACCAGCACCTCCGGGGAGATCGCCGAGCTACGAAAGATGGTCGAGCGCCTTTCAGAGAAACTCGACGAACATACGCGTGAATCACGGTCGCGTCGTTACCACCATTCCGACCAACAGCGTCGTCGTCGTTCCTTATCACGCAGTAGGACCCGATCACAGGCAAGCTACCGCCAGTATCCCATTTGCTGGTACCACACCGTGTTCAAATCGCAGGCTCGCAAGTGTCAGACTCCGTGCGACTACAACAAATCGGGAAACACCGCGGGCAATCACTGATGGCGACTGACGATTGCCCTGCCGCTTCTGGTCGCCTTTTCGTTTTCGACCGTACAACGCGCACAGAGCTACTCGTCGATACAGGCAGCGACCTCTGCGTATATCCACGCTCAAAGCTCAAGGAGCAACGAACACCGACAGGCTATACACTCGTCGCTGCGAACGGTTCTACGATCGACACATATGGGTTCACATACCTAAATTTGGACTTAGGACTTCGTCGCACATATCCATGGCGTTTCGTAGTGGCGGACGTTACTAAACCTATAATAGGTGTAGATTTTTTAATTCATTATAGCATAGTTGTAGATTGTAAGAACAAAAAATTAATTGATGATGTAACTTCTCTTGTCACTTCTGCATCTTTAGCCATTAATTGTAATGTTTTGTCTGTCAAAGTGCTCACTGGAGAATCGCGGTTCCACACTATGTTGTCCCGCGATTACCCAGACATTACACGACCAGCCGGTACACATCGCACCATACCACACAACACTCAACACCACATTCGCACAACACCAGGTCCACCAGTCACGTGCTCACCCAGACGCCTGGCCCCGGACAAACTGAAGGTGGCGAAAGCCGAGTTCGAGGCGATGCTAGCCAGCGGTACTGCGAGGCCATCTGAAAGCCCGTGGTCATCTCCGCTGCACCTCGCGCCGAAAAAAGACAACGGCTGGCGTCCCTGCGGTGATTACCGACAGCTAAACGCCCGGACCATCCCGGACAGGTATCCTATTCGCCACATTCACGATTTCGCCCATAGTATTGCTGGTTGCAAAGTTTTTAGCACCATCGATTTGGTCAAAGCGTACAACCAAATACCTGTCTGCGCTGAAGATATACCAAAGACGGCCATTACCACACCTTTTGGTATGTTTGAATTTCCCTTCATGACGTTTGGTCTCCGCAACGCAGGCCAAACGTTCCAAAGGTTTGTTGATGAGATGATGCGTGGTCTAGACTTCGTCTACTGCTACTTAGACGATTTTCTTATTTTCAGCAGGGATGAGGCTGAACATGAAAATCACCTACAGCAGGTATTCAAAAGACTTCGAGACTATGGCATGGTGATCAACGTATCTAAGTGTATTTTCGGTGCACCTGAGGTAACCTTCTTAGGTTATCGCATTTCTGAGCAAGGAACCAAACCCCTTGATACGAAGATCCAAGTCATTAAAGACTTTCCACCACCCAAGGACGTTAAGTCTTTGAGGCGTTTCCTAGGCATGGCCAATTTTTACAGGCGATTCCTGCCTAACGCCGCCCAGATACAAGCGCCACTTAACGCCTTGCTGATGGGATCTGTCAAGGGTTCCACACCCATTAATCTAACAGGGGAGGCACTGAAGGCATTCGAAGCAACCAAAGAAAGTCTTTCCAATGCAGCCTTGCTTGCACATCCCGACCACCGAGCTAAACTCGCATTGGTCACGGACGCCTCGGACTTGTCAATTGGAGGAGTTTTACAGCAGCTCCAGGACAACGCTTGGCAGCCTTTGGCATTTTTCAGCCGTAAGCTCAGCCCCAGTCAGCAGATGTATGGAGCATACGACAGAGAGTTACTTGCCGTCTACGAGGGTATTAAGTACTTTAGGCATATGGTCGAAGCTAGGCATTTTACAGTCTACACAGACCATAAACCGCTAAGTTTCGCCTTCCATGAAAGAAAACAGAATTGTTCGCCTAGGCAGTTCCGACAGTTAGACTTTATTTCCCAGTTTACGACCGATATACGACACATTTCAGGTAAAGACAATGTCGTCGCCGATACACTGTCACGGGTCGAAAAACTGGATGCACCCGTCTGTCTCACTGAACTTGCCAAAGCCCAAGTAGACGACCCTGAATTAGCGGAATACCTCACAAATGATTCCTCTCTGCGTCTCGAGAAAATGAGCTTTCCTGGGTGTCGTACCCCTCTGTACTGTGATGTCAGCACACCGACACCGAGGCCATTCATCACCAAGGACTTCCGTCATCAGGTATTTAAAAGTCTCCATTCGCTTAGCCATCCTGGCGCCGCTGCAACTGCCAAAATGGTAGCCGAAAGGTTTGTTTGGCCTGGCGTGAGAAAGGATTGTCGTGAGTGGAGTCGAACTTGCCTGTCATGTCAGCGCTCAAAGGTAAGTAGACACGTGTCTGCACAATTAGGCAGTTTCGGCTTACCCCGGGCACGTTTTCAAAATGTCCATATTGACCTGATTGGTCCTTTACCTTTCTCTCAGGGACAAAGGTATTGCCTGACAGCCATTGACCGTTTTACTCAGTGGCCTGAAGCCATACCTATACCCGACATCACTGCGGAGACGGTAGCCAAAGCCTTGATCTCAGTCTGGATTTCGCGTTTTGGGGTGCCAAATGTCATCGTGACAGACAGGGGCCGTCAATTTGACTCAGCGCTCTTCCAGTATCTCGCTAAGGCCATTGGATTCCAGCACAAGCGCACCACGGCCTATCACCCAGCTTGTAACGGTCTTATTGAGAGATTTCATAGGCAACTTAAATCGTCAATCACCTGCCATGCCGACCAGAACTGGACAGAGGTCTTGCCTCTTGTGCTGCTTGGCATCCGCAGCAGTCTCAAAGAGGAATTACAATCCTCTTCTGCTGAGTTGGTGTATGGTGAACCGCTCAGACTTCCCGGTGAATTCTTTGATCCTAACACGCCCTGTACATCTGACATGTCAGATTTTACTGCGCGTATGCGATCCTTCGCCGAGAATCTGAAGCCAGTTCCAGCTTCCCGCCACAACAAACACAAAATATTTGTATTTAAAGAGCTCGCGACTGCCGAATATGTCTTCCTACGTGAAGACGCGTCGCGCGCTCCTCTCCAACCGGCTTACACAGGCCCACATAAGGTTATTGACAGAGGTGACAAAACTTTTACCATCCTTTTTAAAGGTAAATCTGTCACCGTGTCCATAGATCGTTTAAAACCCGCATTCATACTCTCCAATGAAAGGGACATGTTGGGAAATTCAAACAAAACGGCACCTAACAAATCATCTTCAGCGGGCAAACAGTCATTTCCAACTTCTATAGCTTCCAGAACTACCCGTTCAGGTCGTCAGGTTCGCTTTCCAGATTACTATCGCCCTTGACCAGGTCTCTGGGGGGGAGTGATGTGGGCCACCCGACACAAAACATACATAATTTCAACATACAAACATCACTTACAAAATCACAAAAATCACACAAGCAAAACCAGGTGATACCGGTTGGTCATTCTTCAACCTCAATATTTTGTACCTACGGCGAGTGAGCGCCGGACAGCGTGAACTGAGTAGCGAGTAGTTTCCCGCGGCCGCCGCCTGCAGGCCGCGTACGCGCATATGGCGCTGTCGTCGCCGCGGCTACTTCACGTCGCCCGCCGCTCACCGGCCAACTTTATACTTGTTTACCAGTTTGAGAAAAATATACGTCCGTTCATTTTCGAGATTCACGTTTTTAATTTTGCACAAATTCTTCATCTACACCTATACTTTAAAACGGGTTGGGCGTTGATACAAGAAGTAAATTTATTTTTACCCACGACGGAACGGAGTACGGGTATATGCGTTTAGGGTGAGAGACCGTTTGTACATTACTCTATTAAAAATATTTTATGTTTGATTGTATGTTAAATTGTTCACAAAAACCAATAATGCAAAAATATTTTTGTTTGTTTGTTTGTTTGTTTGTTTGTTTGTTTGTTTGTTTGTTTGTTTGTTTGTTTGTTTGTTTGTTTGTTTGTGTGTTCGTTTGTGCACATCAATGTTCCCATTTATTTCAAAGACGGCTTGACCGATTTAGATGCGGTTTTCTGTATAATGTTTGGTGTTCAGCGGCAATGGTTCTTAGATAGTTGTTACGAACATCGATCACCAGGGGGCGCCATAAAATACATTTATATTGCAAACAAATGTTCCCATTTATTTCAAAAGTGGCTTGACCGATTTAGATGCAGTTTTCTGTATAATGTTTGGTATTCATTGGCGATGGTTCTTAGATAGTTGTTACGAACATGGATCACCAGGGGGCGCCATAAAACCTTTTATATTGCAAACGAATGTTCCCATTTATTTCAAAAACGGCTTGACCGATTTAGATGCAATTTTCTGTATAATGTTTGGTATTCATTGGCAATGGTTCTTAGATAGTTGTTACGAACATCGATCACCAGGGGGTGCCATAAAAAAACATTTACAGTGCAAACGAATGTTCCCAATACAGTTGTACAGTTGGATCTGGGGACACGGTAGTGTCCCCGCCAGACGAGTCAAGCGAAGCGCGAGGGCACTCCCTATCTTTTCTCGAAGTGTTTCGCCGTATTTTTAAACCCTTATAACTTAGGCCAGAATTATTCCAGATAATCAAAATTCTCGGGAAATGATGTTGCCGGTGAACTTATTAAACGTATAAAGTTGCAATATCACAGGTCTTATACTTTAGATTTTATTGACATCTGAAAACCCCAGTTTTCGTCACTGACTGACTGACTGACTGACTCACTGATGATCATCAAAATTCCTAGGTACTTCCTGAAGTTCTAGAAAGCTGAAATTTGGTATGTAAGCTAGAATTAGTACACAACCAACAAAAAAATTCCAAAAGTTGGAAATTTAACCCCCCAACCCCTTAAAATAGGGGATGGAAGTTTGTATGAAACTACAGCAAATATTGATGCTAGAGGTCTCAAAATTGATATAGGGACTCTTCGTAATAAACAATTAAATACGTGTTTCAGGATTTTTAGTAAATCACCCCAAATTCATCAAATTAGGGGGTTGGAAGTTCGTATGGGGGGATGGAAGTTTGTATGAAACTACGGCAAATATTGATGCTAGAGGTCTGAAAATTGATATAGGGACTCTTTGTATTAAACAATTAAATACGTGTTTCAGGATTTTTAGTAAATCACCCCACATCCATCAAATTAGGGGGTTGGAAGTTTTTATGGGGTTTCCCATATATAGGTATATAGGTCCAAACTTAATTTCATGTTAGATATCTGCTAGTATACATCTGGAAAAATACGTAATTTTTTTTGGTAATTATAAGCGCGATTCCAGTGCCCAAGTGGCCAAGCGCCCAAGTGCCCAGTGCCCCGTGCCCAGTAATATCGCATGTTTCAAGCCCAAGCTCCATGCATGTTATGTTTGACAAGCCGAGTTTCACTGCATGTCGAGTGATCAGAATCCAGCGCTCAATGACAAGAACCCACAGAGGGTGCCACAATAAACGTATCTGTATGACTTGGAAGGGAAATTCTCTGTTTTAATATATTTCTAGTAAATTCCTTGTGTTAGTGATTGGGTTTGTTTGAACTAGTCTCAAACATTAAATTTGGTGACGAGGGTCTGACGATGCAACATGGGGCTGATTAGCGATGCATATTAATGTTAACTAGTAAATACCTCGAGTTTAGGCTCATTTGATTTGGTTAAACTATTCTAACACATTAGGCTTGGTGGCGAGGATTAATGAATGAATATGGCGCACTTACCCGGCAAGAGGGCCATGGCCCAGGGCGTCAGCCTCCGAGGGGCGGCACCAGCCGCACCTCGCACAGTTTTTCTTACTTTATTACAGAAATTCCCTGTGTTTAATGTGTTATCTTTCTATTAAACACGTATTGTGTATACAGTCTAGTAAACAGGGATTCGTATGTTTTAACTAGGCCCAAACCTTTAGATTTACATAGTACATCTAACCCTAGATGTATGTACATATATCTAGGGTTAGATGATGCCTTCAGACGCTGCATAGAAGAGTTAATGGCTAGTTTGAAGATTAATTTTAATTTTTTAATAATAATATCTTTTAAATTACATTAATATTATATTAACTGAAAAACTATAAAACAAGTGGAAAATTAAAAAAATTTAAAACACCCACGACTTATGCAGACTTGTAATTGAAAAAGGATTAAATAATTTTTTTTAAACTCCCCGACTAAAGGAAAGTAAGAACTAAGAACCTATCAGTATAATTACAAATCCAAGAAAATCCGTCGGAGCTGCCATTGCTATTTTCGTTTCCAATATAAATTAATGAAATTAGTAAGCATTGATAAACTGCCAGTAGGTATATGAGAAGTATCAAGAAATTGAATTAGTCATCAACTGGTAAACAGCACCATCGACCGTCACAGGCAGGACACAGCAGCTCCGGCGGATTTTCTTGGATTTGTAATTATACTGATAGGTTCTTAGTTCTTACTTTCCTTTAGTCGGGGAGTTTAAAAAAAATTATTTAATCCTTTTTCAATTACAAGTCTGCATAAGTCGTGGGTGTTTTAAATTTTTTTAATTTTCCACTTGTTATAAATATTAGTATACCTAACATTAAGTTCAGTTTAAAACGCTATTATACAGTTCGCTGCCTTTAGATGTTGAAGTTAGTTAAGTCAGGGATTTTGTCGACTTTATGAGTGAATCAATTTAACTTCTAGGCAAATTTATTCAAACTTTGTAAAGGGTTATTTAAGATTTTCTTTACAAATTAAGACATTATTATATTTTATCAACCTACGCCATTAGCATATTATATCTAAACTAGTAGGCCGCGTGAGGGCGCGGGCCACATGTGGCCCGCGTGCTGTCTTCCCCCCTATTTGCCTCCCAACTTTTAGTCTCTTCAACATTCGTCATACATTTTCTATGAAAAAAATAAAGTCCGCCATTTTGATTTTTTTTTTCTATCCATCATATAGACCTTCGGATCCTGATCACATCTTGTCAAGAAACCGTTCTTCCATCTTTTATACTTTCCGAGATATCGACGAAATTCGAATGGCGGCCATTTTGAATCCGCCATTTTGAATTTTTTTTTTAGCTCACTGCCAATTGGATGACGTTTCAAATGACATTTGGTCGAGCACCCCCCACCTATCTTCGATACCCTTGGCTGTGCTCTTCACTTGTCTCCAAAATCCTCAATCATCAGCTCTCTCCATTTTTGTTCTTAATGATTTTTTCCCTTCTATACGACCCCATGCATGAAAAAAAATTTTTTCATACAAAATTGTTCAGGAGAGGTGATCAATGAGTCAGTCAGTGGCCAATCAGCACGAACAGCTATATATATTGTAATAAAATCCTTTCCACTGCAACCTGCTACTATTGTAAACTGAGTTGCTTTGTTATGATATTATGTCACTGAGCTTATTCGTTCTACATTACTACATCACATATACGGAAGTAACATTTCTTAGCAAATCTTTGATGGATAAATAATATTAAGTGATAGCTCGGTGATTTGGCAAGACATTAAGTTTGCAAACAACTCACCTGAAATTAAAACCGACATACCTAAATATATCAGCCTTCAGCTGTGAGCCTTAAAAACTGACGTCAACAACGATCTTAGATCTTGGATGACATCATGAAAATGTACCATTTAAAATATGTCACAGGAAGGAAGTACCCAAAAATAGCCTGTCTTTCAAAATGCAGTTATGACGGATAGTTGAACTAATATTTATAAATACTCAATCCAATATTTCAAATGTATCAACTATCTAATTTTTAATGATTAGTATTGATCTATTTGAAAAAGTTCATGTTTGTATGTAAAAGGCCTTAGCCGCGGCAACATCATAACCCGCGGTCTGCACACAATGTTTATGATTCATTAATTCATTAGCGAAACCACACAAATCGTTCAAGTCATTGACATTGCATCGAAAGAATTTAAATGAAGTATACAATTATGTATCTCAATCTGTGAAAGTATTGTAGATACAGACCCGAGGTCACTAAAAAAATATCACCAATAGTTAAGTTTTATGTTTGGCATGGTATTAAGTTATACGTTTAAAATTGAATTTCATCTGCTAAAACAGGCAGCCTTTTAATGAATAACTTAAGGGGGTTTAAAAGCTTGGTGAATTTGGGACTTAAATAACTTACCGTTGATCAAAGCAAATCCGTCGGAGGCTGTTGTAGATATCGTCAGAATGACACTGTATCTGAAACAAAAAAATCAGCTTTAGTCATTTAGGACTATACACCCCTACTACTGCAAATTCAATGCCCTATAATTCTTTTAAGCCTCTTGCAGAGTTAATATATTATACCTTTTTGTATACTATATAGGCTAGCGCTTGACTGTGATCACACCTGATGGAAAGTGATGATACAGTCTAAGGTGGAACGCGCTTGCCTAGAAGCTACCTATTCACTCTTGATTTGAAGGCACTCGGGTTGTAAGTGGCAGGAAAGACACTGCCTGGGAGTGTATTCCAGGCCTTTGCAGTGCGTATCAGGAACGAGGAATCAAACCGCTTCGTACGCGTCTTTGGTACGTCGACCATGTATGGGTGTAAGCCTTTACGATGTCTTGCCGTTCTATGGTAGATAGGTGACGGGGGAACCAAATTAAAAAGTTCCAGTGCACACTCTCCGAAATAGAAAGAAAGAAACCACCATAGAAAGCTCTGGACTGAGAGCTCAAATTATAATTATTGTCAAATCATAGTCAACGACCGATAAATACTCGCAACGGCTAATTACTTAAGTTACAAGTACTTTGTACACAAACCAAGCTAGAGTTTTATTGGAAATCGTCAACACGATGTAAATTAGACCGTGCCCCGAACATCCTATTGAAGATTAGAGAGTTGCTTACAATTAACAAGACATTAATTAATCGGAAATCTCCAACAACAATTAATGAACGTATTTACATTAATCGCTGTCGGAACTGATTACTCTAGTAAAATATTGGTTAGTTAAATTACTTCGATTATGTATATTTTTAAATACGAGTGTATTAAAAACTATTAAAATTTTAGATCATGAAGACGCAAATTTCTTCATGAATATATTTGTAACAATTTGTCTAGTGCATAAATAACTTTTTAATTTAATTAGTCGCAAATTTGAATTCCAACTCATTAGAAAATTAAGTAAATTCGAGATTCTCATCTCTTAGTCTTCAAGGACGTTTAAATCATACTAAAACGTGAAATATAGTTTGTGGAGTTTAGCGAAATCTAGTTTGAAATGCTGTTTTGCGAAGAAGGGGTTATTTCAAATTACTGCAGATAATATTTCTCTATCCTTTCTCTAATTCAAACTTATTACTGCGCTTCTAGAAGCACAGAATTGGAGTCACGCTATTTTGTTAAAGATGAGTAAGATGATTGATTAATTATTATCTGACAATACTGGTAACTTTTTCTGCTTTAGCATGC
Organism: Coenonympha arcania; assembly: GCA_036785405.1. Classification (NCBI taxonomy): domain Eukaryota; kingdom Metazoa; phylum Arthropoda; class Insecta; order Lepidoptera; family Nymphalidae; genus Coenonympha; species Coenonympha arcania. Next base: position 6,979,063 of record CM072058.1, on the reverse strand, counting down.
CTTTAGTATAGTTTTGTTATCTCATAGCCTACAGTAATCATTTGAGATTGGCAAGAATGTCGATATGTTGTTCTACATTATCTCTCTCTACCATCCTCTACTTGAAAGAGGAAAGAAAACCTATGCACCGTATTTTAAGCTATGTTATAACTTCCTTCTTCTACTCAATGACTTTATTTTTCCTTCATGGTTGTTGTGTTACAGTTTTAAGATATTTCTTTGTTTGTATGAAGGAGTCCCATAGCCGTTGTTTCTGACATGTTCTAGATAACAGATCATCTATTAAAAGTACAAAATTAAGGTCTCCGCCCCTGTGTTTTGTAATTTACAACGATATTCATTTTAAAGTATCGCACCGACCACTCACTTTACTATGGTCCTTTTTTCAGGCAGTCGCAAGTTAAACGTACAACCGTTCCCGCTGTAGAACCTATGTTATTCCGTGCACGTTCTGATTTATTTCTGCCATTTCTGTATTCGCACCTTCCATCGCTGCATACTCCGCAGCCATTAGGGCCGGTTTACTCGTTCTTCTTATTAGTACTCCATTTTTTATTTTCGTTTGCGCCTAGTAATTAGTTTTTGCGCCGTAATTAACTGGCGCATGTTTCACTAGCGATCATTACGTTAATATTATGTTATACGTACACGCGTAATGATCGTGTTGCAGGTGAGTGCATTTTATGGACTAAAGTAATAAATCATTGGCGACGTAAAACAGCTGAATAATGTAATTTATATTCTTTTTTCAAATTCTCTTTGGAGTTAACATCATAAAAGATCAACAGGTGAACATTTTTGACTATTGCTTCGTAAGAACACTTCGTAGCCAAAACATTACTGTGATTGGTGAAGATGTAGCATTATGGCAGTAGCTCATGATGTTATTTATAATTCATTCCTATAACTGAGTTCTGGCACTCATCCATTCATTCACTAACAGGTGATAGGACATTTTTTCAGACTTCGAGATGAGTTCCGTCAAGACATTTTGCTGCAGTCTCATGCTAGTCCTTTACCTACCTACGTAAGATACTTTGGTACCTAACAATTTTATTTTTATCGGTGTACTCTCAGGATGGTGAGCGCAGTGCAGTCATCGTTACATCGTATGAAATTAAAATGCAATCTTGGACTACACTGTATTTAACTCAGATCACTCAATGTTTGAGTGATCTGAGGTATTTAACATGGACAGGTATCACTTAGCACAAGATGTCAGTCTTAGTTGTTCTTTGCTGTTAAAAATTTTAACATTTTATTTTTTAGGTTGAGAAGGGGGTTTTTGAGAAGGTTAGAGAAATGACGCTTGCTATATTATGCCTACTCTATGTAGCTATATTTGATTATACTGCATCGTCTCGCCTCGAAAGGTCATCCGAAGTATTGTAATTTAAATAGGTATAGTGTAAAGATGCCCTATACTTGTCATTGCGATTGTTTATTTCGTTGACCCACTGTTCCGGTTGCAGTTCAGTTTCGGATGTGCCGGATGCGATGTAATCTGTAACCGGGCAAAATGATGCTTTGTTTATTTTTAATTTATTTCGCAACGCCCTGCGTAGGTATATTTTCTTTGATGTCAGTCAATAATTATATTCTGAGTTCTGACGTTCGCTTAAACTGGAACTTCGCGAACTGGACTCTAATTAAATAAATTTTTGGTACGTAATCGTTTGTTGTAGACGCTATAATAAGTTCGAAATTGTATTTTCAGAGCGAGTTTCACGTCCAAAACACTTCGTTGATTTATTAGACTTGTTTTTGGAGTTGTAATTTGAGTTTTATGTGAACAATTCGTTGCTTTGTTTATCATGATTCGGTAGTGGAAGGGAATATTAATTTTCAATTTTAAAACTTCGAAGTGTCACATTCTTTGTCATGATCTTATTCTTTGTACAAGAAGAAGAGGAACAATGTAAAGAAGAAGATCAAAGTAGAATAAAGCTGACATAAACAGGGGATGAACTTGTATGAAAGTCACCAATATTCATTAAGATTTGTCCTTATACTCAAACTAATACCTATCCCTCTTAAAAATAAACGTAGAATAAAGGTGGAATTGTTATTATACCTTGTTCAATTGAATTCCAAATTGCTGATGACAGAGAAAAATAAAACAGAGTATAAATATTCCATTGATATTCCACGTCTATTTGTTATGCGGTAATTGTATGAAAAAGATTTTCTTTTTCGCAATTGTCTTTTAGTCTTTAAAAACGCGACTCAACACCTCCTACCTCTGTCACAACGGTATAGGAATGGTAAGCAAAAGCACTATTTCTAAAGACTAGTGCAGTTATCAGTCTTTCCAGTATTTAAACAGAATCGCTACCAATGCCCCCCGAGTAGTTTTGACTTTACAAATTCTAAATACATGATACATTGGGTACTTGTTTCAGAACTTTCTTTAGTTTTATGATCGTAGAAGAATATAAGACCGCATCTATTAATTCGTTTTCTACAAAACACTCGTTTAAGTTCCCCCTACATCTCATTGCAGACGGTAAATTGCGGACGATGATTGATGTGTTCAATATTATGTCTAGCGAGTTTTGTGCAGCGTGAACGCAATTTACCGCCATCTTGTTCACACCGCAGAAATGAATCGTCTTGTCATGTGAAATTACTATATATATAGCTGCTTGTGCTGATTCACTCATTCACTGATTGATCACCTCTCCTGAACAATTTTGTATGAAAAATTTTTTTTTCAATGACCACTTCGTATATAAGGGAAAAATTCATTCGGAGGAAAAATACGGAGAGAGCTGATGATTGAGGATTTCGAAGACGAGTGAAGAGCACAGCCAAGGGTATTGCAGATAGGTGGGGGGTGCTCGACCAAATGTCATTTGAAACGTCATCCAAATGGCAGTGAGCTGAAAAAATTTTCAAAATGGCGGATTCAAAATGGCCGCCAATATCTCGAAGAGTATAAAAGATGGAAGAACGGTTTCTTGACAAGAAGTGATCAGAACCCAAAGGCCTATTCGATGGGCAGAAAAAAAATTCAAAATGGCGGAATTTATTTTTTCATAGAAAATGAAAGGGGAATTTTAAAGGGATTTTTTTATTGGCGGGAAGACAGCACGCGGGCCACATGTGGCCCGCGCCCCCACGCACCCTACTAGTTACTATATATATATAGCTACTCGTGCTGATTCACTGACTGATTGACTGACTGATTGATCACCTCTCCTGAACAATTTTGTATGAAAAATTTTTTTTTCGTGAATAAGGTTGTATAGAAGAAAAAAATTCATTCGGAGGAAAAATACGGAGAGAGCTGATGATTGAGGATTTCGAAGACGGGTGAAGAGCACGGCAAGGGTATCAAAGCTAGGTAGGGGGTGCTCGACCAAATGTTAATAATAATGTCATCCAATTAGCAGTGAGCTGAAAAAAATTTCAAAATGGCGGATTCAAAATGGCCGCCATTCGAATTTCGTCGATATCTCGGAAAGTATAAAAGATGGAAGAACGGTTTCTTGACAAGAGTTGATCAGAATCCGAAGGTCTATACGATGGATAGAAAAAAAATTCAAAATGGTGGACTTTATTTTTTTCATAGAAAATGTATGGGGAATTTTGAAGGGATTTTTTATGGGCGGGAAGACAGCACGCGGGCCACATGTGGCCCGCGCCCCCACGCACCCTACTAGTTACTATATATATAGCTGCTCGTACTGATTCATTCATTCACTGACTCATTGATCACCTCTCCTTAACAATTTTGTATGAAAAAAAAAATTTTTAATACCCATTCCGTATATAAAGGAAAAATTCATTCGGAGAGAGCTGATGATTGAAGATTTCGAAGAAGGCTGAAGAGCACAGCCAAGGGTATCGCAGATAGGTTGCTCGAACAAATGTCATTTGAAACGTTATCCAATTGGCAGTGAGCTGAAAAATATTCACAAAATGGCGGATTCAAAATGGCCGCCATTCGAATTTCGTCGATATCACGGAAAGTATAAAAGATGGAAAAATGGTTTCTCGACAAGAAATGATCAGGATCCGAAGGTCTATACGATGGATAGAAAAAAAAATCAAAATGGCGGACTTTATTTTTTTTCATAGAAAATGTATGGGGAATTTTAAAGGGGGATTTTTTTTTTATAAGCGGGAAGACAACACGCGGGCCACATGTGGCGCGCGCCCTACTAGTTTAATATATTGCTACATTGCTGGTGATGAATTTCCTTAATCTTGCATTTTTTAAATTTATTCAATATAAGGACGGGCTAAAAAAATGTAGATAAAGCCAGCTATTCTATCAGGTTTTTCGTAAATTGTAAACCAATTAGAATTACAGTACATTATATCCAGGTATATGTCTAACGCTAGTTAGTCATTGCGGACATTGCAGTATCAAATGTACCTATTAGTAAATAAGCTCTGGATAGAATTGCCGTTTCAACATAATAACCTATTTGAGGTAATAAGTACCTACTAATAATTACCTGGTCCTGAAATTTGTTGTAACCTCAAACTTCTGTAACTTGCTATGGTAACAAAATTTGACATGTAAAAAATATAGAAATTTCAGTCCACGATGACTCTCCCCACTCTGTCAAACTTCATACGAATCGAATGAAACATAAGCGATTTTAACAGAGTGGAGCGCGTTTTCGTGGATTGAAATATACAGGGGTTATAAACTCGGCGTCAAAAAAATCGCACCTTTCAAAAAATCTACTTCAAACAACTTTAGACCTTATTTGACATCAATTATGAGGGTCATGTTGCATATCATTTGAAAGGTGATGAAATGGAGTGTACAAAAACAATTCAATTGATTATTTTTCTTTTACTGGAAGAGCACAAAAAAAGAAGAAGAAAACACTTACAATTTTGCTCCTTAAACAGCCGCTAGTTGCGCTACCTTTTGCAGGTATAAAAGGGTCAATACAGGTTCAATCGGGATCATTCGCTATCCAACCGTTGAAGTGGACACACGAGAAGCTCATTCCCAAGAAAAATACCCTTGAAGATGGATACCACTGTCGATGAGGCCGCCCAAGTGATTGCACTACTGCAATCAGGCATGCGGCAGTGTGATGTCGCTCGGCAACTCAACTTGAGCCGTTTTTCGGTTCGAAGAGTGTACCAGCGTTTCCTGGAGACCGGTGGCTATGTCGGAAGACATGGGTCTGGTAGAAGTCGCTGCACCTCGGAGAGAGACGACCGATTCATCGTATCGACATCTTTGAGAAATCGCTTCTTAAATGCTGTTGAGTTGCGACAGCAGCTCCAGACAGCTAACAGAAGAACCGTGAGTGTGTCTACGGTTAGACGAAGGCTGGGGGAGAGGAAAATAGCGGCGCGAAGAGCTGCTACGGGTCCAAAATTGACCGCAGAGCATCGGCGAGCCCGCTTGCAATTCGCTCGCGAACACGTCAATTGGACCCTCGAACAATGGAAAGCTGTTCTCTTCTCAGACGAGACGAGAGTGTGCCTTTTCTGCAACGACAGACGCAAAAGAGTGTACAGAAGACAGGGTGAACGTTTCGCCCAAGCCTGCATCCAGGAGACGGTGGAATATGGAGGCGGTTCTTGTATGTTCTGGGGCGGCATGTCTGCCGACGGCAAAACCGACCTTGTTTGCGTCTCCCGGGCTCGAGGTGCTCGCGGGCAAGGGTCGCTGACTGCTCACCGGTACATCGCAGATATCCTGGAAGACCATGTGGTCCCCTATGCCAGTTTTGTTGGCGAGGGGTTCACGTTGATGCATGACAACGCTCGCGCTCACACTGCAATTATTGTGCGCGACTACCTTCAAGATGTTGGGATCTCTGTCATGCAGTGGCCAGCGAGAAGTCCAGACCTGAACCCGATTGAGCACCTATGGGACCATTTAAAACGCAAGGTTCGGTCTCGTGATCCCGCTCCTACGACTCTCCAGGAACTCAAAGATGCCGTTATTGAGGAATGGGACACTATCCCTCAAGAAGAAATTTTAAAATTGGTAAGATCCATGAGGGATCGTATGGAAGCCGTCATCAGGGCAAGGGGGGGTAACACTAGATTTAAGATTAGTTTTAAGATCATTTTTGTATTCTTTTTTGTGTAATTAATCTGTTTTAAATTAAGGCTTAATCAAGGATTTTTTCTGTTTTATATACTTATTTTTTTTGTGCTTTTCCAATAAAAGAAAAATAATAAATTGAATTGTTTTTGTGCTCTCCATTTCATCGCCTTTCAAATGATATCCAACATGACCGTCATTATTGATGTCAAATAAGGTTTAAAGTTGTTTGAAGTAGATTTATTGAAAGGTGCGATTTTTTTGACGCCGAGTGTATAAAAATGCCATATTGCTCTCGGAAGTTGTTAGAATTAACGAGAACAACTACAGGCCTAGAGTGATTTGGTATTTTTATATGACCCTGTATATACATGTGAAGTGTGTGAAGATACGGTAACATGCAGAGCTCACAATAATTATGCTTTCTACGGTGTGTGAAACCCGAAATTCTGAGAAAAACCTTGTGCTCAACTGCGTGATATAAAAACGAATGCCGATGACGTCATCCGTGATTATTTTTCTCTAATCCAAACTCGCGACGAAAACCTCCAGTCAGCAGCAATATTGCCAATAAGATTGTTTCTTGCAATACCGTCTCATTTATCTACTTTTTAAATTCGTTGTTCCCACAAAACAAGTATCGTTATTAGGTATAACAATCTAAAGTTTTCCACATGGTTGAGAACGAGATTGGTTTCTCTATCCTATTTATATACCAAACTATTACTTTCATTCTGAACTCACTTTAGAGTAATATAAAATGAAAATTCAGGTCCTTTGTATCTTCTTGCATTATCAGACCCGAGACATTTCAATTGCCAACGGGGATAAGTTTTCTTGCTCGGGTTTTCCTTGCAATATGGAAAAGCGAGTGCCTTAAGGCGAAATCCTTGCATAATTCTAGCCTTGAGTAAACGTCTTCTTGTTAATGAAATGAAAGCGCAAGTTCTAGTGAAGATAAATTATATTCAAGTAACAGAATCTACAACGTCGGTACTAATATTATACGGAGGTGCAATTTGTTTGTATATAAGGGATGCCTGTTGGATTTTAAACTTGAATAATTAAATAATGATATAGGGTCTTATTAACTAACTGAGGTCGAAGCTGACCCCTCCTTGTCAGGCATTTCCTCACAGACAGTAAAAAAAGTTATCAGCCAAGTGCCAGTCAGAATTGCACACGAAGGGTTCCGTACCATCTATATAACGAAGCGAGATGATGATGCAGAAGTCAGAAGGCCCATTTACCTACTCTAAACAAAAGCGCAGCGCAACACATTGCAAGCGGACGACATTAAGAGGGTCGCGGGGAGTCGCTGGCCCCAGGCGGCGCAAGATCGTGGTGTTTGGCGGTCATTTCAGGAGGCCTTTGTCCAGCAGTGGACGTCCATCGGCTGAAACGACGACGACTACTAAACAAGTAGAGTAATAATGTGTTTACTAGATCAACGACCAAACACGAGCAAAAATCACGTTTTTGTGTGGGAGTCCCTTAAATCTTCATTTTATTCTACTTTTTAGTACCTATTTGTTGTAATAGCGGCAACGAAAATAAATCATCTGTGAAAATTTCAAGTGTATAACTATCACGTTCCAAAGGGTGACAGCCTTTGTTACTTCCTTACGCTGCAACTACCGAACGGATTTTGGGCTTTGGATGTTTGGAATCAGAAGAATGGTGATCAGAATCTGGTAATACACGATCGATTTTATTGGCCCGACTACGCCGGAAACAAATCCAGAACCCGCACCGCCCCTAGGCCTCCCGAGGCGAAGCCAGAATGAATGACTTCCCTTCCAGGGAACCTGAGAGTGTCTGGTGGAGAGTGGTGGTGGGAGGGAGGCTTTGGCCGTGGCTTGTTACCACCCTACCAGCAAAAACGCACCGCCAATCGATTTTGCGTTCCGGTGCGATGCTTGTAGAAACCATTGGGGTAAATTTACTTACCCTTCCAAGTTAGTACGATAACATCTTAGGCCGCATCATCACTTACCATCAAGTGAGTTGTGAGTGAAGCGTCCTGAGGCTGAACACCCACTAAACAACAGGGGCGTGTCATCTGTGCACAACATAGCGGTTTTAACGGTATACTCCTATAAACGTGATCAACATTACATAGGGTCTGTCCAGGGTCTGTCTTATTTCCGTGCGCCAAAAAACGTCGCTAGTTTATCGATGCCAAAAATGCTTGTTTTGTCATCGACAGTCAGGCCACGCCGTAGTTCGCTCAGCAGCCACCTATTGAATTTTGTTTGCTTGTACGAAAAAAGTTAACGTAAATCGTTCGGATGCCTGTATCCTGAGTTTTCTCATCAACATGTTCCCCACTAGACGAGGGGCAACTAAGCTGTTGGTAATAACAACATGTCTGCAAATCGTATTATAAGATTCACGCAAACGGAAAATTAACATCACTAGATACACGTGCTATAAATGAACTAATTAAGGATCAAACCAAAACCAAATTTCCGTATATTACCTTATTACGTAGTGCCATATTACAGTGCTCGAGGAAGTACTTCGTCTGAAATTATTTAGCATTCCTCGCAAGGGAAATCAGGATGTGTTCTCTTATCTCATTTCATTAGACTAGAGGACAAAGTACTGAACCTCCCAGGAGGCTGCGATACAGCTACGTATGTACGTAAACCTATCACTTAAGGCTTTTAAGTTAAGGGTTATTTCAGAATGCTTCTAGGATGTTGCAGTAAGCTAAGCTTAGTAAGAAGAAAAATCTTTAGCTGATAATGAAGGACACATACAAGGTTCTTGCTATTATCTAAATTAATAAGCATAGACCCTTTATTTGAAAGTACTTTTAGTATGACAAATAAAAAAAATAGATTTTTAAGACACCGAATTTTTAATATTTAAGTTCATTTTCATGTTTTTCTGACATGATCTTTGTAAGGTTTTCTTCATCAAGAATTATAACCGCATACTTACCTACTTCAATTTCTTTTTTCATTTATATCCACTAAACTGTGCATAACATTATGTAAGAAGCTAAAAAAACATCACAGTAAAGTGTAATAAAATATTATCACAGCAATCCAAACATTTGTCAGTTGAATTCACGTTGAATTACTTGATTATCCTTTTTGGCGCAAATTCACAATCCTCCCGAGAATATTACAAACTACAACCGAGCAATTCCCTGCGCTACATTTTAAAACAAAAGCATAATTATTTGCCTAATACCAGGGGATTCCTTTTAAGCCACACTCATCCATTCAATTCAATTACGAAATAAAATAGCGGCGAAAGTTCTAGTTTCTTATTCCGACGATCCTTTTCAGGGAGAACAAAGGAGGGTTCATTAAAATAATCCGCGGCAACCGGCCCTATGCAACGAGTATAATAATGCAGTCATAAAGATACCTCATTATAAGAGTAGGTGCACTCTATAAATTCAGCTTTGGGTTAATAGTCGGACCTTGAGACCGTATATTGGGCGAATTAAGATAGGACAAACTTATTGGTTCTATAGGAAGAAGCAATAGGCTTCGAGAACTAGGTACTTTTCTTTTCGAGAGTTAGGTACTTGAGTTTGCTGCAAATAATCAGGTTAAGGAAATCGTAGTTAAAAAACCTGAAGAGCCTGTCGATTCGCAGATAAGCTGAGTCAAAAATTCGTTTCATGGGCTATTTTCAAGCTCCTTTGATTATTGTACTCGATGGAATATCATAAATCAGTATTCCCTATCACTTGTATAATAATAATATCACTGTCCAAGTTCTATATTTCTAAAAAAAATCTTATTAATATATTGCTTCATGAAACACAAACCAAACAAAGAAAACCCTCTTATTTTAAAGAAAAGTATGATTTCCAAAATTATTTCCTAAATAGGTATCGTAAATAATCATTTTGCTGCCAAATCCACAAGAAGTAATTCAAACATACAGAAGTTATTGTCATACATTAAAAAGCTGTGTAACAAACAAGTTTTATACGCAAGTTCGGCGCGGACTGTGGACGAGGACTAAAATAAAAGCGTTTCATCTCGTAACTAGGGAACGTATATTCTATCTCAATTCCAAATCGGTTCAAAAAGTATAATACTTACCTTGTTTCATAACAGATAAAGAATAGCATATAGGCTATTTTTTATACCAAAAACATCTTACACGATTTGTGAAAAACCAAAATTATCTCGTGCAAAATCGCGAGCAACAGGTAGTAATTATTATATTCTCAGACAAAATATTACACATCATAATAATAGTAGGTAATTCTAATTATTATGATTACTAACAGATTTTCTCTTTAAAACTACCGAGACGTCGACATTTAATAGTTATTTGTAGCAAGGCCGCAAAATGGATTTTTGGGCCGAGTGTCAAATTTGAATGCTGAGCGGCGAAGGATTCTAGGGTTGAACCCTGAGCGCAGCGAGGGGTTCAAAGAATAGAATCCAGAGCATAGCGAGGCATTCAAAGGACACGAGAACCAAAAAAATTTGCGGCCGTACATAACACAAAATTTCTCATCTCACCACAGCGAGGAAAATTACTTGAAGAACACTTGGATCGGCATTGCGACTATGTAAGATGTTGTCTTTAGTAATACTCTGCAATAACTTCACTCAATTAAATCCACCCTAAATCATCACTCATCTTATAAAAAAGGTAATGAATAAAAACAAGATATTATTATTTATCACGATCAGAAAAAAACAATGAGATACATACTTTTTTTTCTACTTTTATTTTGGATGCGTTCAGAAATATCAGTTTCTAAGAACCAACGATAATAGAAGATTATGAAAAAAATAACAACAATTAGATAAACAATAAGTATATATCATGGATTTAATTAGATTTCCTTTATAATTAATCAAACTAAATAGGAGTTATTATTTTTATTGATATTCTAAGAAAATGTAAAAACAAAAAGTAATGTACACCTATACAAACTCAAAGGTCGAACTTCGTTACTGACCGTATGCATTATTTTTAAAAAAAAAGAAGTCTTCAGTTTAATGGTGGCACCACACATGGCTATTTGTATTTGCCTATTTTTTATATTTGTCAAATAACTTTCATGTGTGGAGAGTATATTTGCCAAAATTATTGCCATATTTGCCTGTTTGGCAAATACAGCCAATAACATATTTGGCTCCATGAGGTCTAAAATTTTGGCAAATACGCGATCAAATACAAATAGCCATGTCTGGTGCCACCATTAGACATTATTATAGACGCAATACGAGATTACGTCATGTTCGAATTTTGAAATGCTTTGCGGCCCTAGGGCGGGAAAGGATTTTCATACTACTTTCTCGCCCTAGGGCGGGAAAGGATTTTCATACTACTTTCTCGCCCTAGGGAATATAATAGCATTTCCCGTCCGCATTTTGGGCATTAAAAATCTCCTTTCCGAGCGGGTGAGATGAAAAAAATTTTATTCGAAAATCAAACAGAGAGTAAAATTAATAGTACATTTCAATATTAGTGCGGAAAGTTTGTCATTTCTTTACGAGTTCCGGTTTGTTGACCCAAGCCGAAGGCGAGGGTCAACTATAAGGACGAGTAAAAATGACAATTCCGCACGTGCATTGAACGATGTTTTTTAATACATTTGCGAAAAAAAATATTGGTTTTACGGTGTTTGCCTGCTCCGTGTTTGCATGCCGTGTTCGTGTTCATGCGCTCCTGGTGCGCCCGCTCCGGTGCCGCGTAGGAGGAAAACACAAAAGCACTAGCGCGGAAAAGAATAACTTTGCGCACGCTAAACATACATGGAAATGACAACTTTTTGAGCAAATGTATTAAAACCCAATATAAAGTTATGCCTTGCTCCGTGGATTAAATCATCATAGTACAACGTTGTCATACGCGAAAGTTTTATAATTAAAGAACGTGCACAAAAATGGTGGTTTAAGAATCTAAGTCAACGGTGAAATTGTGAGTTTTAGAACTCATCCAAACTTTGTTCTGGCACAAGGTTATCAGGGTTGTTTTTACGTACGTATTAAGTTCATACGAAGTACTTCTTTTCATTTATAAAAAAGAAGTTATTAAATTTTTTACGAGAACAGTTTGGGCTTCACTCCAATTCACTCAGAGGAAATTGTTCAAATACATAAAATACAGTTTCTTCGTATACTTAATGTTTCTTTCAGATTTTTAGCATATATTTAACCAGAATAGAGCAAAATCATTCTAAATTATCACAAAGGTACTTTAAATCATGAATTCGGAGAAAACTTATCTTTAATTAATCAAACCTTAAACAACTTTCGAATGATTATCGACGCAAAACTACCATTAAGTGTTAATTGCAGATTAATGGTAGGTACACTAAGCTCGAACGGGTTATATCACGAGTAAAGAACAAGTAGGTACTCTGGTATAACTTGACAAAATGAAAGTGCTTAAACGAAATAGGTACCTATGATAGTTTCACACAATGTTTTTCTATGTTATTAAGCACAGAAATAGTAATAATAGTTTTTTGTGTTATTAAGTGTAGGTACTGCAAAGGTGTAGAGGTATTAAATGGTCTAAAAGAGGCCACAAAATCCAGCATCTAAATTTCGAGTACAGTATACTGTATACATAACTTACATCGATCGATCTATTTTAGATAGAAGTATCAAAAGTAGGTACCTACATTAACTTATTTCATCTTGTATATTCAACTTAATATTATCTTCGTAATAAGTTTTATTTTGAAGTACATACAAAACATGTATTTTGAGACTTTAGGTTAGCGTACATTGACTCTACCTACCTTCGTACATTAAGTGATCCCTGAAGAACGAATATATATAACACCTTATAGTATAGCAGTTAGCGATCAATTCACGTCATTTCAAAGTCATCTCGTCTCGCATTTTGCACTTTGTTTTTACGTTAAAATTCATACACATAATTTTAATTATAATCACAAAGATAATTTAATTAAGTGAAAGAATTCACATACGCAGTGTCTATTTCCACCATTCGTCAATTATTGCACGTACTTAATATTTATTATTGTTTATCTAGAGGTCGTTAACCTAGCTAGATATACCAGCGTCATACAAGTGCAGTTTTGAATGTATTCTTAGAAAATTAAGAAATAGAATATGAGTCATGTGTCTTGTGCAAAGGACTTGGTTACAGCAAACAGCAAGTTGGCGGGCGGCGTTATTTTTGACGCCAATCGACGAGACGCACTATGCTAACATCCGTTACGCCAGTTAGGAACTCTAGGTCTGTGTCTTGAGTCATGCTTGGAAATTCGAGCATTATTCTGGCCGAGCAACGGCCGGCAAAAGTTGTATGAAAATCCATATAATTTATATGTCTTGGATCAGTTTTTCTCGGCTCTGAGGTACAAACGTGGGCAAATATCTTTTTCTCAAACATGTTTGGAAATTTGAAAATTATTTTGGCCAATCAACGCCCGGCAAAGGTTGTATGAAAATCCACGTTTTTGATTGTCTTGGTTCAGTCTAGTATTATATTATCTGTGGTTCAGTTTTTCTCGGCTTTGAGGTACAAACGTGGGCCAAGATTTTAAGGTAAAAACTTGGCCCACGTTTGAACTTCAAAGCCTGTTTTACTAGCCACTGCAGAAATGTACTATTTACTTCACTTCTAAGTTCTATCTGGTTATTTAACTTTACCAAAATCTTTGTATAGAATAGCTACAAAATACGGATCTTCTTAGCAAACTACAATAAAATCACTTCTGTAGTAGTGATGTAAAGCAGAAAATAGAATTTCGTTTTCAAATTAGGGACTTCCCGTTGTATTTTGGTAAAGGAAATACCTAAAAGGTTAAAAAAATAACTTTTTATAAAAATGATTAAGAAAAATAGGTAGCAAACAACCAAAAAGTAGGTACTTAGATGTATTAATTTGTACGTAATATTAATTAAGAGAATAATATTATAATGTTATATGCATTTAATTCATATGAACAGCTGTTCATTATCCCACGTTAGGTACGCTACAGCGCTTCGCAACATTGTAAAGGAAACTTCTATTAATATTAATCCTCATTTCATGCTGTTTATTTATTTGATTGTTGCTAGAATAGTTTTGTTTCATCTGTATATATTTTGAACGAGAAAGGGTACTTATTGCAATTAAACAAAAAGTTTGGTTTGTTAAATTCACACTGCGACCACTAAAAAATTAAGTAGCTCATTCATATAATTGGCATAATAATATTCTAATTGAAAACTCTCAAATACTAGACGAGTAGACTTAGGGCTCATTTTTCAATCGCCAGATAAATGTTAACTGATATGCAGATAAACGAGAACTGCATGTTTCAAATTTATTCCTCAGATAGTTTATGTGGCGATTGAAAAATCGGCCCTTGAAAAAATCTAATTTAATTTTCATTGAGAAATTTTCTCACAATTTGCGGGGTACAGGAAATGAAACAGGCTTGAGCAATGAAAGTAATTAGAAAACCGTTCATTCAATCAAAAAAAAAACCGGCCAAGTGCTAGTCAGACTCGCACACCGAGTGTTCCTTACACTACGGAAGAAATAAAACAAGGAATCACTTTTCATAAGAAAAGTGATTCTTTTCAAATTTATTCCTCAGATAGTCTATCTGGCGATTGAAAAATGGGCCCTTAGTATAAACTAAGGGCCGATTTTTCAATCGCCAGATAGATTAAGTATCTGAGGAATAAACATATGCCATATACAAATCTGTCAAAACGTCATATTTATTCCTTAGTTAACGTTTATCTGGCGATTGAAAAATTGGCCCTAACTTGGTTTATATAATTGATCATAATTATTTCAGATGTTCTGATTGGTCAAAATTGTTAGATTACTGGTGGTATTTGTTTCGACATTTAGAACGATATACTTACCCAAAACTATTATGAATAGAAATATATATAAAAATATAAAATAATATCCGACTCTGTATAGTTATCTCTACTAGTTACTGAAAAAATCGACTGTGATAGACAGACAGAAGGAGAGATGAAGTCGCACCATAAGGCTTCCATTTTTACCATTTTGGTACGGAACTCTAAAAAGACCCTAATCGGATGTCCTTTTTCACGGTTACGTACAAATAATGGCAATGAATATCAAATTATGGTGGAAATCCGAATCAGATGTGCAGCGGAGCGGAAGTGAATCTACTGGACCGTGAATGTCACAGATCGAATATCCGGCACTTTGACAAACACGAATTAATTACCTTTAAAACGCTTATCTACGTGGAATGTGGTGGAATAGTGTGAAAATGAACAATGAAAATACGTCTGATTTTACATGCGAGAACGTTTTGCAACATATTTTGTACGCGGCTTATTAGGAGGTATTCCGTATTTAGGCAATTTTCTCTATCCACTTGTATTTATACTAAATTATTTATATACCTAGTATTGTAGTATTAAGAGTCAAGACTGTTTTTATTTTTCTCCACCAGTTACCAAAAAATATTTAGAGTGTTTACTGCTGACACTAATAAAAAAAAGTATGTTTATTACCATTATTAATTAATCTAATATTAATTACACTGAAAGTCGTTTAAATAACCGTTTAGCCCGTTAAATTGGATACTAAGTATATCGATTGTAACTTTTAAAAAATGCGCATTTATCTACTCATCTGAAAAAAAAACGAATTTACGAGTAAAATAACACAATAATTTCTACGAAACTTGTAATATTAAGTTTCATACTGAGATCACATTTATAATGCCGAACGCTACCTCGGTATTTTATCATTCTATAACGTATTGTGGACATTTTGATTGTCCCACAGAAATTATGAGACAGGTCTTGATAAAATAGTAGAGTTTAAATCAAAATTATACCTTACAACAATTTATGAGTAACTTATTATACGTCATAGGTTATAGGTATAATAATAACAGTATAGTGATTAAGTAGTACCTAAGTATAGAAAATATATCAAGTAGATCTGAATGATGAAGAAAAAATGTTACACCGACGGACCAAATACATTTATTAGAGAAAGGAGTGCAGAAAGATAAAATAAATGAATTTTGATTGAGGAAGAAAGAGTTAGGATTTGATTGGATTGTTCCCTCTTAGCTATTCTAATTCTAGCTCATTAATAAATGTAGTGTAAAAAGTACATAGTTAATAACTCAAAGTATGCTAATAAGTATGTATGAGAAAAGTTCAACGGGTGAAGATCGAACCTACAACAATCTAGATTTTAGTTCACTCATTCCTTTAAGATGTTTAGGCACACAATTGAATTATTTAAGTTTTAAAGAAGCTGTATTATTTTTCTATAACCCTCAGCAAGAAAAATATCCTCCGTCTGAGCGAAGTAATCACGATTCTGATACGTACCGCTAAGGTGTGGAACACCCTTCATTCTGTCCTACCAATGAAGCTTCAGCGTGAAGCTTCTGCCAAGTACAGTCTATGTGCCTTCAAGAGGCTCCATTGTAGAACACATCATTCTGTCCATCAAACATGATTGTAGTGAAGCGCAAGCTTATCAAGAGTAAAAAATAAACATGTAACTTGCACAGAATTGAATTTTTTAAGTTTAAAAGAGGCTGTAATCCTCAGCCTCCGCCTGAGCGAAGTAATATTGCATGTAATATGTTTTTAATTCCATCAGACCCACAACTCGTCCTCAAGGCTCGGCGAGTTCGTAAAGTTGGTGTTTCCTAAGGCGCGAAGTTGTTATTAAGTTATTAATCATTTTAAGATATTCAGCACGTAGTTTATTCGAAGGTCGTCGACAACCGCAGCCTAATTAGCACATGAGCGATTGGTAGACAGTAATTCCACAAAGAAATGATTTCAGACTACCTTTTTGACTGTGTGATTCTATAAATAAAGTTGTATATCGCCCAGACATTGCCGGATACCATGGCAGCGCAACCATCACCAGTCAATCGGTGCCTTGGCTGTATAGCCGATGCAAACATTAAAAAATCAGGACCTATGCGGCTTGACCGATGACAGCATTTACCAATCAGTAGGTACCTACGCGATTAGATCGATGCAAGCATTAACCGATCAGTGCCGAAGATATTCGTCGGTGCTATAAGTATTTTTTTTAAATCCCACAGGTGCAAATTTAACACTGTGCGTATGTGATTTATTAAGTTCCTATAGTGGAGTTAGAATAAGTGTTGCACTTTCAATTCGAATAGACAAAAACACGTAACTCTGTCGAACTCTTAGTAATTGTATCTTGTACTGCAGTTATTGTCGCCGACTTCCTCTAAAATAATAAATATATTATGTTAGGGACAGTTTTATAATCAGTTCAACTACAATTCTACATAAGAGCATACCTGCAAACAGACTTTTACCACGTCAAATTAAAATGATTGTAGACTAGCTGCTTTTCTTTATCACAAATCCCGCGGAACGATTTCGCTATTTTTTTTTAAATCTTATCCAAATCGGCTGCAGGTGCAATTTGGAGGACTAACAAAATACCTATAACGGTACGTCTTTAGGGGAAACCTTTATTACCCACGACGGAACGGAGTACGGGTATATGTGTACGGGTACGTGCCATTGCTATTTTCGTTTCCAATATCAATTAATGTAATTAGTAAGTATTGATAAACTGCCGGTATATGAGAAGTATCAAGAAATTGAATTAGTCATCAACTGGTAAACAGCACCATCAACACCGTCATAGGCAAAACACAGCAGCTCCGGCGGTTTTTCTTGGATTTGTAATTATACTGATAGGTTCTTAGTTCTAACTTTCCTTTAGTCGGGGAGTTTCCAAAAAATTATTTAATCCTTTTTCAATTACAAGTCTGCAAAATCGTGGGTGTTTTAAAATTTTTTAATTTTCCACTTGTAAATATCAGTGTTATATAGAAAGTGTGGACCAAACAAATGAAAATCGCAACTACTCGTTACTGAAACTCAATCCCCGTCACCTAGGTACAAACAAAGGTCCAATTTTATTAATCAAACGCATCAACATTTGCACTTCTCCGGGTTGGGGTCAGCGGTGACCAGGTCACGGGAACTAGGGCGCCCCGGTCCGCCTGCGTGCTCCATTTACCGCAAGTAATATCATCTACCAGGAGCAATTTATAGTTCCGAGTTCGTCCTTCACAGATCACCAACTTGTTGGATGGCAAGAAGTTAGAATACTCGGTAGGTACCCAGGTACGAACCTAACCTATTTTACCTAAGGTACTAACTAGTTTTTGCGCGCGATAGTTAGACATTTGAAACTTAAACTTTCACAGACGATCACCAATATGAACCTATACCTTCCAAGTTGGTACGATAACATCTTAGGCTGCATCATCACTTACCATCAGGTGAGATCGCAGTCAAGTACTAACTTGTATAGAGTAAAAAAAGAAAAACCAAAAAAGGATGAGCCCTTTTGAACATAAACCCTACCTAACCTTTCCCTACACCTTTTTAATACAAGAGAAAAATAGCGCTTTCTGACAAAATTTCCTTCAATAAGTATGCCACAATATAGAAGAAATCGTCATTGTGGAAACGCGCGTGCGTACTAAAAACATATTAAAGTGATCCGTGGATCGTGCATGGATCGTGGTCCATAAACGATACTGCGGTCGGCTTATCGCCGTTGGTGTCAAAATAAACTTTCTTTCGCGCGGCCCGCCGTAAAACTTGATTTTTTTGCTCGCTTTTTAATTTGGCGGGCAGAGGCGTTTAGTTTACTTTAATACTATTGAGAATTGTTAATAGTACGGAACCGTCAGAGCGCGAGCCCGACTCACACTTGACCAATTTTTTCAATCAGTCGGCTGACGTGTGTTATTGATATACAGGATCGTTGATACGTTTTTAAGAAGTAAAACAATGCTAAAATAAAAATAAGCACAAAGAGTTTCACTTTGCGTTCATAATGCTATCCAATCATACAGCAATCGTGCCAATCAAAACTCGTACCATGATAGCTACAGACACAAAACAAAGAAACACATTTTATTTAGTGGTTCTTGATTGTAATAGATAATACTTTCTCTGAGAAATGCTTGAGCTTTAATTAAATAGGTTACTCCAGTCAAGTGGATGTACGGGGAAATGATAATAATAATTTGTTTTCTCAGGTACGGCCGCCTAGTTTCGGACACATTCGAATTCCGAAGTTCTCGAAGAACGACTAAGGATGAGTTCGAAACTGTTGGGTTATTCACGTACTAACGTTTTCACACATTAAATGATGTGAATATACACACTACACTGAATGATGGGAATAGATATAAAATAAAAATTAACACAGAAAAATTGAAAATTTTATTTTACGATTCTCGGCCATGTTGCGTTTACATAACATAACATAACTTTTATAGTTGTGTAGAGCATTTTCGAAAACAGTTTGGATTTTTCTGTACGGCTGTGAAGAGATCGATTGTAAGATCTGACCATTACAGATAAATCAGTATTAAAAAAAATACAATTATTCTTTCATCTTGTACAAGGTAAATGATAAAAGAAAGCAATAACAAATTAGAACTTAACAATGTGCACTTGTGCAGTGAGCAAACGACGATATGAGAAAAACTAGAATCATTACTGCGTTCATTACTTTCACTAAGTTACACTTGTTTCGAACCGTTTGCTGTTAGGAACTATAGTTAGATATACCAGTTTAATCAGGTCAATACTTGAGATAATTATTATTGTTCTCAGAACATTGGCAATACAATTATTTTCCATTGATGTATCTACTCGAATGTATGTAGACGAATGTAGGTGTTTTGTCCTAAATTGCCCCATTTCTCATGGCCCCTGATTGGGCCACTTTCATTTGAGTTCTTGATAGTCAAGGTTACATTTTTGGTTTCTGTTTAGTGTAATAGTAAGCCTCACATATTTATTTCAACATTGAATATTCCGACAACAAATAAAAACCATTTGCTCAAAAAACTTACTGCATACCTACCAATTACTATAGGTTACTATGCTATTTCAATTGCTTGTTTATTAAGAACTCTACATAACCTTGCTTAGGTTTAAATGACTTCGTATTCCACGAGGCGGTTAGCGACCAATATTTATTTTACAGTCAATTTAATTTAAGGTCAACGCACCAATCATTGTGGCATCAAAAAAATGACCTTAACGTATGTCATCGGAACTTGTAAATAGATTCTTGAACCTTGTTGCAATCTCTGAGGTGCACTGAACTGGTCATTTTTCTGTTAACAAAATTATATATATGTGTGTATGCGTGAACAGACAAAAAAATTATTATATATTTTAGAAGCGATGTCTCGAAATAGAAAACCCTTCTCAGAATTACTTTTATAAATAAAACAAATGATTAATTTCAAGACTGTAAATCACAAGGTAATTAAAGTAGAATGACAACTAATGGAAAACAATTTTATGCGACAAATCGCCTAATCTTCACTTATTTATAGACTCAAATATAATCAAAGTAAGTTCCATTTAAAACTCTAAACAAAAAATAAATACAAGGATATTTCTTCCAATTGAAATACACACTTAGTGGTGAAATACTGTTTTTTTTAAATGAAATGAAATATGTCTTTATCTTTTCACCAAATATCCAATGTTTCCCAAAACGATACAGTTTCTTATAGTGATGGGAATACTTCCGATAATAGTAATTGTAATAGGCAAGCAAACTAATAGATTTATATGTGTCTTTATAAGAACATTTATATATCCTCTTTTTTGCATTACTGCATTTGCAGCAATTTGATGATTTCCAAAAGATATAAATTGTGTTATTATGTAAATTTCGACTGACAACAAAAAATGCAAGACAGGTTCCTAAATCCGACCGCATTCCGCGTTGACCTTTGCGTTCGACTTTCAAAAGCGTTTCTCGAAATCACCGGCAAATTTCCGCGAAATCGGAAACTATTCCGAAACTCTCGATACTCGCGTGATGTTCGGGTGGAGAATCGAGTTTGCGTTGCGTAACGGCGAAGCAAACATTTGCGTGCATCGCTCAGCCTTGCCAGTTATCATGCGCTTCCCGGGCCGTTGTCTGGGTGACCTTTGTATTCGCCGCTCGGAAACTAGGTCGTCGGCATCTGACCTTTTTGTTTGTGTTACGAGATGGAAAAAGGCGTACGATCTATTACGAGCGCGCGCGAATATGCACGACGACTATTTCGGATGCAGCCGTCCGGTCAGCGAAGCTATGCATATATCGACCGTCGATATTACATACGAGTACGTAGGAAATAGACCTCATTACTCAGGACCCGGCGGAGCGCGTGAAAAAATGTCGCCAGATTACCTACTGGTGTCAAAATGGTTTTGACACCGGCGTCAGTAGAAGCCGACCGCAGTATTGTTTATGGACCGCGATCCAAGCAACAGCCCCTAGACTATGTAACAAAAACGTATAAATCGTAATCGGAAACCAATTTTGCCCACTGATTGGTTCGCTGATTTACGTCAGCCAATCGAGAGGTAGAATTCGCAAACGATTACGATAACGATGAAAACGTTTTTCTTACGCAATCATACCCCTTATCACTTCATTATACACGCGTGATGCGCGTTTCCACAGGGACGGTTTTTTCCATATTGTCGGGAATTTTGTCAGATAGCTGCTCTACTTTTTTCTTGTTTGACGTAGGTTTAGGGTAAAATGTTCCGATAGGTTCATCCTCAGGTTCATATCGATGATGTAGAAATTATATTCGATATTCGTATGTGGGTCACTGCGACCTTTCGTGCCATCTACATAGCGCCTCGTTTCGTGTTGAGTCGTAATAAGCTGGAAGTTTAATGGCGAAAGGGTCGGTAAAAGGGTCTATCAGAGTAACCGCAGCTGAGCTTTTACGCCAAGCGCCCATTAAGATGTTATAGGATAATATTGCCTATCGGACTTAGAAAGCGGTGGATGTACTCACTTGATAGAGGCTATTTCTGCAAGAGCTATGGGCGAGTATAATTTCTTGATGATGATTAACGAACCCGTAGGTACTGATTATTTACGACATTGTTTCAAATATCCCAATTACAGTTCGTTTCAAGTTTCAACCGACAGACGTCCTCTGCTAGACAAAGGTCTCCTACAACGATTTCCACACAGTCCTGCACCACTTGTATCTGGCGCCTTCCCTGTCCAATTCATCTATAGTAGTGTTATTATCTCGCTGCAGACTCGGACAAATCATTCACAACATGTGCATTATGCACAACTCAACAAAGAACAACAAAAGCGAAACACTCGAATGATTTATGACCGAGTCTGCAGCGAGATAACAACACTACTATAGTCAGAGGTCTGCCAACACTGCGTTTTCCCGTGCGGGGTCGCCATCAATAACAGTAATTCCCATTCGACCCATAGAATTTTTGCCTATAGGTTCGTTTTGTTAGTTAACAATCCAGTGAGGGTTGCCAATTTGCCTACTAATAAACCAAACGATACAGATCAGCCTACTGAAATGAAATACAAAACGTTAACATACCTACATAATTAACCAAGAGATCGTGATCTGGGACAATCTGATGCTAGTAAGAATAAATGTAGCATTAAAGCGCAGCTCAATGACAAAGGTGGGCGGAGTTTGAACACTTCATTGAGTAGAATCATGACTTGTTCTTAGATAGCCGATCAACAATTAACTGCAAGCATATACAGGAGTACTGCAATTATATCAGAGCAAATTACATCTGCGTTAAATGTACGGATGGCAAACCTGAATGCAAAAGTAATAGCTAAGTACATAAGTACTTAGCATTAACTGCTCTAAAGTATAATATTATGGTTCGCTACTAAAGTATAATATTATGGTTTCATTCTTTTTGGGGTTTTACTTAAGACTCTAGTAAGCGGGTGATGAAACTACTGCATTAATGCTCCATGTGATCGAAAAGTCAGAGGAATTGAGGAAATTCGGAAGGTTATGGCAATCGGAGTAACTGGACATACTGGTTTCAAAATCCAGTGAGACAAGTTGCAGCTTGTAGATTCGATGAACATTGAGGAAGCTCGCTGCTGGAATGGCGTGATTGGGAGACTTACTTAGGCCAAGGCCAGACAATTAATAACTAAAGGCTCTTCTTGACAGGTAACCTGTCAAGAACAGACACACACAGGTAGCCTGTAGTAGGTACAGTAGGTGGAGTAGGTACCCAAAATGAATCTGCAAAGATTTTAAACACTTACTGTGGTAATGGTAACTACTAAATGTGACTTTTCATATATTCTGGAGATACCGCAAAATAATTCATGGACTTCCGCAAAATAATATCTATATTAAAACCTAACCCTGACCACAATTTTTTTTATACATTTTCCACAAAATCCTCTTTCCTCAAAAGAAGAATATAACCAAAACGTGGTTCATATTGAGTCATCAATCGATATAAATTCCAATCGACATTTTATCTACCAAGTCGAGCGCAAACCTCACGGTGACCGCGCACGACGTAAACAATATCTGTTGTGATTACTGTTCGCTGTTCGCGAGCAATCTGTGTGCATTCTTGCAAGGAATCACTCTTCAAGTATTTATTTCAAGACAAAGAAATAAAGTGCTAACAAAAGGAGTACTTGCTTCACTACTGTGCCTGCTGGCAAAGAGGCATAAACCAGTGTGACGGTTCAAAATTGGCGAATCTGTCTGAAACTGGCAAAAAATATGCAAAAATCTGCCAAATCGATTCCTGAACCGCATAAGTACCTACTGTCCAAGTACAGACAGTACGAGCAGGTTTTGACGTCGGAAAATCCCCGTTCCATCATAAAAATTCCAAGATAAACGTTGCCAGCTTTGTAAGCAAACACAAAATAAGTAAAAGCATATACAAAGATAAGCAATTAGACAATAAATCAGGATTTTAGAAAACAAATTTGGATTTCCTAGAAATATGCCTCATTCTACCACTTTCTTAAATAGTCAGTTCAATCTGCCCAAATGGCAGAAATCAGCCACAAACGGTCACAATGACAAAAATGCTCCTTGAATTGGGACACTTTAAGGCACCTTCATAGTCCCTATCTTTTTTCCTCATCATTGGTTTCAATCAGTGGTTGATTTAACTGGCTAGCTGATGTAAAAAGTCATTACAAAGAGGAGGAAAGGGCTGGCTAAAAAAACAATAAAAATAATTTTATCAATTGCAACATTGCAACTCATGCATACAGTGTCAAAGCTCAGAATGATTTCATTCATCTTTATGAAAACACAATGCCAATAAAAAAACCGCGGCAGTGAGTTGGAACTTGGACAACAAAAAATGACAAAACGTCAAGCACTGATGAAATATTTGCAGAAGGATCTGCTCAGTCATTATCCGTGAATATTTTGCATACAAAAATTGTTTGTTTAACATTTGAATTTATTTTGGAACCTGATCTTTTAGGATATTTATAAAACGAACTTTATAATGCACATCGTCTACGTCTAGGTATAACTTAATGACTGCATTTCTACAGTCACTAACGCTGTAAGACATGCATGGGCATAACATTTTTAATGTAAGGTTGATCACGTTGATTACTGACAAGAAATAATAGAATATCTGCATCTGTGTAATATAATTATTTACAAATGATTCGCGTATTTAGGATTCCATACCATTTTGATAAAAATGGAACCGTTATTATTTTATTACTTTCTCCGTCCGTCCATCTGCCTGTCACACTCAACTTCACGCGGGCGGAGCCGTAGGCAAGGCAAAGACAATTTTCGGCAACATCGCTTCAAGCGTTTGACGTTGAAGTAAAAGTAGCAACATTATCAAGTACTGAAATGGAAGTATTCAAACCAATAAAACATACTTACAAACAAAATGTATCCAATTTAAATACTGAGCTGGTATTTAATCTAGTTTAATGTTCTTAATCTGTTTCGTAATTAATTTAAGCTCCAAGTCCTCCCGCCGGGTCCCGCAGTTATCTCGGCCGGTACAAGTCTAGCTCCACTAATATGCAAATATCTTTTTTCCGTCGGTCAGATCTACAAAATCGTGCCCGCCCCGACTAGATAATGAGCGGAGATAGCTCCTACGTGAGCAGGAGCTAATTAATCACACCTCAGAGGAACTCGCGCCGCAATTTCCTTTAATTAAAATAATCTCGCTTTTTTAACGAAACAGCGGGAATAGTGCCCACGGGGAAAGAGTTTCTTAACAACTTCAGTATTTTAAATAATAAATTTATTTTTGGCAATTTTAGGTTTATTTTGATACGACTTGAAGGAATTCAATTTGAAAGGCAACATTATCAAAATAATATACAAAATTCTCGTGTCACAGTGTTTGTAATTTCACAAATAGAACTCTGAAACTGTTCGAGCAATTATTTTTTATGAAATTTTTTGCTTACTCTCGGTGGGTCTGAGAAAAGCTAAGTAAATAGGTATTTTTCATACCCCTAAATGACAACGTTTGCCTGGTTGACAAAGCAATGTTTTTAAACTACTTATAACTATCTGAGTTTTAGTTTAAAAACATTTAAAGCTTTATTTTGTGACCATGATCCCAAAAATAGAGGCATTTTCAGACAATTTTGGTCAAGCATTTTAACAAAGTGCTATTTCGGGTTGCCACTAGGTACCATGTCAAATAGTGGAAATTTTTCGGATGAAATAAAAAAATCACTTAGCTACGTATCCCGGGCTTAATGTTTTCTCTCTGATATTGAGTTAGGAACAATCCTCCACTTCCCATTGTCGTATCAACCTCCCGATCTTGATGGCCGAATCGTACCCGTTCCGAATTTGCTCTTGCACCTTGGCGAGTTCCCAGGGCGCCTTCTTGACTCCCTACAAATTGTTTCTTCTCTATCATCTCTAATATATGAGTTGATAGAATGTTTATAAGACGAGGGATGATAATAAAAGACCACTCACCTTTCATTGACCGGGGTAAACCCGGCGTTCCTCTTCGCGGCCGTTACGTTCTCCACTTTTAACACTAATCTAAACTACACTTAAAAATAACACCTATTATTATTGCTGTTGGCAGTTTTGTTTGCTTAATTAAACATAGCTTATAACTTATTTATATGAACGCTACGTTAAGATTGCGCTGTAAATTATTCGATGCTTTTCTCTGTCCTTGATGTTTAAACCTGCAACAAGAAGAAACAAAATATGAATTTTTAATAATCGCTACGTGTCGTCGCTTACAAGCGTCGAGGTATCGAAAAAAATACCTATAGGTGGGCAACTCAATTCGAGCCTTGCGAATGGCAATAAAATTAAAACAAAAAGATACCTCAAAGTCGAACCGAGCGTTTGCAGCAGGTCGTAATCTAAGCAAATGCATTCATTGT
Organism: Coenonympha arcania; assembly: GCA_036785405.1. NCBI lineage: Eukaryota > Metazoa > Arthropoda > Insecta > Lepidoptera > Nymphalidae > Coenonympha > Coenonympha arcania. The sequence continues at coordinate 6,952,833 of CM072058.1, read as the reverse complement.
TATGATTGTAGCGCGAAGGAGTTTATTGTAAGTGATGGTTCGGAAAGTCAGAAACAATAGATTTGACCGCGAATTTCCACCCAGCCACATTTGCAATACGAGTTTCGAAGAATCGTCCGACAAATAAAAACAGGGATTAGTACAGGTTTTGCACCAATTTCGAGTCGACTCGCATCGCACAAACGAATCGAATGCCTCCATACATTTGCAGCCAGCGCCATCTATTGACAGCCATATGTCAGTGACTGTCCATAGATGGCGCTGTGCGGTGGAATTCGATTCGTTTGTGCGATGCGATTCGACTCGAAATTCGAACAAAACCTGTACTAATCCCAAACGTGTACCCTTGCCCTTGGGTGCAAAGTATGCAATGTAAATTGTAGCAAACCGAAAGCGTTGGTCGCTGGACGCAATATTTAAACTGAACGCGAGGGAAATTGAGATGTGTGGCTATTAGGATAAGGTTTAGTTTAGTCCTTCGCAGTGGGAGCCCGGTGCAATGAGTTAGCTAGACTGTTTGAATGTCAAACCAATGATCGACAGCGACTGGTGCAGCGGTGCAATAAAAAAATAATTTATTCACGTCTGAGTAAATAAGCTGATGGCGACGCAAATTTTAAATTTGGGACTGTGCTCCGGCGGAAGCTGATGTGTGGGGAGAAAATTGTTGTGCTTTTTAGGGTTCCGTGGCCAAATGGCAAAAAAGGAACCCTTATAGATTCGTCATGTCTGTCTGTCTGTCCGTCCGCATGTCACAGCCACTTTTTTCCGAAAGTATAAGAACTATACTGTCAAAACTTGGTAAGTATGTAGATGTATTCTGTGAACCGCACTAGGATTTTCACAGAAAAATTTAAAAAAAAACTTTTCCCCATATTAGAACTGAAACTCAAAAATTATGTTCATCATATAATGTTCATCAAACCCATAGGTGTGCAATGGATAGGTCTTCAAAAATGATATTGAGGTTTCTAATATAATTTTTTTTAAACTGAATAGTTTGCGCGAGAAACTCTTCTAAAGTGGTAAAATGACTTGTAAAATATAAGAAAGAAAAAATATATGATGTACAGTGTGTTTCACTAGAACGTGACCAGGATAAAATAGTGTGTTCGAAGTTTTTTTTCAAAACAAATAATATGAGCAGATAGCCCAACATTTTGTCTACGATGCTTTATAAAACAAAACCAGTTCTCGCGTTTACTTCGCACAGTGCGCACGCTTTTCAAAATGAGTGCTGCGTATGCTTCCCGCTATGAGGCCGTATTTCTTTGTTCGCATCCCAAGGGACCAAAAATGTCGCGCGCTCAGGCTGCAAAGTATATGAAGAAGTCGAAGACATTCGTAAACAAGTGGGTGAACCGATATTTGGAAGCAAAACACGTCGATGACCTACCAGAACGCGGTAAAACGAGGAAGACGTCGTCCACGGTGGATAAGCGGATAACTAATCTTTTTTTTTAAAATCCGCGCATATCTTTGCGATCCGCACGAGAAAAACTAACTAAAACAGGCCTTAATATTAGGTCCTTACATATGAAATTGGCGTTTTGTATGGGAGGAACATAAAGTCGATTTTTTTAAAATATAATATATATATTTAATCAAAGTATGTACCATTGCTATCTATGCACTTTTGCCACCTTATAGGTAGTTCATTGATCCCTTTACTAAAAAAGCCATTCGGACGGGAATCAATAAAATCTTTGAAAGCGCTTTGGACTGCCTCATCGGAGTTAAATTTTTTCCCTTGTAAGAAGTTATCCAAATTTCGAAAAAAATGGTAATCTGTTGGAGCAAGGTCCGGGGAGTAAGGTGGATGTCTTAGGCATTCCAATTGAAGCTCCTCTAATTTGGTAGCCGTCTGTTGTGCAGTGTGTGGTCTAGCGTTGTCCTGAAGCAGCAGTGGCCTAGAACGATTGACCAGCCTCGGTTGTTTAGCAGCTAGCTTTTCCATCATGGATTGCAGTTGCTGACAATAGATATCCCCCGTAATCGTCTGGCCAGATTTAAGAAACCTTTAGTGAACGATGCCGGCGCTAGTCCACCAAACGCTCACTAGTAATTTTTTTTGAGTCAATTTTCGTTTGGGGCAGGATTTGGCTGGTTCGCCAGGGTTCAACCATTGCGATGAGCGTTTCCGATTATCATACAGGATCCATTTTTCATCACAGGTAATGATTCGATTTAAAATCCCTTCATTACTGTGCCGGTTGAGTAATGTAACACAGCAGTTAACGCGCGTTTGTCGGTTTGCTGCACTCAATTCATGAGGTACCCACCTTTCAAGCTTTTTCACCTTCCCAATTTGCTTCAAGTGAACTAAAACAGTTTTATCACTAACACCGCAGCCTGCAGCTAGCTCGGACGTGGTTTGCGATGGATCCGCTTGCACAATAACCTTCAATTCTTCATTGTCAACTTTGGTCTCCGGCCGTCCACGGGGCTTATTCTGCAGGTCGAAATTTCCAGAACGAAAACGTTGGAACCAAAAACGCACTGTGTTTTCTTTTGCGACACCCTCGCCGTACACATCATTAATCCTTCGAGCTGTTTCTGCAGCACTGGTGCCACAATGGAACTCGTACTCGTAAATAACGCGATATTTCAAGTTTTCCATTTTATAAACAGAGTGGCGCAAAAAAAAAACCAAAAGAGAAAAAAGCTAATGAATTACGATTTTCAAAACACAAAAGCATGAGTAAATAGCTGTATAAATTTGAAATTGGAATTTCTAACCAAAGAAGAGATATTTGAGATCAAAGTGGCCAGTACGACAAAACGCCAATTTCATATGTAAGGACCTAATATATCTATAGTTACAATTAGACGAAGTTTATTGGAGATAAAGCTAAAATATAGAAGCACTTTAAAGAAACCGCTACTCTCAGATAAGCACATTAAAAGAAGAATAGCCTGGGCTCGTGCAAACAAAGACCGTGACTGGGACAAGGTAATCTTTTCTGACGAAGCGTCGTTTTGGGCAACTAGTGGTTCACGTCGTGCTTGGTCAACTGCCGATAACAGGCTTGTCGAAAGAACGGTCAAACACCCGGTAAAGGTGCATGTTTGGGGATGCTTCTCAAAAAGGGGTTTTGGAAATTTGTACTTATTTACAGCGGCTCTTAATGCTAAAAAGATGAACCAAATATATCAGAAAGCATTATTACCATCTGTACGAAAGCTATTCCCAAGACCAAATGAATCATGGATATTACAAGAGGATAATGACCCCAAACACCGAAGTCGTCTATGCACCGCGTGGAAACACGAAAACGGCATTGAGGTATTAGACTGGCCCTCACAATCTCCTGACGCAAACCCAATTGAAAACGTTTGGGCGTTAATGAAGCTTAAGCTTCGAGGAAAAAAACTGCAGACTGCCGCCGAGCTCACTCGGAATTTTAAGGCCATATGGAGATCACTATCCCGTGACTACGCTGAAAAGTTAGTCGAAAGTATGCCTCGAAGACGCCAGGCTATTATGGATAACGGAGGAGACTGGACGCCTTACTGATATTAAAGCATCTAAGTATATATGGTGAACTATGTGTTTTACTATTTTTCTCCTTTGTACTTCTTTTTTTTTTTGTTAATTATGCCGGTCACGCTCTTGTGTTACATAGTGTATATTTACATTACCATGCAAACTTCCAACGAAAATTGGTTTGAACAAGATATAGTAAGTAGTTTTTTTTTGTATTAACAATTAACCTCAAAAAACAAACTTCAGTTTTCGGTTGGGTAAGAAAAGTGATTCTTATGGATTAGGTACTTTTTCCATAGTAATACGGAAACCTAGGTGCGCGAGTCCGACTCGCACTTAGCTGGTTTTTGTGTCTCCAATCGCTTGGGGTTCGGCCAGAAAGAAGAAAGGTCAATTTTCGCGTGCATCATCCATCATCATTTGGGTAATTTGAACGTCTAGGTTGTTGCGGAGTGCCAGACGTTTCGAAACGAGTAGGTATTATTACGAGCAAATACATGTATAAGTACATACCTACCGATGTATTACATACATTCATATTAAATGTAGGTAATAGGTATATGTGTAGTGTACTGTGTACGAAATAAAGCTCTGTGGGAAGATTCTGCATCGTACAGTTTGTTAGTTAGTAACCCTCACTGGGTTACCTTACTAAGAAAACCTAAACTTTTTACACAAGTTTCCAGCCTAGGTTGGTATGATATAATCATGCTAGTTCATCATATCAATGGTATCATCATGCTAGATCGTCATATCAATATGCCATGCTAGTTGCTAACTTGTGCAAAAAGAATAAAAAAAAGACGTGTGGCACTCGGAGACTGCCGCGGTAAAGTTATTGCATACCTGTTTTTATCAACTTATGCAATTATAATTATACAACCAATGCCACCTAGAGCCGAGTTGCTGAACTAAAGAGACAAGCGTGATATTTCAAAAAGTATTAAAAGATCTGCTATTCATCCATAGATGGCAAAACTAAAAAGTATCACCGCTATGCCGGTCGGAGTGGGGGGTGTTAGATTATTTTCGTTACGGAATTTCTGGATTCGGTCTTCACAGCTTCAAAAAAAAATGATTTTCGCCTCCGTTTTCTTAGTTAATAACCCAGTGAGGTATTAACTAACAAACTGAACGATTTACATAACCAGCCCACTGTGGTAACTGGTTTTTTCTTGTAAAATGTTCCGATGGGCTCATCCTCAGGTGCATCATCAGTGATACTAAAGCTAGTTTCATACTCAGACTAAACTATTTATTTAAATCTAAACCTTCTGAACTCTACCTAATCATGCAGGTGACTGTGCAAAGAGTGTAATTAATATATGCAGTGTGGATAATTACACAGAGAACAAAAACTTGACATAAAGACAAGTATTTCCGCTAGGTGCAAGGCATATTAAACTATTATATAGGTATTATCTTAATAACATCTTGACAGTTGCCATTCAAATGTTCTTGTTCTTTCATATAAATGCCGATCAAAATGCAATTTCATTTATTGACAAGACGTAACTTACACCTTGCTAGTTTTTAAAAGAAATGTCTAGAATGTAGATAATAATTAGCAAAGCCAGCTTTATACGATAACCAAATGCCATTAGGGTCCCGTACCGTAAGATTACACCTACATTGTTGTCCGCCTGTCCGTGCATCAGAAGCATAAGGTCTCTTAGTTTTGTGATAAAAAAATCGATCGGCAGAGTATAAAATTGAATGTATTTCATCATTGGAAATACAATGCTCAACTTCAGTAATTTAAATCTCGGAACTGTCGACCAATATGGCGTTTTGAACTACATTCAATTTTACGCTCCATGTCAATTATATTAAAATTAATTTTTCAGTGTTCGCAAAAAATGTTTTGAATTCAATATCGTCAGCTTATGTACGTAAATGCCATCACCTTTTTAAACATATCACGAAATGTAGCCGACACGTAACGTGAAAAGCCCACCTGTGCCTGAAATCGAACTTGCGATCTCACTCCCAAATTCAAGCTCGCGGGAATACGATAGGGCAGGCGTGTTTCTAGACAGTGTTCACAGAATAAGTAGTTATCCACAAATAAATAATAAAAAGAAAAATAAAGCTTGGTACAGACTACAGACTACGGAGCTCTCGGTGCACGAGTTCGACTGGCACTTGACCGTTTTTTTTCTCTTAATTAGCATGTCTTTGTCGGATACTCGCAGCCAACAATGTTGAAGCGATCCATCATGTCGCTTGCATTCATTATCTTACTTTAAAAATCTCAAGGTCAACGCTTAGGTAGGTATTAAAAAGTCTTTGTTATTTCGGATAGGTATATAGATATATCCACGATGACGCGCCCCACACTGTCAAACTCTATACGAATCGAATGAAACATAAGCAATTTTGACAGAGTGGGGCGAGTTTTCGTGAATTGAACTATCTTATATCTACTTACTGGATAGGAAGGTACGGAATATAGCATTCGTCTTTGAGAAAATAAACTTACCCCCTAGGTGCCTAGATCAGAGAATGATATAATTTGGGGATGACAACTATTTTATCCCTTGCCTATGCTAGAGTTAAAGGAAGATCTAGCCCAGATAGGTAAGTACATATCTATACATTATGTAACTTTTAACTTTTTTAATCAATCGTCATTGTAAAGTAAGCAGGATACACTCCCAAAAAATTCAAAAAGACTCATTTACTGGTCGTCTAATTATCGCTTGGATACGACTTTAAAATGAACTCCGTGAAACCAGTACGGCCGATGATGAGTCACGCACCGAACGAGATGTTAGTTTTGCAGAAAAATAAAGCACTAAATCTCAAATAAAAGGCCGAATCCGAAATATACGCTGACATGCAATACGCTCGAACAACGATCCAATATGAAAGTAACGACTTTTGACTGAACCCCCACTGCTTTCAAGTACAAAGCGCCGTTTGTTCGCTGGTCGGAAATCGAGTCGTTAACATGATCGATTTCAATTCGATTTTATATAGCCAATAAATCCATTTCGTAAATAGGTCACTCATTTTTTGCAAGGCTTATTGATTCGGTAGCGGGACTTCTCGAAACGTTCGAGAGAAATTAAGATATGGATACAAGCGATTGCCTCGCGGATAGCCTTGGAATTTAAATGTTTTCGAGATTTTTTAAGTAATTTTTATTCTCATGATTCATACAGTTTATAAAGTAGGTCTGGCCAGACAGCGGTCGGAGCGTGAGCGAGGCGTGAGAGGACCGCCGGCGCGGCGGGACGTAATTTGAGTCACGACGCAACTCGACACTAATTTTAATTATTTAAATAATAATTAATAATGCAGTTGTAGTAATTAAAATTAAAAATTTAAGAAATTAAGATTTAGTAATATAAAAATTAATAACTAATTTTGTGCCAGCAGTTGCGGTTATCCGCCCGGGGACAGCAGTGTAGCTGTGTCATGGACTCGTGGTGTCTTTCCTGCCAGAGCCCCGCGCATGCCGGGCCCACTGTTGTGTCAGACCTTTATGTGGAACCGTAATCGATTAACACATACACAAGGCCTAACAACAATAGCGGGCAATGAAGAGTCAATTGGGCTTGCCACTATCCAATCAATTTACACTGACAGTAGTATAGCTCTTTCCGTAATCTGTGAGTATAACTGTACTAATTATTATCCACTGCCTATGGAGTTAATCGCGCCTCAGAGTAGGTACTTACATTGTAAGCACAGAAACTACAAAATGCACCAATAATAGTCATGGCATATACGTAGATATGATATATACTTATTTATATTAGGTAAAGAACTTCTGGAAAACATTTCGACAAAATGTTACATAAACTGGTAAAGAACCTATAAATATGCATGGAAATTGGAATCTTTCTTCTTATTGGATTGGATTGGATTGGATCCTTTATTAAACATGGTCTTAAACTTGAAATTCATGTTGCTATGGAATCACCTAAAAATAAAAGTATACAAAATATATTTTCAGCTGGGAAATTCAAATAACACAGGCGAAACCGCTCAAGCAAAGTAATGCTAAATTACAAGTCTCGGGTCTTTAAAAACGTGTCAAAGCAACATTTTCCGCGCTCGTTGAGAGAGGAATTTAAAGCAGACGGAATCCGAATGCACGGCCGCTCAAGCGCAGCATACTGCCGCGAAAACCGCAGGAAGAAAAATTGAAGAGCGATGAAACCAAATCAAAATTCGGATGAATGCAAAGTAGGACCAGTATCGTACGGGGATTTTCGATTATTACCACTAGAATTATGGACACAATTTCGACAGGTTAAACATATCTATTTCATTGAGTTTTTTTTTATTTTATTTGTATGTGGCTACACTTTAACTTTAAAGTGTAGCCACATACAAATAACATTTGTATGTGGCATAAGTAATATTGTGTGCACGTCAAATAGTTAAAAAGTTTTAAGGAAATTTCACAACAAAATGTCTAATGCTTGTTTTCACCGACAACATAAATGACAGTTGTTATAAATGAAAACTGCCACCTAAGCTTATGTGTTTCTTAAAAAACTATTGTTGGTGAAAACGATCATAAGATTTCTCCTTTCAGATCCTCATTACGTCAAATAGAACGACATCACACTGGGATTGATTTTTAATCGCACAGATCACAATAATATTTTAGCCATGATTTGTTAGCATTGACTGTCAACATTATTTCATAAGCACGAAAACATGCGTATCGTACGGCAGTCAGTGATAAACTTGCACGAGTGACGAGTCGGAATCCGTATGCACGGGCGCTGGGTACTTCAAGCACACAATTTGTTGAATATTTTCTGGAAACCCTATTATGTGATGAAAAAAAACTAGAGCTTTTTGCAGGTAAATGGGCCTGCTTTGTTCTCGTATAATGATTTCTGCTCTTTGAATTTATGAGCGAATTTACAGGAGATAGGTAGAGAGTAGAGACTCAGGACTCAGGAGTGCTAATAATTACTAATACGAGTAGATATTATTATTTTTCGAAAAGTATTATTGATTACTAATTAGTAATAATGCTATTGCTATCGTTAATTTATAGTTAAACTTGTAAATCGTGCATTTCGCGCACTTTACATAGGTATAGGTACCTATTGTGGTTTAGCTCTTGAGGTATTTTATTCAAAATTCAAAATACCGCTGTTTCACAATTTACATAGGCCTAACCTAACGTACAGGCTCTTGTAAAAGGTCAATACGATATTTGTGATATATTTACATATGTAAGTATTGACAACTATGCTTCCCATATGAGTGTGGTACCATTTCAATTAAGTATGCAGTTCTGATAATAATGGTATCTATGAGAAAACCCTATAAGTCTTAAATTTTTAATTGGAAAGGATGTATTCAAGAGTATGTAGTTTGATAAGAGTTGAAGTCGTTTTAATTAATGTATATTATTGTTTTAGTTTGTGAATTGTGCTAGTATATTATTATACCTTCTCGATAAAAAATTACTAAGTACGTATTCAAGGACTGTTATAAATATATCCTTCAAGTCCATTACGAATCGAATAATTTCTTCATTATTGTTAAGAAAACTGTTTTTGAAAACTTAAATGAACGCCAAAGGAATGAAAGAAAACCCCTAAAATCCACATTCAAAAATTAAATTTTAAACTCGTGTCAAAATCAAGTATGTATTATTTAAACCAAATCATTTACGCTCAGTCCCTCATCCGCACAGACACTATCAATGTTTTAGGCATCAACAACACAAAACCTAACCTTGACAGCGTATTAGAGGACAGCTCTCTTAAATGTGTCTTTTTTGTCTTCACGTTTTTGTATCGATGTATTATATTGTCTTACAATGGTGTTGAATTTGAAAGGAATAAATTAGCGGCCGGTCATCGGCTCATGTTGACAGCCTAGTGCCTCAAATATTATGTGGGTAGGTACACTGTATTGTATAATCTTGGTATAAATGGTCTAATTTATAAAACGAACACCCCCTCCACTACATTACTCACACCTCGACTGCAATCTCACTTGTAATGGGCTCTCCACACACACGCGTATATGTATAGAGGAAAGTGAAACAAAGTAATATTTTCTATCAAATAATATAAGTTAATTAATAAACAAAAAAACCGACTTCAACTCTCATCAAACTACTGTTGCATACATCCTTTCCAATTAAAAATTTAAGACTTATAATATGGTTTTCTGATGGATACCATTATCAGAACTGGACTTAACTGAAATGGGACCACGCGAGAAGCGTCAGCTTTCTAATAAAAAATAATCATCAAAATCGATTCACCCAGTCAAAAGTTATGAGGTAAGAAACATAAAAAAAAACATACAGCCGAACTTAGAACCTCCTCCTTTTGTTGAAGTTGGTTGATAACAAAAGAGAAATAAGGATGATGTTAAAATATTGTTAACTATAAAATCCATAATACGAATTAGGAACAAATAAATTGACACGTTTTATCCGGACCTTGACCTTGCTGGGCGATCCCCTCACAGGATCCAATTAGGGGCCCACGAGAGATTGATAGCATCGGCTTATTGTCCGGTATTTGTCACTGAAATTAATTGACGCACCAATTTATTGGCTCTAACTTGAAACAAGCGCGTTAATAAAGCCTTTCCTTAGATTCTCATCTGCGGCTATCGCCTTTGATCGGGTTTTCGTAATGAAAATTGTATCAATTATACGAGTGGAATTTTGAGGAAGAGTAAGGACTGGGCTGGGTTGGGCTGAGCTAAGCCGGATTAGGCCGGACTGTCCTGGACTGGATTGGACTCCAAGGTTTCCAAGGATTCTAAACTGTCGAGAAAGGATTGTTACGGCTGGGCCAGATGATGATAAAATATGGATTCTTGGAATGATAGGATAAGCTTCCATCTCCTCACGATATATAATCTTGAAAATTGTAATTATTTTTCACAATATAAAAGAAATACTCTGCAAGTGCCGAGTTTTTTCCTAGTTCTTCTCGGTGCAAACCTGCCTTCCGATACCTACTACCTACCTGTACCTGGCGGTAGAGTTTTGACTTGTCATGAGAGTCTATAATTTTGCCTATGAGAAAATAAAGATTTTCATTTTCATTTTCGAACATGGTCTTTTTCCATGTTGGGTAAAAGTAGGTAGCTCATTTTTTAATCCATATGCATAAACTATCTACAATTTTGTTGTGGCTCGAATTTTCATTGAGTATAACTCCAAACCTTCCAAACTCATACAAACTTGTCTTATTGTAAGTATAGAATTTTTCTTAGAGACACGCTTAAAAGTTAATGAAACAAGTTTGTACCGCGAGGAATTAAAACTAGCGACATCCAAGCCTTATTTACGAACCATCACAGACAGCAGAATTGCAGCCATTTTAACGTCACTGACATTAGGGCAGCTGTTTTAGCTCCTGTGTAATTGTTTTATTATCCAATAAACACCAGGGTAAGATAGGATAAGCCAGCGCAGTAAAACCTTTGGCAATTATGTTAGAAGTGGGTAAAATAAAAGAATAAAGAAATAATTGTCCTATGACAAATCAAGACCACTTTATTATATGAGTGCTAAATTCGCCATTTAAATCATTAAGCGGAATCAATTTACTCGATACTATTTATGATATTATTCTATGACAATACTAACACGACGTGTATGTAGAACTATCCAAGGTGATCAAATAACTTTTCGTTCTCGTTCCTTATTCATAAATACTTGTTTTTTTTTTGATAATTTAGCCTAAACCACGAAAATATACAGAAGCCAAGGAAACTGTTATAACCGATGTCTACCCACGAAACACGAATTTCAATCAAAGTTATCGGTAATTCGTAGACCATTGTGCGGGGTTTCACATTGAAAACGAAATATATAATTTGTTCCTTTATTTATTTGATTTCGCCTTCAGTGAGCAGCAAACAATGGCAAGTCGTCAACAACGTAACAATGAGGTGCCATGTTAGTATATTCGCCTCAAAGAAAATCCAAAATACCTATTTACTTTTCGTAACAAAAGCGTTCAGAATTCTTAATATTGTCAAAAGAATTCTAATATTATATTAAGAAAAGCAGAACGGAATACGCAATTGCCTAAAAATAAAATAAGGAGGTGAAGACTGAAGATACTCTATTTTATCCCCTTCGGGGTTGAATTTTAAAAATCCGAACAGTGCTTTTCCTTTTATTGAAGAAAAAAATTGGTAGGTCGTCTATAATGCCACAGAGCACTATGGATTGATTATTAGAATTAGTATGTTGTTTTATAATAATGAATGATGAAAAGAACAAGACGTTCACCTTATGTTAAGTGATACGTACCTATGCCCCGTAGCTCGATTGAAGGACGACAGATGGACCATACGAACAACGACTTGGCCCAGTCCTAAAGGGAAGAAGAAAAGAGGCAGACCCAAATTTAAATGGGCAGACGACATCTGCAGACCAGCAGGGTACGACTGGGTCAAAACAGCGTCACAAAGCGGAGATTGGAAAGCTCTGGAGGAGGCCTATACCCGAAAGGGGTTCTCATCATAGAATAAGATTATTCCGCTGTATCTTTTTTGTATTCATTTATAGCTGTTTAGTTATTTTATTTAACATTACCAATCTATTCTATGAAATATAAAATCAAACATAAAAAGTATAAAAAGAAAATTGTGCTAATATGCATCAAAGAATTCCTCCGCACCGTCGTCATCGGGCAAAGTGCCCAGAAGGCTGGCAGCATTGCCACGCTGGATGGCAATGCTTAACCTCTGACCAAGGAATAGGCCAGCCCTCTGGTCACGTGTAGCGTCGACTAGCTTTTTAGAAATATAATAGCTGTTTAGTTAACTTTAAATCATATTTTTGAATTGTTAATTACTTTCACTGGTGATGGGGAATAAAAGGCTCTTTTATTTTTTTATTTACTATTATTTTATTTTATACCTATGCCCATATCAGATGCAGTGCGTCCCGTAAATTTGCATTGCAATTTGCAACATCATACGACACACTGCTCATCAACCTGAGAATCAGTTGTTAAGACTGTTTCAATTTGACCAGTAATCACGTTGGCGGACAGTGCACTTTCTATTACTACTATTTGAGTAACCAATCAGATTTCGTCATATCGACATATTCTCCTCTTTCGGAGATATCAAAATGACGAAATCTTACACCGGCACACGTGCTACTAAGATGCACTGGAGTGTCGGACCAACGCGAGACCTACTTGGGATCCTCAGCAACACTCCAAGATATCCTGTGCGACCTGGGAGGCCTCTTCGGATTCTAGAGTGAGCTCGGCTGGCTGGAATGATCCGGCGAGGACCCGCATCAACGACTTCACGCGCAACGGGCGAAATATCGCTTACTCGCGGAAAAGTCCCAGGAACGAAGAAGAAGAATGACGAAATCTGATTGGTTACTTAAACACAGCTCCGCTCTGCTCTGCTTTGGTGCATAAAACACTCGGACGAACTCCGTAAGAAGAGTCATACCAAACAATAAATGTAATGTTTACATTATTTTTATCATAAAGCAGTTAAATTAAGATAATTTAACGATAAAGCGTTTTTAAGAGCGACATAAAGATTAAAATCGGCGTAAGTATCTCGCCAGGCTACTGCGTCAGCGCATAAAATCAATTGTTATTTTGGTTGGCCTTAGCACTATTCTTCGAGCGTTTTTTATTATGCCTAAGCCCTTGCATCCATATGAATTTATTTACAGTAGCTCGCATATGAAGGTAATTTATAAAAATCATAAAAGAGTCAAACGCAAAGGGGGAGTGTACGAGATTCAGTAGAAGTTTTTTTGGGCATAGAGTGCAGGAGGCCGAAATAATTATAATAACGGTGCTCATGTATTTAGATACCTAAAAAGCTTGTTTGTTCATTAATTATTCACATTCACATTAATGTTCAATTAGAATTTATAACCCAATTTAACATACCCGTGTTGTATTTAAAAACTTTTAGTTTAAAGTTACTATGCCATTGATTTTTTTTTAATGACAAAGATTCTTGGAATGATGGGGATATATAATTCCATCTCCTCACGAGATATCATAAAAATAATGTAGTCATATAACAAAAGTTGTATACAATGACATTTTTTAAAAGAGCAAGAGCCTGTAAATTGGGTTATGTGGAAAAAATATTTTCATTTTCAGTATTAAAAAAAAATAAGATGCCATAGTGATAGAGGTAACAATATCCTCTACGTGAAAGAGGTCTACAGAGAAAGCAGTAGCAAAACTTTATGGCAACAATTCTCAGTCGGTTGAGCTAACAGTTCCTACTATAACAAAAAGTAAAGTAGAAGTAGTTAGTAGTAGTAAACTCCACCAAAATGTTATATAACTATTTGTGGTTAATATCGCACTGAGAACCAGTTCGAATGGGACCCCTTGCAAAACAAAAATCCTTTTTTTGAACATCATTTCATCGGTCGACCCTGAACTTAACCTACATTCTCACGATCCTGAATGCCGGGCAGGATTCAAAAGAATTACGTATAATACGCACAATGCGCGAAACGAAAGTTATTTGTTGTGGCACAAAGGACGGTAAATATTGGGTTATGCAACCAATTATTGCGTCGGCCTGCGCACTTTTATAATTGGGTTGCACTTATGTAATAAACCGGTGGTTTTAGGGTTAGCTTTTTGGTTAGTTCAGAATCCTTTGAGCTTTCACACTAACAAAGAATGTAATAAGAATACTGCATCTAATGTAGGTGTGGCAAATGTGAAAGACATCAAATTATTGAGGTGGAGTTGAGGTCTAAGAGGGGTGTCACAAAAAACACTGAAATGGTGATGATGGTCACCATTTCAGTGTTTTTTGTGACACCATTTACTAGGATATGGACAGCCGATCTATTGCTATCGTTCTTCGGTAAATCATGGGTTAGTAAACAAACATGTTAGTAATGTTGCTTAACTATAATTACGCTAATCCTGTTCTTATCCAATTATCTACCCCTTACGCCGTTTATTTCAGAAATAAGAGAGACATAGGTAGCATTTCTGTTATAGTCTACATTAAGCGAGTCTCAAAAATGATAGATCACACGTAGGTACAGTTGGAAAGGGATAGAAGTTAAAAATAAAATAACCACAGAAATAACTCAGTACAAAATGATGTCATTTGAGAGAGAATGGCAGTACTCGGCAACAGTTGTAGTATAGTTTATTAAAAATTAACCCTGTTCTCAAAATGATAGTTACGATTATTTGTTAAATTGATACATTTAAATATATATATCTCCCTTTTTGAAAAAATCGGCAAAAGAAAGGCGTTAGCGTTTAAATATGCTTAACTAATTGGGGGTTTAATTCTTGGTGAAATTGAGGTAAAGGCGCTTCTGGAATAAAACCTTAAAGACATACCTAGATTAATACTAGTTTGACCTCACTGTTGTTGCAATGTTACTTTGAATGAATGTGGGACGATTTGTATCCGTTGTGTATTTGCGTTTGTATGTTTAATGTTTATGTGTACAGGGCTATTCCTGTGATCCTCTGAAGCTGAACATATTCCAAGCTTTGAACAGCATACCGTCAGTGCAATATTATGTATTTGGTAAATTCCGGCACAAAGTTATATACGTAGTTTACAGTAAGTAGTTATACTATGTTTGTTACCATAACTTCGTACTCTACTTTCATTCCTTTAGTAATGTGCTCTACCATAGGAAGTAATTTGTAATGATGAATGCTGAAACTTAAACAAGAAAGAACCAAGTAGGTACAATATGAATTTTATGAAATAGGTATAGTAACAACTTCAAGCAAATATGCTTTTATTCATAAAGCCATCAATGAAATGAGTGTCACATTACAATGCGGTGGAATGGATGCATTTCGCTTGAATATCAAACTCGACATGCGCAGATGTGATTGTCGGGACGGGTAGGGTGCTGTATCATATTGCAGAACGACGCGGTAAAAATCATGGTTTATTTAGACAGTAACCTCATTCTTTGACGCTGAGCTAAAGCACTGGCGTTCGCTAACTTCACATCAAGCATCCCTGGCCACGACACCACATCAAAACACAAACGTCAAACACTTACCGTATCGATGCTACAGCGTGTGGCACTTTTAGGATGAAAATAGTTTTCGCAGTACAATAATAAACATGGAGAATGAAAAGCCCGCGGGATCGCTCAGGTCGGCGATTCGACGAAACAGACTGAGTTTATGTCATATCGCGCCGTGAGATCGCGTCAGCGGGTTGTTTACCGCAGATACAACGAAAAATCGGGGTTATTTTGATGGGAATTTGTTGGAGGGTGAAATGAGTGGGTTACAGGAATACAGACGGTAAATGCGGCCGTGTCGG
Source organism: Coenonympha arcania (assembly GCA_036785405.1). Classification (NCBI taxonomy): domain Eukaryota; kingdom Metazoa; phylum Arthropoda; class Insecta; order Lepidoptera; family Nymphalidae; genus Coenonympha; species Coenonympha arcania. The sequence goes on along the minus strand of CM072058.1, from coordinate 6,937,061 downwards.
TGGAGCACGGAGCGTGCGCAGTGCGTACCCGGGGAGCACTGGCGGCGGCCGGCAGGCGGCGCGCGGATCGCCGCGTATTGACAAAAGCGAGGGCAGGACGGCCCGGGACGACCACGACTCGAGGATCCGACACGCTTCCACGACCAACCTTGAACTCCGGCCAACTCCGCTATCGGATATTAGATAACACCTGCACCGATAACAACAGATTACAAGGACGGTGGTAAGGGAGCAGGACCACGCACGGCGCTTGATGCGGTCCGGGGCCGACTGAAACGCAGGCAGGCGGGTTCAGTAAGCCAGTAGGGCTTGAATTACAGTTTGCAAGCGATGTATTAACGCTGTGATTTATTGACCTACCAATGGATGCAGTGTATGCAAAACGCATATTGAAATTTACATATTATTTTGCATACCCTTGAGAATTTACTAACCCTACACTTAATTATTTTACTTTTCAAAGAGACATGCAACATGCATTTATGCATGAAAAGTAGATCCTAAACTTTAGCGTTGATTGAAAAATAATGCTTACTATATTGATACGTGAATAGAAAACTTCAGCCCTTTTTCACAAAAAATTAACAGAGCAGCCAATAAGAGCAGCTCATATTATTGCGGCATAGTTAAAGAGTGGAAGGAGTGCAAAAAGAATTGACTGGTAACTAGTACTTATATAAGTATTATCTGCTGGTAATACGAAAATAAAATAAATATATTATTACCAAACTAATTTCAAAGAGTAAAAGTAATTAAGTAATACTTAATTTTACTACAAAACGGCATGTTATTTATAAATAAAAAAATGCAAAATCTAAACCGAAACCACAGATTACTAACCGAAATTAATATACTTACAACGCCATTTTGAAAAACAAACTTTTGAACACAGCTTTTGAAATTCAATATTTAAAACAAATGCAAAAATTAATAATAGGTGCCTACAACTTCAGATTTTCCTTTATAATTTTACTTTATTTAATCGATACTTGGTATATTACGACTAGGGTAGTGATTTATATTTCAGCAGCGGTTCTTTCAGGTTTTTATTGTGAAATGTAAGTAAAATTCGTATATTAACGGCTCCCTGGGCGCGTCTCATATAAATGAGACCGACAAAGGCTCGACGCCTCTACGCAGTATAGAATTACAGGATTTTCACGTCCATGTTGAATATTCATGCATGTATAGTTACAATATTAAGTTTTAACGCCGACGTGACAAGAATCACAATACCGCATATTATTACAGCTGAATCTGGTATTCAGTTTTGTAATTAAGAGCTTCTAAGCTTAAATAAGCAGCCTATTGCGATCGCGAAGCTCTGGATTTCAGTTCACGAACTTGTCACATATATTTTAAGCATTAGTTTCATCAAAGGTTTCCAGACATCAAACTAATATTAAAAAGGCGGAATATTTCTACGTAATTTAAGTTTGTATTCTTCTTTATTTACGCAGCAACCACTGCACTATTGAAAATCAACTGATTATACCCAGATTAACACATAGACCACATTGTGAAATCCCGAAATTCACGCGAGTACTGTGTCTAGGGCCACAGCTAGTTTAACAAAAACAATGTCAATGAAGAGGACAAAAACGATGTCAAATTGGTCAAATGATTGTATGATTCCAATAGAAAAAGTGTCGCCAGTTTATCGGTGTCAAAAATGATTGTTTTGCCAAACGCTGTAGTTCGCTCAGCAGCCACCTATAGAATTTTGACAGATGGAGCTACTATTAGCTTGTACTAAAAATGTTTACGTAAATCGTTTGGATGCTCATATCCTGAGGTTTTTTATCGCTGAATTCCTCGTAAAGTGAATGTACTTAACATGTTAGTGTAATTGATACTAACTAAAGCAATAGGTAAACAAAATATGAAGTCTGAAGTATCATCTGTTGAATTCGGGAAAAATCCAACGCCTCGCCAATCTTATTAAGGGAGGGATTTAGAACGTAAAGCTCCACACTGCCCTAATGTGAGTTGACGGTCTGTAATTGTTAGATAAGATTGGGATAAACGTATTACACACACCAAGATTCTTATCGAAAAGTGTCTAGAAAAACAGCATCCAGTCTTTCAATCTTAAACAGATATAAAGTGTCTATTTTACGTCGGAGTTGTGGCCTCCAGCCGTCCGACCTTGAGGATTGCACTCTGCCCTCCATCCCCCCTCTTAAGCCTTTCCCCCCAACGCCCAAGTCAAGCCACTCCTCCTAAAACTTGCGTAGGTACCTCCTGACATACGCTTACTCGGCCATTATTTTAGTCGAAGTTGGAGCTAAAAGAAAATGTTTGCTGCGAGCTTCTCGGCATACAAGAAAATATTGGACACTAAAGACCTACACGATTTAGGTTTCTTAGTAATAGGATTAAAAGATCTAGAAATAAATTTAATTCTTGTCACATAAAGGTGCCCTTGGAAGATTAATATTTTGCTACGTAAGATTGTTAGAAAAAAAAATGTGATGTTCGGCTGAAGATTTTCACCGCAAAAAAGTTCAATCTTGATTAAATAAACCTTTGTAGGATTATTTAATCAAGGTTGAATTTTTTTTGACTAACTATAATATCTTATCTACGTTATACCTACCTAAATTCAGTCTTACTTAACATTTATATGAATTTTATATCTCTCTCTGTTCTTTGTTAACTATTACTCTTTATTAAAGGATCTTCCCTCCCAAGACTCTTTATTCTTTGAACGAAAGGAAATATAGTTGATTATTTTCGAAAAAAAACCACTAGACTAGCCTAAATAACTTTGATCATTAAAAACACTCGGCAAATTCCAATTCGATAAGTATTTTCGAGTAAGTTGTAAAAACATGCAGGGAAGCAATGTATAAAATTTCGCAAAAAAAAAAAACTATCAGTTTTAATGATGATTTTAGTAAATAATTCTTGAACAAAACGGCTCGTGAGCTTGTGCAGCTATAAAAACTGGTATGTAAATTTAATTCCTAAAAGTTAAAGCCCATTTCCACATGTGGCTGTGAACAAGAGATTCCGTATAATTTGTCCGTCTGGCGGTCACACGAGGACACTTTGGTGTGACGGTAACGACATGACAAATTGTGATAATGTTTAAAAACTTATTAGATGGGGTTTATGAGCTTTCTTTGTAGGTACTTTGTTCAAGCCATATTATACAATTTCGCAAAACACTATAGGTAGGTAAACAGCTAGAATCATCTCTTTAACAGAGAAAACTTAGATGATTAATAAGTCCAACGAGCAGGAGAAGGGCTACAACATTGGGCATTGGAAATCGAAAAGCTCGTGCGGGAAGCGTATCCATCGGCCGATGACAAGATAACAACTGCAAATACCGTGCAAGAGTTTGTCGATAGACTAGTGGGTGGGGCCAGTGGGTGGAGCTTCCGATGAAGTTGGCGTGGCTTCAGCGAGCGTGGCCTGGTGGCGGTGGGCAAAGCTTCCGACGAGGTATGCGTGTCCTCAGGGGGCATCGCCTGGTGGGCGGAGCCAGTGGGTGGAGCTTCCGATGAAGTAGCCGTGGCTTCAGTGAGCGTGGGCGGGCCCAGTGGGCAGAGCCTCCGACGAGGTAGGCGTGGCCTCAGGGGGCGTGGCCAGTAGGTGGAGCTTTTGATGAAGTAGGCGTGGCCTCAGTGGGCGTGACCTGGTGGGCTGGACCAGTGGGCAGAGCTTCCTATGAGGTAGGCGTGGCCTGGTGGGCGGGGCCAGAGGGCACCGCTTCCAATGAGGTAGGCGTGGCCTCAATGGGCGTCGCCTGGTGGGCAGGGCCAGTGGGTGGAGCTACCGATGAAGTAGGCGTGGCCTCGGTGAGCGTGGCCTGGTGGGCGGGCCCAATGGGCAGAGCTTCTGATGAGGTAGGCGTGGCCTCAGGGGGCGTGGCCTAGTGGACGGGGCCAGTGGAAAACACCTGATCCTTGATGGGACTTTATTCAGCACTTCCAGTATCCAATATCCCTGGTCTTCCTCGTAGTTCGCTTCCTCTTCGCTCTTGATCGCTTGCTTCGCTTGTTCACCTTTCTCGTCCCTCAGTTAGACTGACTGTGTCTGGCCGCGGTCGTCTGGTCCTCCACGCGTGTCCTGAAATTTTATCTGTGTTTGTGTATGTTCGGTAGGTGTAAGAGTAAGTCGATTGCTCGGTTATTTAGTTTAGGTCTAAATAAAAACCACGATGTCGTGACTCATGTCGTGTCCGTGTCGCGCAATCTTAAAACATACATAGTCAATGTAATATTTTAGTGGCTGATGTTTAGTTCACCTTTTTGGTCTGTTTTACAATAACTTTCTGACGCCTAATGCGCTTTGGGTTCGTTCGTCTGCCAGATAAACCTGCTAAGTTGCGATGCGCGCGAGAACACACTGTAGATTTTTATCAAATGAACAATCTTTTTTATGGTATATCAATGTTAAAGATTTATCATTGATATACCAAAGATTTAATATATGTCAAAAGACAAGATTTAATATATCCTGTGGAGTGAGTGTTATAAGTTGCTATTTACGAGTTTTCCCGAGAAACGGGACTGAGCCTGTCGCGCGGGACATTCAATTTTGACTTAAAAATCGGGACGTCCCGCCAAAATCGGGACGTCTGGCAACGCTGGTATCAGGCCCTAAAACCAAGACAGTGGCTATAGAAGAGATACGATGGTCCCACGACACATCTTTACGATGGTCCCACGACACATCTTTACGATGGTCCCACGACACATCTTCTGCATGATGAGGCAGGCATCGAGCCCCGTACGCCCGAAAGGACTCGCTCTGTGCTGAGGAGACGGTCTCCCTTTCATGAAAACCCTTTAGTAGTGCGGTCTCTCGGAGGCAACACTACTAAAAAGTTTTCATGAAAGAAGGTAAGGGTGTAAAAGAAGTTAAAGAAGGTAGTATATAGGTAGTAGGTACCATGTTATATTGTGACAACACTTTGCTTGGTTTAAACTTTAAGAATTTGATCATTCTAACCTTCCCAAGGTCTGCGCTCAATACCGGGCCGGTGATGATGATGACTCATAATTACTCCATTTATATAAATGTATTCGGTATCTCGGTATTTCGTCCACACTCCACACTGCATCGTTCCGACGCATTAACGGACAAACGGCCATTACGATGATTTATTAACACATTTCTCTTAAACGGGCGTCCGAACGTACTGACAAAAACAACGTACAACGACAGGAGCATAATTATCTTAAGACAACGTCCAAACAAAAAGCAGTGATATGCTATACCGCATTGGTTCAGACCTCCGCCTCGCTTCAGAGGCTCGGGGGTTCGAGTCCCGGGCACAGAACTCTAATTTTTCGTAGTTAGGAAACTAGTAATATCACTTTAAGGCAAAAATATTGTTAGGAAACGTCCGTGCATCTAATAATGTTCTCAAAGGTGCGAGTCCCGAGAACCCGCACTTAGTCAGCTTGGTGGGATATAACCAATAATGGTCAAACCCCTCTTATACTCTTGAGAGGAGAGAAGAAGCTTATTATAAAGGGATTAAGGCAAACTTAGATCAACTTGGTAATCAGCCATTGGGCACTTATGACGTGGCCATTTATGACGTGACATTAAATTATGAGAAGTTGAAGTTTGACGACAATACTTCGAATAGCAGGTTTCGGATTCGATTCCCGCCATAGGGTTCTTTAGATTTTTATAATTTCTAAATTGGCACAGGTCTCGTCTCGTGGAAGACTTCGACCGTGGTTAGTTATCACCCTACCAATAAAGCCGCACCGACAAAGACGTTCCGGCAAGATGCTGTGTAGAAAACGTGAGGAGTGAGGAGGTTTACTCCCAAATTATTACGATAATATCTTCGGCTGCAACATCACATACTATCAGGTGAGATCGCAGTCAAGCAACTTATAGAATGTAGGTAAATAAAGTCTTTCCTAATAGAAAAGTGTGCTATGAGTCTTAAATGATACAAGTCGTGTAGAGAACGCATGCCATTGGTATTTAATCAGATCTGCTAAGCAATTCGCGTAATTTATTAACACACACAATGTGATGCTTCACTATACACTTCACGTAGGCGTGACGTAGTAGGCATGAGCGAAGGAGAAAGAGGGCAGGAGTTCACTTCACGGTTAGACTGCGTGAAGACACGTATGCCGCGACGTTTTTTAATCATTTCACTTCACGAAACGCAGCGGACGCGTCACGTGAATCGCTAGGCAGGTTAGACTTGCTATCTATAGACACTAGACGGCCGCCTTTCCACGTCACTTTATTCTCGTGTATTAATGACGTGGAAAGCTCAAACGAAAGTAGTAGAACAGGTTTTAAACAGGTTGCACTGGCGTCGAACGCATCGCCGATAAGCGCAGCATCGCATTTAGGTATTCACGAGTCACCACGTCTAATTAGCATTTTATCTCCCACTGTCGCACGTAGGCAGATGCTAACGAGTTGACTACACGTTCCTCAGGCCGTGTGCTATGTACCTTATCTATAATAATTAATTATTATTCAATACTTGTCTTCGCTCAGATCTTTTAAAATGAAACAAATAATAATGAATCTTAGGTAGGTATACTTGATTGTAGTTAAGATGCACTAATTTCATATTATGTGTTTTTTTTATTTGCGGAACTATATTATTTAATGTGTGTGTTTTATTGAGGCTTAATTATATTTGACTGACATCGTATATTTTGTTTGTAATCCATAACTGACGAGCTTAGCTCTCCGTTATAGACTTTAAAGTTTTACATAACAATTATTTTATTAAAATTCTATGATGACAAACATGATTTTGGTAAAATTTCTTTTCAAATATGTAACTAGAGCCTTGCCTATCGGTAGTCTTTTAATGTAGTCGACAGACTAAACAGATTTTTTACTAACACACGGCAAAGGTTTCTATATTTATTATTTAAATAATATTATCTAGGTATTACACGTAAAAATCAGGTTTATTTAGTCCTTTATACAGTATAGGCACAGAAATAGTAATAGGGTTATCGTGTTCATGTATATCACCACTTGCTACTCATCTATATATATAAAAGAATGAGGCATTTGGTTGTTCCACGGATTCCGCCAAAACTATAGGTCGTAGAGATCTCAAATTTGGTACCTAGGTAGATATTAGGTCATGAATTCGTACTAAGACGGGAATTCCAGAAATTCCGTGTTTAAGGGGTAAAAACCGTTGGTTTTCGGGATTACCCCATACAAAAGTGTAATTTGTTTCGTTGTTCCAGGAATTCCCGAAAAGCTACAAGTCGTAGAGATCTGAAATTTGGTACCTAGGTAGATATTAGGTCATGAATTCGTACTAAGACGGGGATTCCAGAAATTCCGTGTTTAAGGGGTAAAAACCGTTGGTTTTCGGGATTTCCCCATACAAAAGTGTAATTTGTTTCGTTGTTCCAGGAATTCCCGAAAAGCTACAAGTTGTAGAGATCTGAAATTTGGTACCTAGGTAGATATTAGGTCATGAATTCGTACTAAGACGGGGATTCCAGAAATTCAAATTGTAAGGGGTAAAAACCGTTGGTTTTCGGGATTTTCCCATACAAAAGTGTAATTTTTTTCGTTGTTCCAGGAATTCCCGAAAAGCTACAAGTCGTAGAGATCTGAAATTTGGTACCTAGGTAGATATTAGGTCATGAATTCGTACTAAGACGGGGATTCCAGAAATTCAAATTTTAAGGGGCAAAAACCGTTGGTTTTTTGGATTTCCCCATACAAAAGTGAAATTTTTTTCGTTGTTCCAGGAATTCCCGAAAAGCTACAAGTCGTAGGGATCTGAAATTTGGTAACTAGGTAGATATTACGTCACGAATTCGTACTAAGACGGGGATTCCAGAAATTCAAATTTTAAGGGGTAAAAACCGTTGGTTTTATGGATTTCCCCATACAAAAGTGATTTTTTTTTCGTTGTTCCAGGAATTCCCGAAAAGCTACAAGTCGTAGAGATCTGAAATTTAGTACCTAGGTTGATATTAGGTCATGAATTCGTACTAAGACGGGGATTCCAGAAATTCAAATTTTAAGGGGTGAAAACCGTCGGTTTTATGGATTTCTCCATACAAAAGTGGAATTTTTTTCGTTGTTCCAGGAATTCCCGAAAAGCTACAAGTCGTAGAGATCTGAAATTTGGTACCTTGGTTGGTATTATATCATGAATTCGTATTCAGAAAGGGATTTTCGAGATCCAAATTTTGAGGAGGAAAAATTTTGAACTTTTTGGCCGCCATTTTGAACTTTTTTGTTACTGGGCCGATTGCTTTGCAAAACGACTTTTGACTATGGCAGCAACCATAGAGAAGGAATTTGTTGCCAAAATTAAAAAAAGTGGCCGCCATTTTGAACTTTTTGGTTACTGGGCCGATTGCTTTGAAAATCGATATTTGACTATGGCAGCAAGCATAGAGAAGGAATTTGTGGCCAAAATTTAAAAAAGTGGCCGCCATTTTGAACTTTTTTGTTACTGGGTCGATTGCTTTGAAAATCGATATTTGACTATGGCAGCAAGCATAGAGAAGGAATTTGTGGTCAAAATTTAAAAAAGTGGCCGCCATTTTGAACTTTTTTGTTACTGGACTGATTGCTTTGGAAATCGATATTTGACTATGGCAGCTGGCATAAAGAAGGAATTTGTGGTCAAAATTTAAAAAAGTGGCCGCCATTTTGAACTTTTTTTGTTACTGGACCGATTGCTTTGAAAATCGATATTTGACTATGACAGCAAGCATAGAAAAGGAATTTGTGGTCAAAATTTAAAAAAGTGGCCGCCATTTTGAACTTTTTTGTTACTGGACCTATTGCTTTGAAAATCGATATTTGACTATGGCAGCTAGCTTAGAGAAGGAATTTGTGGTCGAATTTTAAAAAAAGTGGCTGCCATTTTGAACTTTTTTGTTACTGGGCCGATTGCTTTGAAAATCGATATTTGACTATGGCAGCAAGCATAGAGAAGGAATTTGTGGCCCAAATTTAAAAAAGTGGCCGCCATTTTGAACTTTTTTGTTACTGGGTCGATTGCTTTGAAAATCGATATTTGACTATGGCAGCAAGCATAGAGAAGGAATTTTTGGTCAAAATTTAAAAAAGTGGCCGCCATTTTGAACTTTTTTGTTACTGGACTGATTGCTTTGGAAATCGATATTTGACTATGGCAGCTGGCATAGAGAAGGAATTTGTGGTCAAAATTTAAAAAAGTGGGCGCCATTTTGAACTTTTTTGTTACTGGACCGATAGCTTTGAAAATTGATATCTGACTATCGCAGCAAGCATAGAGAAGGAATTTGTGGTCAAAATTTAAAAATTTTGTACTTTTTGGCCGCCATTTTGAACTTTTTTGTTACTGGGCCGATTGCTTTGAAAATCGATATCTGACTATCGCAGCAAGCATAGAGAAGGAATTTGTGGTCAAAATTTAAAAAAGTGGCCGCCATTTTGAACTTTTTTGTTACTGGACGGATTGCTTTGGAAATCGATATTTGACTATGGCAGCTGGCATAGAGAAGGAATTTGTGGTCAAAATTTAAAAAAGTGGCCGCCATTTTGAACTTTTTTGTTACTGGACCGATAGCTTTGAAAATTGATATCTGACTATCGCAGCAAGCATAGAGAAGGAATTTGTGGTCAAAATTTAAAAATTTTGTACTTTTTGGCCGCCATTTTGAACTTTTTTGTTACTGGGCCGATTGCTTTGAAAATCGATATCTGACTATCGCAGCAAGCATAGAGAAGGAATTTGTAGTCAAGATAAAAAAATGATGAACTTTTTGGCCACCATTTTGAACTTTTTTGTTACTGGGCCAATTGCTTTGCAAGTCGACGTCTGACTATAACCAGCAAGCATTAGGAAATATTTAGTGGTCAAAATTAAATTAAATGACGGTTAATGCAAGAATTTTGGAAACTTAACGCCTGAGGGAGTAAAGCAGAAGGTCAACGTGAGCGAAGCCGCGGGCGTTTGCTAGTGGAATATAAATTAATCATCGATTTCCAATGCAAACCATGTAGCAAATCTCCAATGATAGAATAAGACTATAGCAATATGTATAAGATATCTAATTGCATTACAAATGCTCAGCGGTTACAAAAAGACCACCACCAAGTGTGACACAGTGTTTTTGTGATACAATCATTGTTATGCACAGTTTTTCATTTATTAATTGTATTTTATTTTTTGTTTGAAAATGTGAAAATAAATACAATAGTAAATTAGTGCAACCGCCAGTAAAAGAGGCATTGATGGATGAACGTGTAATTGAGAGCCATGAGAGCCACATACGTGAGCCCATCAATGCCAAGTTGTGGCCAAGTCTTGTATAAAATTACTTTTCTTAAACAATGCGCGGAAATTTAAACTAAGTAATGCCTAGGCTGTCATTTACAAAACTGTCATGTTTAAATTACCCGACACATAAGTATTATACTATGTCCATTTGTTTATTTTCTCTTTGACACCTGAAACAGATAAAGCAATAGCGAGGGACCAGAAAGAGACAACTTTACCTTTATCTCTCTCTGGTCCCTCGCTATGTAATTATGTAATTTTTACTGTTTTATGTAATTTCATGTGTCAAAAACAAAATAAACGAATGGAAAGAGTATATGAGTTTAGTATGTAATTCATACGACCTCGACAGAAATGGATTTTCCTACATTTTTTCAGTCACTGATTGGCCGGTACAGCAAGTTCGATTTATCTCGAAGAAGTTTGTCAAAACAAAATGATGCTCAAACCAAGCATGTTTGAGAAAATGTAAAAATACTAACCTAGATGCACCTAATATCTAGGTTGGTATTTTACATTATACATACGCCAGCACCATAGCAGACAGTATGACGCATCCCACGTATCTGCGGTTTATTGGCTATGCCAAAGGCGTCTTTACCTATAGTGCAGGGTGTGCGGCGCACACGGGCGCCGGGTCTAAAGGGCGCCGCGCGCCGAGCGCCCTTGCGACACATCCGAAGATGCGTCGCTCTCAAAGACCCTGCGCCCGCCGTGGCCGACGCCGGGCGCGCGGTAGCAAAGCAAAACTACTCCTTTTCCTACCTACTCTATTTAAATTTACACAATTACTTTTGTTTCAACATGAAAGCAGCCTTAAAACAGATAATAAAAGATTAAATTGGCGTAATGTCGCATCGCTACGAAAGGCGGGTGCCGGCATCGGCACCTGTTTGTTTTGATTCGTTTGACAACACGCCGCGGCCGACAATCATTGCTAACTCGGCTGTATTAGAATGCTATAAAGTTCAAATTAAATTTCCCAGGGACGTGCGGCGGTCATTTTCAAAGGCTTGTGTACGCGTGCCGCAATTTTTGTTTTACCGCTACATCGTAGTTTTGCGAAATAAGCCTTGATGCAATTGGATTAAGTATCATCTTTGAGTAAACATGTAAATATGAAGTAAATCGGCTTTTCTTTTGCTAAAAATTATATAAAAGGTAAGATTTGGTTAATTGCTTTCACAATTATTGCGACATGCCTCGAGGTCGGAGGTCATCAAAAATAGCTAGCGAAATTCATGAAAACAAAACATCGGTGATAGATAGTAATATCGAAGTTAAATAGGTACTCGTACCTATACGACCTAGCATTTTTCATTTGTTTATCCTACTGCAGTGCGGAACAAACAACGGTAAGTTTCAAGTGTAATATGTTCCTACTAGTATAAGTACTTAGGTACCTATTTATTTATTTAGGTCTTACTTGTACCTAACCGTTGAACAACGAACTACCTACTTTTAAATTTTATTTATTTATTCTGAAATGATGATGATTATAAATGCGAAAGTAGGTAACTCTGTCTGTCTGTCTGTGTGTTACGCTTTCACGGCCTAACCGCTGAACCGATTTGGATGAATTTTGGTATGGAGATAGGATAGCTTGCGTCCTGGGGAAGGACATAGGCTAATTGCTATCCCGGAAAAGTGCACAGATCCCGGGGGAATCGCGATATACCTAAGAATTCCTCGCGGACGAAGTCGCGGGAAGAAGCTTGTAATAAATAATACTCCAAGTCCTAGTCCAAGTTGCAGCTTTTTCTCTGGACCTAGGTATATTAATTTATTTACATTGATAGTTCTTTTAGGTGCCTAGGTATACTAAGTTTATTATTTATTTTAGATGTCTGATGGCGATGGAAAAAAGAAACTGTCTGGTGCACAGAGTCGAAAAAGAAAGCTGGAGAAGGAAGTGTCTCTGAAAAAGAATACAAGTTCTATTAAAAAGTTTTTTGTTCGACCCGGTCCATCCTCGGACGAACACCTGGAGATAGAGACATATGAAAACCAAGATAATTCTACAGCAGAACTCGTCACTTCTAAGTCACCGCCGCCGCCGCCGCCGCCGCTGCTGTCTTTGTCGTCGGTAGTCGAAGAAGACGAAGAACCCCCTAGTGCCGAAGCGTCCCCGGAGAATATACTTCGAGAAGATATAATGAATGATCTCGCGTTATGGCCACAGGTGTTATCCGATAAACAGAGAATATTTTTGATGGAGCGTGGGCCCGTGCAGGTAAAACTGGGTTCATATCCTTCAAATAGTTCGAAAAGATCTTTTTCAAATGCTTATTATACTAAAAAGATGTTAAATAATGAAACCGTTTTAAGAGACTGGCTGGTTTACTCTAAGTCAACTGATTCTGTTTATTGTTTTTATTGTAAACTGTTTCATGCTGATGCGAGTCTGACTCCTTTTAATGGTGAAATAGGTTACAAAGATTGGCAGCATTTGTCTACTGCTATAGAACGTCATGAAAAGAGCTTAGGGCACCTATCATGTCTTAAGAAACAAATTACATTGAAAACTGTTATTTTAAAAGAAAAGTCAGTAGATTTCTTGCACCAAAATGAAATTGATCGGGAAAAAAAACGTTGGGTTGCAGTACTCGAGCGAATAATCAACCTAATTCATTTTTTAGCGAGGCAATGGTGCTTATTCTGTTGCCAATCTCTAAACTAAAAATCGCTAAAAATCGCCAAAATAAGACTTAGAGAGATGTGACATTCTGTTACACCCCTAAATGACAGCTCTAATCTAAAATTTATTTTGACAGCGCTAAACTATTCAATTTAGATTTTAGAGAACAAAAGCTATTCCGTTGTACGCGTTCTATGTTTAAATTAAGAGATTTCAATCTAAAATTCCTTAAAATAAGAGAGGACCTCGGGAGGTGCCGATTAAATTTAAGGTGTCTGCCTAACACTTGCATATAGACAAATACACGAAATATTTTAATTATATGGTGGTCATTTTGAACTTTTTTGTTATTGGACCGAATTCTTTCAAAATCGAAATCTGACCGTGGCAGCAAGCATTGAGTAAGAATCTGGTGTCAAAATTGAAAAAATTGGCCGCCATTTTGAACTTTTTTGTTATTGGACCGAATTCTTTCAAAATCGAAATCTGACCGTGGCAGCAAGCATTGAGTAAGAATCTGGTGTCAAAATTAAATAAATTGGCCGCCATTTTGAACTTTTTTGTTATTGGACCGAATTCTTTCAAAATCGAAATCTGACCGTGGCAGCAAGCATTGAGTAAGAATCTGGTGTCAAAATTGAAAAAATTGGCCGCCATTTTGAACTTTTTTGTTATTGGACCGAATTCTTTCAAAATCGAAATCTGACCGTGGCAGCAAGCATTGAGTAAGAATCTGGTGTCAAAATTAAATAAATTGGCCGCCATTTTGAACTTTTTTGTTATTGGACCGAATTCTTTCAAAATCGAAATCTGACCGTGGCAGCAAGCATTGAGTAAGAATCTGGTGTCAAAATTGAAAAAATTGGCTGCCATTTTGAACTTTTTTGTTATTGGACCGAATTCTTTCAAAATCGAAATCTGACCGTGGCAGCAAGCACAGAGTAATTTTTTTCAATTTTGACACCAGACTCTTACTGTTACACTTACACTTACTCTATGCCTGCTGCCACGGTCAGATTTTGATTTTGAAAGAATTCGGTCCAATAACAAAAAAAATTCAAAATGGCGGCCACATTTTTTCAATTTTGACACCAGATTCTTACTCTATGCTTGCTGCCACGGTCAGATTTCGATTTTGAAAGAATTCGGTCCAATAACAAAAAAGTTCAAAATGGCGGCCACTTTTTTCAATTTTGACACCAGATTCTTACTCAATGCTTGCTGCCACGGTCAGATTTCAATTTTGAAAGAATTCGGCCCAATAACAAAAAAAGTTCAAAATGGCGGCCAATTTTTTCAATTTTGACACCAGATTCTTACTCAATGCTTGCTGCCACGGTCAGATTTCGATTTTGAAAGAATTCGGTCCAATAACAAAAAAGTTCAAAATGGCGGCCAATTTTTTCAATTTTGACACCAGATTCTTACTCAATGCTTGCTGCCACGGTTAGATTTCGATTTTGAAAGAATTCGGTCCAATAACAAAAAAGTTCAAAATGGCGGCCAATGTTTTCAATTTTGACACCAGATTCTTACTCAATGCTTGCTGCCACGGTCAGATTTCGATTTTGAAAGAATTCGGCCCAATAACAAAAAAGTTCAAAATGGCGGCCAATTTTTTCAATTTTAATACTATATTAAATGAAGTGAAAGACCGTCACTCACCATCAAAGAAAATTACCGTATTCAATAATATGCAGAGCAACAGGCGACGCCGTTTCTCATTTTATTTCATCGCGGGCAGTAAGATGTTTGACCGATTAATCTTGGGTCTTATAGTTTTTATACTTTTTCCGCTAAGCCCCGTACGCGATATCGTCCGAAAAGAAACGTTGTTTCAACAAGAGGCCAGTCATTAAGGTTTTTTTTTTAATCTCAAATGCCCTGTTACTAACATACAATTTATACCTTACATCTAGGGAAAATAATTTTAATGTAGACTGGTCACACTGATGGACTCTCGCTGAGGTTTGGTGTTTCGAATTTAAATCAATTGCCAGTTCTGAACGTCACATACAAATTACGCAGCAGTGACTCGGTCAGCGGTTCGCTACGTACTAACCATGTACGAACTCAAATGAAATACGGCTTTTTGTTTTGTATCCCTTTTGCGTGCCTCACTCCCGAAGTACTGTGCGCTGGATCTGTAGTAATCTGTGACTAAAGGTCACAAAACTCGAACGTCAAATTCAAAACGGTCTTTTATGACCACAGAACACTATACTCTCTAGCAAGTGACCAACCATAACATGAGCATAGACTAATAGACAAATGATAATTGCTTGTTTGTCTATGCTTGGACATAGACAAATCAGACTATGAATTAAACATAATATCAACTTTCGGAATTTCTTAAGGTGATTGGACCAAAATAAATCAATTAAACTGTTACCTTTGTATTTTACGTAACTAATTTCCATATATTTCGCAAAAAATATTTTTATTACAATTGGGGAAAATAAAAAACAACGTTTGTGGAGTTTTTGCTATCATAAATGGCAGCACTTACTATTCAACCCAAACGTCAGGTTTAGCGAGTCTTTGGAGACTCCAAATCATCTCCATATTTAGTTCGACGTGACTGCCGAATGAGTCATGAGTTTAGAAAAACTAAAATTGGCGAGTCTAAACTTAAACTCGCCAATTTTAAGTTAGAGATTTTGTACAACAGAATAAGCACCATTGTCTGGCTTTTCGGGGAAGATCTCAAAAACTTTACGATTCTGATAATGGTAATTTTTTAAAGCTGGTTGAATATACCTCTAACTTTGATAATGTGCTTGCGGAACACATTGCCCTTATTCAAAAATCCAAGTCACGCCTAACTCATTATCTTGGCCATAATATTCAGAACGAAATAATACAATTGTTGGGAGAAAGAATAAAAAAAACTATTGTTTTGGAATTGAAACAATCTAAATATTTTTCCATTATTTTAGATTGCACTCCAGATATTGCACACGAAGAACAAATATCGGTTGTCGTACGGTACGTTCTTTTAAATGCAAGCAACGACAAGGCTGAAGTAAAAGAACACTTTCTGGGTTTTTTTCCTATTACAGACACTACTGGCCTGGGCTTAACTCAATTTTTGTTAGATTTTTTAATCTCAAACGAAATTGACATACAAGATATTCGTGGTCAAGGTTATGATAATGGTGCAAACATGAAAGGGAAAAATATAGGTCTACAAAAACGAATTTTAGATTTAAACCCGCGCGCATTTTATGTACCTTGTGCGGCACACAGCCTTAATTTGGTAGTGAATGACGCTGCTAAAAGTTCATTAGAAATTGTCAATTTCTTTTCAATTGTGCAGGAAATTTATGTTTTTTTTTCTGCGTCAACAGCACGTTGGCAAATACTTGCTAAAGAAGTGCCAACTTTAAGTCTAAAACCACTCTCAAATACTCGATGGGAGAGCAGGGTTGAAGCCGTAAAAGCTCTACGTTTTGAACTGGGAAAAGTGTATGATGCCTTGTTTACTATATATTCCGATAGGAGCAAAGATGCAGAGTCAAGAAATATGGCAAATTCATTGCTGGCAAAAATTAAGTCCTTTAAATTTATCTGCTCTCTGCTTATTTGGTTTGAAATTTTAAGCAAGATAAATATAGTTAGCAAGGCCCTTCAAAAGTCAGACGTTGTATTGTCAGAAGCGGTGAAAATGATTGATAATGCAAAAATAAGTTTGTCTGAATTTCGTAATGAGTCTGCTTTTGAGGAGCTCCTTAACAGGGCGAAAACTGTAGCGGAAGAAGTCGAGGCAATAGTAGAATTTCCCACACCTGCACGCCCTCGCGTTCGTAAAAGGTTTTTTAATTATGAGGCGGAGGATGAACCGATAGCAGATGCGAAAACAGATTTTAAAGTAAATTTTTACTACTATTTGTTAGACACCGCAATCACTAAGTTCGACGAACGGTTCGAACTTTTGAATGAAAATAATGTAATTTTTTCATTTCTTCAAAAATTGAAAAACTGGAAAGATTTGGACACTGATACAAAAAAAACACATTGCTCTAATTTAGAAAATAAACTTTGCCATGCTGGCTCTTCAGATGTGGAACAGTTCGAGCTCTATAATGAAATCGAATTATTACCAATGTTTATTGATGATTCCACTACGCCGTTGGATATTTTAAATTACTTATTTACGAATAAATTAATTTCAGTGTTCCCAAATCTGTCCACAGCACTGAGGATATACCTGACACTTCCAGTCACGGTCGCACATAGCGAAAGGTCATTTTCTAAACTAAAAATAATTAAAAACTACCTTAGATCAACATTGTCGCAAAGTAGATTGACAAATTTATCGTTAATAAGTATTAAACACGAAATCAAAATTGAAGTTAATGACATTGTTAATGATTTCGCTAATGCAAAAGCTCGAAAAGTAACTTTTTTGTAAATACATTTGTGTGTTATTATATAATTTGTGTGAACGACCGTCCTGTTACGTAACTATAATAGTTTTTAAATTAAATATTTTTGAAAGAACTACAAAGTTGTGATTTTTTATTCTTATAACCCCTTCTTTCCTAAAAAACTTTTTGCTTCCTGACATCATTTAAAATTGCACCATTTGCATCCGAATTTCAGGGTGTTAGGTAAAATAGAGCAAATCTCTTGACGGGTGTTTCTACTCATGAAACTGAACAACTTTCCCCAAGGAACTCATATCGAATTCTCAAAAAAAAAATTGGACTTTGTATGGATATTTGGCCAATCAGCTGACCGCTCCGATACAAAGTACTTGTATGGGAGCGGTCACTTGTATTCCATTTTGACCCCGCTCGAGGGCGTCAGGTTACTGGCTGCACACGGGCGCCACTAGGGCTAGAGACGCCTCTGGGCTATGCCTATATCTGTGGCTGCTGATTTGACTACAAATCATTTCTACTTTGATATTCATTGTTTATCTGTTAGCAGACCGACAATCGTGACATTGCCGTCACCTACACCCGTGGCTTTCCATCAATGATATCACGTACCTACCTCATACCCACATTGTTTTCTACATGAACTAACGACAGTCTCCATAAACATAAGCTACTCTCTCTCTCTCTCTCTCTCTCTAACTCTACCTCCGATACATGTCGGAACTCGGAGTAACCACTAACGTTTCCAGAAATAAAAAATGGAGACAAAAAAAAATGAAAAAGACTTACTTTTATATCAGCATAGGATCATGTACCTTTTGAATCAAAGTTTCTTTTCGGAGGGTGCCTCGCAAGGGGCTAAGCGAAAGAAAATGGATTTTTTGCGTGACGAAAATCCCCTGACGAAGAAAATCACATAAAGGACAACAGAATGGGCACGCATGCAATCAGGTATTGTGAACTCACTAGGTTAACTGAAGGCAGCGCCATCTACCGAGCGATGGGTGAAACTTTGTTTCTATCGAGTGTCCCACGAGCCTACTCGGAGCAAGGAGCTACCTGTGAGGATGCCCAGGCAAGGAGTTCCAGCCTTGAGGCCCAAACCTTGTCTGACCTTGGTCAGTCAACAGATAATACAATATATATATGGTCAGTCAAGAAGCTCCCCTCGTACCACGAGCACGACACTCACATCTTTTTTTGTCGTCTATGTTTGTACTTTGTTGTAGTAGCTAGGTACATTGCAACTTAATATATATCAGGACATTACTTTGGAGCTAGATGGCGATAAGTGTATCGCAATCTAGCTGCAAAACGTTAGCTTGTGTTATGGGTACTAGATAACTGATAAATATACATACATACTAATATACATAAATATAATATATTGAAAAACACCCAGACACTGGAAAACATTCATGCTCATCACACAAACATTTACCAGTAGTGGGAATCGAACCCACGACGCAGACGGCAGGTCAGCTACGCCATTCGGTCGTCAAACTCTCGTGTAAACCAATGTCATGAAAGAAAATGTAAGGAATATGCTGGAAAAGTTTGCTAGACCTGTTTACAACTTACAAGTGGGTACATGTATACATATAGGCAGTATGATTTACTCCAACAGGAGGCGAGACGGTGCGTCTGATTGATATGCAGTCTGTGGATTTAGCATAATCCTGTATGCGCCAGCGATGGGTACTTGGCTACTCGTGATACCAGAGAATTCTTATCAATATTGTATGACGAAAGTTATCCTGCACGACTGTGTTATTACAAAAAAAAATTGAAAAGAAAATTTACTTTGTAAAAGAATTAATATTTTGCGTTAAGATTCCCTACAAATTATTTACAAATGTTATTTTCCTCCATGGAGGTTAGTCTCCCCTGTACCTGACTAATCACTAAGGAACTATGCATTGTGCGTGCGCAAACACAGGTGTAACGCTCTAATTTCGCACTCTCATAGTTCATCCGTAACATGAAGATTAAATAAGAAATAACCTGTCAAGTGCGAGTCGGACTCGCGCACTGAGGGTTCCGTACTACAACCGTAGGAATAAAACCATAAAAACCACTTTTCTTATCGAACCGCAAAACTAACTTTGTTTTTAGAGGTTTTATTGTAAATATCAAAATACTACTTATTAGATCTCGTTCAAACCAATTTTCGGTGGAAGTTTGCATTCGGTGGAAGTACATCATATATTTTTTTTAGTTTTATCATACTCTTATTTTAGAAGTTACAGGGGAGGGGACACACATTTTACCACTTTGGATGTGTCTCTCGCGCAAGCTATTCATTTTAGAAAAAAATGATATTAGAAACCTTAGTATCATTTTTGAAGACCTATCCATAGATACCCCACACATATGGGTTTGATGAAAAAAAAAATTTTGAGTTTCAGTTCTAAGTATGGGGCACCCCCAAAATTTATTACTTTTTTTTAAATTTTGTGTGAAAACCTTAATGCGGTTCACAGAATACATCTACTTACCAAGTTTCAACAGTATAGCTCTTATAATTTCGGAAAAAAGTGGCTGTGACATACGGACGGACAGACGGACAGACGGACAGACAGACATGACGAATTTATAAGGGTTCCGTTTTTTGCCATGCGGCTACGGAACCCTAAAAATGTGATTTTTCGCTCTTTTTTGGCTGTTGATTCAGTAGACACATTATTACTCTACTTGTATAGTAGTAGTAGTAGGTAAATAGGCCTTCTGGCTTCTCCATCATCCCTTATGTCAACATTGTAATAGTACATTTCAATATAAGTGCGGAAAGTTTGTCATTTCTTTACGAGTCCCGGTTTGTTGACCCAAGCCGAAGGCGAGGGTCAACTATAAGGACGAGTAAAAATGACAATTCCGCACGTGCATTGAACGACGTTTTTTAATACATTTGCGAAAAAAACATTGGTTTCACGTGTTTGCCTGCTCCGTGTTTGCATGCCGTGTTCATGTTCATGCGCTCCTGGTACGCCCGCTCCGGTGCCGCGTACGAGGAAAATACAAAAGCACTAGTGCGGAAAAGAATAACTTTGCGCACGCTAAACACACATGGAAATGTCAACTTTTTGAGCAAATGTATTAAAAATATTGTAAATGTTGATAAAACCCCCCTGTCAAATAAAAAAATGAATTTAAAAAAAATCAAATGAATTAATTCTTTTCCATTTAATGAGATCGTGCATGTAAAAAAAGTGACTAAAAATTTATTCTTTTATACCACGGTGATTGTAAAGTGTGTGTGTGTGTAAAGGTGACTAATTTAAGCATCTTGAAGACAGAATTAAGTAACTGTTTGAAATTACCACCTCCTTATAAGTTTCTGATCGCGCCAATAAAGGATTTTTTGGTCCGGTACAAAAAACCATGACACATGCATCCTTTTTAACACACTTTTGAATGACGTCACCTTTATAGGGTAACCAAACAACTTTTAATTGGAAACTTTTATTTATTTCTTTATCGACACATCTTTCAGAGACGGATTAGATTATCTATCACACATTTCTTTCATTACTAAAATGAAGGCAGTAAAAATATAGTATTTATTTAATATTTATATTTCAAATGAAATAATTAAAACCACCTACTTGCATAGCTACTTTGTGTTTTAAAACAGAGGATCTCGATTGTCGATAGTTTTAGCGTAAAAATTGCGAAAATATGTATCCAGAAATCCAGAATGTCACAGACTGAAAATAAAATATTTTAACTAAGTATATTATTTTGAGTAAGGTAAATTCTCTGGAATAAAAATTTTCACGATAATACGATCTTAAAAATAGGTAAAGGAAAGTAGAATTCATAGCAGAATGATAAAAAAGAATCATCATGCCTTGCTTGACTCCTACTTTCCCATAGAATTATAGAACAAAGGTACTTTATATACCTACGTACCTACTTCTACTTACTTTACTAGACCAAGGGTGTTGGTCCTAAGAAAACAATTAAATATATTGATGCCTTGCAATACAAATTTTTGCTGTACAGATGTTGGTAGTTGGTACCTACCTAAAATAATAATTAACTTTGTGAGTCACCTTCAAATACATAATCTTAAGTTTAACTAATGATAGGATGCAGATGCACTGACTGTATTATTAATGTCGACATGCACCTTAACAAGAAGGTATAATACCTCTTTGTTAAAATTAAGCCGAAACTTGTTTAAATTAAACAAATTGTAAGACGTTTTCAGACCGACAGGCAACCAACGTGTATGATTTTGTTATAGTCTGGTTCACATTTACGAGGTTCCGAACCTAAAATGAAAAAATAATTGAATCCTAATTACCTTTACTATGATCACTTTGTTGTCCGTCTGTGGGCCACTTGTGGCCTTTTTCTCAGAAATGGGTGGGGCTACCACGTTTTTTAATTTATATACCACTGAAGGCCATATGCATGGTTCTATACAAGTTATTTCAAACAAAGGTTACGGACATTTAGGTAGGTACCTGTAATGTAATGTCCGCGTATTTACTACGGACTTCAAATACTAGCACGCACTAAGCACTTACTACAAGACAGGTGTGTTCCCGTCTACGGTTGTATAATGACTCTCCGCATCGAAGTTACCTTGTATATACTTGTTCTCCTGTATTTCTATAACTACCCACAGACAGTACACTACATCTCTCCCTTTGTTTAATTTTTTTTTTTAATGTGAAGTTTGCAATTTCTGACAAGGCCAGATTTCCTCTTTTTTCCTATTGTTTTTAATTTTTACTGAAATATTTATATATTTCAACTCCTGGACTGGACTATAATATAATAGGTACCTACTCTATTACAAACAAATAGGCCCACATAAAACCAATAGATACTCGGAGTGTTGTTTCTCCGATATCATATCCAAATCAAATATTTCGAAAATATTTACTGCTTACTCATACTTCTGAATGATGGTGTTTTGAAAGATTTTGCTCATGTAAGGAAAATAATAACGAAAAATTAATACGAATAATAAAAAAATTTGTTGTCTGTAAAGTCGGCCAACTGACGATAGTTGAACGTGACAACTCTCGCTTGCACTTCAAGCCTTACATGGAACGCCTCAGAGCGAGGTAACGGCAAATGAGTCATGTTTTTTTGTTCGTGCAGCCGGCTCTATCGAATTATAAGACGTTGTCACGTCAATAATATTATAAACAGTGCATAACCGGTTCAAACAAACGTTGTCTGCTGAATTGAACGACTCTTATAAACTCTGTATGAACTGCAAAATTCATTTAAATTATCGACTTTCTGGCTCTGAATATAGGCTCTGACAAACAATTAATTAAACTATAGGCTCTGAATTATAGGCTCTGAACAATTAATAATAATAAACATTAGTGTTATCTATGGTATAACAAACCTAATCCAATTCAGGAGATGAATAGCCTTAACAAGTTAATTATAAAATAAGAATAATTTGTTTTTATTTATTATTGAGTTCTTCTACACTGGCACTGTCACACTGCATTGAGAGGAAAAGGACGCAAACCGACAACGCAACCCAAAAATACTCGCAATAAATTGAATAAATTAACATAATATAAAAATCTCTTAAGTAAGTTAATTTTAGCGTTATAGACATAATACATTATATCTTGATAAATACTAAAGTTACAACAATTGGAAGTTAATTTTCGGAGGTGTGTTTACAATTCATTCTTACTGCGAAATATCTCTTAACTAAGATCAAAATGATACATGTGTTATGTGGTACAGCAACCGAAATTTGTCAGATTAGGGCGATTCCGCTATAGACGCTTCCCGACATTAATTTTTTAATCGCGTTATTAGTTGTTTTTTATGCGAGTAGTACAATGAAGGAAGTCCTTGATTGATCTTCCCTTTTTTCCCGATTTAATTCCATATTAAATTTTTGGAGCGTTTGAAAATATTACCATCCGAGAAGTTGATACAAACTGAAAATCATACCTAGAAACAGTGTCGTAAGATAGCTAGCTGTTGCTAATAGATAGAGATTATGTTTTAGACGTTAAACTTGTCAATAATCATTTATCTCTCTGTTTCAAAAATGTAAGTAAATGTTGTTATTTATAAACAATTGTTGAGTGC
The DNA here is from genome assembly GCA_036785405.1 of Coenonympha arcania. Taxonomy (NCBI): domain Eukaryota; kingdom Metazoa; phylum Arthropoda; class Insecta; order Lepidoptera; family Nymphalidae; genus Coenonympha; species Coenonympha arcania. Next base: position 6,913,693 of record CM072058.1, on the reverse strand, counting down.
TAGAATACAATGTTAACTTGTTGCACCCACGATAGAAAAATGAAAAAGTTTACTTTTCTCACAGAAATTAAGAGCTAACAATCTGACACTTTGTACAAGACTGTAAGGAGAAATCAAAACTCAACTTAAATTAATAGTTTCTTAGAGTGTGATGATTGTTACGTTAAAATATTCTTTAACTTAAATTGTTCGTACCCGCGATAGTGGAATCGTCCATTAACTTAATTTTTATTTTTATTTTTAATGGAACTTATATCTTATATATAAACTAAACAACATACGATCTAAATAATGTCTTGATTTTTGTATATTCGGAGAAATAACCGCAGTGAAAATGAAAATGAAAACATTCATCCCTACACAAGCCCTCACGGCCCTCACGAGAAGTCAAAAATCCACCGCCAGGCCCGGAAAACAGGCCCGCACCGAGAAGAACCGGCACAAAACTCGGCGCCCGCTTCTCTCAATAATGTCATCGTTATAATACAAAATCTCTCACAAAGTATGAAAAATCATAACAAATGTCCAAGACATCTCGCGAGGAGACGGAAGCACACCTCCATCACTCCAAGAATCCTTTGACAGTGTCTCCAAACCTGTGCAAAGGCAAGTCCAAAACAGACCCCGGGACCACACTGCAGAAGCGTACACTCAACCCCACGAGTACTAGCAGCATTACTTAGATTGTATTATGAGACCTGAAGATAACTAATTTAGATCCTATAATTACCATAATTGAATCTTCTGATTTGATTGTGAAAATTAATAAAATGTTTGCTGCAGGTGTGTGGTAATATAACAACTAAAATACTTAGATACTGACTTTGAGTTAAATTAATAAAGATTGAAAACAGCTGTGATGAGGTGCCAGAATAAAAGAATAATTAACTAGATCTACTTCAACAACAACTAGATCTAACGTTTTAAATCAAAATATGAACTTAGGTAAATATCACATGGACCCGCAGGAATCAAAAATAAAGTTATTCAGTTGTTCATTACTCCACTACTGTCTGGGTATAAATAACCATCGTAATATTAGGTACTACACAAATATTTACTTAATGTATTATAAGAGTGCAGTTTATTTATTATATTCATATAGTGTGCGATAAATATAAATGTTGAATAAACAAGGCAGTACTAAAACAACTCGAAACGTCATACTAATAAAATAGCTAGCCAATCAACTTGGGATATTTTAAGAGAAAGCTCAAACGGTATCACACAAAGCGGTAGGCACATCCCGGAAGGTCCAGCCTTTAAAGAACTACCAAGACCGTTTAGGACGAACGTTGGCCGTATAGCTGTTTTCACAAAATATTTTCCAATTATCCCTTACAAAATATGTTTTTACTGTTATAATTTAGAACAGTCATAGATGGGAAAAACAGGCTGCTACTTACCAGCACAATACTCAGCTCACCAACTAAATTACAGAATACGGAAAGCGCACAGAACCTATTTCTTTTCCTTTTTTTTTTAAAATTCGACATAAGTAATCGTAGTCACGTTTTCATAATCTACACCTACATAAATAATTAATTATGGAATTTAATTCCAAACGGCCTGCGCACCTATACCATACTTACACTGGTTTGAATGTTTGATCAAGACCAAAATCTGCATATTATCGAACCACGTACCTATTCAGCTGGAGAGGAACGGACAAACAAAAATGCAAGGTTTCTCTTATTTCACATCCAACTCTGCCAGACTTGAGGGCAACAGTGCCCGGGAACCGCTGGTGATCTGAGCGAATGTCGGCAGCTGCATCTACGGAACGCTTGCTTGAAACTCCGTCAGTGCTTGCCACCGCGCGAGCAACGCCATCCATCGACAACTATCGAAGACCGCTTCACAACTAGGTACACGCTCGCGATGCTGGATAACATTTATAATATAAATAAATAATAATCATTGAACTTGAATAGCCTAAACACAAAAGATTAGAACTTACACGGACGTCGTCCGGCGAACAACGCTAGATGGTTGGTGAATGGACGTGGCCTAGTTGCTTTTTTAAGAGGACCGTCTAGCTTTTTTTTTATTGTTTATTAATAGATAATTATATCAGGACACTAAACACATCGCAATCCAGCCCCAAAGCAAGCGTCAGCTCGTGTTATGGGTACCAGACTACCGACAACATACACACAACAATATACACACAACAATATACACAAATACAACATACTGAGAAAAACACCCAGACTGTAAGCTTTCATACAAAACTACTTATTACTGCTCATTCCCCCCCCCATTTTTTTATTGATTTCTGATAAAATGATTTCAACCCCTGTCTTAAGCACGAGATGTTACACATAAAAACATTGTTAAGTAATTGTAAGTTGTGGTAAGGACGTAAAGTTCGGGATCACTTAAGAGGAATCGTATTGTCTAACTTTCTGATGTAGGGGCATGGAGAAAATAAGGTACTTTCGAAGCTAACCGCAACGCACGAAAATTTGTAATAAAGAAGTTTTATCTATAACTGGTATTTGTAAATTTAAGACTGGTGCTGACACGGAAGAATAATTGATCATTTTTCTTGAATAACAATTGTAGTCGTGACTAACATCTGTCTGCTATCATCAACTTAGATACAGACAACACTATCTGTAAACATCCAAGTATAAACTTATCAACCCTGCCGTATCAACCTTAGCAAAGCCTACCGTTGCCAGCAATGGCGCAACAGACAGCTATGCTTACCGTAACAAACTATGGTACAACAGCTAGTTAACTCGTCCTTGTACTTGACGTCATACAGATAAAACACCATCCGCAAACATCAAAGGATGGACAAGTCTGACCTACCGTATCAACCTCAGTCGAACAGCCAGCGAAGCCTACCGTTGCCACTCATGGTGCAACAGCCAGCTACGCTTACCGTAACGAACTATGGTACAACAGCCAGTTAACTTGCCCATGCACTTGACGTCATACAGAAAGCATAAAATACCATCCGGTAAAATATTCGAACACGGACTATCCGAACATGTAATATAAGAATTGCACGCCCCGCGACCCCCAGCCGTACATGCCCGTCCCAACACGTGGAGAAACATGACGCTAGTAGGCCAAACGGGGAGAAAGCCAAGAATGTCATGACTGTCCTCAGCAGGCTGCCTCTTCCAGCAGGCAGATCGTCCCTTCCGGCTGGCCATCCAGCACTTACGCCCGACGGATCGCCATTAACGCTCGGCTTGCCCCTTCCAGCAGGCACATTTGCCCCTTCCGACTGGCTATCCAGCACTTACGCCCGACAAATTGCACTTACGCTCGACAATTTCGCACTTACGCTTGACAAGTCATTTTTAACATTCTAGCACTGCCACTTCCAGCTGGCCATGGGCACTTACGCTCGACAGTCTACACTTAACCATGTTCGTTCGTCCGTTTCGAACATTCACCCACTCATACGGATTTTAATCAGGCGTTAGTTTCGCCAACATTTTTAAAAACTACCCTCCAGATCACTGATTTAATATCGGTATAGTAAGGAATAAAACTTTCTTGTTCGCAACAATACAAACGTACAATGTAAAATTACAATAACTTGTGGATTTAGGATCATAATTTTTTATAGTCAAGCAGCAGCAATACAGATGTTGGGTCTACTACACGTCGGCCTTTTGAACTTATTTCGAAATAATGACCAAACGGTAAGAAATAACAGTACAAAAGTAAATTACATGGCCAACACGTGGCCTTTGAGATTACTTTAAAATTATGGTTAAACGACTCTTGTAAAAGCACTTAAAAACGCAATTTACTATAGCAAAATAAAAATAGTATACTCAGATAGCCTCTGAGAAACTATCATATTTTAATACATATTTCCAAATTAATAACGTATCATCACTAAGTACACACTACCTTTTTATTTTTAATGATTTTTTATTTTTATGTAAAAGGTTTTCCTTTAGTTCTCACTCGTCGCCAATGTAATGTAATGTCCGCGTATTTACTACGGACTTCAAATACTAGCACGCACTAAGCACTTACTACAAGACAGGTGTGTTCCCGTCTACGGTTGTATAATGACTCTCCGCATCGAAGTTACCTTGTATATACTTGTTCTCCTGTATTTCTATAACTACCCACAGACAGTACACTACAGTACCTATGTCATTTTCAGAAACACGAAACCTATAGATACTTCCCGATATCATAATTTGGCACGAAGCAAGTTTCTTATAGTACCTACAAACTATAAAAAAAAAATAGCCTTTATTCCGAAATTAATGAGACGTGTCACATACAAATTACCTACAAACTATAAGTTAATGGAAATATCTGAATTTTTTTTTAATATGTATAGGTACAGTTTTTATTAAAATGTTTTTAGTTTATTGGCACTTTACCTGCACTTATTAAAATTGGTTGCCTATAATTGTATAGATCGTTTAATCGTCTGCACACCCATTTGGCACCCATATACCTACTACAATTTTCTTTGAACGTAAAAGTTTAAACAGAGAGCCGATCATTTTTGGATTAGACGATCTATATTATACTTTTGAATTGATGCATACCTACCAACTTTCTATTGTCTCTGTCAAAAGGCCTGAATCTATCGGTCGTTGGTGGAGACACAGATAATATAATACAAGAAATACCTACTTGCATTTGCGCAATTTCGCAAAAGTTCATCAAAACGTTAATTAAAAAATGTACAGATATTAATTAAAAGAAGGTTAAAAACGGTCGCTGCACGATAGGAGATGTAAAAAAAGTCCGCGTGTCTCGAGATAAGGCCTCATTGATTGACCTGAATGCTTTGTGGCTGCTGGAGGGCCCTCCAGCGAGCAAGCGCCCTCAGCAGCCGTGACGTCAGCGGAACTGCAACGTTTTATATTTGCAGACGTGGGGAATTTTAATACTCGTGTTTTGTGTTGGCCTGGAGAGTATAACATGTTTATGTATTGTATTAGTGAATTGTACACTAGCTGACCCGCCACGGATTTGTTCGGGTGATCTTCTGGAAAGGGGACTGTTCACTTTGTACGGGGGTTTTGGCCTGGAGTGGACAGTAACTGAGAGAAATAATTGTACATTAATTTAGTAGCTTTAACCAGTAGGAATTAGAAAAATTATAAACTTTTGTATCCAGGTATTTCTAATTTTAGTAATTTGCACGGGTGTTTAAGTAGGATTTTCAAATAAAAATAACAATATTTCTGGTATTTTTGTTTTATTATTCAGATTCATATGTTAATAGAATATTAGCAAATTCGTTTCTTATCCCTTGTCTTCAATATTCAAGAGTTTGGGCAAGACCGTGACCTTTGGAATGGCTCTGCCAAGTAGCAGCTCGATGCATCAGACTCGGTTGATCGCCGCGCTCGCAGAATAATCGGCAAGGAATGGCCAACGCGGGCAAAACTGTCAGTAATTTACAACACCGACGCAATGTTGCCTGTTTAGCGGTTTTTTACAAGATATACTTTGGTCAGTTGCTCAGGAAATACGTAACCTTGTGCCTCCTTCATCTTTCTACCATAGGACCGCAAGACGCCGAGAGGGGTGGGCATCCTTATGTGGTTGACATCAAACATACTCGCACGAAAAGCGAAATCTTTTCTTTCACTTTCTGATACAAACCTCTAAGGTTTGGTACGCCCTTCTTCCGTGATCCCAGCCAAATACAATCTGGGTGCCTTCAAGAAAAGAGTGAATAGGCATTTTCTAGGCCTCCAAACTAGACATCATCATTCCATCAGGCATGATTGTCGTCAAGCGACTTTATAAAAAAAAGACGTGAATAAATAGGTACCTGTATGGACTTTTCCTTTTAGTCATTTACTAGCTGTGAACGGTGGCTTTCTAATCTTTTTTTTTTTTCAAAAATTTAACTTACTTATATCATATTGTGTCAGCCTATAATTAGGCATACATTTACAATGTATCCATTTAACGTTAACTTTTAAATTGTATATGTGTTATTGTATTGTCTGTTGGTTGACCTTTAATAAATAATAATAATAATAATCATGGATTTTCCGGGATCCGGGATAAAAAGTAGCGTATGTGTTAATTCAGGGTATAATCTATCTCGAAAGTAATTTTATCACGCAGATCTAGAGTGGTAAAGTAAGATATAAAAGGAAAATCCTTACTTATTCGTTCTTTCAATCTGTCTATATCATCGCTCCGATCCATCCTATCAACCTAGTCAGCTGAAATTTGAGTTCATAATATATTTTAGCAAGAAACAAGTAAAATATTTCGAAATCACTAAGTAATTTATCACCCAAGCGAATCATTAAATCATATATTTTTATAAGATACTAGTTCCAAGGATAATCAGTAAAGGATTCCCATCTGTAACTTACGCGTCCTTTACAGCAGCCCCTGTGGCCTAATGGATAAGGCATCGGCCTCCTAAGCCGGGGACTGTGGGTTCGAGTCCCACCAGGGGTATATTTATCTTTTATACTTTTTAATCTGCAATAACAAGTTGATAACATAATTTCAATAATTTTATTAGTATACAAAACTTTTAAAAATCCCATAATGAAAAATCTAGATTGAAAATTCACGAATTTTAAGGAATAGATTATATTAATTAATAAACACTTAGTGATCCCACTCAACACAACAATCGGAAACTAATTTTTTGGGTGTGAGAAACTAATTTTTAGGATCTAGAGCAAAAACTTTTGGGACAGATTTTCTTGAGTTCTCAAACGCAGGTGTAACTATCGACTTGTTTTCTCATTCCAATACCTCAACAAACCCGCCTTTGTCACTTTCCTTTGTGTAAGTTTTTCTTTAAAGCTAGACCGTCTAAAAATCAATAAGCCTACCAAACACAGAGAAATCCGTCTAACACACAGATATCGTACTCATAACGATCCGAGAGCGGACGGTCAGGATTATACTATACAACGTAGTCTGTATAATGTATATGTATAATATATACACTCTGCGTGCATTGTGCGTCTGTCTGCGACCTTGGTCTGGGTCGTCTGAAGCCTGAAACGGCTGGAACTCGGAGTGGGGTGGGATTGGAGGGAGGGGAAATTCGATATTCAAATCTCATAGGCACAATGCGCCCGTTTTATAATTTAGACATAAATCTGCTGAAGTTTTTGTGGAGGGAAATTTAATTTTGGATGTCGTGTCTGAACCGCTTGCTGGATAGATACAGTTACCGACTATGCGATTTGAAATTATTTTATTTTGAACTCTTAGATCTTGACCATCACAACATGACGCAGGTTTTAAACCAATACTTATTTCGATTTGTAGTTGAGGTAATTGCCATCGTTGCCATAATATATTTCGTTTTCTGGAGCAACACTTCTCGTTGTCGCTTTGTTATGGTCGTGGGTGATACCTTCCCATTATGTTTTTCCGAACAAAACCAGATATAACCTCCTTTTTTTTTGAAGTCGGTTAAAAATGGATCATTTCGTTTGATGATATAATGACATAAGGATGGATGATCCATACAATAGGTAAGTGGAAATGTCACCCTTTTTGGTATACATTTGCGTGTTTGTTATCTTTTAAAACTCAATCAAATTAGATCTGTTGCTCTCAAAAAAATCTACTTAAACCGAAAATGCGGGTAGAAACGAGTTAACAGTAATGTTCTTTCCCTTTAATACGTTCCCATAATGTGTTCTGCGGTTCACTTTTAAAATTGAGTTGGCAAAAGGTCGCCAGAAAGCCGCTTAATCTTCGTAATCGTGTCAAGGGTGGGTTTTGTTTACGGGAAACACATTAGGTTAACAACTTGGTTAAATCCTTTTGAACTCATTTTGAAATGACTTACAAAGCATATTGAGTCAGTACGTAGTTACTGTCGTTTCAAATGAGTTCTGAGAAATGATTGTATGGGAAAATCCTATTGATCTTAATTTTTAATTTTAACCTCATATGTTTAATCAAAAAATCTGGAAGAAAATTATTGATTCTATTCTATGGAACTTGTTAACATTAGTCTTTTTCAAAAGCTGAACCTTTAAAAACTATATGGTCAAAAAACTATATGTCAGCTTCTTCTTGTCAGTAAAGACACTTTTTATCCCTGTAAATATTTATTTTGTGTAAACTGAGTTTTCACCAAACAGTGGCCAACTCTTAATCGGTCTGTGATCGGTTTATATTGACACGAATTTTCCAGTTTCCTGATTTGCAATTCATTTTGATATACCATGGTCGAACTATTTCCTTTTGGATTTAATGTGCATTCTAACGCCCTTTACTTTTAATAGTTTCGTTCATACCAAAGCACTATCTGTTTTTCCTTCAGTTCATGATAAAAGTCTGTAAATGGCGTCTTGTAGGGACGGTTACACAAAGTAAGTCTCCGTGGGGTAGGTCGGTTCTCCATTATATTTTGAAAAGAATAATGTAGGTAAAAAATGAATTGCTAAGATCTGTAAGCTTACATTACAATGTGACTTTGTAAACGCTGATATTATTCTCTACGTATACAAAGAATAAAAACAATTTCGCTGGATTACTACACCATACAATGAACTGAGTCTACTGAGTACATACTACGAACTATTAATACTTAGAACGTTCAAAATTGGGTATAAAATGTATGAGCCCGTTTACATAGACGACAGTCTTAGATAACACAAACATCAGGGCTCAAGATTGTCCCAAATTCTATTCTAAGGTAAAATAAATATTTAGTGCCGGGAGATAAATAAAATAAAATTGGTCAAGTGCGAGTCGGGCTCACGCACTGTTGGTTCCGTGCTATCAAAACCAATTCTCAATAGTATGAAAATAAACTAAACTCCTAGTCTGCCCACCAAATTCAAAAACGAGCAAAAAAAATCACGTTTATTGTATGGGAATGCTCTTAAATATTTGTTTTATTTTAATTTAACTATTTATGTTTCAAGTTAATATAAAATTTAATATTGCGTGACTATTTTAAGCGTCTACCTGTTGCCGTTATCAATATCAAGCAAAAGGAAGCAAAAAAATCACGTTGGTTTTATGGTAGCACCTTTAAATGTTTATTTTATTCAATTTTTAGTATTAATTGTTGTAATAGCGGCAATAAAAATACTTCATGTGTAAAAATGGCAAGTATCTAACTATCACGGTTCAAGAGAGCTTGGTGACAGACGGACAGACGGACGGACCTTCGCTGCGTCCAATCACCAGTGTCATATTATTATGTCTATTTACATACTACAAGTCTTTTGTGTGCGACAGCTCTCCCCGACGCGATGGGGAGGACGGGGCCAGGGACGCCAGGGTGCACCGGAGGCTTATCCAGTGGTGTGAGGAGGCCTCGTCGGTGTCCTGTATCAATGTCACGCGTTCGTTGCCCGCGCACAGAGGTCGCTGGTGTAATGCGCCTTCGTAACAGGTGCTACGTTGGCTACGTGTAACCTATCGTAAATCGTGAGTTAAGCTGTTATTACCACCCTAAACGCAATCGTTAGAAGTATTTACTTAACTTGACAGCTGGAGATGATTAAAAGATTATTACTTTATTAATAGTTTAGGCCGTTTGTCCACCGCTGCGGTTACCGGCATGTCTAGATCGTGATTTTTCTGTGTGAGATCTAGACTCGGTTACGTCTCGATGGCGGCTGCATTGGACAAACGGCCTAAAGATACTCGCTTTATCCCCGTTATTCAATTTGATTGAAGTTGATTCTGTATTAGAAACTATCTTTTTATCTTCTTAATGACACGGCTATGCAGGGCTTCTTCGCTCCCCGGAACACGGTGTCCGCCTCAGATATAATATTGTGCTCGCCGCCGCCTCCAAGTCCAGTAGCCACCAGCCATATGTGACCTCCTAAACTTTACCACTTAGGAGAATGGTAGATCCTATTCAACCCCGGAGGGTTAGGGATTTCCTTGTAGAAAGGGGTACTTACCAGACCACTAGTTTCAGAAGTATCAATTTCTTTTTAATTTGTGTAAAATAAAGGCATCCTGGCTCGTCATGAATATAAAAAAAGCAAAGATAATTAATACTTAATTACTTTCTCTATGAAAAAAGTGTCAAACAGTCCTAAAATACAAGATATGTTTTACTAATTTTCATTTTTTGATTATTCAAAATTTACATCAATTGTATGGTTCTAAAAACTTTATTTCAAAATTTTACAAGACGGACGGACGCGACGGACATGGCTAACGTATAAGATTACTTGTTTACTACGGAACCCTAAAAAACAAATTGATAATACGGGACCATCGATATACCAATTAGAACTACGGGCTAGTATAGTATTATATTATCTGTGCTACGGGACTATAAATATAGGTACGGGACCTCAGATCACATACGGGACCCATAACGTCCAAAACCAACTCGGACTTTACCTACTGCTTTTCTGGTTTTTTGTACCTATCTACTGTTTTAAAGATACCCTGGTTGTAAAAATGATATTTATATTTTGAATATACCTACCGTTTTTTTCAGTTTGTGCTTACGACAGTGCTTATACTTCAATTGCTGGAAAATCCTTGATTTTTGATTTTATTAGTTTTTTCTTCATCGCATTTAGTGAGCGAATACAGTCTGTGAAAGAAAGTCATGTGAGTGCTCAGTGGTAACTGCTACGCAAATAAAAATCATAAAGCACGCCAAAATGCATGTGGCTTGTTTTTCAGCATTTCATATTTTCATGTATAAACCTGAACTGCACTGCCATCTACCGAAACATCATAATACTATTTCACTATTACTACAACTAGCGACATCGGCTGTGTCACACTAAAATGTCGTTGTTTATCTAGGTGGGCGATTTGTAAGGTTACGTAGTGCTTTTAGAGAATGACGCTAGATGGCATTGCACGTTAGACGGTGCTAGTTACGACGATGTTTTCAAAGGAAAGTATTTTAGGTAAATTATAAGTACTTATTAGAATACATTAATAGTTGGGAATAGTATAGTGCGTTCAGCGTTATTTTGCCTCTGGCTGTCATATTGGCTAACCTGAGCTCTGTGTTGCCGCTTAAGGTTTGTAAGATACCCGGTATGAAACTGCGAAATATTTTCATAGTTAAATTTCTCAAAGTTTGGATGTTAGAATTTAAGTTTGTAATCTTTGGATTTGGTTTGTGGGTATATTTTTATCCCAATATTCATAGGTACGGGCTCAGGACTTATGCGGGTAAAACTGCAGGGCGCCGGCGCGGCGCCGATACTTTAAAATAATTAGGATAGGTATTTGAATTAGTATTATGTACCTCAAGTTTGCATTTATCTATATACATAGGTAATATATGACTAAATTAAAACAACATTTTTATAGGTTTTATTTATTTTGAATAAGAGTGATCCAAGCGGGTCGCTAGTGGTTCGTCACTGTCTGCTGATGAACGTGAATCGTCGGAACTGCTGCTGTCCGATTCTGTATCAGACTCGTCATTTAATTCTATAATAAATTTGTCGATTTCAGAGTCTATAATTCCATCTGTTTTAATAAACTGTTGTTCAATATGGCACACATGTTGACACTGCTTCTGCCAGTCTTCTGCAGTGATCGATTGGAACGCTTCTTCTGTTAATTGTAGTATCTTGTCTGCTTCCTGTCCAACATTTTTAGCAGCTACACGCCTTTTCAACAGGCTCCACATAAATTCGCAGTGGTATGGTGGTACTGCGGATTAAGTTCGCAGTGGTATGGTGGTAACCTAGCCACTTTGTGTCCATGCGCTTCAAGAATATGATCAGCTTCATAATAGAATGTGATCAGCTTCATATTTTGGAGCTTCTTTATGCTCTTTTATAATTTCGTATAATTGAGCTTTCACCATAGTAGGAAGATAAGATAACCCCTTATTTGTGATCCAATTTTGCATATCAGTTTTGGTAGAGCTCATTGTTGGTGCCTTGTTCACCTTTACAGTGTGATAGGGCGCATTATCCATAACAATTAAACTATTAGGCGGTAAATTGGGGATGAGTTTGTCTTCTAACCATTTCATGAAATTCGTCCTGTTCATGTCATCATGGTAATCTCCTGATTTCGACTGCGATTTAAATATTAATTGTGCATTTGGAATAAACCCCATTTCGCCACCTGCATGAACGATGATCCAGCGTGCACCAACTGAATCGCTTTTTAAAACACCTTGTTCATTTTCCATATGCCAACATTTGTTGACAGAATATGAAGCGTGTATATAAGTTTCATCGAGATATACGATAGGTCGGCCTTCATTTCGATTTTGTCTTAAAATATTTAAGTATCTGTACCTCCAGGCTACAATGTCATATCGTTCCATTAAAATTTTTCTTTTAGAACCACATTTTTTAAATCTAAATCCAATTTGCCGAATTATTTTCCATAGTGTGGTACGACCTCCATTGAAGTTAATATCAATTTTTAATTCAGCCAAAAGCTTGCCCAAAGTAGGCAACTCCTTTCTGACTACGTACATTTGATGTATTTTAGTTCTGATTGCTCATAGTTCAAAATCATCTAACTGAATTTTATTCGATTGGCAGCGTTTTTTCCTGGGAGTACATATTTTCTTAGACGTGGAAGCAGCAACCTCAGGGCAGGGCGCAGCTAGTTTATACAATAAGAATCAAATACTATGTTTTTAAAACAAATATAATTATTATTATACATATACCTATGTACGGAATGTATTACAATTAAAACATCGTGCCTACATACAAACAATAATCTATTAGCAAAACAAATAACTTTCGATCCCTAATAACGGGAAACTATTAATAGCAGGTAACACTAATTTACTTACCAGTCATGGCGGCTACACGTTGACGAACATGTTCAAATGGGATTATTGGTCCTCCATTAGCTTTTTCCCGTTCACAAAAATTACGAACTGAGGATACAATTTTTCTGCCGCTACTTTGAATCCTTTTTGGCATGATTAACACGTTTAAAATCAAAAAAATAAGAAAAATGCAAGGAGCTTCACACTGTGTTAAAGGTACTTGTCAGCAAGAATGGCGGGTAATGCCAACCTAACAGAAACAGCTGTCAGAGGCAAAATAACGCTGAACGCAGTATAGGTTTTTATTTTACCAGTTTAGTACGGCCAATATTATCTGTGGTACGGCAATTACACTATTTACCTTATTAGGTACACTTAAATAATTGTTTGTGCATGAACAAAAACTTAGTCCTATCATATTTTGATCTATCTTTCGAATTTGTAATTTCGAAGTCAGTTTTACTTTATTATTGCATAAGTATTAATATTATATAACTGTTTTGAAGAACAAATTTACATAACGTCGATGAACCAATCTTTACCAAGATTCCGTTATTTTGAGGTCAATGTCGAGTAGGAAGTCAAATTACGTGATAAGTATACCTACTTAGACTATAGGATAAGTGTCTCATGGGAATTCTTCAGAAATCATAATTTTATTGGTGTTTTCACCTAACTAATCAGTTAGAGTAAACCCCTTACTGTACCTAATACCTACTGAGGCACCTAAGTAGGTACACACACATCACACCACACATACACACACCACATCACACAGCACAGGATCAATAATTTCATACTATTGACACAAGGAAGCTTTGAAATTCATAGCAGGAATCAAAATCAAAATATTTATTTTTTCACATAGGTAAGTAAGCCTGACTTACAGGGCACAAACAATTACCCACTTACCTGTATAAAATGTCAAACTCTACCGCCACGTTCGGAAAGCAGCTTCGCACCGACAAGAATGGCCAAGAAACTCGGCACTTGATCTTTTAAAAAAACTTGTGTTTTCAATTTACTTACCTTTAATTTTTTTTTTGAGCATACGAATTATACCTACGTAAGTACCTACCTACTTTATTAAAATCAAAATAAGTAATACTAAAGAGTCTAAAGAGTAAGTAGGTACCTAGCCACCTCAGACTGCATTACCACCTTTATCTGAGCATTACCATAATTACAGTAGGTAATCAACTATAATTTTTTCCGTGGTATCAACGATGGTTGACCTTACCACTTCCCAACCAACTCCCTTACTAGGTAGGTACCTGACCTCTGACCTTGACCTCATACGTTATGCTGCAATAGTGAACTTATTTAGTATTTTTAACTAATAAGTAGGAGAGATCAGATCTCAGATTTTAGTATAAAACTACTTAGTTCCTATAAATCACGGTAATAAACATATCATAATGAAGAAATGATATTTCGAATATGCGAATATGATAGTTGTTATAATGCAGTCGCAGTGGGTAATGGGTATAAGGTCCGGGCGCCATGAGCTCAGATACCTAGTACCCGGAGTGATGTAACGTCGTCGGTCACAGAGGTGGTGTTTCGCAAAACTACCGCTTGTGCGGCTCTGGGTACTCGGCAAGTCGGCACCCTTATGCAACGGTCTCTCCATCTAACCACTTATCAAGGAAATGAATAAACATTTTTAATTATGTTTACCTAGATATCCTTATCGGAAATTCTAACTGACCGAGTTAATATCGGTCTGATGCGGTGTTCGCCGGCTCGGTGAACTAAAGAGAATTTTTGCACACACACTAGAAGCTTTTCTTTTTTGGGATATAATAGACGCAATAACTCGCTGCCCACGGTGCAAGAAAACGGGGAAACATACTGCCTTTTACGCCCTGTCACACTTAGGTACGGGCTTAACGGCGTAGGCGTATTTAAGCGATTTTTAGTGACCTGCAGTTTTCTTTTGCTGTGAAGCAGAAAAACGATTGGATAAAACTTTCATAATAGAAATTTCGCCCTACAATGGATGTAGGTAAGTACCTACTTAAATATAATTTTTATTTTAATGTGTCGATAAAAAAAAAATTCAAAAGCGATCAGAAATAGATTTTTATAACTGTATTCATTTTTTAGTATTAGGTAAAACGTCGTTTTTCTGTTATATTCTTCGTAACCTTGCATGTTGCAACTTGCACCAACCAACGTGTGCGTAAGAGTATGGACAAAAATAATTTAGACACGTTCATTTTTGAATTTTGTTCCTTTTCCATTCCATGATCCATCTATCGGATCACAATGACATCAATGACTACAGCTCTAGATATACAAAACAAACTATCGAGTGATTGTGACGTAACTCCGAGACATGGCCTGCACCCTATGCCTGAACCACATAACAATGGCACATAATCTTTAACGCTTCTTTACGTAACGATAAAGACGCTATATTATACGTTTTACTGCCGGGTTTGTAGCTATTTGAAACATTGAGTAGATTTAGATATACTTATCAGAAGAATAGACGTAAATATCATCACCTCATTATTAGTACTTCCCACTGTCAAAAAACATGCAATAGGTACTTCAGGGTTGTAGAACAAAGGCAGCCAGCGAAATCTTCTCAATTTTAGCTAACAATAAGCCAAAACAACGCAAAATACTTGCAATATACCGACAGATCATATGCCTGATATACAGCGAACTATCAAACAGTGTCACAAGGTTAGTTAGTTCCGATTTTGGCCACGCGCCACGATAGCCTTGAAAATTTTGACGTTTTTGAAAAGAGTAAATGCCGAATTTCTTGCCAGTCCTTCTTGATGCAAATCTGCTTTACTAACTTAGAGGTAGATTCGAGTTTTGACGTTTCATGAGAGCCTGTAAACTAGGCCTATGTAAAAAGTAAAGATTTTCATTTTCAGTAAATACTTATTTATCACACAGCATTATCACTCGACTGTACCCAAATATTGGGTCTTAGGAAAGTCACAAAACACATTCAAGCACATTTGACTTTTAAATTGCATAAGAAGATAGGTACGAGTATAACGGCCTGAACAAAGGAAGTCAATCGTGCATAAAATACCATACTTAAATATATAATTGAAATACAGTTTCCGATTTGCGGTCCAATTTCACTCCAGCAATTATTTTGTTTCGAGTGTATCCTATATTAAATTGACTAGGGGACCAAATCTATATAAAATTCTCGTGTCACAGTGTTTGTATAAAGAATCCTCCGAAACTATTTATATTTTTGTGTATAGGCTATATTTTTGTATATATGCTAGGTCTGAGAGTGTCTGAATTCTTTTTCATACTCCTCAGTGAGGAATAATTTACATAACAAAACAAGGTTTGCCGAGTCAGCTACAATTATAAAAAAAGACGTGTGGCACTCGGAGACTGCCGCGGTAAAGCTATTGCATAGCTAGAGACCAATGCCGCCTAGAGACGAGTTGCTGAACTAAAGAGACAAGCATGATATATCAAAAAGTCATTAAAAGTTCTGCTATTCATCGATAAATGGCAAAACTAAAAAGTATCACCGCTGTGCCGGTCGGAGTGGGGGGTGTTAGGTTATTTTCGTTACGGAATTTCTAGATTCGGTCTCCACGTTCAAGGCCCGCGATACAATGCAATAGCTTAAAAAACAGGATGCAAAGTAACAGTATAGACTATTATCTTAGATAGCGTATGTTTAACTTAGCAATAGGTAATCTTCACATAAGTATAAAAACGTTAAAAAGATCAATTTTTTTTCTGTGATTCTTTGAAAAACAACATTCTGTGATTCATTAAAAAATATGTACAAATTATCTATATATATAAAAGAGTGAGGCATTTTGGTTGTTCCACGGATTCCGTCTAAACTATAGGTCGTAGAAATCTGAAATTTGGTACCTAGGTAGGTATTAGGTCATGAATTCGTACTAAGACGGGGATTCCAGAAATTCCATGTTTAAGGGGTAAAAACCGTTGGTTTTAGGGATTTCTCCATACAAAAGTGTAATTTTTTTCGTTGTTCCAGGGATTCCCGAAAAACAACAAGTCGTAGAGATCTGAAATTTGGTACCTAGGTTGATATTAGGACATGAATTCGTACTAAGACGGGGATTCCAGAAATTCAAATTTTAAGGGGTAAAACCCGTTGGTTTTAGGAATTTCTCCATACAAAAGTGTAATTTTTTTCGTTGTTCCAGAGATTCCCGAAAAACTACAAGTCGTAGAGATCTAAAATTTGGTACCTAGGTAGATATTAGGTCATGAATTCGTACTAAGACGGGGATTCCAGAAATTCCATGTTTAAGGGGTAAAAACCGTTGGTTTTCGGGATTTCTCCATACAAAAGTGTAAATTTTTTCGTTGTTCCAGGGATTCCCGAAAAACTAAAAGTCGTAGATATCTCAAATTTGGTACTTAGGTAGATATTAGGTCATGAATTCGTACTAAGACGGGGATTCCAGAAATTCCATGTTTAAGGGGTAAAAACCGTTGGTTTTCGGGATTTCTCCATACAAAAGTGTAAATTTTTTCGTTGTTCCAGGGATTCCCGAAAAACTAAAAGTCGTAGCTATCTCAAATTTGGTACCTAGGTAGATATTAGGTCATGAATTCGTACTAAGACGGGGATTCCAGAAATTCCATGTTTAAGGGGTAAAAACCGTTGGTTTTTTGGATTTCCCCATACAAAAGTGAAATTTTTTTCGTTGTTCCAGGGATTCCCGAAAAACTAAAAGTCGTAGATATCTCAAATTTGGTACCTAGGTAGATATTAGGTCATGAATTCGTACTAAGACGGGGATTCCAGAAATTCCATGTTTAAGGGGTAAAAACCGTTGGTTTTAGGGATTTCTCCATACAAAAGTGTAATTTTTTTGATTCGTACTAATCAGGGTACCTAGGTTGTTAAATTTGTACTGCGACGGGGATATTCGAATTTCAAGTTTAAGGATGGGAACATTTGCGAACTTCTTTGATTTTGGAATAAATTTTTTCATTCTTTTTCTCATATGACAGCAAACGTCGAATAGGAATCTGTGGTCAAAATTTAAAAAATTGGCCTCCATTTTGAACTTTTTTGTTATTGGACCGATATCTTTCAAAATTCATATCCGACCATTGCATCAAGCATAGAATAAGAATCAAAGGTCAAAATTTAAAAAATTGGCCGCCATTTTGAACTTTTTTGTTGCTGGGCCGAATGATTTGAAAATCAATATGTGACTATTAAAGCAAGCATAGAGAAGGATTTTGTGGTCAAAATTGAAAAAAATGGCCGCCATTTTTCTTTTTTGTTACTGGGCCGAATGATTTGAAAATCAATATGTGACTATAGAAGCAGGCATAGAGAAGGAATTTGTGGTCAAAATT
Organism: Coenonympha arcania; assembly: GCA_036785405.1. Taxonomy (NCBI): domain Eukaryota; kingdom Metazoa; phylum Arthropoda; class Insecta; order Lepidoptera; family Nymphalidae; genus Coenonympha; species Coenonympha arcania. Next base: position 6,895,647 of record CM072058.1, on the reverse strand, counting down.
GAAAAAAATGGCCGCCATTTTGAACTTTTTTGTTACTGGGCCGAATGATTTGAAAATCAATATGTGACTATAGAAGCAGGCATAGAGAAGGAATTTGTGGTCAAAATTGAAAAAAATGGCCGCCATTTTGAACATTTTTGTTATTGGACCGAATTCTTTCAATATGGATATCTGACCATTGCATCAAGCATAGAATAAGAGTCTGAGGTCAAAATTTAAAAAAATGGCCGCCATTTTGAACTTTTTTGTTGCTGGGCCGAATGATTTGAAAATCAATATGTGACTATTAAAGCAAGCTAGAAGGATTTTGTGGTCAAAATTGAAAAAAATGGCCGCCATTTTGAACTTTTTTGTTACTGGGCCGAATGATTTGAAAATCAATATGTGACTATAGAAGCAGGCATAGAGAAGGAATTTGTGGTCAAAATTGAAAAAAATGGCCGCCTATTTGAACTTTTTTGTTACTGGGCCGAATGATTTGAAAATCAATATGTGACTATAGAAGCAGGCATAGAGAAGGAATTTGTGGTCAAAATTGAAAAAAATGGCCGCCATTTTGAACTTTTTTGTTACTGGGCCGAATAATTTGAAAATCAATATGTGACTATAGAAGCAGGCATAGAGAAGGAATTTGTGGTCAAAATTGAAAAAAATGGCCGCCATTTTGAACATTTTTGTTATTGGACCGAATTCTTTCAAAATGGATATCTGACCATTGCATCAAGCATAGAATAAGAATCTGAGGTCAAAATTTAAAAAATTGGCCGCCATTTTGAACTTTTTTGTTATTGGACCGAATCCTTTCAAAATGGAGATCTGACCATTGCAGCAAGCATAGAAAAAGAAAATGTAGACAAAAATTAAAAAATTGGCCTCCATTTTAACCTTTTTTGTTATTGGACCGATATCTTTCAAAATTAATATCCGACCATTTTATCAAGCATAGAATAAGAATCAAAGGTCAAAACTTAAAAAATTGGCCGCCATTTTGAACTTTTTTGTTACTGGGCCGAATGATTTGAAAATCAATATGTGTCTGTTAAAGTAAGCATAGAGAAGGATTTTGTGGTCAAAATTGAAAAAAATGGCCGCTATTTTGAACTTTTTTGTTACTGGGCCGAATGATTTGAAAATCAATATGGGACTATAGAAGCAAGCATAGAGATGGATTTTGTGGTCAAAATTGAAAAAAATGGCCGCCATTTTGAACTTTTTTGTTACTGGGCCGAATGATTTGAAAATCAATATGGGACTATAGAAGCAAGCATAGAGATGGAATTTGTGGTCAAAATTGAAAAAAAGGGCGCCATTTTGAACTTTTTTGTTACTGGGCCGAATGATTTGAAAATCAATATGTGACTATAGAATCAGGCATAGAGAAGGAATTCGTAGTCAAAATTGAAAAAAATGGCCGCCATTTTGATCTTTTTTCTTACTGGACCGAAAAATTTGAAAATCAATATGTGACTATAGAAGCAAGCATAGAGAAGGAATTTGTAGTCAAAATTGAAAAAAGTGGCCACCATTTTGATCTTTTTTATTACTGGGGCGATTGTTTTGTAAATCGATATCTGACTATAGCAGCAAGCATAGAGAAGGAAGTTGTGGTCAAAATTTAAAGAAGTGGCCGCCATTTTGATTTTTTTGGTTACTGGGTCCATTGCTTTGAAAATCGATATTTGACTATTATCAGCAAGGTAGTGAAAAATTGTGGTCCTAATCAAAATAAATGGCGACGACAGGAATTTTGGAGATTAAACGCTTGAGGGAGTAAAGCAAAAGTTCAACGTGAGCGAAGCCGCGGGCGTTTGCTAGTTAAAATATAAACAAATTATTAATTTGTGTAATAGGGGGAAAAATTACTTGCACAAGGACATTCTATTTCTTTATTCTATTTTTAATTCTTATACCGATTATTCGAAGAAAAAGTTGCGGCCAAGACCACCGAAAACTTAAAAGACAAATTGTCTGCGTAGTGAAATCCACCCTAATGAATAATGGAATTTACAAATAAACAACCGTCTCTACATGGTGCTTTTGATGGTTTCCTTATTGAAAAATGTAGATGCGGATCTTGGAAATTAAACGGTCGGAAAGGATGCTGTTTTTTTGGCCTTTCACCATATTATTTTTATATATTAAGGCTATTATTTAGATTTGCATTTACGCATTGGGAAATTTTTATCATGCGGAAACGGTTTGCATAATGTCTATTGTATAAATATTAAACTTTTGTCAAACTTGGAGGTGATAGAGAAATCTAACCTAAAAAATTATAAATGTTAATCTGTGACTTTACTTCTTTTTCATTGCTTTATTATAAAGACGACCTGGGGTTACTGGGGGTGTGGATATATTGAATTTATTTTTCTCACACTGACGCATACGTTTGTGGGTGCGACATGCAGCGTTGCAGAAGAATTATTATTACCGACACATTAAAACAGAAATCATTACAGACTGATTATTTAGAGGTCTGTGAGCTAACAATGAACAGTTCCTTACTTCTCGATTTGCCATTTCCCTATATAGATACCATTGGGAACATAAAATCGTAACTGAGTTACATAAACGCTACGTTGTATTATCTTCGTATACCAATCTTCCTAATTATGCATTGATATAAAGTTGTTTTTGTTGTGTTATGTGATGCTATCACATGTGAAGATGTCAATTCTTTACATAATGAGGTCGGTGCAATGTTACGTATAAACCCGCCGGTAGATGTACGTATATTATTGGTGATTTTCCCATAAGATCTTGATTTTTCTGGTGGAATGAATAAAAAAAGTATAGCTTTATTTTTCTTCTACAACAGTTAACTGTAGTTCGCTAATTCTAGGTAAGTAGTTCGGTTCGTTTTACATTAGATGCAACGAACAAATAGAAAAACCTTTAAGTATTTATTCAAATGATTTAGTAATAAAGTGGGCCAAATTCACGGGCCACTTTGTCACTCTTACGTCATTCGCAGATGTAATGAACGTACGTATTGTAGGCTACACTTAGGCAAAGTTTACAATGATGCCTAAGTCTGTGGAAGCCAATTTGGGTTTACAAATTGTTCTTTTATCAGTGCTGTAACTTTCAAATTACTCTCTGTGGACGCGAATGGCTAAAGCGAATCATCAGGCCGGAAAAGTTGAATGCTGAAATTGCTAATTTAATTCTGTCAAATTTTCCTTGGAGGTTCCCGAAGTTTATCGTTGGTTTAATTGGTGGTTTTGTTTCCATCTGCAGCTCATCAATACATCCGTAATTATTTTTTTATTGAAAAGAGGGGTGTGCTGAGTTTTTCGTCGGTTGAATCAATCTTTAAAGATTGTAGAGTCATTAGTCACTATACAAACACAAGGCTGACGTTTTGGGGCCTGTTCGGTCTAAAAAAAAATTAAATTCTATACATAACAATATTTTGTGAAGCATTTACATTGTGCATATTAAATTAGGATATACTTAAGTAAAAAGTAATATATTTTTGAACAACCAAAAACCTAAAAAAAACTAGACCGAAAGGACAAAACACAGCGTAAACTTAGGTTAACTACGAGTGAAGGTGTTGGCGCCACTTGGTTTTGTCAAGCAAATTAGCATAATAATTCTACGAGATACACTTTAGATTGCATCTAACTAATCACAGGTTGTCTATAAGTAGAGTACCTCACTTACTGTACACGCTACCAACTAACTTTCTTCTTCTTATTTCATTCGTATCGTTATTTTTATGGTTCCGTACCCAAAGTGTAAAACGGGACCCTATTGTCTGTCCGTCCGTCTGTTTTTAAATTTGGTGGGCAGGGGTGCTCAGTTTACTTTAATACTATTGAGAATGGGTCTTGATAGTACGGAACCTTCAGTGCGAGAGCCCGATTCACACTTGACCAATTATTTAAACTTCGTTTCATGTTCAATCGTTCTTGTAATAATGATTGTCCTGAAGTAAAGTACAACTATACATACAATAATCGAGTGTGACAGACAGACAGACAGGCGGAACGACGGGGAAAGTTTCACCATAAGGTTTCCATTTTTACCATTTTGTTACGGAAGCGGAACCCTAAAAACTAAAGTAAACACGCTCGAGAAAACTTAATTTTAGCTACATTATGTACATCCTACTTACAAAACAATTGCAAGTTTTGACGACCTCCCTGGCGCAGTGGCAGCACGCTCGGATTCGAGTGGGGGGGGGGGGGGGGGGTCGCGGGTTCGATTCCCGCCACGGGCCACTTTGGAATTTTATGATTTCTAAATTGGCTCAGGTCTAGTCTGGTGGGAGGCTTCGGCCGTGGCTAGTTACCACCCTACCGGCAAAGATGCACCGCCAAGCGATTTAGCGTTTCGGCGCGAGGCTTGTAGAAACCGTTGGGGTAAATTTACTTACCCTTCCAAGTTAGTACGATAACATCTTAGGCTGCATCATCACTTTCCATCAGGTGAGATCGCAGTCAAGTTCTAACTTGTATAGAGTAAAAAAAGAAGTATTTGCTCTATCACGAAACTTTTTGCTTATGCGGTAACATTTACATTATACAACAGTAAGGGCAGAGCCACATGTCAGCGAAGTATGTCAGTAGGACCTGACCACACTGACCTCGTATATGCAGGCGGTTTGCTTTCCCACTCTCCCCTCTTATAAGGAAAAGAGAGGACCAATAAATACGTAACTTCAAAGCCACCGTGCTGTACCAAATCGTAATTCTACTAGCTGTTCGTAAGATAATATTATGACCTTCTGTAATATAATATGAGTGAAAATTACACGAAAATTATAAGGTAAAACTTGATTTTTGAGTTGTTTGGATTATCATTTTGGTCTGAAGAGAGGAGGCTATGTCCTTACTCTTTACCTAATAATTAATATATTGGCATTAAAGTAAAAATAAAGTAGAAAAGTCAGGCCCGGTTTTCACGAAAGCGGAGAGAAGATGAAACGAGAGGAGATTTGTTTTGAATAACCAATCAGATTTTGTTATTTCCTCATCTCTTCTCCCCTTAGCTTCGGTAGAAATGGATCAAGTAAGCGGAGAGGAGAGATGTCTCATTTTTCTTTTTTATAAAAACAATACTGCAACCTTTGATTATGTACTCTACATAATCAAAGACACTTGGTATACGGCCCCAGCTCACGATATCTCCTCCACTACGCATCTCTTCTCTGCATTGGCGGTATCCGGGCCTAAGCGGGTATGTTTGCCTTACTACCTAGGTAGGTAGGTTTTGTTATTTTGTTTAGTGATTGGTGTTTAAATAATATTAAATTGCTTTGACATGTACAGCGCTCAGTTATCAATTTATCACTGACCTTTGCCCGCAATTTGGGGCTCCCCGTTTGTGTTATCAATAATATTACTATACGAGGTAGGTATAGCTACATGATATTTATAAATTCGACAATCATAGATACCTATCTATCATTTATAAATTTAGAACACAATATTATATGACTACTACGAACTGACCTCTAAACCTACAAAATTGAATTGGTTAGATTAGAACTCTACTGTTCAGTGAATTAATAATTAATTAAGTATGATTGGACTCTAGTCACTAGTAGGTATATTATCAAGTTTATGAAATAATATCTGGGTGACCGAGCTTTGCTCGGTTGCCAATAGATGGCAGCAGGGTTCATATTGCTTTTGGTAAATTCGACATTTTCTAAAAGTGAATCCTAGCTAGATCGATTTATCGCCCCCAAAAACCCCTATATACTAAATTTCATAAAAATCGTTCGAGCCGTTTCCGAGATTCAGATTATATAGAAATATATATATATACAAGAATTGCTCGTTTAAAGGTATAGGATAAAATGAAAAATGTATGGGAATCATCGATAAGTCACATGATCACTGACTTACTTATCTAAGGACCCCGGGTGTAATACAATTTACAAAATTCACGAAAAAAGTGTCCCGAGAAAACCTATATTATTTCTAGTAGGGCGCGTGGAGGCGCGGGCCCACAGAAATAGTAATAATACGCGCGGGCCACATGTGGCCCGCGTGCTGTCTTTCCGCCCATAAAAAAATTCCCCATACATTTTCAATGAAAAAATAAATTGCGCCATTTTGATTTTTTTGTCTATCTACCGAATACACCTTCGGGTCCGGATTACCTACTTCTTGTCAAGAAACCGTTCTTCAATGTTTTATACTCTTCGAGATATTGGCAAAATTCATTTGGCCGCCATTTTGGTAATTTTTTCAGCTCACTGCCAATTGGATGACGTTTCAAATGACATTAGGTTGAGCACCACCCCACCTAGCTTCAATACCCTGGCCGTGCTCTTCACCCGTCTCCGAAATCCTCAATCATCAGCTCTCTCCGTATTTTTCCTCCGAATTGTTTCTTCTATACGACCCCATCCGTGAAAAAAAAAATTTCATACGAAATTGTTCAGGAGAGGTGATCAATCAGTCAGTGAGTCAGTCAGTGGCCAATCAGCACGAGTAGCTATATATATAGTAGGTAATAATAACGAGGGCATGTGTGTTTTTATAAACAAACTAAAACATTGTAATTTATGTCTTAAGCTATTAATATACAGCTTAATTTTACTCGCATCTAAGTAGCTATAGTGCGATTCTCTCCCTTTTCTCGTTTTATCTCTCTTTCGGTTCGGACACTTTTTAGCGCTGAGCCGCCATCCTTAGTATTATATAATATATATCTATGCACATGATCGACTTTATATGCGGAGTAGAGTTTATTGCAGGTCTTATTCTTATTATAAGCTACCCACCTTTCATAGTTGAGTCAGGTCCGGATTAGACAAAGATTAGGTATTTTGCAACGTTACTTCAAACTAAATTTAAGTTATATTTATGCGTGTGTTTATGCAATTTTTATGATCTCATAACCAACTGTGCACACTTCCACTCCAAAGTGAGCGGTCAGCGGGTAATTAACGGCCAACCGAGTAGCCAAGCTAGTGGCGAGTGCTTTTAGTTTCGTTTTGCGTTGAGCAATCCATGTGCACTCACAAGGACGAAGATAAATCTAACACTTTTCAGACGATCATAGATTTCTTTGAACAGTTTTATTTGGCAGGTTTTTTGTCTAATAGAGGACAATTAAAACAGATATTATTATATATTACTAGTTGACCCGGCAAACATTGTTTTGCCATATACATTTTTTTTCTCACTTAGGGCCATAAAATATATAGATAACAAGTAACATCCCGCTCACAGACCCAGAGAATATACCTTGAAAATTTCATAACGAGCTGTTGTAATCCAGCTGTTTCGGAGGAGTTTGGTAACAAAGAAAAGCGAGGGAATTTTATAGTATATTAGAAGAATGAAACTAATTGCGATATACTAGAAATTAATTCAAACGAAAACTTTTTCAACATTGAAACTTTAATTTTGACCGCATGCCTACTATGAATAGATAGAAGAAATAGATACCTTGAATAATTAGATAATTACATTTAATAAATAGTATAGCTCTATTAGGACATCAGGCAATTAACAAATAACTGTACGTAAGAAACAGGATAATAATATTGTAGGTGATGTGGTGAAAATATTATTCTTTGAAAAATTTTCATAACGAAAATTCGTTTTATAGTAGGTAGGTAGGTAAACGATATTTCTATAACAGCAATTTTCAACGAGCATGGTTTTCGTTAAAGTAGGTACTACCTAACAACACAATACACAGTACAATAAAATAAAATAGTACCCTACATAGATATTTCAATCCATGATGACGCGCCCCACTCATGTCAAACTCCATACGAATCAAATGAAACGTACTTAAGGCGGTTCATGCGTTAGTATTATGCTTGAGTCAAAATTTACGATTTCCGAAGGAACATAAAATAGTTATGTGTTCAATTATAGATTTGATAATTGAATTTATATTATTTGGCATTTCATAATCTAAAACTTGACTCAAAAATATTTTTAAATATGTGAATAACTTTCTCACTAGAACAGTTTTTGTATAGGCTGTTTGCTAAAATAGCGGTCGACGCTCTACGCAGATGCAAGATATTTGCCATGTTTCTTAACACAAACATATAACAATGACATATTTAGAAAATTAATAACATTTACTAAAAAGTGTCTCAAAAAAAAAGCCACGATTTTTCTAGATTTTCATTCCAAAACCATATACCAAAAAATGCCATTTTTAGCATTTTTCGATAAATTAAACGTATTATTTTAGCATAAAATCCAAGATATTTTGTTATTTCTGAATTATAGTAATGTAACTCAATTAATATTCAATGTCACTGGTTATTTACTATTTTAATAAGTTGTATATTTATTTTACTATAATTTTTTTTGTAATGCCATAATCGACGCAAAATTGCGTCAGTGCGATCGAAATTCCTTTTTTGTATGGAGCGAAGCGCGATTCAAACCGTGCCGCATGAACCCTCTTAAACGATTTTGAAAGTGTATTGAAATGTCTTTACCGGCTCTAGCTAAAGATTACCTACCTCTTACCTAAATGTTTGCCTTTTGTGGAAGGAGTTGAATCTCTGTTCAATAAACCTCAAGTGTCATCAACCCTTATAATCACATTGTTGAGGTTCTAATTATGATTATTATTTGTGTCACACGTGTCATTGTTTATATCTGACAGTGATCTGTGTCAGAATCATTACTCGTACGAACATTAAAAGTGACCGGTTACGAGCACAGGACAGATAACAATAACTTAATGTCTTTGACACCGTTCATTATAAAATTATATTCTTGGTAAGATTCTTTTGATTTTATATAGTTTTATATACTTTTTTATGAATCAGGAAAATGACAATGACCGTACCTTTCCACAAAAATGCATCATGAAGTATCTAAACGGGTTAACTCATTAACAAAATTACTTCCAGGGAAAACATTACGCTGTGTTAGTCAGAGGTAATCAAATAGATAGACTATTTGTCGTAAAATAAAGGTATAAATCATAATTATAGATAGGAATTGAACATGACAATATTATGTGTCAGATATAGATTTTGTTAATGTTTGAACTTTTACTTGCCCTATTTTGGAAATGGCATGCAGTCTACTAGAAACGTAGTTGAGGAAAGATTCTTGGCAGATAGATCGGAGTTTAAACTTTACATAACGAAAAAGAAAATTTTCGTCAATAGTAAGCAACCTTGCTTACACATGATATTATACGAGTGTAAAATATCGTGTGTAAGCAAGTCTTAAAGGTTATAGAGGTAGCAGTTACGAGTTGTTGAAATGTCAAATTTTACGATACGTTTCGCATGTGTATATTACTAGAGGTCAATTACAAAGAGTATATAATTGAATCAATTAAAAGAAACACCCATCTATGCAAAACCCAGCAATACCCATATGGTGTACCATCATGATGTAATAATTTATAAAAAATCATAGACATATACCGTAGATACCATTTGTGCTCACCAATTGGGATTTGGGACGGGCTATTCACAAATATTCTCCAGCAGTACCAATTGGAGTAAGTATACATCATTTCTGTCCCAGGGCACATAATAGTTGAGTCGAGATATCATTATATTCAATAGTAAGGTACCTATGAAACTGTGTAGGACTTCGTTAAAAAATAGTATTTATCGGAACCTCTGATAAGAAAACTCAGGATATGGGCATCCGAACAATTTACGTAAACCTTTTTTGGACAAGCAAACATGTGTCAAAATTCTATAGGTAGCTGCTGAACGAACCACAGCGTGACTTTACTGTTGGTATTATTGGCACCGATAAACTGGCGACAATTTTTCACTCCGTCCGCCCTCTCCAGGGCCAATACCAGCCTGGCATTTGGTAACTAACTGCGATCCACGTCTTAAAGTTAATTAAGCGTTAAAGTTTAACGTGAAGGTGTCAATGCTATCCGAAAAATGGGGTCACAGTAATATAAATAAAATGTGATTGATGGTGTAATAAATACCGCAAGAGTTAACTGTTGTCTTTATTGACCGATCTTCGGTTGTAAGTATGTATGATCTGTTTTGTGATCCAAGTTTCGAAGTAAGTGTGTCGGTCAATGTACGCTTGCGAGGATTGTGGTATCGGTATCATGAGCATTTATATTCAACGGGGACCAGTTGTTATGTAGAAGTTTTTCTAGGACAACAATGTAGCTCAGTACTAATCATAGTCGTCAGTGCGATAACATCGTCACCATTACAACAAACTCATCAGAGGCTGCTTTACACAAATGCACATTTTGAATCTGACCTCTGCCGCCGTTGCTATATTATGACAAAGGATAATGACCATGAATGTACAGAATCCCGTACCAAGCTAATTCAAATCTAAAGTTTTTTTTTAACGGCCTAGAAGCCCTATTAAAGCGATTTTGAATGAAGTTTTAGCGACATGCAGATGCGACGCTGCATGTCGCACCTACCAACGTATCCGTGAGAGTGAGAAAGACAAAAATAAATTCAATAAATCCCCTTAATAGACTAGGATCTCCACATTAACTCCTATAATTATATTGTTCCTCCTATTGTTGTTTTAATTAAAATCCGGATTCCAAAGTTATAGAAAGGCAAATAACGAGTTTTACTTCTCAATAAAATCTGCATAAGTATATGATAGGAAATTGGCAGTGAAATGTCTGTCTATGGCAACGTAGCTCTCAAACGAATTGACCGATTTCGATGCGGTGTATTTGTTTTGAAAACCAGTTTTCTGCCGGTGGTTCTTAGCTATGTTTAGTGAATATCGGTCCAGCAGTGTAAGAGTATCAGCTTTTTTCCGATTTTTTTATAGCATTTTTGGCGAATGATTACCTACTCGATTACCTAAGGGCTTCACGCATGCCAGTATAATTGTTAAATGCTTTAATTTCGTTCCATTTCGTTTCCATTCGTAAATCGAAATATGTCATATGGCAACACTTGAGTCTCAACTCTCAGGTTTCGGTACTTTGCAATATTTTCCTTCAACATCAAAGCAAGATATAAATTTGGCTCAAACGCTTCTTCAAACATGTCTGTTTGGTTTTCACTTTCCTGTATATCCCCACCATAATCCTCTTCCCGTTCCCGCTTCCTTCCTAACCCGATTTCAAAAACGAAACGACATTTGCTTTACTGAAACTCGCGATTTGATAATAATGTTATATAATGGTAGATAATCCAAAAGATTTAAGCTGCTTACATTACAAATTACAAGCAAATCGGTTCAGTATTTGTAACTCGATTAAGTAACAAAACAATCATTCGTATATAAAAATCCACAACCTTTCATATTTTCAATAATATTCATAGAAATACCTGAGATTATAATTTCGAAACTAAACTGTGCAACTGAACTCTAACTATATCTACATAACAGCAAGTTTCCTGCATAAGATATCTTGTTATAGGGAAAATGATACACCAAACCAACTAACTGCGTGAAATACAAGACGAGTTAGGAATTTTAAGACTTATTAGGAAATGAGTGTCTGGTGACCTTAATTTTGAGATGTCTTTAGCCAATAATGATGTAGGAATTACGTTCGTTGCAGTCAGGCGATGGTGATTAGATACTGCTTACAAGAAACACACTGGGCACTCGGTTTACTGTTAAAATTGTGGATTAAAAAATAATATTTTTGTGAAGCTTATTTAGCCCATATAAAATTCATTTATATTTTTTTAAATAAGTATGTTTATTAGAACGGAAAATTAATGTAGAATATTTGTGCCCTTTACTCTATACAGTTTAAACAAACATCTTCGAGATATTATCAAAATAATAACCTGTCAAGTGCGAGTCGGACTCGCGCACTGAGGGTTCCGTACTACAACCGGAGGAATAAAACCATAAAAACCACTTTTCTTATCGAACCGCAAAACTAACTTTGTTTTTAGAGGTTTTATTGTAAATATCAAAAAAACTACTCATTAGATCTCGTTCAAACCAATTTTTGGTGGAAGTTTGCATGGTAATGTACACCATATATTTTTTTTAGTTTTATCATACTCTTATTTTAGAAGTTACAGGGGGGGGACACATATTTTACCACTTTGGAAGTGTCTCTCGCGCAAGCTATTCATTTTAGAAAAAAATAATATTAGAAACCTTAGTATCATTTTTGAAGACCTATCCATAGATATGGGTGTAACCCCACACATATGGGTTTGATGAAAAAAAAAATTTTGAGTTTTAGTTCTAAGTATGGGGCACCCCCAAAATTTATTACTTTTTTTAAATTTTGTATGAAAACCTTAATGCGGTTCACAGAATACATCTACTTACCAAGTTTCAACAGTATAGCTCTTATAGTTTCGGAAAAAAGTGGCTGTGACATACGGACGGACAGACGGACAGACGGACATGACGAATTAAAAGGGTTCCGTTTTTTGCCATTCGGCTACGGAACCCTAAAAACGTGAGGTGCGCGCAGCGCGCCGCTCCGGCCGTTGCGTGGCGATGCAGGTCGGCTCTCTACGCAACGGATGTTGACTTACGAAATTATATTTTGACGTGACAACGTCTTATAAATCGATAGAGCCGGTTGCACGCACGAAAAAACATGACTCATCCGGCGCTACCGGCGTTACGCGAGCGAGCGCGGAACGAGCGACAAAGAAGACGTTGTCACGTTCAACTATCGTCAGTAAACCGACTTTACAGACAACCAATTTTTTATTTTTTATTTCGAACTTTTACCTGAAGAAATAATTACGCGAGACAAACGGGCCCGGACAAAAATATTTCAAATTCGGAACGGAGTCCGCGGGCACTGCTAGTAGACTATAATGGTACAGAACCCTTCGTGTGCGAGTCTGACTCGCACTTGACCGATTATTAAAGTATCTACCGAACCTGTCTAATATTAAATAAAGGAATTTATCCATTTATTAAAATAAATGTTTGTTCGAAAAGTGGTTTCATTAATTCTAGTAGTTAGTACCCTTAGCCGTGTGGCACCGGCAGAGTAGAATAGTGCCACCCCTATTACCCAGTGGGTGTCGTAAGAGGCGACTAAGGGATTATGTTGAGTAGCTGGCTCACAAAAATGAAGACAGCCCCCTCGGGGACCTGAGTGGACCCCGAGTGGCGTACCACCACTCAACCGACAAATGGCGGGATAACCATTTCGTGTTGGCCAAACTGGATAAGAACACAGACCGGTGTCGGGCAGCAGCGACACCGGTGCGACCAGTTGGGCCCTGCGGTGACCAACCCGCCTGCCCAGCGTGGTCACTATGGACATATCTTCCTATGAGTAGCGCCAAGACACAATGGCCCCCAGTTCCCGGTCGCCCTGCTATTCCCGACTTTGATAGCAGTCGCGGTCACGGCGGGGCAGGGGGTGCAAAGAATCTCCGGGCGACGGCGAGCTACCACCAAAACCGACTATTCTTGGCTACGTATAATACCAGGACTCTGAAGTCGGACGAAAGCCTAGCCGAGATCTTAGTAGAGTTAGAAAAGATTAAATGGCACATTCTGGGGTTGTCAGAAGTCCGTAGAGAGGGGGAGGATACTGTAACCTTAGAATCGGGCCATATACTCTACTACAGGGAAGGCGATAGAACGTCCCAAGGCGGAGTGGGGTTTCTGTTCAACAAAGTCCTCGCTAACAATATCGTGGAAATCAGTAGTGTGTCGACGAGGGTTGCGTATGCTGTTATCAAGTTAAATAAGAGATACTCTCTTAAAGTAATACAGGTCTACGCACCAACGTGGACATACTCTGATGAAGAGGTAGAAGCTCTATACGAGGACGTATCCAGAGCTATGGGCAATACGAACAAGTCCGTCTTCACGGTTGTTATGGGGGACTTCAACGCAAAGGTGGGAGTACAAGAACGCGATGAGTCGAAAATAGGGCCACATGGATTCGGTGATAGGAACCACAGGGGGCAAATGCTAGTCAACTTCTTAGAAAAACAAGGGTTGTTCTTGATGAATTCATTCTTCAAGAAGAGCGCCCACAGGAAGTGGACTTGGCAGAGCCCCGACAACATCACCAGGAATGAAATAGACTTCATCATGAGTGATCGTAAGGACATGTTCAGAGATGTCTCTGTGATCAACAGGTTTAATACTGGGAGCGATCACCGTCTTGTAAGGGGCTCTCTGAATATAAATCTTCAGTTATATAGACGGCGCATGGTGGGGTCTAATCTTCGTCCTCAATTCTACCAATCAATGGCAACACTAAGGAAGTTCCAACTAGAACTTAAGAACCGATTCGATCTGCTGGAAACCACCGACGAAGTTGAACAGAAATACGGCGATTTGGTGAAGGTCATTCGTGAAGTGGGAGGTAAATATTGCAGAAAAGACGGGAGAAGTTCAACGTCCAAAATCTCTAGCGAGACCCTGGATTTAATGAGGCAAAGACGGGAGAATTCCGCAGCTGTTGTAGATCGGCATACTCTGAACAAGCTCATCAAAAAGCGGATACGCTCCGACTTGCGAGACGCGAGTACGCGAAAAATCAAAGAAGCGATTGAACGCAACAAGGGGACCAAAGTATTCGCTAAAAGTCTTGGGAGAAGCCATCTTACAAAGCTGAGGACTTCAGACGGTAGAACCGTTACCTCGATTCCAGAGGTGTTAGCTGAGATCGAGAACTTCTATGGGCAACTATACTCTTCGCATGCCCCTAAACCCGTCCCTCACCAAATCACGAATGACAAGCGAGCGAGACTTGCTCGCCACTACACCGATGACCTCTCGGATATCGACGTTGGCGAGATTCGTATAGCCCTGGAACAGCTTCGTAATAATAAAGCACCAGGTGATGACGGTATTACAGCGGAGCTTCTGAAAGCAGGAGGAACACAAATCCTGAATGAACTGAAGTGTCTCTTTAATGCCGTCATCACGACCGGAATAACGCCAAAAGAATGGAGCAAAAGTGTTACCGTACTCTTCTTCAAAAAAGGCGACAAGAACTTGTTAAAGAATTATAGGCCCATCTCACTTCTGAGCCATATTTACAAGCTGTTCTCCAGGGTTATTACGAACCGACTTGCCCGAAGACTTGACGAGTTCCAACCTCCGGAACAAGCCGGGTTTCGAAAAGGCTACAGCACCGTAGACCACATCCACACTTTGAGACAGATTATGCAGAAGACCCAGGAGTATAATCTGCCTCTGTGTCTTGCATTTGTGGACTACGAGAAAGCCTTCGACTCCATCGAAACCTGGGCGGTTTTGGACTCACTGCAGCGATGCCAAGTCGATTGGCGATACATCGAAGTGTTGAGATGTCTCTACGACGCCGCCACAATGACCGTTCAGGTGCAGAACCATGCAACACATCCGATACCAATTCGAAGGGGAGTAAGGCAGGGAGACGTCATTTCTCCGAAACTGTTTACTTCCGCTCTCGAGGATGTGTTCAAGGTTTTGGACTGGAAAGGTTTTGGCATAAACGTAAATGGCGAATACATCTCACACTTACGGTTTGCAGACGACATAGTAATATTGGCAGAAACGCCGCAGGATCTTGAGCAAATGCTGACCGATCTTAGCACTTCTTCCAGACGAGTGGGTCTTAAGATGAACGTAGACAAAACAAAGATCATGTTCAATGAATACGTCATCACAAGGCCCATCATTGTCGAGAATGCCAGCATCGAAGTTGTTCAAGAATATAACTACCTAGGACAGACTATACAGTTAGGTAGAAACAACTTCGACAAGGAAGCTGACAGAAGAATTCAGCTGGGATGGGCAGCATTTGGAAAACTGCGTCAAGTCTTCAACTCGCCGATACCCCAATGCCTAAAGACAAAAGTCTTCAACGCCTGCGTCTTGCCGGTCATGACATACGGAGCAGAAACGTGGACACTCACAGTAGGCCTTGTCCACAAGTTCAAAGTCGCTCAGCGTGCTATGGAGAGGGCTATGCTGGGTGTTTCTCTTAAGGATAAAATCCGCAACGAGGACATCCGTAGGAGAACCAAGGTTACCGACATAGCCCAACGGATTAGCAAGCTGAAGTGGCAATGGGCGGGCCATATCTGTCGCAGAACCGACGGCCGTTGGGGCAGACGTGTTCTGGAGTGGAGACCACGTACCGGCAAGCGCAGCGTAGGACGACCTCCTGCCCGCTGGACCGATGACCTAAAGAAGGTCGCTGGTAGCGGGTGGATGAGGAAGGCGGAGGACCGTGTGTGGTGGCGCGCTCTCGGAAAGGCCTATGTCCAGCAGTGGATATCTATAGGCTGATTAGTAGTTAGTTAGTTAGTTAGTAGTACCCTTGTACATTTTTTGTGTATATTTTTCGATTTTCATTCTACGTATTTTAGGTACCTAACTATTAAACTTTAATAATTATAATGCGTAATTTAATAATTATGTTGCGTTTCATTACAATTTAATTAAGTACCTCATTATCATATAATGTAAGTAAGATTATTTGTTCTTTTATTAATATCCTTTATTTCTCTTTTATATCAGCCGCAAAACACTGCTCTATTTCATTGTTATAAATTCTATTATAGGTAGGTAGATACATTCTTCATTACATTAGGTACCTACCTAGTCAAAAATATCTACTTACCATAACAATTTATCTTGAATGCCATAAATAATTTCTTTCTGATCATTGGTTTAGTAAAATTTACTTTTATTCTTACAAACATAACACCAATAAGGATTGTGGCATACTTTCTCCAGTACGTACAATCGCACATTGTACATATTTTTTGTACTTTCATATGTCATGTCAAATAACAGTTCTTTTTGTAAACGTTTTTATCACAAGAATCAAATTATTTGTTTTTAAATAAAAGGTAGGAATTTGATTATTTCTGGGCATAATTTGAAACTAATGTGCCAGTGTCTATATGATAATATATTATATTATGATGTATGTAGAATGCAGGCTTTTTGCGTAAGTTAACTTTATAAGGGCTTTTATGGTTTACTTATGCTGCAATGGACGAATTTAGACTATGTCAACTGTTGAAAACTGCTGCTAGTATCCTCGCAAGCGTTTTAAAAATAACTTAAAAAAAGATTCCGACGAATTGAGAACCTCCTCCTTTTTTTTTGAAGTCGGTTAAAAATTAATTTTTAATGTTTGTGCATATTTTAATATTTAATAAATTAAATCTTTGTTTGTATTCGTCTGCAACAATACTTTTCGTTTTCTTTTTTCAGATTTTTTTTAACAAGGAGTTTTGCAATCATAAATAAAGACCTATGTCGTAAATAAAAGTATCTGTGTCGGCCACAACCTCGAGTAGAACGCATCCTAACAGAAGGATTGACCCTTGTTCATAGCAACAAAAATGTATTCTGTGTGTAACGGCGTAAACGATCGTTTTAATCGATTTTAAGTGACCTAAAGTTTAAAAACTATAAAGACTATTAATTTCAAACGTTATGTTTTGGGACTTTAATCTAAATTCGATGTGGAGCACAAATTCAATGGGATAACATTTTCTCAATAGACATTTCTCCCAAAAGTTGGTCCAAAATCTCCATGTTTTTGATTTCTCTAAGAAAGAGTGAGAATGACATAAATAAACTCAGTATATCCTCTTAGCGACGTAGAAGCGGTATTTAAGGGATTTTGAATGAAGTTTTACTTAAAAACTATAAAAACAATTACTTTCAAATTTAAACGTCATGTATTTTGGGTCTTTAATCTACAATCGCTTAGAAGCAGAAACACGATTGGATAAAGTTTTCTCGATAGAAAATTCTCCCAAAAGTTGCTCCAAAATCTCAGTTTTTCTAATTTTTATCGGAAACTATGGATGTAATTGTAAAAGCGGCTCTTTACTTCTTGATCGATATGAATCACAAGTTGCCGAATCTTTGCTAAAAAGGGGCCATGATATTAACATTCTACGTGCTGAGGAGCGACGTGACACTACGTCGCAATAAGGGGACTGGACAAATTGGGAATGTCCGCTCTCCCTAATCTAATCGTTACTCTGTCGTGTAGAGCTAGTGAATGAACTCACGGGTTCAGCACTGACGAGATTTTCTTTTGTCTATGTTATCTAATCGCCTGCCTGAGCCAAGACAAATACCGTTACGTCGAGAGGTATAAAAATGAAACAAAATTAAAAAAAAAAGGATGCGAACTAACGCTATTTAGACACTTGGTGATTCTCAGCTGAGCGTCACTGAACGTCAAATTGCATACTTTTTTTTTTAATTTTGTTATCACCTCTATACGTCGGGACGTAACGTTATTTGTCACTTGGCCCAGCCTGCAGCTCCAGAACTTCATTATCAACTATGTCTGTGACTTCCACTTGCGCTTACATGTAGCTTTACTACAGGAACAAACAAACATTCTTTTACCTTTCAAATCCTTTCAAAGTTCAAACTACGAAGACGCGTCCCACTCCTTCCTAAATCAAGGAGTGGGGCTCGTCTTCGTGGATTGAATTAACTATAGTCTTTCTTAGAGAAAGGTAATTTTAGTCTTATTAGGCTGGATCATTGTTCTTTTTAAGAAAGGGAGCTAACAATTTTTTTTAAACCGATCTAAGTAGGTGAGTTGAATCTATGAAAAATTGTTTTCCAGCGTACATAGACCGCACAGATTACTATAATAGTTGCTAGTGATAGACCTTTAAAAGCTTACAGCCTATGAACTGATTGGCATTGTGAAAAAATTATTGTTCGAACCTTTTCTCATATTTCAATCGATACTACAAAAAATTCAGAAGGAGGAAGATCTGTTCAAGTAAATATAAACTTCCCTGATTCAGCTCAGTGGATAATTTTCTGATTTTACGATAATGAACTCATTGCAAAGCACATTCTTCTTTAAATAGACCTAAAAACGTAAACGAATTTAAGCTAGCTCGTTGGACCGACGACATAAAAGCATGGCGGGAGGCGGGTGGATGCATGAGGAAGGCTGACGACCGGGTGTGGTGGCGCGCGCTTGGGAAGGCCTATGTTCAACAGTGAACGTCCGCAGGCTGATATGATGATGGTGATGAAAAACGTAGAACATGATTGCAAAAAAAGTGGTTTTAAAACGACATACAATTGAAAGAAAATGATGTCCGGCGTGTTGCAAGTTACTAGGTACGCATAGCATCGCGTCATGCTCGGCCGCGAATCGGGGACGGAGCGTGATATGAGCGGCACCGTGCCTGTCTTCGCTGACTGTTCCAATATAAACAAGCCAACCTCTTCATTACCTCACTTAATAGTAGTGAACAGTAAACTAATAGCAGTATGGTCCAGAAAATCATCATCCTTGGCGCAGATATTTTAGCAATAGGCATCTAATCTGGATACGGCGGACGGCGCGAAAAAATGTCTGCCTGCCTAAAGTAGTTCGCTTAGCAGCCACCTATAGAATTTAGACAGATGGCGCTACTGTTTGCTTATACGAAAAAGGTTTACGTAAATCGTTCGGATGCGCATATCCTGAGGAATCTTTCGGTAAGTTTAGCAGAATACGGGATCGATTCTCATCCACAGACTATTAATGTAGTCTGAATTCCCGTCATGAGCCAGTTTAGGATATTTTATCAATGCTGACCGTAGACAGTTTTTATTCTCCTCGGTCCACCTAGCTCTTACGAATACTATACTTACGTTGGTGGGTGCGACAGACAGCATTGCGGGAGAATTCTATATTTCTATGAAATTGAGCTCGTGGAACGTACCTAATTCAAAACATGTTTGAGAATGATAGGAGCCATCAATAAATCACGTGATCAATTTGACAACATAGTATATGTCATTAGCTTACATTTTTTGAGTTTTGTTCCGCAAGCTTACCAAAAGCAATCGAAGAAATAGAATAGATAAGTCAATTGGCTAGGGGCTGCAGGTTAGTCTAGTGGAGGGTTACGATTTGCGGCCGCGTAATTTCTACCACATTATCTGCATAAACGTATTGCCAAGCGATAGCGAAGTGTACCATAACTTCTAGGGGTTGTTTAGCATTTTCTTGTTATGTTTGATGATATTGAAATAAAATATTTTTCTTCCTTACTTTTCTTTAAAATTACGTAGTATGATATTAGCATCCTAAGCTAAATCGTCATTTTTTCCAATCAGATAAAATTGCAGTCTTTGATCAGAGACAGCTTCGATATTCTGAGATACGAGTATTTCTTCAGAGGTTGAGGTTCGATCATTATTATATTTTTACACTATGTTGGAGGCATTCCGGGCAAAACGTGCAAAACTGAACCCTCGTCTCAAACCTCAAACGTCGCAAAAGTTCAAGGGATTTACGTAACAAGTGTGTAATTAGTCACGGGTAGAGCAAAAGGGGCAGACGGTGGAAAACGTGCAAAAAATTCCGGGCCATGCATTCACCCATTTACCTGCGCGATTAGTTCCGCTCTGAGCCCTCGTTGCTCACGTTCTAGTGTGGACATTTTAACACGGGCATAATGATCTCCGTGAATATTATAAAACTTTTAATAACAACGCAGAGTACTTTTTATAAGTGAAAATCCACCTCAAACTACACACATTTCTAAATCCATCTATGTATCTTCATAATATTATCTTTATCTCTAATAAGTATATAAAATTCTTGTGCCAATTTTTGTTAACAAACTCCTCCGAAACGGCTCGACCGATTGTTATGAAGTTTTCTGTATATGTTCGTTAGGTCTGAGAATATGTCGTAAGCTATGTTTATATCCCTAATGGCAAAACAACTTTTGCCGGTCAGCTAGTAAGTAGTATTTTTAATTTTGGAAAGCAGTTTTTAGTTTTTTACTCATATTTTCGCGTTCATTGATATAACAATGTGATGTCCAAATGTAGTGCAAAATTTCTAAACTTAACTAATTTGGCTCGTCTTAAAATACTGAGTACTATTCTTTTCAAAATACTCCCCATGCAGAAGGATAGCACTATTTTTAGACGCGTTAATTATATAATATGTATTGCACTACAGAATTGGTATCATTTTCCACCGATAAAGTTCCATTTTACATATAAATTATTAGGTACCTATTATCATGGTAACTATAGAATATCTCTAGTATATAAAATTCTCGCGTCATAGTGCTTGTAACCAAACAACTCAGAAAAGGCTCGACCGATTTTTATGAACTTTTTTGTCTACATTCGGTTGGTCTGAGAATAACTAATAATAATAGGTCGTAACTTCGTAAGTCAATTTTTCATACCCCTAGATGCCAAAACAACGTTTGTCGGGTCAGCTAGTTTAGGAATAAATATCTTGGATACATAGAAGTCATTGTCCGGTAGGTACGTCGACGTACCTATTTCCTTTGCGTGATCATTTCTACCCACAGCCCACATTGTTGCGTTTATTAGTAAGACAAAAGTGACACTAACGTGGTAACTACCGTGTCTATGCTTATTACCGTTATTAAAATTGCAAGTATTTTAATAACGGTAATAAGGTATTGTTGGTTTGCTGTAAAATTTTAAAACTTAGTAGGTAGTGGTGTCTTCCATAAACACGACTTATTTTCGCAGATTGATGTGAAAACATTTGATAGAATTGTTTCATAGGTACATAGACTTTTGCTAAGCGTTCGACAGCACAGAACAGCGAAGTAACTTTATTTCGACAACAGTGTTATTTGAGCCCTAACGCTGTCCTGCTACATGTACCGTAGCGGTATGAAAAGGTTCGTCAATTTTTAAAGTGATTCGTTTGCACTAGTCGATTGTTTTAGTATGTTGACATTATGGACTCTTGCAGTATTAGTGCAAGGGAAAATCGACACTAAGGTGACGAACCTTTTCATTCCGCGACTGTATTTGTAATCTTACAAATAGATAATAATGAAAACAATGTAGTGTTTCACGTGTTTGCACTCTTGAATTTGGCAGCATTTATCGATGGCGGGTGCAGTAATCTCGAAGACCAGCGGTAAATATTTACTGCAACATTGTTGCAGTTTGGAGTAATTTATTCTGTATTCATTGCCAATTTCTAGGAACACGTCCCAGATCTACTAGTACTACACGTGCGTCATAGTTACTTGCTGATTTTGATTCACTTTTGTATCGGCAAAGTCTTCAGCCAATCAACCGAAAGGTTCCCAAGACTGTTTTTATTTTAATCCTCTTCACTTTTGCGTTTGTGGATGCGAGAGGCAGCTCGCGGGAGAATAGGAAAAACTATGTTATTATTTTTCCCTAATCGCTAAAAACCTAAGCCAGTTATCAAAAAAATATCTGAGGGTTTGAGGCTCTTTACTACCGGCACTGATACTTTACTGATTGACAAAAAACACTACATTGCAATTTTCGATAAAAAACGGGGGTTTTGGAGCAACTTTTGGGAAAACATTCTATCGAGAAATTTTCTTTAAAACGTGTTTCTGACTTTTCTGGCTAGATTTAGATTAAAGACCCAATAACAATTTAATTTGAAAACAATTTGTCTTTATAGTTTTTAACTTGCAGGTGGGGATGATTTTTTTTTAATTTAAAATAGGCTTGCGCTTGACGACAATCATGCCTGATGGAAAGCAATGATGAGGTCTAGGATGGAGCGCGCTTGCCTAGAAAATGCCTATTCACTCTTCTCTTGAAGGCACCTAGATTGTACTTGGCTGGAAACACGGAGGCTGGAAGGGCGTTCCACACCTTAGCGGTTCGTATCAGAAACGTAGAGGAAAAACGTTTCGTGCGAGTTTGTTAGACGTCAACCACATAAGGATGCCACCGCTCTCGGCGGATGATGCAGCCGAAGATGTTGTTGAAGCTAACATGTAAACTCACCCTTAACGGTTTCTCGTCCTACACAGCATCGCATTTAAACGTCATACATGTATTTTGGTTCTTTAATCTAAAATCGGTGTAAAACAGAAACACGATTGGATAGTATTTTCTCGATAGTTAGTTCTCCCAAAAGTTGCTCCGAAATCTCCATTATTCCATTTTTTATCGGAAACTACCTACATAAGACGTACCTAATTGTAATTTTTATTTTAATGTGTCGGTAACAGTAATGTCCAATAAGCACGGATCTCAGAACGGATTTTTGATAACTGGCTTAGTTTTTTAGTAATTAGGTACCTAAAACATCGTTTTTCTGTTTTATCCTACCGCGACGCTGCATGTCGCACCCACCAACGTGTTCGTAAGAGTGAGAAGGACAAAAATAAACTCATTATATCCTCTTTATTTCAACTGCATGTGCAGGGAAAGCCAACTGCGGACCGCGTGCAGATTGCACTAGTAGCTATAGACGAAGGAAGAACGTGTCGTGCCAGTCGCCGTCATTTTCCTCTATACACACTTTCACTGGGCGCGTATATGCACTGCGAGTCGCTGCACTGGGTTTCTGGATTATTCTCAGTTGTTCGGTCTTACTTTAATAAATATATATCAGGACATTACACATCGCAATCTAGTCCCAAAGTAAGCGATGGCTTGTGTTATGGGCACTAGATAACTGATAACTATACATATATACTAATATATTGACAAACATCCAGACACTGGAAAACATTCATGCTCATCACACAAACATTTATCAGTAGAGGGAACCCACGACCTTTGACGCAGACGGCAGGTTCGCTACCGAGTACCGCTACGCCATTCGGTCGTCAAACTTTAATAAGACTACGATTACATCCAAAATCAAAATATAATTTATTTCATATAGGCCTAGCTTATAAGCACTTAAGACGAGTCATTAATTTTTCAACATCTCTATATCCATCATCATCATCGTCATCGTCCACTGTTGAACATAGGCCTTCCCAAGCGCGCGCCACCACAGTCCACACCCCGTCCTCAGCCTTTTTCATCCAGCCGCTTCTCGCCACCCGCTTAGTACCGTTTGTCCAGCGGGCTGGAGGTCGCCCCATACTACGCCTACTTGTACACGGTCTCCACTCCAGGACCTTCCGCCTCCAACAGCCATCGCCCCTACCACAAGCGTGACCTGCCCACCGTCAATTCAGTTTGGATATTTTTGCCTTTTGGCTATCTCTATAATGGTCATAGCCTAAGAAAATTAGCTTCAAAATCGTCAATCAGACCAAATAATTCGTGTAATTTTGAAACTTGATCCAGTTATTCTTTAAGGTGTCCAGACGAATATACTAGAAGCCCTCGAGGGAGGGACACGAGCCGGCGGTGGGGGAGGGGGGAAAAGGTCTCTTTTTCAAGTCTTTTGCTTGTAACTCGAAAACTATTCGTAATATCTCTTTAGTGACTTCTACATTAATTATCAACATTAAATTTTCTATAAATTATGTCTACACATTTTTACTGTACGATCAATACTTTAGGAAATAAAGAGTATTAAAGGTGATAAAAATAAGGAACAAAATCGTTATACTTTGACAAAGATGATACCTTGATAAGTCGCGTTTTGTGACGCGACTTATCAAGCTTACTTATGATCGGCGTGTTTCAACTTACGGAGATTTATGGCGATAGAATATTGATTAATCATTCAAAATCACATAAAACCGTCATATGCTTCCGTGACATTGGGCACAAGATCTTGAATGAGACATGGTACAGCTCTCAGTGTGAAAATCTGAATGAAGAACGCCTACGAATTGTGAAAACGGCAGCAATGATAATTCAGCAGGATGTGCAGTCTCGTGTCTATTATACGAGTCACTACGCACCCAGTGGTACATTTCTCGACGATGCATAGACCGTGATTCCTGAATCACTCAACTTGTTTTTGGATGCACTTCTCACCCGCAAGACGAATGATAAGAAAACCAAAATAAAATTACTTTCATTGGCACATTCTATCATCAGCATAATTCGGCCGAGAAGCTTCATTTCTTCGGTGCTTTAAGGGATTGCGTTTTTTATCCACAGAAAGTTCGGTTCAAAAAGCTTACTAGATCTCCTATCTAATTTAGGGTTCAGTGGTTCTTACTACGATGCTACCATGCTTGAGTTGTCTGCAATATATCACGCCCAACCTTTACCGCCTGAAACTTTCGTGCAGTTTGTATTTGACAATGCAGACTTCAGTGTGGCTACTTTAGACGGCCTGAACACGTTTCATAGCATGGCAGGTATTTCATGCGTTACACCTGCTGAATCTGTACCACCTGGAAATGCGATAAAAAAATTAACTAAAGCTCCCGCTGCTACACAAACCGGAACGTTAGGAGTCCAGCAACTGCACACATATAACAGGCTTGCTAAAGGAGGACTCAAACAAATTATGATACAAGATGTCAACCAATCCAATTTCTTGCACCAAGACCCGACAGTACCAAGTCTGAGTGATATGCTTTGGATAAGCGGCAAGTGGCTCGAAGTGCCTGATGTACCCGAATGGAAAGGTTTCATGCGATGTATTCAGCCAAGCCAGAACTTTGATAAAAGTGCTATGATCCCTTTACCTCCCAAACCGGATCTTTCTTCCCTCCCCCCTACCAAAGGGTCAGCAAAATATCACGCTTACAGAGTATTCCATCAAGTACCTACACGAGTGGCTTGGGGACCAACTGCCTCCTGAAATATGGGGTTGGAAACGAGGAGCCGATGGAAACTTAAAACCAATCACGACCTTGGATCCTCCTGCTCCTGATGCGTTGTTTAATTCAACTTTTTGCCGATGTAAAAGTGGTTGTTCTGGAAAATGCAGTTGTCGAAAAGCGGGCATTAAGTGTAGTCTTATTTGCAACGGCTGCCTAGGAGCTTGTACTAACGGAGCCATCGATATAAATGATATTGATGATAAAGATGAAACACAATTTGATTGATGATAAGTTGGCATACACGTGCAAAAAAAAATGTAAAAATTTGTATAACGATTTTGTTTTTTATTTTTATCACCTTTAATACTCTGTATTTCCTAAAGTATTGATCGTACAGTAAAAATGTTTAGACATAATTTATAGACAATTTAATGTTAATAATTAATGTAGAAGTCACTATAGAGATATTATAAATAGTTTTCGAGTCACAAGCAAAAAACTTGAAAGAGACCTTTCCCCCCTCCCCCACCTCCAGCTCGTGTCCCACCCTCGAGGGCTTCTAGTATATTCATCTGGATACCTTAAGGAATAACTGTATCAACTTTCAAAACCACACGGATTATTTGGTCTGAATTCCTTAATTTTCCCAGGCTATCATAACTATTTGACGCCTTAAACTAAGTTTACGAGGGTTCGCAAACGCGCCCCGCCACTGAGATGGACTAAGGCTGCCATCCGTTAAGAGCAAAGCTGTTTTCTTTAACATAGTTGGGTATTGAGTTATGAAAAGATTTTTGATGATCTCCCTGAAAAAAAGTGCGCGCTCAGATTAGAGTTGGAGGTCTGGATCATCGATTGTGGCACGGACCTCTTTAGAATTTTGTAGGTAATTTCTAATGAGACTTCGGCCGTGGCTAGTTACCACCCTGCCAGCAAAGACTCACTGCCAAGCGATTTAGCGTTCTTGCGCGATGTTGTGTAGAAACCGTAAAGTTAGTATGACAACGTATTCGGCTGCCTCGTCCCTTACCATCAGATGAGATCGCAGTCAAGTACCATATTGTAGAGTAAAGTAAATTAAGATTGGCGACTGTTAGTCTCTAGCAAAGAATTTGGCCTGCAGCAAAATCAAAATTGCTACTCATATAATATTGATGAGCATTAAGATTATATTCAAAAGTAAGAGAAATAACGCGGGTAAGGCCATCTTATTACTACAGAATGAGGAACTCTCCCAGATGCCTTTTAGTAAAGCTTTAAGTAAAACTTGCAATTGCATAACATCTCAATTCGTAAGGTAGTATGATCTAAATTATACCATCCTTTATTCCATATCTGTGGACTGTGACCATATTTACAAAAGACGGGGGAAAATAGGGTAATTCTCTTGTGAAATGTTGTTATTTTAACTAAACCGCGGACGTACAAAACAGTAGGCAACTAAGTACTCAAGGATTACTTAAGTTAAAATGAATATAATTTACGATACATTTGTATAATTCTAACCGCAGCTCGTCAAAGATGAGGTCTAAACACCACAACCATAAATAGGTGTTACTAATACAAATACAAAGTGTCCAATTTGCTGCAACAATGATTTATGGGGATATTTGTCTGCTAGCACACTTGAAATTTGTAAAGTTTTACACCTACTCTTTGGTATCTTACTTCTTAACTTAGAAGCAACAATAATAACTTTAACTTACATAATATTTCTAACAATTTTTATTAATTATTATTTTTAGGGCTATCATAACCGCTTAGCTAAAAGAAAAGTTGATGATATGATAGACAATAATTGTTAGGTTTTTGGAATCTATTAAAGTGATTAAGTGAGCTATTTAAACACTCGCTTTTATACCGAATTGTTAAAAAAGATACAGTAAGTAATAGGGATTAATGGAAACTCTTCAAGTTGCGCGTAATTCAAGATATAGGTAGCAAGATATTGCATAGAACCAGCCGCATACGCAATCATAATAATTTCATCTTTCTCGCGATAAACAAATGAGTTAAAATTACTTCCTCATAAAATACTTACAATTTGGCCGACTTAGAGGAGAAAAAGAGGTGACTAATTGTTTAACTCTCTTATTAGACTCAGCCTCAAATTACAACACTAATTACTATATAATCACTATGTTAATGTTATGTCACAAATGACAAAATGTTATCGTAACCATAAGTTGGTTACCTAGTTGCATTATAGTTACTGTATGTATATCCGTTTTTATTTATAGCGTTGTATAGTCTGCGATAAAGTTCGAAAAAGCTTCTCAAGAAGCTGTTTTGGTGTTAATAAGATTTCATTGCAAACTAAGTGTCCGTTTATAATAATCGTTGTCGTGCTTCTGGCGGTCTCTGAGATAATATTGCCATTTACAATTACATCATCATGTAAACTTGGCTCATTCACGAGTAGGCGATAATCGTGTGCTAAACAATTGAGCATCTGAGCTGTAGATTAGGTGGTTTGCTGCAATTTGAGGACCACCTAATTGATGCAATTCTTCTTCTCTTTCTTCTGGTCCTTGAGGATTTTCCGCGATTGGCCGAAATTGTTCGTACTTTGCGCGTGATGTCGCCTCTCCAACCAGCCGAGCGCACTCCAGAATTCGAAGAGGCCTCCCAGGTCGGAGATATCTTGGAGAGTTGCTGAGGAGCCCAAGTAGGTCTCGCGTTGATCCGACCCCAGTACACGGTACACCTTAGTAGCACGTGTGCCGGTGATTCGTCCTCCTTCATCCAGGCTCTGCACTGAGGACTTGTTTACAGACAGTCCTTTGTACAGTCTTATGAGAAATGTTGTGCTTTGTTATTGTTAGTCATAAGTTAATTGGTGAAATTGGTCCCAGCTTCGAAAAGCTTACTTGCCTCAGCTCGCGTAAGCAAGTGTCTCATGCCAAAATAGAATAGATTTTAGCCATAATCCACCATGGTGACTAAGTGTGTGAAAGATTTTATGTATTCAGCTGATGCTCAATTTCATTTCGTACCAAAAACTCTGTTTCTATTTGCACGAATATATTCACTGCCTCACTTCACGATGTCTAAGTTTCCTATTCTACATCCAACATGTGGGAGTGACCTCGCATGCCGAAATATATTAGATGTAATTCACCCATTATGTGCCTGGTTGCTCCTAACAGTTCTAACTACTCAAGGACCCCAGTCAGGCAATTCCAGCAAATAGAAGGTCAAGTTTTAATAGAATTCGCAATGTTAAAGTAGGATGCTCGTTCTGGAATTTTTATGGCTGTCGGTCAGACTGTAATCAAAATGTCTATCGGAGAGGTGTTTCAAGTGCAAGTGTCAGCTAGTGCATTTAGTGCGTTGTTTCCTTGACCTAGATGTTATGGATAATTGTTTTAGAGTTTCAATATAATTTGATAGTACGATACTTTGTGCTGTACCCTAGGTATATAATTAGAACATTAGCATCACTGTATGTACCAACTATTTTTTTTAATTTTTATCATCGAATAAAAGTTAAAAGACAAATATTATATGCTTCTGGATCATATAAATAATTCATCTACTACACTCTACTCTCGAATAATAGATGTTATCTTAGATTATAATATCTTCTCCAACTCTCAAACATTTGGGCCTTAGGCTTTGCCTTTTAACGATGTACCTAATAATACTTACTATGGTCGTAGCATAGACAAGATATCTTTAAACTGTGCTCGTAGTGTTTAATTATTCACTTGAAAATTGAGAAAGACTACATTTACTAGGCTGTGTTTAAGTAAATTGGATTACGTAATTTTGTAAGAACACTAACTGCACAATTCTTAATACATTTAATTAAATCTGAAACCTTCAAGTTTTTCCCACAATAAGCTGCGTATTGATCGTAAAAGTTGAAACTGAACTAGCAAGTCCATATCGATCCGGCTTACCTTGTAAGTTCGTAACGTTATTTTAACTGGAGCAGCGTACTTCGAGATCGACAGGGGTCACCTAAAAGCTATAGGTACTTGTAAAACCTACAACCTTACAGCATGAAAGATGGTAGGTATGTAGGGCCTTAGTGACACTCTAAACGTGAACAAACCCCGTTTATAATATGACAAGTATGTCATATTAGCAAGAGTGTGAAGCCGTGTTCGGTGAAACTTTCAAAAGCTTTGGAATTCTAGAAAGCTCTAGTAGATATTGGAATATGAATGAAGTGTGTAAAGTTCTAGTCTATTTGTGCAATTTGTATGTTTCTTTTAGTATCTAATAATATCCTGATTTGCAAGGTCAAGCTGCAACCTATTTAGGCAAAAACTTATACCTTGATTTGAAAAGTTGATAAATAACATTCATAATTAACAAGTGGAAAATTAAAAAAATTTAAAGCACCCACGACTTTTGCAGACCTGTAATTGAAAAAGAATTAAATAATTTTATTGAAACTCCCCGACTAAAGGAAAGTAAGAACTAAGAACCTATCAGTATAATTACAAATCCCAGAAAATCCGCCGGAGCTGCTGTGTTTTGCCTATGACGGTGTTGATGGTGCTGTTTACCAGTTGATGACTAATTAAATTTTTTGATACTTCTCATATACCGGCAGTTTATCAATACTTACTAATTACATTAATTGATATTGAAAACGAAAATAGCAATGGCAGCTCCGACGGATTTTCTTGGATTTGTAATTATACTGATAGGTTCTTAGTTCTTACTTTCCTTTAGTCGGGGAGTTTCAATAAAATTATTTAATTCTTTTTCAATTACAGGTCTGCAAAAGTCGTGGGTGTTTTAAATTTTTTTAATTTTCCACTTGTTTTATAGTTTTTCGATTAATATATTAATGTAATTTTAATTATATTATTATTAAAAAATGAAAATTAATCTTCAAACTAGCCATTAGCTCCTCTAGCAGCGTTTGAAGGCATCATCCCTTCCAAGTCATAAAGAGCCGTTTATTGTGGCGCTCCCTGCTGTTCAATCACAAGAACAATTATCTACGAACCATTGCCAATGACTCACTAATATTTTATACAAAACTGTATCCAAATCGGTTCAGTCGTTTTTGTAATAATTGAGAACATTCGTTTGCACTGTAAATGTTTTTTATGGCGCCCCCTGGCGCTCGATGTTCGTAACAACTATCTAAGAACCATCGCCAATGAATACCAAACATTATACAGAAAACTGCATCTAAATCGGTCAAGCCGTTTTTGAAATAAATGGGAACATTCGTTTGCAATATAAATGTATTTTATGGCGCCCCCTGGTGATCGATGTTCGTAACAACTATCTAAGAACCATTGCCGCTGGACACCAAACATTATACAGAAAACCACATCTAAATCGGTCAAGCCGT
This sequence comes from Coenonympha arcania, assembly GCA_036785405.1. NCBI lineage: Eukaryota > Metazoa > Arthropoda > Insecta > Lepidoptera > Nymphalidae > Coenonympha > Coenonympha arcania. The sequence goes on along the minus strand of CM072058.1, from coordinate 6,865,003 downwards.
TTTTGAAATAAATGGGAACATCGATGTTCACAAACAAACAAACAAACAAACAAACAAACAAACAAACAAAAATATTTTTGCATTATTGGTTTTTGTGAACAATTTAACATACAAAAAAACATAAAATCTTTTTAATAGAGTAATGTACGGTCTCTCACCCTAAACTCATATACCCGTACTCCGTTCCGTCGTGGGTAAAAAAAATAGACCTTGGCTTTCGACAGTATACTGAATTATTTTTACAAAACAATAAAAATATGTAGAATGGACAGTTGAGATTAATTTATTAAAACTAATAACGTATAAAAATATTATCTTTACAAAGATCTCATTCATATAGGTATTATGTACCTACCTACAATCTACATATTTTAGTTTCTTTCATTACCTGTTTGTACAACGCTGTTTTAAAATAATAATAAGTAATTAAACTGATTAATACAGACTGTATTTATTCGGTTTAATTATTATTACCTTTGTATGAGTACAGGTGTATTAAAATTTTCAGTAGGCACCTATCTAATGCCCGTAAAAATAGGTGCAAATTCGAGCAGAGCTTTTAGAATGCGATAAAAATGTACCTAATATTGCTAATTGCTATGATGATCAAATAAAGTAGGTACCTACTGGGTATATTTAGTTTGTAAAATCGCCATTCATATTTGTTTTGTTGCAGCTTGACTTTAATTAGATATTCCCTTTATAATTGTATCATTAGATAAGTAGATTCACCTAATAACATCGTTAAGGTATAAAACATTAAATATTAATTCACAATAAGGGTTACTTACCTAAGTATAAATAAATTAAATAATTCTACCAAAGTATTAAAGATTTCAACGATTGTATACGTATAGAATCGTCATACATATTTGACAATAATTAATATTATTTATAGACCGTAATAAATACAGCTGTGAGTTGCCTATTATACTTTGACCACCCACACAGTGAGGATATCGGAAACAATAAGCGCATATCGGGTTGCCCATACTCTCTCGATCACGTTCGCAATAATTTCGAGGGTCTTTTGTTAGCGAAATCATCTGTGTCTCATTGCCAGCGCTAGCACGTGTACAATGTACATGCACAATATGTTACCATGTAATTTACATTGAAACATCTTCAAATGGAAACGCTCGCGATGGAGCTACGTCGACCGCGAAAATAGAAAATCTATTTCAATGTTACCGCGCGTGCGTTAATGCATCTCCAATTCCACTTCAATTGTAATCCTAATCGTACATCGGGCCGGAACTCAGATGAACGGGCCGGGAAATTTTCGTTCCACAAAACTGGTTTTTCGGTCGCCTCTATCGTCAACGAGAGTCATGTCGCGATAGAGATAGGTAGAATTCCTCGACAGTGGGACGACAAAAAGTTCATAGGCTCGAAAAGGATTAGGGTCTCGACGGGAGACAAGTGGTGGTCCTTATCAAAGGTTTCGACAGCGCGGACAGAGTGGGGCAGCCGGCAAGCGAGCGGCGCTCACTCCGCGCTCTACCGTCCGCCGCTGCAACCAACGCTGCGCCCGCGCCGACCTGCGCACGAGTTACGACAAATTCAAAATATGTTTACCGTTTCAGTGTTGAGGTGACAACTTTTGTGTCTGTGCTGTTCATGTGTGTGTAAAGGATTAGAGGGATACGTTTTGTGAAGTGCCATCGGAGCGTCGGCCAAGGTATTTTTCTTACTTTTTCCTTTTTTTATTCGACGAATGCAGCGACCTATTGCGACGTGCGGTTTCGTTTTGCGGGTACCCAATTTCAACACGCTCGTACGTCCGGCATAAGAACTTTCACAGAGAACGGCGTGCGAAGTATCGCAATAAAATGTTTTTATGTTAATAATTATTAATTGTTGGCAAATACTTGTCGCGAAGGTAGAACAGTGATTGTACCAACTTCCTAAATATTTTTCGAATTGTAATGGAAAATACTATACATAGGTCGAAAACGCAACGTATTTTTAGGGAATATATTGCCTACAAACAAATAACGTACCCCAAATATTTATACGTAGGTACGTGTTTTATTTTAATATTGTTTAGTATAGCATATTGATTGAACTAATAAATATATTATGGTAGTATATAAAAACTTCTTACCTAACATTAATGAAGTAATTAATATCATACAAACTTATAATTATAGGTCACTAAATTCTATACGATAGAACCTTTATTCGGGCTTAGACACTGATTGTTTTCGGCAGTAGGTTCAAAAACATAATATTCAATATTACAGGTGTGGCCAACTAGCTTGGACCCAAAATCTCTTGTTCACTAACGAGAGCCTGTGCGATCTACCAATTACATACTTCTAGAAATCTTAATTGAAACAGCATAGTTCAGCATAGTTCAGTAAATCTTAATTGAAACACAATCATGTTGCTTTTTTATTTTTTTAAGTGACAAGTGGAAAATTTAAATAATTTAAAACACCCACGACTTTTGCAGACTTGTAATTGAAAAGGGATTAAATAATTTTTTTTGAAAATCCCCGACTAAAGGAAAGTATAAGAACTAATAACTGTACTTTTCTCTTTTGGAAACAAAAAAAGCAATTGCAGCTCCGACGGATTTTCTTGGATTTGTAATTATACTGATAATTTCTTAGTTCTCGCTTTCCTTTAGTCGGGGAGTTTCAAAAAAAATATTTAATCCTTTTTCAATTATAAGTCTGCAAAAGTCGTGGGTGTTTTAATTTTTTTAAATTTTCCACTTGTTTTATAGATTTTCGATTATATTAATGTAATTTAAAAGATATTATTATTAAAAAATGAAAATTAATCTTCAAACTAGCCATTAGCTTCTTCCTCTATGCAGCGTCTGAAGGCATCATCTGACTCTTGTCACCAAATTTATTATTGGAGCCTAGTTAACATGTCGCTCTAAATTTCCTTTTTTGGGCATTGCCAGGGATGTATTGCATAATAGGCTGCAACAGTTTTCTTTCACCATAGTAAAGAAGTAGTCCATTTCCCATTCTGCTGCCACTATACTGCGTAAAATAGAGGATAAATACCGTCGAAGATGATGCGTCCAGCAGTAGGTGATTACGTTGGGCAGTCTGGTCTACGTATTTATATTTTTTGCCTTGCCACGATCGACTGGACTAACAGTCGCGATCGACCGGTCGATCGCGATCGACCTGTTGGCCACCCCTGCAATATTAGATATAGCCAATGGCATAACGCATAAATAAATTCTGTACCTACATTTTATATTTTCTACGTAGGTAATGTAGCGCCAAATGGCTTTGTATATGGCTCATTTCACGGTTAAATTTTATTGTTAAAGTATATTATTTTTCACACATTTTCTCAATACCTATTCACATCAGCCACCATGAAGATTGTTTTATATTATTATCGTTTTGATTTTATGCAATATTGTCCGGTTTGTGATCGATTTCATGTACAACAAATGGCCTTAACGAATCGCGATCTTTCGACAATTTCAAAGTCGACTTTTTACGTAGGTGTCCACTTATCAGGGCACAATCTATTTAAAGTAGAACAAGATTGCTTAAATGCCGTTTATTATACAAAGATTTAATTACTTTTATCAAGCATGTTTATGCTTGGAAATTTGAGCATTAATTTGACAACCTTCTTTGAGATAAATCGAAATTGCTATACCGGGCAATAAGCGGCTAGCAAAAGTTGTATGAAAATCCATTTCTGTCGTGGTTTAGCGGTCGTACCTATAAAGTATCGTGTCAGTGTGTGACGTTCTTAGGCTGACACAATATGGCAACCAAGGAGGTTTTACAACCAACTACAAAGGTTTTATTTAAATTTGGAATTGGCTGCAAATAGTAAGCTGTTTAGTGTTTATTGAAAAAATAACCAAATAAAAGTTTAATGCTGGCTGAGTGCTGGCTCTACATGTCGGACACTGACACCGCGGCCTCGGACTCCCATATGTGTGCTTCGGCTCCGCCTCGGCCCGCATTTACAAATTCAACCATCAATGCCTCTTTTGCTGGCCGCTGCAGTAATGTATTATTTCTCTTTTTTTAAGAATGACAGGAAAATCTTTATGTTACGCGTCATTGCTAAATACTGCCACAGTTTAAATATTGCTAAAGACGAAACCTTAGCCGCTAGAGCATAAAATTTAGAGTAAGTATCAGTAAGTACCTACTATAAGTAGATGACCAAGGGATACCACAGATAGGTGCGTACTGCTTAAATGTAGGTACCTATACGTTTTAAAGAAACATTCTTCACGATTAAAGCACGATTCTTTTTGAACGCTGATATTATCTTTTTAATAATAGTATCTACTATATTTCACTTGGTCGGCTTTCCAATATAGCTTCACTCATAGTCTCAAGAGAAGTTCGACAAACTATTCCTACCTCACTTCACGGTACCACGTCATATCTCAGTGATTATTAGTTACAGAGAAAGTTTTCTGTGTACATTTACAATGTTAAGCTAGGTGAAACGTTTGATTGACTATCACTTAAGTTCTCTAAATCCGTACTTACTAAATTGCGGTTTTTACCACTTTATAATTACTCCATACATACTCTCAAACAAGAAATAGGAACCCTAGATCTGTCAGTCATCAAGCCAGCTTGATTGTCTCCCCCTATTTAATGGGATTATATTTTAACTGGGCATGGATTTCAGAAGCCGTACCATTCTCTTGGCTTGTGTTAGCAAACTTCACAAAACTTTGAAAACATAATTCACACTCAGTCAAGCATTTCCTCACGAATTATCTTTAACCCAATGACTTCTATACTTACATAGAAGTCATTACTTTAACCAAATGTTATTAGTTGCATCAAATGCAAATTCACAGAAATCGTTGCATGTATAAGCCTACTATACTCAAACTCTCGGGAGTTTGAGTTTCCTAGGCTAGGGTCGGCCCTAGCCTAGGACGCTGAACTCTAGACTGGCTATAGTTATATTTGGGCCAAGGGTATCTTCTGAAATGCATATTACCTGCAAAATAGCTCAGCGTGAGACTTGAAAACTCAGACAATGATATTTTTAAGCAGGTAAGGTTCGCTGTGGGTTCAAGACGAACAGTCATTCGAGTCTTTGTCGATGACAATAGTCAATAGAGAACTGTTTCGTGACAGGTGGCGTATTGCTTTGTGACGAATCTCAATTCTCAATAGAGCCCGCGAATTCACGGTCATTTGTCCCGGCAGGGTTGTCAAAAAGAAGTTCTTTTGATTGCTGCCTATATGCGGATAACTTTAAAAGTACTCGGTCTGTTCAGGGATTTGTACTTTTTGAGACATGTATAATGTTTTCAAAGATGTGTGAAAACTGCCATTCCGCACTAACCCATCGGGGTGAGTCTGGTCAAACCGTTATCATTCGTAGGGTAGTATTTATTATCATACTTTTATATATGTAAAAATCTGTGCTTACGTAGAGACAGACGTTCGCTTCTTAAACAAAAAAAAACCAGTCAAGTGCGATTTGGACTCGCGCACGAAGGATTCTGTATTATTATTAAAAAACGGCAAGAAATCGCTTTTGAGAGAGAGTGTTTTTAGTACCAATTTGTTGATTCAGGAGATGACAGGTGACTTGGTGACAGACGGGTGACAGTTTTAGTGATAGAATCCCTTTTTTCCCCTTTGGGTACGGAACCCTAAATAGGCTATTTAGATTAAAAGGTCAATCTCAACTTTATATCTCCCAAAATAGGATTGAATTTGGCCTGTTGAGTATTCCGTACGAAACAACGGGAAATATCTATTGAGCAAATGCATACCTCCTCAATAAATGTTACTGATCTCGACTTAGTTTAACTATGCTAAATAAAGGCAAATACTTGTTATTTATTTAAATAAATCCTATTGGTTTTCGGGAACGAAATTGGGTAAATATTCTAGTACCTATACTTAATTAATAAAATTATGATAACAGATAGATCAGCTATTTTATACTACTATCCATTAATAGAAGAAAAACCATTCAAATGACCTCAAAGTCCATTGCCGTCGTACTAAACTACTGTGGGGCGACTCCTTTCCCGGAGTTTTTCTTAAGGGGATTTATTGAATTTATTTTATCTTTCTCACTCTCACGGAGATTTGGTAGGTGCGACATGCAGCGTCGCGGAAGAATATAGCAGAAAAACGACGTTTTACCTAATTACTCAAAAACTAAGCCAGTTATCAAAAATCTGTTCTAAGCGTTTTAGGATATTATTATTACCGATACATTAAAACAAAAATTACAATTACATCCATTGTAGTTTCCGATAAAACATAGAAAAACTGAGATTTTGGAGCAACTTTTGGGAGAACTTTCTATCGAGAAAATTTTATCCAATCGTGTTTCTGCTTCTAAGCGATTTTAGATTAAAGACCCAAAATACATGACGTGTAAATTTGAAAGTAATTGTCTTTATAGTTTTTGCATAAAACTTCATTCAAAATCACCTAAATACGGCTTGTAGGCCGATAATACAGGGTTATATAATAAATACCAAATCGCTCTCGGCCTGTAGTTACATTAAAACTAACAACTTTTGTTCTTATTTAACCCTGTAATACTCACCCTGCCTTCATCACTAAAACTGCCTTCAATTTTTTATTAACAAAATCGCTTAGTTAGTTATATGTTAAATTCGCTTACCTATATCTATAAGGATTTACACAATTATACAAAGCTGAAAACTTTAATGTTTCGGATTACTTACTTAAGCACAGTTCTTAATTTAACATGACATTACCGTGACTGGAGATACGGAAAAAACGTATTGGCTGTACAAAATCGCTTAAAAAAGGCTTATTTACGGCCGGGGAATCCCTAGTCGACAAAAAGTGTACCCCTCGGGCCGATAGTACCTGCGATGGGGATAAAAAATTAAGGGCTTTATCCCCTCGATGCACGACAGGTGCTTTATGCTTACTATTTCGTAATAATTTATTATTATTACTCATGTGTTATACTTTTGTCGTAACCAATAAAAAGATCAATTTTCATTCCAGTGTACGTTTCCTTACCTATTTGAGTAGGTAGATATTAGTGCTCTTTAAGGCGGGCCTGCCGAGAAAACTTCATTTACTTATTAAGAATAAAATAAAGCTGCGAATAAAAACATATTTTTCACTATAGCAATTTTTTTCAGATACTCCTAGGTAATATGAGGAAAGAGTAAAACACAATCTTTGTTATTAATAACTTCTTGTCTACGACTTAGCTGACGGAGGTCCTTCAGTAATACGAGCTATGGGCCCCGCCCTTTACCACTTCAACGTCGCAACTCGCAACACATTGAGCTTACTTTGGTCCTTTTGTTGATCTCCTTATTCCTCATCCGACCGCGCACATATACTATAAGCATATATGTAGTTTTTTCCATCGTTCCCCGTTATTCTCTAAACCTGCTTTTGAGGCCCATAGTCAACGACAATTACCAAGTTTTAATTCTGGATGAAATAGTAGATTAACTAATACCTATTGTGAAAAAAGGACGTGCATATTTCAAAGGTTAGATGGTATAGAGGCCTATAGCAGCAGCGCCAAAGAAGGAAGAGGTACGATACTGTAACGATATAAGTAAAATAATATGTTATTATCTGCATCATAACATAACTTATTGTGTTGTGAGGCGTCAAACCGGCGTCCCCACGTTGAACGTTAGATAATCAAAACATTACATAAATCGCTACTGACCTGAGATATAAAGCGTGTCGTAATTTCAGTTACCAAAGTTATGCTCTTGGCAAATCAGTTGTTGTACAAATATAAAAGTCTGAAGATGTAACTCTACACTTTCCTCATATAAATAAGAGAGCTAAGTTTTATTCGCGAATATAAACAAACCTAAGTGGAAGTTTCTGTAACTGGTTTAATTGTAACACTAACTGTCGCCGCACACGGCCCACGAGCTACACGCCACGGCCACAGACACCGCAACAAAAGCACAGAATACCATTATAGTACCTTAGACCTTACGAAGCTAGAAGCGGTAAGAAAGATAGTAGAAGCGTGCGACGACCACTTGTGGCTTGTGGCGTGGCGGTGTGCATTATCATAATGGAGACTCTGACGAAGAAGGTTTAATTGCGAAAATCGCATGAGTGGCTTTTTGTGTCGGCGTTTAGTGGTTGTGGCCCGTGGCCCGTGTGCGGAGATACTAATGAGTTGAACAGCATTGAACACTGCCAGTTCTACTTGTTATTTATTTTCAATGCTTTATTTTGTAAATGCTCTGAGTAAACCTGTATCTAGGGCAAATAATATTATTAAAAGGTCCTGGAAAATTTCCTGTCATTAAATCTTAGAAGCGAAATTCGATCACACATATTTTATTGTTTTATGCTTGCAGGTTTACTCAACTGGTTAATTAAAATCAATTTTTGCTGTATCTATTAAGTACAAAGTACATATGTATTAGCTTTTATAAGCGTTTCGCTTGGAGAAATCTGCATTTATGACTTTGTCATTTATTCAAAAAAAGTTTTTCAACAAAATTCTTTTAAAGTATACAGTAAATATTGAGTAGTGCATGTAAATATATTACGAGTAAAATAATTAAAAAATTTACAGAATCCTTTGGAAACCTATTATTTCCTCAAGTACCTAGACAGGTACTTGCTCAATAACCAGTGACGTCATTTTATGTGAAAACCTCATTGAATCTTTCCCCATATGGCAACCTGGTCGTATAACCGCGTTAGCATGCAAGTCACGTAATCTATATATATAAAAGAATGAGGCATTTTGGTGATTTTGGTTGTTCCACGGATTCCGCCAAAACTATAGGTCGTAGAGATCTGAAATTTGGTACCTAGGTAGATATTAGCTCATGAATTCGTACTAAGACGGGGATTCCAGAAATTCCATGTTGAAGGCGTAAAAACCGTTGGTTTTCGGGATTTCTCCATACAAAAGTGTAATTTTTTTCGTTGTTCCAGGGATTCCCGAAAAACTACAAATCGTAGAGATCTGAAATTTGGTACCTGGGTTAATATTAGGTCACGAATTCGTACTAAGACGGGGATTCCAGAAATTCCATGTTTAAGGGGTAAAAACCGTTGGTTTTCGGGATTTCTCCATACAAAAGTGTAATTTTTTTCGTTGTTCCAGGGATTCCCGAAAAACTACAAATCGTAGAGATCTGAAATTTGGTACCTGGGTTGATATTAGGTCATGAATTCGTACTAAGACGGGGATTCCAGAAATTCCATGTTTAAGGGGTAAAAACCGTTGGTTTTCGGGATTTCTCCATACAAAAGTGTAATTTTTTTCGTTGTTCCAGGGATTCCCGAAAAACTAAAAATCGTAGAGATCTGAAATTTGGTACCTGGGTTGATACTAGGTCATGAATTCGTACTAAGACGGGGATTCCAGAAATTCCATTTTTAAGGGGTAAAAACCGTTGGTTTTCGGGATTTCTCCATACAAAAGTGTAATTTTTTTCGTTGTTCCAGGGATTCCCGAAAAACTAAAAATCGTAGAGATCTGAAATTTGGTACCTAGGTTGATATTAGGTCATGAATTCGTACTAAGACGGGGATTCCAGAAATTCCATGTTTAAAGGGTAAAAACCGTTGGTTTTCGGGATTTCTCCATACAAAAGTGTAATTTTTTTCGTTGTTCCAGGGATTCCCGAAAAACTACAAATCGTAGAGATCTGAAATTTGGTACCTAGGTTGATATTAGGTCATGAATTCGTACTAAGACGGGGATTCCAGAAATTCAAATTTTAAGGGGTGAAAACCGTTGGTTTTAGGGATTTTCCAATACAAAAGTGTCATTTTTCGATTCCGACAAAACTTTGATTCATACTAATCAGGGTACCTAGGTTGTTGAATTTGTACTGCGACGGGGATATTCGAATTTCAAATTTGATGATGGGAACATTTGCAACTTCTTTGATTTTGGTATAAATTTTTTTTAATTCTTTTTCTCATATCAACAGTAAGCGTAGAAAAGGAATCTGTGGTGAAAATTTAAAAAATTGGACGCCATTTTGAACTTTTTCGTTATTGGACCGAATTCTTTCAAAATGGATATCTGACCATTGCAGCAAGCATAGAAAAAGAATATGAAGTCAAAAATTAAAAAATTGGCCGCCATTTTGAACTTTTTCGTTACTAGGCCGAATGATTTGAAAATCAATATGTGACTATAGAAGCAGGCATAGAGAAGGAATTTGTGGTAAAAATTTAAAAAAGTGGCCGCCATTTTGAACTTTTTTGTTACTAGGCCGAATGATTTGAAAATCAATATGGGACTATAGAAGCAAGCATAGAGATGGAATTTGTGGTCAAAATTTAAAAAAGTGGCCGCCATTTTGAACTTTTTTGTTACTGGGCCGAATGATTTGAAAATCAATATGTGACTATAGAAGCAAGCATAGAAAAGGAATTTGTGGTCAAAATTGAAAAAAATGGCCTCCATTTTGAACTTATTTGTTATTGGATCGAATTCTTTCAAAATGGATATCTGACCATTGCAGCAAGCATAGAAAAAGAATATGTAGTCAAAAATTAAAAAATTGGCCGCCATTTTGAACTTTTTTGTTACTGGGCCGAATGATTTGAAAATCAATGTGACTATAGAAACAGGCATAGAGAAGGAATTTGTGGTCAAAATTGAAAACAATGGCCACCATTTTGAACTTTTTTGTTACTGGGCCGAATGATTTGAAAATCAATATATGACTATAGAAGCAAGCATAGAGAAGGATTTTGTGGTCAAAATTGAAAAAAATTGCCGCCATTTTGAACTTTTTTGTTACTGGGCCGAATGATTTGAAAATCAATATGTGACTACAGAAGCAAGAATAGAAAAGGAATTTGTGGTCAAAATTGAAAAAAATGGCCGCCATTTTGAACTTTTTTGTTATTGGACCGAATTCTTTCAAAATGTATATATGACCATTGCATCAAGCATTGACTAAGAATCTGAGGTCAGAATTTAAAAAATTGGCCGCCATTTTGAATTTTTTTGTTATTGGATCGAATTCTTTCAAAATGGATATCTGACTATTGCAACAAGCATAGAAAAAGAATATGTAGTCAAAAATGAAAAATTGGCCGCCATTTTGAACTTTTTTGTTACTGGGCCGAATGATTTGAAAATCAATATGGAAGCAAGCAGATGGAATTTGTGGTCAAAATTGCAAAATATGGCCGCCATTTTGAACTTTTTTGTTACTGGGCCGAATGATTTGAAAATCTATATGGGACTATAGAAGCAAGCATAGAGATGGAATTTGTGGTCAGAATTTAAAAAAATTGCCGCCATTTTGAACTTTTTTGTTACTGGGCCGAATGATTTGAAAATCAATATGGGACTATAAAAGCAAGCATAGAGATGGAATTTGTGGTCAAAATTGCAAAAAATGGCCGCCATTTTGAACTTTTTTGTTACTGGGCCGAATGATTTGAAAATCAATATCGGACTATAGAAGCAAGCATAGAGATGGAATTTGTGGTCAAAATTTAAAAAAGTGGCCGCCATTTTGAACTTTTTTGTTACTGGGCCGAATGATTTGAAAATCAATATGTGACTATAGAAGCAGGCATAGAGAAGGAATTTGTGGTCAAAATTGAAAAAACTGGCCGCCATTTTGAACTTTTTTGTTACTGGGCCGAATGATTTGAAAATCATTACGTGACTATAGAAGCAAGCATAGAAAAGGAATTTGTGGTCAAAATTGAAAAAATGGCAGCCATTTTGAACTTATTTGTTATTGGACCGAATTCTTTGAAAATGGATATCTGACCATTGCATCAAGCATAGACTAAGAATCTGAGGTCAGAATTTAAAAAATTGGCCGCCATTTTGAATTTTTTTGTTATTGGATCGAATTCTTTCAAAATGGATATCTGACTATTGCAGCAAGCATAAAAAAAGAATATGTAGTCAAAAATGAAAAAATTGGCCGCCATTTTGAACTTTTTTTGTTACTGGGCCGAATGATTTGAAAATCAATATGGAAGCAAGCAGATGGAATTTGTGGTCAAAATTGCAAAATATAGCCGCCATTTTGAACTTTTTTGTTACTGGGCCGAATGATTTGAAAATCTATATGGGACTATAGAAGCAAGCATAGAGATGGAATTTGTGGTCAAAATTGCAAAAATTGGCCGCCATTTCGAACTTTTTTGTTACTGGGCCGAATGATTTGAAAATCAATATGGGACTATAGAAGCAAGCATAGAGATGGAATTTTTGGTGAAAATTTAAAAAAATGGCCGCCATTTTGAACTTTTTTGTTACTGGGCCGAATGATTTGAAAATCAATATGTGACTATAGAAGCAGGCATAGAGAAGGAATTTGTGGTCAAAATTGAAAAAATGGCCGCCATTTTGAACTTTTTTGTTACTGGACCGAATGATTTGAAAATCAATATATGACTATAGAAGCAAGCAAAGAGATGGAATTTGTGGTCAAAATTTAAAAAAGTGGCCGCCATTTTGAACTTTTTTGTTACTGGGCCGAATGATTTGAAAATCAATATGTGACTATAGAAGCAGGCATAGAGAAGGAATTTGTGGTCAAAATTGAAAAAACTGGCCGCCATTTTGAACTTTTTTGTTACTGGGCCGAATGATTTGAAAATCAATATGTGACTAAAGAAGCAAGCATAGAAAAGGAAGTTGTGGTCAAAATTGAAAAAACTGGCCGCCATTTTGAACTTTTTTGTTACTGGGCCGAATGATTTGAAAATCATTACGTGACTATAGAAGCAAGCATAGAAAAGGAATTTGTGGTCAAAATTGAAAAAAATGGCAGCCATTTTGAACTTATTTGTTATTGGACCGAATTCTTTCAAAATGGATATCTGACCATTGCATCAAGCATAGACTAAGAATCTGAGGTCAGAATTTAAAAAATTGGCCGCCATTTTGAATTTTTTTGTTATTGGATCGAATTCTTTCAAAATGGATATCTGACTATTGCAGCAAGCATAAAAAAAGAATATGTAGTCAAAAATGAAAAAATTGGCCGCCATTTTGAACTTTTTTTGTTACTGGGCCGAATGATTTGAAAATCAATATGGAAGCAAGCAGATGGAATTTGTGGTCAAAATTGCAAAATATAGCCGCCATTTTGAACTTTTTTGTTACTGGGCCGAATGATTTGAAAATCTATATGGGACTATAGAAGCAAGCATAGAGATGGAATTTGTGGTCAAAATTGCAAAAATTGGCCGCCATTTCGAACTTTTTTGTTACTGGGCCGAATGATTTGAAAATCAATATGGGACTATAGAAGCAAGCATAGAGATGGAATTTTTGGTGAAAATTTAAAAAAATGGCCGCCATTTTGAACTTTTTTGTTACTGGGCCGAATGATTTGAAAATCAATATGTGACTATAGAAGCAGGCATAGAGAAGGAATTTGTGGTCAAAATTGAAAAAATGGCCGCCATTTTGAACTTTTTTGTTACTGGACCGAATGATTTGAAAATCAATATATGACTATAGAAGCAAGCAAAGAGATGGAATTTGTGGTCAAAATTTAAAAAAGTGGCCGCCATTTTGAACTTTTTTGTTACTGGGCCGAATGATTTGAAAATCAATATGTGACTATAGAAGCAGGCATAGAGAAGGAATTTGTGGTCAAAATTGAAAAAACTGGCCGCCATTTTGAACTTTTTTGTTACTGGGCCGAATGATTTGAAAATCAATATGTGACTAAAGAAGCAAGCATAGAAAAGGAAGTTGTGGTCAAAATTGAAAAAAATGGCCGCCATTTTGAACTTATTTGTTATTGGACCGAATTCTTTCAAAATGGATATCTGACCATTGCATTAAGCATAGACTAAGAATCTGAGGTCAGAATTTAAAAAATTGGCCGCCATTTTGATTTTTTTTGTTATTGGATCGAATTCTTTCAAAATGGATATCTGACTATTGCAGCAAGCATAGAAAAAGAATATGTAGTCAAAAATGGAAAAATTGGCCGCCATTTTGAACTTTTTTGTTACTGGGCCGAATGATTTGAAAATCAATTCATTCGGCCCAGTAACAAAAAACATCTCTATGCTTCCTGCCAGTTTTTGGAAGGAAGCATAGAGATGGAATTTTTGGTCAAAATTGCAAAATATGGCCGCCATTTTGAACTTTTTTGTTACTGGGCCGAAGGATTTGAAAATCTATATGGGACTATAGAAGCAAGCATAGAGATGGAATTTGTGGTCAAAATAGCAAAAAATGGCCGCCATTTTGAACTTTTTTGTTACTGGGCCGAATGATTTGAAAATCAATATGGGACTATAGAAGCAAGCATAGAGATGGAATTTTTGGTGAAAATTTAAAAAAAATGGCCGCCATTTTGAACTTTTTAGTTACTGGGCCGAATGATTTGAAAATCAATATGTGACTATAGAAGCAGGCACAGAGAAGGAATTTGTCGTCAAAATTGAAAAAATGGCCGCCATTTTGAACTTTTTTGTTACTGGACCGAATGATTTGAAAATCAATATGAGACTATAGAAGCAAGCATAGAGATGGAATTTGTGGTCAAAATTGCAAAAAATGGCCGCCATTTCGAACTTTTTTGTTACTGGGCCGAATGATTTGAAAATCAATATGGGACTATAGAAGCAAGCATAGAGATGGAATTTTTGGTGAAAATTTAAAAAAAATGGCCGACATTTTGAACTTTTTTGTTACTGGGCCGAATGATTTGAAAATCAATATGTGACTATAGAAGCAGGCATAGAGAAGGAATTTGTGGTCAAAATTGAAAAAAATGGCCACCATTTTGAACTTTTTTGTTACTGGACCGAATGATTTGAAAATCAATATATGACTATAGAAGCAAGCATAGAGATGGAATTTGTGGTCAAAATTGAAAGAAATGGCCGCCATTTTGAACTTTTTTGTAACTGGGCCGATTGCTTTTAAAAATCGATATTTGACTATGGCAGCAGGCATAGAGAAGGAATTTGTGGTCAACATTTAAAAAAGTGGCCGCCATTTTGAACTTTTTTGTTACTGGGCCGATTGCTTTGAAAATCGATATTTGACTATGGCAGCAAGCATAGAGAAGGAATTTGTGGTCAAAATTTAAAAAAGTGGCCGCCATTTTGAACTTTTTTGTTACTGGGCAGATTGCTTTGAAAATCGATATTTGACTATCGCAGCAAGCATAGATAAGGAATTTGTGGTCAAAATTTAAAGAAGTGGCCGCCATTTTGTTTTTTTTTTGGTTACTGGGCCGATGGGAAAATCGATATTCGACTATTATCAGCAAGGTAGTGAAAAATTTTGTAGTTCTAATCAAAATAAATGGCGACGACAGGAATTTTGGAAATTAAACGCTTGAGGGAGTCAAGCAGAAGTTCAACGTGAGCGAAGCCGCGGGCGTTTGCTAGTTTTGTATAATTGTGACGACCGGCAACACTATACATCATTAAGAATTAAGACACATGCTGACTTGATGGATTTATTTCGAAAAGCGCCAACACCAAGGTCACCTTACTCGTAGTTCGATAGTGATTGGTAAATTTAGCTAAATTAGCATTTGTATAGTTCGATAACGGTTTAATGTATCATTAGCGTCAATGGAAATCAATACTCAACCTGCGTTCCTAGATTCTTATTAAACAGGTGGCGATCGCAAAAAAGTCACATGCGGCTACTGCTGAAAATTTTGTAGAAAGCTTACGAGACCGGAGACCTATTAGAATAAAACAAACAAAAAAAAAGAACAAAAAAAGCAGAAGAAGAACAAAGAAAAAAACAAAGTATCAATGAACTTAATCTACGAATAAATTCATTTCAGTAACTTCGGAGTTAGGAGACGGAGTACGTGTAATGAACGATACTTATAACTACTTAGCAAAGAAGAGCATATGAGACGTTTTAATGGATGTCATTTTAAATTCGAAATAAAGTAGGGAATAATGTTCTCGAAGAAAATATTTCACTACTTTTTTGGTATACAATTGTAGGTTTGTACTGTGGTTTGTACATTCATGTTCTCTTACGGAAGCCAATAAACTAGGAAGTCATTATAAAAACGATATTGTGCTTAATTTAACGGAGGTGTACGAACTTCGAAGGATAACGCCTTTCAGTGTTTGGTCGGTGAAAAAAATTAATAAAGGCAATATAACACAATCTACTACTACTATATTTTTATTAAGTCTAGTTAAAAAAACCAAGTAGGTAAGTACGTGTTACCTAGATTTTTGCAGGAAAGAAGTTTTTGGAGGACATAAATCTAAGCTTGTCTTTCTGATGAATTGTATAGGAACGTTTCAGTGGCGTAAGCGTTATTGTAATCGTAAAAGCACGTGTTTGTAATCTTTGCTTTTATAGTAGGTAGGTAACTAATAATTGGGGGGCTCGCCAAGCAACCTCCACGAGTGCCCGAGTGCTACGGTGCCCCTCTGTAGCGCACGGGCCGGTGCTCCCCGGTAACGTCGGTTGATAACCGACGGCGAATAGCTTGGCCCGGCGGATAGGTGACGTTTCTTCGCGTGTCCCTCTGAGTCCCAGCAGAGGGCACAGTGTCGAAGCGCACCAACCCCGGAGGAGGAAGAAAACCTCATTAAAAATTACAGGCGGGGGCAGAAACGCCCACAAGTCCCTTCGGGGCACTACGAGGAAGACAACCTCGTAAAAAATCACCGAAGTGGGCGGGAACGCTCGTCGAGAGGGATATTTACGGAGGCACATCCCTCTCGCAGGAGACGCGCCGGTTGCTGGGGTGCGAACACCTTCCTTCGGCGACCGGTGCCGGCCTGCGGGTGACGTACGTAAAGGGGTTCTGGCGTCCGTCACCCGAATTCCACCGACAGGCCGAGGTGGTGGCGCGACCTGTTCGGGTCGCGCCTCCCAGGAGGGTCGGCAGCGGCCAGGCTGCCGGCAGCAGCGGCGGGATCTGCCGCTTCGGTGGCGGGTCGAGGCCTGGCGGGAGCGCGGTGAATACGCAAGTGAATCCCGTACTCCCGCCAACGAGAAAGCACAGGTTTTAGTGGATGCAAGCCCCACATAACCCCTCCGTGTCCCCTGACGGAGGGGTATGCGTCAGGCATTTCCTGTGGGTAAAAAAAAAAAGGGTAACTATATCTAATGATTAAATTTTATTTCATCGCTTTGTTGCTATGACTAATATTTATATCCATGGCAAATTACAGAATTCTAGTACTAATGGTATCTCAGCTAAACGAATGGCGAAATTAAAAAAAGTGAAAATGTTTTAAAAATGAAAGTATTCCTCCCGCTGGTTGACGTTTGGTGTTGTTAAAGATGACGCAAGTTTGGCCAAAAATTTACTGATCTGGGTATCATTTCTCAACAAAGTACACGTATTTTTTGTATTTACCAGAATATAATAAAAATTCTTTGATTGTTATTTACACGACAGAAATGTCAATGAATGACCAGTAATTATACGGTCGCTTGCGCAGAGAGATCTGCCATGCGATTTCTATATGTTTAATTTATTCCGTATGAACTCTACATACATTGTCATAAAAACCACAAGCATAATGTTACGTGTAGGTTACCTATATGATATTTATTGTATGTGATCCTATTTAGATAACGGATATCATCAGAAAAAGAGATGTAGGTATGAGTGAGGTAGGTAGGCATACAGGCAATACACCTTAATTTAACTGTACTACTATTTCAATACGTCATTTTATAGGTAGGTAAGTACTTTAGATGTTTTTAGTAGAGTTTTTTTTACTCGACTTCCCAGGAAAGATATGTTTTAGAGCGGATCTTGTATTTTTATTTGTTTTCTTTCTTAACCGACTTCAAAAAAAACCTGTCAAGTGCGAGTCGGACTCGCGCACTGAGGGTTCCGTACTACAACCGGAGGAATAAAACCATAAAAACCACTTTTCTTATCGAACCGCAAAACTAACTTTGTTTTTAGAGGTTTAATGTAAATATAAAAAAAAACTACTTATTAGATCTCGTTCAAACCAATTTTCGGTGGAAGTTTCTATGGTAATGTACATCATATATTTTTTTTAGTTTTATCTTACTCTTATTTTAGAAGTTACAGGGGGGGGGACACACATTTTACCACTTTGGAAGTGTCTCTCGCGCAAGCTATTCATTTTAGAAAAAAATGATATTAGAAACCTTAGTATCATTTTTGAAGACCTATCCATAGATACCCCACACATATGGGTTTGATGAAAAAAAAATTTTTGAGTTTCAGTTCTAAGTATGGGGCACCCCCAAAATTTATTACATTTTTAAAATTTTGTATGAAAACCTTAATGTGGTTCACATAATACATCTACTTACCAAGTTTCAACAGTATAGCTCTTATAGTTTCGGAAAAAAGTGGCTGTGACATACGGACGGACAGACGGACAGACGGACAGACGGACAGACGGACAGACAGACATGACGAATTTATAAGGGTTCCGTTTTTTGCCATTCGGCTACGGAACCCTAAAAAGGAGGAGGTTCTGAATTCGTCGGAATCTTTTTTACCTCTAATCTTTCAACCGATTGAATGGATTTTGACAGTGAGATTCGAATCAGAAAACCCAAATGTTCTTGGAATGGTTTTTTTAAATATCAAAATGGCAGATTTGTGGTACTAAATGTAAGTCGAAACTTATTGAGTGGGGTGAAATGAAAAAAAGATGAAAAAAATTTAAAGGAGATTACAAAAATGAAGTCATAGGTTTGTATTTCAATCGTACCGAGGTACTATATTTTATATTTCTTTATACTTAAGTTGACATTTTTGAAGTCAAGTTTTTTTATTAATCTTGTTTATTTAATACCAGGTTTTGCCTACCGTTACGCCCGCGTCGATTAATTAAATAAATGTTTATAAGTACCTACCAGCTTTTGAAATTAATTGGTAATCTAATTATAGTCCATAACAACACGACTAACGCAGTTTTTTATAACAAAAGCCAAATAAGGTGAATGGCGCAAAGGCTTTGCGGCAAACCACTGGACCAATGCCCAATACTTCCGCTACGATTAAACAAATTACGAACTAAGCCGTCAACTAGCAGTGACCTAACTTAGCAGGCGTTATTTTGCGGATATCCATAATTAGTAGGACAGATTTATTTGTTTTGATGAACTTAATCCGCTACTTGAACAGATTCTGTAAAGTGACGCCGAAATCGTAGAGTGACTCTATGATTTCGCATTGTGAAGTCAACATCTGAGGATGTCGGGACGAAATGTACGTCGAAGAAAGTATTGGAAAATTGTGTGTGGTGTTTCATGTGGGCACTGGTTAGTGTTCCTGCATATTGTACCATACAGAATCTTTTCAAGAAGCGGATTATAGTAAAACAAATTAATTTTTCCTACAAAAAAAAAAACATTCCGTTTAAACTGAATCACAAACCTATTACTACTAACTAAAATAAAATGAAAATAGTAGGGCTTGTGGAGGCGCGGGATCCCTTCCAAGTGGATGAGGTTTCGAGTATTTTTTGTTGTAGCAGCCCTCACACATCGAGTATCCCTAATATTAATCCCTGCCCATATAACTCGACAATCTTCCAAACCCTCAATCATCAGCTATCTCCGTATTTTTCTCTGGGAGTTCTTCAAATCGTTCTATCTTTTAGTTTTTTCAATATTCGTCATACATTTTATATGAAAAAACAACCATACCATTTTGGATTTTTTCCCCATTCATCGAGTGGACGTCCGGATATATTCTGATCATATTTTGCAGAAACCACTCTTCCATCTTTTAAACTATCCGAGATAAACACCGACGCCATCTTGAGTTCACTATTTTGGATAAATTTTTAGCTATAGGTATACCTATGCCAATCGGATGACGATGTTTGGAGCACATTTGCTCGAGTACCTCCCGGAGATTTAGTTTTGCTATTCAATTCCTGTACCCCCATTTGGAGTGAAATTTTTAAAAATATTCAAGGAAATATTTGATGACTATCTAATATCTGACTATGAAAAAATGCTTAATTACTTAATCGCCTTTTTGCAAGACATAGAAATAACTAGTCTAATAAAAGTAAAAAAGCCCAGTGACTGATAAAGCGTAAAAACTACGAGTACCTATATAAATGGACCGAGGTAATTATAATGGTTCCAGTGAATTTAATACACTTGAACCTTGACAAATAAAACGCGAAAACTGAAACGCGATTTGAATGTAAGAACAACGATGACCTTAATACATATACCTAATAACTATCTACTCGTATGTTGAAAGTAGGGTACATGTTAGGTTTTATTTTATGTTGCTAAAACGTATTTTTTTACTTACCTACTTAAATAATCGTAGCCCATAAAACACTTAAGTAGAAAATTAAAAACCTTATCCGATTCAATTTTTTAAATTGATTCTTGGTAGATAGTTAACTACTGTGAGAATTATGAGTTAGTAGGCAAGTACAGGGACATCTAACACTTTCGTGGTGCTTATACTTATAGCTGATAGATTGTTTAGAGCAGGGGTCTGATCGCGTAAGAAAAACGTTTTCATCGTTATCGTAATCGAAAGCGAATTCTGCTCGCCGATTGGTTAACGTAGATCAGGGAACCAATCAGTGGGCAGAATTTGTAAACGATTACGATAACGATAAATACGTTATTTTTAGAGGCAGGTGTGTCTAAAGGGCCATCTTAAGGATTAAGGGCGCTAGAGTCAAATTTAAAAACTAAAACGCATACTTAAATGTTAAAAATATTAATTTCAAAATTTTATTTTGCTAAACAGCTAACACAAATGATTGTATTTAGAGGTAAGAGCGTAGTCTAATGAAGAGCGTACATTACTTTGAATTAGAAGAGAAGAACCAGACACGACACCTGAGTTCTCTTGTTTTTGATAAGCTCATTGAGGTCAGGTGTCATATTATTCGTGGTAGTCAGAATCGATTGTAGATGCCCATGCTGATGGCGAAAGCAGGCGGGCCGTATTAACATGGCCTGCGGGGCGAACGTGGCCCGCGGGCCGTATCTTTGACATGCCTGGTCTAGAGTAGGTATCTATATAGGTACTCTTTTTGTAATATCCTTTTAATCTAGGATTATTAATATATTGGGAAAATTTGAGCTTTAAATAAGTTTGTACTATGTTTAGAAATCATAAGAAAATCAAGAGATGGTAATTTTCACATACAACAAACTTACAGTTATTAACTCATTCATCATCAGCTTAACTCATTTATAAATTGACATTCAAGACAAAAGACAAAACAGTATTCGCCTAACAAATGAACGTGGAATAAATAGGTGGAATAGTGATACTCTGTTTTGTCCTCCTATGTCATCAGCAATTCGATATTCGAAGGAAAAAGACAAAACACTATCCGCTGGGTGCATAAGTGCACGGCATGGTGGGGGACACAAAAGTGATGTCAGCGCTCGCTGCGGACAATACAGAACTTGCGGGTGGCTCTTTATTAACTATGTCCATAACAATAACACGTGTGTCAGTTTAATTCATTAAATAAAATGAAATCGGTCATCAAAGTTGTTGTGTAGTCGATTGCAAAAATACTAGTAGGAATAGTTATTGTAAATTTTATAAGTTTCCGGTTGCCAAGTGGAAATTAATTCAGCGAAAAAAATGGATAACTGCTGTTAAAAGGCAAAAGTAAGTATTACTATAACCTACAACCGTGTTCTATAGTAAGTGTAAGGAAACGGAGTAATAATTTAATTAATATTTTTTGTCAAGTATTGATGGATTGTTATGGTCTCCAAAACTTATGGATGTTATATGCAGTGAACACTTTATTGGCGGTGAAAAATCAGATGTTGAATCAAGTCCTAATTACGCTCCAACTATTTTTCCATCAGTTTATGACGTAAGAGTAGTAAAGTCAACGAATCCGCAGTTTTGAGTTTTAAACATCTTGACAAATGTCTTAACCTAATTCACTTATTGCGACTTGTTTTAGTTGTTGTATTTATTTTACTTACTGTTTTTAGCTGACCCACGGATTTTTTTTAATTTAATATTCACTCTGTGTAATATATCACATTTCACATTGAAAAAAAAATTTTTTTCAAGTGGATTTTATTTTTTCAATAACTATTTGACATCCAATAGGTACATGTTTATTTTCTCAAAAGAGCCACCGTAAGTTGTACCGTTAGATGGCGCTGGGGCCACGCACCCAGCGTTCCACGTTTATTGGCAAGAGCGTAATATTGCTTGAGATGATGATAAGTAACCTTGCCGAGAAAGTCAAAACTCTACCACCAAGTTCGGAAATTCAGAAAGCAGGTTAGCATCAAGAATAACTGGCAATAAAAAGTAACACCTACCTACTATGAATAAATACAATTAATTAATGATTATGCACCTTATAAATCTTATAATGCACCACACTGACCGGACCAGCAACGAGAAGCGATTAACGATAAAGTGGTTACATCACTGTTGCAGAATAGCCACCTTTCAACAGTCATTACTTATTATATTCCATACGTTGCACAGTGCACTCAAGAAGGAAAGCATTAAATTATTATCTACCTATACTATTTCTCAATGAGGGCGACCATTGGCCGCACTGGCGCATATTTATTTATGTCGTCGTTCAGAATGCAGGTTTTTGGTAGTCCTTATTGCAGATCACAATTCTATCTGTAAAATATACGTTAATGATAGGGGTCCTGTGGTCTAATACTGTATCGTCTATTTTGTTAGTTAGCAACCCGCACTGGGTTATCAAATAATTTCGGCCACCGCTTTCTTGAGGGTTACCAACTAACAAACTTGTCCGATTATTATTTATTTAGTGTGACTACACATACCTACTCCGTGTAAGTAGGTATAACTGTGCCTAATATATAAAATTCTCGTGCCAATTTTTGTTACCAAACTCCTCCGAAACGGCTCGACCGATCGTTATGAAATTTTCTGAGTATGTTCGGCAGGTCTGAAAGTAGGTCCTATTTTTATATCCCTAATAGCAAAACAACTTTTGCCCGGTCTCCTACTTACTGTATAAAATTTAAATAAAATAATGAGGCCCACATCAAGTATGTAATTCAATTTTAATACGTTTCCTTGACAAGTCGTTCCGTTTGAAGCTATTTCGTGGCGTGTATGTAACTCTCAAATTAGATGTTTGCGAAGGAAGAGACGCAACCGCCCCGAGTTGTCATAAGCTGCACAGACGGAAATGTTATTGTGTTGTAATTTTTAAGTTGTATGAGTAATAAGTAATAACTGCCTTGTTAGTCTAGACTCTAGCGGTTGACATATTCGACTATAAGCGAAGTGTAATTATGTTCTTTGGAAACATCGTCCGCCTTGTTAGTCCAGCGGTTGATATATGTATATATTGTGTGTAGGTTGACTGTATATTATAGGGTCATTATAGGTTCTTTATAAAGGACGTTAATCCATCGGTCACTACTTGACTATATTATCAGAGTGTAGGCATGTGCCATCAGCAGAACATTAAACATGTAAAATTTAAACGTACAATAGCGGTGGAACAGTTATACTCAGTTTTGTCTTCCACTATCATTAATAAATTGTCATTTAAGACAAAAAGACAAAACAGAGTCCCCCTTATTAATAAACGTGAAATAAACATGGAGTAGTTAAACATGAACAAATATCAACTTCCACGTGACCGATAAAGACAAGACAGAGTTTAACTATACTATTTTTGTTCCGAGTTTATTAGGGAGTAAAAGTTTAACTAATCGACCTTTATTCCACGTTTATGTGTCAGGGGGTAATATACTTATTGCTTAGGATTATGATAATTTTTATCATTCCAACATTTATGTGGGAGAAGCCTAAACGCACATACCTGATACTTATTCCTAAGATTTTTATGGAGATTAAAAATTCCTACGAGATTCTTTGAATTTATTCGGTTTCAAACAAATCAGTGTGTTTTTTCCGTGGTTATGTAACTTTATAAATTGACCACTTATATTATTTCTAGTGTATAATTGTTATTTTATGTTTTTTATATGGCATAAAGTTTCAACAGATGGTTTCTATTAAAATTTGACATAGTATAAGGTACGCTTCACGTAAGAAATCGATTGTTTTACAATTATGATCTTTGTTCGATTTAAAATTATTTACACTCTATAGAGGAATATATACGATAAAATTGATTAGGTATAATCTTTATAAGACCGGAAAATTTATTCAATTCCATTGAAAATAGAAATGAATTTATCTCATGAATGCACATTAAAAAGCCCTTATTTCAAGTTACTTTCCATATTATGTCTTTTTGTTAACAATCATTGTCTACATAAAAAAATATTTCTTAATTTTTAAATTACTCGTATTTGAACTAGTACAAATTCGAGAAAGGACAGTTTTAAATCGATTTAATCTATGGCCTAGACAGAAGTATTTAGGTAAATTCTTATAATGTGATTCAGAATCTGTAATCAAACTATTCAGAATCAAAAAGAACCACTTGCGTCCTACTTTCGTCAATCATTCGTCATTATGGACACATTATTCAATTGTAACATTCTATTACAGAGATGTAATCGCCTCAAGTACCTATCTTGCTTTTTTCAATTACTTAATACACGCCCACGCTAATCAAAAACAGCACGAAACGACTTTAATATTTAATCATCTTTAGCGGCTTCCTGTAAATTTTAAGAAGTAATAAAATCTTGCTAAATTACTGTTGCGATTAAAGTTGAAATGCCAGTGTTTTTACACGACTGCCCAAAAAAAGGAGTGTAATGTTTTGAGAGTTCATGTATGTAGGTACTATGCATGTATGTGATTTTCTTTATTCCACCATAACTTCTGAACGACGGAAGAGATATGGACATACTATGAGGTATCGTTAATCCTTACATCATTCCGAGTAACATAGGCTATATTTTTTTTGGAAAAAAGTCGTTTTACCAAAGGGCAGTCGTGTTAATGATTTAAGACTTATTTCGTGGTTCGAAAACATATTGCTGTGTTTAAAACGGGTACATACCACGATATAAAATCATCGTTTTATATCGTGGTATGTACCCGTTTTAAACACAGCAATAGGCAGTCGTGTTTTTTTATTTTAAAAATTATATATTGGTCACTTGAGTTATCTTAGACTTTAACTGAGGTCTTAAATAATCGTGCTTAATAACTATTATATACATCAAACAACTAAATAGTTAAAATTGTTTATTTATGGCATTCATGACCTAATTCCAATGTGCTATAATATGTATAAGCAAATAATTTTTTGATCCAAATAGGTAAACTTTTGATTAATAAATAATTGAAAAGGTTAATATTGTTACAAATGAACCCTATGATAAGCGCCATAAGGTTTATTATCGCACTGCCGAAATACCACTCCTAAGTTGTAAACAACTTGAGGGGTCAGTGACCTTTCTATAAACAATGGATTTCTGGGAGTTACGACTTCTCGAACGATCGACCCTTCCAATAAATAATGAGGGGTGGAAACTTCGAGACTCGTTCAGATGTATATAAAAAGCGGGCCGCGCGCCGACGAGTCAGTCTGACTGAGGGACGAGAGGAGTAAACAAGCGAAGCAAGCGATCAAGAGCGAAGAGGAAGTGAACTACGAGGAAGACCAGGGATATTGGATACTGGAAGTACTGAATAAAGTCTCATCAAGGATCAGCAGGTGTTTTATTCCAAATCGTCGAACCCAGCACGTAACAATTGGTGTCAGAAGTGGGATTTGGAAGAGATGCCATTGACTCCGAGAGACGACTCCAACAGCGAGGGTGTCAAGACCAGGGCCCAGCGTGCTGCGGAATCCAGCCGTCCGCCTGCAGTGGAGCACCTGGAAGACCCGGCGCTCGTTGGGTCCATCCACCATGAGCCACCCACTGGCCCCGCCCACCAGGCCACGCCCCCTGAGGCCACGCCTACCTCATCGGAAGCTCCGCCCACTGGCCCCGCCCACCAGGCCACGCCCCCCGAGGCTCCGCCCATTGGCCCCGCCCACCAGGCCACGCCCCCTGAGGCCACGCCTACCTCATCAGAAGCTCCGCCCACTGGCCCCGTCCGCCATGCCCCGCCTTCCAAACAAACCACGCCGGACATCGACTTATCCAGTTTGCTACGGATGATGCAACTACATTTTGCAGCTCAGGACAGCAAGTTTGCGGCGATTCAAGAAAATCAGGACAGCAAGTTTGCGGCGATTCAAGAAAATCAGGACAGCAAGTTTGCAGAGGTTCAGCAGACCGTCTTGACTGCAGTGAACGAAGTTGGCGGCATGGTGGCCAAAATACGGAAAGATTTAGATCTAATGGACGAACGGGTCACCTCCTTGGGAACCGACGTGGAGAGCATGATGGCTGCCCTCACGGAATTGCGGAAGAGGGTCGTACGACTAGAAACCACTAGGGCATCATCGAGTGGAGCGATAGAGGCAGTTCAGGGACCGCATGTGAAGGTACCCCCATACGACGGCAGCACCGCTTGGTCCGCATACCGGCAACAGTTCCAGACGGTTGCTGCTGCCAACGGATGGGCGGATGAACAATGCTTAACTGCCCTCACTATCGCTTTGAGAGGGCAGGCACTTAACGTTTTGGAGGCATTGCCAAGTTCGGGTTTTGGATATAAGGAACTGTTGGATGCACTCGAAGCTAGGTATGGGGAACGACATCTGGAGCACGTTTTCCGCGCTCAGCTGCGAGATAGAGTGCAACGAGCAGGAGAAGGGCTACAGGAATGGGCGTTGGAAATCGAAAAGCTTGTGCGAAAAGCGTATCCATCGGCCGAAGACAAGATGATAACCACAAATATCGTGCAAGGTTTCGTGGATGGAATCAGAGACCTGGAGGTAAGAGCTGCCGTGAGGCTTCGTCACCATGCCACATTGAAGGAAGCGTTGACGCATGCCTTGGAAGTCGAAGCAGTGCGACACGACATTCTGCAGACACCTGTTTATAAACTGCGTGAGGTAGCAGAGGAGGTGAGAGAGGTCAAGGCCTCATTCAAGAAGAATCTCGGCGCTGTGTGCTATAAATGCGGTGAACGAGGGCATCTGCAGCTAAATTGCCCACACAAAGAGTCGCAGATGTCCAGGTTCAGGAAAGTGGAAGAATGTTTTGAAGAGCTGTCGAAGAAGAGCGAAGATGCTTCAAAAGGGAGGATTGAAGTCTCCACAAAATCAGGGAAATTAGTAACAGCCAGGACTAAGGGGCGAGTACTGCATGGCACAATGGAAGCCCCAGCACCTGTTATCTCACAAGCAAGGACGGATAAATCGGGCATTTGGAATGATTCTACAGTCAATGAACTCCTTAAAGACTGCAAAAGTAATCTGACTTATTCACAAAGCATCAAGGCTAAGAAGTTTCTTTTACGCTACGCGGACATCTTTTCTAGTCGGGAAGGAAACCCGGGAAGAACGTCGTTAGTACAGCATAGAATTGATACCGGCAACGAGAGACCCATCCGTCAGCGGGCAAGACGGATACCGATAGCGAAAGAGAAAGAAGTCAAGGATATGCTGCAAGAGATGAAAAATAACAAAATCATTGAACCATCCTCAAGTCCATGGTGTTCGCCTGTTGTGCTAGTGAAAAAGAAAGATGGAAGCACACGGTTCTGTGTGGACTATAGGCGACTCAATGACATCACCAAGAAGGACAGTTACCCGCTACCCAGAATAGATGACACTCTGGACACCTTGAGTGGCATGAAATGGTTTTCGACTCTAGACCTGAAATCTGGTTACTGGCAGGTGGAAATCCATCCAAAAGACAAGGAGAAGACAGCGTTCTCAACAGGAAAAGGATTATGGCAGTTCAATGTCATGCCATTTGGTTTGTGCAACGCGCCTGCCACCTTTGAACGACTCATGGAGTGTGTGCTAGCAGGGTTAGTAGGAGACGCCTGCTTAGTATATCTGGATGACGTCGTTGTCATGGGTCGGGACTTCGAGGACCATTTGCGAAACTTGGAACGCGTCTTCGCAAAAATATATGGAGCAAACTTGAAACTGAACCCGAAGAAGTGTCAGTTATTCAGAAATGAAGTGAATTATCTCGGCCATGTCATCTCTAGTGAGGGCATACAAACCGACCCAGCGAAAGTTGAAGCGGTTAAAAAATGGCCCACCCCCAAAGACAAGACAGAGGTAAGGGCATTTTTGGGCTTGTGTTCCTACTACAGGCGTTTTGTCAAGGGGTTTTCGGAGATCGCAAAACCATTACACAAACTAACGGAAGAGAAACGACAGTTTTGTTGGGATGAAGCCTGCGAGGATTCCTTTCAAAATCTGAAGAAATGCTTATGTGAAACACCAATTTTGGGTTACCCACGACCAGAGGGCCAATTTATCGTCGATTCAGATGCAAGTAATACGGCAATTGGAGGAGTGCTTTCTCAAAAACAGGGCGATAGAGAAGTTGTGATTGGGTATTTCAGCAAATCACTATCGAGACCGGAACGGAATTACTGTGTGACAAGAAGAGAGCTTTTGGCCGTGGTAAAAACGTTACAGCACTTCAGCAAATACCTCATAGGTCGACGGTTTTTACTACGCACCGATCATGCAGCACTGAAATGGCTACTGCAATTTAAGAATCCTGAAGGTCAGGTCGCTCGATGGATCGAACAACTCCAGGAATATGACTTCGAGACTCAACATCGCAGTGGGAAGTCTCACGGAAATGCAGATGCACTTTCACGAAGACCGTGCCCGGAAGACTGCAGACATTGCATGAAACAGGAGTCCATGGAAGTGACATTGAAACTTACCAGGACGAGTTCCTTAGGACCCTGGGAGGATGATGCAATGAAGATGGCTCAAGAGGGCGATGATGATCTGCGGCATATCATCGTGTGGAAGAAAAGGGGGAACGCTAGACCAACATGGAGTGAGGTTGCACCTACGAGTGTTGTCACTAAGGCGTATTGGGCTCAGTGGAACAGTCTTATTCTACAGAATGGAATACTTTACCGGAAATGGGAGAAGACTAACGGCAGGGAGTTCCATCTTCAGATAATTGTTCCGAGGTCCAAAGTACCCGATGTCCTTCGTGAAGTGCATGACGGTGTTTCGGGAGGCCATCTTGGCGTCAAGAAGACACTAACGAAGGTACGAGAGAGGTTCTACTGGCTTCATTGTCGGGAAGATGTGCAGGCTTGGTGCCGTAAATGTACCACTTGCGCTGCTGTGAAGGGACCACAGACAAGGAGTAGGGGTAACCTGCAACGGTACAACGTTGGTGCACCTTGGGAACGTATAGCTGTGGATGTAGCCGGGCCATTTCCTGTGACGGAATCGGGGAACAAATACTTCATGGTTGTTATGGACTACTTCACTAAGTGGCCAGAAGTGTTTGCCATACCTAACCAGGAAGCTACAACCGTTGCAACTAAGCTAGTCGAGGAGGTCATATGTCGTTTTGGTGTACCACTGGAAATCCACTCCGATCAGGGGAGGAACTTTGAGTCACAAGTGTTTCAGGAAGTATGCAGAACTTTAGGTCTGCATAAAACGCGCACAACTGCATACCACCCGCAGTCGGATGGAATGGTGGAAAGATTTAATCAGACTCTTGAAAGACATTTGGCTAAACTGGTGGACACCCATCAGAGAGACTGGGACAAGTACATCCCACTGTTCCTCCTCGCCTACAGGACAGCAGAGCATGAGAGCATTAAGGCAACTCCGGCGTTTGTCAACTATGGCAGGGAACTCCGGTTGCCAATAGACTTATTGACGGGAGGATCACCGGACGAACCTTGCACCATTCAGGATTACGTTGCCAACCTGAAGGAGAAAATGCGGGAGATACATGCCTCAGTTCGGGAAAACGGATTGCAATCGAGCGAGAACATGAAAACCAGGTACGACCGGAAATCGAACACGAGCGGATTCGAAGAAGGCGCCTTAGTATGGCTGCATAATCCGACTCGTCGGAAAGGGAAGTCTCCAAAATTGCAAAACAGATGGGAGGGTCCATACAAAGTGGTCACCCGTATGAATGATGTCACGTACAGGATTCAACGTCAACCCAGAGGTACATTTAAGGTGGTACACATCGATCGCCTGGCGAGACATCACGGGAGCAACAGTGATACTCGGGACGAGCATCGCTAAGAGGAGGGCAGTGTTACAAATGAACCCTATGATAAGCGCCATAAGGTTTATTATCGCACTGCCGAAATACCACTCCTAAGTTGTAAACAACTTGAGGGGTCAGTGACCTTTCTATAAACAATGGATTTCTGGGAGTTACGACTTCTCGAACGATCGACCCTTCCAATAAATAATGAGGGGTGGAAACTTCGAGACTCGTTCAGATGTATATAAAAAGCGGGCCGCGCGCCGACGAGTCAGTCTGACTGAGGGACGAGAGGAGTAAACAAGCGAAGCAAGCGATCAAGAGCGAAGAGGAAGTGAACTACGAGGAAGACCAGGGATATTGGATACTGGAAGTACTGAATAAAGTCTCATCAAGGATCAGCAGGTGTTTTATTCCAAATCGTCGAACCCAGCACGTAACAATATAATAGATTATACCACAAATATGATTCTCCGACTATTCTTGGTAGGTACCGATAGCGCGAATGTGGAGAGGAGATGCGTATATAGCAGAGATGAGATGCGAGCCGTGAGTAATGGATATGTGAGCTGTGCGTAGCGTCGATTTAATATTTTTTTTAATACATTTGCTTAAAAAGGTGACATTTCCATGTGTGTTTAGCGTGCGCAAAGTTATTCTTTTCCGCACTAGTGCTTTTTTGTTTTCGTCCTGTACCGAAGATGGAGCACCAAGACGCGCACGAACACGAGCACGTCACTCAAACACGGAGCAGGCAAACACGTAAAACCGATATTTTTTTCGCAAATGTATTAAAAAACGTCGTTCAATGCACGTGCGGAATTGTCATTTATACTCGTCCCTATAGTTGACCCGCACCTTCGGCTTGGGTCAACAAACCGGGACTCGTAAAGAAATGACAAATTTTCCGCACTTATATTGAAATGTACTATTTCGGGTGTAACGGCAAGGGAGAGGGCGACCTGGAATAAGCCACGCGATCTCTGCTCTTCCACGCTGGTAGCTCGCTCGCGGCATAAAATTCTTTAAAAAAAAATGAGACATCTCCTCTCCTCTCTGCTTAATTCATTTCCTCCGAAGCCAAGCGGAGAGGAGATGTGGAAATAACGACATCTGAGAGGTTATTCAAAACACATATCTTCTCTCCGCTTTTTGTATAATTTTTGGTAAAAATATTTAAGTTTCCACCAAAACTTAAATATTTATACAAATATACCTACTTATCGATTGTTAAAGTCAATGCAATCGCCAGGTGCATGGCTCGTTACGTCGCACAGTGAAAGTTGTTCTTGACCTACGATCGGCGCAATTCAAGCTCGACCTGAGACGACATTGTTTGCTCGTTACTCCATTTTGCTCGCCTGCCTACGGTTATGACGATAGACCTGTTGAACGACGACACGGCCTATTTATAGTACACTGGTAGTATCTACAAACAGTGATCTTATTAATCGACTCCGAAGAAGATCTTATGCAACATTTTTGTCTATGTCGCACACACATGTAACCTAAGTATTTTTACGTTGTTTTCAGAAACTAGAACTCAAATGCAATACTATTTTCTTCTTTTGGAACTTTCCAACTTAGAGATAAGTAATCAAAATTAATTTAGTTGTATGTAGATACTCAAAAGTGTAATTCAAAGTCAAAATATAGGTAGGTACTTTATCTACGCTCATTGTTTAAAGTTCGAATTATGAAATCAAAATGTGTCAGATAATGACCTACTTTATTCACAGACTTCTTTAATTATTAAAAAGTTATTCATTATAACATCGATCTACTATGGAAATATTTCAAGAAAGTTGTATAATTTCCATTACGATAGGCAGCTCTGGGTTCCTGTATTTTTATATTTTTTATGTAATATTTTTTTTAAGTGAATCCACAGACAACATATAGTTGGTAGTCATTGCCGAGAGTATGGATGGGCCATGATTGACCATAAACAACAACAACAACAATGTATATTGTCTATGGTTCTGCGCCACATTTGCAGAATTTTGGCGCCATACATACTAATTTTTAACATTTTAATGTGTTATTTTTGTTACTTAGTCAAAACTTTGCGCTGAAAAATATCTAGCAGTGAAACCTACTAAAGAAAATTTAACTCCACCTGACATTTTAGTAGTTGCAACAAAAATGAAACAAAGTGAATGATTTACGACAAACGTTAGCAAGATTTTATGGTTTGGATTTATGATAATAATATGTGCGTAGATAAAGTAGTGTATGAAACTACATAATTACGTATTAAAATACTCGTGTGATACTATTAAAATACTCGACTGCGGCTCGTTTTTTAAACTCACACTCATGTTTTAATACCCCCCATTATGCAACCGTTTCATAAATTACTATTATTTCATAATATAGGCCTAGTCCTACCATTTTCAATATCTTCAAATGGTGATTACTATTTCACGTCGTGTCGCAAACGAGCCCTGCCACAACAAACTCAGTCGAGTATTTTTTATGCAAAAATGAGTGTAATATACTAAATGGGCTTGTGAATTTAGATCAATTCACTATCTCCCAAGCCCGTGTTTCGCTAAATTTAAATTTTTATAATATATTTAGTTCTTTATATCTAAAATCAGGTTGAAAGTCAATACGCCGGTAACCTTCAATCAATAAAGGAATAGAGGCAAGGAGCATGCGTTAGAGTTCAGGAAGTCCGAAGCCCCCACATAAGGAAAGCCCTGCGCAACCTCGAGATAACCTCCCGGAGCCTCACCTTAACCCTATCGCACTGTGATGCCTTGATAACACCTTCATATAGTCTTGTCACATCTCTATTCTTTGGTGCGCGACTATTTTCCTTGTGTTAGTTTTATTAGAAATACCTATAAGAATAAAAATAAATAATAAAAAATTAAAAAACACGACTGCCCTGTTTTAAAACGAACTAAAAAGTAAAAACAAGTTATTTTAGTTCATCTGCATTTTGACAAAGGGAAAAGTGGTCAAATTTCTCATTAATTAAAACAGATAAACTCATATTATGGCAGTCGGGGGACCTCTTAGAATAGAAGGTGTTCCTCAGAACGGTCCCCCGACTGCCATAATAGTAGTTTATGTAACGGTTACATAATGGGGGGTATTAAAACACGAGTGTGAGTTTAAAAAACGAGCCGCAGGCGAGTTTTTTAATAGTATCACACGAGTGTTTTAATACCTAATTATGTAGAGTTTCATACACTACTTTATCTACGCTCATATTATTACCCAAATCATAAAATCTTGCTAACGTTTGTCGTAAATCATTGCAACTACTAAGATGTCAGGTGGAGTGAAATTTTCTTTAGTAGGTTTCACTGCTATACATTTTTCAGCGCAAAGTTTTGACTAATTAACAAAAAAAATTGGTTGTCTGTAAAGTCGGTTTACGGACGATAGATTTACGAGATAACGTCATAATCGTAATCTTTATCGTAATCGTAATCGTAGTCGTATTCGTAATCATAATCACAGGCCCAGGTGGAACGTTACGCGGAACGTTAGACATTGTGTTGTTGTCTATGGTCAATCATGGCCCATCCATACTCTCGGCAATGACTACCAACTATAAGTTGTCTGTGGATTCACTTAAAATAATATTACATAAAAAATATTACCCCATAGACATTGTGTTGTTGTCTATGGTCAATCATGGCCCATCCATACTCTCGGCAATAACTACCAACTATAAGTTGTCTGTGGATTCACTTAAAAAAATATTACATAAAAAATATTACCCCATAGACATTGTGTTGTTGTCTATGGTCAATCATGGCCCATCCATGCTCTCGGCAATGACTACCAACTATAAGTTGTCTGTGGATTCACTTAAAAAAATATTACATAAAAAATATTACCCCAGATACAAATACAGGAGTCCAGAGCCGTGTATCATTATGGATTTTATACAACTTTCTTTAAATATTTCCATAGTAGAGCGATGTTATTATGAATAACTTTTTAATAATTATAGAAGTCCGTGAATAAAGTAGGTAATTATTTGACACATTTCGATTTCATAATTCGAACTTTAAGCAATGAGCGTAGATAATATGAGTTTATCTGTTTTAATTAATGAGAAATTTGACCACTTTTCCCTTTGTCAAAATGCAGATGAACTAAAATAACTTGTTTTTACTTTTTAGTTCGTTTTAAAACAGGGCAGTCGTGTTTTTTAATTTTTTAATTATTTATTTTTATTTTATACTTTTTAGTGATGGTCTACGGTGTTTGCGGGCATTTTAAGTAATTTATATATTCGGTTACGACTCTCTAATACCTTCATTTTGATACCCATATTGTGATAATTGAAGAAAACATTTTGATTTCCACTTTTGAAATTGGCGCCTCACGGTCGCCATATTAACTTTTTCCAAAAAAAATATAGCCTATGTTACCCGGAATAATGTAAAGATTCTAACGATACCCCATTTGTCGAAATCGAATCAGCCATTCAAAAGTTATGGTGGAATAAAGAAACTCACATACATACATACATGAACCCTAAAAACATTACACTCCTTTTTTTGGGCAGTCGTGTAAAAATAGATTTGTTGGGAATAGCTGAAGCTCTAAATCGTTAGGCTGTTATCCGTCTTTGCCAGTAAGATGGTATCCAGCCACGACCAATACCCATACAATATTAGACCTCAGTCAATGCAGAAATTATGAAATCTCAAACTGACCATAATATCGGAGATTAGCCACCGAGTTATCGGCGCATGGGATGTCGGGAGAAAAAATAGTTCATTAAATCTTTACCTGTCCATTATAACAAGAATTCCAAACAAAAAAAGAAAAAGATTTTGTTAACCACAACAGCAAACTATAAGTTTGTAAATGCTGCGGATTGCTTGAAGACTTTTTAGGTCACTTCTATCTCATATTTCACGTATCTCGTAATGAGATCCTCATTAAAGGACAGAGGTCTCTAGACAAACAGTAGTTGCGGTTGTTTAACGATAAGTTTCTAGGACGAAAATGTTGTTAACCAAGCGAATATACATAACTACCTAATAGTGCGGCTTTTGAAATAAAGCCCGGTTTGGTTATAACGACCCAGACGAAATTATTTTATGTCCATTTTGTTCAGTTTCTATACAAAACTGGACCCCCAAACAAGGTTATATTTGGTACAATTTGTCCCAAGTAGTTGTTCAATAAATTATAATCATAACTAAAAATAACACTTATTTTATTTTAGGTATATCAAAAGTAAATTATTTAGGTACCTACTTTTAAATTAAATAACCACGCCTTCAATAATAAATGGGGGTAAAGCATAATAAATAGATAAAAAATAATTGAAGTAACGTTCCATTTTCACGGCTATAAAACATCTTTCATAAATAATTTACTTGTATTGAAGGATGTTAAATTTTAAAAGTTCGGTTGTAGTAACAGTAAATCGTAAGTAGTTGTGTATAGTACGATTAAGTGCCTATTATAGTGAGACAAATACTTGTATGTTACACATAATTATACACCTATTACCTATACGTACCGGTACTTCAGGTTCAAGTAAGTGAGTAGGTACCTACTAATAAGCCAATAATTTGAATGTGCGCATTTATTTTCTTGCTACATTATTATCCATTCCATGCTGTAAACCACACATTGCCTCGTTGGTCAAGAGGTGAACAAGATCAACTGCAAATCAACGAGGTTTTGAGTTCAATCCCTGCGACGGATCAATATACTTAGTATTTATTGAGTTTTTCTATCAGGAAATTCTAAGTAAATACCTACGATAGCTCTAAGATTGTAAAGTAGCGGTGTTTTACCCTCGTGTCGTGTCGGTCCTGCATCTGATCTCTCTCTGGTCACGTCGGACCTTTTGTCCCATCGGATCATGAGAGAGAGGAATAAAGAGTGCACTTGTGTTTGTACACAATTGTGCACTATAATTATGTCCCGCGTTGATGGAAAATCTCGTTAGAAACTGTCCGCCATAGCCGGATTCGTTCAGAGGACATTATTTTCAGATACCTACACGGAATTCATTCTTTGTAATAATGCAACTATGATTTTAATAACAGATAGATATGACAAAAAGTATTCAATATTAAAATATCAGTCGTAAAAAACGAATAGAATGTTCTGTGTCCTGCCTGGCACCTACAAAAAAGAAAATTCTGATAAAAAACTACAAAAAAATACGTCAGTTATAACAACACGTTTACTTTAGACCTTGATACAGTAAAATAAGTTGGTATTTTCGCGAGGATAAACCGTTTCAATTCAAGTCAGCGCCGGCCTTAACTTTTGATACGATAAATCTTTCGGGTGAAGAAACTCCTTAAAAAATAGGTCAAGTTTAAAATTACTACTTACCTATATTTTTTGTTTATTTTAATCGAAATTTCACTATCGGGTAAAAAACACACACATTTACAATAATCTTGCAATACATGTATTTTCATATTTAATTCAAACTAATACAAGGTACGAATACGGCCGTAGAGCCGTATTTCTGAGCGTTTTTGGAAATTATTATTGTCGACACAAATAATAAAAAGCAAGTTACATAAAAATCCATTGTAGTTTTCGATAAAAATTTAAAAACAATTATGTACGTACTTGTTAATTTTGCGTGATTCCTTTTCCACTAAAATGGGACTAAAAATGCAGGGCATAATCTTTATTTTATTTATTTAGTTAGTTTTAATTTAAAAAAAAATTAACCATACCGCAGTAACAGGTACTTTTTCAAAGACAAACGATAGGACGCCAACTGTGAGTCTCCAAAAAGTCACCATGCATTTTTTTATTCTTAACATTTTTCTTTATCATAACAAACACCGATATGGTAGAAAAAAAGCTTCAATTGATACTTTATATCACGTTCTTTCTTTTCTGGGATATTTCATGAATCATAAATATGTGGTTTTTCCGCACAATTTTCCGTGCATTAGGTTCAAGTGAGTTCACGCAGTTGTGATTCAAAGCTGTTACCATTATCACAAAGGTTAAGACCATCAGTGATTTCAATCGAATTCGTTTCCGACGGTGACGCGTCTTGCAAATAAATTAGCAGTTTGTACTTAATTAACTTCGCGATTGGGACACTACTAACGGTATATTTAGGTGTAGATCCGTAGGTGTCCTAATATTGCGTGGTAGCAATTAAAAATGAAGAACCGGTCAAATAAGAGTTTGGCTCGAGTATTACCAAAAGCATAAAAGCTTTTTTAGGGTTCCGTAGCCGAATGGCAAAAAACGGAACCCTTATAAATTCGTCATGTCTGTCTGTCCGTCTGTCCGTCTGTCCGTCTGTCCGTCTGTCCGCCCGTATGTCACAGCCACTTTTTTCCGAAACTATAAGAGCTATACTGTTGAAACTTGGTAAGTAGATGTATTATGTGAACCGCATTAAGGTTTTCATACAAAATTAAAAAAAAAGTAATAAATTTTGGGGGTGCCCCATACTTGGAACTGAAACTCAAAAATTTTTTTTTCATCAAACCCATATGTGTGGAGTATCTATGGATAGGTCTTCAAAAATGATATTAAGGTTTCTTATATCATTTTTTTCTAAAATGAATAGCTTGCGCGAGAGACACTTCCAAAGTGGTAAAATGTGTGTCCCCCCCCCCCCTGTAACTTCTAAAATAAGAGTATGATAAAACTAAAAAAAATATATGATGTACATTACCATGCAAACTTCCACCGAAAATTGGTTTGAACGAGATCTAATAAGTAGTTTTTTTTATATTTACATTAAACCTCTAAAAACAAAGTTAGTTTTGCGGTTCGATAAGAAAAGTGGTTTTTATGGTTTTATTCCTCCGGTTGTAGTACGGAACCCTCAGTGCGCGAGTCCGACTCGCACTTGACAGGTTATTTATTTGTTGATATAGGTAGAGTTACCGTAGCTACAACTACATCTATTATGTGAAAATTTGGACTTTTCTCAAATTTCATGATTTTCTTACAGTGAAATGATTTAAGTAAGTAGGTTTTTTTATTGAATTATTTTAGAGACATGAAATTTTCATTCAACTGTAGAGACTGTAGAGTTAGACATTATGTATTGGTTATTTTACTTTCCTGATATTGTATACCTTTATTTTCCTATAATGCTTTACCTTTTTTCATAATAATTTAATGAAAGTTCAGACTGATATTTTTTAATTTCAATAAGGAATAATAACTTCTTAATAATAATTTGTTAATAAGTTTGTGTAAGGAGTTATCGCCTTGCAAGATGATTCCCGTGCGTAGATTCATATTTCAAAATATAAAGAAGTGTACAAAAATAAATTAATTTCTTAAATATAAATAAAATAATCACCATGATATTTTAAATTATATGGTCGTTAATATATTGGTAAATCTTCATGGAAACATTATAGCAGCTGGCCTTGCTCCTACTGAATATCATGTCGTAAGTAGTAAGTGAGTAGGTAATAAAGTTTAGAATTACATTGAAAGAATGAATGGTCCAGTCAATCGAGTAGCCTTGAAACATCGAACTGATATTAATAATAAATATAACGAATTTTATTCCATTGGTATTATACATAGTTAAGACTGCAGATTATAGCGTTACAACACTATAAGGTAATAACAAATTAGGCAGTTACAATTAATATAATGCGATAGCTAAATCGTTTCTTTAAAATTTCTTAGATTAAAAAATATAAAAAATGAAATTTAAATTCTTGTGTATGTGTAAGTTGTGTTGTGTCTGTAAATAAAACTCCATAAACTAACATGTAATACAACACTATGCAAGTACCCTTAATATGTGCTCTATGATAATTTGGCAATCCAATATCAAAACGGATGATTGCAATATAATTAAGCAATCACTCAATCAAATGCTAAATATCTCGTGGTTCACAGATCTTTAACGAGGATGGATGAATGTCCGAGGAGGTGTGGCAACTGTGGTCTACATCCTTTTAAATTGCGGCAAACTTACTTAACCTACCATTAGAACGACCTTCGCTAGTTTCCGTTAGTTGACTTGAATAAATGTTATTCTTGTTGATATAGACCAGGGTCGATAATTTTTAAAACAAAAAAAAATTATAGTAGGATGAAACCCATTAGAAAACGAGGAGAATATTATAAAAATTAAAGGAAAAATAATTTACGGGCGATCTGAGGTTGCGAAGGGGGTGGGGGTGAGTTTTTAAGGGTAAAAAACGGTTTTTCTCGATTTCCGGCAAAACTAAAAGTCCTATGGAAAAAGTCAAATGACAAAGTTGTAGGTAATAAAAAGATCTAACACTTTTGTATTTACACTTTTTTCACATAAAACATCAAAATTTATGTGAACAATTCAAATAACCAAGTTTTTGGTTTTTTATTTTTATCTTTTACAAAAAAAAATTTTTTTTTTTTAATTAAATTTGGTGAAAACTTACCTTTTTATATCTCAAATACGCTGTAATTTATTTGATTAAAAATATTTATTTTTTTCACCTTATTTTGAATTAATACCGAAAAAACACCCTAATTTTCAATCGAAAATTCACCCGTCAAAATATCAGCTTTTTTCAAAAAGTTGGTATGTTTTCTGTTCGTTGGAATCTTTACTTTCCGATGGTGAAAAAAAATATATGTTACCTTAGTAAATCTATTTTTATTTTTCATTCTAAATTTCAAATTATAAACATTCGTTAGTAAAGTCATTTATAAAAAGAAAAAAGCCAATATATCCGATCAAGCTTTAGCACTGCGGATTCCGTACCAACAAAAACTTAAAAATCGGTATAGTTGTTTTTTTTAGTAAAGGAGAAAAATCGAGAAGTTTCATCGTAATTATGAAATTAAAAAATTGTAGGTTTTAATTGGCAATTTTGCTCAATTTTTAATATTGGCTCATTTATTTGAATTGATTCGTGTTCCTATGATTTAAATATATAATAAAAAGTAATATAATGCCAGTGGTTATGTGTTTATAAACTGTGGTTTATAAACGACTGATAGTCGTGTGATATTATAAACTTTTATTTAAATAAACGCTTTGTCATTGAAACGCGATCTTTTTTAAAGGCGGCTTGGTAAATTAAAAGTAGGAACCAAATTACCTTTTGAAAGTTCAAGATTATACTTGGTTAAGTGAGGGTTATTGATATTTCCAACATATTATACCTACATAGAATGCCATAGAATCAGCTATTGCTCGTAGTTCCGCCCGCATGAATTTCACAAATCCCGTGAGAGCCATGAATTTTTCCAGGATACAAAATAGCCGTTAATGGGTATAATCTATGTCCATTCCAAATTTTAGCCAAATTGGTTCAATTGGTTAGTTCAGTCAGTAATTGCGGCGTGAAGGAGAAACAAACATACTTGTACATACAAAAATAAAAACTTTCGCCTTTATAATATTCGTGTGATGTGAATTATGATAATAATTGAATATAGTGTGTTATTACAGATTAGTGTTGTTATTATAGATTTTATTTTGTTACAATTGTGTTTTAAATAATTATTGTTGACACACAATAATTTGAGCTGTTACTATTCTAATCATTTTAAGCAAACATTAATTCGTGATTGTACTACGCGGACTTTGTACGTAAATTGACTCGACCTGATAGGAATTATCTCAAACAAATTAATTATACAAATTAATTATTATAAAGGCACGCTAGATTCGTCCTACCTAGATAATATAGTTACAGCTTACTAAATACGTTTGACAGCATACGACCTATTTTCAGGCCACCAGTAAACTGGCGACATTTTTTGCGCGGTTCGCCGGGTCCTATGTATATGTATATTATGTTTATACAAATACTAAAATCCACAGAAATAGGAATATTATAGTGCTAAAATCAATTACGGTTCAAGTTTAAACGATTCATCCAAACGACCCATGTCAAGGTCCGCATGCAACTCGACAATGACACTTGTTCCTAATAGACAATTAATAAGTAGGTACTATTGTTTAAACGCCGTTTAAATCTTTGCGCCAAAAACAGAAGACCCAAGACACCCAATGGTCAAGGTAATTTGCAATTAGGTGCAGTTTTTGTGTGCGATGACCCTAATGTGTATTAAATTGAAACCAAAATGATCGCTGAAATAATCAGCTAAAACTAAAGAAATTGGCGTTTCAATAAAGATTTGAAAAGGGGAGAGCCAACTGAACATTACGTAAAACCTTCTTCGCCTATTTTTAGGTCAGAGGATAAGCATTGCCATTCAACGTGCCCATTCTGCCAGCCTTATGGGCACTTTTCCAGTTGACATCGATTCGGAGGAAATTCCTTCTTTTTTTCATCTCTTTTTATGATCAGATTAATGTAGTCTGAGTGATCAGATTAAGTTTTTAAGTATAATGTTACTAACTTTGTAAATATCTTCTTGAATAAAATATCATGCTATGCTTTCTTTTCGTACAAGAATCTGTCAAAGGTTCATAACTGAGTCGCCCTAGGCCCTAAACAAACATTTTTAGGGCCAGTGAGCTGGCGGCATTATTGTGTGGTCTCAGATAACTTCAAACACAGTGTGTGGTTGACCGAGTTCTGTAATGTCTTTGCGTTTAAACATAAAACCTGACGTTTTACCCTATTGTCAATCATACTTATGATTATATCGTAAATTGGAACTAAATTAACAAAAATGAGAATGACAGTTATTTTCGATAAGTCACGTGATTAATTTGATCGATCGGATAGATAATGATTTTTCCTTTCTTTTCATTTAGATAAGACATCGATAGGTTTCTATGACGATAAAATCTATGACTAAGGGTTGGTAACGGATTATATAGGTTGCAACAGTGCACTGATTGCTAAACTAATCTGTACCCTACGATTTATAAAAATAGAAGTGAATGTTACAAAAACTTAAAATACTTTATAGTCCGGTCAAGTTAGACATAAAATTAGTGGTCAAATAACTATAATTCCGACAGAGCCAAATCTTCGTAGAGACCTTAGGTTTACCACAAGGAATAAAGTGTCAAAAGTCCCCATCAATCTTATGTGTGCAACAAAAGTAATTCGAGGTCAAACGTCAAAATTTGAGGTTTTTTGGATTTTTCTCGAAAACGTTAAGTTTTTAGGGTTCCGTAGCCGAATGGCAAAAAACGGAACCCTTATAAATTCATCATGTCTGTCTGTCCGTCTGTCCGTCTGTCCGTCCGTATGTCACAGCCACTTTTTTCCGAAACTATAAGAGCTATACTGTTGAAACTTGGTAAGTAGATGTATTCTGTGAACCGCATTAAGGTTTTTACACAAAATTTAAAAAAAAGTAATAAATTTTGGGGGTGCCCATACTTAGAACTGAAACTCAAAAATTTTTTTTTCATCTAACCCATATGTGTGGGGTATCTATGGATAGGTCTTCAAAAATGATACTAAGGTTTCTAATATCATTTTTTTCTAAAATGAATAGCTTGCGCGAGAGACACTTCCAAAGTGGTAAAATGTGTGTCCCCCCCCCTGTAACTTCTAAAATAAGAGTATGATAAAACTAAAAAAAATATATGATGTACATTACCATGCAAACTTCCACCGAAAATTGGTTTGAACGAGATCTAATAAGTAGTTTTTTTGATATTTACAATAAACCTCTAAAAACAAAGTTAGTTTTGCGGTTCGATAAGAAAAGTGGTTTTTATGGTTTTATTCCTGCGGTTGTAGTACGGAACCCTCAGTGCGCGAGTCCGACTCGCACTTGACAGGTTTTTTCAAAAATAACTTCAGGCCAAAGTTGTAGATCTTAAAATTATCTACAAAAATGGTTTTTATGATTTTTTTCCTAAGAGTTAACATTCCTGAGATATCGCGATTCTAAGAGTCACATTATACATGATATGCACATATAAGCCACATATTTACATAATCAGGCAATTACAATTGTAGTTGGTGAAGATACTGATTTCTTAGTAGGTACTACTTACTGCAAGGACTCCAATGGATAAAATAATTTATTTTCTGAAACATTCTAACTTAACGGTTTACGCAGCGTACGCAACGGAAACTTTCCATATGGAACAAATTTTCCCTTTTTTGCAACATTTTTCATTGATGCTCCTATTCTATTGGTCGTAGCGTGATGTTATAATATAGCCCATAGCCTTTCTCGATAAATGGACTATTCAACACAAAAATAATTTTTAAATAGGACCCGTAATTTCTAAAAAAAACACGTTGATCCGCTCCTTCGTTTCAGCGTAATGGCGATTGCCATAATAAAAAAAGTATAGCAAGTAAATATGGCTATATGGCTCTGTCGGAATTTTCTTTATTTCAATTGTCTAAATTGACTGGACTATTAGGTCCGGCCTTGGAAGTAGTGGTCGGGCGTGTATCATCAGTGGTTTTCCAATCTTAAATCTAGATGACTGCATCACATCGTTACATGCGTCGTGAAAGTGAGATCGGGTCATCGACTCGCCGGCGTGTGCCACTGCCAATAATGGAGGACTAATGACGTGATGTAGTGTTTATGCATCTACTGCAGCTGTCTATGGTAATTATCTACGCGTTGATGCCAACTGCAGTGACTAGGTACTAATTAATATAATTGGTCAAGTCCGAGAAGGGCTCGCGCACTGCGCGTTCCGTAATATCAAGACTACTGCGATCTCTGTCATATGGATCAACCATGCGATTATATGGATCAAACATTCTATACATAATTGACAGTTTTTTTGTGCCGATTTGAAACGCCCCCATCAAAAGTCCACGGTACTAAATTGACTTTTGTGGCTAGTGAACGTCATTTTATTTTAGTTCCATGGACGCTCACGCCAGATTACGCAACAATCAGCGCCAAAATGGCGAAAATCAAGTGTCTTCATTTTAACGTTGACACTCTGAGATCCATAGAATAGAGATCAGTCATCTACGCGTTTATGCGAACTGCAGTGAGTTGGCTACTAATAAATAATTGGTCAAGTGCGAGTCGGGCTCGCGCACAGAGGGTCCCGTACTATCAAGGTCCTTTCTCAATAGTATACAAGTAAACTAAACACCCCTGATGCCCAGCAAATTCGTCTCAATTTAATCTAGATAATTAAAAAATTGTTTAGATAATTTAATCTTTCTAGCTAATTACGGGGTTCCGCAACGCCTGCTTCTATTCAACCAATAGGTATGTCACGTGACACGGTCGGATATGTGAATGTCAGCCCCATACTTTAAATTTCGATCGAATAGCAGTCTTAGTAATAGAATAGATACGGTAACATGACTACGTCTACAGCTCTACAATACCAATTTTTGCTGAATGGAGTCTTATTTAAGTTTCCCAAATTATCGATTAGGCGTCATGTTCTCAGTTAATTACCTACGTATTATTATTACTATAGCATCTTAACAATAGCGCGTTTTGCCAGTTAATTGATAAGTATGCGCTTATTTTTCCTTTTTCGAAAGTATGGGAGTCACGCCTAACAAACAGTGTACAGTTACAGTTTTCTGCTTTTCTTTTTCTTTGCTTTCATAAACTCGTACTTAATTCATTACCTACTAGAGAAGAAAGTTCATTGTTTTTCATTAACAATGGTGCGACCTTGATACTTGGGTGAACAATTGAACATTAATGTTTACAAAAAATTTAATGCTCTGAGCAATATTTTTAATAATCAACTTACCATCGAACAATAGTTTTAATATTGTCATCAGTCATCATCACTTAAACTTCTAAGG
The DNA here is from genome assembly GCA_036785405.1 of Coenonympha arcania. Classification (NCBI taxonomy): domain Eukaryota; kingdom Metazoa; phylum Arthropoda; class Insecta; order Lepidoptera; family Nymphalidae; genus Coenonympha; species Coenonympha arcania. The sequence continues at coordinate 6,820,427 of CM072058.1, read as the reverse complement.
CCTCAATGTTTTTATTACCTATAAAATTTCTTCAACATAGATTTAGCCAAGTACCTATAAATTTAAAAGAAGACATTACTTGTATCGCCTAATGAATCCCACGCCATAAATTAAACTAACTTTACTTATTTTAAGATCGAGCTAACATAATATGCAAATGAGATTTTTAAGCAATAAACTACAAAACTATCTCGCTTTCTAAGTTAAGCAACGTTGAAATTCTTGCCAGATTAAGAAAAAGTTTGTAACATAAACGTTCTTTTTTAATAGCTTTAATTTTTAATGATATTTAATGGTACTTAGGTAGATAACTTCATTAAAATTTTTCTATTATCTATTACTTGCACGTTATTATTGTGCCGATATACTTCTAAACAAAGCATCTCCTATTACAATGCTTCACGCACTTAGGATGTATTTCCCGTCAAAAACCATTAAGTAAATCAAATCTCCTTATCTCTATTATATTAATCTCTAGCAGATGATGATGAGGACATTCTTGTAAATGTAGTGATATCGATAGGGGTATGAAAAACTGTACCTACTTATATGATGAAATTTTAAAAGGAGCAAGTGCGGAGTTTCTTGCCATTTCTTCTCGTTACAAACCTGCTTTTCGAACTTGGTGGTAGAGTTTTGACTTTTCATAAGAGCGTGTAAGACGTAAGTTAGGACAGTGTGGAAATTAAAAATGTTCATTTTTTTTTTTCATTTCATTCATCGGTATCATCACCTGCAAAAAGTTTTGTCTCTTGATTGACAAAAAGTGTTATCAGCCAAGTTTTGTCAATAACGTTTGCTGCCGCACAAGACAATCATGGACACCAAGGGAATTTCATCCGCTGTCTTTGATGATGTTTTGTTGTCCTGTAGGAGTTAGGACTCCTTATTTTCCCAGTATGTAGGTAACTTTCTCGAGGATATCTACTGTAAGCCCAGTTAAAATCGTTTGTGTATCTATGTAGATAGGTTTTTTAAAACTCCACAAGTTTTGACTGCGATCTTACCTAAATAATGATGCAGCCGAGGTTGTTATCGTGCTAATTTAGAAGGGGTGAATAAACTCAGACGTAAAGAAAAAGCGAACAGATAAACGGTTTTGTCAAAACAGGCAACGCGATATATATTGCGATAATGGGTGACACGACCCGACACAGATAGCTGTTTATGTAACGAGCACATCCGCGGAGGTGCGTCTGCGTGCAGAATGCTGAATTATGATGCTGAAATCTCTGGTTCGGTGGCAAAAAGATAAATATCGATCAATTATTATTTATATTAATTGAAAATCATTCATAGGAGATATGAGATTTAGCCCGCGGACGTTGTCTTGAATGTTATGAATTAACACAAACCACGCAGAATAAAAAGTAACCTTCTCTATATCTAAAGTACGGCCCATGCTTTACAAAATTACCACCACCGTCGCCGGTAGTTTCAAAAGTGATTAAATACACCTATTCACGAGACGTGTGCTTTGCTGAAACAGGCTAAGTAAATGATAAACTTCTATTCCTGATTTTAAAAGTGGCCAAAATTGGAAGAAAATCATGCTATTATTAAAAATAATATCCTTTTTAGGGTTCCGTACCAAAATGGTAAAATGGAACCCTTATGGTGCGACTTTCTACGTCTGTCTGTCTGTCTGTCCGTCACACTCGATTATTTCAGTAATTACCAGAACTATCGATATGAAATTTGGAATAGTTGTGTATATTAGTGGCCCAATAACACAGAAATAAAAAAAAAATGGAAATTATTTTTGTTCTTATTTAAAAAGGGGGGAAAATCGGAGGGTTGAAATTTAAAAGTGAGATAACTGTACTGTACTGTGTGGGGTATCATATGAAAGGGTTAACTTTGTACATTCTAAAACCGATTTTTAATTATTTTTAGTCATGATAGTTTTTGATTTATAGGGGAAAATGTCTAAAAAAATACCGTTCCCCCCCCCCCCCCCCTTATCTCCGGAGTTTACCAATCGAAAAATCTCAAATAATTATGGTCAATAGGAATTTACGTATATTTTACAGGAAAACTATAGCCAATGCTCTAACTACATAGTTTTTTTGATATTAACAATAAACCTCTACAAACAAAGTTAGTTTTGCGGTTCATTAACAAAGGTAATTATTACCGTTTTACACCTTTGGTCGTTACAGTTTTGGTGTTACATCTACATTAGTACGAACGAATCTTAAAAGTACCTAGCTGTAACTACCTAAGCTTATTTTGCTTCAGTACTTCTTGAGTACGGAACCCTCGGTGCGCGAGTCCGACTCGCACTTGGCCGGTTTTTGTATAATAAGCGACCCCTAAAAGTAACTATCCAGTATCCAGATTAACAATGAAAACGTTAGTTCGTTATGTGCGCGCTGCGAAAATATTATATTCGTCTCGGTAAATAATTGCTATAATATTAATTACTTAGCTGACCCGGCAAACGTTGTTTTGCCGTAAATACAGTTTCTCACTCAGTGTTATGAAAAATATACGCCCTATTCTCAGACACGAGAATTTTATAAATATGTGATGACCAATATTATAATTGCACTTGGTTTGGGCAACTTAACAACCATAAGTGAATGGGTTTCGTACACGTGCAAATAAAATTGCTACCAGCGAATTGATTTTATACTTTGTATTTTCTATATTATATTGCGATTATATTTATTACTTTTGTGTTTATTACCATACCATGTAATTCAGAGTTGTTGCAACTTGCAACATTGCTTTACTAAATTATTATAGTTCCCTGTCGCTTACACGATGATATTATAAAGAAAAACTTAAATACGTGGCTAGTTGCCAGTTACCGCCCTACTAGCAAAGACGCACCGCTCAGCGATAGCGTTCCGGTGCGATGCTGTGTGGAAACCGTTAGGGGTGAGTTTACTTATACATTTCAAATACGATAACATATTCGGGTGTATCCTATAAATATATTAAGGGGATTTATTGAATTTATTTTTGTCTTTCTCACTCTCACGGAGATTTGGTAGGTACGACATGCAGCGTCGCGGAAGAATATAGCAGAAAAACGACGTTTTACCTAATTACTCAAAAACTAAGCCAGTTATCAAAAATCTGTTCTAAGCGTTTTAGGATATTATTATTACCGATACATTAAAACAAAAATTACAATAACATCCATTGTAGTTTCCGATAAAATATAGAAAAACTGAGATTTTGGAGCAACTTTTGGGAGAACTTTCTATCGAGAACATTTTATCCAATCGTGTTTCTGCTTCTTAGCGATTTTAGATTAAAGACCCAAAATACATGACGTGCAAATTTGAAAGTAATTATTGTCTTCATAGTTTTTGCATAAAACTTCATTCAAAATCACCCGGCTTGTAGGCCGTTAATGTTGAACTTACTTGTTATCTATACTTATAACTAGTAGGGCCACATGTGGCCCGCGTGCTGTCTTCCCGCCCGTGAAAAATCCCTTCAAAGTTCGCCATACATTTTCTATGAAAAAATAAATTCAGCCATTTTGATTTTTTTTTCTGTCTATCAAATAGACCTTCGAGTCCTGATCACTTCTTGTCAAAAAACCATTCTTCCATCTTTTATACTTTCCGAGATATTGGCGAAATTCGTTTGGCGGCCATTTTGAATCCGCCATTTTGAATTTTTTTCCAGCTCACTGCCAATTGGATGACGTTTCGAATGACATTTGGTCGAGCACCCCCCACCTATCTTTGATACCCTGGTTGTGCTCTTCACCTGTCTCCGAAATCCTCACTCATCAGCTCTCTCCGTATTTTTGTTCCGAATGAATTTTTCCCTTATATACGAAATGGGCATTAAAAAAAATTTTTTCCATACAAAATTGTTCAGGAGAGGTGGTCAATGAGTCAGTCAGTCAATCAGTGAATCAGCACGAGTAGCTATATATATATTAACTAGTAGGACGCGTGGGGGCGCGGGCCACATGTGGCCCGCGTTCTGTCTTCCCGCCCATACAAAATCCCTTCAACATTCGCCATACATTTTCTATGAAAAAATAAATTCCGCCATTTTGAATTTTTCTTTTCATCCATTGAATAGACCTTCGGGTCCTGATCACTTCTTGTCAAGAAACCGTTCTTCCATCTTTTATACTCTTCGAGATATTGGCGAAATTCGTTTGGCGGCCATTTTGAATCCGCCATTTTGAAAAAATTTTCAGCTCACTGGCAATTGGATGACGTTTCAAATGACATTTGGTCGAGCACCCCCTACCTATCTCCGATACCCTGGCTGTGCTCTTCACCCGTCTTCGAAATCCTCAATCATCAGCTCTCTCCGTATTTTTCCTCCGAATGAATGACCTATTTTTTCATGACCTCATTCACGAAAAAAAAAAATTTCATACAAAATTGTTCAGGAGAGGTGATCAATGAGTGAGTCAGTCAGTCAATCAGTGAATCAGCACGAGTAGCTATATATATATTTAATTAATAAATCTGTAACAGGTCAAGTTCTGTACATTAAAGATATTTTGAAAATTTTTTTTCGAGGGCACTCTAAAATCGGTTCTGAACCCAAAACTGTATTTTTTTTCATTTTTGTCTGTCTGTCTGTCTGTCTTTCTGTATCACGGCCGCGCATCACGCCGAAACTACTGAATGAATTCCAATGAAACTTGGTATGACTTGAGTTCGTACTACGAGGAAGGACATAGGATACTTTTTATCCCGAAATTCAGCATGGTTCCCTTAGGAGAGGGGATAAAAGTTAAAATGTATACTGAGTTGTAAATCATTAACGCGTGGTCCGATTTCATTCATTCTGTTTCTGTTAGAAAGGGGATACATTATAAAGATTGTTCTGTAAATATTTCAAAGTCATCGGTTTTGTAGTTCAGAAAAAATAGACATAATAACCCTCAGTATTTGTCCAAATAGCTTGAAACACAGAATATGCAGAAACCTTTGATATAAACAAAATAAACAGAATCAAACGAATCGCACATAAAATGAAAGAGCGTAAAAAAATACTCGATCCGAGTCGACGACTTATATGTGGAGAATTATGATTATCGAGTATTTTCAAAATAAAAATAAAATTAATAAATTGATTTAATGGCGTTGCTAAGTAAACATTTCATTGCTGTCAAATTTTTTCACGTTTTTTTTTAATAATAATTATTATACGTCAGGTTTTTCCATAGATTTACTGTAGTGTAAGGTCCGACCTCTTTGGTCTATTTAATTTATTAGCCCAAAGTTTATTTGATATGCAAATAACATAAGATGCGATCAGTCCGATTGTAGGTTTCGGAGAAAATCGAACATTACGTCGATGTATTTGTTCAAGAAAGGGTTAACGCTGAAACAGATTAATAAAGTAGAATCTCTCCATCGTATACAATCGTTAAAAAATGGTCAGAAGAATTGACGCACTGAAGATCAGAGAAGCTAAACATATGGCATTGCTTCAATGCCATATGTTTAGCTTCTCTGATCTTCATTGCTTCAATGCCATATGTTTAGCTTCTCTGATCTTCAGTGCGTCAATTCTTCTGACCATTTTTAGGGTTCCGTAGCCGAATGGCAAAAAACGGAACCCTTATAGATTCGTCATGTCTGTCTGTCCGTCTGTCCGTCTGTCCGTCTGTCCGTCTGTCCGTCTGTCCGTCTGTCCGTCTGTCCGTCTGTCCGTCTGTCCGTCCGTATGTCACAGCCACTTTTTTCCGAAACTATAAGAGCTATACTGCTGAAACTTGGTAAGTAGATGTATTCTGTGAACCGCATTAAGGTTTTCACACAAAATTAAAAAAAAAGTAATAAATTTTGGGGGTGCCCCATACTTAGAACTGAAACTCAAAAAATTTTTTTTCATCAAACCCATATGTGTGGGGTATCTATGGATAGGTCTTCAAAAATGATACTAAGGTTTCTAATAACATTTTTTTCTAAAATGAATAGCTTGCGCGAGAGACACTTCCAAAGTGGTAAAATGTGTGTCCCCCCCCTGTAACTTCTAAAATAAGAGTATGATAAAACTAAAAAAAAATACATGATGTACATTACCATGCAAACTTCCACCGAAAATTGGTTTGAACGAGATCTAATAAGTAGTTTTTTGATATTTACAATAAAACCTCTAAAAACAAAGTTAGTTTTGCGGTTCGATAAGAAAAGTGGTTTTTATGGTTTTATTCCTCCGGTTGTAGTACGGAACCCTCAGTGCGCGAGTCCGACTCGCACTTGACAGGTTTTTTAACAATTGTAGACGATGGAGAGATTCTACTTTAGTAATTTGTTTCATTGATACTGGGGGCCGTTGAGATAGCTGAAATCATAGGTATATCATATCAAAAAACTCGAAATATTAATAATTATTATATATAATTGTCACAATGAATTGGTTCTTCGCAGAAAGCTTAATAAGTGAGACATAATTAATAAGGCAAAACAACGTTTGCCGGGTCAGCTAGTTTTAAAAATAAAAACATTATTCCTTATATATAAAATAGGTATATAAGTGAAAGGTGGTCAAGGCACTTCGTTTAATACTACGGTCAGTATAGTACATATTATTATAGAATTACCTCGAACTATCAGTGCTTCTAAATTAATTAAAGTCTTATTATAATTTACTGCTCGTACCAAGTTATCGCTTAGATCACTCACACCAAGGATCTTTAACATGATGTTTTAATGATAGTTACAACTACCTATTAGTATTAGACAATCAAACAAAACGAAGCTGCACCCCTTTTTCTCTCATCTTTCTGCATCTCTTTTTCTAGCAAAACTTCCAAAAACGTGTAGAACCCACTTGATTTTTTTTATTTACGTCTTAAACCTAAAAGTACATAGTACAAAATTATGTTTTCGCAACCTTAGACTAGATTTTGTGAACTTGAGTTCGTTATTTTTATTGAGCCTTTGTATAGAGTTCCGCGAATGACTACAAAGTACGAAAAAGGATAGGCTTACTTATCCTCAAAGCCTCAAAGCTCAAGCCAAATATTTGTTCCGGTCTCACTAAAAAGTCGCAATTTTTTGCAAAGTAAACTGAACCAAGGCAAGAACAAATCGTTTACATTTGACGCACTATTTAACACCTAGCTCGTTGGCAAAGAATACAGGATGTATTTTGTTAGTTCTTTTTCATAGCATATTGCTTCGATAAATAATGTACCTACCTACCTACATAGAGCCAGCGAGTGTATTTTGACCTAAGTATATCTTAACCTATCCTAGTAAGATATCTATACCTAAATGATGTTAAAAATAATTTTAATTCATTTATATTAATTGTTTAAATAAATTCATATTAATTGTGAAAAATTGATTTCTCTACTCGATCGCGAGTGCAATTGCTCATCCGATTGTGGGATATTTACTATATAAGTAGTTACTTAGTAGTAATTTAAGTGATTTGAACTGGAAAGTACTGCAGTAACTTAGGACTCCACTGCATAGCAGTCAACACGCATAGCAATATGAACATTGCAGCGGATTTAAAAGTCAAATTACGTGTTATCTAGGTAGAGGTACTACGTTTCTTAATCAAAGTTCATTTGGATATTTAGTAATCATGGTCAAGCGCAAACCTGTTATTAAAAATTACGTAGGTCCACAAACAAAATATTAATGTAAATATGAACTCTTAGCATGATTTTATAAAATTACCAGTCTCATTACGAAATCAGGGCACGCAACCATAGACACGCAACGTGCAAACGTTCTTGTTTACAAACAAGTAATTAGGTAGATACACCTACCAGCTACCCACATTTTAAAATGCACCAATTACCTACCTGTAGAGTTATCAATAGATCGTACCTAGTTGAGGTAAGTATCGCTATACAATCGTGAGGGAGTAAAATGTAACGTACCGTACCGTACCGTACAGTCAAGTAGTAGTAGTAAAATCTAGATACTACTAAATACTAGTAGGTACCTGTAGGAGGAGTACCAAGACAAATACAAAACTGTATTATACGCATGACAAAGACGTGTACTTATGCTATATGCATAATGTAGGTAGATGTACTACATAGTACATAGGTAGATACATATACTTAGTATTACAAAACGAGACTCAAGTTCAACAACTTGGAACAATATTTACAAAACTGTAGTCGTGATTAAGTAAAGTGTTGAAATTAGGATTAACATTGTAAAACTGTTTTAACATGCTTGTAAGTTTAAACCAAATAAGAAGTAAACTTAGTGAAGACATTAGTTTCACTGACAGCATTAGAGACACAAAAGCTGTTAGCATAGAATTAGGTACCTACTGCTGCTCTGCAAAGCTGTTCTGAAAGCGGGAAATTCCTTGCCGTTTAATTTTTTAATGAGTTTTATCTATTGTTGGATTGATATGTATTATTCATGATTGTATAGCAAGCCAACAAAGTTATGTTTCTTCAACAACTTCTAGTAGGTACGTCTTATAACTGCAGAAGTGTAGAGACAATCTCAGTAGGTACCTACCTAAATCCCGGAATGTTATAAATCCACCTTTCTAATGTATATTACTCGTACCTTAATTTTAACATAAGTATATATATCATGTAGATTAAAGGTAGTTTTATTTTACATTTGATATCTGAGAAGTAGAATTAGTTGACATACTAACTTTTAACTATTTTGTTAGAATTATCACTTACTGTCGCTGTAGGAGCATATTTCCTATATTATTTACCTACATTTTAAACACAAAACCTACCCCTTGATTCTGCAAAAATACTTATAGCAGGGACGAGCTAACATGTAGGTATGCGCTGATTGGTTAATGCTTGCGTCAGTTATGCAGCCAAGGCGACAATTGGCTGCTGATGGCTGCATTGCTGGTTACCATTGATGGTTGGCCGATTTACAATTTTATATTTTCGAAAATCTCACCCCTGGTTTTGTCGTTGACTTTTCTTCGTGCATTTTAAATAACGCTTCTCTGACGTGTGTTTACTCATCATGTTAAACTGTTTGTTTCAGATGGGTTGCAAGCTAACATTCGTCGATGACGTGCTCAACCGGTCGTTCTACAAACTAGGGCTGGTCGTCGGCAAGCAGCCCGGCTACTTCATCATCATCCCAGTGCTCCTAACCCTGCTGATGATCACCGGCTACCAGCGCGTGCACTATGAGATGGACCCCGAATACCTCTTCTCCCCTGTCAGCGGCCAAGGCAAGCTGGAGAGGCGAATCGTCGAAGAACACTTCAAAGTGAATTACTCGCACAGATTCAATGTTGGGAGGATTACCAGACCTGGTGAGTTTTACTTGCCTTTTTTAAGTGGGAGGTCGTGGATTCAAATCCCGCTAGTGCCACTTAAGAATTTTATAATTTCAAAATTGGCTCAGGCCTGGTCTGATGGAAGACTTTGGCCGTTGCTAGTTACCACCCCAGCAAAGATGCACCGCCAAGCGCTTAGGATCTCGGCGCGATGCTGTTTAGTAACCATTAGGGGTTATATTATTAAACTCCCTCCAAGTTAGTACGATAACATCTTTGGCTGTATGATCACTTCATCAGGTGAGTTCGCAGTCCTTGTATTAGTAGAGGTTAGGACCACATTAGAATTTTAGGTATAATTTCTAGTTTGGCTTAGGTTTGGTCTGGTGTTAGGCTTCGGCCTTGACTAGTTGCCACCCTACCAGCAAATACTCATCGCCATAGCAATTTAGAGAAACTTCTAAGTTAGTAGATAGCACAGAACCGCCGTATATATATTGCCGTATATTCCTATTTCTGTGGTAGATAGGTAGGTACGATAATTTTCGGCTGCATCGTCACTAACTATCAGGTGCGATCTGCCAAGTACTTACTTATAGAATGATAAATAAAACTTCGTTCCACGAGCGACAGTCTCAACTGGCCTTTTATTGGGACGTTGTATTCCACAGGTAGATTCGGGCGCGTGATCATCGTCGCGAAGGACAACGACACGAACATGTTACGCACGGAAGTGTGGAGGGAGCTTCGGCAGCTGGACGAATACGTGCAGAATGTGACAGTGACCCTGGAGAACGGGGAACAGTTCTCATACCGGGAAGAGTGCGCGCGCTGGGAGGGGCAGTGCTTCACTAACGATATCCTGAATTTAGACAAAATTATAGGAGAGGTATGTATGTACTGACTACAGACTACTGTTAATTATTCGTATTAGACTAGCCCCTTGAGCCAAGGGACAAATAGCGACACTAAACGCGGTTTAGAAATGGAACAAAATTCAAAAAAAAATGTATGCGAACTATCGTACCTACTATTTTGACGCTAACTGATCAAGCTCAAACTTAAATTTGTCTGAACCCTTTTTCATGTTCCACTGGACGTTGCTGTCCCGTCCCCCGTGCACGGGTCTCTCTTCCAGAGTGAAAGGGTTTTGTCGTTTGGTTAAAGCCCACACATGGGTCATGATCTAGCCAACTGTGGGGTCTTTGTAGAGGGTACTTACTTGTCTTAAAATTCCCTTACATTAGGTACCTATGATGAGCATTTTTAGTTCGCCGTCGTATTAATAAAAAGAGTTAAGCTTTGATTTTTCAAAATATTCTTATGGGGTAGTGCGGGGCGTCGGTAATAGGGAGAATACCTATTACCTACTAAACTACAAAAGGCTATGTAAATTACGTAAGTGTACCTACTCGATTTTGAGGAAAGGAAAATCTACACAGCTAAGCACAATAACAAAGAAACCCGACCAAGCGTTCGCACAATTTACAAAATAGGTAGGTACCTACGTGGAAACATCATGAGTCAATCCATCAAGTAGTGGAAGTGAAGATAGGACAATAGACAGTAATGTTGTTAGTAACGGCCACTAAACCACAGATAGTTATCAATAGGAACCTACTCATGAGTTGTTCCGAGTCATTGGGTGTTAAGTAGGTAGGTACTACCCAAGTACCTACGTACATAAGTATTCCATGATGATACTTAGTACCTAATAGATATATATGTACCCTGGACACGGTGGACGGCAATAAAAAATGTCGCCAGTTTATCGGTGCCAAAAATGCTTGTTTTGGCACCAACAGTAAGGCCACGTTGTAGTTCGCACAAGAGCCACCTATAGAATTTTGAAAGATGGCGCTACTATTTGCTTGTACGAAAAGGTTTACGTAAATCGTTCGGATGCCCATATCCTGAGTTTTCTTATCAATGTCAAGTAGGTACTTAGTACTAGATTTCTCAACGATCCTAATTTTAATATGATTCACAATTCACATATGTACCTATATTAAGTTTTCTGTTCTTGGCAAATTTGTTTCTACATAAAGAAAATTAAAATCAATAAATAAATTTATCATAGGGTTAATAGTTTATAGAAACAGAAAAAAGAAAAATTTAGGTCAAGAACTTCCTTTACGTTTAGACATAATATAACTTATCTAGGACGATTGTCATAGAAAGACGCCTGTCGATCGCTCATTCCTTAACTGTATGGAACGAAATTCAAAAAATGTTTGAGTATGACAGATGCAAAAAAAATTCGTCGCGATCAATTCGTCGATCAGATAGGTATGTCATTGCCATAAATAAAATTATTTGAATTTCGTTCCATTTAGATATTGAATACTGCCCCTAGATTGTGTAAGAAAAACGTGTTCATCGTTATCGTAATCGTGTACAAGTTCTGCCCCCCTGATTGGTTCCCTGATTTACGTCAGCCAATTGGGGGGCAGAATTCGCTAAAGATTACGAAAACGATGAATACGATTTTCTTACGTAATCAGATCGACCCATGGTTGGCGGTTGCTACGACAATCGTAAAAAAACTATACCTACTAACGGCTAAAATTCCAAAAGCTGTAGTCGGCAATCGCGTGGACCGTTTTTTAAGGCGATTTTTTTATTTTTCTCAGGTAGAACGCGGAGAGCTGAACCTAACGTTTCCTATAATGTTCAACCCTGTGACGTGGGAGGCGCACGCGTTTCCCGTTTACTTCGGCGGCTCCACCGTGGTGGATGACGTCATCGTGTCTGTGCCGGCCGTGCAGCTCGTTTGGTTTCTCCGGACCGATACTACATTACAGCAAGAAAGGTGAGTATCGGACTAACCCAACATTTTATTATAGTGAAACACGTAGTACCTATATATTAACTCTATGAGTGAAACTTATTATATCGTCCCAAGCATGTCGAATGTCGCATTAGGTAGGTACCTACCTACTGCCGGCCCTGTAGGGCGATCGGCTAAAAATGTATCAATCATTAAAGAGCTGCATAAATGTCAAATCACAGCACTTGAAGAGCTTGAAAATCACGTTTTGACATTGATACAGCTCTTTGATTGATACATTTTTAGCCGATGGCCCTGCTGCGTGTCATATCAATAGCTTCGTAATTTTAAAGCGCCATCTCTTCAATTTATGCTATACTTGATTTTTAAGTTTTGTCATAAAAACTTTTACTGTCACAACTAATAAACTATTGCATCAAAAGATGGCGCTATTATAACTAAGTAAACCGAAAACTAATAATGGACATGTAACATAGTGATTCCACTTACTTACATAGTGATTTCATAATTTCCTGTTTTTCGAAGTAATTTTTATGGTTTCTACTTATTAAGTACCTACCCTTATGTTATATTTTTTTGACAATTACAGAGTTGATTAATGTCTTTTGTTTATACCTTGCTGCTTTAGTTAGTGCTTTGTGAGTAGGTAGGTACAGCAAAAACAACACTTTGTAGCTAACTTTCAATGGATAAAAATTGTAGGTATATCCAAATGAGCTCAGTGCCTTTCATGGTTGAAAGCGACTGAATTACAACATAGGTACAGGGTAGAGACATTTTACAGTGATGTCAAAGAACTACAAGATATTATACCTAATGAACATCCATTATATAAATTAAAACAAATGATACCGAACTCCATTAACACTCAATAGCCATAGTTAAGCAGTTATTATTGTATGAAAAGGAAAAACATTTTACATCACTTCAGCATTATTGTTGGCGATTATGTCCGTTCTTCTTTTCCACTAAGATTTTTATTAGGTACTTGTTTTCAATTTCAATAGCGGCGATACTTAGTAAACAAGCAACACTAGGTAGATCTTAGATAATAAACACCGATCTTGACACGGTTTAGGAAACGTTTTCGAATACAAAACACATCGTAATAATCGACAAGAATACGAATAGAAAGGTACAAACATGAAACAACTATAATAATAATAAGGAGTAAACGATTTGTACCTTTGTACCTACCTACTTAACTCTTGCAAGCCATGATTTCCTAACCGCCGCTGTTTTAGCCCGGTTAAAATCCAAATGAGTTTTAAAGATTAAGTACTTTGGTAGACCATGTATTTTTGTTCCGTTGCATGTTAATGACTTACCTAGCCTACTAGTAGCTTATATACTTACTGATGCCTAAATACTTACCTACTTAACTAAGAGGACCTTCATTTTGTTTTTGGCTTCGATACTTACCTATATTGTAATAATAGGTGTTTAGATTAGACCTCCACTTACACGATATATACACGCAGTTCGCAAATAATGATGCACTGATGCACTGATGCACATCAACTTTTCGTGCTATAAAAAAAATGCGTAAGTAAGGGTTATATTAATCTAAAAAACAGGCAAAGTTCAGCGCACCACATTTCAAAACATCTAAAATCCTAACCCTGCTAAGCATATAGGTACATACTAGAATCATGTAAATTTGTAAGAAAATATCCGGAGTTTTTTAAAAAACTCCAGAACATGCCACGACCAGAGTGCGCGAAAGTATTATTTAGTTTATCCCAAATCTAATTTAAAAATCCACAGCACCGGTCCCAACCCAATGTGTACTAAACATTACAATCAGCTCCCGAAAGAACTGAAAGCAGAAGAGAATACAAATATTTTCATAAACAATTTAAAAGACTTCCTGCAAAAAAAGCGTATTATCATGTTAATGAATTTTTAGATCAAAAATTAAAGCATTTGTTAAATTGTTATTTGACACAATAAGTCCGCTTCCCTGGTTACAGCGCCCTTACAGGGTTCCGTTACTTTAATGGACATGTAACTAAAGAAATAAATTATGTAAAAATCATACGATTTGGAAATTAAGTTGACCCAAAATAGCGGCCGCCTTCGCAGGTAGGTACGCTAAGCGATTCACCTCACGCGTTTCTCCTCTAACCGCACCTCAGTTGATACCAGACAATGTGTTATACGCAGAGTTCAACTTATACGCCGCCTACATTACATAAATAACAATGATAATAATACTTCGGTGATCTAACATAATTTTTTTTGCAGAGGTGCAGCATGGGAAGATGCGTTTCTAGATGCGGTCGGCGTAGCTGAGGATACGGGGCGTTTCAAGCATATTTCCATAGCACGATTCGCCTCTCGAACCCTCGACCACGAACTCGAAAAGAACACAAGAACAGTCATACCATTCTTCAGCTCCACGTTTATTCTGATGGGAATTTTCTCCATCGTCACCTGCATGATGGGGGACTGGGTCAGATCGAAACCCTGGCTGGGTTTACTCGGAAACATTTCGGCTGTGATGGCGACAGCTGCTGCTTTCGGCTGTGCTATTTACTTGGGCATATCTTTTATCGGAATCAATCTGGCAGCACCGTTCTTAATGATTGGTATGTACGTTAAAACATTTTATTTTCTTTAATGGGTTTTAGATATGTCAAACCAGCACAACATTATTGCGTAGGTACCTACAGCACAACATCTTGCGTAGGTACCTAACTAAGTCGCTGGTACCTAATAACTAAAATACAGAATAAGGGGTCAGGTAGATTGCTTTAAACTTAATCTAACCGTTAAAAGTGTTTCGATAGATTTCTGTGACTTCCGACTTTCCTAAAAAGTGATTGAAGACTTTGCCGCAATATTATTTTTAAACCCTTTTATCCATAAATTAACGTTCAGGCTTGACCGTTTTCAGGAATCGGGATCGACGATACATTTGTGATGCTGGCAGCGTGGCGACGTACCTCGCCTAAACTGTCAGTGCCGGACCGCATGGCGATAATGCTTTCCGAGGCAGCTGTATCAATTACAATCACATCCGTAACGGACATGCTATCGTTCTTCATTGGTATTTTCTCGCCTTTCCCTTCGGTGCAGATATTTTGCATGTATTCAGGTAAGCGATTTAATATTTTTGTATTACTTAACCTAAAAATGATTCGAAAAAAACGCGAGGAAAGCTGAGCAATGAGCATGCATGATAAGCATGCCTGAGTTCACCATAATGTATCAAAGACACGAAGGTACTCTGAATATACCTACGTCGTTGGTATACGTCAACTATATAGGAAATCAAAACCGCTTTGTACAGGAAAGGTACAAAGCGGTATGGTTCCTCGTTCATAACACGCACCGCAAATGTCTGGAATGCCCTCTTCCCCACAACTTGCGTGCCTTGAAATCGGATAGGCATCTTCTAAGCAAGCACGTTCCACCTTAGACTGTAACATCAGTTTCCATCATGATTGATAACAGTTAAGCGCTAGCCTATCATAGACTTGATAATAAATAATAATCTCGAAGAAGCCCGCCAACCCGAATTTAGCGTAGTGGACAGTGACCAACTGAACCATTTATAGTAGGACATATAAATGGGTTGCTTGGTGTGTTCTTAAAGTTATGTTGTGTATTGCAGGTCTTGCTGTTTGTTTCACATTTGTTTGGCATCTAACATTCTTCGCTGGTTGCGTCGCTATATCAGGATACCGGGAGAAGCAGAATCGGCATACTATCACGTGGTTAAAAGTATTGCCAGAATCGAGAGCCAGAAAGGGTAACCTATAAACTCCATTGCTATTTTATTTATTATCTTCGCTAGAAACCTCGATCAAGAGTTGTTGATTCTGTTGTTGAGAAATCCAAAAGGCTTTCACAATTGCGCATATTCCAATAAATGATTCTTTGCTCATTTCAGAAGAAAAGCCTTGGATATACCGGATGTTCTGCAGCGGAGGAATCGACCAAGCAGATCCAGACAACCCAATAGACAACAAAGAGCATTGCATCATGGCATTCTTCCGAACAACCATGGCAGATCTGCTCAACAACAATTTGATCAAGGCTCTGGTCATCGTGGTGTTCTTGGCGTATCTGGCCGGAGCTGGATACGGAGTGACGAATTTAAAAGAGGGATTAGAGAGAAGGAAGCTTTCGAAAGTAGACTCGTATTCTGTTGAGTTCTTCGATCGTGAAGATCTGTATTACAGAGAATTTCCGTACAGAATACAGGTACGATTTCGAGCTTATATCCCACTACTGTTCTGCTTCTGAGCTAAATTTAGATAGAGACCCGAACAACCCTCCACCACCCATAGCCCAATCAACCTCGTGGTTATAGGAGCAGAAGCCCGTTCGGTAATTTGCTCTTAGCGTGTTCCCTTCTTGACTCCCGACAATTTGTTTCCTCTCGAGCCTTGTCCCTATGTGCTCACTCCCTCCATTCTGGGGGAGGATGAGCTATATTTAGATAGATAGGGCTGCCATGCGCCCGATTTCCCCAGATTTGTCCTAATTTAGAGTGTCGGGGATATCGGCCGGAATGGGTTGTCCGAACGAATGCCCCCCGTAGAACCGCCATCCGCTACAACTGTTGTCCGGTAAAAAAACTCAAATGACCGGGGTTCTTGTGTTTGTCAACGCGGCGGCAATTTAGGCGATCATATCCTTAAAACAAATCACATTTCCAAATCTTTTATCCCTAATATTTTAGGCCTCTTTCTCCGCAATTCTTCAGTTGTTAATTTAAGCGTAGATTATAGCGACACGAGAAGCAATTAACGTCCGACTTCCGCAACGATGTAATTATCGCATAAATTAACTTTCCAAGTTAAGGTAACGACAAATGATAATCATCAGCTGATGACGCGATAACGATCGGGTTCGACGACATAACGACTCTACAATAATGTCCATATAAAAATACACATATGGGCACATGCTCGATTTAGAAGATTTCACTTATAAAGTACTAATAAGATAGGTACTTAATTGAATTTGTGTTTCAGGTTGTGATAAGTGGAAACTATAATTATTCGGACCCAATGATTCAGGACGAAGTAGAAACCTTGACGCAAAGATTAGAAAATACGTCGTACATATCAAACTCGCTGTACACGGAATCATGGTTGCGAACGTTTGTGAATTATGTTGAAAGAAATAACGATTATCTGAACGTGTCCATCGACAATGAGGAAGATTTTATACACAATCTTAAAGAGGTAAGACTTGAAAGAGTTCGAGAACAAAAACCAGCTCAAAGCTGCAGCACTATTCTTCTTCTTCGTCGCTTCACTCTTGACAGAGCAGTCGTGGTCATCTGATTAGAAAACACTGTTTGGAAAATATGTAATTTTCATCTCACTTATACATTCCAGTCACTTCTCCCAGCTTGTCGTGATTCTGCATTCATGCAAGGGGCCACCAACGGCAACATTTATTTGGTCAAGTTACCCCGTGGTTTTGTGCCTTCTACCTTGCCCTGCACTACAACTGATAAGTCGTTTCTTCATTGAGAGTACGTGACTGAAGAATTCGTGGATACGACGTACCAACGTCCATAAACGATGTTTAATGAAGAGTTCTTGTTGCTATGAAGAGTCTTGTTATAAAGATGTTGGCAGTTGGTGCGAAACTCAACCCATAAAATTGAGCATTCGCCTCCAATATCACATATCTAGGGAGCCGATTATATTTTTTTGACTTGTCGCAAGCTCCACGTCTCAGCAGCGTATAAAAATAAGGGGAAACTAGCGTCCGTACGAGCTGGATTTTGGAGGCAGCAGCATAATAAAAGTTGCTTATTTGTTTTTCAGTTATGGCTGTTCCCCGCAAACCCATTTTCTCTGGATGTGAAATTCAACGAAGCCGGAAATCAAATTCTTGCCTCAAGATTCCTTATACAAGCAATAAACATTAGTGGTACGAATCATGAGAAAGAAATGGTCAAAGCCCTTAGAGAAGTGGTCGCGCAGTCACCCTTAAACGCCTCTGTGTTTCACCCGTATTTCGTATTCTTCGATCAGGTAATTACTAACCAAAACTTGGATTTTCAACTAATTTCATAATTAGTCTTCTGCTGCTATCTAATGTTTTTGTATCTTTGCAGTTCGAGCTCGTAATGCCGACATCACTACAGAACCTCAGCTATGGTGCACTGATGATGATGATAATATCCTTCATATTCATCCCGAACATACTTTGTTCATTGTGGGTGGCCTTCAGCATCATTTCTATAGAAATAGGCGTCGTCGGCTACATGGCCTTGTGGGACATCAATCTGGACTCAATATCAATGATCAACCTGATTATGTGCATAGGTTTCTCGGTGGACTTTACTGCTCACATCTGCTATGCGTACATGGCATCTAAAGCGAAAAATCCCAAAGAAAGAGTCAGCGAATGTCTCTATTCTTTAGGATTGCCAATCGTTCAAGGATCGTTCAGTACAATATTAGGTGTAGTCGCACTGCTTCTGGCTGATAGTTACATTTTCTCTGTATTCTTTAAAATGGTGTTTATGGTTATTTTCTTCGGAGCAATGCACGGTCTCTTCCTCTTACCAGTATTACTATCTCTCTTCGGCCCAGGATCGTGTACCAGACACGAGAAAGATCTGAAAATAACGAAAGTCGAAAAGCTATTCCCGAACCCGTATTGCCTGCCCCATCCTCAGTTGGTGCTCAACGACCAGATATACAACGGAAAGAATATAAACCCGAACGGGGTCTACAAAATATACGGGGACGATAAAGATTTGGGCATAGGGACATCGGGCGAAGACACCAGCGAGAGCAGTTCAAATCAATCGCAGAGACGTCAGATCAACGGGGACGAAACGAAAAAGAAATACGAGATCGGTTGGAAGAAGTACTCCCAGAGCACGAGTCAGTTCCAACCGTCCGGCGAATTAGACTTGTACGGGCAAGAGAGCGATCGAGCGTGGCAGAGGCAGAGACGCGGGAGCAGCCGCGTAGAGCGTTTCGAGAACCACAGAAGCCCCCCTGGATTCAGAGAGGACATGGTACTGGCGCGACGGCCCAGCGACACGAGTCCCCAGCGCGACGGGGTATACCAAGTGACGCGCACGCATTCCCATCACAACCTCCACAGGCCCCGGGCCCCCAGACGCACCAGCTCACACCACAATCTCGAGCATAAAGATTACGTTGCAGAAATGCGTTTTCCTTGACATTGATTTGACCGAACAACCTTTATTAGCTACAGACGCTAAGTCAAGTGCTCAATCGTGGACCAAAGTATATCATATCCCTTGTGGATTACAAGTAGATACTAGAAACTAGTTTTCAGTGTTATATTTATGTTTAAATAGAACGTTTGGACAGTAACAATAAGTCAATTTTAGAATAGATTTTTTTGAATGTTGATAAGATTAATGCAAATCAATAAATCTGACATGATTGTGTAGGTAAGAATGAAAAGTGCATTGTAATTAGTAGACTAGTGTTAAATGATCCTAGTAAGATTTTGATCAACCAATTATTTTAATGTAATGATCTGGGAGATAAAAAGTGTGCTGTAAACAAACAACCGTAGATACAAGTACATAATAGTTTGTATTACAAAAAAAAAACATAATAATCAAACTTAGCAATGATTTTTGAAATAATTTATTTAATCTTTAGAGAAACCACAAAATTCTTTAGTACTCGTATACATCTGATGATGCTCCCGTGTCTCAGGTAATGCCTTTAGAACTGTGTTATATGATATAATATTATGAGATATTGCGGATTAAAGCAATAAGAATTTTGTGGTTTATCGATTACCATGGAATTCCGCAAAGTAACACCTGCTTCAATCCAGTATTTAGAGTTCCTAAGCTATCATTATGTGTAAATTACACAATTTCAGTCAAACTTCCTTACGCTATCGGTATCGAATCTCTCAATAAATGCTTATTTTTAGTAAAACATCAAAAGCGCTGGTGTTCTATACCATTTTTATACAAAAGTAGAATAGTAGCATATTAGATAAAATTAAGATTTATTCAAGGATAAATCCTGATAGATATAATGATTTCACTAATATCTTTTGCACTATCAGGGTTTATTCTTTGCTTAGTACACCAGCTTTTTTGAAGATACTCTTGAAAATGTCTTTAGTGTGATAATAAAATTAATTTTAATTACGGGGTTGGTGAGATGAACCTTAATGTGTATAAAGTGTGTGTATTTAAAGTATAATTCGTAACTGTAAGATTTTATTGATTTACGAAGCTTTAACGTTACCTGTGTCTTAAAGATTGCTGTAAATAATTATATTATATGTGATACATTTCTGATGCCATGTACCGTTCAAGTTTAAAGGTACCTCATCTTTTTCTGTGAGCGATATTAATACAGTGAACACCCGGTAATCCGACAAACGTGTTGTAGAGTCAGTATCGGACTATCGAATTTGTCGGATTAAGTACTCCGACATTTCCGACACGTGCTGACAAGTTTGACGGATTAAGATCCGACAAACGTGTCGGCTATCGGATTTGTCGGATTATAGAGTATTTCCTACAGTCCGATTTTTTTTAAAAGGAGTACCTTACACTAACAAATTAGTAGATGACACAAAATGATAAGATTCTTTCCGGATTTCGACAAAAATCCCGCCCGCGAAATTAAAATAGACTTCGCATCGTAGGCTTATTGGCTGTTGCAGTTTTGCGAGCATAATGTTTATGCATATACAAGTTTTTAATAAAACTATTAGATGCATAAGCGTAATGCCGCAAAACTCATTGCCACAAGCGTACGATGTATTATTGCTGTCCACTATTTGCAAAAAATTAAATACATTAAATTTTCGCACCTGGATGATATCCTTAGAAAATAACTACAATCGTAGATATTATGTAGGTCGTGTTTAGTAAATTACACCAATTTTTACACTAAATAGTGAAGATATACAAAAAAAAGTGAATTCAACAGTGATAGGCGTGTGATATGTCAAATTAAAAGGAGCGCCGGATTACCGGGGGCCTACTGTATACCTACTCGTAACTTACTCTATTTTACACATAGCTCATTCATACTGTAACGATATTGCCTTGCATTTGTTATTACAAACCATTGTTATGTATGAATGACAAGTATGATAGAGATTGTCTAATTTAAAAATGTTCCCCCCTCCACTAGATTATTCTTTCAAAGTGTAACCGTAAACACGTGGAGGGCCGTTCATTTTGAGATTAGACGATCTATACCGTGATCAGTCTGTAGTCTGTACACGGTCACAACTCATGACTGAATATTGTAAATATTTGAGTTGTTTTATGTATAAAATAAAAATAGTTTTGATAGCACCGATTGCGTTTTATTTGTAATGTCTTTTTTAAAGCAAAATCGCGATTAAAGGTGGAAATTAATAACCTAACAATCCGGATTTGTCCTACCAGAGATAGAAATTTGACATAACTTGTATGGAGCTTATGTCAAATTTCTATCTCGGATAGGCCAAATTCGGATCGGATAGATTATTAATTTCGGCCGTAAGAAAGAAGTTCAGAGCATAAATAATTACGTTTTTGATTCCATTTTGATTATTATAACAACATATTTTTGTCATATCCTATACCTTTAAACGAGCAATTCTTGTATATATATATATATATGTATATATATTTCTATATAATCTGAATCTCGGAAACGGCTTGAACGATTTTCATGAAATTTAGTATACAAGGGGTTTTGGGGGCGATAAATTGATCTAGCAAGGATTCATTTTTAGAAAATGTCGTATTTATCAAAAAAAAAATATATAAATCTATACCTGACATCTATTGGCACTAAAGTAAAACTATTACAGTAAACTCCTGCTGCCATCTATTGGTAAGTAGCTGTAATACTACCGAGCAAAGCTCGGTCATTCAACTAGTCAAATATTAATATAACAATGATCATATCAAAATAACCTATCGCTAACTTATTCTAATTTTTACTGTACAATTTAATAAGTAAAAAGCATTTGCTTGCGACTAATGTTCATCTTAGCTCCATTAACTTATTGCTAACATTTTGATGAGTCAGTTAAATGCCATTTCATATTCAAACAAATATCAAAAATCAAATATTCTGTTGTTTAAAGTTGTAAAAATTCATAACTCCATTGTAAAGAGTCATTAGCCAATCAAGCAAAAACAACATTCTAAATGCGATAGAAATAGACAATTACTGTCTAAAAGAAACTACGAAAGTGATAAACAAAACTTAAAAATTCAAAAAACACAGTCAACAGGTACCGATCAGATAAAAACAACTTAACAGTTTAGTCAAATAATAATAATAAATTAAAAGTCGGTTATATCTATAGTAGTATAGTCTATTCGTTTAGAATTTCTCGTTACAAGTACATACGCACGGTCGGCGTCGTTTGAAGTCCTTTGAGAATACCGACGCCGCAACCGGCAATGCGACAAAATGAAAGCGAATGGACTATACTCAGTTATACCGAACATTATTATTGTACATGTCTAAGATATAATAATAATATATATAATAATGTATTTACATTGTACATTACAATATGTCAGTACAAAAAAAGGTTTAAGGCATTATTTTTGTCCCCCTCGCTCTTACGATACGTGGGTTGTTGGCAGCATTTCGGAAAAATATGACAGAAAAACGACGTTTATCTAACTAAGCCAGATATCAAAAAAATATTATCAAGCTGTTTGATTATTTTTACTAAGACATAAATAAAAAAAATACATAAACATGATCCATTGTAGTGTCCGATAAAATTAAGAAAAAAGTGATTTTGTAGAAACTTTTGGGGATTTTTTTTTCCAATCGTGTTTCTGCTTCAGAGTGAATTAAGATTACATTAGACTCAAAATACACGAAGTTTAGAATTGAAAGTAATTATCTTTTATAGTTTCTAACCTGCAGGTCACTAAAAATCGCTGAAATAACCTTTTAGCCCGTTAAATATTTTGGCCAGACCCTTGTGTTGAGGCTTAAAAAACAAAACGGCCAACCAGCCCGTAAGCCGCGTTTCCATTATACAAATGACTTGCATACAATTTGTATAGTGGGAACTAACTACAGCTTGCAAAGAAGTTGCAACTTGCATGCAATTTTTTTTTTATTCTATACAAGTTAGTACTTGACTGCGATCTCACCTGATGGTAAGTGATGATGCAGTCTAAGATGTTATCGTACTAACTTGGAAGGGTAAGTGATTTAACCCCAACGGTTTTTACACAGCATCACACCGGAACGCTAAATCGCTTGGCGGTGCGTCTTTGCTGGTAGGGTGGTAACTAGCCACGGCCGAAGCCGCATTAATAATTAATTAATCAAGTAATTAGCATTGCAACTTGAACCGTCAAATCACTTGCACATAAGTGTGACATCATATTTGCATGCAGACTTGCATAATGGAAACGCGGCTTTATTCCAACTACATTTCATACAATGGGCTTTCTTACTGCAACTTTATCACGCCAGATAGCGCATAGTCGCCATGGCCTTGCCATAGCATATGAAAACTGTCAGTATCATTATACTACTATGTATAATATGTAATAGTATAATTTTACATTTTAATACAATAGCCGATAGTTTTATCACCAAAGGTAACAGAAAACTATGCACATGTAAACAAAACGATTCTAAATTATCAATTATTGCCATCGCGCCCCTGGCGCCCTCTGCAATGAGCTTTACGTCAGAATCTCCATTAATGGGTCAAACATATTTATAAACATTTTTTATCTTCGGTTGAATATCTTCTTCAACGCTGTACTACAACACTCTATAACGTCGGGAATGATCGAAGCGTGACTACCGTCGCTTTTGCTCAGCTGTTCCATGAATGTCTTCAACATTATGTCAAACGGTAGCCTCTCAGCAAGTCTCTGCTTCAATGGCTCATCCATGGCTTCCAATAATGTTTCAACAAAATCGGGCCGCTGAAAAGGTAAACATTTAAAGTTCAATTTTAAGATTCTTTGACGATCGCAACGCCATTTTGCTGTTCAGTCATAAGTGTAAAACTAATTACTAATACTTTTATTTTTAATATTTGTTGTCTAGTTATAAACTGTTGCGTAAAGAGATGGCGCTGTTATAACTACTTACTTCTATCCGAGTATAAACTGTTGCGTCAAGAGATGGCGCTGTTATAACTACTTACTTCCATCTGAGTATAAACTGTTGCGTCAAGAGATGGCGCTGTTATAACTACTTACTTCTATCCGAGTATAAACTGTTGCGTAAAGAGATGGCGCTGTTATAACTACTTACTTCTATCCGAGTATAAACTGTTGCGTCAAGAGATGGCGCTGTTATAACTACTTACTTCCATCTGAGTATAAACTGTTGCGTCAAGAGATGGCGCTGTTATAACTACTTACTTCCATCTGAGTTTCATAAAACGACACAATATATTTTTAAGCTATTGCATAGCTTCTATCGCGGGCCTTGAGCGTGGAGACCGAATCCAGAAATTCCGTCACGAAAATAACCTAACACTTTTTAGTTTTAATTTTACAACCAATGCCACCTAGAGACGAGTTGCTGAACTAAAGAGACAAGCGTGATATTTCAAAAAGTCATTAAAAGTTCTGCTATTCATCAATAGATGGCAATAATAATTGCATAAGTTGATAAAAACAGCTATGCAATAGCTTTACATACCGCGGCAGCATAGCCATTCCCAACATGGGCTATTCAAGGTTTTACATATTTTAATTCGGCTCTGATCTTATCTTAAATCTACTAGCTGAAGCTGACCTACCGACATTAACGTACCGGCCTAAAAGTTGGTGAACTACATAATTATCAATATTGGCAGAACTATATAATAATTGAATAATAGATTTGAATAAACTAGATAATAAATATCGTTCAAAGTTATTACACAATAGAGCAAATAAAAAACTTATGCTTTTGACGATCAAATGACGCAGCGTAAGGTTCTCTGCCTCAGAGGTCGCGGGTTCAATTCCCACAACTGGGTTGTGTTTCTGTGTATGTGAGCATTAATGTTTCCAGTGTCTAGGTATTTTCTTTTAAATATTTAATGTAAATTTATCAATATCCTAGTATAGTACCTATAACGCTTACTTTGGGGCTAGATTTTATGTATTTAAGAGTTATACGTCGCTAATGTTCACCGTGAGAACAGTTGTGACCATAACAGATTTCACTATCTCACTATCCGAGCGCAGTGTTGGCAGTCCTCCGACCAGATGGACTGACAACATTTAAATAGTCGCGGGAAGGCGCTGGATACAAGTAATGCAGGACCGTGGGGGCTGGAAATCATTGCAGGAGGCCTTTGTCCAGGAGTGGTCGTCCGTGGGCTGAAACGAACGAACGAACAACTTTCCGAGAGCAGATAAATAAACTAATTACCTCTACACAATCCTTTAGAACTTCAGCCGTCGATTTGCTTCCCGATTCCTCGGTTTGTACAGAAGTGTGCGAGGTCTGGACTGAATCTGTCTGCAAACAAGCTAACGCGACCGCCACAACTTCAGTCTGCATTTCAATACTTTGTACCGCTGTTGAGTCAGTTTGTACCTCCACACTCGCCTTAGTTTCAAGCGTAGTGGTTTCACTCAACGCCGCTTCAACTATAGGTGTTATCTCTTCATTCGCCAGCTTAAGCTTCGATAGGTAGTCGTTAAGTACTTTCTTAGCCACCTGAACTTTAGGCGCTTTGATACAGAGCCTGTTCACTTCGAGTTCGGTCATTTTCGCTAAGTCCCCAACAGTTTCCACTTTTCCCTCGAAGTTTTTGACGAGTAACGCTTTCATCGCAGGCGATGATAGCTCAGCAGCTATATGCTCTATGCGATTTTCACAATCTACTAGTTCGGGACAAATTGGATCCGTATCGTTCAAGTCACTGGTTTTAACTACTTCCACCACAGGGGTTTCGTCTAGAGAACTCATATTTTCTGTGTCTTCAGTCATGTTTCGAGTGTCATTGGCTTCCGAAAAACTCTCGACCGCTTTCGTGAGTACTGAATCTAATTTGAACACATTGTCTAATCGTTTTGGGGATTTTACAGCTGTCTGAGCACGGGTCTGTCTTTCTAGTTGTTTATGTGCAGAATTCTGAGGCGATCGGACACCCATGGGCTCGATGTACTTTTTGACACATATTGTCGTGGATACTGGAGGGTCGTGGAAGCTAACGCGTTTTCTCTGAAATAATAACACAATGTAATAAATATGTGAGTTTAATAAATACCTATGTAATGCTTTACACGTTGTATGTTGTGTGTGTTGGTTTGTGTTGGTGTACCCAAACAATGATGATTTTATAAATAAATCTCTTTTGGAAAAAAAATACATAACACATTCATAATATAGAAACATACACATAAAAATAATGATGTGTATTTGGCTGTTATCGAATCAATAACAAGTAAAGTTTTTTCAAGCAACTCTTGAAGATAAGAATGGATACGGAATTTCGTAAATTTTAGATGTAGAATATCTCTATCGTCATGTATGTATGTCTGGAATGTGGCTGTGTTGTTGTACTCACTTTACTCGCCGGTGACGCGGTGGTTTCGTCTGTAATGGCGATCAGTTTCCTCTTTAAAATAGGCCCAGCAGGACTGCTGTCAGTGCTGGGCAAAGTTCTTTTGAATTTTAAAAAAACTCCGCTCTCGTCCGTGTCATCCAATTTGTCATTACTTGCACTGCTATACAGTGCTCTCAAATTACGTCTAGCTGACGAGTTGAGCGAAGGACTTTTCTTAACTTCTTCGTCGTCTATAGACTTTTCTGCAGGGACTATTGTTTGTCTATCCGATACACACATTCCTAACATTTGTGCCGCTCTACCGCCAGGGCGCATTTGTGGTCTGTTTTTCTTTAAAGACAGCGAGGAACTAGGACTCGTATTCTTAACGCAGACTTCTGCTCTGGGCGGCGATTGATCTCTCCTGTCGGGTGACACTTTGTCTTCGGTAAAGATTTCGGGCGACTCGCAAGTCTCGAATGGTTCTCCATTGCTTTGTACCGGCGAAGTAAACTTTATAAGATCGTAATCACTACTCGTTTCCGGCGACGGTGATTTCTGGTCGCGAATCGGGCTCATAGATTTTATTGGCGATATTTGCAATGTGTCATCGATAAAATCTTTTTTTCTTCGTTCGTTATTACATGAAGAGCTCAAATCTTCTTTTTCTGCATTCACTAATACCGACTCGGATAAAGTTTCCGTAATATCTTCAGCAGTTTCCGTTTCCGATACATTTTCATTGCTCTCGACTATTATTATTACTTCCACTTTATCGTCAGTAATTCTGTCACTTTCTTTGAGTCCAATGATAGGTTGATCTGTATCAGACGTTTTGTCTCCATTAACATCCGTTGCTAGAAACATGTCAGGGTCCACAGGCTGCGTATCGACCTCAGCTATATTTTCTGTGCCCGGTGGGTCGTTCGTGACTTCCTCAAAAATAGTTATAGGATCTTCGTCGACACATAAATCAATTACAGCATTGTCTATTGGCTGAGTGTCCATTTCCTCGGTTAAGTTATTCACATCAGTCTTGTTGCAGGGCAGTTCAATATCACTGTTATCTCCCATATTAATTGAATCTATGTTTACCACTTTTAAATTTTGTGTCTCTGCCTCGGCAGTAAGATCTAAGGGCTTCAATACCACAACAACTTCTTTGTCTACAATCGGTTTGGAAGCTTTAACAGATATCGTAGTAACGTCTGAATCCTGAGAACTCTCGATAACATCCTGCGATACAGTTGTGTCTTCAGTATTTGGAGTGTCTGTAATCGAAATAGATTTTCCTTTTCTTTTATCTTTTATTTTGTTTTTCGCCTCTGTAGCTGTTTTCCGTTCAGATTTAGTAGTATAATCTAAACGTTTTTTATTTGAATGAGAGTTTTCAAGTTCTTTAACCGTAGATCGTCTTCCAGACTGTACTTTCACATGACGTTCTACCATGTCGATTGCCAATTGACTCTCAATACGCGATTTTTTATGTTGTTTCGGTTGCCACTTCGTGATCACTTCATCAACATCAGATGTATTCGTACTAGTATCACTAACACATATCGTATCTTCTGTTTTCTGCGTTTTGTCGCTAGATTTAGAAGCTAAATTAATTTCAGAGTTATCGTGACATAAGTTTTCACGTGTAAGTACCGTAGAACTTGTTTGATCGGAGTTAGAATGTCCTGTAACATTAAAATCTCCTTTTTTAATTTTAGGTGTATTTTTTTCTGTATTATCGGTATCAACGGATCTTTTTCTAACTTTTATTATAGTTAATTTAGGTGTAAATGAATCGATCTTCAAATCATTACTGCAAATTGCTTCTTCAACTTTCTCTTTCATTTTGCATTCATGTTGAATTTTATTTATGTCGTGATTAGCCATTTGTTGTATTTCATTAGGGTGATTAACCATCGGCGTGGATAAAACCGTATTTTTAGCATCTACATTCATTACTTTATCCTTATTTCCTATGCAAGTTTGGTCCCCATTAGAAAATTTCTCCGTCATTCCATTTTGGTTTTCAGTCATTTCAACATCAATTTCTGGATTTAATGAAAGCCGTTTTTTTGACGGTGAGATAAATTGTACTTCGTCAAACTTTTTCGGTTTCCTTTTTACACGTGACGGTCTTTCAGGATTAATTTGCGGAGGCGCAGACTTTGTAATATTACTCGCTGCTTTTATTTTTTGTATTACAGGAGTTTTATTTTCAGTGCTACTTAAATTGGAGTCATTTTTCTGGAAGTTTTCCATTAAGTTCCGTTTGTTACGGAAAATACGATCCTTTAACGCCATACGCGGAGATTTTACAACTATAACTTCTTTCTGTACATTTTGTTTATTATTATTTTCAGATTTATCATTACTAACCCTCGAATTTTCTTCTCCCATTTCCGGTCTCAAATCAGATGCTGGTTTAATTACGATATTTTCTATAATTTTGGGCAAAAATTCAGAGTTTTTAAGAATTGCGGCCATATCGTCATTCGACGTCGATTCGATATTTGTAGATTTACTTGATGTGGAGGTGGATGTGTCTTGTGAATCCATTTTCCAAGTGGTTAGTTTAAACTCATCCTGTGACTGTGACAGATCCTGATATAGGGCAGGTATATCTTCTCTCTTCCTTTGCAGTTTTTCTTTCTGATTATCTGTTAATTTTCTAGGGTTGAATTTATAATTTGGTTTAATTACGGCAAATTCTTCTCCATTTTCTACTACAGTATTTATTATTCTGGCTTCCTTACTTGATTTCTTTGCAACTTTAGCCTTGGGAGTAGTAAATTTAACTGGATCTGTTTTTTGATTCTGGATTTGATTTGCATTGGAGTCTTCCACAATTTCGTTTAGAGACTTTTTATATATGGCAAAAATATGACTATGCAATGACTTGTCTGGTTTAATATTTGGAGCACATTTTACTAATTGATCCAATAAATTAACCTTTAGTTCCGAATACAATTCTATTCGAAAAGTAGATTTTAAAGCATTGAAAATATTTTCAATACTTTGAATTATACCGTTTTCCTGAAACAAAAAAGTCTTAATACAGCAAATAATATAATATTCTATTATAAACTAGCTGTCACCCGCGGCTCCGACCGCATAAATTTCGGGTTTTCACTCCTGTATAAATCGTTATTGCTATTTTTTTGGGAAAAAGTAGTCTGTACCCCTGCTAAAATTACGTTGATCCGCTGCTCTGTTGCGGCGTTGTGGCCATAACAAGGTTATTGTGAATCAACCCTCAAAGATAGACAAGAAGTGTCGCGATCTTTTTTAGAACTAGGAGAACAGTTCCGTCATGCATGATTTTTGCGGAACGTCAATCGCTTATGTATGTAATGGAAGCTCTGTAAACGGAACGGAACAATTTCTCCCGTTTTTGCAACATTTTTTAATTGACGCTCCGCTCCTACTGCTCACAGCATAATGTTATATAGCCTTCCTCGATAAATGGACTATCTAACACAAAAAATATTTTTTCAATATGGGTCATTAATTCCTGAGATAGATTCCCGAACAAACAAACAAATAAACTTCAGCTTTATAGTATTAAGTATATAGATGTGAAGCTACTTACATCACAGTCTTGTTGTTGAAACAGTGTGTTAAATACTCTCAGTATGTTGTTAATAATAACAATTATGCGTTCTGCTATTATTATATTCGAGTTTCTGTTCAATCCATTTAGTATTTGAACTAAAACACCAGCAAGAGACGGTAGCATTGATTTTAGCTGTTCATCACTCATTTTACCCGTCAAATGAAGAATCAGTAGTACATCCTGATCTAAATCGGCATCTGAAAATCAGATATCAATGATTAACATGTTATCCAGTGCTTAAAAATGGGGACTCCGCGATTTTAAACAATATCATATTACTAAAGATTCGTCAAAGGTCTGCCACTGTGGTAAAGCTTTACCCAAGTTGCCACATTAATTAAGAGTTTTGTTCAATACATATTCCAAGATTTCCTCTAAAATCTCGAAAGCAGAAAGTGCTAAAATATATTGAAGATTTTAACTACTTTATTGCATTAAACACTCACTAACATTTTTTGTTGAATTATATACTCACTAAAAAAAAATAGTAAAAACTCTTTACTGAATTTTATTGACAAATGCAAGAACTTAGTTGTAAACCGTTTAATGTCTCGCTGATTTTACAATGGACATAAGATAAAAGCTATTGCCACCAAGATTACAGCGAGTGGGTCTCGGGCAGTCTTAAAAGCTTATCCCACAACTGAGAGACTGTTTTCAGAACGCCTTTCTAATCATTTATTGCTCATTATGAATATAATTAAATATGGTACAAAGAAAACAATCAGGGGGCCTACCACCAACGCTTAAAGTAATATTATTGTAATATTGTTTTAAAATTTCCATACTGACATTGTATGAAAATATCAAAACAATATTACAATAATATTACTTAAAGCGTTGGTGGTAGGCCCCCAGGTTGCGAGTCAGGCTCATGCACCAAGGGTTCAGTACCAACAAGAACGTAAAAGCTTTATTCTCCTTATAATTTGTTGATAAAGTCATAAAATATCAATAAATTTTGAGATCAAAAATTGGTTATGTGTAAAGTCGGTTTACGGACGCAATCTTTAGTACTTATAATTTTCTTTATTTCCTAGAATATTGGGCGATACTGACATTATTATAACAATTTTTATTATGTTCGACATCTTGTTGTAATCTTTGAGGCCATCTTTAGTACTAATGTTTTTTTAGTTCCTAGAATATTGAGCGATGCAGATACCTAATCATAATTTGTAAACTGATAATTTTATTTGTTTTTTGTTTGTATAAATTTGCATGCCAATATTATGGTATGATATAGCAAGAAGTTATACTGTATTATGTACCATCATTGTAATAATATGTACCTATATATTATTACAAGGATGGCAAATAAATAAATTGAATTGACGATACATAGTGATAGATGCGTCACTGATGATGATAAGTTCTGGAAGTTTTAAGGGGACACATTAATTTTATTTTAATCCCTTACACTTTTACGAATACGTTGGTAGGTGCGACATGCAGCGTTGCGGAGGAATTTAACATAAAAACGACGTTTTACCTAATTACTAAAATACTAAGCCAGTTATGAAAAATCCGTTCTGAGCGGCTTTGGATATTGTTACCGACAAATCAAAACAAAAATTACATTCACATCCATTGTAGATTCCGATTAAAATTAGAAAAAATTAGATTATCGAGGATCTTTTGGCAGAACTTTCAATCAAGATAATTTTCTCAAATCGCGTTTCTGCTTCGGAGAGACTTTAGATTTACCCCAATTTTTAAATTTAATAGACCCAAAATACATGACGTTTTTTGAGAGGTATCGTGGTCGATTCTGTTATGCGAAATCTCTAAACTAATTTAAAATAGTGCTATTCTTTTCCATGGGGAACAGTTTGAAAAGCATAGCACTATTTTAAATTAGTTTAGTTTAGAGATTTTGTGTACAACAGAATTAGCACCATTTTCATTAGTTTTCAACCTTCCGGGTCACTTAAAATTGCTTAAATAACCCTGTTATGCTCTTAAATTGCGCAGAATAAAGCTTTTTCGTCCGTGACTACTGGTTACCCTGACCCCCGTTAAAGTATACAGTATACGTACCTTCATCGAGCTGTAGTTTTTTCTCCAGCACAGCGATGGTAGCACCCAGAACAAATAAATGAGACAGTTCATTATCGCTGTGGGCAAACAACGCGTTCACAATGTCCTTGTTTATTGGTCCCATAGGCAAGTGTGGATACAGTGTTTTGTATAGATCCAGCCATGCACTTGTCGATTCTTCATTCTGTAAAATTTTTCAATATATGAACTTTTTATTGCAAGAATTGACGACCGAATGGCGTAGTGGTAGCGAACCTGCCGTCTGCGCCGGAGGTCGTGGGTTCGATTCCCACTACTGGTAAAATGTTTGTGTGATGAGCATGAATGTTTTCCAGGGTCTGGGTGTTTTCAATATATTATATTCATGTATATTAGTATGTATGTATATTTATCAGTCGTCTAGCACCCATAATACAAGCTATCGCTTACTTTGGGGCTAGATTGCGACGTATAAAATGTCCCGTATATATATTTATAAAAAAAGAAAAGCACTGGTATGATAATCTGAGGATGC
Source organism: Coenonympha arcania (assembly GCA_036785405.1). Lineage (NCBI taxonomy): Eukaryota > Metazoa > Arthropoda > Insecta > Lepidoptera > Nymphalidae > Coenonympha > Coenonympha arcania. The sequence goes on along the minus strand of CM072058.1, from coordinate 6,787,811 downwards.
GGTATTCTGTATCTCTGGCCACATGTCTCAGCGTCGATCGATGCAGACACCCAGACCCAGTTAGCGGTGTTATGGTTAAAATTGCAATAATTACCATATATTTTTTGAATTTGATTCGAAAGCGATGTAAAATCCATGCGTTTTTAAAGATTACTTTTACATCGCATTCGAAGGTAATTATTGCAGTTGTAACCAATTTTAACATCAGTAATCTGGTGACATTTTGTCGCGTGGCTCCCTAATTTCTGTGTTTGTCTATTATTGCAGGCAAAAAAATGTTTGGAAATCAGAAAATGAAGGACAGATTTAGAAATTATATTTTTGAAGTATAACATCGTGAGGCAAACCTCTGGAAGGCTACCAGAGGGCCTACCATCAACTCTAATCGCGACTCAACTACAAACCTAAACTGAATTGCATCGCTAATTCGTGACATAAATTCTTTGAATTTGACAAAAAGATGAGAAATTTGATGAAGATGATGAATTTGAAAAACTGAATCGTAACCGGAACTGCGTCGCTAGAAAAGTTCATAGTAGGCCCCCTGTTCTTTGTAAGTCTGTCCATATATAATCTTTTGACGTGATAACGTTCAATAAATGTGATGAACACCAGCAACACACATGAAAAATAGTAACGTTCCGCGTAACGTTCCACCTGAGCCTGTGCGTGCAAGCGAGAGCGCGCAACAAGCGATAGAGAGGCACGATAAAACAAACGATAGAGAGGCCAATTATGACGTTATCACGTAAATCTATCGTCCGTAAACCGACTTTACAGACAACCAATTTTTAACAAGAATGGCGCTCATTCTAAGATGGGTCCAGTGCTTGGTAAGCCGTCGATTGGTTAATCTTGTTATAACAAATGCAACTTACAGTAACGAAACTGTTCATATAGTTAAACGGCCAGAGGAACATTTTGGCGAGCAGTCGAGGGCACTTAGTGTAAATTCTGGACACAAATGTCTCTGCCAACGCCGTCCATAGCAGTATACCATTCGGCGGCAAACTCTTTAAAAGGCACTCGAGTTCGGCAGCGGTCGTTTTAGCATCATCAACCCCCCAATCTGTTAATATCTTCATATTTTTTACAGCTGTTTTCCTGGAAGAATGAAATTAATTGTTTTTCTACCTGGTATGTTGCCAGTCTTAACGTATATAGTCTGGTCAAATTAGATAGATAGATAGATAGATAAATACTTTATTGCACACCACAGAATAAAATATAACAAAAAGTAGAAATAATGAAAACAAACTTAGGAGTACAACTTAGGAGTACTTAGGAGTAGCCCAAAAAATAGGGATAATATCCTTCAGGATCATCCATGGGATCAGTGGAGATTTGTCAGGATTTCATTAGAGTGGTATGGTTATAAATTTTCAGCTTGTGATCTAACAAAAGAGTCAATGTCTATTTTGGGCTATCAACCATACTCCTTCATTCGCAATAATTATGTATAACTATAACTATAACCATATATTTATTTATCTAACCAAAAATTCTACCTGCCAATTATTCTTCCATTATTTTGTTTTCTTTTTTAATTGAAATGTTACAATAAACCTTATCACGAGTCTTATTTCTAATTATTATAAAGTATAAAAGTCTTGCCCGCGTAGAATGGTGCCAAGAATACAAGAATACTGGCTGCATTTCCGCGTTGAACAGCTACGCTGATACATTGCGCAAAAAATAAGCCAGCCCTTCTGTCACCAGTTGAGGCTATTAACCGCGGGGAAAGCTCTCGAAGGATATTTTAGCACTATGAGTCCATGGCCCCAGGGTCTACACGGCAAACGGGACAAATAAAATAAATGTCGTCTTTCGTCATGATATATGAAACTATCAAGACAGTCGCATTCCAACATCATACTTTTAAATTAATGAAACAGTTGCTTAAAATGGACACTTCCCATTAAAGAATAAACAATGTGATGTAGATACTGCTTTGATAGTAGTTTCTGCCTAGATTTTGGGTGCAAGCATCAAATTAATTTCTATCTGCTCAATGACATCATAAGAATACTTGTAGAAAAAATTATGCTACTTGTTTCCGCATTTCAGAAATTATAATGATAAAAAGTGGGTATGAGGTCAACAGACACAGGCAGACATAAAACATAACCGAAAATTTCAAAAGTACTACTAAAGATTTACAAAAAAAAACCAACACAACTTAAATGGAACTTGACAAATAACTTTTTTTATAGTGGCTATCTATGGCTCGTTAAAAAGTTATGTACACCCATAGCTTTTTAATGAGCCATGCTGTTTTGAGAGTACTGTCCATAGGAAAACTCCTTTCCTTTTGCAGTGATTATAATAATTAAAACAGCAGTCAATACAAACCTATCCTGTAGGCGTTCCAAAGGCAGTTTATTGAGTAATGCAACAATTTTGAGAAACAGTGAATTTTTTTCATCTGTCGACTTCAAAAGCGCTTGTACTTGTCCCTCATCGTCGAACAACGCCGGTCCCAATACATTCACGACAACATACAGTGACCGATCGTCACATCCCTGGAAAACAATATTTATCACGGGTAAGCTAACAATTTCCACTCTCAAAGAAATATCTCGGATGGAAATGGTAAGGTTTGCGCCTCGGTAAACAATCTACGATTCTATATTTTTGTTATAGTCTTTCACATAAATTTTTATTCATATTATATTATTTATCGCATGTCAAAATTATTATCGTTGCCAACAAGACTTGTAACCGGGTCCCCAGCTATCGCATCAGGCGGGAGTCCTCTATTGGGAAACTATTGCAGTTGCAATTCAATTAAACTAATTATTATTATTTTTAATTTGGTTCCCCGTCAACTTTCTACCATAGAACGGCAATGCATCGTAAAGGCTTCCACCCATACATAGTTGACGTACCAAAGACGCGTACGAAGCGGTTTGATTCCTCGTTCCTGATACGCACTGCAAAGGCCTGGAATACACTCCCAGGCAGTGTCTTTCCTGCCACTTACAACCCGGGTGCCTTCAAATCAAGAGTGAATAGGCATCGTCTAGGCAAGCGCGTTCCAGCTAGACTGTATCATCACTTTCCATCAGGTGTGATCACAGTCAAGCGCTAGCCTATTTAGTATAAAAAAAAAAAATCCAAAAGTCCATTATATCGAATGAATTTTGAACAACAGAAGACTCTCGTGTCTTCTCTCGTTTAAAGCTAAGCTTGCTCTTTTTACTAATTTATATTTTTGAGTCGTTTCACACACTTGTTTATTCCTATAAATAATCTACTATTTATTTTAGTTAAATACTTAATTCAGATTTAGTTTACATAATTCTAATAACAAGAATTTGTCCACTGCTTCGCCCGCGTGAGTTTCGGTTTTTAATAAAAAAGAATTAACTTTAGTATAGGAACCGAAATTTTCGAATTTCAATTCTCATGTGACTGTCTCATTCTTTATCTAAACTCTTAGCTAAACCTCGAAAATTATTAGACCGATTTTGACGATGTATTTTGATCAGTGTTTCCATGATAATTTTATTAGAAGGCAAGACAGCTATGTACTGTAAAATTGAAAACCAATATAAGTAAAACTTATAAGTACCTGAGATAGTCCTTCTAAAATTATGAATATCTCATTAAATAGGTCACTTCTTGCACTGTTCTCTGGCAATTCAGCAATGGTCATAATAAAAGAGAGCCAAACACACTGGATTTGTTTGTCAGAAAACTCGCCATGTTGCTCTATGCAGATTCTTATAGCATTGCTCAGGGAATGAATCCAGCCCTTCCAATGGCTTACGAGTAACGTTTTGTTCAGTAACTTGACATTTAATTTAGGCAACGCTACACAACCTTCACACTTAGCATGTCCAACTATATTGATGAATGCTTGTACACACTGCACTTTGGTCTTTGGAGAAATCTTTCCAGGAACAAAATCAGAAGTTTTAGACACAGGTTTTCCAAAACAGTAAGTCAGAAATGGTATTATTACCATTTCTGAGAATTTATCCATCCTAGTTTGAAAACGGATGATCAAATTCCACCACGTTTCGAACTTAGCCAACGCTGTTTCTTCTGACTTCGCATTGTTGGATGTGAGAGGAATCATTAAGAGTTTCAATCTCTTATTTAATAATGCTTCATTTGTTTCCCTTGAGAAATTGTCGACTAAGACAGTCCAGCACTGAAAAGCCTTGCATCTATCTGGACTCTGCATTTTAAAAGCTTTTTCTACACACGGTAGTAACGCGTTTATTGGACTCTGATTTGTGTCTGAACTTTTTGTTATCCGACTTTTTAACAATTTAATAAAAATGATCCATAATCGATGCCAATGTGTGCTGCCTCCCTCTAACAGTCCTATTAATAAAGATGGATACCTAAAACCAGATTAATCTCATTAGTTCACATTATTAGTATACTGAAAAGTTAAAAACGATCAACAAAAAAGTATCAAGATACCTCTCTGGCATATAAATGTTTTCTAATATCTTCAGCCAACCTCCATTGTCCATGTAATCAAAGTTCACAAGTTGTTCTGTCAACAGCTCTAGAACTTCCAATACATTTTGCACAGTGTTGATCGCCGTGGCTACCATTGGTATCAGCTTCAAGAATGCTAAGAACCAAACATTGATGCCATCTTTGACAAATACCAATTTATTGTCAGAGGGCAGTATTGTGAGAAGTTTCAACATTAGATTTATAGGCTGAAACGATATTTATACATAATGCAATAACATTCTCAAATCTTGAATAATGATTTATTGAGTTTACTATTTTTAAATGAATATTTCCGCGCCAATTAAGCGCGTTTATTGACGCGGAAATATTTTCATCTCCCAACATTTTCTTATAGGTATTATAACTTATGTAAGTTATGAAGGGAATATTGGGTTCATGACATAATTTAACATGTGACGTGGTATGCATAAGTTCAGGAAACACACTGGCCATACGCGTGGATAGCGCAGATCGCCTCTACCTCCTCTATGCTGATCTGGATATCTCATTTTGTTGCGTGGGAGTGCGTTGCGTACGCTAAGTGTGTCTCTAGCATGTCTCGTGCATAGGTTTTCATATAAATTTGGAGTCCAGATATCGTAATGCGTTGCATACGTAGCGTACATGGGCTCAATGTGTTTCTAGCTTAAGTATCACTTTTTTAACAAACCCTAAATAAAACTAACTTTGTTTGTAGCGGTTTATTGTTAGTTTCAAAAAAAGTACGCTAATTAGAGAGTTGATTTTATTGTTCATAACAGTATGCACTAAATATGCACAAAACACTTTTCTTGATACATTTGATTATCCAGACTTTTGAATATCAGTATGCCTACCGACAACAATTAATCCAGTTAATTGAATTTCTACTGTAGTAATTATTGAATTGCTTACCTCTACACTAATATCCGCTGGTATCGCCTGGTTAGAGTATAATTGGATCAGTTCAAATATCTCATTGGAATGGTGTATACAAAGAGAAATAAGTGTTTCATCAGGATGATAGAGAAGGGTGTCGAAGCAAAGAGTCTTCAATGTTTCCACCGTGTCCACAGTTGCACATCTCTTTAGTACATTAATTACCGCCAGTGCTGAAGGTACCAGATTTGGAAGCGTTGTGCATTGCCCGTTCTAAAAAATGATATTGAAAATATTAAACTGTCATAAATGCTAATTCTTCTAACTTCTGAAAACATGTTGTTTTTATGCAACTAGGTAAATGTCACAGCTTTAGGCCCGGTTTCCACAAAAGCGGAGAGGAAAGATGTGTTTTGGATAACCAATCAAATTTTGTTATTTCCACATGAGAGATGTGGAAATAACAAAATTTGATCCACTTTGCTATGATTCGATAAAAATGGATCTAGCAGAGAGGAGAGATCTTTTATCTATAGAATTTTGAGCTGCGAGTAAGCTAGCAGAGCGGTAGATTTCGATAGTCGAGTAGTCCACCAGTGGCTTGATCCCCGCCACTATCGTCCCGCGCCTCGCAAGACTAAAAACATCATTCGAATGACGCTACGCACAGCTAACATCTCATCTTCACGACACATCTCCCCCCTGCATTAGTAAAAATATCCAGATAGCTTCATAGCACATCTCCGCTCATCTCTTCTCCTCTCTGCTTTAATAGAAACCAAGTCTTAATGGTGAAGAAATATTGTGCGATAAAATCAATTCTTCTAAAGGATTCTATTGCCGGTAGAGAGAATTTTGCAGTTCATTGTGTATCATGGACTTTCTCAATGTTCAATCCATCAAATATAAATTTGTAGATAACAGATAAGGATTAGGAAAATGGAAAGATACACTTACTCTATACTTTTTCAGAATTGTTGCAGTAATATTAACTGCATGTGTAGCAAATTTCAAGTCCTCTGTCATGTCCCTGATGCATATTGATATTAACTTTTCAGCTACTGGTGCGGTAAGACAGTCCACGGATTCCAATGTGTTTTGTAAACTCTGATAGTTGTGCACATTGAGAGTGTAGTCTTCGAAATCATCCAATAACCTCTTGAGGTCACCGTCAGTCGGGCAGGTCTCAGGCATCGTGGCTGCAAAAATTAGAGATGAAAAGGATAGCAGTTTGGCCGGATACCGGATATTTGGCCAACTATGTGGCCGTGTGGTGACCCTTATTCTTGGTGGGCACTGGGCAGCTAATAAATACAAAACTATACTCAAATTTAATTAAGTTTGCCAAAATCTATCTTTCAGCACCTTGCATCAGTGTGTACAGCGAAAGATATTTTTCTGAAGCTGGCCTTTGTCTATTAAAAGAAGTGAAACCCCTTGCTACCTCTCAATGCAGAGAAATTAGTATTTATTCACTATAATTTGCCCTTAGTGCAGTATGAGTACTAATTAATTTTCTTTCTTACATTACATTCTATTGTGATTAAAAATTTACAACTAAAACTATATTACATAATTGATTCTAAGAAGAATGATTAATGAAGCAAATAATGACTCCCGCCAAATAAAAAAAAAAATATTTTTAATTCAGCGGGATGCCTATCTGGCCAAATGGTAATTAGTAGTTAGTTATCCAGCATTCAGCCGGATAGTATTAAGGCCGGATACTGGACAGTTACCAGATATCCACTTGATCTCTAGTAAAAATACCATAGTTGTTTCTAGATTTTTTTTTACATTGGATGCTTGGGGTCTCCGCCCTTTTTAATCTACCTTCTACATACTTAGTGTTTTTATTTTAGTTCGTTTGTTTTTTAATATTTTGGAACTTATTATACCAGCAACCAACAGGAATATCAACCGACAATGTAACAGTGGTATACCGTTTATTTTTCGGCAAACTACAGATAGCAAAACAAAATAAGAAAGTGAAGCGGATAGACTTGTATTTAAACAGTAGGTATACAATGCGTATGTATTGTTCATCCACCAACAAGTTATAACTTTCAAGTGGACGTCCATGAGACTGAAGTTATGGTAAATAAATTACTTACCCAAGATCTGTGTTGGCTAACCGTGCTCTGTGAAGCAATTAAGCAATATAACGTGCCGGCCAGTGTCCGGGTATTAACGGAAACAACTTTAGAGCAAATATTATTCAGATACCAAATACGAAGTACTGTACCTACGGGTTTTGTGCGTCCTTCCTGTGGCTCCGGGCTCGCGTCCTTCGTCGGCGTCCGACTCAGAAACAAGTAACTAACAGGGTTGAATTATTACCTTATTTCGTATACCCGAAAACTGAGTTTATTACAAGATACATTAGTTGTTTTCATTTCACGTAATACATTATTTTCGAGTAAATTTGTAAATAAAATGTGGTTTTTGATTGAATTGTGATTTACAAATTACTATGTCATAGACAAGAAATAATAAAAGATTTTTGACATTTCAAACATTTCTGGCGCGAAGAGTGACAGATAAATTGATGGTTAAATTGTACCACAGACCACAATGAACCACAGAGATAACCAATATACTCTAAGGAGATAACTAATAAACTATAATAATTCTAGCCTAGCTTTGCGTGCCATGCGGCGCCATGATGAGCGCCAAGATTTGTTGTAAAATCATTTTAGTTTTACATCACTCAGCACGTGATACTGAGAAATGTACCCTATTTAGGTGACGCCATCTTATCTTAGAGCATTTAACCAGATGGAGACGCCACGAGCGCTAATTTCAACGTAAAAAAGTACCTATGCCCTATGTTATTAAGGTACTTCAAAGTCCTCAGATAGTAAATACATGAACTAATATTAAAAATACCAGCTGACCTGGCGAACGTCGTTCTGCTAAACAGTCTCAGTGTCAGTATTGTCACTCTGCGTAATTTTCCTAATTTTTTCTTTCAGAACCTCCTGAACACAACAAAAAAAATTGAATTATTGAAATCGGTCCAGCTATACCTACACGCGTGATGTCGTGACCAAGGGATTTAGGTAAACGTTGTTTTAAATATAAAAAAAAATGATAACAGCCTGCTCCCAGACCTACCGATTATACACTGAAAATTTCATAACAATCGGTCAAGCCGTTTCGGAGGAGTTTGGTAACAAAGAATGGCATGAGAATTTTATTTAATACACTAGCTAACCCGGCAAACGTTGTTTTGCCATATATTTTTTTCTCACTTAAGGACATAAAAAATAGAATAACAATTAACAACCGGCTCCCAGACCGTGACCCGCTTAGACACGGTGACACGCGCAAGCATTTGGGAAAGCTTGAAAGAACAAGGAGTAAACGAAAAATACATACAGGTTATTAAAAGTATTTACAAGGAAAATATAGGGTAGAATAAAGCTAGAAAACGTGGGCCCAAACTTTCCCATAGAGCGAGGTTTAAGGCAGGGCGATCCGCTCTCATCTACAATTTTTATAGCCATTCTTGAAACAGTAATTAGCAAACTAGACTGGAAAAAATTAGGACTCTACATAAAAGATTCCTGAGATCACCTGAGATTAGCAGATGACATAGTGATACTATCTGAGAGAAGTTCGCAGTTACAACATATGATCGAATAATTACAGACAGCCAGTGCAGATGTAGGTCTAGAAATCAACCTAATAACGAATAGAACGAAGCATGCTCAATATAAAAAAGATGGAGAAAATACGCCATACAAAAATAAGATCAGTAACAAAAGCAACTAATGCCCTGGCCATAAGCTCAAAAATTAAAATCGAAGTGGGCAGGGCATTTAGCTCGACTTAATGACCACAGATGGACTCTGAAAGTTACTTTATGGAGAGGCCCACAAGGGGAAAGAAGTAGAGAAAGACCGCTAGGCGGACGAGATTAGGAAAGAAGCCGGCCCAAATTGGATCATGACAGCAGCTGACAGAGACAAATGGTCATCTTTGGAGGAGGCCTTCACCCATTGAGGCGTAGGTAAATGAACTAACAAACTAACACAACTAACAATAAATTTAACTAATGCAAATTAACCAACTAACACATTAAATTAAACTAGGATGTATTACTTTAATTTATGCAAGAAATAAAAGGCTTTTTTTATTTTTTATTTATATTTTATTTTATATTTATTTTATCTTTAATAGTTACTGAAATAAAGGGTTGTGGCACACAGACAGACGGACAACAAAGTGATCTTATAAGGGTTCCGTTTTTTTTTGAGGTACGAAACCCTAAAAATCAAGTTTGTTGTATGGGAGCCCCACTTAATTATTTATTTTATTTTAACTATTTATTTCTACAGTAAATATATAACTAAATATTTTAAGCGTCTAAAGTAGGTACCTGTTACCGTTATCAATATCGAGCGAAAACCAGCAAAATAAATACGTTCGTTGTATGGGAGTCCCCATAAATATTTATTTTGTTCTAGTTTTTAGTATTTGTTGTTATATAGCGGCAACAGAAATACATCATCTGTGAAATTTTCAAGTCTGTAGCTATCACGGTTTCAGAGATAGAGCCTGGTGACGGACGGACGGACGGACGGACGGACAAGACTGTATAAGGTTCCTCTTTTACCCTTTGGGTACGGACCCTAAAAATCATAGTCGAAAAAGTCCTTAGGAAATTAGTCGCAAAATGAGTTACTCACACCAAACTCGATGTCGATACTCAAACTAATTTCTTAAACTGGATACAAGAAAAGATATTTGTATAAACCTACGAAACGGCAACGTCGCGGATGCTTTCAGCCAATCCGATCGTTTGCCGTGCTCTGATTGGCTCATTTGAATGGGATCAACATTTTCCGTAACTATCGCAAGGTGGATTTGTATATCGGATCAACTTCTGCGAACGCTAGTAAAAAGTTCCATGAGTGTAGATGTTGATCCAGTTGGAGCCACATTAGTTACCAGAGATGCATATTGGATCAACAAAGTACTCGCGAGTATAACATATATATATATATATATATATATATATATAAATATATATATATATATATATATATATATATATATATATATATATATATATATATATATATATATAATAGATCTTATATAAATGATCTTCGATAAATTATCTACTTGCTATTCGTAGATATTTATTTTTATTTGTTTTGTTATTCGTAGATAAGGCACATTCGCTGCTTTTCCACGCGAGCGTAAATTGTTTCACGCTTCTGCTATTATTGTGAAGCCAAATCCCGCGGAGTTCACTCGCGTGCTCGCCTGCTGCTTCGGGAATCGCTTCACCGCCAATTGCATCGCATTGTTTAATGTTCTCGCGTGCTGTGCTCGGAATAAAAATAAGCATTGCCGAGTACACACATAAGTACACGGCCATGTGCGGATAGGACGTGCGAACTGTTGTAATGGTTGTGTACCCAAATTGGGAAGCCGTTTGTTTCGAGTGAGGTTACTTACTGACTAGGTATACCTATCCCAATATTATATTCGTGTGGTAGTGTTTCTAGTATCAATAATGCCGGGGCATGCGAACAGTCCGTACTGGGCGGCCGTGGATTTCGACAGCGAAGGGGAAGAAGACAAGACTCCGCCGCCGAGTAACCGAGTCTACCTCGACCCTTGGGACCACGACGCGTTTGGGATGCTGCCAGGAGAGTCTCCGGACTCCAGCCGCGAGCAGATCGATTCCTTCGCCGGCGAGCCCGTCAGCGCCAGTTTCTACTACGTACCGACTAAAACCTACGATTCAGGAGAGGAGCCGAAGCGAAACAAGCGCGGTTTGTTCCCAGAGGATGTAATCGCACCCGACTATGCAGTTTACGGGCGAAGAGCTTCCAGACATGCGATGCCGGATTATAGCGACCGCGACGTTCCTATTTACGGTCACAGACCAATGCGTAAGTTTACTAAATCTGCATAAAAATTTTGAAAATAACCGTAAAATATTCAAAGTGTGTATCTAGTTTTTCGGACACAGCTCACACAACTAAACAGCCGGTTACAATATTAGGTATTCCATTTATGAGACAATAAGATGTAAAACTGAAAAAAAAAAGTATTTTATTTTTGTGCTAAATAATATCTTCACTTATTTTATTCAAACGATGGGTTCATCTAAAATCTAAAAAATGTAGCAAAGAAAAGCGCCTCGGCTATTTCGGTCTTAACCAGCAAAACCATAAATTCCTTGCGATTTAGCGTTCCGGAACGATGCCTTATAGGAGCCACTCATAATTAGATGATAAGAAATAAGAATTTAATAAATACGAGTAAGTAGTTTAATTGAAAGATGATTAGGATGTTTCAATCGTTAAGGGTGGCAACCAATCATTGACTTACTATCTAAGGACCCCGGGTGAATACAAAATTCACGATAAAAGTGTCCCGAGAAAACCGAGGGTATTATGTGTATTTTTATAAACAAACTAAAACATTGTAATTTATGTCTGAAACCATTATTATACCGCCTGATTTTACTTGCAACTAGCTATAGTGCGATTGTCTCCCTTTTCGCGTTTTATCTCTCTTTCGGTTCGGACACTTTTTAGAGCTGACCCGTCATCCTTTATAAATCTATGATCCCAATGAAATGTAAGTATCGTACCTACTGCCAGATTTTTTACAAATATTGTTTGATAAAATTTACTTTATTAAATTCTCCCAATATACTGTCCAGTCAAAATATTTTCAGTTGCAATAATTAGCATACTTTCCAAAATTGCCATAGTTATAAGAGTACTTGGGGTGTCTGAATGAAAATTCTAGTCTCCCAGGGTGGGGAATGCGGTGGAGATCTGACACCTAAAACAGTTGTGCCAAGTTTCAAAATCGTGCTAATTATTGCCCCTGGAACCCCATTTTTTTCTGATCTGTGGCCTGGACTATTATGTAATTTCTTCCTTCGAATCTAATTAGAGATAGGCTTGGCCGGTAGCCCCCTAGTGAAGACGTGGTGGTAAATAATAAATAAATATCAGGACAGTACACACATCGCAATCTAGCTCCCAAAGTATGCGATAGCTTGTGTTATGGGTACTAGCATAGATAATACACACTAACCGTACTAGTTATCTGATAAATATACATACATATTAATATACATAAGAATAATACATTGAACGTGTATAGATCGTCTTATCTAAAAATGAACGGTCCTCCACGTGTTTACGTTTACACACTTAAATGTAGTGGAGGCGCGTTCATTTTTAAATTAAACGATGTTTTTCTACAAAATTTCTGAAGTAAACTAATTTAAAATAGTGCCATCCACAAAGCACATAATCTTTTTTCTGTGGTGCCATCCTTCTCAAAAGGATAAGAAAAGGATAGCACTATTTAGTTTAGAGATTTTTTTAGAAATTATTATAGAATTAGTTTAGTTAGATTTTGCACAACAGAATCGACCACATATCTGCCTACTACTACTAGGCTAGGTGTTTGACTATATTCAAATGATCCGAGTGTTTATTTGATTACAGTAGAACGAAGAAGATCGATGTACGTGGAGGAGCCAGTCTATATTCCTGTGCCTCACCCCATGGTATATGAAAGCCTCTACGGACCAGTCCCGATGCCGACTCCGTACATGCATCCTCCGAGACCCCGCATGTCTCTACAACAGCAGCCTGATTACGTGATGGCAAATGCATACGGCAAGCATCGAAGACATTCCAGGTAGGCTTGACCTTTCATCCTTTTTTGTGAGCTTGCCTGTGTTACTCAATCACACCATGAGTACCTACTTAGCCGAAACCGTTTGAAATTAAGAAATCTTACAGCTAATTATATCGTTGTACCTACCTACTTTTCTAGGGCTCCGTCAAGAAAGGGTAAAAAACTAGACCCTATTACTTGGACTTCGCTGTCCGTCCGTCCGTCGTCCGTCTGTCACCAGGCTGTACCAATGTCTTGAAGTTTGATAGTTACGTACTTAAAATTTTCACAGATGATGTAGGTATTTCCGTTGCCGAGCTATAATAACAAATTTAGGTTCTTGTTTTTTCTTGTGGCTTGGGCCTCTTGGCTTCTTCGCGAAAAATTCAAGATCTTCCTATTTTGCGATTGATGTCAATCCTTTACATACGATACTTATATCTCAAACGACGGAAGACGCTTACAAACAAAAAAATACTGAGGTCTGAGGGTGTTTACTATACATATTATAGGTATACTAGCAAACGCCCGCGGCTTCGCTCACGTTAACTTCTGAGTTATGCTTTACTATGGTGGTTTAATTTCCAAAATTCCTGCATTACACACCATTTTGCCCACAAAATTTTCTCTTGCTTCCTGGTAATAGTCACATATTGATTTTGAAAAATTCGATCGTCACAAAAAAGTTAAATAATATGGTGGCTATTTTTAGGGTTCCGTACCCAAAGGGTAAAAGCTCTTACTAAGACTCCACCGTCCGTTCGTCCATCCGGCCGTTGTTGCTTGCTACCATGGTAAGACATATAAGTACAAAATTGTGGCCAATTCTTTTAAATTTTTACCCAAAAATCCTTTTCTATGCTCGCTGCGATAATCAGATAAGTATCAATTTTGAAAACAATCGGCCCAGTAACAAAAAAGTTCAAAATGGCGGCCACTTTTTAAAATGTTGACTACAAATTCTTTCTCTATGCTTGCTGCCATTGTCAAATATCGATTTTCAAAGCAATCGCCCCAGTAACAAAAAAGTTCAAAATGGCGGCCAATTTTTTAAATTTTGACTACAAATTCCTTCTCGATGCTTGGTGAAATAATCATGTCGATTTTCAAAGCAATCGAACCAGTAACAAAAAATTTCAAAATGGCGGACACTTTTTTTAAATTTTGACCACAAATTCCTTCTCTATGCTTGCTGCCATAGTCAAATATCGATTTTCAAAGCAATCGGCCCAGTAACAAAAAAGTTCAAAATGGCGGCCACTTTTTTTAAATTTTGACCACAAATTCCTTCCCTATGCTTGCTGCCATAGTCAAATATCGATTTTCAAAGCAATCGGCCCGGTAACAAAAAAGTTTCAATTTCAATTGCAATTTCAATTTCAATTTATTTATTTGCTGATATAGGTACATAATGATGGTACATAATACAATACAATTAGTTCACGCTATATCATACCATATTATTGGCATGCAAATTTATAAACAACAAAAAACAAATAAAATTATCAGTTTCCAAAATATTATGATTAGGTCAATATTTAAGGAAAAAAAAATCATTAGCTAGTATTAAAGATTACAATAAAATGTCGAACATAAAAAAGAAAAATTGTTAAAGTAATTTAATTTAAAATTAATTAGAAAGTCACAATATTTAAAACTAAATTAATTAATATTTCTATTTATATTTCTATTATTCTAAGAATTCTTTTATATCGTAAATTGCTCTTTCAATAAGGAACTGTTGAAGTTTGGTTTTTAAGCTCACTGCTGTACAATCTCTTATCTTTTTTGGTAATTTATTGTATATTTTAACAGCCATCACGCAAATGCTTTTATCAAAGTATGAGGTATTATGAAGGGGATAACGGAATTTATCTTTACAGCGTTCTCGATTACGCCTTTCGAATAGATTTTCATTATTTTTTAAAAACAATACCAATTCTAATATATACAGCGACGGTACAGTCAAAAGTTTAAGATTTTTGAAGTATGGCTTGCAGCTTACTCTTCTTTTAATTCCGCATATCGCTCTAATGCATTTTTTCTGCGCAATAAATACCCTGTTAATATAACTCGAATTTCCCCAAAAAGCTATTCCATATCTTATAATTGAAGCCGCCTGTGCATGATATGCTACTAATAATGTTCGTTGGTCAACTTTTTTGGCCAACATGCGCAGCGCAAAAGAAAGTTCAAAATGGCGGCCACTTTTTAAAATTTTGGCCACAAATTCTTTCTCTATGCTTGCTGCCATTGTCAAATATCGATTTTCAAAGCAATCGGCCCAGTAACAAAAAAGTTCAAAATGGCGGCCAATTTATTAAATTTTGACTACAAATTCCTTCTCGATGCTTGGTGAAATAATCAGATGTCGATTTTCAAAGCAATCGACCCAGTAACAAAAAATTTCAAAATGGCGGACACTTTTTTAAAATTTTGACCACAAATTCCTTCTCTATGCTTGCTGCCATAGTCAAATATCGATTTTCAAAGCAATCGTCCCAGTAACAAAAAAGTTCAAAATGGCGGCCACTTTTTTTAAATTTTGACCACAAATTCCTTCTCTATGCTTGCTGCCATAGTCAAATATCGATTTTCAAAGCAATCGGCCCGGTAACAAAAAGTTCAAAATGGCGGCCACTTTTTTAAATTTTGACCACAAATTCCTTCTCTATGCTTGCTGCCATAGTCAAATATCGATTTTCAAAGCAATCGGCCCAGTAACAAAAAAGTTCAAAATGGCGGCCACTTTTTTTAAATTTTGACCACAAATTCCTTCTCTATGCTTGCTGCCATAGTCAAATATCGATTTTCAAAGCAATCGGCCCGGTAACAAAAAAGTTCAAAATGGCGGCCACTTTTTTAAATTTTGACCACAAATTCCTTCTCTATGCTTGCTGCCATAGTCAAATATCGATTTTCAAAGCAATCGGCCCGGTAACAAAAAAGTTCAAAATGGCGGCCACTTTTTTAAATTTTGACCACAAATTCCTTCTCTATGCTTGCTGCCATAGTCAAATATCGATTTTCAAAGCAATCGGCCCAGTAACAAAAAAGTTCAAAATGGCGGCCACTTTTTTTAAATTTTGACCACAAATTCCTTCTCTATGCTTGCTGCCATAGTCAAATATCGATTTTCAAAGCAATCGGCCCGGTAACAAAAAAGTTCAAAATGGCGGCCACTTTTTTAAATTTTGATCACAAATTCCTTCTCTATGCTTGCTGCCATAGTCAAATATCGATTTTCAAAGCAATCGGCCCAGTAACAAAAAAGTTCAAAATGGCGGCCACTTTTTTAAATTTTGACCACAAATTCCGTCTCTATGCTTGCTGCCATAGTCAAATATCGATTTTCAAAGCAATCGACCTAGTAACAAAATATTTCAAAATGGCGGGCACTTTTTTTAAATTTTGACCACAAATTCCTTCTCTATGCTTGCTGCCATAGTCAAATATCGATTTTCAAAGCAATCGGCCCAGTAAAAAAAAGTTCAAAATGGCGGCCACTTTTTTTTAATTTTGACCACAAATTCCTTCTCTATGCTTGCTGCCATAGTCAAATATCGATTTTCAAAGAAATCGGCCCGGTAACAAAAAAGTTCAAAATGGCGGCCACTTTTTTAAATTTTGACCACAAATTCCTTCTCTATGCTTGCTGCCATAGTCAAATATCGATTTTCAAAGCAATCGGCCCAGTAACAAAAAAGTTCAAAATGGCGGCCACTTTTTAAAATTTTGACCACAAATTCCGTCTCTATGCTTGCTGCCATAGTCAAATATCGATTTTCAAAGCAATCGACCCAGTAACAAAATATTTCAAAATGGCGGACACTTTTTTTAAATTTTGACCACAAATTCCTTCTCTATGCTTGCTGCCATAGTCAAATACCGATTTTCAAAGCAATCGGCCCAGTAAAAAAAAGTTCAAAATGGCGGCCACTTTTTTTTAATTTTGACCACAAATTCCTTCTCTATGCTTGCTGCCATAGTCAAATATCGATTTTCAAAGCAATCGGCCCGGTAACAAAAAAGTTCAAAATGGCGGCCACTTTTTTAAATTTAGACCACAAATTCCTTCTCTATGCTTGCTGCCATAGTCAAATATCGATTTTCAAAGCAATCAGCCCAGTAACAAAAAAGTTCAAAATGGCGGCCACTTTTTTAAATTTTGACCACAAATTCCGTCTGTATGCTTGCTGCCATAGTCAAATATCGATTTTCAAAGCAATCGGCCCAGTAACAAAAAAGTTCAAAATGGCGGCCACTTTTTTAAATTTTGACCACAAATTCCTTCTCTATGCTTGCTGCCATAGTCAAATATTGATTTTCAAAGCAATCGGCCCAGTAACTAAAAAGTTCAAAATGGCGGCCACTTTTTTATATATTGACCACAAATTCCTTCTCTATGCTTGCTGGCATAGTCAAATATCGATTTTCAAAGCAATCGGCCCAGTAACAAAAAAGTTCAAAATGGCGGCCACTTTTTTAAATTTTGACCACAAATTCCTTCTCTATGCTTGCTGCCATAGTCAAATATTGATTTTCAAAGCAATCGGCCCAGTAACAAAAAAGTTCAAAATGGCGGCCACTTTTTTAAATTTTGACCACAAATTCCTTCTCTATGCTTGCTGCCATAGTCAAATATCGATTTTCAAAGCAATCGGCCCAGTAACAAAAAAGTTCAAAATGGCGGCCAAAAAATTCAAAAATTTTCCTCCCCAAAATTTGAATCTCGAAAATCCCTTTCTGAATACGAATTCATGATATACCTAATACCAACCTACGTACCAAATTTCAGATCTCTACTTTTAATTTCGCTGGAATCCCTGGAACAACGCAAAAATTACACTTTTGTATGGGAAAATCCCTTAAAAGTAGGATTTTTATCTCTTCCAATTTGAATTTCTGGAATCCCCGTCTTAGTACGAATTCATGACCTAATGTCAATGTAGGTACCAATTTTCAGATCTCTACGACTTGTAGTTTTTCGGGAATTCCTGGAACAACAAAAAAAATTACAATTTTGTATGGAGAAATCCCTTTAATGTACTATTTCTACCCCTTAAACATGGAATTTCTGGAATCCTCGTCTTAGTACGAATTCATGACCTAATATCTACCTAGATACCAAATTTCAGATCTCTACGACTTTTAGTTTTTCTGGAATGCCTGGAACAACGAAAAAAATTACAATTTTGTATGGAGAAATCCCTTTAATGTACTATTTCTACCCCTTAAACATGGAATTTCTGGAATCCCCGTCTTAGTACGAATTCATGACCTAATATCTTCCTAGGTACCAAATTTGAGATCTCTACGACTTTTAGTTTTCGGGAATTCCTGGAACAACGAAAAAATTACAATTTTGTATGGGAAATACCCTTAAATGTATGATTTTTACCCCTTAAACATGGAATTTCTGGAATCCCCGTCTTAGTACGAATTCATGACCTAATATCTACCTAGATACCAAATTTCAGATCTCTACGACTTTTAGTTTTTCTGGAATGCCTGGAACAACGAAAAAATTTTACTTTTGTATGGGAAATACCCTTAATTGTATGATTTTTACCCCTTTAACATGGAATTTCTGGAATCCCCGTCTTAGTACGAATTCATGACCTAATATCTACCTAAGTACCAAATTTCAGATCTCTACGACCTTTAGTTTTGGCGGAATCCGTGGAACAACCAAAATACCTCATTCTTTTATATATATAGATTTATCTTCATCCTCTTCATCTTTAATTGTATAAAGACAGTATTGATGAGTCAGGCAGTTAATTGCACCCAAGAAGGTATGTATCTTAATTTATATTATGCACAAATCGTAATATTAGCTAGGTGGGTAAGTTGCGTATAATTTATTCAACGCCAGTAGCGATGACTCGAGACAGACAGCTATGCGCCAATAGTTTATGTTTATGTAGGAGTCATTTAGTTTCACTTTTGCGAAATTAATGGAATATTGCGAAATGACAGTATTCTTCTAAAGATTTTCTGTAACAGCTGTTTTCTTCACCAACATCTTACTAATAAACATCCGGCTCGAAGGACCAATTTTAAAATTAGCTGTTATAATTAATTTTATATTTTTAGGGTTAATTTTATAAGGATATTAATAATTCAATGATCAAACGAACTTACCTGAAGTGAAGTTCGAACTTGATTATCTTGACTTCGTCGAAGAGATTTAATATATTGTAATATTGTTTTAAAATTTTAATACCTACAATAATACTGCTTTAAGAGATGTGGTAAGCACAGAAAAAACCTGGTTATTATGTTGCTCTGTGGTGATAAGGCTCTGGTCCGTGCGGGGCATCGAACCCGGGACCTCGCGCTCAAATACGAGCAAGGGGTGTAGCCAATAATCATAATTAATTTATATCTGAAGATGGTAGGTGTCTATTACTAAAACCACGCATAGCAGCGTTAATGCGAATTCCCCACTAGCATCTACGTACGAGTGGATAATTAAGCTACCTACATGCGATGAGTTTCTAATATTATTTGTCGCGGTCGAGGTAAAACAATAACTTAACACTACTTACTAGAATCTAGATAGTAGATATAAGTTTGACTCACGATATTTGCCTACGCAATTTGTAAGCTAATAAGGCATAATAGGCTTATGGCAGTAAAATCAAGGGAAAAAAGTACACATCTTCACATTTTCACTTTCCTTATAAGTGTCAATTTTAAGAAATCAGTCGTAGGAAGTGATGACTTTGAAGTAACCCACTATTCTCGGACTAATTTCCTCTAGACACTTTCAAGCATAGATTTTCATGTAAACCTGAGAAATGTGAATGTTATAGTCGTAAGCTTACAAACTGCGAAATCCAAATAAATTTTGATTTCACAATCAGACCCTTGCATTGAAACTTAAAAAGTTGGATCAAATTATAGCGACTGAGGTCACGGATATATAGCAGTACGTCATAAAGGCTTAGAGCAAATAAGATACACTCAGTTTACAATTCTTCCGCTTTAGCTAAAGTACCTAAATGAAAAACAAGGACTATAAGTGATCTTAACACATTTGAGAGGCAATTAGTATAGTCCAGTCAATGAATAACCTAAAAGGGGGTGTAGAGTGCATGAGAGGGGACCTAAGCAATTTCTTCTGAAACTTGTTCAGGGTACTTAGGAAGTTAACATACTAAAAGTCCTGACGTCTCGGAGGTGAGCCGGAGTGGGGAGGGGGGGAAAAGGTACCACTTTTGGGTTTTTCACTAATATCTCAGAAACGGTGCGTCATAGAAAAAAAAATCTTGTAATAAATTAAAGCTCATAAAATTACCTAAAACTTTATTCTTCCTTTTACATTTAACTAGCAGATACCCGCGGCTTCGCCCGCGTAAATTTTAGTTTTTCCTATTCTCACGGGAACCATCGATTTTTCCGGCATAAAAGTAACCTTTGTGTTAATTTAGAGCGAAATCTATCTCCATTTTAACTTTCAGCCAAAAAAAAATATTCACGTGGGAGAAATAACCATTGATTTTCCCGGGATAAAAAATAGCCTTCTCTATTCTAATTTTCAGCCAAATCAGTTCAGCAATTACGGCGTGTAGGAATATTTTTCCCGCGTGGATATCTGTTTTTCACTGTACCCGAAGGGACCATGGATTTTTCCGGGATAAAAAGTAGCCTTAGTATTAATCCAGGATATAATCTAACTCTATTCCAAATCAGTTCAGTAATTACGGTATGAAGGCATATTATCTATCACTATTATCATGGAAACCATGAAATTTTCCTCGATGAAAAGTAGCTTAAGTATTAATCCAGGATAAAATCTATCTCCTCTCCGAATTTCAGTCATATCAGTTCAGTAAGTGCAGCGTAAAGTAGTATTTTTCCCGCGAAAACCATGGATTTTTCCGGAATGAAAAGTAGCCTTTTTATTAGCCCAGGATATCATCTATCTCCCATTCCAAATTTCAGCCAAATCCGGCTTGACCTTGCGGCGTGAAGATTTTTTTCCGCGTGAATTTCGGTTTTTAACTAATCCCACGGGAACCATGGATTTTCCCGAGATGAAAAGTAGCTTATGTGTTAACCCATAATGCAATTTAGCGCCATTCCAAATTTCAGCCAAATCAGTCTTGTACTTCCGGCATGAAGATTTTTTTCCGCGTGAATTTCAATTTTTAACTAATCCCAAGGGAACCATGTATTTTCCCGGAATGAAAAGTAGCTTATGTAATAATCCAAGATGCAATTTATCTCCATTCCAAATTTCAGCCAAATCCGGCTTGACCTTGCGGCGTGAAGATTTTTTTCCGCGTGAATTTCGGTTTTTAACTAATCCCACGGGAACCATGGATTTTCCCGGGATGAAAAGTAGCTTATGTGTTAACCCATAATACAATTTAGCGCCATTCCAAATTTCAGCCAAATCGGTCTTGTACTTGCGGCGTGAAGATTTTTTTCCGCGGGAATTTCAATTTTTAACTAATCCCACGGGAACCATGTATTTTCCCGGAATGAAAAGTAGCTTATGTGTTAATCCAAGATGCAGTTTATCTCCATTCCAAATTTGAGCCAAATCGGATCAGTAGTTGCGGCGTGAAGGAGTATCGAAGCTTGGTAAAATACGAACTTTGGAGCCCCGTTTCACCCCTTTAGGGGAGTAATTTTGAAAAATCTTTTCTTAGTGCACCTCTAGACCTCATAAGAAACCTGTGTGCCAAATTTGAAGTCTCTAGACCTAGCGGTTTGGGCTTTGCGTTGATATGTCAGTGAGTGAGTTAGTCAGTATCTTCTTTGATATACCATGAAATTTTCCGGGATGAAAAGTAGCCTATGTATTAATCCAGGATAAAATCTATCTCCTTTCCGAATTTCAGTCATATCAGGTCAGTAAGTGCAGCGTAAAGTAGTATTTTTCACGCGTGAATATCAATTTTTCAATTTTCCCGCGAAAACCCCGGATTTTTCCGGGATAAAAAGTACCCTTTTTATTAACCCAGGATATCAACTATGTCCATTCCAAATTTCAGCTAAATCGGTCTTGTACTTCCGGCGTGAAGATTTTTTTCCGCGGGAATTTCGGTTTTTAACTAATCCCACGGGAACCATGGATTTTCCCGGGATGAAAAGTAGCTTATGTGTTAATCCAAGATGCAGTTTATCTCCATTCCAAATTTGAGCCAAATCGGATCAGTAGTTGCGGCGTGAAGGAGTATCGAAGCTTGGTAAAATACGAACTTTGGAGCCCCGTTTCACCCCTTTAGGGGAGTAATTTTGAAAAATCTTTTCTTAGTGCACCTCTAGACCTCATAAGAAACCTGTGTGCCAAATTTGAAGTCTCTAGACCTAGCGGTTTGGGCTTTGCGTTGATATGTCAGTGAGTGAGTTAGTCAGTATCTTCTTTGATATACCATGAAATTTTCCGGGATGAAAAGTAGCCTATGTATTAATCCAGGATAAAATCTATCTCCTTTCCGAATTTCAGTCATATCAGGTCAGTAAGTGCAGCGTAAAGTAGTATTTTTCACGCGTGAATATCAATTTTTCAATTTTCCCGCGAAAACCCCGGATTTTTCCGGGATAAAAAGTACCCTTTTTATTAACCCAGGATATCAACTATGTCCATTCCAAATTTCAGCTAAATCGGTCTTGTACTTGCGGCGTGAAGATTTTTTTCCGCGTGAATTTCGGTTTTTAACTAATCCCACGGGAACCATGGATTTTCCCGGGATGAAAAGTAGCTTATGTGTTAACCCAAGATGCAATTTATCTCCATTCCAAATTTGAGCCAAATCGGTTCTGTAGTTGCGGCGTGAAGGAGTATCGAAGCTTGGTAAAATACGAACTTTGGAGCCCCGTTTCACCCCTTAAGGGGGGAATTTTGAAAAATCCTTTCTTAGTGCACCCTTAGACCTGATAAGGAACCTGTGTGCCAAATTTGAAGTCTCTAGACCCAGCGGTTTGGGCTGTGCGTTGATATGTCAATGAGTGAGTGAGTCAGTATCTTCTTTGATATACCATGAAATTTTCCGGGATGAAAAGTAGCCTATGTATTAATCCATTATAAAATCTATCTCCTTTCCGAATTTCAGTCATATCAGTTCAGTAAGTGCAGCGTAAAGTAGTATTTTTCGCGCGTGAATATCAATTTTTCAGTTTTCCCGCAAAAACCACGGATTTTTCCGGGATAAAAAGTAGCCTTGTTATTAACCCACGATATCATCTATCACCATTCCAAATTTCAGCCAAATCGGTCTTGTACTTGCGGCGTGAAGATTTTTTTCCGCGCGAATTTCGGTTTTTAACTAATCCCACGGGAACCATGGATTTTCCCGGGATGAAAAGTAGCTTATGTGTTAACTCAAGATGCAATTCATCTCCATCCCAAATTTGAGCCAAATCGGATCAGTAGTTGCGGCGTGAAGGAGTATTGAAGCTTGGTAAAATATGAACTTTGGAGCCCCGTTTCACCCCTTTAGGGGGGGAATTTTGAAAAATCCTTTCTTAGTGCACCCCTAGACCTCATAAGAAACGTGTGTGCCAAATTTGAAGTCTCTAGACCCAGCGGTTTGGGCTGTGCGTTGATATGTCAGTGAATGAGTGAATGAGTGAATGAGTGAATCAGTCAGTATCTTCTTTTATATATTTAGATAAAAAAATACAAGGAATTCAATTCTATCCCTTAAATCAAATTTTATTTTGATCTTTTATTATAACTATTATTTTATTAACTTGAATTGGAGCACGTCCTGTTGAAAACTTATATGTAACAACAGGACAATTTTTAACAATTTATTACTTCTTATATTTTATTATTAACCCTATAGCGGCGCAAATACAGTAATCTCGTTGGAGATTACGTATTTGAGCCGTTTGGGGTCGAGACGCTGGGTCCGTGGGGTCCAAGTACGCGCTTCTTTTTCAGAGAAATTTCAAAGCGCTTAATCGACGCCTCTCGTGACCAGAGGGCTGGCCTATTTTTAGGTCAGAGGATAAGCATTGCCATCCAACGTGGCAATGCTGCCAGCCTTCTGGGCACTTTTCCAGTTGACACCGATTCGGAGGAATACTTTGACGCTTAAAATTCCTTCTTTTTGTGTCACCTATTTTTTTTCTAGAATTAGATTATAAATATATTATTTAAGATTTTATTTTAAGTTTTATACATAAGTATATAATGTTACAAATAATTAAATTAGAATTTTTTCCCTAAAACTTTGGTCTTATTCAATTTTGCCGTATTCCTAACCGTTTCCGAGCCACACGCTCCGGAAAAGTTAATACTACAAAAAAACCTTATCATATAATAATCCGGTCAAGTTAGACATAAAAATAGTGGTCAAATAACAATAATTCTGACAGAGCCAAATCTTCGTAGAGACCTTAGGTTTACCAGAAGGAATAAAGTGTAAAAAGTCCTTATAAATCCTATGTGTGCAACAAAAGTTATTCGGGGTCAAATATCAAAATTTGAGGTTTTTTGGATTTTTCTCGAAAACGGTAAGTTTTCTCAAAAATAAATTCAGAGCAAAGTTGTAGATCTTAAAATTATCTACAAAAATGGTCCAAATGATTTTCTTCCTAAGAGTTAACATTCCTGAGATATCGCGATTCTAAGAGTCACATTATACATGATATGCACATATATATACATAATCAGGCAATCACAATTGTAGTTGCTGAAGATATTGATTTCTTAGTAGTTACTACTTACTGCAAGGACTCCAATGGATAAAATAGTTTATTTTCTTTAGCTTCCTAACATTAACCGTTTACGCAGTGTACGCAACGGAAACTCTCAATATGGAACAAATTTTCCTATTTTAGCAACATTTTTCATTGATGCTCCTATTGTATTGGTCGTAGCGTGATGTTATATAGCCCAAAGCCTTCCTCGATAAATGGACTATCCAACACAAGAATAATTTTTCAATCAGGACCCGTAATTTCTAAAAAACAAACACGTTGATCCGCTCCTTCGTTTCAGCGAAATGGCGATTGCCATAATAAAAAAATTATAGCGAGTCAAACTTAGAGATAGGTATTTGCTGTTGTGGAATATTTCGGTCATGTGATGCGTAATACCAAGAAATATGAGCTCCTTCAATTAATCATGCAAGGGAAGGTGGCAGGTAGGAGGAGGCCTGGCCGCCGAAGAATATCTTGGCTTCGAAACTTACGCCAATGGTTTGGGAAGAGCACCCGTAGCCTATTCAGAGTAGCGGTATCCAAGGTTCAAATCGCTATGATGGTTGCCAACCTTCGATAGGAGACGGCACTATACGAAGAAGAAGATTGAAAAATTATTCTTGTGTTGGATAGTCCATTTATCGAGGAAGGCTATGGGCTATATAACATCACACTACGACCAATACAATAGGAGCATCAATGAAAAATGTTGCAAAAATGGGAAAATTTGTTCCATATTGAGAGTTTCCGTTGCGTACACTGCGTAAACGGTTAATGTTAGGAAGTTTTAGAAAATAAACTATTTTATCCATTGGAGTCCTTGCAGTAAGTAGTAACTACAAAGAAATCAATATCTTCAGCAACTACAATTGTAATTGCCTGATTATGTATATATATGTGCATATCATGTATAATGTGACTCTTAGAATCGCGATATCTCAGGAATGTTAACTCTTAGGAAAAAAATCATAAGTACCATTTTTGTAGATAATTTTAAGATCTACAACTTTGGCCTGAATTTATTTTTGAGAAAACTTACCGTTTTCGAGAAAAATCCAAAAAACCTCAAATTCTGATATTTGACCCCGAATAACTTTTGTTGCACACATAGGATTGATGGGGACTTTTGACACTTTATTCCTTCTGGTAAACCTAACGTCTCTACGAAGATTTGGCTCTGTCGGAATTATTGTTATTTGACCACTATTTTTATGTCTAACTTGACCGGATTATTATATGATAAGATTTTTTTGTAGTATTAACTTTTCCGGAGCGTGTGGCTCGGAAACAGTTAGGAATACAGCAAAATTGAATAAGACCAAAGTTTTAGATAATTTTATGAGCTTTAATTTATTAGAAGATTTTTTTTTCTATGACGCACCGTTTCTGAGATATTAGTAAAAAACCCAAAAGTGGCACCTTTACCCCCCACTCCCCACTCCGGCTCACCTCCGAGACGTCAGGACTTTTAGCATGTTAACTTCCTAAGTACCCTGAACAAGTTTCAGAAGAAATCACTTAGGTCCCCTCTCATGCATTCTACAACTCCTTTAATGATTGGACTAGTAGTAGTAAGTAGTTTAAGTAAGTAGCTAGAAGTAATAGACTTGTGACATTAAATTGCGGAATGGCATTATCATCTCCATATGTTTCATCAACAACAAGAAAGGCAACAGCTTTTATATCCAATCACTATTTCCACTCCTCTCCAAAGCTGTTGTTCCCAAAACTTGAACGACCAATTATTTATTTCTACTGTAGGTAATCACTAACGGCCTAAAAATTAACGTTCGAAGGAAGAAGACAAACACAGTATAAATATTCCAACTATATATTCCACCTTTATTTGTAACAATTTATAGGTATAAATTATATTATTTATATGGGGTAATAATTTTTGTATCGTCGTCAAATTGGATCATCACTTGTCAAAAGCAAAGGGACAGTACTGGTGGAATATTTAAAAATAATATAACTACCTATACTTACCTAGTATTAGAGATCCATAAGGTTTTCGAAAGGGTCACTTTACATTACTAAGATATTTTGTGTTTTTTTTAGTTTTTTAGTAGATGATTTTATTTGATTTTCAAATAAAATCATCAAATAAAAAAAACACACATCTTCCTATTAATTAGCCATCTAATCTCTACAATCGCACGTATGTGTTATTATTCCTAGTTATACCTAGTATGGGTAATTGACTTTTTATGTACTTTTACTTACTGAATTGAATGCAAAGTTCCCATTCTTAGAAAAACCGCGTGGCGAGGCGCTCTGCGGAAAGCATACTTAATAGCAGAAAAAAAAAACATCAACCATCGTTTACGATAAGTCAGAGCTTGCCTATACACAGGTACAACATACATAGATTTCATTGTAATATAACGTTCGCCAGTCGCCTATCCATCGTGTGAACTTATGCCAGTTTTTGCTCACTGCAAATGAAAGTTGCACTTGTGAGAATCTAGCTTGTTTCTTGCTATCACAGAGAAACTTGTTCCTAGCATTGACCTCTAGATTGCATCATTTGAATAGTAAGTAATATTATGCACTATTCATTCAAAATATTTTCATGTGATGCGTTATCCGAAATTAACATTTTAATGTTATTAATGAAGAGTCAATAAAATTAAATCTCGACAAAATAAAACTTTCGTTTTTAAATTTCTTCTTGGACATCGTTAAAATTAGCAGAATTTAATCCATAAAAATAAAATTCAATAATTAACAGGTATCATAACAGAATTATTAATGTGCCAAAAACATTTTCTTTCATAAATTTTAATTCAGAAACCATTAATCGATAAATTAATCATCACGAATTTCTTATAAAAAATGTAGTGATTATAATAATGTGTGGTGTGGATTGATAGAAGCTCAACTAAGGTTCCATTTTTATTTAGTTAAAAACAGCATAGTAGGTATAAGTATATGGCAATGAGTTTTGCGAGCATAACATTTATGCATCTACATGTTTTTAATAAAAACTTAGACACTTTGCCCAGGTTAACATAGAGATTTTTAAAAACGTTACAAAGCAAAGGTTTCGTACACGAATTGGAGTTTGGACAGTCACTTGCCCGTGGACGATATGCAAAAGAAGCTCATAGAAAGTAATACAGGGCATGAACCCGTGTGGTTAGACATTACACATCTAGGTGCGAAAACGTAATACGTAAAACCAGCCGAATAATATTATTATCTAACTCGTCCAGTAGGTATTGACACGGATGAGGGCACGAATTGCAGAAGTTATGACTCCGACACACTTTAATTGTCCAGTGGCGTGCACCTCATTGCTATGTAAAGTCCTTTAAAATTCAAAGGTATAATCATGTTTATATTCTAACTGCTTCCCAGTAGAAGCCGCACAATATCTCCCATCAAAAATCCGTCTTCAAGGACGGGAGAAATTTCGGCAGAATTTAAAAAACAAAAAGATTTTCCTCAAAAAAACTAAGCTAAAGTTATCGAAAAATTATTTGTTATTATAACTGACATAAATTAAAAATCTACATAAAAATCCATTGTAGTTTCCAATGAAATTTCCAATCGTGTTTCTGTCTTGAAGCGAATTTAGATTAAAGACCCAAAATACATGACTGTTATATTCGAAAGCAATTGTCTTTATGGCTGTTTTAACCTGCAGGTCACTAAAAATCGCTTAAACAACCGTTTTGGCCTGTTGTCGACATAGTGGTTTGTTAATTAAGTGTGTTTCCATCTTACTCGTAGCTGCAAATCGCAGTTATCGTAATTAATGTGAGTCCGTGGAATGTAAATGTTTCATGCGGCACCCAGTCTTGGCTTGGCAAACATGAAATAAAGTACGTAACCTGAAGCAACTACTTTTGGCTAACTAATTTGGTTATTTACTGGCCTATACAGTCTAATCTAGTTTTAATTGGGTTTTGATTATACAATTGCTTGTATATCTGTTGATTCTTACTCATGTAAGGTATTTTTAGGGTACCGTACTCCGTCCTTCCGCCCGCGGAATGCAATTTTTTTTTTAGTTTTTTCGCAAATACTTTTTTTTTTTAATCTTTATTATTATAAAGGACTTTTACCTATCAAGGTATGCCAGTCCCATCGAGAACAAAAAATATCACTTATCATAATAATAAACAAAACTACATAATTAACACATATAATAACAAAAACAATTATAGAAACAAAAAAAAACCGCAATATATCACTAAAGTCGCTGATGACACGCATCGCAAATACTTATTTATACGATATGCAATAAACGTTTTAGTCATTATAATATATCGTAGGCAATGAGTTTTGTGAACATAAACTTAGGTATTCTAGGTTACCTAGTTATGTCTTACACCTGCTTGTAAGATGTAACCACGAAGTAACTGACGACCGAATGGAGTAGCGGTAGCGAAAATGCCGTATTCGTTGGAGGTCGTGGGTTCCATTCCCACTATTGGTAAATGTTTGTTTGATGAGTATGAATGTTTTCCATTGTCTGGGTAGTGGCTGTTCTACAATTGTATTATATTTATGTATATTTATTATTTATCAGTAATCTAGTACCCATTCCACAAGCTATTGCTTACTTTGGGGCTGGAAATAAGCTTAGCTAAGAACCTATCAGAATAATTACAAATCCAAGAAAATCCGTCGGAGCTGCAATTGCTATTTTCGTTTCCAATATCAATCCAATATCAATTAATGAAATTAGTAAGCATTGATAAACTGCCGGTATATGTGAAGTATCAAGAAATTGAATTAGTCATCAACTGGTAAACAGCACCATCAACACCGTCACAGGCAGGACACAGCAGCTCCGGCGGATTTTCTTGGATTTGTAATTATACTGGTAGGTTCTTAGTTCTTACTTTCCTATAGTCGGGGATTTAAAAAAAAAATAATCCTTTTTCAATTACAAGTCTGCAAAAGTCGTGGGTGTTTTAAACTTTTTTAATTTTCCACTTGTTATACCTATGCACCTAGTTGTACTACTGTATACTATCATTCATATTAAGCCACTATTTATACAATAGATAGTTATCAGACCAAAACTGACTTTAATTAGGTACTATTGGCCTAATTTCAACACATAAAAATAATAGGTAGGTAGGTATATTAATGTCTAGATTTTTTGGCGTTTGGTTATATTATGTAGATACCTTACAGCCTATCGATGTTACAGCATCTGTAATATTTTATAGATCAGTTTATTTCGATTTAGTTATCTATAATGATTGTCGTGTGGTTTGGATCGTTTTTACACGACTGCCCAAAAAAAGGAGTGCAATGTTTTTGGGGTTCATGTAGGTATGTGTGTGGGAGTTTCTTTGTTCCACCATAACATCTGAACGACTGAAGAGATTTGGACATATAATGGGGTATCGTTAGAATACTAACATCATTCCGAGTATAATATAGGCTATATTTTTTTGGAAAAAGTCGTTTTACAACGGCAGTCGTGTTTTTTAATTACCTATTTACTTGTTTGCACACGGAATTAGCGATTCAGCGCGGAAATGCAGCTATCACTCTTGAAAGGCAGGTCTTACCATTTCACACGGACGTCATTTTAATTATAATTATACACTTTACTTACCAGCTAACTGTCTTTTATTTAAAACATCACGATATTGTTGGGTGTAACTTTCAAATGTAGAGTAGCGAAAAAAAAAAATATTTCAAGCATCTTACCTATTACCGGTATCAATATCGAGCAAAAACGAGCAAAAAAATCAATTTATATTTTATTCGGTTTTTTAATATTTGTTGTTTTAGCAACAACAGAAGAAAATTTCAGCTGTTTAACTATGACGGTTCAAGAGAAACAGCCCAATGACGGACACACGGACGGACGAAGTCTTAGTACTTAATCGTCCCGTTTTTACAATACGGAACCCTAAAAACTATATTCCTGAAGTGTCTACGATTTAGTTAGTTTTATCTCTTCGTTTTTGTATTTATTTTATAAACGTTCTTTGCTTCCAGATTGACAGAAGCGTACGAGCAATACGCGTACGAAACCCTGTCTCCTGAATATGAAGACTGGGCGAGACCGCTGCCCAAAGCTGTTCCTGACAACTTCCATCTCTCTAGGTACGGGCACCTTCAAATAGACTACTCTTGCAGTTGGAACTCTCTGGATAGAATCATACGGAATCAATAGAAGAAAATAATCCAAGTTCACCTTGGATATTATATAAGTTTACCTTGGATATATGTATACTATTTGGGGTGGGATACGAAGTAATAACTGGTACCGAACTAAATATTCATTCAAGTTTGATGTAAGAATTTTATCTTGCAAAAGCAGTTTCCAAGTCAGTCAGAACAAATCAAACAAATGCTTCGATTTGTTTGATTAGATCAGTGTTCACCTCCCAGCCAGCGGCCTGAGCCAAGTGACAAATAGCGTTACGTATAGTGCGGGTTGCAGACCGAAAACTAAGCTATTCCAAAGCTAAGCTAGGGAAGCTAGGCTAAGCCAAACTAAGCTAAGATAGAAATAAATGGCGTGCACACAAAGAGCTAAGCCAAAGCTCAGTTAGTGTTGCGGAGTTCAATTAGACGGACGTCAGGCGCTTGCTATGAATATAATCGATGAAGAAAATTCCGATGATGAATACGTTACACATAGAAAAAGAAGATTAATACTGACTTACTATTATTATATAAGAAAACGACATTCTAGACCTTGGATATGTCAACACATTGAATCTCGGCACGCAAGTGGAGAGTTTAGAACTTTATTTTACGAAAGATGATGAATATTTTCAGTTATATTATCGTGTTACAAGAGTTCAGTTTTATGATTTGTTATCATTGATTATCGGAGATATTACTAAACAAGATACACTATCGGAAGGCTATAACGACAAAGGACACTGGACAGCACTGGCGAAGGATGTGCGAAGGGCGTGCGGGGAAGGCGGGAGGGACATAGCTTAGCTCGCGTAGCTGCGCATCGGCATACACAACTAACATAGCTTCTCATATTTTAGTTAGCTCACATAGCTTAGTTCACATAGTTTGCGGTCTGCACACAAGTATGGAAAACTGCGTCAGCTATGCGAGCTAAGCTAAACTAACTTAGCTTAGCTCTTGGTCTGCAACCCGCTTAGAAATGGAACATCTGAGAAGAGAATGGAATAAAATTAAAATCACAGAGCACATAATAACTAGGTTAGAGGCGGCCTCGTGCAAATTTTGTACCGGAACCGCTGTCGCCGTGTTGATCCCCACCATACTTCACTACTACTAATCTAACAAATACGCACGAGAGTTCCGATGTATGCGTGAGGCTGAAAAAAGCGCTACGATTGGCCAAGCTAACTCACACCAACACAACATCTACTTGGATGTGTTACGTGTAAAATAGCACTTTACGCTAGGGTTTGAGTACAATATATTTTTATCGATGTTTATTTTTTATGCAGTTGACGGCAATTCGATCTTATTTTATTATACCTAATCGTATAGTATTGTTAATTCGAGTTGTGCCTATTCTATGTCTTAAATGTTTATGGTTCAAAAAATCATAATTGCAAAAGGCATATAACCTGTGATTTTACTAATTTAATTTTAACATGAAAGATATATGTAGACATAATATTAATTATGATTATAATTGTTATCTCTTTATAAGATATATAAATAAAAGAAATATCTATAAACCATATGTATATATATAGTTTTATTTAAATAAATCAATAACATATACCTAATACATACTATACAACAATAGGTGTTACATTAATCATTTACGATACAATATTATAATGTCATATTAAATGAATTTTGATAAGAATATATGTATACATACAATGAAATGTATGCGGACAACTTTTTCTTGCGGTATTGCACCACACTTTAAGTATTTATATTCTGATTTATTTTATGAAGTCTGTGTCTCTAAAGTGTTTTGAGCATATTGTGCTTGTTTTAGTGGGCATCCAATTTTCTCTGCCGGTGACTTTTACGGTGTTCTTTTATAATAGGATCTTTAGGAAAGCTGGAATTAATTTAGGTAGGTACTATAAGTAAAAACAACATCATTCAAATATGCAGCTAAAATAGTTTAAATTTACTAAAAAAACATCATGTGTTAACGGTAGGTACTATCATTAAAACTCACAATTAAAATAATAATAAACTCAGAAACAAATACACTAATTTTATCGATTCGATAGAAATGCTACCAATCCCTATCGATAAGTTACTCATATTACGTAAAACCGCTATCATTGGGGATTGATCGTTCGTTCGCACTACACATTACATTGCTGCTTGCGTACTAAACTTGTTGATTCGTATAGGTACATCAGCAGCCATGGTTATCAGCAGTGATCCATTCACACTTTTGCAAGAAAACATAATGTTTTAAATGTTTTCGTTAAAATAATTAAAAATCAAGGTTTAATGAACTTCCCAGTGAAAAGAAATCCTTTCATTAGTGACTCTGGCTGTCCCGCTTCTTGCTCTGCATGTAATTATCGCGCAACTCGGCATTTTACACTGTTTTTCTGCACTAAGTATTTGCAAGGCAGTCCGCTGCCGACTGAGGTCTGTTTTTGATGGTTTATGTGCATTTAAACAGGACTGTGGCGCGCTTGGCACGCCCGCTTCGCACTTCTATCCCTTTTTCTTTTTTCTGTGATTAAAATAATGTATGCGAACTAATATCGCAATTTTGACCCTTGGTGACACACGACTGAACGTCAAAATCATTTTTTTAATTTTGTTCCATTTCTAGTCGCGACGTAACGCTAATTGTCACTAATGGCTCACATTATCTAGGTCACAGATTACTAGGTATATTCGCCTCTGATTTAAAAAAAAAAAAAGAATACTTTGTAAATTTTAGATAATAAATAGGTACATACCTATTTGCTTTATTATTTTAATATCATATCGTAGTATTTTTTGATAAAAATCAATAAATTGATTCAAATATTCTTGTGATTTTCTCCTGCATTAGATAATATAATAGGTTTGTGTTCTTATATTTCTATGATGTGAAATTAATAATAACCATAATAATATTTATTTACCTACCTACCTATTCACTTATATAATTTTTACATCATTACATGGTATGAGTAAGTACCTAACTACCTACGTAAGTTTTAATTTGAATGTTTAATGTTACTTCACTTTTATCCTAATTAGGTTTAACCAATTTAATTGATATTAAATAATTTAGGTTATTATTTAGAGTAAAATAATTGTGTATAATAGGTAGGTATAATATAATATAGTATTTAAACTTTAAAGTATTTTTCCATCATTTCATGTCCATTTAAGCTTTAAAAGTGGATAAAAAATAAATTCCATCTTATTGTCCTTCAATGCTCTAAATAGATACAAAACTGCAGCGTGGTAAGTAATTTTTATTTTATGTAAAGTAGCAACTTTATTAAAATTGTAAAATAAGGAAAATTCTATTATATTCAAATATCTATCGAATTGTTAGCTCTAAATTCTTCTTAATTCTACCAAAGATAATAAAGATATTATTGTTAAAAATTGTCTGGTTTCGTTATTTTATGATGTTCATATACCTATTAAAACATCTCTATCACTTTACGAAATTGTTTCATAACCATTACAATAAAAACTAATCGATACAAACTAACTAACTAGGTACCTAATATAATATTATAGATGTAATAGGATCATAGTATTTTAAAATAAACTACAACTACTTATCTAAGTATTTCCCGAAGAATAATGTGTCACTCTATTTTAATGGTGTAATGATATAGTCATAATTTTCAATTAAGTAGTAGGCAAGTAGATAGGTATAATAATGTTATGGCGTGGTTAACTTTCCACGTAGATTATAGCGAGAGATACCTTATTTAACGGAGGAAAACACTTCATCTAGACACTTTCTTTTTCTATTTAGTTTCTCTTAAATATAATGACATACCTGCCTATCGTAACATAGGTATCATGTAAAACCAACACAGTGGAATTGAAAAATAACGTTATTAAATTTTATATTATTTTATCAAATCATATTATTACGGTAGGTATATCTAACGGTTGCTAAACAGCATCGCACCGGAACGCTAAAGTACTTAGAGGCACGTCCATGCTGATAACAAAAAGGCACAGCAAAAAGGATATAATAATAATATAAAATAAAAACCAGACATCAGATCAATGTACCTAAGTGCATTACAATATTTTAGAGAGATTTTGGGAGCTTTTTATGCGTCTGGTGGAGTGGATAACGGACGGAAAGTGTCTGGAATGTTGGAAATGCTCAAAATTATTATGAAATGATGATATTTTATGGAATACTTAAGTGTAAAAATCAAGCATTAGAATTTAAGTAAAGTTAACCCCATTTTTATGTAGGTACCTTTCCCACCTGATAATGATATCTATAGTCATCAAATTAGCATATATGCGAGCATTCAATACACATATCTACAAACTCTATTTATTTTGTCCTTTAGAAAATAAGGTATGTCTGGGGACCTACAAATGCATAAGAATGCGCTGAGATCACGTGACTAATTAGCGATCATTTTCGATTGCTAATTGGTCACGCTAAAAAGATAAAAAGATACGAATGATCGCTAATCATTCGTATCTTTGTCATATGGCTAGACGTGCGAGCCAGTTCAGAAATTTTACCAAGTTATTACTTGTAAAAACTGTACCTGTACTTACTTACTTACTTAATTAAGTTAAGTAGTCCGTATCGGGAAGCGAACCCGAGACCAGCCAATTGCGTCAGGAAGGTCGTCAGTCGGTAGAATTAGGCATGTACCACCTATTTCTGTCTATCACCTAGTGATGTAAGATATGAATTAAGTAGGTAGGTACTACACGTAAAAGTTAATTACCAAAATTTTCATAACAACGTTCTTGATCATACAAATTGCTCATTTCGTAGTGTGTGCAAAACAACAAAAACATGATATAAAACGAATGTCGAAATGTTGGATGAGTTTTACGTCACAAACAATTTTAATAACGTAAGTAGGTATACCTACCTACCAATGTTCTGAATATGATATTAGTCGACAGCAAAGTGCAATCTCTTCTAATCTAACATCCATGAAGATGTTAGATCGCCGAAAATTAGCGTAGCGTAGTAACTTCTATGTATTTAGTTACTGGTAGGTACCTACCTAAAAGTTAAAAACGGCAATTTTTGGGAAAAAACTTTTTATCAAGTTTTTTTTCCAATCATGGAATTTTCCAGTCATAGAATTTTCCAATCTTGAAGCGAATTTAGATTAAAGTCTGAAAATACATGAAGCTGAAATAAATTGACAATTATTACTAAAATAACTAAAAATGGCTTACCTACTCTCGCCTTCGGCTCGGAGTTACACGTCTAGAATCGAATGACTTGTTATAAGCCTTTGTTTGTAGGTACTATTACGTTATTCAGCTACCTACACGAAATCTTCTAAGATTTATTAAAACTAGAAACACAAAATCTTCCTAGATGATGGCACGCCTTGTACTTAGCAAATGTTGCTTTATTGACATAGACAAAAAAAGCACCATTTTGCGACGAGAGGTAATTTACATTGTGTTTAGAATGAAGAAACAAGTGAAAGTGCATCAGGAAATGAAAACACTGCATTAGATCTACAAACATAGGTACGTTTTATTTTAAAAAGTTATAAGCAGGTACTTATTTCTAATATGAAAACATCTTATAGGACACAAGGATCTTTAGACTGTTATTATTGGCAGTAAACAGAATAATTATTACTAATTCAAAAAGTCTTTTTCATTAAAAAGTTTTCTCTTCTTAGTTATTTTGAACAGCCCTTTGTTCTCGTTCCCAGACAAATTCTGGGCTCTGTTATCGTATATAACTTGTAGTGACGGAGTCTTCAGATTCCTGTTTGCGGTCTGGTTCACTGCGGATCCCGGGCTGGGGCGAACTGGGTTGGAATTAGGATCCCTTGTATCTGAGTAATTCCTCTGGCAGGAGTACGGCCGCTCTACTCTGTTCTCTAGTTGAGAGTACGAACTCTGTGTGGGATAATTGCTGTGAGCTAAATATTCTTTGAACTGACTTTGCTTCAGCTTCGACTCTAAGTCTTCCAGTTTCTGTGCCAACATAATAAGAAATGAGTCCTTAATAAGATTTTAACAAGACAAGGAGATTCTTTATTGTAGTTACGCAGCAGTCAGCAGTTTACTTTCAAGGTAAATAAGTGCTAAACCTCGTTCAGAAATCAGAGGTTCTGCTAAAGAATCATTGGAGATAAGAACCTTTTGATGGCCTACCTAGTGCGGTTTGAGCGCCCAGATTCGAGGGGGAAATCACGGGTTCGATTCCCGGCATGGATCTTTACAGAATTTTAGGCTCAGATTTGATCTAGTATAGAAGACTTCGGCCGCGACTCGTTACCACCATACCTACAAAGATGCACCGCCAAGTAGCGTTCCTGCGCGATGCTGCGTAGAGTTACATCTTGAAAGTTAGTGAGATAACTTCTACGGTTGCATCGTCCCTTACCGTCAGGTGAGATCACAGTCAAGTAGGTACTAATTTATAGTAGAGAAATATATACTCAGTATATTTCAATCACAGATTCCGATCGTCCCTACCGTCAGGTGAGATCACAGTCAAGTAGGTACTAATTTAACGTACCTATGTATACAAAAATATAAATAAATAAATAATAAAAAAGCCTTTTATTTCATGCTAATGTACAAATAATTACATAACTATTTTTATGCTAACAAGTAACTATAAAGTGTGTTATGTTATTTTGAAAAAACTATTCTAATTTAATGTTACTATGTATAATTTTCTAGCAAGAACCCCTCGTTGATTCGAAGGTGAAGGCCTCCTCTAGAGATTTCCAGCATTCCCTGTTTTTTGCTATGGTCATCCACTGTGTACCGGCCACGTGGGTTATGTCATCTGCCCATCGGGCAAGTGGTCTACCTCTTTTTCTGTAGCCTGGTGGTCCTTTCCAAGATGTTAGTCTCTGAGTCCATCTGTTGTCGGTTAGCCTAGCTATATGGCCTGCCCACCGCCATTTTAATTTCTTACAGTAACATAGAGCGTCAGTAACTTTTGTCCTTTTTCGTATGATTTTATGAGAAATTTTTTGAATTTTTTTGACTTTTAGTAGACTGCGCTCCATGGCTCTTTGACAAGATCTTATTTTATTTTTGGATTGATAAGTAAATTTCCAGGTTTGGCTAGCGTAAGTTAATGATGGCAGGATACAGACATCCATGACTTTTTGTTTGATTTTGAGGGGCATATCGCTTTTCATTACTTCTTTCAAGCTCCAGAACTTTTGCCATGAGTTTGAAACTCTTCGTTCTATTTCTTGCTCGTTTCTTTGTGCGTTGAAAGAAATTTGTTTCCCCAGGTATATAAACGAGTCGACGTAGTCTAGTGTTTCATTTTCTAGGTATACTGGGCTTTTAATACTGTTTGTCATAATGTTTGTCTTACTGCGGTTTATTTCCAGGCCTACTTGTTGACTGGCGGTGTGTAGAGCGTCGATCATCAACTGCAACTCGGTGGAGTTTTCGGAGAACAAGACGATGTCGTCGGCAAATCGTAAATGGCTTAAATATTGCTGGTTTATTTTTAAGCCTACCTTTTCCCAGTTTAGTTTTCCAATGACAGATTGTAGCACGGCGATGAAAATCGTTTGAGAGACGGGGTCTCCCTGTCTAACTCCTCTTTTAATAGGTATGGGTGGTCCGGTCGTCTCCAGCTTGATTCTGCTATAACAGTTGTCGTATAGGTGTTGCAAAACTTTTAGATATGTGCTATCGATATTTTGAGAGTGTAGAGATTCCCATATTGAGTGGTGGTAGAGCGTATCGAAAGCTTTTTTATAATCTATAAATAGAAGGTAGAGTGGCTTGTTAAACTCTAGATACTTTTCGATGATCATTTCAATGGAGTGAATGTGATCCACCGTCGAAAAACCACTTCTAAAGCCCGCTTGCTCCATGGGTTGGTGTTTTTCAATGTTGCTTCTGATTCTCTTTTCTAGAAGCGATGAGAATAATTTATAAATTGAAGAGAGCAAGCTAATCGGTCGGTAGTTGCTTACGTTTTTTGGATCGCCCTTCTTGTACAATAAAATTATGTCAGACTCTGACCATTGTTTTGGTGTTATGCCTGTCTGAAGTACCAAGTTAAAGAGCTGTACAAAAGGGTTTGCGAGATAGAGGTGTCCTAGTTTCAGAGCTTCGTTGGTTATTTTATCAGGTCCGGGGCTTTTTTCGGACTTCAATTTCGCAATCCCCCTTATGACTTCCTCTTCGTCTATGGCTTCTGAGTTTGACAATGTTTCATTTGGTAGAGTTAGCGTGGTATTTAGATTTTCATACTTATATAAATCTTTGTAGAAGTCGGTGGCAACTTGAAGTATCTCGTTTCTATTGTGAGTTGATTTATTTGAAGCTTTCAGTCCTTCTATCCAGGTTTTATGAGTTCTCAGTTCTCTGTTGGCCCTTTTTAGGCTTCCTGACTGTAATATGTGTTTTTCTATGGTTTCTAAACGATAGGTTTTGTAG
The DNA here is from genome assembly GCA_036785405.1 of Coenonympha arcania. Classification (NCBI taxonomy): domain Eukaryota; kingdom Metazoa; phylum Arthropoda; class Insecta; order Lepidoptera; family Nymphalidae; genus Coenonympha; species Coenonympha arcania. The sequence goes on along the minus strand of CM072058.1, from coordinate 6,748,616 downwards.
TCAGACATGATGTACTTGCTTATAAGCTTGTATAGAGCTCTCAACTCATTTTTCATGCTTCTCGTTTTTGGTTTTGTTCTTTGTAGCTCTTGACGTCTTAGTATCAATTTTCTAGTTTTGGCTGATATAACAGAAGACTTGTTTTTGTCCTTTGTGGTGTTGTGAGCGTTTTTGAGGCTTTTTGTTATAGCGCTGACGATTATGTCGTGAAGTTCTTGCACCGTGTAGTTGTGTTGTTCGTTGGTGATATGGTTTAAGTCTTTACGAAGTGATTCGTTGTATGCTTCGATTTCGCTAGCATCTTTCAAGGTGCTTTTTACACTACTTGCGTAGTTCTTCCGACTCTTTTTGTGTGATGGTTGTAGTTGTAATGTTGCTCTCACCAGTCTGTGGTCGCTAGGGTATTTCACGTTGATGACCTGCATGTCTTGGGCGTTTTTATAGAGGTTAGTTAGTATATAGTCTATTTCGTTTTTTACCGTAGAGTTTGGCGATCTCCATGTCCATCTTCGATTGCTTTTCTTTTTAAAGAAAGTGTTCAAAATTGCTAGTCTGTTTTCGAATGCGAATTGTACTAGTCTGTCGCCTCTACTGTTTCTAGTGCCGTAGCCATGCTTTTTCATTATTAATTTTTCTTCTGGTTTAGGTTGACCGATCTTGGCATTAAAATCGCCCATTACTATTACGTTATTTTCTGAAACTTTGATTGCATTGTTTACAATAGAGTAAAAAAGTTCAATTTCGATTTCACTTGCTGATTCCGTGGGTGCATAGCACTGTATAATACTTATTTTGATGTTGTTGATGCTCAGCTGGAGTAAAGCTACTCGTTCGGAAAAACCTTCAAAGGATATAATATTCTTTTTGAGGTGTTTGTTTACAATAAACCCTACTCCGAACATGCCTGGTGTTTCTCCAATATAGTATAGAATGAAGTCTTCGTACTCTTCTATTGTTTTACCGTGTCGTCGTACCTCGGAAAGACCGATGACGTCGTACTTGATGTTTCTTAGGGCTTCGCTTAGTTCCAGTAAACGAGAATACGAAGATAATGTTCTAACATTGTATGTTGCTATGTAGAGTAGGTTTCTGTCCGAGTTTTTGATATTGTCTGTCCTAGCTTTCTCTAGAGGGTTTTGGTCTGCATCTCCCGCGGGGACCGGCCGTGTTGGGAGAGCGGGGATTGGAGGGGCGCAGCTTAGTTTTTTGAAGATTCATAGTAATCGCGACTTGTAGAGGCGTGTGGTGCGGGGTTTAATTGAGAAGGTCGTAGGAAGCTCGATATGGTCTGAGATTTATTTTTCTTTGGTGCTTGCTTTGCCTGTACTTCGTTAGAATCAGATGTCTTCCCAGTTATTTCGGCTTCTGGAGACTCTGGCAGCGATCTTTTGTAGTTGCTGTTGATTTGCTTAGACGTTTGGGAGGGTTGTTCTCGTGATTTTATCTGCACTATTTTGTCGTGACGTAGTATTACTTTTTCTCCGGATAAACGCCTCCTTTTCAGTTCTTCTTGGAGCTCTTTGCGTCTTTGTAGCACGGCAGGTGAGTAGTCTTCCTTGATATAGATACCTGTACTCTCTAGAGATTTTTTCTTTTTAAGAAGTTGTAGTTTTCTGCTGGTTGTCGACATTGTGACTACGACTGGTCTGATTCTGCCGTTATTCTTTCCTAGTCTGAGTACCGTTTCGATTTCCCACTTTGGGCATGCTAAATCCATTTTCTTATTAATAATTTCTAGAACACAGTTCAGCAAGTCTTCGTAACTTTTTTCGGTTTCGGGAATACCGAAGAAAACGATATTTTTTCTTCTCATTTGTTTATCTAAAAAATCTATGGTTTTTTGTTGCGCCTCTATTTTTTGTTCGATTTGGTTTGTTTTTATTTCGATTTGATGGAATTTCTCGTCGATGTTTTTATTAATATCTCTTTTTATGTTTTCTTCCATGTCTTTCATATCTCGCTTATTCTGTGCCAGTTCAGATTGTATGTTTTGTAAAGCTTTTAGTACCTCGTCCATTGTTGACTATCGAGTATTCTTTGCTGGTCAGAAGTATGAAAAAGCGCCCTCTTTGGATAAATGGCAGCAGTAAAGTATCTTGATTTGGCCTTTCTTTAAATAGTTCAGCCGCTCGTCCACAGATGGCGCTGAAGCGGCAGCGGAGGTAATTTTAAAGGCTAAGTTTTCTTTGTTTTGGAGGTTATAATTTACAACATCAAATATATTGGATTTGCATCAGTGCTTGCACTTTTGGTGAATTTGGACTGACCTTCCGTCCGTAGTGTTGCTGTTATTCTGCCACTAGATTTGTTCGTTGGTCAGATTTGAAGCGATGTTTGTTGAACACTTTTTTCAAAGTTTGCTTAAAAAGTACGTAAGTTTCCGATACACCATCACTTGCTGTTGAAATTTTCACTTTTCTTTGCAACTTGGTACTGTTTTTAATGAGTAATCGTTCTTGTTTTTATTTTATTTCGAGAAAAATTACAGAGCTTGATGTCAACACTGGCACAGTAGCGCCCTCCCCCATACAAAAATATACTTAAGTATATTTCAATCGATTTGATAAAAGAAGATTCTTTTGTGACAGGGTAGTTTTTCTAAATTCTTAGTAGGTTAGTAGATACTTGGTACCTGCAACGATGCGTGAATCGCATAAGTAAATAATTTCGTCTTTATCTTTAGCATTTTTCATTTTATTACTCTTCACCAACGAAGTATAGAGGCCAATGACCTGGCTCTGCGTACGTGCAAGTGGCGGCGCTATACCTACTTACTTTTGCATTTGTTTTACAAATTGCACTTTCAACAATACTTTTTCACAATTACTGAAGTAATCTTGGATGCTGTCAATGTTTTGTTGTTATACTGCCCGGAGAGAGTTTAATTCCCGATCGAAACCAAATACTAGTCCTTTGTGGGGTCGAGTGTACGCTTCTACAATAATATGATCCCGAAGTCTCTTTTGGACTTAATTATACAAAGCTTTAAAGTCACTGTCAAAAAACGTCTAATAACCATTGATGAACTTTTAAATGACAAGGATTCTTGGAATGGTAGGCATACCTAATTGCTTCCATCTTCTCACGAGATATCTTAAAATATGTAATAATTTTTCATACTAATGTAAGAAAACTTGTATATATTATGACTTTTTTTAAAAAAACAAGTAGGTACGGAGTTGCCAGTTCTTCTCGGGGCAAAACTGCCTTCTGAACCTGGCGGTAGACTTTTGACTTTTCATAAGATCCTATACTTAGGCCTATGTGTAAAAGTAAAGATATTAAGCTATTGCATAGCTTCTGTCGCGGGCCTTGAGCATGGAGACCGAATCCAGAAATTCCGTAACGAAAATAACCTAACACCCCCCACTCCGACCGGACAGCTATGCAATAGCGTTACCGCGGCAGTCTCCGAACGCCACACGTCTTTTTTTATTTTCATTCTTATGTTGTAACTTGTGAGTGTAAGTAACGGCGCCCAACAGCTATGATAAGTAGGAATGGACCTCATCACCTTCCGATAGGCGTCGATGTTGGCCTCGTTCTGCGCAGCCTTCATGCGATGCTGCTCCTGCAGGTGGACGAGCTCCACTGTGCTACGTTGAAGCTTCTCTTCGTACTCTAGCGTTAGTACGCTCATCTTCGAACACACGTTATTTAAATTATTTGACGACCGAATGGCGTAGGTAGCGAACCTTATGTCTGCGCCGGAGGTCGTGGTTTCGATTACCACTACTGTCTACTGGTAAATGTTTGTGTGATTTTTTTCCAATGTCTAGGTGTTTTTCAATATATTATATTCATGTATATTAGTATGTATGTATATTTATCAGTCATCTAGCAACCATAACACAAGCTATCGCTTACTTTGGGGCTAGATTGCGATGTGTAAAAATGTCCCGTATATATTTATTTATTTATTATAATAAGAACATAACATTGCCTACTTAAAAAAATTTAGACACGTTTAATCTCTCAGTCTGGAGGCTTCGGCCTTGGCTAGTTAGGTGCCATCCTTCAAGCAAACACGCACCGCCAAGCGATTAGAGAATTTAGAATTTCGGCGCGATGCAGTAAGTAGTGTCTAGTAAGTTAACCGTCAGGAGTGAGTTTACTTACTACTTACCTTTCCAAGTTATACGATAACATCTTCGGCTGAATCATCACTTACCATCAGGTGCGATCGCAGTCAAGTAGGATTTCAAGAATAATTTGACTTAAGTATAAAAAAAACTGAAACATAATTTTGGTATAGAAAAAAATCGAAAGAAAAAAACCTTATCCATGTGCTCCTTTTCCAAATCTTTTATTTTACTTCTCAGTTCTTCTATAACGAAGCTGAACTGTGCTATCTTCGTTTCGTATTCGGATTCAACCTGTTGGACTGACATAAGATCATAGCATCTATCCATTAAAATAGGTACTATTATGGTAACTAAAGATATTTCAATCCACGACGGCGCGCCCCACTTTGTCAAACATAAGCGATTTTGACAGAGTGGGGCGCGACACCTTGAATTGAAATATCTATAAGTACTATAAGTTACATTAGGTATTTAAAATTTGCTGAGAAAACTATATTATAACTAGATGACTCAACAAACATTGTAGGTACCTATTCCCTATTCTCAGATCTACCGAATACAGAAAAAGAATCATAAAAATCGGTCAAGACGTTTCGGAGCAGATTTCTTTTAATCATACGAGAGTTTTATGTATGAAAAAGAAAGTCTTATATACTTAATTAGTAAGCAATTATGTACCTACTTAGTACTGTACGAGTAGGTAGGTACTTTTGGATACTTACGTTTCTTTTCGTGAACCGATTCCAGTTCTTCAATTTGACTCTCATGTGCTTTACGTAACTCCGAAATACTTTCATTGTGAGTATGTTGCATGTTTTCCTTATCCTATATATACAAAATATTTACTTAATAAGTACATTTTTTTTTAATTTCTCTTAAAACAATAAATAGCTCTTCTGATGCAGTGAATTTTAATGAGATTCCATTCAACTCAAATGCTATTTATTCAAATAGGTAACATACTTTTCAAACTTTTAAAAGTACTTATACGAAAATTCATGGTGAAGTTATATTTGTCTTGTTTGATTAATATTTGTAAACTAAGATTACAAGCATTCCTCCGCAATATACTGAGAAGAGCCCATAATAAACTCGGTCGATTACAGCTGTTTAGTATGATGAGCCTAGTCATTTGATTTAATTACTAGTGAAAAAGAAACATTAGGTAGGTAAGTAGGTAGATACCTTCTCAATAGATGTTATGGTCATATCTTTTGAAACAATCTCATCTTTTAGCTTTTTCGCTTCCCTTTTGAGGTAAACTAACTGTGACACGGTGTCCTGCAGATTTCCGATCATTTCCCGCGAAGTTTGCAGATGATATCGATGGGACTTTTCAAGTTCGCGCGTTTCTTTTAACTCACATTCTAGTTTCAAAAATGTTTCCTTCAGTTTTTTGCATTCCTCCTTTTCGTTAAGGAAATCCTGAATTGGAATATTTACCTACCTTATTAATTTAATTAACACATTTGTAAAATATTAAACCTTACTATGCAAAGACGTATAAATATTCAATCGATTCTTACGACTTTACACTTCGTGAAACTTTTTACCATATTTTGTAACTGTTCATTAGATATTCTATTTTTATCGCTGCTTGTTTGATTACATTCCATTATTATCAGTGTTTTGTTTTGTTTAATAAATAGCAAATCACATGTAGGTCGTCAGTAATAATCAAAAATGCCTATAATTCAAATTGAAAGACCTCCTCCCGCCATTTATTCGTGCCGCCATAGATATTGTTGTTGTTGTTAATCCATTCGTCCCCCTCGGGACAGGCAAATATCGAAGACTATACAGCCTGTATAAAAAACTTGTGTGAAACTTGTCTTGTTTAAAACTTTAATTAATACTTGTATAAAAAACTTGTGTGAAACTTGTTGCACACAAGTTATCCAATAAGCATGGATAGTGTTTCACACTTGTTTGTGATTAGTATTATACAGAAATTTTAATAAAATAAACAATACTTGTCTAAAACACGACTGTTTTTTGTAGGTGAGAACGCCTTTCGATGTATCAGACAAGTTTCAACATGTCTCAGACATGAGTGTAAACACCAATGAGTTGCAAACTTGCATAAATACTTGTTGGTTACACAGTGTGAACGAAACAATGTTTGAGACACTTGCAATACATGTATAAAACAAATAATTTTACAAAATTAGTTTTTGACAAGTATTCTACAAGTTTTGTATAAAACTAGTAGAATACTTGTTTCTTGGTGAAAACGAGGGGTAACCGCCCTTCTGTTCTATTAATCCATTCGTCCCTTTCGGGACAGGCAAAGCCTATATAGGTAATACAGCTCCGCCATAGATAGGTATGTTCTAACTTTCGCCGAATCGGGCTATGCCTCCCCATAGACAATATTTCTTACATTTACGTACACCATAGACGTAGCTTAGATCACAGACATTTATATGTCTGTGAGCTTAGATCATAGAGTATATTGAATATAGGGGTATCAACTAGAGTCTGTCTACTGAAAGTAGGCACTGAAATCGCCCGGCAAATTTAAAAAATTTTTGTAGGTCATCCCCAAAATTATAGTGCAAATATTGGAATAACTCAGTTTGATACTTGCAATTTAATTATTTTTTTATATCGGTTTTCACACAAGTCTTTATTAAATTGCTGACCCATTTATTATTTCTACCTCTCATCAGGGGGTTGGGGGTTCGAGTCCCGGGTTCGCGTCTTTTAACTGTTTGGAGTAATGAGCGTCTTAGGACTAAATATTACTTGCGTAGCTATGAAGGAAAACATCATGAGGTAACCTACATGCCTGAGCACTATGTTTTCAAAGGTGTAAGAAGCCCACCAATCCACAATCAGAAGTGGAAGCAAAAGGGATTTATAGGAATAATAAAAATTATCTTATTTAAAATTATACAAAACAAAAACAATTTACAATATAAATTAAGGTTTATTAAGGTTAAAATTTTGCATGATTGATATAGTAAAACGATAATATAATATTGGCACATAACAGAGATGGTTTTCTAAAAGACATAATACACTAATTATTACTTGGGAGGATTTAAAACCAAGTATCAAACTGAACTGTTTTATTTACACAAGAAACCGACTACAACATGTAAACAATCTTGTTTTTGTGTAAAAGCAGCCTATTTTTGTTGTTGTTTTTCTTTGAATTTTGATAATAAACAAAGCAGTAACTCCCGCACTCCACTTTTAATTGTTTTATTCATTTTTTCACCCGATCACAGTAAATCCGGACTAAATACGATCACAGAAAAATATCAACAACCGCCATCTTCCTTTTCCCGATTGACGTGTCAGTGCTGCCATTTAAAAAGTTTTGAAAAAACCCGAGTCTCTACTTTCATTAGTCAGACTCTATCATGCTTAAAATAGGAAATCAGGAATAGCTGTTGCCTGCTAAGAAGTTATTTTCAACAAGGACAAGGGTTGTAGTAGTTGAAATAAATAAAAAAGTACCTAATCTGTGGGTTGCAACTTGCAATCACAGATTAGGTACTTATTTAATAAATATATATTACTAGCGTTCTTGCAATCATGCTCAACATACACCTGTACACATAGTCACATACCTACTTTTTTACACTACCATATACTTATATATTATACAATAATAACCCAATAATAAAATTTATTAAAACTAGATCACAGAATGAGAAAACATGGACAGAACCATAGAGTTCTGTTCCGTTAATATTGCTGGGTTTTATCTAAAAATTTATGTATGTAACATTTTATATTTTTATTGTTATATGGGTTGTTACCTGCAAATTGCAATGCTTAGTCAGAGTTGAAAAAAACTGCTTTGAATCACAAAATATTTTTACTTTTCAATTAATTCACAGAATCATTCAACTTGTAATATGATGTTTGCTGGTGAAAGTGTTGCTTTTAATTTAAAGGGTTTGCTTAAACCTTCCACATTGAAAATCTCCTCTGCAAACTTCTCATCATCTGGATTATCATGTAATGTGAAACTGACATTTTTTGCATCTTCATTTACTTCAATATTACAAATATTTTGAGCAAATGGAGGTGTACCTTCTTTGAACAGTTTAACAGTTTCATCCAAATACTTCAAATAAATATCCTTTCCTAGGAATTCAATTTCAGTGCTAGTATCATTTAAGGACAATTCAGGCAAATCTAATATCATTCCAGCTTGTTTAGCGCAGCCAACTGCAATAACTTCATCAGGATTTAAACCAGACAACACCTCAGCTTCTGGCAACAAGCTAGCGATTGCAGATTGTAATTTAGGTATCTTCATACTGCCTCCGCATAGAACAATTTTATGTATTTTCCCATCAAAACTATCAATCACTTGTTTAGCCGGCTCTATGTACGAGGAGATCTTGGACGATATAATATTCTCAAATCTCGCTCGGGTGACGTTTTGGCTCCAATCAACACCATCTAATAGAGACTCAATGAACACATGAGCTGAATTCAGAGTTGACAACACATGCTTACAGTTGTCAGCATGGTGTAACAACTTGGCCATCGCTCTGCGGCTTTCCAGTGGGTCGAGCTTCCACTTTTGTCTGAACTCTTGTGCTATGTAATCAGCCAGGTTCTTAGTCAGGCATTGTCCACCGAGGTCTGCTCGAAAAATATTTTTCTCAACTGACATAAACCCACTTGTTACTTTGACAACAGATGCAGCACATGTTGAACCTCCGAGTCTGTACACAAGAACGTTCACATCATCTTGCGAATCTTCGATGTTGTATGCGAGCAACGCCGCCGCTGGTTCACTAATGACTTGCAAGACGTCAAAGCCAGCTAATTCAGCACATTTAATTAAACGTTCCCTACTTGCACTGGTCCAGTTTAATGGTGCAGCTAACACAAGCTTCAAATCACCTTCATTTTGTACAGAATGACTCGCAATAGTGTACAGTTTCGAATAGATCTTCGTAGCTATATTGTCAGGATTAGAATAGAGCTTGGTTTCGGATGTTTCAAATTCGTAGACCAGCTTATCGTCGTTTTGGATCCGACACGACGAAGAAGTCTCGACGTAAGTTAAGTCGTCTTCACTGAAGTCATAGTTCATTAAACGTTTGTTGTGCTTGATGATGGACTTTGAGGACGCTTGCCCCGACTTCGCTGGAAGACCGATCTCCCATTCTACCCCGTTTAGAGCAACGATAGCTGGGGTCACCCTGTCTCCTGCATCATTCGCCAGCACCGATGCAGCGCCATTGGCAAATACAGCTAAAGAACCAGAGCTATTACCCAAATGTATACCGTATGCGGTCGCCATTTAGGTTATAAAAAGAAGTTACTAAATAATCAGTGTTTTTTTGTAATTCAATATAAATCTTTTAGGATACTGTTTTTCGAAACATTGACAGTCGAGATGTTTTTCTGATTTATTTGTTACTATTTAGTATTTTTACGGTACGTACATTAATATAAATTTTCCTTTTTTTGCCATAAATCTTTAAACTAGATCACAGAAGAATCACCATGACAGAACCATAGAGTCTGTCTGTCTGTTACTCGTTAATCCCAATGATGAACTATATTACGATCTATGGTTAATCCATTCGTCCCTTTCGGTACAGGATACGAGATTACACGAGGTAGGAGTTAGTAAATTAGAAAGGGACGCACTACCTGAGGTGCCCTCTCACGCGGACCGTGTTTTTCATCATAGTGCTCAGTCTTGATATGTATAATGTCTTTGTACGAGATACAGCTCAGAGATACAGCCTAGAACCATAGAGTTGATTGAATATCATGGACCTAATATACTAAACAGGACCGAAAACTCTGAAAATTTGTATTTACGAAAATAAACCATATCAAAAGGCAATAAAGTATATTTTCCATTAGGCCTTATACAGAGGCTAATTCGAGCCGAGAGGGATAGCCATAAGGGAGGCCGTGTGTCTCGTTCTTTCATCTTGCCAGCATAAAAAAATGTTTTTAAACAAAAATTTTTGGCTCAAAAACTCAGTTGAAACACTTGTATTTTATTGTTTTTAACAATATTATGTCACTTTACTATAATTGCAAAATTTCGTAATAATATATATTCCTTATTAAAAAGAAAATAAAAGTTTTCATCTTGCCTTTTTTTCTAATGGTAACCCGTTAAAGCGTCATGTCATCATGGCGTCAAAGAGATTCTGCATCATTTACGTTCGTTATTAAAATAATAAAATTCTTCTGAATACCATCAGTTAAAATGGTGAAAAAGTGTTGCGTTTACACTTGTCCAAGTGAATCTTATAGTGGTTGCAATATATCGTTTCACAGGTAAGCTAAAAATAACATTATTGTAAATCTAACAACTAGGTTGACCATGAATTCCATAAGTCTCATGAATTATTCATGAGTAAGGTTCTTACTGTTGTACTATTATTACAGTTTTCCAAAAAATGAAGAAATGCGACAGAAATGGCTCAGCAATATACACGTGAAGCAAAAAATTACAAAAAATTCAGTCGTATGCAGTTATCACTTCGAACCTGCCTGCTTTTATACTGCTAATTCCCGTCAATTATTAAAAGCCAACGCTACACCAACGATTCCTCCCGTGGTAAGAATATTTTACTATGTATTACATAATAATAACCATGTGAGAGAAGCTCCCCGTGCACCCACCGGCTTCTCCCACCAATGGGTGGAAGGTTATCGAGGTAGCTGAGAACGAATATGATATTATTTTTGAAATTTAAGATGGCTGCTGTGCCAATATGACATTTTCACATTATGGGTGTCGTTTTCAAGGTTATCGGGGTGGATGAGAACAAATTTAACTCTTTCATATTTGTATATTGATACGCTGTATCGAAATTTAATTTCTACCCTAACGTAGATTGGGAATAAGAATTTCCCTTCCACCTATTGGTAGGAGACGCACGCGGAGCTCCTCGTTTTTTATATGTTTATATTTTTGTTTCGAGGAATTTTCATGGAAAAACTTTTAATAATAATTGTATTATTTGTATGTCATAAACTGGACGTCATATGTTATGCTAGGTTAATCGTTCAGGTACATAATTATTTCTTCAGACGAAGCATGCTTGATACTTAATTAGTTTCATGTTTATTTTACAGGTGAAAAATAAAAAATAGTAGTTCTCAGTGATATATTGATACAAAAGCCACATTCTGGATCAAGCTCAAGCAATATAGAAGAACCTCCAAGGAAGAAGCTCCGTCCGAACGTAAAAGAAGTCAGTGTTCAAACAGTGCGCAAACTTCTGTATCGAAATAGTGTCAAACCTAGCATAAATGCAAATTGCACAGACGATAATTTTGAACTTTCGCCAATTTTGGAGTTTCGTAGCCAAAAAAGAACTATTGAGAAAAATAAAGAGGATGATGATTCACAAGATGAAAATGAAGCAGAAATCTTATTTAATTATATGCGATCGATCAATATGACTGATTACAAAAATAATATCCTTTATTACATTGCTGGTCACTTTGTAAACAAAATGTTATACAAAATTTCATGTCAACACTGCCGCGATGCATTGATCATTACAAAGGATAGTTTTGATCACTCTTACTTTGTGGATATGACAAACTTTTCCTCTTTTACTGCATTCATGGACAGGGGTGCCTTAAAATACGTTTCCAGATTTGCTTTCGAGGTAATAAGATTTAGCGAACAGCTATTTATGTCGGAAATAGCCAATAAGACATTCCGTAAGCAAAAACGTGATTTTGAGATTATTAAAACAACTTTTTGTTACTCAATTGAAACATTTGCTTCCTCCGGCCCACCCTGTACAATCGACGAATGACGAAGAGCCACATGAATTACAGTTGGTGAAAGCGTTGGCTAATTCCTATTTGAATTTAAAAATATTCCACCAAACGAAATTAAATTCGTTACGAAATTTTGGCAGTAAAATTGGACTGAGACAAAAACTTAATAAAACAATTTTATTTGGTCATGTTTAAGGAGTATTTTTTGACTCCATCGGACTTCGCCGCAGATAAAGAAGCATTAAGGTCAATTAATAAACCAATACTTGTACTTTTGTTTTATTTATTTCGTAATCCATCCCTAATCTCTAAGAAATTTTTCATTGCTAATGTAAAACTTCAATACCTATGTTAGAAGATTGCAAGATTGGATTTGTCTCACATAACAAAAATATTATGGTCACCAAGTTAGAATGGGACACACGGCCTCTATACTACCTATCTCAGTCGGCTCGCTTTTCAGCTTCGAGTACTCAGTCCTGTTTAGTATATTAGGTCCATGTTGAATATAGGGTCAGTGAAAGGTCAGTGAACACGATAAATTTATTATCTATGTATTCTATAATCTATTACTCCTTAGTCCTTGACTAGCTAGTCGTCGATGGGATACTTTCTGTGGATACTTTATATTATGTCTGTGTGACTGAGGTGTGACTTTTAGCTGCTGCATCGATCCCATGTAAAAAATAAAGTCATTAAAATCTATGGAATAACCTTTGGTCTCATGGTACGTTTACAGGCTTGCCAAGCCTTGGCAAGGATCGACAATCACAAGCATGTAAAAAGGGCGTTTGGCTTGGCTTGCGTGGGCTTGTGCCTGCTTGCGTCCGATCCAGTCGAGTGTCGGTTTTTTTACGCAGATCAAAGGGCGTTTGCGGCAAGCGCTTGCGATGCATTTACATGTTGGTCCGCGTTTTCGTTTAGTAGCCATTGTGATCTCGCGGCGAGTACACGCTTGCTTGATTTTACAAAAAATAAATAAAAAATGAGTTTCTGGTCGAATGAGGAGAGTCTTTCGTTTCTGGAACATTACCAAATGGAACCATGCATCTGGAATCCGAAAGATGCAAATCATAAAGATAAGAAGAAACAAGCAGATGCATGGATTCGTCTTGCTGAACTTACTGGAAGGTTAGTAAAGTACGTTAAACCAAATGCAATAGCCGTCACAAGTTCGGTGTCCGCCATGCTTGGATGTATATTAGGGTTGCCAGATACACGCTTATCATTTCCTGGACATTTCTGGGGTTACAAGCGGAGTTGGAGTTTTAGACTCCAAATCCAACTACTTACATATGTTTACTGATGGTTGGGCAATAATGTTTTTTTACTAACTTACTAGTTATGTACCGCGCCTACTTCATCATTACCAAATTTAATTAATAAATCCTATTCAATAATTTTTTTTGAATATTTTTCACTATTTTGACATTTCTGAAGCAAATTTAGCGACTTCGGAGCTAGAATCGAACGCCCCTAACTTTGTGGAATAAAACTAGTGTTCATGAATTCCACTTTGGAATTTTATAATTTCTTAATTGGCCTTCAGGTCTGGTGGGAGGCTTCGGCCGTGGCTAGTTACCGCCCCACCTGCAAAGATGCTCCGCCAAGCGATTTAGCGTTCCGGTGCGATGCTTGTAGAAACCGTTGGGGTAAATTTACTTTCCCTTCCAAGTTAGAACGATTACATCTTGGGCTGCATCATCACTCACCATCAGGTGAGATCGCAGTCAAGTACTAACTTGTATAGAGTAAAAAAAAATCCGGGACAGTAAAGTGTAATAACTGGACACGGGACCACACGTGAAATTCCGGGACTTTCCCGGAATTCCCGGACATCTGGCAACCCTAATGTATATTGCAGACTGCCGCATTCACAAGCGTATAAACGCCTTTCAAACGCCAAACGAGATTTGTGGAGGCTTGGGACTGTTTGCAGTTTGCCAAGGCTTGGCAAGCGTGTAAACGTACCTTCAGCCTTTGGTTTCTTTTTGGCTCTTTTTGGCAATCTGCGGCTTGTTTGTTTTTGTTTAGCAGTTCATTCAACTTCAAGCTCTTGTTTATCTTGTAGAGTAGGTAGCAGCGTTGCCATTTGGCAACTTTGGTTGCCATTTTGGCAACATTTGACCCTACGTGGCAACCAAATGGCAACCGAGCTCAAATGGCAACTTTTTGGCAACTTTTCGACTTGTCGCGCGATCATCGGTAAAAAAATATGGAATATATTTCGCAGATGAACTGAACTCATCGAATTGAACAAAATCAAAATCTTGAACGCATTTTTTATTCCCAAATGAAAACAATACTTATATAATAGACAAACAAATTGTACCCATATTTCTATCATCAAAAGGTCTATTTTGGTGAAGCTAGAGATAAAAGTAATTAGTAAACAAAAATGGAAGAAACTTTGTGACCACAGAGCAGATAATTAATACGTAGTGTTTTAGATAAATTCTTTGTGTGTGACTGTGTGCACTGTGTAGTGCGATGCAAAGGAAATTTTTTCGTGGTTTGTTTTTAAATCTATTGGTAAGTCCTCTTTATTGTTTTAATCGAAGAAGCTACTTAAAGACCTATTTGAAAAACCAATTTTACTGATTGAAGACTCAACAAGTGCGATCTGTGTTCGGTGTACACGTCTACATTACAGTAGGTTCGAGAACAGATGCACTTCAGTTTTTATATTATATTTTGATAAACAAAAAATGCTCTATTAAAACTATGCATTTGTTTTTTTACAGCTTTTTTTATAATGGCAACATTTGGTTTCAGATGGCAACATTTGAACCTACAAATGGCAACCTGGGCTGAGTATACTCTGGCAACACTGGTAGGTAGTATATTCCTTGACTTCAAGTCACTCACAGTTCACATCGGCTGATTGAAATATTTACACAAAATTACAAAATATCTCAGTAAAAAAAAATGAAAAATCTTTTCCAGTGTTTTGTATGCACTCGGTATATTGTAGCTTTAAGCATTGTGTTTGTATTTAGTTCTACTGTAATCGCAACCGCTCTCAAATCGGACGATATCAGAAATCACCTCGGAACTCGTACCCCTTACAGATATAAATTCAACAAAAATGACTCGAAAATTTCTTTTCCTGGTAAGTTTTACCGTATTACATTTCAATAGGCCTACTATGAGATATGTAATTTAAAGACAGAGCCGATTGTTGTTTATCCATTATGAAAGTGCAACGACCTCGTATTTAAATATAAACTGGTTATGGTATTACGGTACTTTTATGAAGATTTTATAGATAGATATTATTATGTTTGCATTGTACAAAAGCTTTCTTATTTTTTTATTCTTAAAAAGAAAGTAATTTAATAATTAATAATGAAATAATTTAATAATTAAATTACTCAGGATATGGGCATCTGAACTATTTTTACTTTTTCGTACAAGCAAACAGTCTGTCTGTTAAAATTCTATAGGTGGCTGCTGTGCAAACTACAGCGTAGCAAAACGCATTTTTGGCACCTATAAATTGGTGCCATTTTTTCATGCTGTTTATCCTATCTACAATAAAATAATGATTTTTGTTAACCACCCTATTTATCCCACTTCTGCACATTTGTGAGGTTTGTTATATATGTTTTTAGGTTGCAAGGATAAAAAGATATGGATGCTCCTGCGACATGGCACTAGGTTACCTAGTGCCAAAGACATAGGAAAAATGAACACTGTATTAAAAGATTTGAGAGTGGATATTTTATTGCGCAATAGGAAGGGAAAAGGTGATTAAGATTTTATAATATTTATTTCTCAATTGACACTTTCTTAACAATTAATTTTTTAAACTTTTTTTTCAATTTGTTTTTAAGGTGTATTGAACACAGAGCAAGTACATTGGTTTGAGAACTGGAGCAGTGACATCCCGATGTCTCAGGATAACTTCCTCACTCTGGAGGGGCAGGATGAGATGATACTGATAGCTGAACGCATGCACAAGCGGTTCCCCAATGCTGTCAAAAATAAATACAGCAATAAGACATTTATGGTGAATTTTTTTTTAATATGTATAGGGTAACACGAATTCCACTCAGCAGGCGAGCTATGCTCAGATTATCTCTATGTAATCGAATCAGAAATGAGGAGATCCTGAGACGAAATAGCTCACCGTATCAAAAAGCTTAAGTGGCAATGGGCTCATAGAACCGCCACACGTTGGGGACCCAAACTGCTGTAATGGCGACCCCGCACGGGAAGGCGCAGTATTGGCAGACTTCCAACCAGATGGACTGATTGAGGGTTGCGGAAAGTCTCTGGATACAAGTAGCATAGAACTGTCTTGGGTGGAAAACATTGCAAGAGCCCTTTGTCCTGCAGTGGATGTCCATCAGCTGAAACAAACAAACACTTATTTTGTCTCAGACAATCTCTTAGTTTTTAGTGTGTTAAGACTATTCATGCGTTGGAATTATGCTTGAGTCAAAATTGTCAATTTTCGATGTAACATAAGAGTGTCATGTGTTCAATTATTGATTAGATAATTGCTATCATATTATTTGGCATTTCATAATCTAGTTTTTGTCTCAAAAATATTTGAAAATATGTGTATAACTTTCTCATTAGAAAGTTTAAGGTAAAGGCTAATTAGTCACTTAGCGGTGGAAGCTCTATTTTGATGCAAGATATTTGCCATGTTTCATAACACAAACTTATAACAATGACATATTTAGAAAATTAATAACATTTACTAAAAAATGTCTCAAAAAAAACCACGATTTTCCTAGATTTTCATTCAAAAACAATAAACCGAAAAGTGACATTTTTAGCATTTTTCGATAAATTAAACGTATTATTTTAGGATTAAATCCAAGATATTTTGTTATTTCTTAATTATAGTAATTTAATTCAATTAATATTCAATGTCACTGGTTATTTACTATTTTAATAAGTTGTATATTTATTTTACTATAAATTTTTTTGTAATACCATTTTCCGCGCAAAATTGCGTCTGTGGGGACGAATTCCTGTTTTGTATGGACCGAAACGCTAGGCATGCCGCGCTGCATAAACCCTCTTAAGCTCCACAACAGATTTTTGTGTCTTATCAAATTAAATCATAAACATTTATGCAAGCAAGTATGTTTGTGTTTCAGTTTAGATACACAGCAACACAGAGGGCTCAGCAAAGTGCAAAATACTTTACCATTGGATTGTTTGATAAAAAAGGATCCCGACATGTGTATTTTGAACCAGCACTCAAAGTTGATACCACACTTAGGGTAAGAACGTTTTTTTATTTTGGTCATGATTAAAAACTGTGCTATAGATTTTTAAATAATGTCCGTTGTGAAACTTTTGATTTTAACATATACCGAGCTATGATCAGCATTTGTTTTGGATGATACTTAACTCGATCCAAGTGCAGCATAACTTTGCAGGTAGGAAATATATTCAAGAACGTCATGTCCAACAGTGGATGACCAATAACTGAAAGTGATGAATAAAATCTCCCTCCAATCAAATTTTCTCTATATCAAAGAAAAGGAAAAATGCTTTCATTGGCATATTTGAGCAAAAGAGCAATGCAAAATCATAATTTATTGTTCCTTCATGCAACAAAGACCATAAACCTATAGAGGTCCTAATTCCTTACCTAATGATGGGTTTTCAGTTTTACAAACACTGTGACAGGTGGCAAAAGCAAGTCAAGAAAAACCCCGACACCTATAAGGAGATGATTATGTTCAGCAATAGCAAAGAAATGAACGAAACTCTTGTGTCGGTGGCCAAAAGACTTGGTCTTGACAAAGCTGTTACCTTGGGTTTGTGCCGTTGTGGATATGTGCTGTAGCTTGCATCATTGCTGCTTGAGTACTTATTCATGCATTTGATAATGTTTGTGCACTATACTTTTTCCATTTGTTTATTTTCTCTTTGACACATGAAAGAGATAAAAAGAGTCTTTTGACACAGAGAGAGATAAAGGTGAAGTGGTCTCTTTCTGGTCCCTCGCTATTGCTATATTATATGTTTCTCGTGGTTTCATGTGTCAAAGAGAAAATAAACGAATGTGAACAGTATAATGCACACTGCCTAATACCTGCCAGCTATTGCGTCACTTGCACATTCAGGCTTCACACACTTTCATTTTAGGGCTTATGCTACTTAATTGTGGGTTTGGTTTTAATTGAATTATTGATCACTTTTGGCTTTCTTTTTTCTTATGTCTTACAAGAGATGAAAAACAACAAAAACAATACTGCTTATTCAGGTTTACGAAATCTCTAAAAGGACCGTTTTTGGACCTGAAGCTTGTACATAGGTGTTCGTAGATGTTTTTTTCCTCTCATTATAGGCAATACCTAACGAGTAGCTCTTAAAAATCATTTAAATATATTATGCATTCTCTGTGTAAGTAGTTCATGCCATATCCTCATTTTGATTACAAACACCTCATTGATTTTGCATCTGTTAAATCTTTTGTGGATCAGACCAGTCTTTTATCATTTCTTCTTCTCACTTGTCTTTTGGGATATGCTATGTTCTTTCAAGGTCTATGGTCAAGGTTTATGGTCAAGGAGTCACATTCATTAAAATTCGTAGAGTATACATATTATAGTGTTTTGTATAATTTTTTTTAATAAATTTAATTTTTTTTTTCCAGAACAAGCTGTTTTAATGTACAGGGTGTGTGGCTATGAGACAGCGTGGAACAAATACACCTCATCGCCCTGGTGTTTCGGCTTCGATGAGAAGTCCATCAAGGTAACTGAGTAAATTGTTAAGATGTAATATAAAATCAAATCAATCAATCTATGCATAATCTTCGAAAAGACGCGGTGCAGTAGAAGGACAGCTTGAAATCGCGCCAGATTTATAGTATGCGGCAATCAAGTTGACCCAAAATTTCGGCTGTCGTGCAGGTTGATCTCCTCTAGCCTCTTTCCTCGCGGCGCCCTCTTACGGCACCTCAGTTGGCACCCGAAAATTAGGTCTGCGCAGGGTTCAACTTATACGCCGCCAATTATACCATCATTGTTGTAATAGATTTGGTAATGCAGACGTTGTTTTGCCATTTGATTACGCGAGACTGATATTTAAAAATTTCATTTTAATAATATACAAGAGAAAAAAAAAGTAAAACATAGAACAACGTTTGAAAGTTTATTAGTATAAATAGCTGTACCTACACTTTGATAATAATTTTCAACTTAAAACTAACTTCACAACGTTTTCACACACCCGGTCAGAATAAAGTCCTAAATAAACTAAACTCATTATTCATTTACTAGTTATATTAATATAGGGACGTGTTTTTTTCCAGGTTCTTGAATATTTTGAAGATCTTAAAAAGTATTGGGTTGACGGTTACGGTCACAAACATCGGCTCGCGTGCGTTATCATGAAGAATATGTTCGATTCTATGAGGTGAGATTAGTCTATGATACTATCATTGTATGCATATTGTATTGCACATAAGGGCTTGTACCATCATCTCTTAAAGCGGGAATGCTATAGACCAGAGTAGATAATTTTTGAAACAAAAAAACTTTAGGATGAAACCCATTATTAATGGAAGAGAATATAACAAATATTAAAGGAAAAATGAATTATGGGCGATCTGCGGTCTGGAAGTAAAAGGGAGGGAAGGTTTAAGGATAAAAACAGTTTATCTCGATTTCCAGCAGTCCTATGAAAAACAGTTAAATGGCAAAGTTGTAGGTAATAATAAAAGAATTACAACATTATTAATTGTATTTACACATTTTTCACATAACCTCTGCAAAAAACTGGAATAACCCAGTTTTTACAAAAAAAAATATAACCTTGGTGAAAAACTGGAACTGGAATTAAAAATAAAAAAATTTACACGAAATTTGGTGAAAACTTACCTTTTTATGTCTCAAATTATACACAGTAATTTTATAGATTTAAAATATTAATTTTTTCACCTTATTTTTGAGTTTATATCGAAAAAAACCCTAATTTTCAATCAAAGATTCTCAAGTCAAAATATGTGCTTTTTTTTGCAAAGTCGGTGAGCATTTTCTGATGGTGTAAAAAATACGTTATTATGGAAAATGTTCTCAGAAAATGAACAGTACAATAGTGCGATTTACATGAATTTATATAGTAGGCATGAGATTATCTTTAACATCAAATATGTAATTGGAATGTAATATATTATTAACTTTTTTCATGAACAAGATTGCAGCACCCACATTTTTTTTGGTGGTGGGACTTTATGTCTTTAATGATTTGTTGTTTGTGACTTACTTTATGAATCTCGTCTATTAATATTTGTTTTCAGCAAACACAGTCGCGACGCAACATTCCTGTTCTCCCACTCGGGTTCCATTTTGAAGTTGCTCGCACATTTGCAACTGTACAAGCCCGAAAGCCACCTGAAAGGAGACGCGGTCGACGAAACGAGGCCGTGGAGAACATCGAATATTGACTGCTTTGCTTCCAACATAGCATTTGTGTTATATAAGTGAGTATCAATACTACTATGAAATAACTTTAAGGCGCAAGAGGTTATTTCTTAAAACATTTGAATCGTTTCAATATTTCAACCTCAGTTTTGGGATTCCATACCAATATAATAAAATTAAGAAGGACTTCATCTGTCCATCTGCGAGTCAAAAATATTGAAAAAAAAAGACGTGTGGCACTCGGAGACTGCCGCGGTAAAGCTATTGCATAGCTGTTTTTATCAACTTATGCAATTATAATTATACAACCAATGCCACCTAGAGATGAGTTGCTGAACTAAAGAGACAAGCGTAATATTTCAAAAAGTCATTAAAAGTTCTGCTATTCATCGATAGATGGCAAAACTAAAAAGTGTTAGGTTATATTGGTTACGGAATTTCTGGATTCGGTCTCCACGCTCAAGGCCCGCGATAGAAGCTATGCAATAGCTTAAAAATATCTCATTTCTGAATGATAGAATGTTAGCCGTGACTACCACGCTTGGCGAGCTTCATGCATCTTTTGTTTGTTAAATAAATATTAATATATCATGGCATGGCGATTTAACCCCAAAGTAAGCGATATCTTGTGTTATGGGTACTATATGAGTGATAAATATGCATAACATTTAATATACTTAAATGTACTAGATTGAGAGTTACCCAGACACTTGAAAACATTAATGCTTATCACACAAACATTTTCCAGTTGTGGGAATCGGATCCGAACCCGCGACCTTCGACGCAAACGGAAGGATCGCTACCGCCACGCCATTCGCTCGTCAAACTTCCGTCAAACTGAAGTTGAGAACACTATGATACGCTCAGGCCACAGGTTTCCCCACGATATTTTCCTTCACAACACTTACACTAGTGCGGAAAGTATGTCATTTCATCTCATTAAAGTGATATTATCTATTGCAGTTGTAAGGACGGACACAAGGTGTTAACGTTGCATCAGGAGCGAATCATCAAGCTGCCGATGTGCGAGACGGAACTGTGCCCGCTGTCGCAGCTCAGGGAACATTTCCACAGCACCATACACAACTGCGACTTCTCTGATCTGTGCAGCATCGATTAGACAAGCGAAGCAAGATGTTAACGTTGCATCAGGAGCGAATCATCAAGCTGCCGATGTGCCAGACGGTTGTGCCCGCTGTCGCAGTACTTAAAATATAGTTGTGAAATTACTTTCGTGATAGTATGAATGAAATCAACGTGGCAAGTCAATTATTATTATTCAGTAAATAATGATATAAGTATTATAAATTGTTGTATGTAATACAGATGAGGTATTGACGTCTAGTACAAATGTCTTAACCCAGTGGTTTACAATTTTACACTAGCTAAGTATTAACTATTTTAATGCAAGCTTTAATTATTTTATTTATAACAATTTTATATCATGGTGATTGAAAACAAATCAATAAATAAATTACAATGGGTTTAATGTGGTTTTATTTCATTTTAAGATAAAATATACTCTGTCTGTTTTCGTATTTAACTTTAACTTGCTAGATTAGTTGATAATTTAATGGTAAGATGTGACTCCACTACCACCTAAAGCTCGGTCGCGGAGCACGAAGAATTTCGTACATTAACTTGTTAGTTGTTATTACCTGTCTCCGTCACTCCCGCGTCAAAATAATGCGGTCACGCTCGCACAGATGCAATGACCCCGTCTTGTACGAGCGTGACCGCATTATTTTGAACTACGGAACACCCACCACTCGCCACCTACCTGTTGGAACACTACCACCTTCCACCTACCCATTGGAACATCATCACCCACCACCTACCAGCAAGAATATTCACGGTTCTTCAAGGCTTTAGACCGTGCCATGGGGGCTGGCATTCTGTGAGGTTAGTACAGGTTTTTGAACGAATTTCGAGTCGACTCGCATCGCACAAACGAATCGAATTCCTCCATACATTTACCGCCAGCGCCATCTTTGGACAGTCACTGACATGCAGCTGTCAATAGATGGCGCTGGCTGTAAATGTATGGAGGAATTCGATTCGTTTGTGCGATGCGTCATGCGAGTCGACCCGAAATTCGTACAAAAACCTGTACTAACCTCTCCTGATCATTATAGTCACAACCTCAAGCCTGACTCGTGAGGCAACGACAAGGAACGAAACTACATAGTTATTTTAATTTTGACCAACTCCCTGATGGGCGCAGAGACTCGCGCTTTACATTGTAAACTTAGGTACTGGATTAGTATAGTACTAAGTTATTAAAATTGTACTTATTGCTACTTATTACTTTCTTGGCACTGCCTAGTCTGAAATGTTCTTCTTCAATTTTTGAATTGACACCTCAGTATCGTATGTTTTTTGACATCCTCTCTGCCGCAGTGGACCGCGCTCGGATTTAAGTGAAAGGGTGCAGGTTCGATTTCCACTACGGGTCACTTCGGAATTTATAAATTGGCTCAGGTCTGGTCTGGTCTGGAGGCGTGCGCTGTAGCTACTAGCTACATAGTTCCACCTTACCAGCATAGACGCTGTATTAATAAACCGAAGGGGCGAGTTACTTACCTCTTCCGAGTTCGACAACATAGGTAATATTGCATCTTCGCATACCATTAGGTGCTAACTTTTAGTGAAGAAAAACCATTCTACATTAGTAGATACACAACACAATGACATCCTGTACCTATTATATAACTTATATCAGCTAAGTTTCGCAGGAACCCTTGTCACCCTATCCTTGTATGAAACATTGTTACTTAGTGTTTATTAAATTTTTCACGACCACCTTTATATCGCGGGAAGGAAAGCAGGTGAATGGCAGCGGACCGTAAGTAACGACCGTAAACCTTCCTAGTGGTATAGGAGCTAGCAACGTTTTCGAGAAAGAATTTTAGGAGAGCTGATTTTGTGATATGTCGTCCTTCTTGCACTTTCGGTTAGAGTCTAGGTCATCTGGCGGCAGCCAGATGACCTAGACTTGTACCATTTATTCGTTTCATTTTTGTTGTTTAATTGGTGTTGTTGGTGTTTCATTTGCCCCATTATATGCCTAAACATATAAATTGTCCCAATTTATATGTTTCTATATGAAACGTCATCATAAATGGTACAAGTGCGCCTAAAATAATTTAAGAGCAATTAGTAGCCCCGACAACATTGGTATAAACATTATGGAGGCGTAAGCTGCAACACCTGGACAGACGTCGTAGGATGCGCATTAATGAACGCAACGGCTGCCAGCAGCCAGATGGCTCAGACTCTAACCGAAAGTGCAAGAAGGACGACATATTATCACAAAATCAGCTCTCCTAAAATTCTTACTTTTCAAACGTTGCTAGCTCCCGTACCATAGTGTTTAGCTGTGACGGAATTTTATTATTTCATAATGTGTTACGCTCCAAGCCAGATATTGTTGTACCGAACGTCGCTTGTTTGTACTAAAATATTGTTTTATGACCACTCGTAACAATGCGTCTTGTGATTCATGCATGACGAAATCAATTAACCTTGTTTTTGTAAAATTAATTTCACTTCAATCAGATGTTTGACGGCCATTTTGCGAAAAACAGCACGGGGTTTTTCTTTAATTTCTAGCTGTAGTAGTTAGCTAAGTAGGTATAAATAAATCTAATGATGTGTGCGAGCGTGAATTGGCATGATAGGTATACGAAAGATCAGTATGACTGGCGTAAGAGTCACCAGTAGTAGGCTGATTCTGTATCGTTCAATTTGTTAGTTAGCAACCCTCACTGGGTTGTAAACTAAAAAACGGAGGCAAAAACCATATTTTTGCATTCTTTTTGCACAAGTGTCATGTCAACATACTCTGCTATAGTACCTAGCTAACTTGTGCAAAAAGTATGCAAAAATAGGATTTTTGCCTCCGTTTTCTTGGTTAATAACCCAGTGAGGGTTACTAAGTAACTAACAAACTGACGATACAGAATCAGCCCCCAGATACCTATTACCTATACTTATACAGTAAGAAAATTCTTACGAGTAGGTAGACAATAATTATACAGGCATGGAATCGATCTAAGTAATTGACTTAAAACAGTTCATCATCGCAGGCGTTAAATCCTCCCACCAGACAGAGGGCCCATACCTACCTATTCTTTAAAATTCTGAGACTTGCAGTGATGTTTACTGTTGTCTGTGCTTTGTTATACATTGCTGCTTTGCTAAGTCAAACGAAACTAAGATTTTATGGAGACCCTTCAATGGATAAAAAATATAGGTAAGTGTGTCAAATGAGCTCGTTGAAGATCACTGAGATGCAAATGAAGGGCCCTCAGCCTTAACCATTGTACATATGCGTATAATCGTCATAGAAACCTCGTCGATCGCTCATCCTGCAATAATATTATGGATGAAATCAAGACCAAATCCAAAACATCTATGGGGATAATATAGCTCATCTTCAAAAGGTCACGTGACTTATCGAACACAACAGTTGAGCGATCGACAGGTGTATCCGACGACCGCAGATAAGTCATACGGATAATGGCTAAGCTGTTATATTTTTCTATTACAGAATGAGCGATCAACGAGATACGAAATCTTTCTATTTCCCTTCCTTCCTACTTAGGTATATCGTGTAGGTCGCAATAAAACAGCAGGTAAGTAACTGCTTCTTACAGCAAGCCATAAAACGCTCGAGATCGATAAACATTACCCCTCAAACAGACATTATACTTACGTAAACAGGAAACTTCAGATTTATGCGAAGGTTTGCGGCGCGGCGGGCGCTCGCAATCGGATGTGAGTTGCTAATTTCATCCATTAATCACCCTTAACTTTCTGGTGCTTTATGACTTTTACGAATTCATACGTCGCGTTGACGGTACATGCTAATGGGATTGAAATTAAAACGCAGGACTGGAGCTCAAAATTAACCATATAAGGCCCACTTGCGCCAACCCGGGTTATAATAGTCTGTTAACTCAGAGTTAACACGCTACCCCATCAGAGTACTTAAGTAAGTTGTCAAAATTGTCCAATGAGAGACGTTGATTCTAGGGTTAAAATAAGTAATGTAAATATTTAAATTCCGTTTCGCGCAAGTGGACCTAAGTGACACCTTTGTTTTAAGCCGTGAAATAGTTTTCACCATAAACAACCATTACTACTTAATTTACTATGACTTTTCATACCTAGGTGCTTGTAGGTAAGTGACTTACGCCCATGTGATTTTTAAATACTAAAGTTGATACTGGACTGCGATCTCACCTGATGGTAAGTGACGAAGCAGTCGACGATGTTATCTTACAAACTTGGAAGGGGGTAAGCAACCCCTAAAGGTTTTTTACGAAGCTTCGCGCTGGATCGCAGCATGCTTGGCGGTGCGTCTTTGCTAACTGGCCTTGGTTGAAGCCCCAAACCAGCCCAGACTTGAGCCAATTTAAATGTTATTAAGTTCTAAAGTGACCCGTGGCTAGAATCGAGCCCGCGACCTCCCACTCAAATCTGAGCGCGCACCTCTGCGCCAGGGAGATCGTCAAAAAAAACAATAAAGAATTTGAATGTTTTACTTAAACGGGAGATTTTTTTTATTTAGTTACTTATTTATTACTAGCTGACCCGGCAAACGTTGTTTTGCCTTATTAATTATGTCTCACTTATTAAGCTTTCTGTGAAGAACCAATTCATTGTGACAATTATATATAATAATATTTCGAGTTTTTTGATATGATATACCTATGATTTCAGCTATCTCAACGGCCCCCAGTATCAATGAAACAAATTAATAAAACAGAATCTCTCCATCGTCTACAATCGTTAAAAAATGGTCAGAAGAATTGACGCACTGAAGATCAGAGAAGCTAAACATATGGCATTGCTTCAATGCCATATGTTTAGCTTCTCTATTTCCGTTACGACGTTTTACCTAATTACTCAAAAACTAAGCCAGTTATCAAAAATCTGTTCTAAGCGTTTTAGGATATTATTTATATTCAATAATCCAATACGATTGTATACTATGGAGAGATTCTACTTTATTAATCTGTTTCAGCGTTAACCCTTTCTTGAACAAATACATCGACGTAATGTTCGATTTTCTCCGAAACCTACAATCGGACTGATCGCATCTTATGTTATTTGCATATCAAATAAACTTTGGGCTAATAAATTAAATAGACCAAAGAGGTCGGACCTTACACTACAGTAAATCTATGGAAAAACCTGACGTATAATAATTATGAAAAAAAAACGTGAAAAAATTTGACAGCAATGAAATGTTTACTTAGCAACGCCATTAAATCAATTTATTAATTTTATTTTTATTTTGAAAATACTCGATAATCATAATTCTCCACATATAAGTCGTCGACTCGGATCGAGTATTTTTTACGCTCTTTCATTTTATGTGCGATTCGTTTGATTCTGTTTATTTTGTTTAAGGGGATTTATTGAATTTATTTTTGTCTTTCTCACTCTCACGGAGATTTGGTAAGTGCGACATGCAGCGTCGCGGAAGAATATAGCAGAAAAACGACGTTTTACCTAATTACTCAAAAATACTAAGCCAGTTATCAAAAATCTGTTCTAAGCGTTTTAGGATATTATTATTACCGATACATTAAAACAAAAATTACAATTACATCCATTGTAGTTTCCGATAAAACATAGAAAAACTGAGATTTTGGAGCAACTTTTGGGAGAACTTTCTATCGAGAAAATTTTATCCAATCGTGTTTCTGCTTCTAAGCGATTTTAGATTAAAGACCCAAAATACATGACGTGTAAATTTGAAAGTAATTGTCTTTATAGTTTTTGCATAAAACTTCATTTAAAATCACCTAAATACGGCTTGTTGGCCGTTAAGGTAAGTGTACACTATGCCGGTATAGTACATTATGCCGTGACATTTTGGTTTTAGTCGAAAAATAAGAAAACTATCAGTAAAATCGTAATTTTATAGAATGCTACATAAACTATACTTTGTGTACAACCAAAAAAACCTAATTTTTTAAGATAAACAATAGTTCTAAAACCCATACCGAGCTTCTGAACGCGTCAGTCGCTATTGTACTACGGTGCCTATACATGCTGTTGTTGGTGAGCGTAAGGCAACAGTGGAATTTTCATAAGGACTTGATGTGAAACTGGTAAGTTAGAGTTATCGAAATTTATGAAATTATCGATTAGCAGTTATCAATAGTATGTTTTATAGTAAATTCAAGGTGTTATAAAGTATATTTTTAAAGAATTTGTCACTTTTCTCACTACCGTAAATATGTTCACAATTCTGAGCCGGTGTACCTAATTGCGTGCGTATCACGCAATAAAGAAAAATCCCTTCGAAATGTTTCCTTCTTTTTTCTCTCTCTTGGGTTAAAGTCAAATATATATTTTAATGTAAATAAGTTTAGTAATAACTGCACATTACTGTGACCTAATTGCGGTATGTGAGTTTATATATGTTTACTTCTATAATCGAGCCTGAAATGATTACACTTTACACCATACTTTCGAATTAATAGACTAAGTACGTCAACATAATTCCATGAATATTATTTTAGTTAATCATGTATTATACATTATATATATATTTATATTATATAAAAACTATATTAGCTTGCAGTTTACTTACTTTTTTTATTAAAAATATGAATTAGAAACCATTTTTTTGAGTACCGTAATAAGGTACACGTATTTTCTCCTCATGTCCCTTATTCTGGTATACCCGAAATATAGCATTCGGAGAGAAAATGAAACTTTTTTTTACTTATCTTTGACTAAGAAGTAATAAAACTAAGTTAGGGAAGGGGCCATGCAATATCTTCTTAGGGTTCCGTACCCAAAGGGTAAAAACGGGACCCTATACGACCTCGCTGTCCATCCGTCCATCCGTCCAGACGGACGTCCCTCCGTCCGTCCGTCTGTCCGTCCGTCCATCCGTCTGACCATCCGTCGGTCCGTCCGTCTGTCTGTCACCAGGCTGTACCATGATTGTTAGACACTTGAATTTTTCACATATTTTTCGTTCGATATTGATAACAACAACTGATAGACGCTTAAAATGTTCACAGAATATTTTATTATATATTCACCTAAAAAAGAAATAGCTAAATAAAAATAAAATAAAATATTAGGTCCTTACATATGAAATTGGCGTTTTGTATGGGAGGAACATAAAGTCGATTTTTTTTAAATATAATATATATATTTAATCAAAGTATGTACCATTGCTATCTATGCACTTTTGCCACCTTATAGGTAGTTCATTGATCCCTTTACTAAAAAAGCCATTCGGACGGGAATCAATAAAATCTTTGAAAGCGCTTTGGACTGCCCCATCGGAGTTAAATTTTTTCCCTTGTAAGAAGTTATCCAAATTTCGAAAAAAAATGGTAATCTGTTGGAGCAAGGTCCGGTGAGTAAGGTGGATGTCTTAGGCATTCCAATTGAAGCTCCCCTAATTTGGTAGCCGTCTGTTGTGCAGTGTGTGGTCTAGCGTTGTCCTGAAGCAGAAGTGGCCTAGAACGATTGATCAGCCACGGTTGTTTAGCAGCTAGCTTTTCCATCATAGATTGCAGTTGCTGACAATAGATATCCGCCGTAATCGTCTGGCCAGATTTAAGAAAGCTGTAGTGAACGACGCCGGCGCTAGTCCACCAAACGCTCACAAGTAATTTTTTTTGAGTCAATTTTCGTTTGGGGCAGGATTTGGCTGGTTCGCCAAGGTTCAACCATTGCGATGAGCGTTTCCGATTATCATACAGGATCCATTTTTCATCACAGGTAATGATTCGATTTAAAATCCCTTCATTACTGTGCCGGTTGAGTAATGTAACACAGCAGTCTACGCGCGTTTGTCGGTTTGCTGCACTCAATTCATGAGGTACCCACCTTTCAAGCTTTTTCACCTTCCCAATTTGCTTCTAGTGATCTAAAACAGTTTTATCACTAACACCGCAGCCTGCAGCTAGCTCGGACGTGATTTGCGATGGATCCGCTTCCACAATAACCTTCAATTCTTCATTGTCAACTTTGGTCTCCGGCCGTCCACGGGGCTTGTTCTGCAGGTCGAAATTTCCAGAACGAAAACGTTGGAACCAAAAACGCACTGTGTTTTCTTTTGCGACACCCTCGCCGTACACATCATTAATCCTTCGAGCCGTTTCTGCAGCACTGGTGCCACGATGGAACTCGTACTCGTAAATAACGCGATATTTCAAGTTTTCCATTTTGTAAACAGAGTAGCGCAAAAAAAAAACCAAAAGAGAAAAAAACAAATGAATTACGATTTTCAAAACACAAAAGCATGAGTAAATAGCTGTATAAATTTGAAATTGGGATTTCTAATCAAAGAAGAGATATTTGAGATCAAAGTGGCCAGTACGACAAAACGCCAATTTCATATGTAAGGACCTAATATTTAACGGGGGCTCCCATACAACAAACGTGTTTTTTTTTGTTTGTTTTGCTCGATATTTATAAAGGCAACAGGTAGACGCTTAAAATATACACAGAATATTTAATTATATATTATGTTTGTACTTTAAAAATAAATAGTTAAATTAAAATAAAAAAAAATAACCACACTTACCATCAGGTGAGATTGCAGTCAAGTCACTTGTAATGCGTTATAACAATTAAATAAAAATATCACGGAATTATGGACAAAGACTACCGGAATAATGTCATGAGGTAAATTTTAGCACGGAATTAGAGACAAACACGAGGTTCCGCAAAATAACGATTATTTATATAATTTAAAGGTAACGGCGCAAAATAATATTCCACATTAATCTGATAATACTCGTCTACAAAATAAAACAGTTTTCAGTTCTAGCAAATTCGTACTTTTTCTTAAAATCATCCTCAAAGTTGAAAATGCCTTAACATACCGTAATATGGTACATTTACCTTAAATCAAAGTTTTCTGCATATTCCGTGTTTCAAGCTATTTGGACAAATACTGAGGGTTATTATGTCTATTTTTTCTAAACTACAAAACCGATGACTTTGAAATATTTACAGAACAATCTTAAATGTATCCCCTTTCTAACAAAAAAAGAATGAATGAAATCGGACCACGCGTTAATGATTTACAACTCAGTATACATTTTAACTTTTATCCCCTCTCCTAAGGGAACCATGCTGAATTTCGGGATAAAAAGTATCCTATGTCCTTCCTCGTAGTATGAACTCAAGTCATACCAAGTTTCATTGGAATTCATTCAGTAGTTTCGGCGTGATGCGCGGCCGTGATACAGAAAGACAGACAGACAGACAGACAAAAATGAAAAAAAATACAGTTTTGGGTTCAGAACCGATTTTAGAGTGCCCTCGAAAAAAAATTTTCAAAATATCTTTAATGTACAGAATTTGACCTGTTACAGATTTATTATATAAGGTATAGATTGAATTTCATACCAGGGTCACATTATAGAAAAATCCAATTCGTTTCCCTGGGTCACACAGTCCTTAAAAAAATATCAAGCATCTCGCTAGGCAATATGTTGATAGAGTCTTTTTTTTATTTATTAAATGTTCCAGAAATACTTCCTGTTGCGCTGACGAGAGTGGCACGCTATGGAGGAGGCCTTTACCCGCAAGGGGTCTTTCAAATACGCTGCTTACAGTTATTTATAGTTACTTACAGTTACTTATATAAAATAGTTTCGTTAAAATTGATTATTGATTGTATACTTTGTTGTTAACTTTGTTTTAATTAGTTTTATTTAATCAAAGAATAATAAAGGCTTTTTTATTTTTATTTATTTATTTATTATATCAAGCATCTCATTATCAAAGGAAGTTAAATCAAAGGATCGAAGAACCCACAAGTTGACTGAAATATTTTTTTTAGAAAATTGACTTTGATTTTCTTTGATCAAAAACACGAAGAAAACCAAAATCGTTTCCTCGGTAGCCAAGAGTCCTTCGTATAACACGTTTCCAGATTAACAAGTTACAACAAACTTACTTAATCGTGAGACCTATAAAAATTGAGCGCACAATATGTTGGTGGCCAGGGCCAGCCTACTTTAACCTATACATTACAATCCACATATCAAAGGTAACTCGGTTAATTAGGTCAAAAGCGATTTAAAACGCCTGTAAATTTCTCTCATAAAAGCTCCTCGAAGCATTCCGGTGATTCCGCGCCTGACACTTTTTATGACTCATTAAAATAATACAACTGTTTAGAATTGAACGAGCTTTCGTCGCGAACACAAAGGGAAATTAGTAATTTCGACAATAGAATACAAATTAAAAATTGCTTGACAAAATTGTGAAAACAATACTCATAACAAATAGAGGTTCTAAAAGAGGTTACATGTTGCTCTGAGTTTTCTGAGGATTATTTACAGATTTTTATCAAGCTTTTTGTTCAAAAGTTACGTAGATACCTACGTAGGTCCCTACGGACCTATAGGTACTAGGTACTTACTTACAGAAAAGTATACAAAATGTCGCCGCCTTCATCTCATCTGATGATCATCCAATCTCGTGAAGGAATCTTCTGTTGAATTATCTATGCCTGCAACACCGATCTTTGTTTATGACAAGCTGTCAACGTGACAGCACTATGTAAAATTAATTCCTCTTCTCTGTGACATCGACTCCATTGTACGCCATGTATTATTTTTAATATTTAATTATCCTAAATCGATTATGATCAAGTTAAGACAGACATGTAAATAATTGTAAGTTTATCATGAATGATAAATTACGTTATTTTACTTAAATTGAATTTTATTTTTCTTCTCCACGTGCTTGTTGCCTTCGATCCTCTTCGGACCTTAAAAGGTTATTTCGCCCAGACGAACAACAAGGCTACGTGTTTGAGAGAACAATGGAATCCGGAGTTTCCCGTAAGGACGCTGATTGCGATGGACGTATCGCGCAGTCACCTCTTTTCGCTGCAATCGAAAAACTGGAAGGCGGACATAATTACCTGACATGGAAATTCGCAATGCGAATGGTGCTTACACTCGAAGGTATGTGGAATTGTGTTACGGAAAGTGGAATCACAGACGCTGCGCGTGACCAACGCGCGCTGGCGCGCATTGCCTTGAGTATTAAGCCTAATTTGTATCAGCATATCCGCAACTCAACCAGTGCGACGGAGGCTTGGGACAACTTAGCGGGCCTATTTGAGGACAAAGGACTTTTGCGTCGAGTTTTGTTGCTGCGCAAATTACATGGTGCGCGGTACACCGACTATAATGATATGAATAAGTACATAGACAATACCTTTGATATAGTTCAACAACTAGCTGACATAGGGCGCAGAATAGATGATCAAGAAATAGCAGAACTTTTACTAAGCGGCTTACCCCAGGAGTATGATTCGCTTGTATCTAACCTGTCTACGTTCTCGCTAACTTCTAGTTTGACAAGTGAAGTTGTGAAAAATTGTCTACTTCAAGAAGATTTGCGGAGAAATGCCTCAAAATCAAGTGTATCTGAAACAGCTTATATTTCAAAACCTAAAATTACCTGTGATTATTGCCATAGGGATAACCACACAAAGGCTAGATGCTATAAATTAAAAAGGGACAAAAAGAAGAATAACAAAGTGAAAGATACTTGTATGGCAGCTGCATTTATTTCCAAGGAATGCAAGGAAGATTTCTACATAGACAGTGCGTGCACTTCACATATGTGCAACAACAAGGACTATTTTGCGTCACTAAGGCCAAACTTGTCTTCAGTGTCAGTTGCTAATAGTGAAATAATGTTGTGTAAAGGTATTGGGACTGTAAATATTCAATATAAGAATAAGGTACTTATTTTACATAATGTTCTTTATGTTCCTCAATTGTCTACAAATTTGATATCTGTCAGTAAATTAATAGATCATAATCTGAGAGTGGTGTTTAACAAGGGAGGATGTTTTATATATGACGAAGATGATAAACTAATTAGCACTGGTATCAACTTACATGGACTTTATAAATTAGGTGGATGTGTTTGGAATAGTAAGTATTTGCACAAGAAGGAGCATTCTATGTTCCTGCATAGTGGGCAGGAATCACCGAGTGCCGCAGCTGTTGCTCAACAGCAGCCTATGCTATTATGGCATCAACGGTTGGGACATCTCAGTTCTGGAGGTATGTATGCTGTAAGGGATAGGATAGCAAATGGTTGTATGTTTCAGGCTCATGACTCTTTACCGGATTGCGTTGCTTGTCTTGAGGGCAAGCTGGTCGCAAAACCGTTCCCCAGGAGTGGAGCCAGCCGTGCAGCCAAGCTCCTGCAGCTCATACATTCCGATGTTTGCGGTCCTTTATCTGTGAGCAGCTGGGGTGGTGCAAACTATATTCTAACATTCACCGATGATTATTCAAGGAAGAGCTTCGTATACCTAATGAAAAATAAGTCTGAGGTATGTAGCCGTTTCATTGAATTTAAAACCATGGTTGAAAAACAGACTGGTTTATCTATTAAATGTCTTCGTAGTGACAATGGATCTGAGTATGTAAATTCTACTTTATCTAGGTTCTTATGTGAAAATGGAATACTGCATCAGCTTACCGTGCCCTATTGCCCGCAGCAGAATAGTGTTGCTGAAAGGCTAAACCGTACCCTTATGGATAAAGTGCGTTGTATGTTGCAACATTCAGGTCTCGACCAGCGGTTCTGGGGAGAAGCAGTGATGACTGCTGTTTACTTAAAAAATAGGTCTCCCACAGCTGCATTGGACGGACAGATTCCAGAAGAGGTTTGGACTAGATCTAGACTGGACCTTAGTCACCTCAGGGTTTTTGGTTGCAGGGCTTATGCGTTAGTACCAGGGGTTAAGCGTAAAAAGTTAGACCCTAAATGTAAAGCGTATATTTTTGTGGGCTATTCAGAAACCACTAAAGGGTATAGGCTGGCAGATCCCAATGATCCTAGAAAAGTGATCTTGTCTCGTGATGTCACATTTATGGAAGAGAGATTTTTTAATTCTGGACATGACAATTCTGATAGTAATGAAATAATAATTTTGAATTCCAATTTATTAAATAATGTATCAAATAATAATAATGAATTGTCTAATGTTAATGTTAATAATAATAATTTTAATTCAAATGACTTGGTGTCTAATGATGATAATTTAAATAATCCTTGTGTGTCCACAGATTTAAGAGACACTAGCAGCCTGCACAAATCCTCTGCTGAGTGCTCGGTGAATGATGACGTAGTGCAAGACACTGTGACGTCACCTCGCGCGACGTTGGCTGGAGGGGAGGATGCTTCTGCAAGTTCACGTCCTGTACGTAGTACGCGATCTGTTCCACCAAAAAGGTATGATGACTATGATTTGTCTATGCTTGTAAATGATTTAATGGTTGAAGAACCACAGTCTTATCGAGCGGCAATTGACAGTCCTTACCGTGATGAGTGGATGCAGGCAATGAAACGTGAGTACAGCTCCATGATAGAGAATAAAGTATGGATTCTCGTAGAGCGGCCAAAGAACCACAATGTAGTCAAATGCAAGTGGGTATTTAAAGCAAAGTGTGATGCTTCAGGAAATTTTCAGCAATTTAAAGCTAGATTAGTTGCAAGGGGTTTCACACAAAAAGAAGGGGTAGATTACACTGATACCTTTTCCCCTGTTGTGCGCCACTCTACTATGAGGTTATTATTTAGTCTAGCAAATGAATATGACTTAAATATTGATCATATTGACGTAAATACTGCTTTTCTGAATGGCGATTTAAATGAAACCATTTACATGGAACAGCCTGAGGGTTTTTGTGATAGTAAAAATAAAGATATGGTTTGCCTGTTGAAAAAGAGTATTTATGGGCTAAAACAAGCCAGTAGAATGTGGTATTGTAAAGTTCATGATTTGTTGACTAAAAATAATTTTTTACAAAGTAAATGTGAACCTTGTGTATATTATTTTAAGGCTGACAAGGAAATAATTATCGTGGCATTGTATGTTGATGACTTTTATCTTATTTATAATAAAGATAGCTCTCATATTAAGGTTTTATTAAGTTTACTGGATGAGAATTTTAGTATTAAAAACCTTGGTCCTGTACAGAACTATCTTGGAATAAGAGTCACTAGAGATAGAGAAAATGGTACGCTTAGATTAGACCAGTCAGTTTATATTAAGAAAATACTTAAAAGGTTCGGTATGTCAGACTGTAAGCCTGTTTCGACTCCTATGCAATCAGGATTTAAGTTATGTAAATCAGATGATGTTTTAGATGATGATATATATAACTATAGACAACTTTTAGGTTGCTTAATGTACCTGTCTGTTTGTACTCGTCCTGATATTGCTTATACCTGTAGTCAGTTAAGTCAGTATAATAACTGCTTCAATAAATCTCATTGGTCAGCTGCCAAAAGAGTTTTGCGGTATTTAGCAGGTACAATTGACTATGGTTTACTGTATGTAAAAAGTAATCAATTGGTGTTGAGTGCCTATACCGATGCGGACTGGGCCAATGATTGTGTTGATCGTAGATCTTATACAGGGTTTGCAATTAAGCTTGGTAAAAACATTGTAAATTGGGAGTCTCGCAAACAAAAATGTGTAGCCCTCTCTAGTACGGAGGCAGAGTACTTAGCAATTAGTGATGTTTGTAAAGACTTGAGTTTTATTAGTAATTTTTTGACAGAGATCTTTGCAAACTTAAAATTGGATTGTATAACTGTGTTTAATGACAACCAAAGCGCCCATAGATTATTAGAGTGCAAAGAATATTGTCATAAGCGTACAAAACATTGACGTCCGGTATCACTATGTTAAGGACTTGGTAAACAGCAATTTTGTAACCGTGAAATATTTATGTACTGACAAAATGGTTGCTGACGTGTTGACAAAACCTTTAGATAGGAAGAAACATAGTATGTTTATGCATGATCTTTGTGTTCAACATGTATAATTTTTTTTATTGCTGTAATATCTGTGTTGTATGCATAAGGGCAAGTGTTGAATTATCTATGCCTGCAACACCGATCTTTGTTTATGACAAGCTGTCAACGTGACAGCACTATGTAAAATTAATTCCTCTTCTCTGTGACATCGACTCCATTGTACGCCATGTATTATTTTTAATATTTAATTATCCTAAATCGATTATGATCAAGTTAAGACAGACATGTAAATAATTGTAAGTTTATCATGAATGATAAATTACGTTATTTTACTTAAATTGAATTTTATTTTTCTTCTCCACGTGCTTGTTGCCTTCGATCCTCTTCGGACCTTAAAATCTTCAACCTGCACCATTTCGCTAAGATATTGATTAGGATTTAGCCGTTCCGCGCTGATTAATAGTTAATTATATTTTATTAGAAATGAAAGTATTGCGGAGAAGCAAAGAGTGCTAATGAATGATTACCTATTAATTATTTTCTTACGCCTTGTCGAATTGAAGTTTTTCATTAGGTATTTAAAAGAGCCTATTGTGTTATAGCTAAAGTTCAGTCTAACCAGTTTAAAGTAGCCATAACTTGACTACTTTAAACTGATCATCAGCCTGAAATTAAAGAACAATAAATCACAGAAAAGTGATTGAGTTGAGCACAGTGAAAAAACCTTAAACCGCTACAGTTTTCATACCATTCTTTAAAGTAGGTACACAAACTTGGCAACTTTATGTGGAGGAACTTTTAAATATGTAGATAGGATAATATCTTTCATCGGCGTTTGATAGCTCCGCGTCGCGCGTCGGTTATCTGGTATTATCTGTTTGGCAGTCGAAGCTAGACCTGAGTTATGGTGTCACAGAGTTGGCAACTGCATCGGGCACCATGCCACAGTTCACTGACATGCATTTTAGGCTGTCTTTCCACCAAGGATGTGCGCAAAGGGTGCAACATGCAAGAGCTGTGAATGTTGAAACATAGGTACGTATCCTTTGCCACAAACAGTTAATATTTTATGAAGTGTCCTGTTGGTTCTACAATCTACATATTATAACTTAATAAAAATAAATAAGTCTCTTAGCGTTGTATAAGAATCTTTAGTGTTTTAAATTGACTTACAACAAGGACTTGCAAGAGAGTAATAAGTAATAATATTAATTGCATCCTTTGCTACCATTTCACCAAGTCTTACATTCATAGTTAGGTATACCTATTTAGCGAATATTTGAAGCTACCTTTGCACCAAGGTTACTTATACGAAGTACCGCCAATACTTACATACCTACCTACTTAAAATGCGAGTTTTTGTGTAGAAATCGATTTATCTGGCAAAGGACATACAGTAATTTTTTTCTTTCTCGATACACTTAGTTACAAACTCTACAAACCTTTATAGAGAAAAGGCAGCCTTATTTCAGCTGTTAGTGCGTAGTTAACCTACTTATTCAATCATTTGTCTTATTAATAAATCACAGTGCGTTAAATTAGAATGGCTGTCTAGTGCTAACGACATACGATATTCGCTTTGTTTCTGACGCCCAGCGCCCTAGCTGCATCCAAACAAAACAAACGGTCCTAAGTTTAGACTGTATTGCGTGAGACAGCATGACAATGCCCTGAATATCAGGCCTTCTATTTAAAATAGCTCAGGTACCTAATATAAGCATGGTTATGTCACAAGCCGTTGGGGACACCTGCGTATCTATATGTAACAATAAACCATGTGCAGCTCTACTAGTCATAATATACGTCCCATCCATAAGTTATTTAAGACTATACTCTATTTCCGGAGCCTAGTTTATATAGCGCTCTCTCTGTCACGTAATCCCATACAAATGACAAAGACAAAAAAAGTCAGTGGGCGTAAACAATTCTGAATGTACGTACACACAGCGCTACTATTCAAATATACGACTACACTGATTGCCTTTGTAAGTTTGTAATATAATAAGTAGGTGAAAAATTGGGCTAGTAGATTTTTTTTTAAATAAATTTAAAAAAACCTTATAATATCCTATTGATATTATAAATGTGAAAGTTTGTGTAATGTCTATAACATTATAAAAGTAGGTGTAAAAGTAGGAAAAAGTATCGGAAACGGGCCAGGGAAATCCACATAACCCTGGGATTTCTGAAAAACCGAATTTCACGAGGGGGAAGCCGCGGGCAAAGGATGGTTAAAAGTCAAATGGAATATATTTAATGAGAAGGAAAAAAAACTAGAGTAATAAAATATTTACACCATTTATTTTCAAAATTTACGTTAATAATTATCCGACGACGTATCACTGCTTTCATCTTCTACATTTATTATGAATTTTTCACACGTCACAATGAATGCACCAAGAGTCTAAAGTACGCGTCAGGTCACGGAACAATAACGATAGATAAGGAAAAAATATGAACGCGTCTGCACAGTACGGGTACCACGATCAGACTAAAATATACACGTAGTCTGTACACTGCATTAACGGTTTTCGCTAACCAATCACAAACGAGTCGATGTTTTCCCGCTGAACTTGTCTCTGTAAATAGAGTTTAGCTTTTGCCCGCGGCTCCGCCCGCGATAAATTCGATTTTTTTACCAATCCCGAGAAAAAATTGAATTTCCTTTTCAATAACCTTTACACCTACTTTTAGGAAAGATTGTCAAAGTAATCTACCTATAGCTGTAGCTATAGATTACTGTTGAAAATTAGGGTTTTTTAAATATCCCATGGGAACTATGGATTTTCCCGGGATAAAAAGTAGCCTATGTTTTAATCCGAGTTACAAGCTATCTATGTTCCAAATTTCAGCCAAATCGGTTCAGTAGTTGCGGCGTGAAGGAGTAACAAACGTACACACACACACACTTACACACAAACTTTCGCCTTTATAATATTATATAAGTGTGAAATGTGATAGTGTGAAGTGGGATTGCTTTTAATTGAATTAAAATAATCGGCCAAGTGCGAGTTAGACTCGCGCACTGAAGGTTCCGCACTACTATAGAACAAGTAAAACCTTAAGAAATAAGAATCACTATTCTTACCGAACCTTCTTTTTGAGGTGACCAATTTAGGGACCATTTTAATACATTTTTGAATTCCTTCCATCTTTTTCGCAAAACGTATCGCAAAATGTCAAATGGTGCTGATATGACAAGCAGGGATGCTTGTGTGTGAACTCTCAGCCATGCAGGTGTTCTCATGTTTTCCTTCACCGCTATAGAAGTGATATTTTTTTAGTTTCAGTTAAAATGATGTGCGTGTCCGGAATCCAAACCCACGACCCCTGGATGAGAACCCGGCTATCCCAGTTTTGCGCAGTAACATAATATTAAATTAAGAACTTAAATGGCTGTAATTATATTAGCTTAATATAATTAATTCGAAGATTACCTATATATTAAGTAGGCAGAACTTATTAATCTGAAATTGATTTTAAATGAACTGTAACTTCGACGAGAAGAAATTACTTGTGTAACTTGTTGAATTTCAATCTGAAGTGTCTTCTTAAGAAAGGTCCCCTCTCACTCCCTCTCTATCTTTATGTCATGTTTTAATTTGACGCCAACTTGAAAAATAAAGACATTGTAGCAGAATCTGAGGCACGAAAGTCAACTTAAGGATTCCCAATAACTTATTTATCCATCATTTTCTGTTCTAGGGATATAAAAACATATAACTTGTTAATCGACTTTGTATCTTAACATGATCCGTGTTCCTATTGAGAAAGAAAAGAAAGTAAATACCTCGTATCGTATGTAAAATATTCCCTCATGCCATTGGTTGCCTGGAAGAAATCGCTATGTAGCGATAAGGCCGCCAAGTTGTACCTACTCCTAAATTTGTGTTTTCATTATTTCTTTTTTATATTTTTATTCTGTGGTGTGCAATAAAGTGTTTACCTATCTATCTAAATAACTGTACCTAACTAATTATAGGGTGACACAACCACGCTAAAAGAACTCTAAAGTTACCTACGCAAAAATTCTTATAGATAGGTACCTACATTGTATAAAATAAATCAGGATATTAGGTATATGTACGTGTTTATTTATGTTCCATTTCATCGTAAATTAAACGCAGATAGGCAGGTTATACCTACCTACACAGATACATAATATTAGATACGGAGAGATGACAATAATTGGTTATTAATTTTCCATAAATTGAGTTTCGAGTTATATCAACCAAACAACTACAGAGAATAGAACATAATAGTTATTTGTTATGCAAGGGCGCAAAATGGATTTTTGGGCCGAGTGTCAAATTTGAATGCTGAGCGGCGAAGGATTCTAGGGTTGAACCCTGAGCGCAGCGAGGGGTTCAAAGAATAGAATCCTGAGCATAGCGAGGCATTCAAAGGACACGAGACCCAAAAAATTTGCGGCCGTACATAACACAAAATTTTTCATCTCACCACAGCGAGGAAAATTACTAGAAGAACACGTGGATCGGCATTGCTAGTATGTAAGATGTTGTCTTGAGTAATACTCTGCAATAACTTCACTCACTTAATTAAATCCACCTTAAATCATCACTCATCTTATTACAAAAGAGTAATGAATAAAAACAAAATATTATTATTTATCACGATTAGAAAAAAAATGAGTTACTTTTTTCTACTTGTATTTTGGATGCGTTCAGAAATATCAATTTCTAAGAACCAACGATAATAGAAGATTAAAAAAAATAACAATAATTAGATAAACAATAAATTAATACCATGGATTTAATTAGATTTCCTTTATAATTAATAAAAAATAAAAAATAGGAGTTATTATTTTTATTGATATTCTAAGAAAATGTAAAAACAAAAAGTAATGTACACCTATACAAACTCAAAGGTCGAACTTCGTTACTGACCGACTGACATTATTAAAAAAAAAAGAAGTCTTCAGTTTAATGGTGGCACCACACATGGCTATTTGTATTTGCCTATTTTTATTTGTCAAATAACTTCCATGTGTGGAGAGTATATTTGCCAAAATTATTGCCATATTTACCTGTTTGGCAAATACAGCCAATAACATATTTGGCTCCATGAGGTCGAAAATTTTGGCAAATACGCGATCATCCAATCACAAATACAAATAGCCATGTGTGGTGCCACAATTAGACATTATTATAGACGCAATACGAGATTACGTCATGTTCGAATTTAGAAATGCTTTGCGGCCCTAGGGCGGGAAAGGATTTTCATACTACTTTCTCGCCCTAGGGAATATAATAGCATTTCCCGCCCGCATTTTGGGCATTAAAAATCTCCTTTCCGAGCGGGTGAGATGAAAATATAGATAAGTCGAATGACGATAATTTATAACAATGGAAAAGTTTCAAAAGTTCCTCCCTATTAAATGGGGTGCTCAGTTTCCGAATCATTTGTTTTAATGATAGCCAGAGAATAACTACAGAATATATTAGAATTTAGATTTGTTCTGGAATCCCCGTCTTAGTACGAATTCATGACCTAATATCTACCTAGGTACCAAATTTCAGATCTCTACGACCTATAGTTTTGGCGGAATCCGTGGAACAACCAAAATGCCTCATTCTTTAATATATATATAGCTGCTTGTGCTGACTGACTGACTCATTGATCACCTCTCCTGAACAATTTTGTATGAAAAAATTTTTTTTCATGGATGGGGCCGTATAGAAGGGAAAAAATCATTAAGAACAAAAATATGGAGAGAGCTGACGATTGAGGATTTCGGAGACGGGTAAAGAGCACAGCCAGGGTATTGAAGATAGGTGGGGGATGCTCGACCAAATGTCATTTGAAATGTCATCCAATTGCCAGTGAGCTGAAAAAAATTTCAAAATGGCGGATTCAAAATGGCGGCCATTTGAATTTCCTCGATATCTCGGAAAGTATAGAAGATGGAAGAACGGTTTCTTGACAAGAAGTGATCAGGACCCAAAGGTCTATTCGATGGACAGAAAAAAAATTCAAAATGGCGGATTTTTTTTTTGCCATAGAAAATGTATGGGGAATTTTGAAGGGGCTGAAAGTTGGAAGGCAAATAGGGCGGAAGACAGCACGCGGGCCACATGTGGCCCGCGCCCCCACGCACCCTACTAGTTAATATATATATAGCTACTCGTGCTGATTGGGTCATTGATCACCTCTCCTGAACAATTTTGTATGAAAAAATTTTTTTTCAAGGATGATGTCGTATAGAGGGGAAAAATTCATGAAGAGGAAAAATACGGAGAGAGCTGATGATTGAGGATTTCGAAGACGGGTGAAGAGCACGGCCAGGGTATCGAAGATAGGTGGGGGGTGCTCGACCAAATGTCATTTGAAACGTCATCCAATTGGCAGTGAGCTGAAAAAAATTTCAAAATGGCGGATTCAAAATGGCCGCCAAACGAATTTCGCCAATATCTCGGAAACTATAAACGATGGAAGAACGGTTTCTTGACAAGATGTGATCAGGACTTGAAGGTCTATTCGATGGATAGAAAAAAAAATCAAAATGGCGGAATGTATTTTTCCATAGAAAAATGTATGGCGAATGTTGAAGGGACTATTGAAAAGTTGTGAAACATGTAGTAACTACTTTGATGCGGTTTTTTGGAGGACTCTCAGAGAAAAATATGGAATGAGATGATGATTGAGGGTTTCGAAGAATGTCGAGGAGCACAGGCAAGGTATTATAGTTAGGTGGGGACTGCTCGAACAAAAAATACTCGGAACTTCATGCAATTGGCAGTGAGCTGAAAAAAAATCCAAAATGGCGGATTCAAGATGGCCGCCATACAGATTTCGTGTTGTTCTATCTCGGAAAGTATAAAAGATAAGAGAGTGGTTTCTTAGCAAGAGGTAATCAGGACCCGAAGTTGTTTTTGATGGGTAGAAAAAAAATCAAAATGGCGGAATTTATTTTTTCATAGAAAATTTACATTTCGAATATAATTATGCAAAGCATTGATGCAGTTTTTCGGCCAAAGAAAAATGTGAAAGGAGATGATGATTTAGGATTAGGTTGATGATTGAGGAGCACGGTCATGGTTTTAAAGATAGTTAAGGACTGTTTGAACAAAAAATACGCTGAACCTCATCCGATGAGGTTCAGCGTATTTTTTTGTTCGAACAGTAGTTAACTATCTTTAAAACCATGACTGTGCTACTAGGTAATTTTTTCAGCCCACTGCCAATCGGATTCCAATTGGCGATGGAGATGACGGCGATACTTTTATGGGCGGGAAGACTGCACGCGGGCCACATGTGGCCCGCGCACTCACGCGCCCTACTAGTTTATATATATAGATATCCACAAAAGAATGACATAGGCTGAATAGAATATTTAGAGACCAAACGCTGAACCCAAACTACCTTCGTACATTATACTTCCTAGCTATTTCCCACGAAATATCGATAGAGTTCGAACTCTTAAAATGTTAATCTTATAGCCTATTACTTACCTTAGTATCAGTTTCGCCTCTGTAAGCTATGCGAAATTCGGAAGGAATTTCCATTATACTAGTTTATAATACCCAAAAACAAACACCATACATAGCTACATGTGGATTTCGCTAACCATCTCTCAACACATGGCCACAATCCGTGCGATTTTCCACCGCAGCTGCTAGCTATGGCAGTATATTACAAGTAGGTATGTATTTTACATATTATATGGTAGCGATATCTACCATTTCTACCGATTTGCTACATGGCGTGGATATAATAAATTCCAAATTACATCGCTTGACATTCTTGATATATTTTCAGGTCTAAAATAAAAACACATTTTTACTATAACTTTTTTTAACAGACTGAACAACGCTCGAGGTAAGTGTAGGCATATTGATAATTTGAGGTTTAGGCACCACGTGATCCATCCATCCTCTTCTGTGATTGTAGCACAGAATTTATGATCAGGAACCACTTTAAACTTTTCAGTTGATGGACGATTGAGCGATCAGACTGGGTATTTTACTGCGACAGCGTTGGCAGTACTTACGCCTGGTTGACTGGGCGTTGTCATAGTAGCATGCGATAGCAATCCTATGGCATCTCATGACGGCGTAGAGGACTCCGCTGGGTTTGAGTGGCAATTCTGGTCGCTTATCAGCTAGCGAGTCCCACTTACTTGCGTTGCTCGCAGCTCGGGGTTGTACTATGCGTAGCTATGCATTTCCCAACTTCAAAAGAAAAGTCGACTGGAGTCTTGGGCCTTGGGTGTCTGAATTTAAATTGAGCATGATCACGGAGACATAATGAAACTTGTCCAGCATTACAGACATGAAGACGACGTGGTAAATTCCTTATTAGGATTTATGAACAATTTTCGCTGTCAACGTTCCATGCTAGACCTCTTGTAAGCGGCGCTTTACGTCCTAAACTTTCGCTATTAGCAAAAATTGTTTATAGACAGTCAGGAGGATGGTTACCGTTCTGCAGTTAATAAAAAACCGCTCTGGAAAGTTTCACGGGCGGTCGATAGATATTTACGTTCGCAATGATTAATTGCACCATTGTTACGAGAAGGAAGACCGCGTGGCCCAAACGCCGCGCCGCTGGCAGGGTTTAG
Source organism: Coenonympha arcania (assembly GCA_036785405.1). Taxonomy (NCBI): domain Eukaryota; kingdom Metazoa; phylum Arthropoda; class Insecta; order Lepidoptera; family Nymphalidae; genus Coenonympha; species Coenonympha arcania. The sequence continues at coordinate 6,704,007 of CM072058.1, read as the reverse complement.
TACAAGATACAATCGTACCAAGAACTCGATATCGTTATACGTGTTACGTGCTGGGTTCGACGATTTGGATTAAAACACCTGCTGATCCTTGATAAGACTTTATTCGGTACTTCCAGTATCCAATATCCCTGGTCTTCCTTGTAGTTCGCTTCCTCTTCGCTCTTGATCGCTTGGTTCGCTTGTTCACCTTTCCCGTCTCTCAGTCAGACTGACTCGTCGGCGCGCTGCTCGCTTTTTATATACATCTGAACGAGTCTCGAACATTCCACCCTCTTTATTTATCGGAAAGGGAAGATCGTTCGAGAAGTCGCAACTACTAGAAACCCATTGTTTAGAGAGGTCACTGACCCCTCAAGTTGTTTACAACTTACGAGTGGTATTTCGGCAGTGCGATTATAAACCTTATGGCGCTTGTCATAGGGTTCATTTGTAACATACGTTTTCGGTATTCCCTGTGTGGCACCTCTACAAAGAGGTCGCACATGTTTGACGCTGGCTTCAAATATCACCTGGCTGTTTCGGCGCGTAATCCTGCGCTAATAAAATGCGAACCGAGGAATTCTCTTCCTGAACATTTGCAAGTCTTAAGTCTTGAAACCTTCACACGAAGTATAATAAATATGTAGTATACAACCTTCATACGATGTCAAGTTTAAATTGGCATCTTGACATCCTCAATGTTTTCGCCCATACCCGCATATTATTATAGATTGTATGGCGAAACCGATTTGAAACTCGAATCGAAAATGCCTACAACAACTTGTTCTAGTACCACGGAGTAGACTTCACTGAAGAACTGTTCTGTGAATGATACAGCGCCATGCCAGCGGTTTTGCGTGGAATCACCGAAAGAAAAAAAAAACTTATTAGTTTATGGCCTGGTAACGGGGGGTCGATTCACAGAACGTATCCACATGTGAAATTAAGCCACGCGAATGTCTTCGGCAAAAATTTAAACGAACAACGAATAGATATAAGTAATTGTTTGGCAGTAAGAGGAATGTGCAGCGCCTACATAAACTAGTAATAGTTTCAAGGCGCCAAGTAAACTATTGTCTAGTATAAAAATTATTGATATATAAATAAAAAATAAAATAAAAAAAAGGTAATAGACCAATAAGAAATTGAGTACATAAGTTGGTCATAGTGCCACACCGTTGGCGTAGGGTACCTGAAGAAGTCCTTTGTGGAGTTGAGTGAACCCTGCTACAATATGATCCCGAAATCCGGTTTGGTCTAACATTTGTGCAAAGTAACTGTCAAAAACATCTAGGAAATCAGGGTTTCTATCGCATTGAAGAATTCCTTAATGATAAAGATTATAAGAATGATAGATGGTTTAGTCTCCGTCTGCTCACGAGATACGATAACTAATAAGATTGAATTATTGTATGTAATAAAAATTGTATATGACATTTTAAACGAACAAGTGCCGAATTTCTTGCTAGCTCTTCTCGGTGCAAACTTGCTTTCCGAACAAGATCGGCAGCGATAGATTTCTGTGGCGATTTTAAAAAGATACATTATGGCTACGGCTGCAGTACTTGATTCTCCTTAATATACTCACTCGCACGAACAGACACTTTTTGACTTACCATAGTACAGCAGTGCTCACTGAGGTAGAGCTTTACGCGTTTTTAACGAGCGGAGTAAATAAGGTGGAAGACGATTATGCATTCGCATTTCGCGTTAATTTCGCAGTGAGCCGGCGCCCGACGGTGTGCTTCTACGCGCGTACGCACGGGCGGGCGGGCGGCTACATCGCGACAACGTGCCAGCGCTGACACGCGTGTTTATGAGTGAAAGTGTGCGTCTACCCTTACAAAAATATATACGCACAGAAATTGAATTCTTGGTTAAATAAATACAAAGGTATTACTCAAATAATATTTCGAATATACGAGAAATTATTATATTAGGGCCGTATTGATAAAAAGTCATCAGTTACCAAGAAATTGCTTCAAGACTCAGTCTTAAGATTTTAAAATCGAAATTGAAAGGTTTCTTTGAAAACCTTAAATAGAATATTTAGATTATAATTATATTTTCAGCTAAATACTAAATACAGGTTAACTAAGTATATACTTTTAGAGTTATAACGAAGTGAACGTTTATAAAACTAAACTAATGGACTCATTGTGCATGCATATTGTGAATGTTAAATTATTAACTAAAGCATATTGTGCACATGTTGAAACTGTTGAAGTTTGATGGTTTTTTGTTTGACAGCGCAATGAATCTGAAGCTGACCAACGAGGTAAGGAGCTCAGTCAACTTGCTTCATAACGAACCTGTCTCTTCTGTGAAGGTAATTCTAATGAATTGTACAAAAGAATTTTAGTTTAGGTAATTAACATTAAAATTTGGAATAGTTGAATTAACCATTCAGCATGAAAAATTTTGTACAACATTTATTTCTTTTCATCTAGCTATTCGTTTTTTACAAGCTTCAATTTAATTTCACTAGTCCCGATGTTTGTTATCATTCGTCTAGATAATTTTTGTATCTGCAATAAGACTTAGCTCTTCACGAGTGTTTCATTTATTATGCTACAAACGTACATAACCGTTTTAATTAAATTAAGAATAATATTTTGTTTAGACAAACGACTTTAATCTAATGGACGTTTACATTTAGCACATTGCTGTTCTGAAAGTTTATAAAACTCAATAGATAACGACAGACTAAAATATTACTATAACAAACGTTCACTTGCATTGAATAAACATTCAAATTCATTTTAAGTAAACGTCTGTGATGTAATTGAACCATAACTTTGTCTATAATGCACGTATAGACAGCAGTAAGAAGTAAAATAATATTATGGTATTCCGTAAACATATACAATACGCTTCATTTTAATACCTTTTTGTATTATCCAATTAATTTTCATTTCATTTTATTCATTTAATTTTATTTCAATCATAAAAAAATTGTATTGTGTATCTAACATTATGCGGTTCTGTTATACGCTGACTAACGATTTTCGGTGTAAGTAAATATCTAACATCCTAGCAGGACAGATTGCGAAATCGTAGAGAGAGAGCTCCCTACGATTTCGCATTCAACATCTCCTGAGGATGTCCCGGTGTTGAGACGAAACGTGCGTCAAAGAAAGTGTTGGAAAATTGTGTGTGGTGTTTCATGTGGGCAGTGCATATTGTACCATACAGAATTTTTTCAAGGAGCGGATTAAAGCAAACAAATTAATCTGCCCTGCTAATTATGGATATCCGCAAAATAACGCCTGCTTCTATTCAATATAACATTCTAATTTAATAATAATTAGAGTTTTGTCAGAGTTTAACGTAAGTTTTACTTTAAACATTTCAATGTACCTAACGTTCATGAAAATAAAGAGACACTGGCACTGCATAAAGTCAGTGCCACAAAATATCTAATAGTACTTACAACCTAACTACCTTATAAGGGTAGTAGTATAGGGTAGTCTCTAAAATAAATATAAATATATACCAGTACATTGCACACATCGCAATCTAGCCCCAAAGTAAGCAATAGCTTGTGTTATGGGTACTAGATAACTGATAAATATACATACATACTTACATACTTAAATATAATAAATTGAAAAACACCCAGACACTGGAAAATATTCATGCTCATCACACAGTAGTGGGAATCGAACCCACGACCTCCGACGCAGACGGCAGGTTCGCTACCGCTACGCCATTTGGTCGTCAAATATAAAAAATATAAAATACTTATCCTTGTTTTATGTAGATAATAAACAATTTCCATATGTATGCTGTATGCACTAGCCTAATAAGATTTTCAACGTGCGAAATTATGATGTAAGCAAATTGTAGATACAATACCAAGCCACGTGTTGTGATTACCCGCCTACGATATTTTTACAGCAAGCTTTCAGCAAATTCTTTACGGCCGCTAATACATTTTGTGAATAGATTTAAATTAACCGTAGGTATAGTATATTTGGTTAGTTATTCACGTACAATTGAATGTTTTAAGGTATTTATTATTAGGTAAGCTTTTTACATATATTTTAATTTAATAAAAATATTATTCAGGCTTTTTAATTCACTGAAAACCTGGAATCACGAAAGCTGAAATTTTTCACAGTTTTCAATAGACAAGTGTTAGTAGTAACACGTATTTAGAAGCTATTTTATTTATTGGATCACACTACATTTATTATGATAGCGAAAGTTTATATGATACACGTACATAAATATTATAATGCAAGTGAATGTGTACTCAAGTACGTATGTATGTTTGTTAGTCGATTTGGCTGAAGGTAGGATAATTCATACAATAGAATACCTCCTATTGGGGCAAATTTGGGGCAAATCAAAACCTGGATTAATTAATTGGGCTACTTTTTATCCCGATGATTCCCCCAGGGTTTGTGGAAATGGAATATCATGTGGGCAGAGCCGAAGGCAAAATATATTAAATAAATAAATAATATTAATCTACGAGTATAGATAAAAATACAGTAGCTATAAATGTATACTTTTACTGTGTATTTTTATATCTCCATAAATTCCGGTACGCCATTGGATCTGGATAAAATTAAGCATTGTCACAGATGCGTAATTAAATGATGGACCACTTAGAGATTGTTATTTTGAACACCCTCTGTGGCAAAATTGACAAGATTAGACGGTAATTGTAAAAATTTTGATTCGCATTTATAAAAGTAAAAGTATCTTTAAATGTTATCCTTTAAAGGTTTTAAGTAGCAGGTAGAGACACAATATAGACTATATATAGGTAAATTAAAAAAACAGTGTGGGCAAGAGATTCTTCTTTTGAATTGAAAACAGCCCGGTTGCTTGAAATAACTTTGACGCTATCGTTAAATATCGGATCAGTCTAGCCCTAAGTCCTCGAACTAAGAGTCAGACCGATAAAGTTTCTATCAAAGTTAGTTCAAGCCCTTAATTAACTTACTTTTCAGATTCTGCCTTTTGTACCACTCACCAATTTTGTATGACAAAATACTCTCTGTGTAAAAGAGAGGCGTGCCTAATCGTTTTCGTGCATTATGTTTACTTAGAATTCGTCACTTACCTACATGGTTTAAAATAACGTATAGAAATCGTCGTTTTAACTCAATGATGACCTATCACTGGAAACTGTTGCCATATCAACTAAGTTCAGTCTCACCATAGCCCACGAATTATCAAAATGTAACCAAACTGCACGTGCATATTGTAAATATTTCAAAGAATTTCCCAACGGAAGTACTCGTACCTACTATCAGCTATATCACCACACAAGTGTAAGTTGTCTTAGTCTGTACGATCCCATAATTCCCTTACAGGAAGTAGGGTACCCTGAAATACCTTCCTAGTAATTTCCAATCCATGTTCCACTCATTAAACACAGAGGGAATACGAATCTGAAATTCTGAATATTCAACGTGTTCCATTTACCTACGCAGTCGTAATTTGATCAAACGTTGATTGACTAATTGATGTGGTTAACGGGTAACAGGTAACAGGTAACTGATCAAACTACCATTGAGTACCGACTTATGGGTTGACATGTTATACTCAATACTGATCCAATTAACAAAATGGCGCAAACGGTCGTGGTTCTGCCTTCTGCGTCGGAAGACGTGGGTTCGAGAGTAACTGAAAAATGTTTATGTGATGAGGATGAATGTTTTTCAGTGTATGGATGTTTTTCTGTATATTGTATGTATGTTCTTTAAAAATGATGTATATTTATCAGTTATTTAGTAGACCGTATCCCTGCACAAGCGTGCGCTTACTTTGGGGCTGGATTGGGATACGCCCAATTATCTGTCTAGTTTTTGAAAGGCTGCGTCTCTTAATCAGACACGTAGGTACAATGTTGATAAGCCATGGATGTTTGTCAAACTTGTCTTGAATTTCATAGCTTAGCTTAGGACCGGTTGCTTCAACTAACCTTAAGAGAAACATTATCATTAAATAGGTACGACGGGTTGACCCTTATATTGAACGACATATATTTGGCATGAGGCTTGATTACATGGGATGCAACGATACTCAAGATTACACATGTACCTACTCACTAGTTGAAGCGAGAGATGAAAGCTAGGAGTAGGTATGATCGCGAACTAACATTGCGCGATTGATGATGTTATAGGATTTGTGAAGCACAGCAGAATAGACAACATCCTTCGTTACTCCTATCGCATGCAAAAAGTATTTTCGTAACATAATATCTGTCATCTTTTCCGCTCTGCTAAAGTGCTTTACGGTACACCTGACTCTTGTTAGCACTACAAGATAATAGTTTTCAGCTAGCCTAGTTAATCTCGTTTACCAGTCAACAATAACTAAGTACATAAATGTAGTTAATATAATTATGAGTAGCCAAGGCAAGCCTTGGAGGGTGATTCATCTTGTCTTGCAAGAAGTAATACGCCTAATCATGATTAATTATTTAGTTATCGTATACATATATCTACCATAATATTCGTTAAAGATCATGTGAATATGAACTGTAACTGTAATAAAAATGACTCTTCACTCTACTGCCAAGGAAGGGTTATGATTTTTGCGTGTTATATACTACATGTTAAACATAGTCGTAAGGGCAGAATAACATGTCAAGTCAGCTAATATAACTTTTTCTATATTAACACCCTTATTCACAAACGTGAAATAGCGGACGGAGAGTTACACTCTGTTTTGTCATTGTTTGCCAACGATAATTTGACATTCGAAGGAAAGAGACAAAACAGAATATAACTATTCCACCCCTATTTCACGTTTGTGAATAAGAGGGTAACATTCTAAGTATCATCAGTTTAATTGGTGGATGTCATTGTTTCCAGGAAGAAAGGCAGCGCACAGGACGTTTGATTGCGATAGGCGTGGGGATCTGCCTGCTAATGGTGGCGCTATACCACGCGTGGGTGCGCAAGATACCCGTGGTGGCGAGCCTGGTGGTGCCCGCGCTCATCATGTTCGTGTACGTGGGCTGGGTGCTGTACACCGCGTCGAGGGATAAGAAGAGGGTATGTTTACCAACTGCCTTATTGTACACACGTGGATGAGCAAGACACCCGTTGTGGCGAGCCTGGTGGTGCCCGCGCTCATCATGTTCGTGTACGTGGGCTGGGTGCTGTACACCGCGTCGAGAGATAAGAAGAGGGTATGTTTACCGACTGCTGTGTTGTACACACGTGGGTGAGCAAGACACCCGTTGTGGCGAGCCTGGTGCCTGGTGGTGCCCGCGCTGAACATGTTTGTGTACGTGGGCTGGGTGCTGTACACCGCGTCGAGGGATAAGAAGAGGGTATGTTTACCGACTGCCTTATTGTACACACGTGGATGAGCAAGACACCCGTGGTGGCGAGCCTGGTGGTGCCCGCGCTCATCATGTTCGTGTACGTGGACTGGGTGCTGTACACCGCGTCGAGAGATAAGAAGAGGGTATGTTTACCGACTGCCTTATTGTACACACATGGATGAGCAAGACACCCGTGGTGGCGAGCCTGGTGGTGCCCGCGCTCATCATGTTCGTGTACGTGGGCTGGGTGCTGTACACCGCTTCGAGGGATAAGAAGAGGGTATGTATACCGACTGCCTTATTGTACACACATGGATGAGCAAGACACCCGTGGTGGCGAGCCTGGTGGTGCCCGCGCTCATCATGTTCGTGTACGACGTACGTGGGCTGGGTGCTGTACACCGCTTCGAGGGATAAGAAGAGGGTATGTTTACCGACTGCCTTATTATACACACGTGGATGAGCAAGACACCCGTTGTGGCGAGCCTGCAGGTGGTGCCCGCGCTCATCATGTTCGTGTACGTGGGCTGGGTGCTGTACACCGCGTTGAGAGATAAGAAGAGGGTATGTTTACCGACTGCCTTAATGTACACACGTGGATGAGCAAGACCCCGTTGTGGCGAGCCTGGTGGTGCCCGCGCTCATCATGTTCGTGTACGTGGGCTGGGTGCTGTACACCGCATCGAGGGATAAGAAGAGGGTATGTTTACCAACTGCCTTATTATACACACGTGGATGAGCAAGACACCCGATGTGGCGAGCCTGCAGGTGGTGCCCGCGCTCATCATGTTCGTGTACGTGGGCTGGGTGCTGTATACCGCGTTGAGGGATAAGAAAAGGGTATGTCTACCGACTGCCTTATTGTACACACGTGGGTGAGCAAGACACCCGTCGTGGCGAGTCTGGTGGTGCCCGCGCTTATTATGTACGTGTACGTGGGCTGGGGTGCAGTACACCGCATCGAGGGATAAGAAGAGGGTATGTTGACCAACTGCCTTGATGTACACACGTGGGTGCGCGAAACACCCGTGGTGGCGAGCCAGAGGGGTTAGTACAAGTTTTTGTACAAATTTCGAGTCGACTCGATATTTACAGCCAGCGCCATCTATGGACAGTCGCTGACATGCAGCTGACAATTGATGGCACAGGCTGTAAATGTATGGAAGGAATTCGATTCGGTTCTGCGATGCGAGTCGACTCGAAATTCGTACAAAAACCTGTACTAAACTACTAACCCCTCTGGCTATATAAACGTTTGTGTAATTCTTAAAAATCCATTTACATTTTCTTTTACCTTTTAGTCTGAAACAGAGATATAAATGAAATAAAAAGTTACGTCCCTGAAAATGAGAGGCTAATTAAGAGCTGTTTATCTTTATTAAAATACGAGTAACAAAAAGTGTTTTCATTTTATTTTACTCGAACAATTTTTTATAACATTTAAATTGTATAACAAACAGTCCAAACTAAGCTTTAGGGAATAACAATATTAGAAAAAGGCTCTAAATTAAAACAAGGTTGAATAAATTTTACCCTTTACCTTCGTTTTATTATGTCTACCTAACAAAGGAAAATTCCTTTTCTTTCTGATCGCTCGGCCGAAATTTAATAAATATTTAGGTTGTTTGAACGCTTTTATTTGATACATATTTTTAGCACATACATACACGTACTGAGCTTTTTTTATTCTATCCATGGTAAAACCTTTTTCTCTAAAACGTGAATTACATTTTTTCAAAATATCACCATTTCTAAAACTGTTGCAGTGCTGGTTAATTGGTTAATTGGATAGGTTGAAACGCAAACGGAAAAAAATACTCCAAACTTACTCTTCCTCGTGTTTAGTTCCGTAGTTATAAAATAAGCGTTTTATTAGGTAACTGCACAGTACGTCAGTTAACAACCAATTTTAAATACTTACGTACGTAGCCGGTAAGTCTGCGGTTCGCGAAACGACGCGTTGAAAAGAAAAGCGAGTAGGAAATTACAATGTTGGCTTTTAAGGTGATTCGGCAAAATTAACCTGCCTAATTTAAATTGAAGACACATTTTTCGTCTTTCGCAGACTACGAGTAATTACACTAATAGTTATTAGGTTAGATAATTGCGCAAATAATGCTAGTACAGTTATACTTTGTGTTTTTATTCCAAATTTTGCCCAAAAATCCTCAAACACCTCATATTACTTCCCAATCGTTTTGTACTGCTTTAACGGCGTAGAAGCGATATAGCAGGCAAATTTTACCCATCCACCGTGTAAACAGTTTGGCTGATTCATGTACCGCCTGTGTGAGTACGCCTTCCTCGGTTCATCGATAAACAGCGGGCTCCCAATATACAGTGATGCCGTTTTGACAGGCTGTTTACGATGAACCAATTAGGGCGCGTTCGCTCAAAGTCAAGATCGCTTTTTACACGCAAATTACTCTATGATTAGGTAAAGATAGCGAACAGTAAAAGTCTGTGATTCATCCATATAAAAAAATCTGAACCTGAATATATCTATTTTAACCCTAACGTACCTAAATATACAGTTACTAAAGACTTCACTGCGTAATCTGTTTCTTAGACATCTATGTTCGTTTCTAAATATTTATTCAATCTCAGACACAAAATAGACCCTCTATCTTCTAAAACATTCTTAAATCACTGAATGGTGTATTTACTAACCACGTTTCGCGTTTCTGATGTTCGACCTTGATAAATCAGCAGGACCATCTCAATCTCTTTTTAGGGTTCCATATCAAAATAATAAAAGAAACCTTCCGTCCGTCTTTCTCATTCCGTCCGTCCGTCCATCACACTCTATTAACTTTTAAAGCTCTCAACTTGTTTGGAGTAGTTATAAGTAAATAGTGGCCCAAACGTCATTCCATTAAAGAACTTGAAAATTGTTTTTATTTTTATTAAAAAAGGGGAAATTTTTATTTATACCTAAAAATAAATAAATGAATGCCTGATAGATTTTGATTTATTGGGCGAACTCTAAAAAATACCCCCAACCCTTATCTCCAAAAGTAATCGATTGAAAAATCTGAAATAATTATTATTTATAAGGGTTGACGTATATTTTACAGAAAAATAAAATCAACTGTCTAACTAGTATATTTTTTTTGATATTAACGGCCTACAAGCCGTATTTAGGTGATTTTGAATGAAGTTTTATGCAAAAACTATGAAGACAATTACTTTCAAATTTGCACGTCATGTATTTTGGGTCTTTAATCTAAAATCGCTAAGAAGCAGAAACACGATTGGATAAAATTTTCTCGATAGAAAGTTCTCCCAAAAGTTGCTCCAAAATCTCAGTTTTTCTATATTTTATCGGAAACTACAATGGATGTAATTGTAATTTTTGTTTTAATGTATCGGTAATAATAATATCCTAAAACGCTTAGAACGGATTTTTGATAACTGGCTTAGTTTTTGAGTAATTAGGTAAAACGTCGTTTTTCTGCTATATTCTTCCGCGACGCTGCATGTCGCACCTACCAAATCTCCGTGAGAGTGAGAAAGACAAAAATAAATTCAATAAATCCCCTTAACGATAAACCTCTAAATACAAAGTTAGGTTTGCGATTCGTTACCAAAAGCACTTGTACATTTTATTAAAATGAATTGTGATTGTTTTAAAGTTTAATTATTTTGTAGTATGGAACCCTGGGTGCTAGAGTTTGACTCGCACTTGGCCGGTTTTTTCAATAGATTCCGATTCTGCACATATTTCTAAGAAGGCTACACCTACGTGAGAACACCTTTTGATACGTGTCCGTAATACTACATTGGATATCAAAGGTTACGTTACTTACGTAAACGATTTTTTTAGAAAAAAAGTTTCTTTTTATTATTGACAGCATAATTTTTCTGAACAAATTGTAAGAAAATGTGTAATAGCCACTTATTAAAATAAATTCATAATCAGTATGAATTTAATTATAAAATAAGGTGTGGCAGAGACATCTGTGAAAACTCTAAAAAAATTACATAATGAGTGTCGGTAAACAGTATGAAGTGTCAGTTACGTAACAGTAACGAGTACAATGGTTTTTACCCATCTCAAAACTGCTAAATGAGTATCAAATCAAAATCAAAATATCCTTTGCGTTAAAAGTTACTTTCGATACCTATTTGTCTTTTGTAGAACTACGTTTTACACATCTTGATAAAATATCTAATTTAATGAAGCTAAATTAACTTGGAAGGTGTCGAAAATTAGATTTTCAGTAACGATAACGCGACAAGATACGACAAGGTGACATTTATTAATTAAATGATATAGACCACAGTTGTTTCTTTGGGGAGGGAAAATACGTTTTTACTTCGTCGTCGTCGAATTTTCTTGGAACTGTTTATTTATCATTCCGGTATTGTACCTACAATAATTTAATTGTAAATATCTATTTTTTTAAACAACAAATATTGGGCGGAGAAAATAAGTTAATTAATCAGGTTGGAATTTTTTTTAACCCTACCTACCTACCTACCCATCCTTTTAACTCTAAAGGCCTGTTTCACACTCACCACATAAACTTTATCTAGCGACTATATTGGATGTTGTGACAATTTTTGTATGTATCATTTATCTTTCAGTATTTCATCAGGATTCAATACAATTTTTCTATATCATTTATTTTTGAGTATTTCATCAGGATTCAATATCATCAGTTGATTTATTTAAAAAATATTTCCCAAAATTCCTTTTAAGCTTACAGGAATTAGGTACTGAAGGTTATTAGAGTCTTTGTTAAGACGTATTTTCTTACGAAATCTCAACCTTTCAACTCAAAAAACTGAATTTTCCTCTGATTTATATATGAAACGAATTACCGTTATTAAATAAGGGAATTTATGGGATCTGTCAGTCAAAAGGGAGAGATCGATGTGCGTACCTATATCCCGTTCATAAAAGCGAAAAATATAAGCCTCTGACATTAAACAACCTTCAACCTTTCGGTTTAATCTAACTGTTCTAAGTCGATTCACGTCGGCTGTCGTGTTATCATGCTCGTTAGTATTAATTGCGGGCACGTTCGCTTGAAAAGACTGTAATAATTTTACGACATAATAACTAGGTAAGTATATTTCTAATATATAAAATTCTCTCTTTTTTTTTTGGGTCCGGGAGCGGGTTGTTATTATCTATATTTTATATCCCTAAGTGAGAAAAAAAATTATACAGCAAAACTACGTTTGTCGGGTCAGATAGTCTATATTATAAAACAAAGTCCCTCTCCGTTTTTGTCTGTCTGTCTGTTCATAAACTCATAAGTTACTAAACAAAAATATTCATGTGGATTATTATATATTATATATTATTATATATTATATCATTCACCAATATATAGAATTATTCATAGAGATGGTATATAATTTGTCAAGGTTTTGTATAAATTAGTTGAAATATAACGATAATGGTTGGAAGTGTGGGAAAAAGTCAAGCTAAGTATTAGGAGCTGTCATCGAAGTCGCTTCTTAACCCTTAAATATGTAACAAAACAAGGATGATAAGATATTCCTCTATTATAGATCTAAACAAAGTCCGCTATGGAATATAATAATATATTATTATATTATAAGTATAAACTACCTTTTATAAGGATAAAAACATAAGTTGTATTTAAGGATGTAGGTAGCTTACTATACCTATCTATTGTTGAGATACGACAAACAAAACATAATATTATAGGCATAATATGCGTTACAAAATTAGTGCGAAGCCGGGGTTGCTAGTATCTAAATAAATATAAAAATAAATAAATATAGGTATACGGGACATTTTACACATCGCAGTCTAGCCCCAAAGTAATCGATATCTTGTGTAATGGGTACTAGATAACTGATTTATACATACATATAATAAAATATACGGAAAAACACCCAGACACTGGAAAACATTCATGCTTATCACACAAACATTTACCAGCAGTGGAAATCGAATCCACGACCTCCGGCGCAGACGTCAGGTTCGCTGCCACTACGCCATTCGGTCGTCAAACAAATGACAATATATTGTTGAATAAAACAAACATTTTGTGTAAAATAGAATATAGTTACATGAGTTTAGAAAGGGTTGTAACACACAATAATGTAATACATATTTTAATACATATTTTAATATGAAAACCACAACAATTAAATACCTACTTTATTTTAATCTGGGGTCTGTTCTTGCCGCTTGTCAAATGACTCCATTTAAATCCTGTTCCAGTCTCGAATAAAACACAAAGCGGTGCAAATTGTTTTCAATTACATTTTGAGGACCAAGAACAGAAGAAGTGATTACATTTTACGACTGAGTGTTAAACCGAGCGATGTCAATAGGGTTCATCCCCCAACAATTCTCGACAACGTTTTACACTCTACAATTAGTACTTGACTGCGATCTCAATTCGCTTCTGATGGTAAGTGTCGAAATATAGCAGATACAACCGAAAAGAAAACATCGAAGTACTAACTTGGAAGGGGGTAAGCTACTAACGGTTTCTACACAATATCGCACCACAATGCCGCTACCGCTTAGGTATATACCACTTGGTAATGCGTCTTTACTGGGTAGGGTGGCAACTAGCCGACATCGAAGCCTCAGTGAACCACGGATGGAATCGAAAACGCTACCTCCGGCTCAAATCGGAGAGTACGCCAACTGCGTTCTCAATTCGACGTGACGGCTGAAAACAGGGCTACCATCACCTCCAACGTTGTCTATATTTGTCTCTATAATTCGCTGTCCTAGCACAGTTTGTGCTGACTAATTTTTTATCACACACTCCCATCGAGTCATTGGTATATCCCTCTGACTCTTTTAAAAGTTCTTTAATTATATAGGCTCGGTTGCTTGACTTGACTTTAACCGTAACGTTATAGTTAAATATGGCGGCCTGACTCTTATGTCTTTCGAAATAAGGGTAAGACCGCCATATTTAACTGTAAGGTTTCAGTTAAAGTCAAGTCAAGCAACCGAGCCTTAGTTCACATGTCCTGATATTTGTTTATCTGTAATCAAATCTTGCAAGCTAAATGATATCCGCTGCCCGGATTCCGATTTAGCTAAAATTTTGCATACCTAAATGTGTAAATTGGATGATGAAACCGGAAGGTAGCCATAGGAACTGAGTAGGTAATTAAACGGCACAATCATACCTATCGAGTTTGAAGTTGTTTGATCCGCCTTGGTGCTACTAGATCCGTATTTTTACGTAAAACCTACTTCTACTACTAAACTTTTTAAATGATTACTTGTTGCTTTGTGAGTCTCTCTATAGACTTACCTAATAGTGTCTCTACCGCTGTTCTGTAAGCCTAGCTACGTACTATGCGAATGATATTAATAATTGTTAAAATGACCATCATAATATAGCATTAAACTCTTGGTCAAAATGGACAGTATACCTATTATACGATGTTGCGTATATCTTCTACGTATGGAAACCGCCTCTTGTTGTAGTTTGTTACTAACCATCCTTTACATACCTTCTGGAGTTCACCGCGTTCATGATAAGATACTTTGTGAATAGCAGACTTGTAATCAATAAGCAAAGTTTCTACGAAGGAACTAACGCTATGTAAACCAAGCCTTCCAACCTCGTCATATAACTAGAACAAGCTCCTCAAGTACAGAATTTATAAATTTATAAGGTTTTAACACCAACAGTCAACACACAAATCTGATACAGTCCTAAAAACCACTACACACAAAAAAACGCACTTAATAAGTGTGTTAATAAGTTTGAAATTATTATCATCGTTTCCAAAATATTATCTACTTGATTTTGAATCTGCGCCATATTGTGATGTGCGAGTGGGGCTCGCGCACAGAGGGTTCCGTACTATCAATTCCATCCAAAACCACGGAATACCTACCATACTAATACCCCAAAACACCTCTGCCCACCAAATTCAAAAACACGTTTTCTGTAAATTTAAGCCCCCTTAAATGATTTTTTTTATTTTAATTCAAGCGAAGCGAAATCTTAGTAACAGGGTCCCGTTTTCAACCTTTGGGTATGAAACCCTACAAATAGACCTACGTCACAATATGGCGTTTCAAACCCAAACGATTTTAAATCGAATAGTTGCGAAACTTCGCGACAAAAGCTTTGCCTGTATAGGTACATCAATTTAAATTTAAATGTGACCCATGCGAGACAATATGATTTGCGGGTCACAGAGATTGCTATTGTCCTCGTAAATAAAATTTAGTGCATACATTTCTACACCACTCTAACTTCGTAGTTTTGTACTCAACGGCCAAGTCCCAGGAGATTCGTTTCGCGCGATTTTACGACGACTTAGTGGTCGGTCCAGCGAATGCGTGGAAATCCTGTGTACACACCAATGTATTTAAACTTTATGGCTATCTGCTTTTAGCTATTTATTCCGCTGTAAGCGAGTTTCTATCGTTTACATTCGCGGCCTTTGTTCTCTCGAAATAGTGGTTCAGTTAAATAGCTGTAAATCGCAAGTTATTGGACTGTAAAAACAATATTGAAATGTTTTATGGCACCAATAATATTTGTTTCGGATAAAACCGTTTTGTATTTAAAAAAAGTTTGTAGAATTTTATGATAAAGTATGATTTATGATAAAATCTTTATATTGAAAGGTATTGTCAAGCGTATACACTCATTTATTCATTCTTTGTGCGAATTGCTTTTTGACGTGATAACGTTTAATAAATTGATGAACACCAGCAACACACATGAAAAATAGTAACGTTCCGCGTAACGCGAGCCTGTGCGTGCAAGCGAGAGCGCGCAACAAGCGATAGAGAGGCACGATAAAACATACGATGGAGAGGCCAATTATGACGTTATCACGTACATCTATCGTCCGTAAACCGACTTTACAGACAACCAATTTTTATTTAGTGGCCTATTCATACTTTTAGAAAGTTTGTAACAAAAAAGAATATTCTCAGAGGCAGGGTGATTGACACCCTCATAAACATACCCCGAGTTGCACGAAATAAATTTAAAAATTTAAGTGCTACTTAAACTAATTTAATCGCGAGAAATGTCAAAATTTCATACATTTTTTGACATTGATTGCGATTAAATTAGTTTAAGTACCTACCACTTAAATTTTGGAATTTGTTTCGTGCAACTCGGCATTAGTTTTGAAATAGTTATCACTTATCACCATTATAATATAACAATTAATCAAGTTACTGACTCTTCATAAGTGATTGTAAGTTAGGCCTATGATGTGAAATAATGTATTTAATGAAAACCAACATCAAAAACTGGAAACAGTTTCCATTAAATCTTACCTCGCATTTATGAACACTTTTTCCGTTTCAGTTGCTGGCAGCCCATGCGGCTGCGCTGAACGCTGTCATCACAGAAAATCCCGATGCCGATGGAAGAAGTTCCGAAATGTCGCAAGGCAATATAGAAATATCTGTGATATCGAGCAAAGAGAGTTCCAAAGTCAATACGCCAGACGGTTCAACTAATAAAGACTGGTCGGAAATATCATCGGCGCTTCGAAAAGGTTATCGCAAATCTGAACAAAAAAGTGTGTGTTTCGTGAAACCTATAATACTAATTAATGATGAGCTACCGGAGGACTTGGATATAGATCAGAAATGGTCGCATATTGTCGAAGCTCTCGGCGTTAACGAGAGGTTGAAAGTGCTACAACCGCGCAGGAAGTTCAAACGGAAATTCTGTAGAAGCAGACGACATGCAATATTCAAAAGATCATATTCAATAGGATAACGTAAATTAATTAGTAATTTAATGACTATAGCTTCAATATGACGACGTAATCTCAAGCTGCTAATTCTGCCTACGGGTTTAACACTATACAAACATTATATAAATTAATCTCTTAGACATAAGTACAAACTTAGATTATAAAGGTATTCTAGATACTATAATTTTATTAGATACGTATATTGTACGATGTACAAATAGTAGACTGCTTTAAGTAGGTAGTTAATAAAATGTAGCTAGAACAGTTATTTAGTAATTAATTAATGATAAGGTTTAAGGTACTTAAAATAATTTAATTGCAAGACTCCATATAGGTATTTGAATTTATTCCATCAAACCTCAATACTTTTTTTTAAATGTTACAATAAAACTTATCAATACTTGAAATCATTTTTCTCTGACTTTATCAAGACTAGAAAAATCATAGTTATTATCACTAAAATGTTTTTTGTGATTATGAAGCTTGAAATATTTATGAAAATATGACATGTTACGATATATTTTAAGGGTCAGAAAACCTTTGGGATTGGTGACAGAGTTATATTATTGTTGACATCAGGAACAATCATAATCATATTAATATGAAACATTAAATAATACTGAATGATTTTCATGTTGTTTTTCTTTTAGTTTACTTTATTATTATTCAAACTAGAAGACTGCTCCTGTCTTACTCGGGACATCCCTTGGGATTATAGCAAAATCTTTTTTATTCCTTGTGTCCATTTTAAAAGTAGCTTATATTATGTGCTACTTTTCTATGCCCAAGGGCTTGCGATGATGAGTCAGTGAGTGAGTAAGGACTTTTTGTTTTGTTTTATGGAAATTAACATTAGAATTAAGAAAGATTACTGTAGTGAAGTCTTATATTATTCAGGGTGTAAAAGAAGTCATATTGTTTGCTTTCAGCTGTGATAATCAAATTTCAGTTTAAGGTTCATTCGATGTGTATTTTCTCGGATTCTAGTATATTTGATTAAGAGGCTTGTTTACTTGGCTCTTGTTAAATAGTTTCACAATAGAGACATAAATAGGACGAACAACTTATAACAATTTTCCTCTGTTCGTACACTCGTATGTAAAGCTTGTCTATTCCGTAATTGCTTTTCTTGTTAGTGAAAGTCTGTTATCGTAGTAATTGTCGGCGCATCACATTTGACCGAGATCTTAACAATACAATCTTTGAACTGACAGCCTTCGGGAAGGGGCCAGGGGGAAAAGATCTAAAGATACCCACTACGCACTTGTTTGTTCGTGCGTCCCTATTATTCTAAGCTTATCTGGTGGAAAAACTTTTGATTGTGATATCGATGAAATACGAGGAAAACATAGCGTTCTATCACAATATGTTTATAGCATTTAGCAAAATGGTATGCAGCAAAAACAATTAATTTTGCAAGATTGTAGCACACAATGCTTTAGGGGTAAAAATTTTAATTTTTGACAAAGAAAGAGATTATAATATATAAATCTGCAAATAGATGAATGAAATAGGTGCAAAGAAGACTTTTTATGCATCCAATTCGTCTGT
Source organism: Coenonympha arcania (assembly GCA_036785405.1). Lineage (NCBI taxonomy): Eukaryota > Metazoa > Arthropoda > Insecta > Lepidoptera > Nymphalidae > Coenonympha > Coenonympha arcania. The sequence goes on along the minus strand of CM072058.1, from coordinate 6,685,487 downwards.
AGGATTTATGAACGATCTCTACTTATTTGTTGAAAATTAAACTCATGTAGACTATAAATTTGTACATTTTCAAGAATGCGGTCAAAGATCACTATTTGAGTACCTAGTTGATGCAAATGATGACTGTTATTTATTTAACTATTATCTTGTCCTTATTAGTGGGCATTATATTATTATATTGTATATATTAGTTTATAGTTTGATGATTATGTATTGAATATCTTTTTTTTATTTGTTTAACCTAGTTTATGTATTAGTTTGTAGTTATTTGTATGTATATAACTTATAAATCTACACCACCTGCAAACTCTAGTTCCTTTGTTTTCCTTTTCTCAAGGTTGCCTGGCAGAGATCGCTGCTAAGCGATAAGGCCGCCTTTTGTGCCTAAGATTATTTTAATATCTATGTATTTCTGTTTTGTGTAATTTCTTGTGTGGTGCAAATAAAGTGTATTTATTATTATTAAATTTGGATTAGGTGATTTTATTGCTACGAACATTCCGAAGTGATTACATCTTTGTCAGTAGGTCGGAAAACCACCGAACTTTACCTAGCATCACGATGTGTTAGCTATTGTAGCGCATCTAAGCTTACCAAGTACTGACCTAGAGGAGGTCTATAACGATCGATGGAATGAAGCTATAGAAATGGTATAGTGGTGATACAAAAGGTGGCGTCTTGTAACCCTTCGCAAGCAAAGATTTCACATTAAATTAATTCCACGGTGTTTAGTAATGTACCTATGTAATATAAGACTGTCTAGACACCAGTGTTGACCTATTTTACTTTGGCGTAGCACTGAACACCTACTTATTCCATGTCAAAATTTATCCCAATTCGCCTAAATAGATCATACATAATGCGAACGCGTCGCTGGAAAGCTAAATTGAACGTATTGTCTATTGCTTGCAAAAGTGACCGACTCGTAGTCACACCAGATTATCACACCGGTGTTACAAACAGGATTTTTTTTCTCTTTTGTCAGAACAATGATTTTTCCACACAATGTATACGATAATTGCTAGTGCAGTACCTACATTTTTTCTATTATAAATCGATAATATAAAATATATATAGGTAATTAGGTTAAGGTTATTTTCCTTTTATGACCACCCAGAAATAGGAGCCCCGCGAAATAGGAACTTGGAGGGGGTGAGGGGGAGAGCGATAATATAAAATATTTATAGGTAATTAGGTTAAGGTTATTTTCCTTTTATTCGCTACTCTAGGCAGATCCTATTTGAATTTAGATACAAGATATACAGTTATACGTTTCAGCCGACGAAAGTCCACTGCTGGACTAAGGCCTCTTGCAATGATTTCCAGCCCGCACGGCCCTGCGCCACTTGTATCCAGTTCCTTCCCGCGACTCTTTTAATGTCGTCGGTCCATCTGGTTGGAAGTCTGCTAAAAATGCGCTTTCCCGTGCAGAGGCGTTTTTTCGCCAGAATTCCAGTACTTTGGGTCCCCAACGTCAGTCGGTTCTACGGTATCACTTAACTATAATTAATTTCAAATACAATACATATAGCCCAAAGTTGTTGTTACAGATTTTGCTAACTTTTCTTCGGCGAAGTATTTATTAACCTTTAACTTTTACAAATGTGTACCTTGTAGGTACATTCAAGGTACAAAGTTTAATACCTAATTTTCAGTAGTCATTGACGCATCGACGTCTTAAAATTCAATCTTCCCTGAGTCGGCTTTAATGGAAAACTTCTCGCAATTGGACTTTGGGTAAACTCTCGACATAAAATCAATTTCAGCCAGGAAGCAAGTCATGATGTAAAATTATAATATGCTGAGGTTATAAAGGTGTTTGTAATTTCTTGTGTGCCACAATATCAACGATATTAAAATATAATGTACCCCATTACAAAGAATATAAAAGAATAATGGAATCTTTTTCTATGAAATTAAAAGGATCATATTTTGGATAGTTAAACTAATAGGAGATTATTTATAAAAGTGACATAGCCTACAAGTAAGTGCCCATACCACAATCTACTTTCACAACGTTAAAAGATACTACAGAATATCTTTAAACTGTGCTACTTTCATCCATTTACACTGCATAAAGTCCTGGCTTTTATTTAACATTTCAAAAGACGCTGTAACAATAGACGATTATCAATAACCTATTCAATCCAAGAATAGGGATCGTAATTCGTAAGCTCCATATCACTCAAAATTCTTGGTCTAGTCACAGAACACTAAATAGTCTAGGGCAAATCATTAGGCATAATTTTGCGCTCTTATTACTATAATCCTCTGATTTACTTTTAAATTTGCACAAGTAGGTCTCGCTCCTAAATGAGTTTCGCTGCGATATTTTAAGGATCACGAGTCACGACCAAGGCAACCCTCAATCATGACCTCGAAACTACTCTTTGCCATCATTTCCTTATATTTGAAATTCTATTACAAAAAAGGAGAGTGGTCTTCGTATCGATTGATTGATAGAAAACCTAAAACAGTACAATTTAAATTTGAATGTGCTTACAACTGTTAATATTTTGTGTATCTATCTATACCTACATCTAATAATACATTATACGTACCTATTGGTATATACCTAACTAGATAAACTTGTGTTACGCATGTTTATGTGTTAGTGTAAATAAGAAAACTTTCCACGAAATAGAGCGTGTATGACCTATGTATATCATACAATATATATTATGGTGTATACGGGGTGTACTGCCGATATCTATTTCGTTAAACATGTACACAAAGGTATTTACGTATATGTAATATTCATGAACCTTTAAAGACAAAGCCGACGGTGTTTGATATTACAGCTCAACCAAATTTTACTCTTATATATTGCAGATTACCTAACGAAGATAATATAATATGCTATATGCTATTCTTTCGGAAGTTTAAATCACGATTTCTTTGTGCTAAAACCCAAAGGAGCATTGATATTTACCTAAGTTAAATTACCTAGATATATAAAATCGCTTTATTTTCTCGTCACTCATTTTGTTCCTTTGTTTCAATTTCAATAGGTGTCACGGTTTACGCTAATTGCAAACGAAGCTTTACGCTTTCTCGGAACGGAAAAAGGTTTTAGCGAAATTAACCGAATTGTTTGTTCGAATAAAATCGATTAAGGAATACTGTATTATTTTGTTTTACCAATACATTTGTATGGAATACTTAGAGCCAAACGTTATTTTGCGAAACTCAGCTAGGAGCTATTTAAAGATTTATTCCTAAAATCCTAAATTGGTTCTAGGAAATAGTAGTGAAGCTGGGTCCTACCTATACTTGCTAAAGTAAAAGAGAAGCAAATTATGTAAATTATGTTTGATGAAGAGCGACTTGGGCATCACTGATTACTTCGAGGCAATTGGCCTAATAACTCAAATTAATTTATGAATCCCTTCGTTTGCTCCCATTTTACTCATATTTTTAGAGACTACTTCTGACTATAATTAATGTCGGGATCAAATCCGAATATTTATGTGGGGCTGTGTAAAACATAATATCCACTTACTTCTCTGATCTTTGCGTAAAACGCTATGTTAATTTTAAATTCTGGTAAAAGGAGTCAGGGGATTTTATTTTAATTTTTTGTAAAATAGGAAAAAAATATAAAGTCGGTGATACTTTTAATCCCTATTAATGTCATAAATGTGAATATAATTTTGTTTGTTAATGTGAATGTAAGTCACACCTAAACCACAGAACTAATTTTCATGAAATTTGGCACAGGTAGACTGGGGCTTGGGAAAAGACGTACTACCTAATTTATCCAGGATAAACTACGGTTTCCGCGGATTTTGTGAAAAAACGAAAACCAGATAAGTCTAATTCAGGGTATAACCTATCTCCTTTCCAAATTTCAGCCAAATATGTTTGGTAGTTGCGGCGTGAAAGAGTAACAAACATACATAAGCATTTGCATTACTTACACACATGTGAATTGTGAAGTGATTATTAGCAATTTTCAAACTAAAATACAATATTGTGATAGTCATTCTAATTATAATATTGTTTACAAAGTCCTTTATAATGAATTAATACCTCAAAAGAAGTTTCAATGGGCGTTAAATTTAAATTAGATCTATTCAGTTACGCGTTATTTAAAGCCGAACTAATTGCAAAATCTACAGATCAAATACTATCAATAGATGGCAGTACACACAATAATACATTCCTAAATTAGTAATAAGCACAGTTTCAAGATTTGCATTAAGTGATCGTACCACAGAATAATATACCTAATAGTTATTCGAACGTACTAACTACTACTCCTATACCTACGTCTTCTTCATTCTTACATTTTAATATGACCAAAGATAATTGATACTATTAATTACTCTATGGTATATGATGTGGTCAACAGTCGTAGCCTACTGTGTCTTTTATATAATTTTCTATTTGTTGGTTGTTTAATGATAAATTGAGCACGTGACATATCGATAAGATATGTCATGCTCATATTTTTAAATCTCGATTCAATAGCAATCGTAACAAAGATTATAAAAGATAACAGGGTTACAGCTACTTAGAATTTATCATTTCATGATATGGCCGAATTCACGAGTTTATTACAGAAGAAAACCTGAGAAATAATTCACTTTTTACGATTTACACTACCTGCTACAACTGACATTTGATGGTCGGTAATATCATGAAAATTTGATCTAGGTATTTCATTATTATTGCTTGCTCGACCTAATTATAAGTTTAAACAATACTAGGTGACCAGGATAGCGCTGTTTTGCCATTTATGGGGAAGAAAAATAGCCTCAGATCTACCGATTGTAGACGCAAAATTCATAAAAATCGGTCTAGTAGTTATATAATACAAAAGGTTAAATCTAAACGTTATCTTATGTAGGTAATCCGTACTGAGCAATTGAGACACTTCAATATCGCTCTTCAAGCAAGACCGGTTCTTATTTTGGATGGGTGAATGAAACGAATTTATTCTTCATCGAATCTTTTCAAATTCGGAAAATTCACTGACCATAAAGTGAAAAAGGTTTTATTCTAATTATATGCAATGTGACAGTGAAAACCTTTTTATTCGGATTGCCAATAATCCGATTGCGTAGGGTCCATAATAATAAATTATTCAAGAGCATAAATGTTGGCCAGATGCAGTTTACGATATGAAGTGCGACATACTCCTACTCGGGATAAACTTAAGATACCATCGAGTCACCAACCAATACCAAGATTGCAAAGAAATGTCACTAGTTTCTCTCATTTATTCATTACATACCAATTGATAATATTTTTTATCTACGCTCATTGCTTAAAGTTCGAATTATGAAATCGAAATGTGTCAAATAATTACCTACTTTATTCACAGACTTCTATAATTATTAAAAAATTGGTTGTCTGTAAAGTCGGTTTACTGACGATAGTTGAACGTGACAACGTCTTCTTTGTCGCTCGTTCCGCGCTCGCGAGGTAACGCCGGTAACGCCGCATGAGCGAAGTAACGCCGGATGAGTCATGTTTTTTCGTGCGTGCAACCGGCTCTATCGAATTATAAGACGTTGTCACGTCTAAAGTTATTCATAATAACATCGCTCTACTATGGAAATATTTAAAGAAAGTTGTTTAATATCCATAACGATACACGGCTCTGGATTCCTGTATTTGTATCTGGGGTAATATTTTTTATGTAATATTTTTTTAAGTGAATCCACAGACAACATACAGTTGGTAGTCATTGCCGAGAGTATGGATGGGCCATGATTGACCATAGACAACAACAACAATGTCTATTGTCTATGGTTCTGCGCCATATTTGCAGAATTTTGGTGCCATACATACAAATTTTTTACATTTTAATGTGTTATTTTTGTTACTTAGTCAAAATTTTGCGCTGAAAAATGTCTAGCAGTGAAACCTACTAAAGAAAATTTAACTCCACCTGACATTTTAGTAGTTGCAACAAAAATGAAACAAAGTGAATGATTTACGACAAACGTTAGCAAGATTTTATGATTTGGATTTATGATAATAATATGAGCGTAGATAAAGTAGTGTATGAAACTCTACATAATTAGGTATTAAAACACTCGTGTGATACTATTAAAAAACTCGCCTGCGGCTCGTTTTTTAAACTCAAACTCGTGTTTTAATACCCCCCATTATGTAACCGTTACATAAACTACTATAACAAAGTATTAATAATAAAACCCTAACATTTAAAATAGTCATCCCATAGTGAGTCGGTAGCAGAAGTTTAGGGAATAAGCTACCGATGAGTTTTTTAATTTTATGCCTGTGTGAGTGTGTAATAGGCACCTGTATTATGCTATGATGTCGTCTAAAGCTACTTGCAGAACTGTTTAATAACTTTGCGGTATAATTGCTGATAACAGTAAGATATAGATAGATCTGTCTGGGGTTAAATGTAGAGTAAGCAAAACTTTGTAATTGGGGTCCGTCCGACTGTCTATCAGTTGTAATTTGACCTGAAGACACTCCCACAGAATTATTATTACTAAACATAATCTTCAATGTTAATTTGGAATACAGTTATTAGCCATTTTAACTTTGATTTTGAAATATAGAGACATTGTATTATAATGTTAAAGTGTTAACGGCGTTAACTGACTGCCGAAGGTGTTTCCAATTAATGTAATAGGGTTTTTGTGTTTATTTTATAAGTAAAGGTAAAAAAGAAAAATATGTAAACGGGACGGGAGACTCATGTGGTAGTTAAAAGATCTATTGATCAAACTCGGTTCTATGTTATTTACTTCTCTGCTATTTATATCTTTTCATCGCAAACAACCTGCCAAGCTGAGCTTCGATATAACTAATTTTTCTTTCCTATTTTAGGTCTACTTTTCGCAGAAAGTGATATTATCCATTAACTCGATGAGATAAGACATCATGCCGCGGGCGTTCGTGCAATTTGCTTAAACGTTGTGTTTGTCGTTTAAACAAATAAGTGGGAAAACATCTTATACCTATTGTGCCGGGTGATATCAAAAGAAATGATATTATAATAAGTAACACGCAAGATAATCCGTATGAATAATAAGTCTTCCTCACTTAGACTTTCCTTCGTTATTTTTGGCCAATACCAGCAATACGCGGTGCCTTGCCTCATCCATAAAGATTTATGCGCTTATCTTTTTCGTTTAACTTCACTTTCAGACTCCTCAGAATTCCATTACGCGAAATATACACTCGTATAAATCGGAATCGTGCGAGATTGTTTACTTCTACCTCTGAAAAAGATAAGCACACAAATAAATAATTCACGTGCATTAAATATCTAGCTAAAGATATTATGACAAACATTGATAGGCTTTTTTCTTTAAATGAAGTAATATTAGCTGACTGTTGTTAGTATCAGCAATTGAAGTATTACTACAGAATACATATAATAGGTATTACGTGCTATTAGAGAATGGAACGTTTACTAGTACATTCTGAAACGCAAGATGGTTGATCTTAATGGACTGTTCTTCAACACGTCTTGTATTCAATCCGTCCGTATCCCGATTATACTCTACGATTTCGCATTGTGAAGTCAACATCTCCTTAGGATGTCCCGGTGTCGGGACGAAACGTGCGTCGAAGAAAGTGTTGGAAAATTGTGTGTGGTATTTCATGTGGGCAGTGTTCCTGCATATTGTATACAGAATCTTTTCAAGTAACGGTTTATAGCAAAACAAATTAATCTCTCCACCGTTCGCATCGGTTTACCGCCGTATAATTTAAATAGATAGTAGAGTGATATTACAGTATTCTTAACTAAAAAGTTTAAGTAACTTTGCCAGAAACATCAACATTTCAGCAATGCAAGGTGATTCAACACTTGTTACTTTTTAATAATTAGTTTATGTTATATGTGTTTGCGTATATTTGTAAGTATGTGTTGTTTTTTGGAAGATATCTTACAACAGTAACAACAGTAACTCGTGTTTCAATCAAATATACGAGTACATAGGTAGGAGTAGATCTTGATAAGTATGTTGTTAAGTAGCTAGAAGTAGGAAGTACACACATAACTTAATATTCCGTAGTTTGTAAGTTCGCAGCGAGACAATTTGAGACGCAAGGATGCAGCAGCAGGAGCAGTGGATAACAGACAACTCAATTAGTGAACTTTATCGCAGCTATGCATCCTAGTATTTATGTAGTATGCTACCCGCTTGGACTCGTTATTTATTATACCCTACCGGAGTATCTTTTTCCATGGTTAATACTTTTTTATTTAGCAGACGCTTCCAGCTCGGTTGGGCCGCTTTTGCAAATCAAAAGTGTTGTTTCATCAATCATGTTTTCAAAAGTGATATTTCAGTAGGCCTAAAGCGTAAAGTATCGATCAATGTACCCTGCCCACAACGACTTATGGTACAGAGACCCTGATCCTTACTTAAAAAGTTGCCTAGCAGCTCCAAGTACAATGAACAATGTTAGGTCTGTGTCAACTGGACAGGGTCCCCAACGTCAAGATCAGATAGAAAACAAGCGTACCTCATATTGCAAAAGGAGTGATGCTCTTAAAGTGGAACTGGGTGGGTCAAATGAGTCGTACTGGGATGGCAATCGCGATCTTCACAAAGAAGAATCGGCCGACCAACTGCTCGATGGCGAGATGATATCGTTAGGGCATTCCAACACTGGTGAAGCGAATGGCGCCCAAATGAAGAGGCCTGTCCAGCTGTGGACTGAAATGGGCTGATAATGATTACTTTTTCATTCACACAAGTTAGATACACGGCAAGTCAGGTATCAAAAATGTGCGCTCGATTGATATGACTCTCATTACCTAACAGGCGCCTATATATAGTTATTATTAAGCACAGTGGCGGGGCAAGACCTAAATTTGATGTGGGCAAGATACATTTTGCGAGGCCCTCTGAGATGGATGTGGCAAGAAAACGAAATTAATAATAGATTTTTTTTTGATACCTACTCAATTTTTTATTCATGAAAAATCTTCTTTGTAATTATTTTACCTGTATATATTTATAATTTATACTAGCTTTTGCCCGCGGCTTCGCCCGCGTTAATTTCGATTTTTCACAAACCCAGAGATTCAGATTTTTCAAAAATCTGAATTTCCTTGTCAACCTTAAACTTTATACCTACTTTCCAGAAAGTAGCTGACGGTATCGATTGCTTTGGAAAATTGTTTTTGTTTAAATTTATGTTTTAAGAATGTATGTGTGAAGGAGTATTTTTCCAGCGCAAAATTCGGCTTTTCACAAATCCCGCGGTGAACATGGATTTTCCGAGACAAAAAGTAGCCTATGTGTTCATCCAGGATATAAGCTAGCTCCATTCCAAAATATCTACGAAATCGGTTCTGTATTTGCGGAATGAAGGATAATTTCTCCCGCGTGAATTTAGTTTTTTACAAATCCCGGCCCGGAAACCATGGCTTTTCCGTGATAAAAAGTAACCTATGTGGTAATTCTTGGATATCGTGTCTCCATTCCAAATTTTAACCGGGACAAAAAGCAGCATTTGTATTTATCCAAGTTACAATCTATCACCACTTAAATTTCCAGCCAAATCGGTTCAGTAGTTATGGCGTGGAGGAGTAGTACTTCCTTCGCATGAACTTCGTTTTTACACAAATTTTGCGTAAAACACGGATTTTCCAGAATAAAATATAAGCTGTATGATAATCCAGGATATCGTCTATCTTCACTCCAAATTTCAACTGAATCGTTTCTGTAGTTTCAGCATAAAGGTATTTCTACCGTGATAATTACGGTTTTTAACATATTTCTCGGAATCCATGAATATTTCCGGGATAAAAAGTAGCCTATGTATTAATGTGCGATGTAATCTATCTCCATCCCAAATTTCAGCCAAGTCGGTTCAGTAATCGCAGCGTAAAGGATTTTTCTCCTGCGTGAAAATCGATTTTTCAAAAATCTCGTAAAACCATGGATTTTTCCGGGATGAAAAGTAACCTTACTTCTAAATCATTACATAATTTACCTCTTATTCAAATTTTTGCCAAAAAGTTTCAGTTGTTACAGCGTAAAAGAGTTTTTCTCCCGCGTGAATTTTGGTTTTTCACATATACCGCGGAAACCATGGATTTTTTCGGAATAAAAAGTAGCCTATTCATTTATCCAGGATATAATCTATCTCCTTTCTAAATTTCAGTCAAGTCGGTGCAGTGATTGCGGCATGAACGATTTTACTCCAGCGTGGAATTCGACTTTTCAAATATCCAGTAATTTTTTATTTTAATCTTTATTTATAGAGCTTAGTCGCTAAAGCGCCTACGTCGCTCTGTTTACAAAAACATTATTCAGTATTTAAGTGATTTAACACAACACAACAAATACAGTTCAGTAAGTGCAGCGTAAAGTAGTATTTTTCGCGCGTGAATATCAATTTTTCAGTTTTCCCTCGAAAACCATGGATTTTTCCGGGATAAAAAGTAGCATATGTGTTTATCCAAGAGGCAATTTATCTCTATTCCTAATTTGAGCCAAATCGGTACAGTAGTTGCGGCGTGAAGGATTAAAGCTTGGTAAAATACGAACTTTGGAGCCCCGTTTCACTCCTTTAGGGGGAGAATTTTGAAAAATCCTTTCTTAGTGCACCCCTAGACCTCATAAGGACCCTGTGTGCCAAATTTGAAGTCTCTAGACCCAGCGGTTTGGGCTGTGCGTTGATATGTCAGTGAATGAGTCAGTATCTTTTTTTATATATTTAGATATACAATAAACTCTAAGAAGCAGGTATAGGTACGCTATATACGTGTCACTTTATTAAGATTAGATTTAAATAGGAAATTTTCAGCTTCAGCTTAAAATAATTTTTAATATAATTTGAAAACTACTTATATCACTTTTCAGTACCTACTCAGCATTTCCAAACTTTATTTTTCCCACATTCAAGGGCTCCTTGGGAAGAAATCTCTCCAGTAGAGATAAGCTGTCCTTTGTGCACGTCTTTTCTTTGTATAATTTTAAGTTTAAGTTTCTGGTACATAAATAAATAAATAAATATACAAGTCATAACATTATTAATTAATTTAAAAAAATATTTGAATTTAAAGCGATGTTTTAAAACGAATTCAGAGACAACGCCCAACAAAAATATCTCGGGTGGAAATGGTATGCTTTGCCCCTCGTTAAACAATCTACTACTTAACGAATCCTGAAATCTACGCAACCGCCTACACGGCGCGAATTGTTTTATGCTCGGAGCAATTAAGGTTTTATGACTTGGTTTGGCAGGTACCTTAGCGCAGAACAATTGCTCTTTCCGGTCTTAATAATTATCAACGAGTTTCACCTAGCTTTTGCGTTCGCGGGCTTTACGGACGCGAGGCCCCGTGGACCGCGAGGCCGTGTGCGGTGGCCCACGTCGCCCACGCCTTACGCCGCCTCTGATTAAGCAGCAGTATGAATAAGATAAAAGCGTCCCGACTCCCGTGGCTTTAATTGTGGCACTCGCTTTTGTCCCGCCGTATTCTAAATGCGCGCCGCTATCTCCACAGGAACTAAGTGCACACCGCACAAGCGCGGAACACTATGCTTTTACAGAAAAGAAATACTGTGTAGCCGTAAAAGCTTTATTTTGTACATCATGGCCAGTTAGCGCTCGACTGCGAGCTCGGTTGGTGGTAACATGACGGCTTTTCCAACTTTTAGATACCTACGTCTACGATTTACAATATTTCCCACATAGAGACCGGAGAGGGAACATTAAATTACATAATTTAAACTTCAGCAATTTTGGCGTGGAAAATTCACAATTGAAGATATTTTTAAGTATTCCACGTTCGCCTTACTTACAGGCTCTAATGAAAGGTTTATAAGATATAATTTGTCTAGTAAGCATATATTATGTTTACGAAAGGTTCAACGCACTCTGCACTGACAAGAAGCCCATAACAAACTTAGCCGGATTTTCTGTTGAAATCTCGTTGTTATGAGATTGCTACGCTACACGGCTTATGTAAGTTTGACATTTTTGTGTAGAATTTAACTATATACATATTTCTTTTTTTTGGCTTTTCTAATGTAACGCATAAATTAATCAATAAGATTATTCAATCCTACCATTTAACATTATTCTGGTACATTCCAAATTAATATTCCAAGAAGAACAAAAAGGTATTTTTAGTAAAAAAACACGTTGTGCCAAAGTGGAGACATTAAAGAAAATATTTTTCCTAGAACGAAAGCCTTTCTAATTCATCGGAATGTTGCCAATGAATAGATAGAAATATTCAAAGTTTTTCTCGCTACAGCCCGGAAGATTTATTATCTTAATTTTATTTGCAAAGTATCAAGTGGCCATGAAGTATCTAAGAAAACTTTTGCAGCTACATTGCAGCATGGCGTCAAAACGCAAAACATTAAAAAGACATTAATCAAAACTTTATCCATTAAAAATTTTAAATTTAAGATTCACTTTTTATGTTTTATATAATAATGAATAAATTGGTGCAGTACTAATTTGTGTCAGTAAATCAATGCTCAGTCACTTTATAATTAGTTCTATTGATTCATTAACTTAACCTTTATCGGATGATTTTTTTATACCAAAGAATGCAAATGGAGGGTTAAGCTAGCTTTTCACTACGGGATATAATAATATATATCCCCCAAAAGCCAGCTCATCCACAAAAAGCCAGCTTAAGGGTAGGAAACAAACTGGAATATAAAATATTCCGAAACAATAAGGAAAATATCTTATTAAAGCGGAGCTGCTGGAGAAACGATTTGCTTACAATTTTATTGACAACTAAAGACTAGAGACCCGCAGCTTCGCCTATCCACCTTCTTATGCCTACTTACCTACGCCTGATTAAGCTGATTTAGATTTACGCCAGTAATTAACAAAATAACTATGGTCTTACCCACAGCTAAGGGGTGGAGTTTTCAAAAATCATTACTTAACTGATGCCTGAAGGTTCACTGAATTTATTTTTGTGCTTCTCACTCTTACGAATTCCTTGGTACAGGGAACGACATGCAGCGTTCCGAAAGAATATAACAGAAAAACGACTTTTTACGTTATTACTAAAAAACTAAGCCAGTTATCCAAAATCAGTTCTGAGCGTTTTTGGGTATTCTTATTATCGTTATATAATTACATCCAATGTGGGTTTCGATAAAAAATAGAAAAATGGAGATTGTGGAGCAACTTTTGGGAGAAATTTCTGTCGAAATTTTTTTAATAGGTACCTACTATTGTTTCTGCTTCGCAGCGATGTTAGATTAAAGACCCAAAATATATGACGTTTAAATTTGAGTACATAATTGTCTTTATAGATTTGCTAAATTGCAGGTCACTAAAAATTGCTTAAATACGCTGTCTACGCCGTTAATAAGCAGTGTGCCAAATTGCAGGAGCCATAAAGTTTGATTTCAGTCATCAGAGCAGTTACGGAGTTTCTCATCACAAAGTTGCTCTTTTAGGACACCAAGTTTTAGTTCATTTAGTGTAAATTAAAACAACAACTCAACTTTATTACTGCACACACATAAAACATAATTAAAACGTTCTCTTTTAATATTTATTTAGCTAACGAGGCGACCTCGTTACGAATGTAAATATTTTATCGCTTTGCGGATACCTAGCAACTTGAATTGACTTTTATTTTTTTATAGGGCGTTAGGGCGCAAAGCTCCTTTTAAGGTAGTTAAACAAAGGATTTTATTCTCAAAAAGAATTTTTAAGTACCTAGGGATGAAGATCTATATTTTTTAACTAGAAGGTAACAATGATAACCACGGTCGTCGCTCTCAGTATAAATGCAGTCTCTGATCTACAATTTTTTTTAACCGTGGCAGAAACTTGATAGTAGTATTCCTCTTTCGACCCTATCCTTTCCTTTTTTTGCAAATCGAGCGTGTGCCAAGAGGCTTCCGTATTTTGTAGCAAATTGGTTGCCAGGTGCGACATGCAGCGTCGCGGAAGAATATAACAGAAAAACGACCTTTTGCCTAATTACTCAAAAACTAAGCCAGTTATCAAAAATCTGTTTCGAAGCATTTTTGGATATTATAATTATTACCAATACTTAAAAAAAATTACAATTACACCCAATGTGACCTACATTAGGTGTAATTGTAATTTTTTTTTTCCGATAAAAATGAGAAAAACTGAGATTTTTTAGCAACTTTTGGTAGAACTTTCTATCGAGAAAATTTAATCCAATCGTGTTTCTGCTTCTAAGCGATTTTAGATTATAGACCCAAAATAAATGACGTGTAAATTTGAAAGTAATTGTGTTTATAGTTTTTAAATAAAATTTCATTCAAAATCTCTTAAATACGGCTTTTAGGCCGTTAATATATTTTGGCACTATCTGAAAATGTCCAGAGAGTGGCTTGCCCTCCCCCCTAGATCTCGGACTGTATGAGTGTAATAAATGTAAAAGCTTTTATACGAATGCCATTTCCGGGCCGAAGACTTACTTCTACGTTTTCAGTGAGATTTCTGTTTTGAGAAGTTTTCGGTACGATTTGTTACTCCCCACTCGTAAAACTTCTCGAATGAGAAGTGATATTCATCATTATCAACAGTATAAATCTACTGGTATGCTTATCTTTATTACTTACGTTCATTGAATAATAGTAACGTAGGTAATATCTCGAACACGATTTAATCACTAGCACGTACTTTTGGCATAAAATCTTTGTATATTATGATATGCATTGAAATATAATATTCAACTCAACAAATATAATGATTTAAGTGATAGCCTAGCAAGCTTGAGCTCTCTGATCCTGTGGAATGAGAATTAAAGAAGCATAAATATTGAACTTAGGAGACTACGATTTCGCATTGTGAAGTCAACATCTCCTGAAGATGTCCCGGTGTCGGGACGAAACGTGCGTCGAAGAAAGTGTTGGAAAATTGTGTGTGGTGTTTCATGTGGGCAGTGTTCCTGCATATTGTACGATACAGAATCTTTTCAAGAAGAAGCAGATTAGGTATAGCATAACAAATTAGTCTTTCCTACTAGAAGCATAAATGTTTTATTGAGCATAACTGTCCTAATGAGTAATGGCACTATAGATATTCGAGAGCCTCTCTTATTCAGTGGCTAATAAAATCGATTTGTCTAGTAAATTAATTTTCGGGGAGGGCCTCCACGGGTGTCTTCTACAGTATCATTAAGATAAATTGACCTCCTGAAAGTTCAGAGGGTACGGTACAAGAACAACGAAATATCGCGCGATTTATCCGAATATCCGTGATAATAAGGCCGCAGCTGCTTTCATACGCTTATTCGTAACTACAAAAAGAAAGGGTAGGAAGGATACGTAGTTATCTTGCTTAACCTTATATAATATATGCCTTTCTATATTATTTCAAGCTTTTTAACCGCTTTCTTAGTGGTTGATATTAAACTTAAAATATAAGTTTTCGACCACTTAGTAATTAACCGACTTCAAAAAAAGGAGGAGGTTCTCAATTCATCGGAATCTTTTCTTTACGATGGATGATAATATAACTATATTACTATCAATTAGTCATCTCAATTATTATTTAAATAAGCATGATTATTTACTGATAGATTATATTTTTTATAAGTGCCTCTAGTAAGTTAGGCGTAAGTATATGAAATAAATCATTTTATATTATTGTCATATTAATCATCATATGTTTTGATAAATTTACACGATACCATAATATGCCTGAACTTAAATGACATACCAGTAGGTATGTTTGAAAAGCAGCAGCTCTAGCCATATGACACATTGCGATACGATAGACAGAATGGGATTGGAACGCTCAAAAAAGTATGAAAATTATCGCTAAATGACTTCCACGCATTCTTTTATATAATATTTTTTTAATTTTGTTCCATTAGCTTTTTATTATGAAAAAAGCTTACGACCTACTCTACGACTACTCAGACCTACCGATCATACAAAGCATAACAATCGGTACTATTTTTATTTACCTTTGTTTTTTTCCAACGATCGATTTTCGGTGAAAAAAAATATTCCATGAACTTGTTGAAATATTAATGATCCGTGTTTACTGAAACAGAGATATTTTTCATAAAATAAATTATTCTTGAGCCAAATAAGACAAGAAACATTCGCGTACAAGTAACATGAGCAAATCATTATTCCTAGTATCCCGTATATCAATAAAAAATTGAAACTCTTATTGCATCACGGGATATAGAATTATTTACGTCTTGCGGGGCTCCGGTATTTAAGATATAATATTAAAATTCATGATAAAACCATACTAATAGGTAAAAAAGTGAGTTTGTTGGTTGGTTTGTTTTTCCTTTAATCACGCCATAGCCCCCACAGTCCACAACGGAGCAGGAGCAACGGATCAACTTGATTTTTAGGGTTCCGTACCCAACGGGTAAAACGGGACTCTATTACTGAGACTTCCCCGTGCGTCCGTCCATCTGTCACCAGGCGGTATCACTTGAATCGTGATAGTCAGCTGAAATATTCACAGTTGATGTATTTCTATTACTAATACTAAAAAACATAATAAAAAATATATAAAGGGTTTCCCATAAAACAAACGTGATTTTTTTGCTCGTTTTTGTTCGATATTGACAATGGTATCGGGCCCTTGAATCTTGATCAGAATATTTGATTTTATATTCACATTAAAAATAAATAATAAAATTAAAGTAAAACAAATATTTAGGGAGGGCTCCCATACAACAAACGTATTTTTTTGCCGTTTTACAATTCATGGTAAGGGACCCCTCGTGCACGAGTTCGACTCGTACTTGGCTAATTATTTAACCTTGACGCAGGCAACATTTTTTTAATACCTACTAGGATAATATATATAGGATATATATGTCCCTTGCAGTTGTATACGAAATTCAGGCCTCCCAAATCCAATCAAAACCTACAGCTATTGAAAAAGTTAATTTTTCGGCTCAAATATACTCTCCGTTGAAAGGCAGAAACCGGTGATAATACAGCTTTTATGGTTTTGATTGCACGAAATCCTTGGTGATTAAGTCTGATTTGCTTTGCACTTGATCTGTGCACTTGATAATTGTTTTATATTGACGCAATCTTATACATGCTTTTACAATGCTGTTGCGTGCGGCTTCGCCCGCATGAATTTCGGTTTCTTCATAACCCTTTATAATCAGTCAACCTTAAAAGATAAGCATGTGGTGTCGTGGATATTTTTTATAGAACTTTATAAGAAGAACAATTCCGTCATACATGATTTTTGCGTAACTTCAACCGTTTATGCAGCGCACGCAACGAAAGCTCTCCAAAAGGATTTTCCCGTTTTTTGCAAACTTTTTCGTTGATATTCCGCTCCTGTTGGTCATAGCGTCATGTTATATAGCCTATAGCCTTCCTCAATAAATGGACTATCCAAAGCAAAAAAAAATTTCAGTAGTTCCTGAGATTAGCGCGTTCAAACAAACAAATTCATTTTTATGATATAGTATAGATTATGAATTAATTTTTCAGACAGACGAGTGCTCAAGACAGGTCAGTTTCTTACCCAATCCACGCTTTTTCTTACCCACAGGAAATGACTGTCGCATACACCTAAGTCAGGGGACACGGAGGGGTTATGTGGGGCTTGCACCCACTAAAACCTGTGCTTTGCCACGACGGACCACGTTGGCGGGAGTACGGGATTCACTTGCGTATTCATCACTTTCCCGTCAGGCCTCGACCCGCCACCAAAGCGGCAGGTCCCGTCGCTGCTGCCGACCCTCCTGGGATGCGCGTCCCGAACAGATCGCGCCACCACCTCGGCCTGTCGGTGGAATTCGGGTGACGGACGTCAGAACCCCTTACGTACGTCACCCGCAGGCCGGCATCGGTCGCCGAAGGAAGGTGTACGCACCCCAGCAACCGGCGCGTCTCCTGCGAGAGGGATGTGCCGCCGTAATTATCCCTCTCGACGAGCGCTCCCGCCCACTGCGGTGATTTTTTTAACGAGGTTGTCTTCCTCCTAGTGCCCCGAAGGGACTTGTGGGCGTTTCCGCCCCCGCCTTTAATGTAATTTTTTAATGAGGTTTTCTTCCTCCTCCGGGGTAGTTGTAGACTTTTCGACACTGTGCCCTTGCTTGCTACTCAGACGAACACGCGAAGAAACGTCATCTATCCACCGGGCCAAGCTATTAGCCGTCGGTTATTAACCGACGTTACCAGGGAGCACCGGCCCGTCGCTACAGAGGGGCACCGTAGCACTCGGGCACTCGTGGAGGTTGCTTGGCCAGCCCCCCACCCAATCCACCCCCGCAAGCTCTCAAATAATTGCCCAACCTGAAATTACGTTTATTACATTACAGGGCCCTAGGGTAAAGTAGGTCAATTTATACACGTCGAAGCTAAACAATTTCATACGTGTACATGTACACCAAAGATTTAAATCTGGATTCGCCCTTAGCCTACATTGCGCACATCGAAGACTTTCACAAAAATGCTGAGTGAGTGATCTCAGCATGCTGTAGTTGCACTTGTGACAGAAAGAGTGACGGACGTTGTCTATACAAATTATTATTTGCAAGTTTTTTCACCGCAAACTTACATCAAAATGCCTTCTTGTGCATTATGAAAGTGTACTAACACTACAAGAAACATAGATAAAGCTCACATTTCATTCGTAAGTACATAATATAAGAAATAAATTTGATATTTTGATTGTTGACAAAATTCTTTTATCCCATCTAGCGATTTAAATCTTTGGTATACCTACACAGTGTACACGGTAAGGTTTGTCTGTGTAGTTTATTCGATTCGGAAAATCATTTCCTTTATTCATCCAAAGAACGTGGAGGTTTTGCTCGTAAATTCTACTTACCAGAATTTTATAAATTACCCAGATCGAATGCGAAATAAATGGGTTAAGTTTCCGATTTCCGTCTTTTCGTATTCTAAGGCGAGCCGCTATAACATCTTGACGAAAATGGGACAACAGTGAGTTATTACGTAATTTATTAAAACACACCAGTCAAACAAATAATAATAGTAGGTACTTACATCGTTCATATTGTTTTTAAAGCTTAAAAGTGGTCGCTTTTTAACCGACTTCAAAAAAGGAGGTTTTCAATTCATCGGAATCTTTTTTATGTATGTTCACCGAATACGCCAAGACGTCTGTAACGATTTAGAGAATTCTTTTTTTTGAAAGAGTATACTCCCCAGATGGTCCCACGCTCAGGATCCGATGATAGGATCCTGGAAACCTCTAGGAAAATCTTCAAATTTTATATGCACACTTGAAGCGATTTGGGAATATTTTGAAAGAGTACCTACTCTTTCGCGGTTGTTCTATGGTCATCAGGTCAAGAACTGATTTTAGGATCTTGGAGAAATTGAGAGAACTCTTCAAATTTTACAAGTGTACTTGAAACTACTTGGGTACTTTTTATAATGACTTGTTCATTTGCTTGCCCATGCTCACTTGATGACTATAGTCATCAACTATATTATATTGATGACTATAGTCACGTGACTGCGAATTGGTAGATACAATGAAAATTATTGCAGTCTTTGCGTGGCGTTAGAAGTCGGTTTTATGGAAAGAATTTTTATTTTCGATAAAGTTCTAGTGCTTCAATATGACAATAGTAATTCTAGGTACTCACCAAAGTAACGGTCGCCAATATGTTAGCTGAAAAATCGATGACATTATTTATTTGTTGACGTATTTCTAAGCAAAGGAAAGGCTTACAAATAAAGGTTTGTGTATTCTGAAGGGTAAGGGATGAGACCGCAAACGATGCGCAATCAATACGTTAAATAAAAAGGTCTTTCAGGTGCTCTTTATATCGGCTTGAATAGAAATGAACGATATAAAGGATCTCTAAATTAACGATGGTAACCCTTTATTTTACAGCAATTTCCGCCACTTGCCATCTGCCATCAGCCTTGTAGCCTTAGCCCTGTACTCGCCGCAGAAACCAGTCGACGAAGAATGTTGTGAAGTCGTATCGTGAGTTGGCACTTTTCAGAGCAAAGTTCGCATCACAGAGCAAGGAATGACTTTATATTCTATGGTTCGCATTAAATATGTCTCTGTCTATAGCTGAGAACAACTCTTAGTCAGTCTTACTTAGGTACGTACGTAAGAGAAGGACAATGTTAATGGTAAAGTAATATAGCTGAAACCAAACACTATAGACAGAAGATCGAAATTTTACTCACGATCAGAATCTCTCAAAATTATTTAATATTTATTTGTGAAACGATTAAAAAATTATACGTTAAATATCCTTTTTCATCCTCAAACACAAATGATTTTTATTAAATTTGTATTTTAGCTGGATGAAAAGACCATTAGGTACAACCACATACAGCGAAAGTTTTAGATTGGTTGTCTCAAAAGAAGCTTTTATGGAACCCTCAATTCGCGAAAGCAACCTGCTCCCACTTGGCCAGTTTTAAACCATTCACGAACCATTTCAAATCTCATGATAGGTATACCTCCAGAGATATTGGAGTAGGTAGGTAGAGCAACATCATGCCTCTACTCTTCATTAGAGCCACTTTATTATTCAAGAAGTGCCTTCGGGATTTCATTTAGGCTTTGGTCATTTTTTATTTAACGTTGTTTCCATATCCCTTGGATTTTATTAAATCCTTGAATCAGAATTTCTCATAAGGAAACACCTTCTAATCGACTTCAAAAAAAAAGGAGGAGGTTCTCAATTCGACTGTATTTTTTAATGATTATTACTTTCGAACTTTCGACTGGGTGAACCGATTTTGATGATTCTTTTTATTAAATTTAAAGGTTATAGCTTCTACTTGGTCTCACTTTTTTGAATATAAATTTTCAGAAATGGACAGCATTTCTTAGTGTTCGTACAAAATACTACGTAAACCCGGGTAAACCTAAGTTTATTTCAACTTCCAACCTTACCCGTAACGTAATATACAGTAACGAATAAAACAATAACGAATTTCATAATGTAACGTGAATGGAAAGTAGAAAATTCAAACAAAGAAAACATTTCTTCAAATTCGAATAGAAAGAAAACTTCATTTCAAAAATTCGTTTGCCACACCCGGGAATCGAACTGACTAAAATCTTTAAAAAAAACACCCTATACTTTTATTGCATCAATCGTTAGGATATAAGGATCAAATCTCTCTAAGAAACTTGATAAATTAAATTAAAGGAATACCATGAAATTCTACCCTGTTTGGCGATCAAGCAGACGAAGCAATATTGACGCAACAGGCGTACGCACGCTTTATTCGGTCTGCCTACTTTGTTATTCAAGTAATGCGATCACAGTTTCGTTTAGGCTTAAGAGGGTAAATATCTTTTATATTGTTTCCTACTGTTTACCACAGCATTTATTAAAGGACAGGAAATATACTTATGGAGTTTCTTTTATTTAAAAACCAACTCTCTGCTACTGTTACGTATCATGCTTTTCTTTTATCAATCCAATCGTTTTGTTACAAATTTTCGTTTGTTATTCTCTAAAATGAAATAATACATTAGTTCAAATGCAAGTTAGATTCAGAGCTCATTAATTGCAGTGACAATATAAGCGCACAGTGATAAACAATAATTTACAAAACACGCTACGGTAATCAAATTATTATTATTTAACTAAGGTGTTAATTTGTTATATCGTGTAATAATTTATCCTAGTATCTAGATCACATAAACAATCAAGTTTGTTGAAATTTAGGAGGATAAGGTAGGAGGATATTACACCAATATATCTTATTGAAAAGGGAAAATTACCATTCTCCCTTCATTACATGAATAATTATTATTATTTATTTATTGTTTATTTGTGTGTTATTCTTTCACGCCGTAACTACTGAACCGATTTGGCGATAGTGATAGATAATAATAAGGAGATAGATTATATAATTAGGTATATTAGGTATATAGTTCCTGCGGAATTTGTTAACGGTTTAGTTGCAGCCAAAAAGTAGTATAAAATAAAAGTAAAATAAAGTATCGTGGTGTAAAGTCAGCCTTGATGTTTTCTTACATATTGAACCAATTGGAAGCACATTATGGATGCAGTAATCTGAGATGCAGTCCTGCGCTACTTGTATCCTTCCCGCGATTGTTTTAATGTCATCAGTCCATCTGGTCGGAGGTCTGCCAACACTGCACTTTCCCGTGTAGTGTCGCCTTTTTAATCGACTTCAAAAAAGGAGGAGGTTCTTAGGAATCTTTTTTCAGCAAAGCAACTTAGATTACGGTGTGACATAATCACCACAATGTTCAATCACCTGTCCGAACCGTAATTCTTACCTTAACCACCGTTATTATTTAAACTAGAGTGGTTAACGTATTCTGAGAAATTTACTATTCGTAGGTATATACGCTATCCAAGACAAGATAGTTGAGTACGCGATTCTCCAAACTCTACTCAAATTACGACGAGTAAAAACGTAATCTACGTTCAATCTGATAACTTTCACGATAAAACACAGGTCGAAATCGATTTTCACAAATTGTTTTTTATGAATCAGGGTAACGCTTAGCTGTTAAGCCTCCGCCACACACTGCTCCTCGCGCTGCCGCGTAGCACGTCCTCGCTCTGCCGCGTAGTTGCCCTCTGTGGCCACACACTACTCTACTCGCGCGATTAATAGCGACGCTCCGCACTAGGTCATTCGCCCTTGCTACGCTCGAGCTATGCGCGAGGACGTAGCGCGAGGCGTAGTATCGCTGCCACACGACGTCTCTGCCTACTTCCTACGCTACTTGCTATGCCTCTCGGGCAGTGTGTGGCAGGGGGGTTAGGGAAACGTATAGTTACCGAAGTTACTCCCGTTCGCGCCTCACGGGTCGTCATTCGCCGTTCGACCGCTCCTGCTGGTACACGCATCCTCCCCGGGAGAAATTCTCGTGTCGGTATTTAGCGTGCGCATTTCGCAGTGACAGTATTATGTGTTGAGTGGACTCTGAACTGAACAACATGAAAGGAAGGCATCAGTTTCGCAGACGCTTCAGCTTGCAGCCGTCTTTTCTGAAAGAGGAATCTGAAGAAGAAACGCGACCGCACAGGTAAATAATACAAAAAATATCCTCATTTTCTTTCGGAAAATAAAATTTCCGTCTCTTTCAATTATTGTCTTATTTATGTTTATTAATGTACTTACATTAGGTCTTGTTGAGCGATATTATATTTACTTATATCAGGTTGAATATATGGCACTCTTTAAAAGTTTCTAACTTGAAATAAGGAATGAAACTCTGTAAAATATTTTCCATAAGGGCTCCAAAAATCCTATAAACTTAGAATAAATAGTATAAATAATTTACATATTGTTTAACCCTGATGAGTAATTCTTAAACTACATTGTTTTATATTTTATCTAAGTTCAACGGTATCAAAAAGGATAAAGATATTATAACTCGTTCAATTTCGAATTTCGATCAAAGTTTGGGCAGTTTAATTAATTTAAGTAAATTGCTCGTTTCAGGAGTCCGTCTAATTTTAATCTGAAACGCTTAAACTTTATCTAAAGCGGTTAAAAGATAAAACAGATGGCTATCTAAGTACCTATCTAAGTATCTAAGTAGGTATAGCACCTATAGCCGTAAGATACTATTATAATATTCTGTGCTTATACGTAGATATACCTACACCATTGACTTAATTAGGCCTACACTTAAGTACTCGTACTATTTTATTGAAAAAAGGTGAACATCCAAATGTTACCGCTTAAGTATTTAGAAAAATTCAAACCAACTACTACGTTAAAACATCGACTTTAATCCTATTTTCATTATAACAAGATCACGCTTTGAGTTTTTGTGGCTACATCTCACCATAATATACAGTGTAAGGATATCCCTTGGCATAGATTTTACCTTGATATTTCCAAGGGTCTGTAAAGGCTGCTAACCTACAATTCCAACATGGTCAGCTTTGGCCAAACCCTTATTCTGAGAGACCCGCGTTTCGTGTCTGTAGCATTGCATCATTCAATAATTGAAAGCAACGTAAAACGCTTAGGTAACTATCGAATCAATACAAGACCAACACAAAGTAAGGGTTTTAAAATTTAAAGGAGCTTGTAATAGATACACAGGACCCGGCGGACCGCGTGAAAAAATGTCGCCAGTTGCCAGTGCCGGTGTCAAAAATATTTGTTTTTACACCAACGGCGTCAGTTGTAAACTGACCGCAGTATTGTCTATGAACCCCGTTCCAGGCCACAGATCACTATACTTGTTAACAGTCCGTACGCGAGTTCCACAGGGACGGTTTCCGCCATGTTGCGGCGTATTAGTGGAAATATTGATAACTTTTTTCCCATATGAAGAATGTTGACGTAATGTTCCGATTGGCTCATCCTCAGGTTCATATCGGTGGAGCTTGTGGATTTTAAACGATATTTATCGCCCGCCGTTAGTACCTGAAGCGTATTGTGGGATTTTGATGTCGCTATATTTGGAGAGGATAAGCAATTTACTGCATTCAGGGCTGATCTCCCTGGGTCTGCTATTGTGACAATATCTATTGTTACCAATTTTGCATTTCATTTAACAAGTCTACGTGAAGACACGGTGATTTTATATTTTACGTTTTATTTCATTGTTTCTCCATCTTAAGAAATCTAGATACACAAAATTTTCGTGTTACAGTGCCAGTGTTCATCGAAACGGCTTGATCTGAAAGAAATGTTTTGTCTACATTCGTTACGTTTGAGAATAGGTCGTAGGTTTTCATACCCTCATATTATGGTAACAAAAATATTTGCCGCATCAGAGAGTATAGCTTAATTTTTTGTAGACCAATTTTACCGTTTTTTGTGTTGGTATTGAAAATTCTAAACTCAATAATAAAAATAAAAAAAAACTGCGTATTGAGTTTGACGAAAAGCTAATAGTTCTCATACTTATTGGTCAAATAGCAAGTTAGATCGCATAAAGAACAGCAGCGCTAATAAAAAAAAAACCTGTCAAGTGCGAGTCGGACTCGCGCACTGAGGGTTCCGTACTACAACCGGAGGAATAAAACCATAAAAACCACTTTTCTTATCGAACCGCAAAACTAACTTTGTTTTTAGAGGTTTATTGTAAATATCAAAAAAACTACTTATTAGATCTCGTTCAAACCAATTTTCGGTGGAAGTTTGCATGGTAATGTACATCATATATTTTTTTTAGTTTTATCATACTCTTATTTTAGAAGTTACAGGGGGGGGGACACACATTTTACCACTTTGGAAGTGTCTCTCGCGCAAGCTATTCATTTTAGAAAAAAATGATATAAGAAACCTTAGTATCATTTTTGAAGACCTATCCATAGATACCCCACACATATGGGTTTGATGAAAAAAAAAATATTTGAGTTTCAGTTCTAAGTATGGGGCACCCCCAAAATTTATTACTTTTTTTTAAATTTTGTGTAAAAACCTTAATGCGGTTCACAGAATACATCTACTTACCAAGTTTCAACAGTATAGCTCTTATAGTTTCGGAAAAAAGTGGCTGTGACATACGGACGGACAGACGGACAGACGGACAGACGGACAGACGGACAGACAGACATGACGAATTTATAAGGGTTCCGTTTTTTGCCATTCGGCTACGGAACCCTAAAAATGATAGGAACGAATTCGATAGAGTTTCACGCATAGAGCTACGACCAATTATAAATCTATGGTTACACGTTTGCGCTTACTCGTCAAATTTACTTGCGGTTTGTATGGAAAACAGATTCAAATCGAAATTTATCCAACGACTTGCGCTAACAAGATTTTGACCAGACTCTTATCTAAAAAGCTCTACAGATGCTACGGGTTCTACGAATCTTGGTTCGTAGAGGTCTACGAAGAGGCATGAAGACACTGTGACAAAAGCCTAATCGTCTTATTTTAATGGATGCTAATAATTCAGCGACGATAATTTGCATTAAAACAGTCTAATAGAACTAGTTAAGTACTTCAATAAATATTTTAAGCGGAGGATTTCGTGAGAGTTGCGCAAAGCTTTAACTAATATAATTTACTGCCCCTCCTTAGCTTGGATTTGCTGGAGACTGCCACTGGAGTGTTTGACGAGGGACTAAGCCTGTGTATCAAAACGATATTAAACCGTTATATATTAAATTTTCTTATGATAAGGTATTAGGTGAATTGGATAAGTTATAAGGTACGAGTATATCGTTACCACCTTGTGTAATTAATAGTGTAAATCCTTTTAAAGTAGAATAACTATTATTAAGCCATGACACTTTTTTGGTTTCCGAAATACAACTCCCTTACTACCTACTCTTGTTAGTTACCCTTGATAGAGACAAGAAACAAAGTTAAGTTAGCGGTTCAATAAGAAAAGTGGTTCTTATGGTTTTACTTTCTGTTGAGTGGTACCATTAGGTATATATTCAGTGGTAGGTTATTTGTTTTGAATACATGTTTATTATCATCTTTGATTGAATAAAAATAAAAATATTGCAATCATACATTGATCAACAGCTGTATTAACTTCTTAAGTCTACTAATAAAATAAGGCTTTGATTGCCACAAAGCTTTTTATTATACTCTTATGCTAAACTATCGGTAGATACAACATAGGCAAGTGGGTATATTTATCGTGATATTACCTCACTTGGTTGCACATCGTTCACCTCGTTATTCCACCAATAATTTTAATTAAAACGCTCTCATAACTGTTTAACAGATTGCTTTTGCCATACCATGGTAATATCATGAGCATATTTACCTTACCTTATCTTAACTCTTTCATTTTACAGTAGTTGGAATAGGTTAGCGATAAGTTTTATTGTGACATTTCTACATAAAAAAGGTAATAGGTCCATCATAACATATGTTAAAAAAACCACGTAAAACATATTTTCAGTGATTGAACGAAAAATGAAAAATATTGCAACAAATATTTGTACACGGATGGAAGAATTCAAAACGGTCTTTTGTAAATTTTATTCGTTTTACTTCAATTGCTATTTACTCATACAATTCATTTAAATTCATTGGCACTCATCCTTGTTATTTACAATTCATCACGCTCTCTACTGAAAGGGAAAAAACTGTTTAAATAATTAAAAATAACGACAATTTTGGGCATAACAAAGCGTGTGGAAATTGAAAATCGAAATATGCACAACAATTATAAATGCTAAAATAGTTTACCGGAAATTCATTTTTTTATTGAAATGTTACAATAAAACTTATCACTAACTTATTAATAAGTG
The DNA here is from genome assembly GCA_036785405.1 of Coenonympha arcania. Classification (NCBI taxonomy): domain Eukaryota; kingdom Metazoa; phylum Arthropoda; class Insecta; order Lepidoptera; family Nymphalidae; genus Coenonympha; species Coenonympha arcania. Next base: position 6,658,387 of record CM072058.1, on the reverse strand, counting down.
CCAAGAATACTGGCTGCATTTCCACGTTGAACAACTAGGCTGATACGTTGCGCAAAAAATGAGCCAGTCCTTCACCAGTGAGGCTAATAAACGCGGGGAAAGTGTTTAAATATGACAGACATTGCTATCAAAGTTAAAATTGGTCAACCGAGCCAGTAAAAGAAAAAAAACATTGAGAACCTTTTCTGTTGTTGTTACTGAAGTATTTTTCAAATATAGGATAATTTCCACAAAGTTAAACGGTGGGCCTTAAAAGAGATTCTGATACGTTAACCTACTAATTAAAGCGATGGGAACTGTACAAACTCTTTGTACTGGTTCACAAAGAAACAACAAAGTGTTTAGGCTCTTTAAACTTTGCTTGCAAAAAATCATAGAGAATTTTATATGAAACCTTTGTTAACTTTTAGGTAAGAAAATTAATTATTATTTCTTACTTTATTAGCTTAACTAAGTTAGTAAAGTTATAATTCCTATACAATTTCACAAAAAGGGAACTTCGCTACCTATGCCTAATTGCATAGTGATAAGTAATTTAAAAAAGAATGACAACCAACGAGCTAACTTATCTTAAGAATGATTTTATGTATAAGTGCGTTTTATGCTCAACTTAAATAATATCTATTCGGGAGTAGCTACAATGAGACAGTGTTGCTAAGGCATAAGTTCCATAATATGATGCGATGGAACATTTTCAAATTGGCCATCAAGAACTGCACCAATAACCTTCTATCAATAAATGCGGTGAAATTGCACCCACTATTACTCAATTCCGATGCTTTTATTCGATTGTTTATATGCCTGGATTCTAGAAATAAACATTTTATACACTCGTATATTTTTCGTATTTTCTGCACATATTTTCTCAATACAGCGGCTGTAAACCAGATCTATTCATATTTCTATTTTTAGATACTTTCCGCATTTGCATATGTCATGGGTTGAGATGTATAATGTCACTTTTATACGAGTAATATTTCAGAATAAACGTAGTGCTTAATAATTGTACTTATCGAAGATTTTATTAAATTGATTTAATTTTATGAGGTTAAATGGAATATTTGCCAGCCAACATACTAAGAAAAAATAAAATCACAATAGAGTAACAAACCTACTAATGTCGGAGCGAGCGATGACCTTATTATAAATCTATGCTACCAATAGGTACATTTTATTCAACATTTTGAACGTAAAAAGGACCCCCAAATTAACAAAAGATGGTTACTAAGTAGAAGCCAGAGTTATTATAAAGAAACGTTTATTTAAAATGTAGAGATTAACTTCTTTTTTGTATTAAGTCCTGACATTTGGCCTTTGGAACCCATTAAGGGCGGGACAGTAAATAATAGAAGAATATTATAAAAGACCTAAAGCTACAATTGCTTTTTTTGGCGGATACTAATAATAATGTTGTTTTACGACCATATAAAAATGGTTTTTGTTTGATAAGTTTTTTAAATAATTTCAAATGGGCATTATAAAGACATATTCCGTTGTTTACCTACTTAAATATTTCCTTACTTATACGTGTTCATTGTTTCCTCACAACTTACCTACTTTATACTTATTTATTCCTTTTCCTTCCTACCTACCTAGGCGGAGACAGGCATATAATGTAACGATGGATGTAGGGACAGACGGTGTGACGGACAGATAGACAGGCTTACGACCAGACAGATGGACAAACGATCCAAAAGAATATTATCATGCATTAGTGTTGATGAAAGCAAAGTCCAAAGCTAAATAATTTTAATTTGAATACTTACTCGCGATCTTCTTTTCCGTCCTATCTTATGCCCGGGTCCTATCTTATAACAGTTTCAATGCCTTCAAAAGGACAACCATTACATATTATATCACTAGCTGACCCGGCAAACGTTGTTTTGCCATTAGGGATATTAAAAAAAAAATATTAACAACTTACTTTCAACATACTCAGAAAATTTCAAGGGACCTGCAGACCAAATGATATTTAAAGATATTTATTTGTTTGTGTATAGTTGTGGTTGGTCAGGTCAGCATTTCAAAGTCATACTCGTAGTTTGAGAGTTTTTGTTATTGGTATGGGAAATGGGAATAGAGTTGCTACTACGTTTTTAGTTTAGAAGTGTATGAGAAAATCAAGTTAAATTGGTTTCATGAATAATCTTAAAACATTCAATATTTATATTACCTGCATTATATCACGGGTGGAAGTTTGGACGTGGGACGAAAAGGGATAATTTCAACACAAGTATGTGAAAATTGTGATTCATTTTTCCCCCTTTCAAATACATTTGGCTAACAAAAGCTATAATTATTTACAAAAACAAAAATAATTTATTGTGTAAAATTTAAATTTATTTAGTCTCAAATAGATAATATATAAAATGCCACAAATTGTTAACTACGTAGTTAGAAGTACTTAACCTCATTTTCATTAGTGACAAGCCTATACGGGCTAATTCACGAACAGATAAAAAGCTTGTCAATTGTTATTACGCTATTAAAGGGATACTAAACAACGGAGAGGGTAAAGCTAGATGCTCACGTCCGTATTCAGTTAAACACAAGAGGTATAATAATGTTCGCAAAGTCTGAGCACTTCCGATACTCAAGTACTATATAACTTTGGTAAGCTAGTTATTGCTATAACTTGCATCATCATTCTGCAAGCTTGCATAAAGTGTTAGATTTCTCAAGAATAAAGGTAATGTAAACATGTTAGTTTCGAGCATTTGCTCTCAACTAGAGAAGGTTCGTGGATTTTCAAATTGATTCGTTTGCACTGGCCCATTGCGCTAGTATGTGACATAATGGACTCTTGCAGTACTAGTGCAAGCGAAAACCGACACTAAGGTGACGAACCTTTTCATTCCGTAACTATACCTTAAAACTTATAACGCGTCAAAGGTAATGCTTTTTTTATAAAACATAATAATCTAAATTCATTTTATCGGCCAATATACGTCCACTGCTGGACATAGGATTTTCCGAAAGCGCTTCACCACGCACGGGTCTTCCTCATCCATCTATCAGCGACCTTTGTCAGGCTATCGGTCCAGCAAGTAGAAACTTAAATAAATAGTTATCAGCAACAAAAAAAAATTCAATGCGTGCTCAAGCCTTTTGTATTATAATTACCTTAAAATACATCTATCTATTCTAATATTATAGAGCCGAAGAGTTTGTTTATTTGTTTGAACGCCCTAATCTCAGGGACTACCGAGTAGGCGACCGAGTTGAAAAATTCTTGAAAAAGTTAGCCCATTTATTGAGGAAGGCTGTAGGCTAAATGCAGTTCACGCGGGCGGAAAGCTAGTACATTATATTTATAGATTTTCTCCATATTTAATGTTTAATAAGCTATTAGCCGCTAAGATGTGGATCACCCTTTCAGGTTCCGTGTTCCCAGCCAAGTAAAATCTAGGTGCCTTCAAGAGAAGAGTAAATAGGCATTTGCTAGGCAAATAGGCATCCTAGACCTCATCATTTCTGCCCATCAGACATGATTGTAATATAAATTCAACTACACTTAAATAAAATAAATAAATATATACAGGACATTTGACACATCGCAATCTAGACCCAAAGTAAGCGATAGCTTGTGTCATGGGTACTAGATAACTGATAATATACATACATACTAATATACATAAATATAATATAATGAAAAACACCCAGACACTGGAAAATATTCATGCTCATCACACAAACATTTACCAGCAGTGGGAATCGAACCCACGACCTCCAGCGCAGACGGCAGGTTCGCTACCACTACGCCATTCGGTCGTCACACACTTAGAGGATGTACGATATTTTTATTTCTGTTTAAAACGGGGCTTATCTCCCAGAGCATATCGTGTTCATGCGGTTCGAATTCGAGTTCGAGTGTGAGTACTCAGATTAACGCCGGCATCGGGCACCACATCCACTCCAAATGCGATGATAGCTCAATAAAGTAATTCCACCGCCCGCTGATAAATAAAGCGCTCCCTCGTAAAATAGTTATTGTTGCACTTGTTTTCCATTTGGCTTTTCTGAGCAAAACCTTTAATAGGCCCTGTTTATTGCTAGCTAGAACGAGCGCAAGCTTCGAGGTAGTTATGCAATTTTGTGCCTAATGTTTCTTGCGTGAAGTAAAATCGTAGCGTTCCCTGAATAGATTTAAGTACCCACCTACATAAGGAGTTATAGGCTGTAATTGGCTCACTGTTCTTAATTACTGCCATAAAATGTTGACCTTAAATGTACAGGAAATATAACATTTATAAGTACGACAAACGTTATTTTGCCATATAATTTATTTCTCACCCCTATTTTTCATTCCCCTAAAGAACCTACCGAATACATAAAAAAAATCATACTTTACGTTTCGGTGTAGATATACATTGTGACACAAGAATTAAAAATTAAACACAAGAATTAAATACTAAAAAAAAAAACAAATTGTGTACAGAAAATAATATCAAAGCTTATAAGTTACTTAGAAGTGAGTATATGTCCTTTATTATAAACGACCTTTCTTAATATTACGTTGTAATCATCACCGCACACATTTTTCACCACTTACGACATTTATTTGCGTCGTAAACCTCTCACGATATTGTTATTGCGCTCAAAGCCAACACAAACATTAATATTAATCTTCGCATTATAAAGGAATATCACTTACTCCCAAATTGTAACTTTGCCTGAGCTTTTCATACAGGCTACTTTATTAAACAATACGAGCAGCATTAGTCATGTCATGTGTTTATGTTTTCATATAGCAAGCATATTGATCAAATGTTAGGCATGTTTGGTTAACAAAATGTATCTAAATTAGACTGAAAAAATAGATTGGTAATTTTGTCCCATTACTCGTGCGTTTAAGTACTTTTGTAGTATAGCAAAGATGTTTCTACAGATATGAAATGTCTATGGTTTGCCTTATAAAATGTTTCCTAATTAGACTCACTTGGTTTGCCCAATTTTTGTCACGTTGGCGTTCTTTTTTTCAAAATAAGGTAATTTTGATCAAAATATCTTAGATACTAACTCCTTTTATGTCCAACTGCTGGGCACGGATCTCTTGGAAGGAAAGGGGTTTGAAAACTAATATATATCTGTGCTTTAAACAATTTATTGTAAGTGTAAGTGAATAAAATACCTACTGGTGATTTGTGGCTGTGGATTAAATCACCATTTTAGTCGTGGTAAAATTATACAATGGTTATCGCAAAATACATGGAAACGATAACGTGGAAATGCATTTTCCAGGGAAACATGCGTGTTAATCGAACTGGACTGGTTAATCGACACATGCGCCTGTTGCAATAAAAGTTCTTGAATTTCAACATGTGATATTATTCGGTGACTGCAGTTAAGTCTTTGTGATTGACTCTGGAAATGGATTAACAATTACATTTCTCGGGCGGCTAGAAATGAATAATTTTGATAGTCTCGTATTTTTTTTTATAAACTTCTACTTATACATGCGAAAAATTCCCACTTGTTGGCATTTGAACTTTGGCTATCGCGATAGGAGCGTCTACCACTTTACCACTAAAAGACCGCAAAGTTTGAAGATTGTTAATGTGTTCTTCATTGATATAAATGTGTTCTTAGTTATATAAGCAATAAGTTCTACGCCAAACTGGAATGAACACTAGTAGGAAAGCTTTTTAGTTCAAAATGATGACTTGTGGGCAACGCATATTATAAACCAGTACTTGATTTAATACTATGAGTTTCCTTCCATGTACAATGTAAACACAGTGATTGAAGGGACTTACTATACGGCCTTTCCACTTTCAGAGCCTTGAAGGTTCTTCTAATTTACTTAATTCACTAGAATTATGCGAACAGTACATATATTTCATCGATAAATACTTTTTACTGAGTACAACACCAAGATTTTATTATTTCCAACTCAAAAGTTTTTGACCCGGGTCAGATCCGATATCTTAGTTCGAGGAGAACCACTTGTTTAATACACATTTAAATATTTTAATCAATAAGCATTCAAGAATGCGCAGGTAGGGCTAAGAGTCCATAAAACCCTTTAAAGCAAACCGGTCGGTTGGACCAGGAAAGGTCGGTCGGGTATCCTAGTTATAAAGACCCCATCTGCGACCTTACATTATTTCTTAAATAATATTCCAAAAAATATGTGTATAGCCTTTGACATAGCTACATTGTGAATAGTAAATAGGTAAGTAGATAGAAAACGTGTTTATCGACGTATGACCTGGCCCTTGATTCTGCAAAGTACTAACAGCAGTGGCCAGCTTAAATCTATTAGATTATTTACTTGCATCATTAATGCAACCAAGGCGCCAATTGGGTGTGATTATGTTTTATTTTTTTATTTTATTTTATTTCAAATGATACACCAACGGTCACTGTATAATCATTAAAAATAATACACTGTTTATGTCAAGTACGAGTACCGTAACCTTTACAGGTGTACACAGCATTACATAATAACTTTTCCGGTTAAAAAAACACATTAGAATGAATAGCCAGCTCTAACTAATACAATTACAAGTCATTTACATAATTTACATTTAATCGGTATATAAAACAAATAGCAATTTATTATTCTATGGATACTGGCGATGATTGGATGTACAATTTTATATTTTTGAGAATCACATCCCTGCGCTGTGCACACTTTACACATAGATGACTTTTGTGGTACCCTTTTGTATATGTGTATTATTAAGTATTATTATAGTTTACTCCGTTTTACTCTTTTCTCCGTTTAGTTTAATATATATCTTCGGTAGCGTGGAATTTATTTCCTTTGATAAAATGATTTGATTTAATTTTTGGATATACATAAACATAACGTATAAATAATATATTCATTAGCTATACTTAACTACTAACTACGAGTATAAAATATGTCGTGTTTCAAAGCTAAAAGACTATAAGATAAATTTATCTTAAGCCGTAACGTGCTCCCGCCACGGGTTACTTTAGAATTTATAATGTCTAAATTAGCCTAGGTCTAGTCTAGTAGGTGGCTTTGGCCGTGGCTAGTTACCATTCTACGAGCCAAGACGCACCGCCAAGGGATTAAACGTTTCGGCGCTATGCTGTTTGAAATTGTTAAGGATTAAATTTCGGTTGCATTTTCACTTACCATCACGTGAAATCGCCGTCAAGTACTAACTTGTATTGTGTAAAAAATTGGTAATGTTCTGGTTTCTTCGCAAACGCTTCAGCAATGATTTATGTAAGTAAATGCTTCATTACTCTAAACTTGCAGGTTATAAATAATGCAGCTACTAGGTATAATACGGCTTAAAATAAAAATGTAACTATTTCTCGTGGTTTATCCGAATCAGAAATTCAAGTCACGCCTTGTTTGTGTTCGTTTACTTTCTTTGTTCTTCCTTCACCCTTTGTTTTGAGCATTCGAAGTATCCTACATATATTTATTTTGTGTCTCGTTATTTTTCCACAGTAACATTTATATTGCAAACATAATATTAGGTATGCATGAATTGCAAAATAATTCAGATAATATTAAACAGATCAATGGTTTTTCTTTAAAAAATCTTTTCAATCTGCAACTTGCGTATTTTCTATATTTATTTTTATTGACAGAAAATACGTATAGCCTACCCCTCCGTCAGCTGAATGAAAGGATTACGTGGAGCTTGCTTCCACTAAAAATAGTCTGTTTCCACCGCGCTGCCGCTAGGTCTCGACCAGCAACCTCAGCAGCCGAGTCCCATCTCATCATCGTCGGCAGCCTTTCCGCTGCCGAAACCGTTTAAAAGGCATAGCCATATCGGCTTAATAGGTTTAAAGTTGAATGTATTTATATGAATTTGATAATTTAATTTAATTTTTAAAATTTTAAGGGGCCACCTGTTCAGACACGCTGGCCCCTTCCCATCTACATGGAACCATCAACAAAGCTGGTGCGGCTTGTGAAGCGGCTGAAAAGGCTAAGTCCCTCAAATACAGAGGTCTAGGCTCCGAATATGATTTTGTTCCATTCGGAATCGAGACCCTTGGTCCGTGGGGTCCTAGCGCTACTAGCCTTTTTAAAGAAATCACAAAAAGGTTAGTCGACATCACGGGAGACCGAAGAGCTGGCAGCTACCTCGGGCATAGAATTAGCCTAGCCATTCAAAGAGGAAACGCTGCCAGTATCTTCGGAACCTTGCCATCAGGGACTCCCTTTAATAATATTTTTTAGTTCTTAATTCATTTATATATTTAGTTTTATACGTAGATTTTAATTTAGATATAGTTTAATTTTATAACTAGTTTTAATTTTTAATTTAAGTTAGTAACATAATGGTCATATTTTTGTCAATAAAAAAAATAAGTTCCTGAGTTTATGTATAGCTAATTTATAAGCGTTCTCATTAGTATTTGTCCAATATAAGGTAAGAGCCAACTATGCAGGTTGTACGGAAAATGGACAACCTTAATCCACTGTCGCTACGAGCTCTACGAATCTTGGTTCGTAGCAGCTCTACGGCGAGTTTGGACGAATAAACCTGTGGCAAAAGCGAATTCGTAATCGTGTTATTTTTAAGGCTGCTAATGCTAAAGCCATGATAATTTATATTAAAATAGACTAATAAATAAATAAATAAAATAAAAAAGCCTTTTATTTCCCATCACCAGTGAAAGTAATTTACAATTCAAAAATATTATTTAAAGTTAAATAAACAGTTATAAATTAATACAAAGAAAGATAAAGTGAGATAATTTGTACTATGATGAGAACCCCTTTCGGGTATAGGCCTCCTCCAGAGCTTTCCAATCTCCTCTTTGGGACGCTGTTTTGACCCAGTCGTAACCTGCTATTCTGCAAATGTCGTCTGTCCATTTAAATTTGGGTCTGCCTCTTTTCTTCTTCCCTTTAGGACCGGGCCAAGTCGTTGTTCGTGTGGTCCATCTGTCGTCCTTCAATCGAACTACGTGCCCGGCCCATTGCCATTTCAATCGAAGGGCGTGCGACAGAAAGTCGATGGCTTTTGTTTCTGCTCGGATGTCAGAAGATTTTATTCTTTGTATTTTTCTAATACCTAAAAGGCTGCGTTCCATCGCCCTTTGGCACACTGTGAGTTTGTTTTTGGTTTTATTCGTGTGGGTCCATGTTTGTGCGCCATAGGTGAGACATGGAAGCAGGCAGGAATCCATGGCTAGTTTCTTCAGTCTTAATGGTAATCTGCTCTTGAAGATTTCGCGAAGTGACCAGTATCGACTCCACGTTTTTGATATTCTTCTTTCGATTTCCTCGAGAGAGTTCTGTGGTCTAAATGAGATTTGCTTACCTAAATAAATGAAGTCATCCACAAACTCTATTTCGACATCGCCTGTGTATGTGGGTGTAGGAGTAGCATTGGTCATTAGCTTTGTTTTGTCTAGATTAATTTCTAAACCCACTTTTTTGCTGGCAGCTTGTAGATCGACTATCATTTGCTGTAGTTCGTTGGAGCTTTCCGAAAACAGAACTACGTCGTCGGCAAATCTAAGGTGGTGTAGTCGTTTGCCGCCGATGGAAACGCCCCGATTTTCCCATTTTAGTGTCTTAAAAACGAGCTCTAAAACTGCGATAAAAATCTTAGGTGAGAGCGGGTCGCCTTGTTTTGCTCCTCTTTTGATTTGAAAAAGCGGTCCCAGCGTTTCCAGTTTGACTCTGCTCACGCTTTTATAGTAGAGATCTTTGAGTATGTTTATGTAGACGTTCTCTACATTGCTCTGTTCTAAAGCTTCCCAAATGGAGTTGTAAAAAATCGTGTCGAAGGCTTTTTTGTAGTCGATGAAAGCTAAGTATAGAGGTCTCTGGTGTTCGCTGTATTTTTCGATTATTTGTTCGATGGTGTGTATGTGGTCCATAGTGGAGAAACCAGAGCGAAAACCTGCTTGTTCTATCGGTTGTTGTCTATCTATTAGAGGACTAATCTTCTTGAGTAAACAGGAAGAGAACAATTTGTAGAGACAGTTCAATAGGCTTATGGGTCTGTAATTTCTTATGTCCTTTGGGTCGCCTTTTTTATAGAGCAAGATTATGTGAGACTCAGCCCATTGGTCAGGTACTGTTTGGTTGACATGAATAAGTCTAAAGAGATTGTAGATTGGGGTGGTTAGTAGATCCGGTGCTGTTATAAGAGCTGCATTTGAAATGCCATCAGGACCTGGGCTCTTATCGAGTTTTAAGCATTTTATTACTTTTGCAATTTCTTCCTCGTTCCAAAACTCGGTCTCTGTTGAATTGGTTACAGGGAGCGTATTCGTAAGAACTGTGTGATTTGTGTCGTATGCATTGTTGTTGTCATAGAGCTGACTATAAAATGCAGTAGCTACTTCTAGGATGCTATTTCTGTCCTTAGACTCTTTCGCCTCTTCAGTCAAAGAGGGTATCCACGTCTTATGCATCCTTAGCTCTTTGTTAGCACGTTTCACACTACCTCTCGTGCTGAGATTTTGTTCTATTATTGAATATCTGTAATTTCTATAGTCAGATTTTATTTTTCTAGATACTTTTTTATATAACGCACTGAGCTCCCTTTTAATCTCAGGAGTTTTCGGTTTTATATTTTGCAACAGGTATCTTCTTGCGATAAGCGCTTTAGTTTCATCGCTGATAATGCTTCTTTTAGGAATGTTTTCACAAGTAGAGCTTTGAAGAGCACTCGTTATGTATTTTTCTAGTTTGTTATAATAGGTCTGTACCGTATCGCTATTGTCTAGTGAGATATCACTTATATGTTCAGTGAGAAATTTCCTGTATGACTCTATCTCAGATTCTGTGTTAAGTTTCGTTATCTTTTTTCCAAAGTTTGCTCTGCTCTTTTTTGTTTGTTGTGTAGAAATTGTTGCTCGGACTAGTCTATGGTCAGAAGAGTGAGGTAGCCTGTGGAGTATTTCCACGTTATGGAATGCTTTCCTAGAGTCAGTTAGTATAAAGTCGATTTCATTTAGTGTTTTACCATCCGGTGAGCGCCATGTCCACCTGGAGTTGGATTTCATTTTGTAGTATGAGTTCATTATAAATAGGTTGCTCTCGTTTGCAAACTGGATTAGTAATTCTCCTCTGTTGTTCCTCACTCCGACGCCGAACTTCCCCATTATCCTATAGTCATTAGGCGTAGGTAATCCTATTTTGGAGTTGAAATCACCCATTATTATGCAGTTTTTACCTGCTATACTGTGAGCTAGTCTCAGAGTGTCGTAAAAAGTGGTGATTGCATCTTCACTTGCATCTGATGTTGGTGCGTATACTTGTATGATGGAGAAAACGTTTTTGTTGGTATGTATTTGCAGTAGAGCGACTCTATCTGATAGACCTTGAAAGCTTTTTATATTGTCTTTATATTTTTTACTTACTAGAAAGCCTACGCCGTTCAGACCTTTCGTTTGACCCGAGTAGCATAGAATGAAATCTCTATGTTCTTCAATATGACATCCTATTCTCCTCGTTTCAGATAATCCTAGTATGTCAATTTTTATTTGCTCGAGTGCGTAAAGTAATTCCAGTAGCTTTTCGTCAGATGCCAGTGATCTTACATTGTAGGTGCCTATATAAAGTTTAGAAAGCTTTCCTTTTATTGATTGTTCGTTTTGTGTAAGCTCTGGGGGGTTGTGGTTTGTAATTTCTCCCACGGGAACCAGCCGGGTTGGGAGCAATAACTCAGGGTAATTTTGTAATTTGCATGGTGTCTGGGGGGGGCCTCTTGGTTCTCATGCACTTTCGGGATGTACCATGTAGGAAGTTATATAGTTGGTGTTCGCTCTATGTTTTTTGTGTGATTGCTGCTGTGTTCGCCGTTGTGGGTAAGTATTATGAGTAGTAGAGTCGTTGTTAGAGCATGTCGGCGATTCTGAGAGCTGGCGTTTATTATAAGTTGATTCTTTTTTGTCTTTTATGATGAGCTTGTCGTACTTTAAGTATGCTGTGTTTCCTTTTTCGGTTTCTAGTTTTTGTTTTATTTTTAGTTCCTTTCTGATTTCTAAGACTTTTTTTGGAAATTCCTCTTGAATATACATATTACTTCCCTCCAAGAATTTTTTATTTTTTAGGATCTGTATTTTTTTCCCCAAGGTTGATAATGTTATTGAGATAGGTCTTGGTTTTTTACCAGTGCTACCAAATCTTTTGACTGACTGTATTTCCAGGACGTCTGTTTTTATTTTTAATTTATTGTTTATGATATTTAGTATGTTTTCTTGGAGTTGAAAGTAGGATTTTTCACTTTCCTCAATCCCGAAAAATACCAGGTTCCGTTGCACGTTCTGTTTTTCAATAAAACTCAGTCGCTTGCCTTGATTTTCTAACTCTGAGCGCAAATGTTCGATATCTTTGCAAAGATAGTCGAATTTTTGATTTATGTGGGTGGTAATCTGCGAGGTTATTCTTTCTTCCGAGTCGTTAATGCGCGATTCGATAGCAGTAAACTTTTCGCTGAGCTCGGATTTCATGGCTTTAATTAATTGGCTTAGTTCTTCCATTTTTCCCTGAAACTCGCAGGATTGGTTTCTTAAATGACCCCTGGTGCCCTCTGTTGTGATCGAGGAGTAACTAAGTTTCAGTCAATACGCCACCAGTGTCTGCTGCCGTCGTGGTTCAATATCTCATGTGAGTCCAAGTGGTTTGAACGTTCCCCGGTAGATGGCGTTGTCGTCAAAATATTCGTTGGTTGCAGAAAATATGACTTGCAAATTTGAAATTATGAAGTCGAACTTCTTTGCAAACAACAATAACAGGCTGACCTTGTATTTGCCGCTTTATGGTGATCCTTCGTAGTGCCAGGGTGCCAATGGATTCCTTTTGAAAGCGAAAACTCACAAGATTTTTTGGCGTTTATGGGTAGCGTTCTTTTTGTGTTTTTATACAAGTTCCCGTACGTTATCAGCACTACAAACACTTATGCGTAAAAATTGGGTCACAAACTTCACTTTTTACTTTTGTTTGCAGTAAATACACAACTAGAAACAATTTTAATGAGTAGAAAAACAGAGGGCGCCTCTTGCAATGTTGACAAATAGACTAATACCATAAGATAAATACCTCACTTATTATTTTAAAAAGGCTTTTGCGTTTGCTCAAAGTTTTAACTAATTTAATTTACTGTCTTGGCCGGGATTTACTGGAACTGCTTTATGTTGAGTTTACGCGTAAAGCCAAAACTGTGGCAGGTGGTATACAAAATAATTAATGATTTACTTTAGATTTCATCAGATAGAATATTAACGAAACTACATATCTATGTGTCTTCTTTAATTAAGTGTAGGTTACGTCCGGACATTTTCATTTACATTCTTTGTTCTTACATAAAATCGATGTAACTTAGTCCTTTGGACTAATTACCACGATTTTATAATATTTTATGGATAAAATTATATTTTATGATATTTTGCAGACAAAAGGAAAAAAAAATTGTCCTAAAGAATCGGCAGTTCACAAATTCTAAGCAAGCGAAGCAAAGACAATCATGGTTAATTTTTTTTTGTTCTAATCGGGCAAGAAACTTTGCAATATTTTAATCTTTTTTTGCACTAACCGAAACTGATAGCTATTCTATGGCAACTACTTTTAGCGTAGACGCTCAATTAGAACCATCAAAGTTTCGTAATTTCATAATTCAGTTACAGAACACCAATCAGCCTTGAGTCGAGTTAAGGACAAGTTACATGGGGATAATTAAATACTGCAAATTCTGGGACACTTGTCTGTCTGTCTGTTGTAACTCGAAGAAGAGGCTAAATTTATCAACATCGAGAGCTATGGTCCGGGTAAACGCGTTCGAATCCATTAATTTAGTTAAGCTGTGTTTGCCGAGATGGCGCAAGTATCAACGTTATTGAGTTAGCGAGTGGTTGCGATGTAATTGAATCAAGTCCATGGAACGCACTATCCTCAATACTGCTAAACCACCACTGGTGACAGGTTTCTATGTATTGAAAGAAAACTAAGCGGTGTAGATAACGCCTTATTTTTATTGGCTGTTGTCCGTGGTTACACCCGCGTGAATTTCAGGTTTTCACGAATTACGCAGGAACCATAGCTTTTTCTGAAATAAAATTAGCCATACATCTATTTTAACGATTATTATGCTTGTACATAGAAATATAGTAGTTTATGTAACGGTTGCATAATGGGGGGTATTAAAACATGAGTGTGAGTTTAAAAAACGAGCCCCAGGCGAGTTTTTTAATAGTATCACACGAGTGTTTTAATACCTAATTATGTAGTTTCATACACTACTTTATCTACGCTCATATTATTATCATAAATCCAAACCATAAAATCTTGCTAACGTTTGTCGTAAATCATTGCAACTACTAAAATGTCAGGTGGACTTAAATTTTCTTTAGTAGGTTTCACTGCTAGACATTTTTCAGCGCAAAGTTTTGACTAAGTAACAAAAAAAATTGGTTGTCTGTAAATGTAGTCGGTTTACGGACGATAGATTTACGTGATAATGTCATAATCATAATGATAATCATAATCGTAATCGTAATCATAATCATAATCACAGGCTCAGGTGGAACGTTACGCGGAACGGTACACGGAACGGTACTATTTTTCATGAGTGCTGCTGGTGTTCATCAATTTATTAAACGTTATCACGTCAATAACACATTAAAATGTTAAAAATTAGTATGTATGGCGCCAAAATTCTGCAAATGTGGCGCAGAACCATACACAATAGACATTGTTGTTGTTTTTGTCTATAGACATCATATATGATCAATCATGGCCCATCCATAGATACTCTCGGCAATGACTACCAACTATATGTTGTCTGTGGATTCACTTAAAAATTGGTTGCCTGTAAAGTCGGTTTACTGACGATAGTTGAACGTGACAACGTCTTCTTTGTCACTCGTTCCGCGCTCGCGAGGTAACGCCGGTAACGCCGCATGAGCGAGGTAACGCCGGATGAGTCATGTTTTTTCGTGCGTGCAACCGGCTCTATCGATTTATAAGACGTTGTCACGTCAAAAAATATTACATAAAAAATATTACCCCTGATAAAAATACAGGAACCCAGAGCCGTGTATCGTAATGGAAATTAAACAACTTTCTTGAAATATTTCCATAGTAGATCGATGTTATAATGAATGACTTTTTAATAATTATAGTAGTCTGTGAATAAAGTAGGTCATTATGTGACACATTTTGATTTCATAATTCGTGTATGAATTTGGTTCATTAACTAACATTTTCGGTAATAGAGACTTCAATGTTGGAGCTGTGTACACAAAATATGATGAAACTCTTTTTTACGTCATTTTTCAAGCGAATATGAAAAGAGGAAAGAAAACAATGGCTTGAAAAATGAGCATGATATTGTGATCCTTTTTTATTGGAAACTACAATGGATTGTAATTTTTGTATGTGTCGGTAATAATAATATCCAAAATCGCTTAGAAACAGATTTTTCATAACTGACTTAATTTTTGAGTAATTAGGTAAAAGGTCGTTTTCCTGTTATATTCTTCCGCGACGCTGCATGTCGCACCTACCAACGTATCCGTGAGAGTGAGAAAGACACAAATAAATCCAATAAATCCTCTTAAATTCTTTTCAAGGTTCCGTACCCAAACGGTAAGGGTAAAAAAAAAGAAACGGGACCCTATTACTGAGACTTCGCCGTCCGTACCTCCGTCTCTCCGTTCTCTTTTAAAACGTTAGATGATAGAATGAAATTATAATTCTCCCATTTATGGCTAGGGAAGTCAAAAAACAATCCGATTACAAGCAACCGAGGCTTAGGCCTCAGGTGTTTATGATGTGCCGTATAAGGGGCAAAAACTTTGCAGAATTTATTGCTTACAAGCACGTACATACGAGTAGGTACGTACAGATCTTTTATCGGAGCAATATTAACGTTTTAGGTAGAGTTCAGTGTATCGATCGGTGCGATTGCGACCGATAAGCCGGTGACACATCCACGGCGCGTCTGATACTGCGAAATAGGTAATGAGATGTGGTATTACGGTATTAAAGAGTCCGTCCGTTAATCCTTTTCGATTCGGAGCATTTGAAAACGTTATTTTTAAGACTTCATACGCTGATCTGATTGAAAAAGGATTTAATACAATATTAATCAAAATAATCTTTATCTCTAAATAATATCAGATTCCTAAAGAAACCAACCACAAGCGAGTTTAACGCGTCTAAAGGAAACCTTGAATACTTTTCGATGTACATAGGTACCTACTGCTTGAATCTATGTTATTATAAATCAATTTAGTTTAAAAGATAATTGTACCTAGGTACCTACTTTTAATAACATGAAACCACAATAGATATTAGTTTATAAGACTTTGCGGGTGATAAAAGTTTGTCTTATTGTCTACACTGAATTCGATTTTTATAGAGCAGCTTGTGGAAACCTCACCAATTTGTGGATGATTTTCAGAGGCCAATTCTGCAGTTTAGCATCTGCGCCGATTATACTCATCGGTAAGCGACGAGATGACGACCGAATGGCGTAGCGGTAGCGAACCTGCCGTCTGCGTCGGAGGTCGTGGGTTCGATTCCCACTACTGGTAAATGTTTGTGTGATGAGCATGAATGTTTTCCAGTGTCTGGGTGGTTTTCAATATAATATATTTATGTATATTAGTATATATGTATATTTATCAGTTATCTAGTACCCATAACCCAAGCTATCGCTTACTTTGGGGCTAGATTGCGATGTGTTAAATGTCAACAAAAAAAAGATTTTACACTCAGTGGTACTACCTGTTTTGTTCGTATGACCATAATATCAAATCCAAGTGTGTGAAAACGTTACGTAAATAGCCTCCCTGATGTTTATGTGTAGAATTACCCCGTTAGTTTTATCTAGATCATTGTACATTCTCAGTAAATGCCTCGTACCTACCGTATAAATGAGACCACAATGCCGGTAGGTGTAGGTACCTCAGATATTATTTCGTGTAAAATCGTTTCAGAGAAACGTTGCCTGTGATACGTTGAAGGTGGTCATTTAACTAGGTACGCTTGTCCGTTAATAATGGGTTACGGGCACTGATAAGGAACCTGAGGATATGGCCATCAGAACATGTTACACAAGCCTTCAAGAAATACATTCATACAAGAAAATAGTAGCGTCGTCTGTCACCCATTAATACGCCCCAATGTTGCAGAAACCGTCATCATGGGTATTTTAAAATTCATTTTCATTTTCATTTTCATTCACAAGTATAGTGATCTGTGGCGGGGAGCACAGTCTGTAGACAATAATGCGGTTGGCTTGCTACTGACTCTGTCGGTGTCAAAACATACATTATTGAAACCAGTAAAGTGACGACACTTTCTGTTGCGGTCCGCCGCGTCCAGGGGTATAGATCTATTGTTACCGGTCTTTTCAGAGCTCTTATTACAATGGTAGTCAAAAACCTATACAATTACTTTCTACGTTACTTATTACTTTGTTTGCATTCGATTTATATAATTCTAGTTCAAGATAATCTCGAAGGAAATCTTTTCTGGGAAAAATTAATTCAGTATGTTAGAAAATTCAGTTTAGTCATTCTAAAATGTAAAATGTAAGATGAGTCATCTTATGGAGTAAACTGTTTTATTTTCAAAAAGTAAAATAATGTTTCATCAGCTGTTTTTATTACCAAAAACTACGCAGTTAAGCGTAATTCTCCACTCTTTATTCAGCAATTTGTTCGGGCAAACAACGCAAATGGCTTAATTTGTGTATTTTTGCGAAACGTCTCTTAAATACTGGGCATAATTTATATTCGCTCCACGTAACACAACCCACGTTAGCGTTTGATAGAAATATGAAATTTAGATTCATGATTTTCAGAGGGCCGGTGGATGCCACTGAGTTAATGTTTCCTTCCAAATTTGTACCCACGCCTAAAAGTTTTAGACGTAGACCTTTGTGATGAAAATTGAAAATGCCCTCGGTTGATTTCGTTGAATTTGGTAATATTGAAAATTTACTCAACCGTTCAACTTGTCGGCTTTAGATATTAGGTACTTAAATAAATAAATAAATAATCATTTATTCAGCTTAACACATATTACAAAAGAACTCAAATACAAATTTAACCATTAATTTAGCCTATACCAATAATTCTTCAGAACAACGACTGCCTGGCAGAGAAGTACTGCCTTGCCGTCGCGTTTCCGCAGTCCACTCGCGAGGGTAATAAGCTATGCCCTGGAGAACTGGCACCCCTGAACTAGCTATACTAAAATTAACATAAAATCTTAACTAAAATGTGTTGTGCTGAAAAGGCTACTGCCTCAGCATGATGCTGCAGTGAATAACTTATACATCCACACAATTTGAATTAAGTCTAAGATTCTATACCTATGTACCTCAACCTGCCAAGCTGCATTGGAACTAGAGGGTCAAAGCTAGTTTTATAATTATGTTTTCTAATTGATAAAGAAGAAGATCTGGTCCATTGCATCGGTGGGTCTCTTCATATTGATGATGCGTTATCGATTTGATGTTAAAACTTCCAATAAAATAAATAAAGCACAATTTATTCATGCATATTGGTTTTCTATTTGTCCACATAGTAGTAGTTTTAATAGTGTTTCCGTGCTATCTGTATAGTGTATAGCGAATGAGTATATCGATATAGTTATGGAAACATCAACGAACCATCCTACCATTCCTATTTTTGCGAAGTGGTAGAAAAGACCATGTGGTTACTAATCAGCTGATGTCATAACTCATATAAGTTGACAAATATCACATCATATCATGTCACATATGATATCTCATATTAAAGAAGCGAAAATGTGTGTATGTTTATACCTCCTTCACGCCTCAACTAGTGAACCGATTTGGCCGCAAGGAATGGAGATACCATCTTCACATAAAAAGTAACCAATGTTTTGATCCAGGGCTCAAGGTTATATCCTGAACTAAAACATCATATTTACCAACTACTTTTTATCCAGGAAAAAGTCATGGTTCCCACTGATGATGATGATGAATGATACGGGCGTCCACGTTCTTTCGATAATGGCAAAGATTACATTAATCGTAAGTTCATAACGCAAATTAAGCAAGTAATATTCAGTTAATCTTTTGTCCGCAGGACCGAAAGAGTCGAACACCCGGTCACATCGAGTAGCGGGAACCTCACCAACAATGCGGTGCGGCACAAAATCGTTGTACTAGGCGCCGCGAAAGTTGGCAAATCCTCGCTCATATCACAGTTCTTATACGGATCCTTCTCAACCAAATACAAGCGGACCATTGAAGAGATGCACCACGGTGACTTCAACGTGGCGGGGGTCAGATTAACACTTGATATACTGGATACGTCTGGATCATACGAATTTCCAGCGATGCGAGCGCTGTGCATGCAGTCTGCAGACGCCTTCATACTAGTCTATGATATCACGGATGCGGATAGCTTTGCAGAAGTGCGTGCGCTGCGGGATCAAATCCACGAGACAAAGCAGAGCACGGCAGTTCCCATAGTAGTAGTTGGCAATAAAAAGGACTTGGCAGAAGTGGGGGAGCGACAGGTTAGTATTTTATAATACTTATAAAGTTAACTGAAGTACCTATATCCTCATATTCCTCCTATTATCGCCTTATAGTTAGTTTAGTCGAATATACATAGAGTTGTTGAATGAGTAGGTTAGTAAGTAATTGAATATAACGTTATCATTTTTAACCGACAAAACCGAAGCAGTTTCGGGAATTCGAACAAAAAATCCAACCCTAAGGGTAGGGAAATTGAGTTATTTTTTATATTAGGTATAGCTACAAAAAATAAAACTGCCGAAAAAATTGAAAAGTAAAAACATAAACCTTTCTTATACTTAACTAAGTTTTTTTTAATTCCTAAGTAATTTTGGGTACGGCGCCAAACAATCAATGAATTTTTCTTTCATATTTAGTTAAACTATACTTAACACATTTTCCATCAAAGTTCTGCTGCCCAAGCAATAAAAAAAAATAACCACAAAGCAAGCAAAAAAGTAATAATTTTTTTTTCAACTAATTCCTACGAGAAATACTTACTACACTTACCTACTAAACTTACCTACTTTACAAGCAATTTTCATTTCTTTGAAAATTTCATCAGCATTCAAGAAGCTAATATTAATTAATTAATTATGAATGGTGAAAGATCAAAATTCGCTCTTTTTACTCCATATCTCATCACCTTCCTTTATGAATTCATTACTCAATTAGTTTTTTCATCAAATGAAGCAGCATCTTAAGACTGAAACATAAAGCATGATAAACACCGTAAATTTACTTAATAATTGGTACATGAATACAGACAACATTATCAAAGTTAAACATCATGTATTTTTTTAAACAGATCCTTGTCATGTTTACACCTCGAACGGCCAAAGGCGCCTTGAGCGAAGTTGAGGCGAAAGTAAGAAACGATAAATCGTACATGGTTTTTACATTAAACGATGTAGCTTTTAGCGCAAAGCGACATAACGCTGAAAGCATTCCCGAACTTCAACTCATGCGCTGTAAATATTGTGTATGTTTCCACTACGGCACAGGCATGACACAGACAGAGTGACCAAGGCTCATAAATGACAGCTCAGGCCTCAGCTTTAATCGCAGAGGTTGAATGCATGCTTCTACCCGTAAAATTCAAATATTACTTGTTTTTTCGGCTTTCCACAATTTGTTAGCTATTAGGATATTCATCATAATAGGTTTATTGCGACAGTTATACTGGATTTACAATCACGCGCGAGCTTTGAAGCGAGCCGCGAGACGAGCAACGCGACGAGTGACGACGAATGTCATGTCAACGTGCATTCGTGGCTCGTCTCGTGGTTCGCGTCGGGAGAGTGTGCTCACGAACTCCACAATCTAGTACCTCCTTTACCTTTCTACAGCACCGCAAGGGAGAGAAGGGCATTGATTTTCAGAGAACTCGAACGAAACGTTTTTCTTCCACGTTTCTGATACGTACCGCTAAGGTGTGGAACTTCTTTTCAGTTTCTGTGTTCCAGCCAAATATAATCTTCACCTTCAAGAGAAGAGTGAATAGGCATTTTGTATGCAAGCGCGCTCCATCCTAGACCTCATTATTTCTTTCTATCAGACATGATTCTAGTCAAGCGCAAGCCTGTGAATAATTTTGCCCTTTGCTCTTTGGGTATGGAACCAAATGTGAAATGAAAATATGAAAATTGTGTACTTGTATAGTTGTATAAATCAAAGTTGCCCTATCCCGTACGCATGGATATCAATAGTCAGTCGCCATTTAAAAGAGAGGTGTGGAAAAAAAATTGCTAGCTTTAGTTCGGGTCGCGTCCCTCAGGCTAACCCCTGATCGCTGATCCCGGTGAAATCATGTCACGTCCTCCGGGTCAACTTTTAAATTGAAATCTTTGTTCGGAAGCTTAACGGAAAATCGACGTAGGAATTTTAAACCGGGCACGTAACTAAAACTAAAGATCCCAATATTATTTTGAAATCTTGGGGTGCGAAATACTTCGTGGAAAAGTTTTAATTTCAATATCAATTTTCATTTACAGGGGTTGAATCTTTAATTATATAACAATTCTTCATTCTTATCCGGAAGTCATAACTAGATACCTATTATATCAAAATTTTTCATTTAATTATTTTAAGAAAATTGGAGTTGTTTTAAGGGTTCCCTACACAAAGATAAAACGGGACCCTATTAATAAGATTCCACTGTCCGTCCGTCTGTCTGACTCTCTGTTTGTCACCAGGTTGCAATCTCTCAAACCGTGATAGTTGGTCAGTTAAAATTTTCACAGACAATGATAAATCTCTGTTTCCGCCATAACACAAAATACTAAAAACTGAATAAAATAATATAGGTACCTATATATTCAAGTCCTGATTGCGTGGAATACGTCAAACAGCTATGCTGATTCGTTGCGCAAAAAAATAAGACGGACTTTCATACAAACTCTCATCAGTCAGTTGTCCTTATACAAGGAGATAATGTAACGTGACGAAGACATTAAAACTCCGAAAAAGCACCATTATATTCAGCCGAAAAAAAATATCGTTTGGTCGTAACTGGCACCTGAGACTGACACTGATTAAATTAGTACAGTCTACGGAAAATGCGTCTCTACTCATTTCGAAACATCACAGTTACATTACTTATCTACTCCTGTATTCACAGTTTTCTCATTCTTTTGTAACGAACATAAAAGAAATGACAAGTACCTACTCGTAACTTTATTATTAAGTTTTTAATGGAACCATAATACTTCATATTTGACCTAAAAAACAGATATATTTGTACCAGTGGCCACAAAGCGTAATAAACTAAAAATTCTTTAAATTCTTTGAAGAGTTTCTAGAGAAAGAAATTTTACAGGCCTTCAGGACAAATAAGTTTGCGGCCCTAAGTAGCTCCACTTAAAAATAAGAACTATTTATACTCCAACTTTTAATTCGATGGAGTTAATTGATGTATTTAACTGTCATTTGGTAAATTAAATAGGTAAATAAAAAATATATTATTAAAGTATTTTACGTAAATATAATTTTGCTTTGATGTCACCTCTCTTATTTTACATAGTAAAAATAAGTCGGGTTTTGCTTCCTGACGCTATAACTCCAGAACGCACGAACCGATTTCCACGGTTTTGCATTCGTTGGAAAGGTCTCGGTCTCCGTGAGCGGGAAAATCTCAATCTTTTTCAAGATGGTGGCGAAACGGAGTTCGCCGGGTTTGCTAGTTTTACATAATTTTCAGTTATTTTCATAAAATATAGGAGGATTAATAGTTTCGTACAATACGAAACGTCATTAATTTACTGTATCGAATTAAAAGTAGGCATATAACTTGGAATATTATTTTTACTTCTCATAAATTTGTCGTTTATGTTATGTGTAAGTTTTTTTAATTGCAATGTTACAATTATACTTATCACTAGCTTATTCTAGTTACTACAAGTCTATTCTAGTCTAGTACTATTATTACAAGTCCCGCCTGGAATGGTGGCAAGAATACTGGTTGCATTTTCGCGTTGAACAGCTAGGCTGATACGTTGCGCAAAAAATGAGCCAGTCCTTCTGTCTCCAGTTGAGGCTAGTGTAAGTTGCATTAAACTGTATTTTATGCACAAGTGAATAAAGCAATATTCCGGCTTTAGGTTCCAGTACTTTTCATTATTGATAGATCTAGGTATACCTACTCATCGGACCAGGATTTTGATCAAACCATGAAATAAAATTCGAATCGCATTAAACTAGAGTTATTCTGTGTAAAGATAAACGGAACATATCTAAAATAACAAAAACTTATCTTTCTATTTCAGTCTAGATCTTTGTAAATACAGTGATTTTCGTCTTGGTCATAATTTATAGATTAATTCCATTATGTACTAAATATAAACGACTCTTCTTCTTATACTTCTTGTTCTGTAAGTAATAGGTGGTAGCCTATTATAGTTACAGCAGGGACACACAAGTAATAACGAAAACAAGATGGAGAGATATAATAATCTGGGTTTTTAGATGTCAATAAAATCTAAAGTATAAGACCTATGAAACTGAAACTTTATAGGTTTAATAAATTCACTGGCGATATCATCTGGAATAATTCTGGCCTATGTTATAATTGTTTAAAAATACGGCGAAGCACTTCGAGAAAAGATAGGTATTGCTCTCGCTCTTCGCTTGGCTCTTCTTGGCGGGACACTACCGTATCTCCAGATATCCATTAAATAAATCAACAAGCTTAGTATATGTGCAGCTCATCAATATAAAAAGTGTGGGAACGTTTGTCACTGATATCCCATTAGTTTAGGGAACATGGATGCTGGAATGGCATTCCACACTTTAGCGGTTCGTATCAGAAACATGGAAGAAAAACGTTTCGTGCGTGTTTGTTGGATGTCAACCACATAAGGATGCCACCGCCACTACCCCTAAGGGTTTCTACACAGCATCGCGGTGGAAAGCTAAACCGCTTTGCCTCTTTGCTGGTAGGGTGGGAACTAGCCGCGACCAAGTCTTCACCTGAGCCTTCTTTAAGTGCAAGACATATATATCTTTAATCTGTGATTTAAATGACGTTTTGAACGTCCATTGCACGAACATTTGGAAAGCGTTCCGTGAACGTTCATGGAAAACCATGGACGTCGACATCCAAGGTAACGTCACGTTAAGCGCCTTATAGGTATAGGTACTGCTATTTATAGCTCCTACTGCCATAATTTGCGTTTTCATAGTAGTCGCCAACGAAGGCTGGGCCGCATAATGCAAGTGTAGCAGACATATCGGATAACACCATTTCCTGGCACCACCTCGCATGCGACAACTTTAGTGCACCGAAGTGTACCCACCGACGACAGAAATGGTGCATCGTTTAATTTCCGTAGCGTCTGTTTATATTTGATGCAACCAGTATTTTGTTACATTATTAAGATATTCTGAGTTGGTTTGGCTGCCTAACAAATATCTAAAGCATATCTAAAACACCGAACACATCTAAATGGTAATATTCCCTTGTAACTAAAGTACGGATTAGATTGTTTTGTTACAAACTATAGATGGACGAAATGTTATCATAATTAAAGATCCTGATTGCAAGTACACTTGCATACTATTCCATTAATGGCTGATTTTTCAATCGCCATATGAACTATCTGAGGAATAAACATACGCCATACAAAATCTGTCACAACGTCATATTTATTACTTAGTTAACGTTTATCTGGCGATTGAAAAATTGGCCCTAATACAAAGAAATTTATCAAAAACCAACTACATTCAGTGGCCAATGATTGAAAGAGTAAATTGATAAATGAAACACAACTCCAATTTTACTTTTTTCCAAACAGCAGTCGCGACTGATTGCAATCGGACTTATAATACCTCTGCTAGAGATAATTTATTAGCACGTTAACCTTTCAAAACTTCTAGTCTACCAAACGCATCGTACCGTATCTTACTAAATTCCTTTAATCCTCCTTTATTTCAATAAGAATAAAATAATAATATTATAACGTCATGAGGGAAGTGACTTTCAAACCCAAATAATATTTATGTAAAGTACTTTGATTTATTTATTCCATTTTGTTTAATTAATTTACAAAAATAATGACTAACTGTCATTGTCGTCATTTTACAGCATCGAATTAAAAGTCGGAGTACAGCTATAGCATAGTACCTCAAGTCTACACATAGTGTGACATAGTATACAATGTTATTCTATAAGTTCGTTCTGATAACATCGTATTTCCGGCAAAAGCAGGAAATATCATCGTTATTACCTAGGAGTTTCTACGCTCATTGTATGTAGGTGTGTAAGTCACAGAGACAATCGCTCGAGGCGTAGAGGCGTGACTTGGCACGTGCTTATAACCAGGAACCGAAGCTTACCATAGACAAAGCGTACGTGGTGCGGCGTACTTATCGCTTTCATTTCCTCTGTGTTTGTTTTCATTTCAATATAGAAGCTCAATTGAATATAGTCTTGCAACGTGACTATAGCAACCCGTACCCACGGGTAGCACAAGATGCTAAAATTCTGTTTTTTTATTTTTTATTCTATACAAGTTAGTACTTATTTGACTGCGATCTCACCTGATGGTGCATGATGAAGCAGCCTAAGATGTTATCGTACTAACTTGGAAGGGCAAGTAAATTTACCCCACCGGTTTCTCTACAAGCATCGCACCGGAACGATAAATCGCTTGGCGGTGCGTCTTTGCTGGTATAGGGTGGTTGAAAATTATAATGGGATATTTTGGTGCGGAAACATTTTTGGAATAAGCATTTAATTTTTGTTTTAATCGACTCATTTCCACGAAACAAAAACGAACATAAAGATTGGTCATTTAAAATTGGTCAAGTGCGTGTCGGGCTTGCGCACTGAGGGTTTCGATCTATCAAGACCCATTCTCAATATAGTATTAAACTATACGCCCCTGCCCACCAAATTCGAAAATGAGCAAAAAATGACGTTTGTTGTATGGGAGACGAGCCTCCTTCAAATTTTTATTTTAGTTTAACTATTTATTTTTAAAGTAAATAAGATTATATAACTAAATAAGCGTTTACATGTTTACCTACCATTAAATATTTTTATTCTTGTTTTTAAGTAAGTATTTGTTGTTATAGCGGCAACATCATTTGTGAAAATTTGAAGTAGGTATCCATCACCCTCGTATCACCGTTTTAGAGATCCGACCTAGTGTCAGACGGACGGACGGATAGCTTTGGGCAAGGAACCCTAAAAATGGTATTCAATAAATCCATTCAAATCTACTAAAATGGCTATACAACCATCCATTATGATCTATGTCAAAGTCCATAGGAAATAAGCAAACAAAATTCCTTGTTTGCAATCGGTCAATCAATAAACTGGAGTATTGAATAGAAAATGTTTTGAAGGTTCAACTTAATATTGTTGTTGTTTAAGCGCTGTGTACCTATGGATTTTTCAAGTCGACTGTACATAATAACACATACATTTTAGCAAGTTTCCATATCTACGAGAAAGTTTGATATAATTATGTATTTTCAAGTCGCAAATATTGGAACTTCGGCTAACGTGATATTGGCGACGGAAAACTCAATATCGCACAAAGAGGCATTTCCTGATGTTTTATGTCTATTGTTTTGTGTCCAGCAAAACAAAGCGGAGTAAAATGAATAATGCAGATTAAAATACATATAACTAATACGGGAAAGCTTTGCAGGATAGTGAAGTTCAGTGCAAAATGTTTTATACGCACGTGTAACCACCACCACCACACTCACACCAAAAAAGTTAAATAATATACAACAAGGCCAAATAGATTGCATAGAATTGTGGTTTTAATATAACTGATAATTAGATTCATTTGGCCAGCAGTCTGTTTATTTTGCTTGACCAAGTATACCTCAGACACCACAATAGCGAAAACGTTTATGATTCGAAAGCTAAATACGATTCGCTATGTGGAATCATATGGATTTTATTGGATGTTTATCCATCAAATCAATCATTTAAAAAATACAACTTCAAGCTCGAAATCTGGTCCAAGAGAAGAAAGAAAATATTTTCGAATATCTGCATTTTTAAGAACGTTTAAGTATACTCGGCTTGCGGAAAAACGTTGGTATGAAGAATAGTGTACAACGGAACAGATTGTATATAATATTAGGTATATTATATACATATACAAAGAAAAATTATGAAATAAATACCTAATATAATAATTATAGTACACCTGAAAATTTTAATTAATAGGCACTTGTCTCTGGACATCCATATTCGATGAAATTCGTTTAAAATTTTAATATTAACGACATACGAGTATAATTATTATAATATGTAGGTGCATAGGATAAACCGAATATTAATAATATGCAAATAAATGAGTACCGAGTAAGTACATTAATATGCATGTGATGTGATATGCTTGATAATGATTACGAAATTAAGGAATACTCGCGTATATCATGCAAATGCTTTGGGCAATATATAATGTACGGCTGCAGCTGTTTGCTAATTAATATCCGATAAATTATTAATTTAGCTATTAGATAAATTGCTCGTTACATCGACTCATACCCATCTTTCAACCTAGCTTTTCGTCCTAGGTATATAAATTACTATTGAACATCATAATTCTCATCAATTTCATAAAAAATAGTTAACCTGTCGAACGTCGTTTTGCAATATGAATAATTTCTCACTTGTGGGTTTGAAAAATAGCTAAGGTACGTATGTCCTCAGACCTACTAAATATACACAAAAAAATCATAAATATCAGTCAAGCCATTTAGGAGATGTATTGCTACAAATACAATGTGACACGAGAATTGAATGAATGAATATATTAGAAAATATGCTAAAACTTATTTATTCATCGTGCTTTTCGCGAGTAGGTACACCGGTGCGCACTGAATACCGCCGCATAGAATGGCTCATAGAAAGTTAGAAACAGATAGATTTCAGGAAGTCGGAAGCAACCCCCGGCTGTCCACTTCTCTGCATTCCCCGCATCCGCGCTTTGCTCTTATTATTTATTAGACTTTATTGTATCACGCTTGATAAACGTACAAAATTGTCGTCGTCTTCCTCCTATTAATGTCTATTGTAGACCTCGCCTCGTCTCTCACATAAAAAAACCTACATAATTATATACAACATTTTTTATACTTTTCCGTGTATTTAACGCGCGGAAAGTTATGGTTTTTCGCACTACAACTGTACTAGCTTTTTTGTTTTCCAACTGAATATAAATTTCATCAAGATTAACATACAAGTTTTTAAGTTAGGTACAAGGATTCCTAAATAACTTTGAAATTGTTTTCCTTACAAATATTTATAATATTTACAAAAAAACCCTGTTGACGAGCTCTAACTAATTTACCAAGGAATAAAAGGCTTACTCAGCCGTTAACCGCTTGTCTGAATTTCAGTTATTTGAAGCTTAAATATTCCAACTCATCACGATCACAAGCCTTATCACTTTCTTAGTATGAAATACGAGTACTATTTTTTTATATAATTGATAGGCTTGCGCTTGACAACAATCAAGTCTGATGAACAGAAATGATGAGGTCTAGGATGGAGCGCGCTTGCCTAGAAAATGCCTATTCACTCTTCTCTTGAAGGAACCCAGATCTTATTTGGCTGGGAACACGAAAGCTGGAAGGGTGTTTCACACCTTAGCGGTTCGTATCAGATATGTAGAAGAAAAACGTACCGTTCGAGTACGCTGGACATCAACCACATTAGGATGCCACTTCTCACGACGTCTTGCGGTTCTATGGTAAAAAAGTGAAGGAGGCACATGGTTGTGGAGTTCTTGAGCACACTCAAACTACTATGAGTAGAGAAGACATGTTGATTAGGTTTTCTGAATAGGTACTAAGCTCACACAAAAAAGTAATCTTTGATTATATTTATTACAGTTTACACTGCCCTTCAATTAAAGTTGATGTAAGGTGGATTTCAGGCCTAACCTAAACTGCTATTAAAAAGGGTTTGCTAATAGCCGTCACGATTCCAGCCATCTATTAAAGTTCACTTGCTTGAAAGTCTGAGAATTCTCCATTGCCAATTCCCATCTGGTTCCTGTGGTGACCAATTCCTTTCCATTCTTAGATGAAGTCCATTACCTATAGTGGTAAACAGAGTTGTGATTAAATGTTGATTAAAATTAAATAGGCAAAATATTCCATTTCCTAATGATATTATTAAAAATTTACAAGTTTCGATGTTTATCACACCATCATGCCAAAATTATATAAGTACTCTTTTATATTTCTAGATAGAATATGTACTTAATACTACCACAGAAAAATTCACGATTCCTGTAGGTTTTTGAGAAACTAAAATCCACGAGAGTGAAGCCGCAGGCTAAACCTAACATAGGAATAAAACAACTACCAAAGTTTCATTCCCTCCAAATAACTTCACGGAACGCCTGATAAATTGGTAATTACTTGGAGGTCTAGATAAACTTAGCGTACGTGCTGCTATTGAAGTTCGCCAGGTCTCAAAGATATTAAGCAAAGGCCACATGCCAGGTGGCACGTCTTAATTACATGGATTTTAGTAGGGGAGCCCACAATGCTAAATCGGTAGTTACTCCAGCATTTCAAATATTAGGTGCTAAAATGAAAAAGAGTTTTATATGAAGTTTGCTATTTCAGTAGTGGGTGAAACTACTTACCAACAGCTGTGCTATTCTGCAAAAATACCTAAAACAGCGACGAGCTGACAGCTATGCGTTGATTGGTTAATGTTTGCGTCAGTTATGCAGCCAAGACGACAATTGGCCGCTGATGGCTGCGTTGCCATGGTTACCCTCGATGGTTGGCCGTTGTACAATTTTATATTTTTGACAATTACACCGCAGGTTTTCAAAAAAATTAAAAATTATTTTGTTCATGAAAGTATACTTGAGCGCATCAGATTTTTATACAAACGCTTCTTCTTGACGTGCTTGTCGTCCTGAGTCCTGACCCATAATCAGAAATATATGTCAAGGAATTTCCTTAATCTGCCGGGTTAAAAATAAAACTTTGAAACCGGCAGACACAATTGTCAGATTATGGGGTCAGGATGACAAGCACATCAAGATGAAGCGTCTGTATAAAAATCTGACGCGCACGAGAAAAAATTTTCAGTCACGATTTATTTTTCATCCCCCACAACTGAAATAGCATACATCATATAACCTGTTTTTTAGCATCTAATATTGAAAATCCAATAGGTCCCCACGACGCTCGAGTAACTACCAAAATCCTCTCTTGGCTCCGCTACTATTTGTGTTCCCGAACATTTATATCGCTTTTATTACAAATTTCAACGTTAAACTGTTCGATTTACGAAACATTGTGACACCCACTCAGCCCTCTATCAGAGATTTAGATATAAATTTAAGAATGGGTGACCTTTCCCTTCGATACTGCTGATAATAACGGTTCAAAAGCTACCTGATGTCCCTTATCAATATAATAATGCCGAAGGTCATCTTATGTTGTCACCAAAAGATTATTCTGCTTCTTTACAAAAATGTTTGTTTACATACCAACTAAAAATGTTTACTTAACAACACAAAATGTTTACTTACCAACACAAAATGTTTACATACCAACACAAACTTTATCACGATTAGTGATGTGTTTGTTTGTGTGATATTAGCATACTTATTATATTATTATGGTTTTTTCTGCCAACACGTGTTAATGACAACAAATTAACTTCTCTTCGATGACAATTCAACTTTACAGAACTTGGACTCTCCACGATGCCCCAATCAAATGGATCCTTATATTATATAGTGAATAAAAAAAACAGATTCCCATTTAAAAATAGTCGGTAGAAAAGTCGTCGTCATCGATCAATTCATTTTCGACATCAGAAGGGTGTGATGGGTCAATGTAAGGTTTTTCTCATTGACATGACAAACTCTGTCTTGCTCTCTGAATTACGAGTTAAAGCGCAACGGGGTCAAATCATCTCGCAAAAAATTAATCAAAATCATTCGAGTCATTTTAGCGTTTTCACAGGTCTGGCGTACTTATGGTAATTTTTTTAAATAAATAAATATATAATTTCAGGACTTTACACACATTGCAATCTGGCCCCAAAGTAAGCGATAGCATGTGTTATGGGTACTAGATAAGGTACTGATAAATATAATATATTGAAATCACCCAGACACAAGAAAACATGCTCATCACACAAACATTTTCCAGTTGTGGGAATCGAACCAACGACCTCCGACGCAGACGGCAGCGTCGCTACCGCTACGCCATTCGGTGGCCAATTATTTTTTATTCAAATATAACAGGAATTAGTGCAATTTCAGAATGTTGTTTCAGGTGGAGTTCCACACCACGGAGTCAGTGGTGACCGTCGACTGGGAGAACGGCTTCGTCGAAGCGTCGGCGAAAGACAACACCAACGTGTCACAGATATTCAAAGAGCTCCTCGTGCAAGCTAAAGTGAAGTACAACCTGTCCCCAGCGTTGCGGAGGCGGCGGCGCCAGTCCTTACCCACTGGTCCCCAAGGTCCCCCTGGGTCCGTTCCGAGCCCGTCGGGGTCTAACGCGCCCCACGTCCCCTCGCCCGCCCAGCTCGCGCACTTGCAACAAATTAGGGAACGACACGCTAACAGCAAACGAAACTCCTGTGTTATCTCCTAAATCGTCCATCGTAACTATTCAGCAATTTATTATTCAGTAACCTAGGATTCGGTGTAACAAGTGTCTTCCTTTTACTTATTGTCTCCTTTTTATACCGCGTCATCGTTATTCGGGACAGCGTTCATGACACTTTAATTACGACACCTTGATGTGATTTCGTTGGAACAACTTCAGTGACAGAGAGTGTGTGTCCGTAGACAGACGGATTTTACCATTTTTACCTAAAAGAAAAGGTTGTCATGTGGCGTCGGCGAAAGACAACACCAACGTGTCGCGAATATTCAAAGAGTTCCTCGTGCAGGCTAAATTGGAGTACAACCTGTCACCTCCGTTGCGAAGGCGGCGGCGCCAGTCCCTGCCCACCGGTCCCCAAGGCCCCCCGGAACCCGCTCCGAGCCCGTTGGTGTCCAACGCGCCCTATGTCCCCTCGCCCGCCCAGCTCGCGCACTTGCAACAAATTAGGGAACGACACGCCAACAGCAAACGAAACTCCTGTGTTATCTCCTAAATCGTCCATCGTAACTATTCAGCAATTTTTTATTCAGTAACCTAGGATTCGGTGTAACGAGTGTCTTCCTTTTACATAATGTCTCCTTTTTATACCGCGTCATCGTTATTCAGGGCAGCGTTCATGACACTTTTTAATTTCGACACCTTGATGTGATTTCGTTGGAACAACTTCTGTGACAGAGAGTGTGTGTCCGTAGACAGACGGATTTTACCATTTTTACCTAAAAGAAAAGGTTGTCAACATCAACGTGCCGCAAATATTCAAAGAGTTTCTCGTGCAGGCTAAAGTAAAGTACAGCCTGTCCCCAGCGTTGCGGAGGCGGCGGCGCCAGTCTTTACCCACCGGTCCCCAAGGCCCCCCTGGGTCCGTTCCGAGCCCGTCGGGGTCTAACGCGCCCCACGTCCCCTCGCCCGCCCAGCTCGCGCACTTGCAACAAATTAGGGAACGACACGCTAACAGCAAACGAAACTCCTGTGTTATCTCCTAAATCGTCCATCGTAACTATTCAGCAATTTATTATTCAGTAACCTAGGATTCGGTGTAACAAGTGTCTTCCTTTCACATAATGTCTCCTTTTTATACCGCGTCATCGTTATTCAGGACAGCGTTCATGACACTTTTTAATTTCGACACCTTGATGTGATTTCATTGGAACAACTTCTGTGACAGAGAGTGTGCGTCCGTAGAGTCGTAGACAGACGGATTTTACCATTTTTACCTAAAAGAAAAGGTTGTCATGTGGCGTCGGCGAAAGACAACATCAACGTGTCGCAAATATTAAAAAAGCTCCTCGTGCAGGCTAACGTAAAGTACAACCTGTCATCTGCGTTGTGAAGGCGGCAGCGCCAGTCCCTGCCCACCGGTCCCCAAGGCCCCCGGAGCCCGCTCCGAGCCCTTCGGGGTCTAACGCGCCCCACGTCCCCTCGCCCGCCCAGCTCGCGCACTTGCAACAAATTAGGGAACGACACGCTAACAGCAAACGAAACTCCTGTGTTATCTTCTAAATCGTCCATCGTAACTATTCAGCAATTTATTATTCAGTAACCTAGGATTTGGTGTAACAAGTGTCTTCCTTTTACATAATGTGTCCTTTTTATACCGCGTCATCGTTATTCAGGACAGCGTTCATGACATTTTTTAATTACGACACCTTGATGTGATTTCGTTGGAACAACTTCTGTGAGAGAGAGTGTGTGTCCGTAGACAGACGGATTTTACCATTTTTACCTAAAAGAACAGGTTGTGTGGCATCGGCATAAGACAAACAAACCTTTTTTTATAATTTCTCCCTTTTATACGTCATCGTTCCAATCCAACAGCGTTCATGACACTGTTTAATAACGAAGCCTATAGGTGGAAAAACTTCTGAGACACAGTGTGTGTCTGTCCAAAGACAGACGGATTTTGCCACTTCTATTGGTAGGCTTGTGCTTGACTACAATCATGTCTGATGGACAGAAATGATGAGGTCCAGGATGCAGCGCGCTTGCCTAGAAAATGCCTATTCACTCTTCTCTTGAAGGCACCCAGATTATACTTGCCTGGGAACACAGAAGCTGGAAGGGTGTTCCGTTCCACACCTTAGAATTTTATTTATAGAAAAACATCTATTTGGGCTCTTGCAAGCCGTCCACAGAGACAGGTAGGTTTTGCTTGAGCTGTAATTTTTTTTAACCTTAGCTGTACGTATCAGAAACGTGGAAGAAAAACGTTTCCTTCGAGTTCGCTGGACATCAACTACATAAGGATCCCACTTCTCTCGGCATCTTGCGTTTCTGTGGTAGAAAGGTGATTCGTACCTAAAAGAAAAGGTTGTCATGTCCCCTGTTATGTATATAGCAAATATGTACATAAACTTACATAAACAAAGTATTTGATTTATGTCGTCATAATATCTGGTCAAATAGCTAACGGGGCACGAACGGGACGTAGGCGGGACGTGGTTTGACCAGACCTTTATAAATTTTGCTAAAGTTCTTGTATTACTATGATAGCTAGTCCGTCAAATATTTCCTCGGCAAGGATTACGTAGCTTTGATAAACCTGCGTAGTCTGAAAAGTTACGTAATCTAGAAGCGATAATCGAAAGTTTTTCTATGGCTATACACATCTTTTTTATTATAATAATTATATAACGCCAATGCAATGTGCAATTAAATAAGGTTAGATTAATAATAATAATATCTTCGGAGTGAAAACTATAAAACAGGTGATAAAACGTAGAATGACTTGTATTGTGACTGATGGTTCGCTTATTGTTGTAAGATAGTCATTTCATACGTGTATTGATTATAAATATAGACATACTTAGTTATAACTTTAACATTGATGTATTTTCATCAGCCTTTTGTGCTGTCCAAAATTTAATTAAAGAAGGTACAAATTTTTTGTAACCTAAAGTACCTAATAGATAAGGTTAATTTTCCACACACGAACTTACTTAATAATTACTCTGGCGTAGAAACTCTGAAATTCGCAGGGATGATTTTCTTATAAAAATTCTAAAAAAGGAAAGAGGTTCGTACCTACTCATAATAAAAGAATAATTCGTAAGTAAGATATAGGATTGCAGTTCATCTAAGCAGTCACTTAATAATTATTTGTTTATGATGTACAAAGAACGTAATAAATTCAAGTTTTACATTGCTTTGTTCTTGTACACTTAAGGTGCTGTAATTAGTTTCGAATGACTTTCGGGTTTTAAAGTGACATCTTCAAATATTGCCTTCTTAAAGTATATAAGTTGGAGTCACTTTTCATTGAACGTTTTTAGTTTATTTTTTTAGGTAAATTAATCTCATATATATGTTTGCAAAATACAATCGAAGCATAAAATTATTCATAGAAAATGGAACCCGTTTAAGAGGCTGAATTAAATTATGCATTAAAATTTAAGGGACCTTTAGCTACGTATAAAATGTCGATACGAAACAATATGAATAAAGGTTGAGTTCCAAACGTTTATTTATGATAAATATTTTGTCACTTGAGAAGTTTATTGAATATTGAATACAATTCAAATGAATTAATCATTTTGTATTATTCGAAGACCTCCCCTTTTGAGGCTACATTAAACTTTTTAAGATGTTGTATCGTATATTATTTGCAAAATTTAACTTAATATTTTGTGTGGTAAACTTTGTTTTTGAATATACATTAAACTGTTACGTTGAACGGTTTTATACTTCCACATAGACTAGTGATTTCTAATTTACTGTATAGGAATTTTGAGATCGAAAAAATATCATTTTCGTGGATGTAGAAACTAGGAACTATAGTTATTTCAAAATAATATAAAAGTGCGCCACGAGGGTTATACTTCTGCGACATCTTTTTTAATTACTTTAAAGTCGAGTACCTAAACGTATATAAATTGGTACATTACATTTAAATGTGAAACTATTGTGAAAGACAACTGTGTAGAGAATACAATTTACACTTCTTGGTAAATATTTGGTGTTCGTAATTTATACTCTTGGTAAGAAAAAAAAATACCTACTAGTACGGCTTGTTAGCTAAAAAATATGTCAATAACGGTACCATCTGGCAGAAAGTACAAAACTTGGCATGCAGATAGCTTTGATATGTGTGCCTCAATATTGAAAAAGAAACAGGTTTAAGGACTGGCTTTTCCCCCCTCTCCCCCCTCTTTTGTGTCCCTAATTATAGTATTTTTAATTTTTTTTTAAAACTACTAAAGCTAAGAGAAAGCAGTCAAGAGATTTTTTTTTCTTCATAAAATTATCTACAAAACAGTCTTTGGATTTATCTTCATAGGACTTATAGTTTTCAAAATATGCATAAATCTATTTAATTTTTGCAAGAAATAATGGGAATAATATTAAAATGGTCGCTAACACGGGCCTACTACGGAGCTATTAGCCGATGCGGTGGAGGTGGAAGGAGTTGGAAGGTCCTACAGACTGCACTGCATCATTTTTAGATGGGCCTGCTGTCGTTCAAATGATAAGGCCAGGGACTAATATAACGTTTGAAGACTACCGCCATAGTTTTATAAATAAACTATGTAACGAACCGAAAGGAGAAGAGAGTAGATGTCATTTTTGACGTTTATAAAGACGACAGCCTCAAGAATACTACTAGAGAAAAGCGAGGAAAAGGCCTCAGACAAAGGGTCACAGCAGCAGGCAAGCTGCCAAGAAACTGGCAAACATTCCTACGCTCTTCGGAAAATAAAGTTGAACTTTTCTATTTTCTAGCAGACGGACTCCAGGAAAAACATGACACAAAAACTATTGTTGCAACTAAAGGCGAGGAAGTTGTATGCAATGACACCACAGACGTAGCTTCCCTGAAGTCGAAACAAGAAGAAGCTGACTCCAGAATCCTCCTTCATGTTTTTCACGCTGTGCAGCACGGTCACACGAAGGTTTTAATAAGAACTGTGGATACAGATGTGGTTGTGATAGCTGTTTCCCTGTATGGTAAACTCGAAAAAATGAAGTTAGAAGAATTTTGGATATCCTTCGGTGTCGGTAAAGCTACACGTAGTATCGCTATCCATCAACTGGTTAATACACTCGGTCCAGATATATGCAGTGGCATTCTGTTTTTCCATGCGTTTACTGGCTGTGATACTGTATCGGGCTTCAGTGGAAAAGGAAAGAAGTCGTTTTGGAAAGCATGGAAATCTTTTCCTGAAGTCACCAAAATATTCAAAGAATTATCACAGCCTGTAAATGTGATTGAAAACCATCATTTGTATCTTTTGTCAAGATATGTTATCATAACATATGATAAAACAATTGACGTAGAAGACATCAATCAAGCGAGGAAGGCATTATTCATTAAAGGACGGGCCATGGATAGGCTGCCACCCACATTTAGTGCTCTGTTAGAGCATACAAACTTTGTGCTCCGTTTGCACGACTTGCATTGTTTTATGATCCGTTTACACGGAACATTTGTTTACTAAAGTCAAGCTATACAAATCAATAAAAAATCATAATGGACAGTGATGAACTAATTTCTACTTTGACAAAAATTATGGAAAAACAAACTCATACTATTATCGAGAGATTAAACAAAATGGAATTGGAAATAAAGCCACTTCAGGAGGAAAATCAAAGATTAAAGGAAAAAGTGGGAAGCTTAGAAAATAAAATTAAATTCTTTGAGCGTAATGAAAAAAGAAACAACTTCATTGTCTATGGCATACCAGAAAATAGGGACAGCGAGGAACAACTTATCACTAAAATTATAAATATTTTGAAAAATGATTTGAACATAGATTTGGAAAAAAGTGAGGTTGTTACAGCTTACCGACTCGGGAAATATGTAATGAACAAGAATCGACCGATCCTGGTAAAAATTGTAACTATATGGAAGAAGAATGGAATAATGAGACATAAGAAAAATTTAAAAAACGGCGTCAGAATTTCGGAAGACTTTCCTAAAGAGATTTTAATTAAGAGACAAGAACTACAGGAAGATTTGAAAACAGAGAGAGAAAAGAGAAACATTGCGTTTTTAAAATACGATAAGATTGTAATTAAACCAAAACAACGACAAGACGAAAACCCAGAAAATAAGAAACGACCACTTACAACCTCTCCAACAATGCATGAAAATGAAAGTACAGTCCCTATTAGAGGACCAAGCAAA
This sequence comes from Coenonympha arcania, assembly GCA_036785405.1. NCBI lineage: Eukaryota > Metazoa > Arthropoda > Insecta > Lepidoptera > Nymphalidae > Coenonympha > Coenonympha arcania. The sequence continues at coordinate 6,620,680 of CM072058.1, read as the reverse complement.
ATCAGTAAACGAGACGCTTTCAGCATTATGAGAGAAAGATCCATGTCTCAGCCAAGTACTTCAAAACAGATATATAAGAATTAGCAATTACTGAACGATATCAGCCCTCCAAAAACTGTAAATAGCAAAAACAAAATTAAAAACTTGAGTAATAACATCCTTCCAACCCGGGTGGTCGCCGTGGAAGAGATAGACCCCTACCCTCCAGTCATTAATACTAAAAACATTATAAATACCAACAATGGAAAAAATAAAAATACTACCAAAAACAAATTTTACATTTTGAGTATGAATGTAAGGACATTAAAAAGCGATGAAAGATTATTGGAATTGGAACTAGCACTACAAGAAATGAAGTGGGATATACTTGGAATATGTGAAATCCGCAGAATAGGAGAAAAAATTGAAGAAAAGGAAAACTTTATATTTTATCATATAGGAGAAACGAAGGGACATTACGGTGTAGGTTTTATAGTAAAAAAATATCTCGCAAAAAACATAATAGAATTTATAGGCATATCAGATCGTATAGCTGCAATTAAAATAGATCTTCCAACTTTGGGTATCACAACAATCATTCAAGTGCATGCGCCAACTGAAGAATCAGACGGACAGAAAAAAGAAGACTTCTATGCTAAATTGCAGGAAACAATAAATGATAACTCAGAAAAGAATATTGTTGTCATGGGCGATTTTAATGCACAAATCGGAGGACTTACAAAAGCAGATGCAATAATAGGCCCCTGTATTTCCAGTAAATCAACCAATGACAATGGCGAAAAACTTATTCAGCTTGCGAGAAGTAACAACCTGACTATAATAAATACCTTTTATAACAAAAAGTCAAACCGTAAATGGACTTGGATATCACCCGATGGAAAAACAACTAACGAAATAGACTTCTTCTTGAGCAATAATACGAGGAATATTAAGAACTTTAAGGTAATAAATAGCTTTAACTTTTATTCAGATCATAGACTAATACGTGCGGAATTAAACCTAATAAAACAAAAAAAGACAAGACGAAATTATATGAGAAAGACAAAAATATTTGGGTTAGAAGAAAAAAATACTAATAAACCAAGAGCTGGAGCAATGGAAAACAAAAGAATATTTGAATAAAACACAGTATGAGATTATCGAAGTTCAAAACAGCTACGATAAATTAGAAGAAAAACTAAAATCAATAATTAATAATTTTACTAATAAATCATGTCGGAAAGGGAATGTACATAAAGAAATTTTGGACTTAAGAGAACAACGCAAAAAATTATTACAAAAAAGAAAGAAAAATAGAAAGAAAATAACTACAATTAGTAAGCAAATAAACAAACTATCCAGACAAACATAGCGAGAACATAGATCGACAGTAATACAAAGACATTTAGATTCTTCTGCTGCTATTAAAAAAGCCTACAGAGACTTGGATAACACCAAACAATGGATGCCCAGCATCCAAAATAAGGCAAAGGAAATAATTGGCAACAGAAAGGAGATGATATCAGTAGCCACTGAGTTCTATGAAAATTTATATAAATCTACGCAACAGAATTCTGATGAGATAGAATTAAACAGGATAGAGGATCCGATACCTTTGATCATACCTGAAGAAGTGTCAAAGGCTTTATCAACACAAAAGAATAATAAATCACCAGGTGAGGATGGTTTTTCTAACGAATTTCTAAAGTCAGCCGAACCAGAAATTAGTAACATCCTGTGCACAATATTTAATGCAATATTACACCAAGAAATAATTCCTTATCAATGGACACGATCTGTAATAAAACTACTATATAAAAAAGGTGATGCTAGTGATATCAACAACTACCGCCCCATCAGCCTTTCTTCGAATATATATAAAATATTCTCAAAAATAATCCTCAAAAGAATAGAAGGCATACTTGACGAAAACCAAACTCTTGAACAAGCGGGTTTTCGCGCCACATTCTCGACTATTGACCACATTCATACACTTAACCAAATAATTGAAAAATATAATGAGTATAATAAGATTATTTACATCATATTCATAGACTACTCCAAAGCATTTGATAGCTTAGAATTCAACGCAATATGGAAGGCACTTTTGGAGCAAGGAATATCCCCAAAATATATTCGCATAATAAAGAATATATATATAAATAGTACAGCAAAAATAAAAATGGAACAGGAAGGAAAATGGTTTCAGCTATCAAAAGGAGTAAAACAAGGTGATCCTTTATCACCAAAAATATTTAATGCAGTGCTTGAAAACGTGTTTCGCTCGTTAAATTGGGAAGAGAAAGGAATAAAAATAAATGGTAAATATTTAAGTAATTTAAGGTTTGCAGATGATCTAGTACTGTTCTCCGAGGATCCTATCATACTTCAATCAATGCTAAATGAGCTATTGCACGAGAGCAGAAAAGTTGGCCTTAATATGAATATACAAAAAACAAAGGCGATGACCAATGGTGTTCAGAAAAGCATTAAAGCAAACAATATAGAGATAGAATATGTTAAGAATTATGTTTACCTTGGGGAAATTGTATCAACAGAAGACGCAACAAACAAAAAGATAGAACGTCGAACTACAAACGCATGGAAAAGATACTGGATGTTTAAAGAAGTGATGAAATCGAAAACGATGCCCATTAAGAGTAAACAAATACTTTTCGATACCTGCATATTACCTATATTAACATATGGATGTCAGACATGGTCTTTGACGCAAAAACAAGAGGAAAAACTAGCAATTTGCCAACGCTCAATGGAACGTAGTATGTTACATGTTAAAAGATCACATAAAATAAGAAAGGAAACACTGAGAAAAGAAACAAAGCTATTAGATGTCACCGTAAAAGTTAGGAAACTGAAGTGGAAATGGGCAGGGCACATATGCAGACACAGGCAAGACAGATGGGCTAAAATTGTTAACGAATGGTACCCAAGAGATGGAAAGAGGTCACGAGGAAGACAAAGAATGAGATGGAGTGACGAATTTGTCAAAATGCTAGGCACAACCTGGCAAAGAATGGCACGTGACAGAGAAGTGTGGAAAATACTGGAGGAGGCCTTCGTCCAAAGGGCGTACTGAGGAACAAAAAGGCTCTAAAAATAAAACTTATTTAATATTTATTGTAAAAATTAGTAATCTTAGAATAAGTAATTATTTTGTTCATGTATTTTCTTTTCTTCAGTAATAAAGGCTCTATTTATTTATTTTTTTTTATTTATTTATTTAGAGCATACAAAACGGGCATGTTTGCAAGCGGGATTCATCTGGGGTCAGAGCTTGATAGCAAACCCTGAATATCCCAACTTCCAAAATTGGGGACGGAAGAAAGAAAATGGTGTCTGGACTCCATTATGGAGCACGATCAAAGAAACTGCAGCATCCGTAAAGGAGTTAACTAAGTGTTCCTGCCGCAGCTGTATTACAGGTCGATGGCTATGTAGGAAGTCAGGGCTTCCTTGTACTGGCCTCTGTAAGTGCGGGGGAGATACCTGCGATTGTAATTAAAATAAATATATGTATATGTATAATTTTCACTGACTGAACTGGTTGTTTTATTAAGTTACTTGAATCCTAGTACAGTCCCCTGCAGCTAAATGTATCCAGGGTATGTATGGCAATAGGCGCGGTGTCCGCCATACTAGCCTGTATACATTTAGCTGCAGAGGACTGTACTTATACCTATAAGGATAAGCTTTCGTGCTTCGGAACAGGTCCCGTAAACATATTGTACAGCCGCAAAAAAGGAGTTATTTCGTTGAGCCAGACGCCGTAAGCTGTAACTCGGGAACCAAACCTTCTACAATAATATGTTAGGTATCGTTTTGTAGCTTAATGTATACAGTTTTTAACCTTTTTAGTCCATTTTATCACAACACCTTTCATTTTGCAAGCATGTGAAGAAAAAAGAAAAAAAGTGATTATTTTTTTCATAAGTTCACAATATAATGACGGCTTTATTAAAAAACTATTAGTCTTATAACTATAAATGTGGTATCGTTTTGTAGGTAAATTATCGTCAATTATTTGGTCCTTGAAAAGTAAACTCATCAGTCCTACCGTTTTTGTAAAAAATGAAAAAAAAAACAAAATGAGGGAGATAAAATGGGTGGAAACGGGGGGGGGGGGAATCATTTCCCAGCGTGTTTCTCTATCGACATTGAAGCACATATATAAAAGCTACATGTATGCCAAGTTTCATGCTTTCTGCCGGATGGGACCGTAATTCAAGCTAACAAGCCGTACTATACAAATGTATTTCGATTAAGTAAGTACTTTAGGTAGGTACATAACTATATAACTTAAAATATGATGTTGTATAAAATCTAAATTTTTGATTGTATGGTCATCAGATTTGATTTAATTCATTAATCTAAAATTATTGTAATAGACCTATATATGTATGTATAGATAATTTTTATAAGTAAAAGATTTTATATATAGGTTTAAGAAATACAAATGTATAGCAAAAATGTATTGCCTCGCGTGTAAAGACAATACATTTTTGAAATATAGTATTTGTGAGCATTATTGTATATCATTTTGTAATTAAAAAGTCATTTTATCCTATAGAAATTTATTATTTATTTATTAAAATGCTATTTTGTTTAACAAGTTTAAAATTGTGACAAAAATATTCTTAGACCAAAACTGGAATAAATGTAAATAAAGGTGAAATTGTTGATTTTGGTTCGCAGATTTCAATCAATGAATAATTACAAATTTCGTGTTCAAGAAATTCAATTAAATATACATATACTGACCTTATTCAAAATATATTGTTTTATCCATTGATCGTAAGATTTTATTAATGTCCGTACATAAATTACTATTAGTAACTTTAAGTAATGATCTGCATTCAGCAGACGCACATATGGATTTGAAATTGTAGAAAGGTATAATTGCTAGTATTAAACCTATAGCATACATTTTTCATACATTCTAAAATTGTATTAAAATAGTAATTTATGATTAAGTATATAATTCGTGTCGCCATATCCGTATAAATATTTGTGTTTCGAATTATATAACTTTTTACGGGATAAGATATAAGGATTGTGACTCTAAATAAATATATTTACTTCTGACATTGTTTTTGTTATAAATCTTAAAAACTAGCCGATCTTTTGTCCCGGGCCCAAAACTTGTATAGCGTAATATCTATTTTATAGGCCCCAAGAGAATAATATTCAAAATAAAGAAATAGGATGAATTTTCTTTTATCTTTTACGGGCGTACTGAACTATAAAATGTTAGGACAATAATTAAGGAAGTTCAGACAAACATTAAGGGTGTATTACCGATTGATTATTATAAGAGCACCCGACCAGTTGCTCTCTTATCTCTTACGAATACGTTGTATGGGTAAGACCTTGTCAATATAAATTTATTCTTTGATATGTTGGTATTGCATTGCATGCTAATTTACAAAAGTGAGTTCTTCGTTTTTCTAGAAAACGAAGTCAGTTCTCAAAAACTTGTAATAAGCGTATTTGCCAATTATGATCACCGACACAATTACATGAAAATTCACTGCGGGAAATCTTTTTACCGATAAAATGTTGGCCAAAGTGTTTCTATCTCTAGACGAACTTAGATTGTAAACCAAAATAAAGATTTTTAAACTTGAAAGTAATTGTCTTTACAGTTTTTAAACTACAGTTCACTTAAGAATTGTATAGCGCGTCCTTCTAGCCCCTTAATAACGAAATCTACGGCGTACAGCCGCGGGAAAACTTTGTGTTACGAAATTAATTACGTACACAGTTGGTAATTAGGCGCGTCTCAAAATAAAAGCTATTACTCAAGTAAGTATAAATGCTGCGAAGTAATCCCAAAGTGACATATACAAAGTTTTGACATATTGTTCAAATAGAAACAGCCACAGCGTGGCGGTGCGCAGTTGAAGATTAATTACTACAGTACAACTTTTCTAACATATTTTCGTCGCCGCCATAAAGCGGAAACTAATATATTAAATACTACACTACTAATTCTAATCTACAACTAATACTACTGTATTATTACTTTACCTTTGCTTTACCTTATTAAATACTAGCTTTTGCCCGCGGCTTCGCCCGCGTGAATTTCGGGCTGTTACAAATACCGTGGGAGCCAACGATTTTCTGGGATAAAAAGTAGCATACGGGATAGACAAACAGTCAACTACTACAACAACTAAAAGAAACATCGGCTTAGTTGTTTTACTGCTCTTCCCGCTTCCGTCCTTAATCAATATAGGTATAACTACGGGGCTCAATGTATCTACCCATTTTCACATTTACAGCATTACTATCCCATATTACATTGCTCATCTAAAACATAATATATTCATAACGAATTTTTGATAACTGGCTTAGTTTTTTAGTAATGAGGTAAAACGTCGTTTTACTGATATACTCTTCCGCAACGCTGCATACCAACCTATTCTTACCTAAGCTAACCTGGAGTTCTTGCAATTTCAGCAGCTGTGTACCCATTTTCACATTTATCGTATTAATTTTCCATATCCCTTGTCAACTAAAACAAAAATTTTCAGTAGCAAAACAGTTATTAGTTTAAAACCTATGTTAAATGGGTACCCGTTTTCACAAATATAATATTTTTAACCTGTATCTCATTGACTCATCTAAACTCTTCGATCTCAACTAAAACAAAAAAAACTTATAGTGAAACAATGGTAAGTCAGAATTTATATAGGTATTAAATATTACAGTTACAATATTACTAACCCAAAATCCCATTGCTCAACTAAAACACACAATGTAAATAGAGACCTATTTAGGTACCCATTTTCACATTTATAGCATTATAATCAGATCTGTAGTATCATTAGATTTTGCCCTGCCTGTGTCAAATTCGCTTTTTAACAAATCCTGAGGGAAACATAAATTTCCCGTTCCCATTCAATATTACAACCTTATACCTACCTACTTTCAAAGATGTTTGCTTTAGCTACGTACCTATAGATGTAGCTATAGATTGCTGTAAAAATTTCCCACGGGAACCATGGAATTTCCCGGAATAAAAAGTAGCCTATGTGTTAATCCGGGTTATAAGCTATCTATGTTCCAAATTTCAGCCAAATCGGTTCAGCAGTAGCGGCGGGAAAGCGGAACAAACTGCCTGTGTCAAATTCGCTTTTTAACAAATCCTGAGGGAAACATAAATTTCCCGTTCCCATTCAATAATACAACCTTATAGGTACCTGCTTTCAAAGATGTTTGCTTTAGCTACGTACCTATAGATGTAGCTATAGATTGCTGTAAAAATTTCCCACGGGAACTATGGAATTTCCCGGAATAAAAAGTAGCCTATGTGTTATTCCGGGTTATAAGCTATCTATGTTCCAAATTTCAGCCAAATCGGTTCAGTAGTAGCGGCGGGAAAGCGGAACAAACATACAAACAAAGTTACTTTCCCATTTATAATATTAGTAAGGACTAATACTATACCTACTATAGACAACATTTCTTGTTTTTTTTTTTACTCGTTTATGTCGTTGTCGTAAGTTGTATTGAATCAAAGGTTTGGACACCTTAATCGAGAGGGAAATTCACCCTGCTCCCAACTGAACTATCATCCACATTAATGAATTACAATTACGTCAAAAATTAGTAACTCGGTAAAAATAATTTTCGTTTATGCTTCTTTATTTGAAGTCGAATTATAAAATACAGATGAAATTGGACGCAAAAATAAACATAAAAAGAGCGAATATTTGAGAAAGAACTTTAACCATGTAAGGCCATTCCAGGAAACGACTATAGGTACTATTAACTTGTCGTGGTGATTTCCCTCCTAAAATACTACTAGTAAGGCACGAAATCACAGAAATTTCCTGAACTGAAGTATAAATACTTATATCTAGGTACTCATATGTAAGTATAAATACTTATATCTAGGTAGGTACCTGAATATCTATCAAAACGATTATACAAAACTGGCCAAATTCGTGTTAGATTCGCAAACGAAGGGTTTCGTATAATATCCATCTAACATGAACGGAACATAAAATTCTTATAGACCCTCTATTAACACTCATTCTATGAAAATTTCCACTTCCCGCTTACAGACAAATGAACGGTGGATTTTCAGAGGGTCCCGTTGCCGACCTTTGGGTATGAAACAGCGCTAAAATTATTCGTACATTTGTTTTAAACATAACGGGGTGTGCGATGTACATACATACAAGGGTTGGATATTGAAAACTAATTAGGGCGTTAGGCATTGTTTGCTGTGTCTACACAGAGGCGGCGCGCGTATAAACATAACGGTTGACTGCTCCGCTCTTAATGTTTGCGGATTCCTCCACAACACAACACACATTTATACCTATTTTAATATTTTATTGTGTGTAACTAATAACCTCGAATAATATATATGTATATGTATTTTCACCAGATACTTTACCTATACTTACCTATATAACAATATGGAAGTTAAAATGATATCTTAAGAATGAAATATAAATGTTAATTTTTATTTTATTTATTCGTTATTTTAAGGACTGTGTGAACCAGGGAAACGCATTGGATTTTTCTGCAATGTGTCCCTGGTTATGTAATTTAATAATAAATACATTTTGATGCCTATAACACGAGTTATTTTATATACTCATCGTAGGCATCAAACGCTCCACCTAAATTCTGGAAACAATAAATATTTAATTATTTATTTTATATAAATTCCAGCCAAATGTGAGTCGGACTCGAGCACGATGGGTTCCGTACTTTATCTAAAAAAATTTGGTGGATGAGAGCCCCCTAAAATATTTATTTTATTTTTCAACTGTCTATCACGATTTAAGAGATACAACCTGGTGACAGACGGAAGACGGAGTCTTAGTAATAGGGTCCTTTTCTCCTCTTTGGGTACGGAACCCTAAAAATGGCAAGTAAGTTGTTTAGCGTGAGGTGGAAATGGCCGATTACCATCGGGGGTGCAGTTTGAGGGCCAATGCGAAGCTTTTATATACACCCGAGTCCCAACCCGGGGAAAAATTAGATTCCCAAATCGAATTTTCATCTGAGTGATACATTGTACTGCGAAAAAAAACTTGGTCCAATAACAAAAAATTCTAAACGTATTTACGTAATGTATGTATTGTATGTTATTGTTTTTTTTTGGCAGAAGTTTTGTTTTGAATAAAAGTAAGAACTTTAAAGAAGTACTTCCAGAGGTATACCTATAGCATTAAGAAGAAAAATATATTATGTAAAGTTAAAAAAAAATTGGTTGCCTGTAAAGTCGGTATACGGGCGAAAGTTTTACGTGACAACGACTTTGCCCGAGTGGAAGGGACGCGTGCCTCTCACTCGCTCTCATTGTGAGCGCATAACGTGAGCGGAGCGTAACGCAGTTTCTTGAAGTGTCACCCGGCAAACCAATTTATAAGACGTTGTCACGTCAATAATACCCATTAGTTGTAATGCCTGATGTATCAAATTACGCAAAATACATACAATGTAGTGCGCACAACACAATCTACATGCGAAACAAACAGATTGCAATTCATATTTTCTTGTCTATATTCAAACTGCAGAGATTCCAACAAACATTGGGTTATTTATTCTGTCGGAAATCTACGAACACCATATCCAAAAGAGTAAACTGTGGATGTACGCGGAACAATGTTTGATTTATGCATACTCAATAGACAATTTAAACAGGTTCGTCTTCCAACTCGGGATATTTTTGGAGGTTAAGGTATAGATGACGTACCGTTACGGAGGGGGGTGGGAGGGGGAGGGAGGGGGAGGGGGGGAGGGGGGTAACCCTCCCCCTAAGCCATATTTGTAGGAACGTAATAGTTGCTGAGAAATAAATTTTTTAAATTTAAAAATTTTGAGGTTATTTTTACTATGAAAGGGCGACGTACCGTTACGGAGGGGGGTGGGAGGGGACGGGAGGGGGAGAGGGGGAGGGCGGTAACCCTCCCCCCAAGCCATATTTGTTGGAACGTAATAGTTGCCGAGAAATAAATTTTTTAAATTTAAAAATTTCGAAGTTATTTTTACTATGAAAGGGCTGGTCGACGGAGCCCCGCTTCGCGGGGCTCCTAATTTCTGGGTGGTCATAAAAGAAAATAACCACTCAGAAGGATGGCGGGGCCTTGCAGGCCCCGCCATCCTCTTCGTCACCTAAATTATCCAAGTCGGGGCGCCCTATAGTCCCGAGCTCGCTTCGCTCGCTCTTGGACCCTAAATAGTTACCGAGAAATAAATTTTTTAAATTTAAAAATTTTGAGGTTATTTTTACTATGAAAGGGCTGGTCGACGGAGCCCCGCTTCGCGGGGCTCCTAATTTCTGGGTGGTCATAAAAGAAAATAACCACTCAGAAGGATGGCGGGGCCTTGCAGGCCCCGCCATCCTCTTCGTCACCTAAATTATCCGAGTCGGGGCGCCCTATAGGCCTGAGCTCGCTTCGCTCGCTCTTGGACCCTAACTCGTTTGAGACAAAAATCTTAAAAGATTTTTTTTCTTTGCACACTAGAATGTAGTGATAGAAGATATAATGTACACATTTCCGCACCACCTATGAGGTAGTATACCTGGCGCGTTTTTTTTATCCAACTCTTGCGCATTACTCAAATTCAACGATGAATTTGAAGACGACATAGCAATAAAATAAAATAACTCGAAATTACTCACCAGTAGCAATGTACGTTTTGGAAAGAAAACAAATAACGACCATAGACAACCACAGCAGAGAGACCACTTTTTTTTTTAATGTCAAACGTTTCGTTTTCGTTTCAATATTTCAAGTGAAATATATTTCACTAAATTATAATTATTTACTTTAACATAACTCAAATATTAATACATAATAATGAAGTATACTTTTGTGGGAAAACTAACCAAATGCTAATTAAATGTATTTATTTTTAACTATTAATGTTTTTCTATCGTTTGTATTTCATAGTATAAACAAATCGTAACGTAAGACGAAACATTTTGACGAATCAAATGTGTCAAATTGCGTAATGACATATGAAACGTCATTTTTCTAGTTGTCAGATGCCATAGACTACAGTCAGATGCAAGGAACATACTACTCTCTACGGGTCAGATGCTATGGTCAGATGCTTGTCTTGAATTTTACTCCGAGGTTGTGAATTTTCAGTAATAAATTTTTCTTCAAATTTTCGTCTAATTTAAGTGATAATACGAAAGTTAGAGGCAGTATAAAAGGTTACGTGATAAAACTTTGGTGAAAATGTGAATAGATTGTCCGGAAAATAACGGTACGTGAGCTATACCTGAGCCTTTTTGGATTAAGTCACTACAGAAGAGGACTTTAAATATAATATTATTATACAGGGTTATTTTAAAAATACCAAATCCCTCTTGGCCTGTAGTCGTTTACATTAAAACTAACAACTTTTGTTCTACGACTTTTTTTTAAACTCGATATTTTGAGAAATATCAAATATTCAATGTTTTACAGAGATGCTCCTCTTGCTCTTACTTTGTAATCTAACAAAGGCGCGGCGCGCGACGCGGCGGCCGGTGTGCGAAGTCGCGGCGCGTAACCGAAACAGCGTAATGTCACTTTACAGAAATAACATTTTTTTGTATGAAATAAATTAATACTGAATTTTGAAAAGTCGTAGAACAAAAAATGTTAGTTTTAATGTAAACAACTACAGGCCGAGAGAGATTTGGTATTTTTAAAATAACCCTGTATATTATAAAACAAAGTCCTCTTCTGTGTTTGACTAGCCGCCTATCTGTCTGCGAAATAATTTAAAACTACTGAACATATATCTTCATGCGGATTTTTTCACAGATTTACCCAGATTTTTTACTATCATGTCATAATTTTTTACGGCCACGAGGATCAACGGTCCGTGGCGGCGGAAAACCGCGCGGCGCGGTTTGAAGCTAGGCGCAGACTTTACGTTCGTTGCCGTCGAGAGCAGAGCAGATCGTCTTCGTCTAAATTAGCTCGATGTTAGAAGAAGAATAGTTTTTAGTTCAAGTTGTAATATTTGGAAGAGATTGTTTAGTTCATGATTTGAATACGAAATAGGAATCGGGATATGGATGGAGAAATTTCAGAATCCGGAAATTTTATTTTTATTTCTTTCCGCATCCTCTTCACAGAAATAGTTGGCCTAACTTAAATGCCATCTAATAATCTGTTGTGAGAGCACTAAGTGTCAAAAATACGGCAAAAGACTTGAGAAATGTATACCTACAAATTACGAGGTACATTATCTACAGCGCTTACGCCAGAAAGTGACAGACCTTAAACTTTTAGTCAAATTAGCCTAACTCCCATTAGACTGTACGCCGTGCAATTGTAAATTTTAGCGCTAAGTTAAATTCTACCTCATTTATTCTTAGATCGAGAAGACACTAGGTCAATTCTTAACCGCGCCTTTGGAGGTTTTGTAAGTTGTTCTGAAGCTTATCGAGTGAGAGGGATAACGTTCGAAATAAGGAGATTCTTAGACGAACAAAGCCTATCACTACTATAGCAAGCAGGGACTGAAACCGCGACCGAGTAAAAGAAGTGTGGGAGTACCCTTCAACCCGTTGGATACAGGATAATATTTAAATCGTGTGGCGGGAAACGGCTCGATAAGGTCGGCTGAAGGTAGGATGCGGTGGCGCCCGCTTGGTAGAACTTATGTTCAAATGTGGACTTGATGATGTGGAGATGATGAGCAGTGGAGTGGTTAGAATGGTCAGTATTGTGAGATTTAGTCTTTTGGATAACTTTTTGGTGGATTTAGTCTTTTGGAGATTTAGTCCATTGTGCTAACTTAGCCATGCCAATGATGGTACCTCTGATGCTAAACATATTCGTGGTATTAATCAGTCATCATCCAAGTGACCCGTATACTTATTTAAAAGCAATTTTTAAATATAAAATAATTCTAAGGGCCTGTTTCACAAACACCAGATAAACTTTATATAACGAACAAACTTGATATTCAATTCAATTAACGTCAAACATAAGTATTCGCTAGATAAAGTTTATCTGTTGATTGTGAAACAGGCCCTCTATTAAAAAAATCTTTGCTTTTATCCAGAAGGATATCAATTATCAAGGTATCTACGTAGGTATGTATGTCTAATCCTTCGTTCTATTACTGCGTGATTGAATGGCAAACGAATGAACAAACAGCTAACAGTTTTTCGAGTTTTTACTTTTTTAATGCATGGTCATGATGTTAGATAAAATCTAGAACGAAATTATTACTTATATTTTGTGACAGAATTGAGAGTCAACAATTTGCATCCAAACATTTAATGATGGCATGTAAACAACAATATATCCAATTGGCCAAATAACTACTAAACGCCGATGAAGACACGTATCGCTTTGTTGTAATAACACAAACACACCGCATAACTACATTCATTTAGGTACCTACATAAACTGTTTACACAACGGCTTCGATTAGCTTTTTTGGCAAAAAGCATATGATGCTGAATTAAGCATTGAAAATGAATAGATTCTATACAGTCATTTTTACAAACAAATCATCTGCTTAGAGTACTGGTACCTATTAGCTAAACACACAATAGACACAACCTTATAAGTACCTCCTCGTATACGTATACCTACACTATATAACCTGTCAAGTGCGAGTCGGACTCGCGCACTGAGGGTTCCGTACTACAACCGGAGGAATAAAACAATAAAAACCACTTTTCTTATCGAACCGCAAAACCAACTTTGTTTTTAGAGGTTTTATTGTAAATATCAAAAAAACTACTTATTAGATCTCGTTCAAACCAATTTTCGGTGGAAGTTTGCATGGTAATGTATATCATATATTTTTTTTAGTTTTATCATACTCTTATTTTAGAAGTTACAGGGGGGAGACACACATTTTACCACTTTGGAAGTGTCTCTCGCGCAAGCTATTCATTTTAGAAAAAAATGATATTAGAAACCTTAGTATCATTTTTGAAGACCTATCCATAGATACCCCACACATATGGGTTTGATGAAAAAAAAAATTTTGAGTTTCAGTTCTAAGTATGAGGCACACCCAATATTTATTACTTTTTTTAAAATTTTGTGTGAAAACCTTAATGCGGTTCACAGAATACATCGACTTACCAAGTTTCAACAGTATAGCTCTTATAGTTTCGGAAAAAAGTGGCTGGGACATACGGACGGACAGACGGACAGACGGACAGACGGACAGACAGACATGACGAATTTATAAGGGTTCCGTTTTTTGCCATTCGGCTCCGGAACCCTAAAAACTGTAATTTGCAGCCCCTGAATTGTTTAAGAAAAACGTATTCATCGTAATCGTCATAATTTACAAATTCTGCCCGGTAATTGGTTTCCTGATTTACGTCATTCAATTGGGGCGTAGAATTTGCTAACGTCGATTCACTAATCGTACCTGCAGCTATATTATATAACACAGAATAGTACGTGTGAAAAAAGTATTCTGTGACTATTCTTATTCATCTTTGAACTAAAGTATATCTGCTCTATAATATATACGGTGAAAACTTTTAATATCCTTGCTTGAGATTTGTAGACAACTTTGTATTTTAGTTATAGGAACATTGAATAACTTTGTATTAATATAGAAACGACTATACGCCTATACTAAGTCACTAACACTTAATAAGCCTGTGGAAACCCAAGGTGAAAGCTTTCATCTCCGAAAGCGTTTTAAGAAGCAGTACCTACCCAAGTAAAATAAACTTTTCAATAAGAATCTGACAATTCACTTATCGATGGCATTCAAGTCGGAACGTAACACACATATCTTCTCTGAACTTTCAACACTTTGGTCACATTAAGTTTACAATTTTGAACCTTTCTTATACCCTTTTCACGTGAAAACATAATTCGCAGATATTTCCATCGGCTACAAACTTTTATTTTGTTTCTCTGCACATCAAAGATGCAGGTAATAAAGAAGCAAAAAACCTTTTTCTTGATCTTCAGACTCAGATTTTGGCAAGACTCAAGCAACATTAATTACCTGCTAGGTAGGTAAAAATTAAGCCTTCAGTGCTGAAAATGTACTATGTGTGAGTATTACAGATTCAACGCAGGATAATTAGGGAGAACGTTTGTTTCAAACGCATCAGCTGGTGCCTGGTTTTAACGACGGCGATGTTATGCCGGCGTACTGTGAATTGTACTTTGAGCATTGTCCTTGTAGAATGGCAAGTCTTTGACATTTAAATATTCAATATTTCTACCAACCTTGATACATTAAAAATCTAACAAATTTATCAAGCAATGTTGTTGAGACAGGCATAATTATGGGGCAGTTCTTTCAATACATTGATAACTGTATCTAGGTATTGAAAGCTATTCAAAATTTTTCAGTTGTCACTGCTACAACAATAAATTAGAAAAGTTGTACTACTAAGGGCCGGTTTTTTGAGACATAGTTAAGTCAACCAATGGTTAAAGTTGGTAACAAAAATCAACCAATAGTTAGTATTTGTTCCAAATTTTAACCATTGGTTGACTTAACTATGTCTCAAAAAACCGGCCCTTAGTAAAATATTTCTCTACAATCTATAAGATAGGTACAATTATTTATACCTCTACAGACTACAATCTACTTCATGACTATCATATACCAAAATGTCTATATACCAAACCTATATCATGACTATATTATATACCAAATCTCACACATCACGGTGAAGTGTGAGATTTGGTATCATTTTTACTGAAAAAAGAGTGCAGAGGACTGAAATTAATGAATTACAGTCAGTCGTCCGAGTATTTAACATGCTTTATGAATCATCAGTTGGGTAAATCACGAACAAAATAAGCTTTCGAAAGGAAATGTATTTATCGCTGTCGTAATCGTAAATATATTCTTTGTATATTTAAATATCTTTCTTTGGCCAAATCTGTTGTTTACATTTTTGCCAGCCAATCAGGTGACAGAATTTGTTTCTTTGTTTGAATTTTGATAACGATTACGACGTTTTCCAACCCAGCTCCATATGACGTGTCTCGTTGACGTTAACTTTTCGGAAGTTAATTTTTCCATGAATACTATAGAGCTGTAATAAAATTCGATTGGTAAAGCTCGTCAAGGTGCGGGGCCGTGTGTAGCTGTGGGCGTCACTTGTTGCGCAGAGCGGCGATCGATAGCTCCTCGCACCCGGGACGAGAACGAGCCGCTCTGTCACCTCGCTCTTACAACACTAGAGATGTAACGGCGTAGGTGACTTTGATCCAACCGACAGAGACGCCGCAGTCGCAACGGGTGAAGCGACGATAAGACCACTTTATTTTAATTTTCCACGGAAAATTGACAGCAAGAAGATTTTTGACGTGACAACGTCTTATAAATCGATAGAGCCGGCTGCACGCACAAAAAAACATGACTCATCCGGCGTTACCTCGCTCATGCGGCGTTACCTCGCTCGCGGTACCTCGCTCTGAGGCGTTCCATGTAAGGCTTGAAGTGCAAGCGAGAGTTGTCACGTTCAACTATCGTCAGTAAACCGACTTTACAGACGACCAATTTTTTTTATATTAAATACAAGTTTTTTTTATTGTTTTAGTTAGAGTACTTAAATACTTATACTGCAATTTCTCCAGATGATAAGCAACGATACAGCTTGAGCTAAAGATGTTATTGAACTAACTGGGAAAGGGTTAATATTATGGGAATAACACGTCATCTTGGTTGCTATACGCTACATGGCGTGGCGTAAGTAAGGATGGAAATCAGCAGACCTAAGCCAATTTAGGAGTTATTAAAAATCCCAAGTGAACCGTGTGCAAAATCGAATCCGGGACCTCCCGTTCAAAGCCGAAAGCGCGTCTACTGCACCTACGACGGTCGTCAAACCTAATATCTCACTAATATCACAGTTTAAAGATATTTAGGATCTTAACACTTTGCTAATAATATTATGGAAGACGATACGTTGTGCCTTTGTGTATTATGTGTGTATGTATGTTCTCGATTCTTAAGGCTGCTTTTCAACCCGGAAAATCCAAGATTTGGAAAACGGAATCTGAATCGATTTTTAACTATTGCTATAGGTAGGCAAATTTGCATGGCAAATAGGGCAACCCCACCTATTTGTGGTGTAGGGTGGGAAAGTCGTATTGTTAGAGGTTCATTTTTACGATTTTGGTACGAAACATTAAAAAACATAATTTTGTCATTTATATATAGTAGTTAATTTGTTACAAATTACATTTTTTCATTGAAAATCTTCAATTTTAGGTGCCTGGCGACGCACTTGTACTATCGCAACATTTTTTGATGAAAAAGCGTCAAGTGCAAGTAAAACACGTCTGCGCTGATAAAATATTTCCCTTATCTCGGCATTTGGCGTCGCAGTTTCATGCAGATGCCACAGTCTCACCGTAAATGTTTTCACACCGTACAACTTTTTGCTTACACACTACAAGATAGTACTTGGCTGCGATCTCACCTGATGGTAAGTGACGATGCAGCCGAAGATGTTATTTTACTAACTTGGAAGGAGTAACTCCTAACAGTTTCTACACAGCATTACGCCTCAGCAATCGCTTCGCAGTCCGTCTATGGTACGTCTACGTCTGGTAGAGTGGTAACTCTAGCCACGGCCGAAGTCTCCCACCAAACCAGATCTGCGCAGCCAAATTAGAAATTATAAAATTTTTAAGAGTCCCGTAGCCGGGATCGAACACGCGACCACCCACTCGTCAAAATAACATTTTATCATTTCTGTTGTGCAAAATCTATAAACTAAAGCAGGTATTTGATGCGTGTAAAAATAGTGCTATCCTTTTTAAATTGCACTATTTATATAGGTATAGCCATTTCTATACACGTCAAATTGGCTCCAATGTCTTGATGTATCGTGGTTTACTTACAACCGGTTATATGTAGTTAGTTATTAGCTCTCCTCATGATCTCATCTCACTGGACGCACTGTGCGTTAAATGTTTTTTTTTTCCTTTTTAGAATGAAACTATTGCATTGTAGGTATTGAGTTCAATTATCATGCAAATTACGGTTTGCAGTACGAATTGGACGTTTTCTTTTTCCTTTAGTTTCACTATGGGCACGGGTTTCCGCTCAGAGTGAGAGGGGCGTGCCCACAGCAGCCCATCTGCTGGCTGGCGAAGTGCGGGTTGACGGGCTTTTAGGTTCCCTCATGATGTTGTGCTGTGTGATATTTAGTTTTCACAAACGGACATAACTCCGAAAGAGGTGCGTGCCAAGGATTTAAGCCCTCGGACCCCTGACGAGGGAAAGAGGACTGAACGAATGGGCTGTCACTTTTTCTTGAATAGTGTTTTTTATACCATCGTGATTACCAGGAATCGCAAGACTGCATGACACAGTATATTCGGTGTTTGAATTCAGTCAAAGTTCAATATAATATGTGATATCAATATGGATTCAATATCAGGTAAAATTGAGTTATCTTTAATTTCAGGCCATAATGTATAATAAGTTCTGATTATTTTTTGTGGCATGTTGATACGAGGGTGGGTGTCTGATAAAATATCCCCGGCGCCGCCGCTCCCCGCGTTGAAAGGCTCTGCTCACCCGAGAATATTTCAAGCTAACGAACTATGAAATAGTCCGGCGGGATCAATCAAATGTGCCACCCTTCTATTTATTATACGTTCAGCTGCTGTCGACACTATAGAGACAATTCAAATAAAAGTTTGGCTTGATATAAACGCAATATTTTTCACTGACTTAAAAATTGAATTAAAGCAGGCGTTATTTTGCGGAAATCCATAATTAGCAGGAAAGATTAAATTATTTTTCTATAAAAGTAGTTAGTCTATACGATTTCACGTTGTGCATTCAACATCTCCTGAGGATGTCCCGGTGTCGGGACGAAACGTGCGTGAAGAAAGTGTTGTGTATGGTGTTTCATGTAGGCGGTGTTCCTGCATATTGGACCGTACAGATTCTTTTCAAACATTATAGCAAAGAATTTTAAGGATTATAGCAAAACAATTTAATGTGTCCTGTTGACTCTTAAACAAAAAAGAATTGAAATATCTCTATGTTATAAAGGTTTTAACAGTCTTCGTTGACTTCGTCAAATCTTAACTTTATTATTAGGCACAGTTAGTTTCTTGGACAGACCGCTTTCGGTACAGCAACGTGCTCCACAAAATGGGGAAATGTGTGGGAAAACAAAGAAAACTCCATACTGTAAAAGCGGAAGCTGAAGAATGAGCTCCCGCAAAGAATCATCCGAGGGAAAGTGAGGCCAGACCGCCCGCTCAAGGACATATTGGCTTAGGATCGGAGGATTATTCAGGGCGACGGTGCTAAAGTTACAAGAACCTTAAAAAGGAGATAAGTAAGACAAATTCACGAACCATCTATGTAAAAACATGAACGTATGTTATTTTTAATGAATATAAGTACTATCTAAGGAAGCGTTAAGCTTGGGTACGACGGTAAAAGTTTCGTTTGATACCTTTACATTTAAATCCGCGTGTACTTATATCCTTAAAATATCGGGACTGCAAATCGGTCCTTGCGGGAAATGTTAATACTAATAATGCCAATACAAACTACTGCTCTGTTGATATTATAATATTATTTTGTATCAAAGCTCACATTATTTTAATACCTTTACAGTTTACATATTGATATACTATACTATGGATTTCGGGTCAGCGCTAAAAAGAAAGAGAGCCAAAACGCGAAAAGGTTTCCAATCGCCTTTCAGTCTCGTGTTTGATTCATCAGAGAAAACACGCGTTAATACTTAATAATGCAGCTCAAAAACACGCGTTAATTTTGCATAGGGTGAAAAAATAGTCAATCAAAGCTTCGTAAGCTGATAGCTTGTTGCAAACCAAATTAGGCTGTTTATAAAATACACACGTTTAAGTATATAGGTTTTCTCGAGACACTTTTTTCATGAATTTTGCATTACACCCGTTGTCCATAGATTTATAGTTCAATGCCTTTACAAGCCTTTGATATTATATTTTACTAGATAAGTGAGTTGACCTTTAAATTCGAACGTTGAGGAAATAATATCTTGTAGTTCAAAGAATTCCATTTCTGGATAGATACCAGTTACCACAGGTCACGGAAAGGGATTTCCGTGATCTGTGATAGATACAGTAACAAAGTACGGAATCGACTTAAATAGTTAGTCCTATTAACCTAGTTATCACTATTAACTAAGAGTACAGAAAAAAATTACATTATACTGAATACAAATAAAACAACAAATAACTACGTAGGTGCAACATATTTTTGACCACATGCGTAGTAGTTTGCCAATTTCTAAGCAACTTTTTTCCTATTATAAATTACCAATATGAAGTATTGATACACCCACACGATTTTATTTATACTACAATACCTACTCCCAATGTATACTACAATACTCCCAAGTTTGTTACTCAGGTAAGCAATCTATCATTCGGCCACAATAATTTTCATTATTCTCTTTTCTATCAAACACCTACTCAGTCGAACCCACTCTCACGTGTAGAATGCCTATAGAATTACCTATAGCTTGTATGTCAAATACAATTGTAGGCTATATGTCCTTAAATACTATGTCGATATACCCACAAGATATCCAAGCATTATAGTAATCTCGTGTGAACAACATGAGTTTAATGTTTATATCTAGAAATAGTTTCATTAGTTATAGTTTATTAGCTTTATTTAGAGGCACGCTTGTATTTTACTTCACTTTTCATTTACCGACTAGATATTTTCAAACTTCGAAATGCTCCTATGACGTATGTCCAATAGGGTAGGCGACCAATGCCCTTTGCATCCAAAGATATAATGATGTTATAGCGTAATCAAGCCTATGATATTGAATTAAACGTAATATTGAGCATCACGTGCCACGCAGAAAATATACCATATTTTTAAATAAATAAATCATGCATTCTTTGAATTATTATTAGTTAGTGAAACAAGCTAACTGAACCGTCTATAAAACTCTGCTGGAGTTATGACAGTTTTTAAAAGCGCTTTCTCAGAGGCACCAACGTTAGGCACTCAATATACCTGTGCTTTTCAATTTCAAAGCTTTTAATGGAAAAAAAATATTTTCCGCTTAGATGCCCCATTTAAATGCGAACGTGAGAAAAATCCGAGTCCTAACAGGTGTACGCAAGAGCCTTTCTATAATTGGATTATTACTAATTCGTGACAGACTTGCCTGTTCCTGGCCATTGAAAAAACACACTCAGTGAATTATTAGAATTGCCACTAACTAGAATTAGATTAGTGTTGATTTATTACAAGTAGCTTCTCTTTTAAAAAAGAACGATAAGTTTATTATATATATTTCAATCCACGATGACGCGCCCCACTCTGTCGAACTCCATGCGAATATCATGAAACATAAGCGATTTTGACAGAGTGGAGCGCGTCTTCGTGGATTGAAATGTCTATATCTACGAGAAAATAATCCTGTTGCCGCCGGTCAGTTATTTAGATATAACAATTTTACGGGTTGATAATAGGTAGAAAAATTAGGTAACATTTCACTACTTTAATGCATTGTGTTAATTTAATGTCTTTTTACAAGATATAGAGTATACTACGTACATACCAACTGCAGTAGACTATGATCACAGTATTCGACGTATGTGTTGTTACTTCTTAGCGATACTGAAATACCACTTTCAATAGAGAGACAGACTTAAGGCGGCCCTTCCCGGACCATCCAAGTACAACGAATACAGTAGTAATAAATAATAGTGGTTTACAGGCTTGCTGTTTCGTCTAACGGAATCCTAGAAAAAGGCTCATTCCGAAAAAAAACGAGATAACGCCTGTATCGTCAATCGCGCGTGCAGGAAATATGTGATTTTGAAAAAACCTTTCAAGTATGTGTAAATAATGTTTGTTATTTCGAATCTTTATTAGTTGTACGAGATTTCTATAGAGTTGTTTTTTTTACTTTTACAATATATGAGCTAAGCGAAACGACCAAAGTTTATGTAAAATTTCAGCAAGAATGCAGATTTTTGGAGGCTGGTTCTTAATTTGTTGCTAATAAAATTTAATTTTTGTTTCTGTACAAACCTAGATATAGTGTGCCAGGTACCTACTTGTTAAAAATATTTCAAGAAAAGTTTGTTAAAACGTCATAATCTCGTAAGAGCGTTTGTATGAAGCAATCTACCGGGAAGGCCGCTCTTAAGCGGGCGAATATCATCAGGAAAAATAGTAATCGCCGTCGCGTATGAGGCTGACATGTTAAAGAGTTTAAAGGGTTCCTTAATGGTCTACCTTGAAAAAAAGAGATGCTTCTGTACCTACCTCTTTTCCAGAAAAAAGTGATAGAAAGACAGACAGACATGACAAATCTATAAGGGTTGCGTTTTTTGCAACGGAACCCTAAGAACCAATCAGTTATCAAACATGGCGGACATCCAAATATTTATAAGCCTGTGCCGAGTTGACCCATTGAATCGGGTCGCATATTTCGCAGAGCGTGAAATGAAAACTGCGTTTGTTTTCAAACTGCAAGCTTCGGTATTGTTAGTGCCCATTGTTGATGCGGGCCGCTTATATATATGCGTCTTTTGTTTATGTAGCTCTGTTATTGAAAGCTTTCAAATTGGATGGCAAGCGAATTTCGACCAGATAATCGGATTTTTAGCTAATACAACCTAATAATATAACATATCGAGTGATTTTGTGGGTATAACAATACCCGACGGAAGTAGGGTCGCGGCAGCTAGAGTCTGATCATCAACATCATCTCAGCCTGCGGACGTCCACTGTTGGAGTTAGGCCTTCCCAAGCATCGTGCCACCACACCCTGTCCTCGGCCTTCTTCATTCCGCCACCAAACCGTTGGCCGCACAGATCAGGGAAAGGCCGCTTCGGTCGGGAAGTGGCTTACATCGGTCCAAACGGTCCAACGGGCTGAAGGTCGCCTGTTGGATCGAATCTTACTTGAACACGATCTCCACTGGGACATTCCAGCTTCAACGGCCATCGCCCCTGCGACATGCGTGACCTGCTTGCTGCCCCTTAAGTTTGCTAATGGTTATGACGATGTCGGTGACTTTGGATCTCCTGCGAATCTCCTCAGTTCTGATTTTATCCCTTAGGTAAACCCCTAACATAGTCCTCTCTATAGAACGTTGAGTGACTTTGCATTTCAGTGCCATAGGTGAAGACCCACAGTGGTTAATTGAATTCAAATGTATATTTTTCAGATTTTCCTTGTACTTGTACTTCTAGTATAAGTCGTTGTTATACTTGCCTTTCAAAGTCCCAAATAAATAAATTACTCCTAAGGGTGACGAGATACTTGCAAGTTTAAATTTTTTGCCTCATAAACGGTCATATTTTTTGCGAGGTACGGAACCGTAAAGAAAAGCAGGTGTGTTTTATGTTAGTGTCTATATCATGATTAGTATACTTTTTGAATATTCTTCGAGCGCGTAAAGGGTCGTAATAGAAAATATCCTCTCTCCGTCTGATTTTACCCTCGCATAATTTTTTCTTTAATATTGTTGAGATGGAACAAGTCAGGTATGAAGATAGAGTGTAATTTATGGGTCCACGTTGGTTCATTACGTATCGTACAGTATACATTCTTTGTTGTTTAGAATATTACATAACACGTCAATACGCATTGGAGCAGCGTGTACTTGAATTGAAAGCTTTTTATCCATTTCTTCTATGAGAAAAACCTGAGTATTAGATAATAATAGATAATAAAAAGAACATTAAACGAGACAATGTTATACCTACACATAGTACCTACATATGCATAGTACGTCGTGCATCAAATATTGACACACACAGAAGCCTTATCTAAAGATAGTTAAATAAAGAATGAATATATAATCAACATCGTCGTAATGTAACTTCATTCAGTGATGTGTACTTTATATGTATAAGTAATTAGATCCTTCAATTAAACCAATGATGAAAGATATAATCAATGTTTTAAACGCAAGAAACATAAAAATGCAGGCATTTGCTTAATATAGGTACTATACTTAAATTATTGGAAGCAAAATAAACCAAGCGGCACCAAAGAACTGCTTTAGCTTTCCCCCAGTATCAAAACTCATTTATCTAGGCGTTATAATTAACAAAGACGATCGCTCTTCTACACTCACTTTGTCTTGGAGCTCGCGTGCGCTAACCCTATTAATTTTTCCACGTTCATTAGCTGCTGAAACTCGTAATGATTATTATCTACAGTAGCTAGCATATTGTTGATAAAGAGCTGCGATTCTTTATTCATATACCTAGTACTTACTAAAAAAAGTTTTACCAATGTCTTATAAATCGTTTCGTGTAGATTTAAATATTTTACGCACATGTGGCACAGATTACTAGGTTGGACGCGCATGGATTACTAGGTTTGACCATTTACTAATGAATAGATTAAGCTAGGAGATACAATATTTAGGCTTCCATACCCAAAGGTAAAACGGGATCCTAATACAAAGCCTTCGCTATCCGTCTGTCCTTCTGTCCGTCTGTCACCAGGCTGTATCTCTTGAACACCAGGTTGCTATAATGAGACGGTTGAAATTTCCACAGATAAATAATGTATTTCTGTTACAACTACTTACTAAAAACACAGTTAAATAAATACGAAATGGGCTTCCATACAACAAACGTGATTTTTTTTCGTTTTTATAGATAGTGGTAAGAAAACCTTCGTGCGCGAGCCCGACTCGTATATACTTAGGCGATTTGTTAAACATAACGTTCTTTAATACCTGGCTATATTGTGTATCCGGAGATACCTATTTGCCGACCTACTTTTCTTGTTACTCGTTTTACATTATCGTACCATACTTTGTTATGGTCTAATCTTACAAAGTCTTTGCTTAGGTCTAATATTACAAAGTACTTGCGAACACTACTATGTCAACGAGTGAACGAGTTTATATGTATACCTTACAAGTACGTCACAGCGTCACCTGCTTACTGAAGCATCTCAAGAGAATGTTCTGTGCTGTTTAGAGGAACACACCTCACCTAAAATACACTAGACGCTATTAGGAACAGACTACGTTATGAAGAACGCTTCGTCTCCCTTTAAGATAATCACTATAATAAAATTAACTGCAAATTGTAAAGCTTAAAAATAAGCACAACGCATGTTTTTTTAATTTTATTTTTTTAGAAACTTTGTTAAAAATATTATTGAAGCATAATGACGAGAGAAAATACTTTACCTTTTTAAATGAGCAAAATCCGAGTATTAATTTAAATTTTCTTTATTCAAGTTGTATAATTTTCAAAAAAATACTTACAAAAAGTATTGTGCAACTGGGTCTTGCTTAGAATTAATTGCGTAAATTTTAAAAATATTTTTTACACAGTTGTACATTTATGAATATAGTTGTAGATATTTTACGTGTGAATAATATGTCGGAATGTAGGCTTATATTCATGTTCCTGCATTAATGTGGCCAAAATCAGTGAGCAAAGCGAATCCAGTTAACAAACCACGTTCCTGTATTGATAGTCGTTCCTCGTGTAACCTCCAACTTCGCAATTACGAGCAGTTTATTTTATATACCCCATCGATTTCAGGCTGATATACTAGAAATTCTATTGCACACTTCAAATTAATTTGGATAATATTTACTACTTCATTATACCGTCTAACAGTGAAAACATAAACAGTCCACGGAAAACTAAAACAGTTCGACTATAGTAGCTTATTGGAAACTTAAGGAATAGAAAAACGATTGCAGATTGTAGCCAGATGAAACCTTTGAAGGAGTAAGAAACTTATTTTCAAGTACATTATTTTATCGTCTCATTTTATTCCCGAAAATCGTGGTTCACGCGGGATTTGAAAACCCCGAAATTCACGCGAACAAAGCCGCGGACATTAGCTAATAAGTTATAGTTTTTTTCTACTTCTATGATTTTTTTAATAGGAACGTAGTTGTAAATAAAGCTTGCTTCTTAATTATGTCATCTCATTCAACTCGGTTGTGTTTTACACTGTCACAGCATTGTTGTATCATTTAGCCATGGCTTTTGAAATTCAAACTGGAAATATTACAGTTCTCCTCGTGTAACAGGCTGAACAATATTAAAATCAAAGCTTGCTCCCTATGGCATATTATTTTTGTGTTTGAGTAGAACATAGTGTGCGCTTCCTCCACACTGACTTTGCAAATGTAGTGCTTGTAATGTACCTAAAGTACATAAAATTACTTCTCAAAATGAGCATCTATTGAAATAAACATAAAAAATATGTAAGTACCTATACTGTGGTACAACGTATTTCCGTTCTTCCAGTGCTATTCCAAACGCAAGGTCTAAAAATTGGGTAAGCCATTCAACGCTAGGTTTTTATTTGGAACGGTGCCAAAATTTCTACCCAGGGTATCAATTAAGCTCAACCGACTATAAAAAGTAAGAGAATACCTACTAAAAGTATTACGTCTACTGTAAATTAAACAGCCAGCCATAGATAGGCCTTTAATTTTTCCAGTTAATCAGTCTATACAAACAATTATTACCTACTTTAATGTTCTTCGGTTGTACCATAGAGTAATTAATATCATTATCTTTGGTTGTACTAACAGAAAGTTGTGCTCGGGTGCTCTAGGTGGCACACAGGTATCCCTTCTTTGGTATCCCTACTGATCTGTGAAAGGTCTCCTAATCCCTTCGAGTTGCTTGCGTTCCCACGTATACGCTAATTTCCGGGATAGGGATTATTCGAGATACAAAAGAGGAAGTAAATCAGTACTGCGGAGCTATTCGCAATTTAATTTAAAATATTTGTGTCCGTTCGTTTTAGCTGACGGACGTCCACTGCTGGACAAAAGCCCCGGTAACGATTCCAGCCCGCACGGTCCTTTTTTGGACCACGCCTTGAATCCCGTGTCATCAGTCCATCTGGTCGGAGGTCTGCCAACAATGCCCTTGTCCGTGCAGGGTCGCAAATCCAGTCTTTTGGTTCCGTCCTTTCTACGAGCTATGTGCCCTTGCCTGTTAATATTAGTATTTCTCTAAAAAAGAATTTAAAGTGTTAAAAATAATGCGAGTAACTGTTCAATATAGTATTCTTTGGCAGAAAAATAAAACCTCACTGATGAGTAGTGTTCTTCAGCCCTTCTTGTCCCTTTTGTGGTGTTTCAAAAGCAATAAGCCTATTGATCCGGCGTACATTGTTCAGACTAGAGTCTGAGCTGCACTTGACCCCAATGCATCTCCACACTACTGCTCATCTGTCCACGTCTATCTATCATCTGTCTCCACTTAGTTCTCCTTATTTTATTTCTTTCCTTTTTGTTACTATTCAACTGCGAGTTCAATTTTTTTTAGTTACACTAAGAGAAATGATAGCTTATTTTATTGTAATGTTTCTTTTCAACAGATTCAAACTTCACCACTGTCTTGAAAACTTGAAAATTAAGTAAAGTCTTATAATAAAATTTGAACTTTTCTCTACCTTGAAGTAGATACGTAAATATTAGCCAATCCGTAGAGAATTATTAGGTACAATCCGATTAGTAATTTCGGAGAAATGCGTGGACAAGCAAATACGAAATACAAATAAAATTTTTATATATTTATTTGAAAGCCCTAATAGATCATGATATTATGTAAATACACAATCACTTTAAAATTAATAATCTCCATTTTGAAAATCGGTTAAACAGAATTATTATTACCACAAAGTTTCAATCGTTGAACCGTAAAGTTGTTAATAATCAATTATGTCAGCAGCAAAAACCCTTTGTTTAGGGAATATTGCAAGGTAACTGAAATAGGTATGTAAATTAATAGTAGCTAATTAACATGATTCCCGCAGGCATGAGCTGATGGCATTATCGATTGCGACCGCAAACGAATCGGCGATGCGGCCCGGAATGTGGACACAGCTACGCATAATGGGATACTGTCAAAGGGAGTCTCTGACACGGACTATGGGATGGAAATCTATCTATCAAAAGTAAATATGGGCGACTAACTGCTTGACTCACTCACTGGGTGATCTATCAACGAAGAGTTCAAACCAATGAAGGGATCGTAACCACCATCAATACGTAAAGCTCCGACACACAGGAATGTGCAGACTCAAAAATGAAAAGAAGGAAAATCCTATGCACAATGCACATACTGTGTAATTGCCCTGCCTTGGTTCATACGCGTAGCCGACTCATAGGACGGCACATTCTCCATCCAGAAGAGGAATAATATACCCCTGCAAAGGCCGTGCTGCTCTTCCTGGCAGCAGCTGGACTTGGAAGGGAGATCTAGGAAGCGACAAGCACAATATATCGGTCATCGGAGAAAGCCATAGCTACTGGGAGCGGATCCGCATAGACGCGTCATCAAAATAAGAACAGACCAGTGTAACTAACTAAAAGTTAAAAATAAGGATTGTTGAAAATTCAACTTCAATAAGGCCACTTGTGCACTGCACGTTCATAAATTACTATAATGGTCGTGTAAAGTCCATGTCCATTGTCCATCGCACCCCGGTATTGTCTTCCTGATTTCATACAGAAATAATCTGGATCTCGTATGACGGCCCGGTAACGGAAGCAGTGGACAAGCAATCTAATGAGGTAAACAACAGTAAGACGCATTTGGCAAAACTTGAAGAGTAGAGACCATGTACTACAGAATCCTTACAAAAATCGGGATCCCCGTAACTCTTGTTTACGAGAACAATATTCAAGAGACTACTGTAGACTTCGCACATAATAAAAACCTACCGCCCCAAAGTAAATGAAATAAAGCTACGGCACAATTCACGAAGAAAAATAAAACTCACCGTTTCTGTGATATACAGTAAGGCGTCCCAGGTTTATAATACAAAATGAAAAAGAAAACGCCCTGTATTCACAGCTCGAACAGAGTACTGGTACGCGTTACAAAAGCTTACATTACTTACATTATGATAAAAAGTTGGCGACGGGCTGTTGTTGAACAAAATAAGCTAGGTACTGTCGAAATAAATAAGCACACTTTACATTTGTAGTGACCTATATTTGTAAAAAGTTACAAGGCAGTTTTGGCGTTCGAGACAAACCATAGAATGAAACTTGGAACGAAACTGAATGAAGCAATGAAATAATAATTTAATACTTAAAATGTCAGGTACGTTCTCAGTATTTTTTTTAATTTTAGTGTTGTAACCACTTAATTACTGAATTTCTTCAGTTTCATTCGATTTTAATGGTGATCGAATATGTGTAGTGATCTTTACTGAGAAGAACGGCTTGGCGACACTGATTTCTATTGAATGGGTTATGTTTGACCAAGTGGCAGTGACTGAATAAATATTTGTTTGAGTGAATGGTATTTGAGCTTTCGTATCGTTCTATCATTTAAAAATACCTACAAAATTAAAGTTTGAGTAACATTTTCAAAAATGTGAATTAAAAACTTAATTTATAAAGAAATAGGTATATTGTGTAGCATGTACGAGAAAGTTATGTCTCTAGCTACTAATTTAAAAACATATCTTTTCATAGGTTTTGTAAGAATTAACTCCACTAACAAAAACTCAAAAGATTCAGAAAACATATAGGTACACTCCAGGCATAAGTTGGATTGTATTTTTATATTTATTAAGTCTATTTTTAATGTTACACAATAAATAATAAGATAATTAAAGTATGAATATAAACTGTATTCCTATTGCTTTTTATTATGGTAGATTCCTATACATATACGTATAGGGCACGTAAAGGCATTAGAAGTAGTCTAGCAGAAAGTTTTAATACCTCCATCATATGGCGTTAACACCGACATAAACCGTAAAGTGAAGATTTACGAGGGATAATTAACAAAACAATATAAAATTTTATGTCCCTTACGAGAAAGCGGCAAGGCAAATATTACTATAAACTGTTAGCTTCTACCATACTATAATATCTGCTTCTACAATACTATACCGTACCTGTATAACATAAGAATATGATTGATGTTAAAAAAATCCGGTAAAAGAAGATCTATAAACTCTGTCAAAAAACCTTAAGAACTCTTATTTCACCGAAAAGTAATACATTAGTCTACTTAGCGAAAAACCCGAACTTCTGAAAAATTGATAACGCTCCGTTAAAGGATGCATGATGGATGCATGTCATCCGCAATTTATAAGACGGTAAGCTTGTTTTTGGAGCTCATTTATCTTGGGCGCCGAACACAGTTAGCGCCACAGTCATTATAAATGGCTTCTTAGAAATCCTTTGAAAGTATTGATAAGACTTCGCGTGAATAATTTGGAATTTGTAGGAAAAGGGAAAAGTGATTGTGACAAAATTTATTTGAGTTTATTATTAATACACACATATATATATATATACATATATATATATATAATAGGTGGTTTATGCTATAGGTATTCATAACAATGAGGTCACAATAGCACATAATAAGGAGGAACATAATAACATAGAGGTCGATTTGCGATAATAATTATAATTTATTAAAGTTTATGGATGACGTGATTTCTGAAGATATTCCAAAGAAAATATTAAAAAAAATAACTTTATAGACCGTATACTTTAAATATTTTAAGGTACACCTTTATTACCTGTTACCTGCCCAAGTAATCACAATCAAAATGCTATAGTCGCCTTTTGGAAATGTAAAGACTAGCTTAACCCAAACCATTGGCACCATAACATTTAGTCTGCAATCGCAAAAGGAGGCGGAAACAAGGTATTGAAAGGGGTATTAGTAACGCTTCGGTTGCAACACATTAATTATCGTTTCTGAATGCTTGGCTAGACGAGTCTTTGATGGTAAGGTCTGTAAACCAGTGATTACTTACCTATGTAATTATAATTATTATGTATGTGCCCAAACTACCTATGTAATTATAATTATTATGTATGTGCTCAACATAGACCATTTTAATGTTGAATTGAGTGTTTCAAAATCTTAGTAGTATTATCAAAGTTATTTGTATTTAAAAAGATCTCATCGATTAATGTATAAAATAATAATCCCGAAAAATTGGCTTACAAAATTTTATCTCCGATAAATCTTTAGCGTAATGCGCTTATGCGAAGATTCCCCCAGGATTGGATTCTATTTGTGAGGCAGCCCGAGGATATTAGCGGCCAATCGAATTGTGCCAATATGACGTATAACGCGTCATACATTTTGTTTCTGTTACGTCATAACTATAATTTTAGTTTCCCAATTTTCTCATCTAAAACCACCGATAAGAAACGTCGGGTGTATGTATATTACTAAAACTCGCTTGAGATCTTCTCAATTGAAACTCACAATTTTACCATCATCAGATTTAATAAGCTGCGGTGTCCTTTAGTGGTATAGTCCCAAATGCATTTCTCAATCAAAGAAGATCAAGTAAGTGGACTTTCCCACTTGGTATACTATATTTCAATCCACAATGACGCGCCCCACTCTGTCAAACTCCATGCAAATCGAATGAAGCATAAGCGATTTTGACAGAGTGGGGCGCGTCTTCGTGGATTGATATATCTAAACCATTGCGTGTTATACGTAAAGTACGTGTTATATAATATACTACACTAACTGCACCAAAACCGTACGCAACATATTTTAAACAGGATTTTTGCATGTTAATAAAGATAAAAGTCTTCTCATTGTACTTTAACATCATCTATTGGAATGATTGGAAATAAACAATTTTCCAAGGTGATTCCTGCGAGTACCAATTACTTATAAGAACTTTATTTCTATTTCAACTTAATAAGTTTTAAGATAATAAAAAATAAAATTCCGAAGATTGTTCGCCGCTATTAAAATTAATAAAGAATATCTCAAGAAAAATAATATGTACTCGTACGTATTCAATCGTAGTATAGATTTCTTAGATATTTTCTGTCGATTAAAGAAATGGAATCCATATGTCACATATTAGTCATGCCTGCAGAGGTGATATTAATTTATAATACGAATTTATTGTTAAATTAAAAGAAAAAATATTGTTAAATTAAAAGAAAAAATTCTACCTACAATTCTCCTTATTATGAACACGCGCTTAGAAACAATGAGCTTTCCAATTTCGTACGCAATCTGTTCCCCCATCGATCTCTGTCCTACTGAAAACTTAATTAATTCTTAAAAGCTAGTTAAATTACGTTTTTTCTGTAGGTCAGCTTTATTGTAACAGGTTTGGTTTATTTTAATTACTTATGAAGAAAGGAACATTTTATAAGGTAGCTAGGCCTACTGCTTACTTGAAAGAATGTTCAAACTCATTAAATAAATAACTAATTTTTATTTCAGTTATGAGGCTTCAGAAGTCTGAGGATGATGACCCTGAAGATTATAGGCGTAACAAAATGTAAAAATGTGAATTCAGTTTAAAAGATTTTTGTCTATAGAAAATGCAGTAAATAAAAATATTATTTCCAACTACTTATAAAACTAAATTTCAAATGCTAAATACGTAAACTAATATATTTTATAATACATAATATATATATATATATATATATAATATACAGGTCTGATTTTTCAATCGTCAGATAAACGTTAACTGTAACTGGAGAATAAATATGACATTTTGACAGATTTTGTGTGGAATATGTTTCAAATTTATTCCTCAGATAGTTTATCTGGCGATTGAAAAATCGGCCCTTAAATCATAATTATTTTAATTTTTTTAATTGGTAAACTTCGAAGATAAGAGGGAACGGTATTTTGTTACATAATATTTATAATTATTGGCCCAATAAATGCAAAACTATCAGGCTTAAAAATACATAAAATATGTTTTAGAATGTGCAAGTAAAGCCATTTCATATGATATCCCACTCAATTAGTTATCTCAATTTGGAATTTTAATAAAAACAAAACAATTTTCATTTTTTTATGATTGCAACACCTACAACTATTTCGTTCATGTCAAAAGCTTTTACTGAAACAGATCAACGATGAACGATGGACGGATGAGATGAGATATCATGACAGATAGATAGACGGACAGACGGACAACAAAGTAATTAAGACAATAAAAAAATGGAACCTTTATAGGTTCCATTTTTTTCCTTTTTTATCCCAAAATACAAGATTTAAACAAAGCTCGAAGACAACGGCGATTTAGATGAAGCAATAAATGAAAGTTTCTTTTTCAATTACGCATTCTTGTGACATCTCCCAGTCGCAGTTTTTTTAGCGAAATAAAGACTACAGAAGAGGGGACAGAAAATAATTCCAAGTGATTTGGCGAACTTTCGTAATAATCGAAGTTCTTCTAACATTCATAGGGTCCTGTTCCTCAAAAGAAAAAAACGGAAACCTTAAAATGTTGCTTTATTAATTCGTCTTTTTTCTTTAGTATTATTGGTCTGCCAGTTACGGCTCTGTTTCTTAATTACTTACTTATCTTATTCATTCAGTGTTCGTACATGGAACTACTCCATCGAAGTTAGACTGTTTTAAATTTATATGAACTTAAATCATGGTTTCTTGAGAAACACTTTTCTATCTATGAAAACAAGTTTATTATCATTGTAGTATTCGTGTAGACTTCTCGATTTCCTTTCTTTTTTTCATTGAGTATAGAGTCTCAAAGGGTTAAAATGCAGTGAGATATTTACTGCAATTTACATTTTCTCCTACGCTAAAAAGCCGAAGAACCAACGAACGTTATTCGAAAAGTCCTCGAGAAAAGTCCTTTCTTTGGCAAGCGATTGCTGAGCGTCACATCTAAGACTCGGTAGCTGGATGGTGGATTGATTTCAAAATAGAAAAGAAAACATAAGACTAGTGTCTGAAAGTAGATGTGCCTCTAATGGTTGATGATAAAGAAATCTATAAAGTAATAAGTAATGTAATCCTAAATGGGACGGACTCAAATCGAAAGGTCGCAGGTTTGTTCCCAATTCTCAACCCATTGGCGTACTGACTACTGTTGGTACTATTTCTTCAAGTTACGCTTTATTTGTAGAGGAAGTAGTGACAACCGCACTGGCACTTTTGGCTCGCACTCAGATTCGAGCGAGAAGTCGCGGGTGCGATTTCAGCCATAGGCTACTTTGGAAAGATTTTTTTCACTTTGAAGATATTCTAAATTGGTTCAGATAGTCTGGTGGGAGGCTTTAGCTAGTAACCACCTTACCAGCTTATAGACGCACCGCCAAACGATGTACCGTTCCGGCATAATGAGCTAAGTAGAAACACGGCTTAAAACTCACTGTCACTTGGTCTGGATCGCCCGACCAGTTTCAGACCCATCAGGGGTCCTTCTTCAGGGGCATAGTACACGCGCGGGACGCCCGAGTTATACTGCTGGGATGCGGCCGGCACGACGCGCTGCACGCAACGCGCGCTGCGAAGGCGGTGCCTGAGGCGCGCGGGGAGGCGACACTCCACCCGCCTCTGACTCCTGAAGATCTTGTCTTTCACACTCTTGAAAGTTCACACACGCCGAACTAATGGTGTCTATCTCATGACCCATAGCTGTTGCTGTCTTGCACTGAATAAGTGGTTTCCACGCCGGGTGCAACGCCCAACCGGTGTCTCGATTAAAATTCGGATGTCTATGAATCTCAATGGCCTCACGAATCTTACGAGGTACTACAAATTTTTCCCTGGACAACACGGAGGCCTTGTCAAAACGAATGTAGTGAGAAACATCCGAATTCTGGACATGTTCCGCTATTGCTGACCCATTTGTGTCCACTTTCTTTACACTGCGTATATGTTCCAAAATCCTTGTCTGGATGTTACGACGAGTCTCGCCAATGTAGCTCTTCCCGCAGTCACAAGGAATCTTGTATACGCCAGGTACGCTCAGGGGATCACTATCTTTGGGGGAACGCAAAATATCTCGAATTTTTCCGGATGGACGGAACCTAGTGCCTATGTCATATTTGCGTCTCAGAAGATGACTTATCTGATCCGTTACCCCCTTGATATAAGTAAGATAGGCTGGCGAACGTTCAACGGCCATAGATTTCGGTCTAGAGGTATTATGGGCAACCCGCACACTTTGGCGCCAACTGTATCCATTGTGCATTGGCTTTCAAGAGTGTGAAAGACAAGATCTTCAGGAGTCAGAGGCGGGTGGAGTGTCGCCTCCCCGCGCGCCTCAGGCACCGCCTTCGCAGCGCGCGTTGCGTGCAGCGCGTCGTGCCGGCCGCATCCCAGCAGTATAACTCGGGCGTCCCGCGCGTGTACTATGCCCCTGAAGAAGGACCCCT
The DNA here is from genome assembly GCA_036785405.1 of Coenonympha arcania. Taxonomy (NCBI): domain Eukaryota; kingdom Metazoa; phylum Arthropoda; class Insecta; order Lepidoptera; family Nymphalidae; genus Coenonympha; species Coenonympha arcania. The sequence continues at coordinate 6,585,590 of CM072058.1, read as the reverse complement.
GATGGGTCTGAAACTGGTCGGGCGATCCAGACCAAGTGACAGTGAGTTTTAAGCCGTTTTTCTAGTATCATTATGTCCACTCACGGAAGTCTTAATTCTAATAAGTAGAAACAATTAGGGGCTGCTAACATATTTGACTGCGTCGTCACTTACCATCAGATTAGATCGTTGTCAAGTAATAACTTAAATTACAAACAGCTTAATAATTAAAAAAATAAATGATATGCCACATAATACGTTGGTAGCCAAAGTAAAAAAAACTAATACCTTTCTAAATACCTAAATCACGTATCGCGGCACCTTTATGATAATCAAGGGAATGGATTTCTGATCCAAAGTGGATTTTTATGGCCAATAACCTTCGATAATAGCACGATGGTATTGGTAAACTGATACCAAATAATAATATTTCACGAAGACATAAGCAGTAGATAATATTTACTTACTGAGCATTATTTCTGCATTGGTAACTTGGCTCAAGCCTGTCAGTGTCGGGAGTTCGAATCCCGGGCATGCACCTTTGATTTTCTGGACTTAGATATGTGCGTTTGTGGAAATTAAATATTATTTATTAAATAGAAGATGGAGATACTTTGCGGATCTCCATAATTAGATAAATAAGACCATCTATACAGGGCGTTCCATGGCGATGCCACATGGAGGTAGTTTAAATACGTTTATTGCCCGTGGTCCCCCCGATAGTCCCCCTAGGGTACCACGGGTAATTTTATTGCCCGTGGTACCCCTAAAAGCTCCATGGTTGTAGGTAGAGCATTTTACTCAAAGAAGCCTTCATTTCAATATAAAATTAATTAAAACTGTATAGATTTTTCAGTAAAAGAATGAACTATCTATCAGAGTTCAAGAGATACAGCCTGGTGACAGACGGACGGACAGACAGACTGACGGACGGCGGAGTCTCAGTAATAGGGTTCCGTACCCAAAAAAGGGTTTACAGGCAACTTTTCACTTCTTACCTTCTAACTTTACTTTGTTTCTACTCGTTTCCTGTAAAACCCATTACTTTTAAAAGAAGATATAACATTTAAGTAATCAAATTATAATTAAGTTAAATAAAATCACACCAGTTGCGGCTGATGAGTGGAAATTGTAGTATATTTCACTGAGTTTAAATTATTTACAGACAAAGAAAGAGAATCCGTATAAGAAAACTCGCTTGCGGTTTCAATTTATCCAGACACCTTTGAGAAGAAACAATGTTGCGAGCATTGTTGCGAGGCGACGCTCAGTTCGTTTATATATTTTCACGACGTCCCTCACACACGTTTATTTTCTCCAACGTAGCTTCAGGCACTTCGCAAAATCAATGGGATTTGATTTTTACGAAATTGTCGAACAGTCACGTTGTACGGTTAAATTCTTTCAATTCTACCATTGAATAATTTTGACGTGACAACGTCTTATAAATTGGTTTGCCGGGTGACACTTCAAGAAACTGCGTTACGCTCCACTCACGTTATGCGCTCACAATGAGAGCGAGTGAGAGGCACGCGTCCCTTCCACTCGGGCAAAGTCGTTGTCACGTAAAACTTTCGCCCGTATACCGACTTTACAGGCAACCAATTTTTTTTTCAATGACAAGGATTCTTGGAATGATACGAATGAATGCTTCCATCTCCACACGAGGTGTCTTAAAAATTATGAAGTGTAATTTTTCATTACTATGTAAGAAAAATTTTATATTATGACATTTTTGAAAAGAGCAATTGCCGAAGTTCTTATCGATGCAAACCTGCTTTCTGAACCTGGCGTTTGACTTTTTATGAGAGCCTATTTGTGAAAAATAAAGATTTTCCTTTTCATATAAAAGATAGAACAGAGACTATTCCTGATCTATTCTATTATCGTTTGTTTTTTAACGTTAATATTTGTTTAATGTAAGTTATTAACCTGCTTAGATTTTTTTTAATCTGACCTTTTTTCTATAGTCGAGAATCCATCCTTATACACAAAAGAAAAACACAAAGATTAATTATTTTTAGCGCCAAAGAACGTGAAAGATTAATAGGTAAAGGCCACGCAAAGCGACCTGCAGGTGAATGGGGAAAAGCGATTGTCTTTGTTAATGAGGCGCTCGATTGAATAAATGAAACTCGATAAAAGCTTTTAGTTATAATTCTTACCAAACCATATACCTAACAAGTAATTGTCCGAAGTCTGTAAGTTCTTGAAATCCTCCAGTTCATGTTAACACCTATCGAAATCGTTGCCATTATTTAAAATACAATTATGATTCAAACTTTTCGTTGCGCATATAAATCGGTGGAAATTGTCAGCAATACAAAATAACGCAAAAAAAAAACATAACAGCAAGTCTTTCGGAGGAGTTTGTTACAAACTTTGTCATACGAAAGTTTAGGTACTTCTTACATTAAGAAATAAAATATACCGTCTTGAATTACTGTTTACATCAAAATCGTAGGTAATTTAAAATGATTTCCAATCTTTTAATACTGTCCCAGTCCGTGTGTAGTCCCGTATGGCTTATTTTTATGAACCACAAAACTAAAACATTAATTTTTATCGCAATATGTTCTCTTAACTGAGTTGTTGTCTTGCCTGTTCTATCCATGTTAAAACTAAAACATTAATTTTTATCGCAATATGTTCTCTTATCTGAGTTGTTGTCTTGTCTGTTCTATCCATGTCAATTAAAACCCTGGCATTTACTACAACATGAGTATGAGTACAGTGAGTACACACTTACAACTTTTCCATCGCCATGCATGCCGTGACACTTTTTTTTACTTAACGCATACCCCTCCGTTAGGGGAAACGGGGGGGTTATGTGGAGCTTGGACCCACTAAAACCTGTCACGACGGACCAACGTTGGTGGTTGTACGGCATGCAATGCCGCGATATCTCATCATCATCATCATCATCTCAGCCTGCGGACGTCCACTGTTGAACATAGGCCTTCCCAAGCGCACACACCCTGTCCTCCGCCTTCCTCATCCAGCCACTTCCCGCCACCCGCTTTATATCGTCGGTCCAGCGGGCTGCGGAGGTCGCCCCACACTACGCTTACTCGTACGCAGTCTCCACTCGGACTTTCCGGCTCCAACGGCCATCGCCCCTGCGACAAGCATGACCTGCCCATTGCCACTTCAGCTTGCTAATGGTTTTGGCTATGTCGGTGACTTTGCCGCGATATCTACTTACTGAATTAAATTAAAACTTTGCGTGGAACAACCAGAAACATACCATCCAAAAATGACTTCCTGACTGTAGGTATTTTTACAATGGACGAAAATGTAATATGTACTAAAATTCCAATTGATCCAAACACAAGCGGCATAATTGGAGTGTAGTGTAACATTGTGCTTGCCGTATTATTTTCTTATCTGTCATTCCACACTAGGGGAAAATACATCAAAGCAATTTATTATGTGGGCACTGCCCTCGCAGGCCTCTAGATAAATAGCCTCTGAAAGCCTCTCCAACATTATAAATGCTTACTGACGTGCATTCATCACTATGATTCTATTCTATTGCATTTTATTTGGTCAATCTTGAGGAAATATAATTTTTGCTATCCGTCGAGCTAAATTATCCGATTTAAGGGAAGTGCAGTGGAAATAATACTTATCAAGTATACACATCTATACTTTAACCATTTAAGATCTATTTAAGAAGGATTTAATAGGGGGCAACATTAGTATAAGACCAAGTTAAAAAAAAACCAATGTCACGTCCACATAATTAATCACTCTTTATTGCGCCGTGAATTTGCAAAAGAACTTTGCCACTTAGAGCTAGCAAAGAAAATAATCATAATTAATAACTTTTCCCAGTTTTCCTTTTCTCCGTCATTATAATTTTCTTTTTTGATGATAAAAGTTATTGTTGCTCTAATTTTGCAAAAAGGCTAAAAATAAAATAGACAGTTGGAAACCGTCAGCAATTTACCTGCTCTGTTATGTGACTTTTGATATATAAAGACGAATTAATTATTATCATTCCTATGTAAAAAGTTACATATGACGGTATTCATATAAATAATTCCCATTATTCATCAGTTGAAAACACTACAGCGGTCATTAGCATTATCTATCCTAATTATTTTATTTATATTTGTTCTCCATGAAAGTTTTTCTTTTGTTTTGATTTTTCAAAGGCACCTAATTTCCTTTTCACTATAATTATAAAACGGACTATTCCCCACAATATTAGTTAAAATAATTTTAACTTTGTTTTCTATTTATCTTGCATAATTTTACATATTCCAGTGTACGTAAGTTCGCAATTTCCTTCAAAAATGTCTAAAATATATTGTATTTATTACAGTACAATATTCTTTGGTAGCTTCTTTTAACATTTTCGGTCAAAATATTCTGTTTGAGGCAATGATATAATTATGAGCTTATCCCAACCATTATTTTTAGTTGTTTCTGTCATAAAATGAACGCCGAGCGATTTTAGTTAATTTTTTCCGAATTTTGATTTTTAATTCGGCATTAAAGTGAACTACAATTGCTCGGAAGACTTTCGGCACTTTGTTTGTTATGCACCTTGTCAATTATTTGGGTTAAAATAATATAGGTAAGTACTTGAAATAAAAACGTGTAACATAAAAAAGGAATGTGAAAAGTAACAATTAATCTTAATTAAACGTAAACGTATCAATGGTAGGTAACACATTATTCGTATATGCAATAACTAATTATTTATTAAGAAACATCTTAATAGTGAGCTGAGTTCAGTGCAGATCGACGATAAATAAAGCTTTGCGAAGTCACATACATACACATTACACATTTATTAATTTCTTATTGCAACTAAATGCCGTTCTAATTTATTCCGGTAATTATAATACAGTTAATAGAAAACGAGTAGGTACTATAAAAACTTCGAAGCTTTAGAGTTAGATGTTACGGTGATTTATTGAAACAAGAAAGTCTGCAAAGTCCAAGACTTAAACACATTAAAGTGGAGATTTCACTTTTTTCTCCTGGGTTATTTAAAATTCTTTTGACGTTAAGTTTGAAAATTAGTTTAATATAAAACTTTTGTAGACTGTAGTTTATTCATAAGTTACAAAATGCAAAGAGCAATATTGAAGCACAAAACTAGTTTTATCTATGCTATGGAATGTAGAAGTCATACATTTTTTGGATTTCATACCATTTAGATAATAAGGAATGAACAATCGATTATTATCGATGTTCCTGTGACTTTCGTAGATAATATGATCGTTGCTAGTTACTCTTACCTACGTGTAAATAATACTCGTAAATTCATGAACAATAATTTACGAGTATAATTTACACGTATGTACTTTTGTGCGCGAACCACGAACCTTAGAAGAGAATTGATTTTTTCCCCTCTAAAATATACGTTTAAATTCCTATCGACCATAATTATTTCAGATTTTTTGAACGATGAAACTTCGGAGATAAGGGTGGGAACGGTATTTTTTTTTGACAGTTTGCCCATCAAATCAAAAACTATCAAATACAAAAATAAATAAAAATCTGTTTTAGAATATACAAGTAACGCCCTTTCTTAAGATACCCCACTCAATATTGTCATTACATTTTGAAATATCAACGCTCCGGTTTTCCCCCCCCCCCCCCTTTTAAAAAGAAATAAAAACGATTTTCAAATTTTTATGATTGGAACGACGTTGGGTACTATTTCCAATAACTATTCTAAATTTCAACTCGATAGTTTTGATAGTCACTGAAATAATTGAGTGTGACAGACAGACGGACGGACGGAGAAAGTCTCGAGGTCTCACCATAAGGGTTCAATTATTACCATTTTGGCATGAAATCCTAAAAAAAGATTAAAATGCATGAGATAATATTATTATGAAATACCATAAATAAATGTCTACAAGTACTTAAGTATCAAAATACGTTTTAGATGTTCTTACAATATCGAAAGACAAAACAATTCTTTCTTTATTTTACACTAAGGAAAAAGGTAAGGAACAACACGAATTGTAAGTCCTTCAGAGATTTGGATAACAGAGGTGTCAGTCTGCCTCACTTGTGCTCGCAATCATTTGGAAAGGATCTCAATGTACCCTACAATATACTTCACTACCTGTAGATTCAACGTCTCCAAACGAGGTCACCGTGATATACTTGTTGCTGCCTTTGTTATCTATTACTTTGTATACAGTACCGCCCTCTACTACAACCGAAACGTGTGCTTCAGTTTTTTTGCAAGTATAATTTTCTCAGTGCTGCCCTCTACTTACCAGTATGATTCAAACGTTTCATAGTTTTCCGGGTAAAGTTTTCAGAGAAAATGTTTGAACCGCGTACTAGTTGTGGTACTCAGTTCGTTGTTTCAGCTCACCTACTTCTCCTCGTATCTACATTACCCGAAACTAGATGGCGCTGTTTAAAAATTAACCATCACTTGAGTTATTTTTACAAAATAAACAAATAATGAGGTATTTGTATCTTCTTTATTATGTTCAGAGGGTTTGATTACGGCCTACCACTACCAGGCTGGTGAAATACGGCTTGTCAGCCCTCACTCGCCCTTGAGAACATTTAAGAGTCCTAGCACGCAGATTTCCTCACAATGGTGCCAATTCTATTGTACAAAATCTCTAAACTAAACTTATTTTACGCGTCAAAAAATAGTGTTATCCTTTTCCATGGAAAGCATTTTGAAAAGGAGAGCAATTTGAAACGGATAGATTTTTAGACGCGTCAAATTAGTTTAGATATTTTGCATAACAGAATTGGCAGTTTTTTCCTAGCCTAGATCGCTAAGGCAAGTGATATTTAATATTATTGCTAAACGCACATAAACCAGAGTTCCATCCTATCCTATTATTATAAGAAACAGATGTTCGAACCACTGGCCTATCACTACTCTCGCTAATAAATATTCTTAACAAATCCTTTACGCATCAAAGATCATAATCATTGGTCATACCAAACCGTAGAATGTAAACAACTATTCGCTTCAACTTTGAACAAAATTTCCATGTCATGTTTCGGCGCTCACAAAAAATACTCAGGGCCATTAATATTAATAATTCCAGGCATTAAGAATTGTGAATGTTTGTTAGAAAAAGCCTTGCGACACGCAGACGGTCTCGTCTCCGCGTGCTCTGACGTTCGAGCATCTCACGCATGCCATGGCACGATGTAATTCCGAAATGTTTCATTAGCAGAAAAGTTTTAATGTTGTTTTGCGTAGAGTCTAGAGGCAACGGCCTACGCACACTTCCTTGGCTTAAGTAAGGTGCAACGTAAGGCCTTAAGCGGATTTATTGCATTTATTTTTGTCTTTCTCACTCTCACGGAGATTTGGTAGGTGCGACATGCAGCGTTGTGGAAGAATATAACAGAAAAAACGACCTTTTACCTAATTACTCAAAAATTAAGCTGGTTATAAAAAAACTGTTTCTTAGCGTTTTTGGATATTATTATTACCGACACTTTAAAACAAAAATTCCAATTACATCCAATGTAGTGTCCGATAAAAACTAGAAAAACTGAGATTTTCGAGCAACTTTTGGGAGAGCTTTCTATCGAGAAAATTTTATCCAATCGTGTTTGTGCTTCTTAGCGATTTTAGATTAAAGACCCAAAATACATGACGTGTAAATTTGAAAGTAATTGTCTTTATAGTTTTTGAATAAAACTTCATTCAAAATCGCTTAAATACGGCTTCTACACCGTTAATGTTGTTTTGCGTATAGAGTCTAGAGTCTACGGCCTACGCACACTTCCTTGGCTTAAGTAAGGTGCAACGCAAAAGCTATATTCAGGTATCAACATTCAAATTCAAAACATAGCACATCCGGACGCGAATGTTCAAATTTTATTAAAGGAAGGCCTATATCCTATGTGCACGTGTAGGATGATTGTGTATAACCGGTAACACATATCAATAATCCAATCTCATATCAATTGCACACGGGCCACGGCGGACCCCGTAGCTAGAATTGTAAAGTTCAATCTGTCAGCCAAGTTTGATTGTTTACGTTGCAGACAGGGGACTGTCAGTTCGGAGTAGTACGAAAGGTCCCAGTACGGTACATTCGTCGACAGTATACTTAGGCATAAAAGTTTAAAGATAAAACGATGCCCAAGCTTCATATCTAGATTTTCTTACGTGGGTGTTTTTTTTTAAATCTTAAAGTATTATCATAAAAGTCTCAGAGAACACATTTTATCAGGAATAATAGTATGAGTTACAGCTACCTTTTATCACAGAAGAATAAAGAAAATACTTTTATACGTTTTATTAATATTTACTGTTAATATAAACTTGAAGGATGAACCAGCAAAATAAAACAGTTTCGCATTTATACCACCAGTTTTATACGTACCAGTAACTTACTTATTCCCAAAAAAAAACAAATTGATAAGGGTTTTTTGTCCACTATAGCCATTGAGTTACAGCATGATTTTTTTTTTACTCACGCAATATCATCCAATATTTGCTAAAATGCCAAATTATTATTTTTAGCAAGTATCGTAGCGAGTGTACTTGCTGCCTGTAACCTTTTAGGTCACGTAATATTTCTTGCTAGTTTTCAATTTCACCTATTTTTATCGAGCCAATATTGTTATGATATAATAATACGTTATCTACTTGTTTCACTACATTACTGCTGTTTCACTACATTTTTTGATTAAGTACCACACTAATAATATAGAGGAAAAAGTTTGAACGTGTATGTGTGTGTTTGTTGTTCCTTAAAGCCGTAACAGCTAAGAAAAGAATACTTACGGAGCCGCAAGAAAAAGCTATGAATTAATAAGTGGTAATGACATTATAATATACCTACTTACTACCTATTTTTTGTTATCATCTGGACTTTTGAAGTAAGATAAGAGAAAACAAAAAATACCGTTCAAATCTCAAGCAATTTTTTTATCTAAGTTCAAAGCATGTGACCGCTAGACTTACGCTACTATTTTCTTAATCACAAACGATAGATAGGCCGAACACGAAAAACGCAAACTCGTATTTTTTTCGTAATTCAATGTAACTTCACTTCCGTGTCCTTGACAAGTTACAATATTTGCTTACAGTCGCGTGTCACCTCAACTTCATAATGGCGAAATTTCTTAATCGTTACAACTTTGTAATGAATTTCACTACAAAAAACATCACGAATTAACTTTTAATATTAAGCTTACAAAGAAACCTTAAAGCAATGTAAGATTTTCAAATATGATTACAGTAATTTTCTAGGTAATAAAATAAAACAGTACTTAATAATTATTATTCAAAGAACTTTAAAGCTACTGCACAGAATACCACAATATGTATGTACCTATATATACCTACTTTTATTGTGCACCCAAGAAACAATTAACAAAAATTAAAGTAGAAATAAAAAGAAGATACAGGTAACAATGAGGCGGACTTACCACACTACTACTTAGCTACTGTACGCTAAATTTCTATTGATCGTTCATATTTTTTTTTAATTGAAAATTTTACAATTCCAGCTTGACGCTAACTTATATTAGGTAATTACTGTACAAGTCTTGCTCTCGTGGAAAGGTGGACTGGCTACATTTCTGCGCTGAATAGCTACTAGGCTTTTTGTCCGGGTCTACAAGTATTTGCCATGCCGAAATCTATGGAAGGAATTTTGCCATGACCGATGACATAAAGCGGGTGGTGGAAACGGCTGGATGAGGAAGGCTGAGGACAGGATGTGGTAGCGCGGGCTCGAGGACGCCTTTGTCCAACAGTGGACGTCAGCAGGCTGAGAGTTTAATGATGATTACCTCATGATATTTCGCTTATTGAATAAATGTTACATTATTATTGACTTTTATTCTTAAATGTTAATAAAATATAATGCGTGATCTACAATATCCAACCCCGAAGTCGATAAGCGAAGACACTTAAGTCCACACTAATCTACTCGGATGGCTAACCATCCCCTCTAACCATTTAACTCTATTTATTATTCTACTTAACTATTTTTTTTCTACGATCGCGGATGGTTTTAAAACTAAGGAATAAAATAGGTGGACCCGTAAAAATACGGGCTGATCGGCGGTTTATCAATAACGAATGTTATCCATGATCGTACAGACTTTTATACGAAATACAAATCGATGTTTATTGTCATTTTTTGAAAAGAGCAAGTACTGAGTTTCTTGCTAGTTCTTCTCGGTGCAAACCTGCCTTCCGAACCTGGCGGTAGAGTTTTGACTTTTCACAAGAGCTTATATTTAGGCCTATGTGAAAAATAATTATTTTCATTTTCATTACAGGTTATAATTGCTTTATGTGGTTCAAGTAACTTGGTTTTATTATGTTGATGAGAACAGAGAAAGTATAGTTACTGACTTACTGCTTTAAAAGTTTTCTGCCTAAGTTATAAAATTATTAAAACATGGTTATTCTATCTAATATATAATTATAAACCTCCGAAACGGCTTCACCGATTTTTATGAAATTTTTGTCTACATTCGGTAGGTCTGAAAAAAGGTATTGTTCACACCCCATAAATGCCAAAACAACGTTCATCCGGTCAGCTAGCAAACCTATAAAAACCGCAAATGAGCATTAACAATCCAGTTCGCTACGAAACCAATTTACGCAGTTTACGAGAAGCAATTATAAGAAAGTGCACGCTAAATTATATTTAGATTTGCTTCGCCTCCATCACACATGCACGCGAGGTGATACTTACACTGTTTTGCATAAAACTATCAAGTGCAATACCGCAATACCGTAATTACCATCGTGGCAGAGAAAATCATGAGGGATCACAAGGTTACTACATTATTATGACCGCCATACTTATTTTATGAGCAGTTTATAATAATTATGCCAGTTCTTCCGAGGCAGGCGCTTTTACTCACGTGCTCTCAGTAGTAGTAGTAGTATTTCCCGAGTATTTCCCGCTATAGAGGTTAAAGGATATTATGACCATGATGCAAATCCAAACTTTATTCTCTATAGACTACGGTCTCCACACTTTTTAATTACCTAACATCCGGATTCCCAAGTTATAGGCAAATAGACAAGTTGTACTTCTCTGCATTGAAAAAAATAATTACTTTTTGTACGCAAAATTAAAAGGATGGGAAAAAGAATTCCCACAAAACTTCATTTAATTTTCTTAGAATATTTTGGTACAATCTATAGCTACAGTTAAAGCAAACTTCCTTGAAAGTACGTATAAAGGTTGATAAAGGGAATGAGATCGGAATCGGGAAACTCACAACACCCTCGGATTTGAAATAACCGTTGGAGCCCCATGGGCTAAATCCAGGGGTGTGAGACTCGAAAACATAAAATTTTACATCAGCCAACAATCGACGGTAACCATAGCAACGCAGCCATCAGCAGCCAATTGTCGCCTTGGCAGCATAACTGACGCTAGCATTAAGGGGATTGATTGAATTTATTTTTGTCTTTCTCACTCTCACTGAGATTTGGTAGTTGCGACATGCAGCGTCGCGGAAGAATATAGCAGAAAAACGACGTTTTACCTAATTACTCAAAAACTAAGCCAGTTACCAAAAATCTGTTCTAAGCGTTTAAGGATATTATTATTACCGATACATTAAAACAAATATTACAATTACATCCATTGTAGTTTCCGATAAAATATAGAAAAACTGAGATTTTGGAGCAACTTTTGGGAGAACTTTCTATCGAGAAAATTTTATCCAATCGTGTTTCTGCTTCTTAGTGATTTTAGATTAAAGACCCAAAATACATGACGTGCAAGTTTGAAAGTAATTGTCTTCATATTTTTTGCATACAACTTCATTCAAAATCACCTAAATACGGCTTGTAGGCCGTTAACCAATCAGCGCATAGATATCCTGCGGGCTTATTCTCTATTTCAGTGCCTATGAATTTTAGTTGTACACTGGCATATTTTTTTATCCATTGAAGGTTTGCTACGAGAATATTAATTTTATTTAATAGCAAACCTTCAATGGATAAAAAAATATGCCAGTGTACAACTAAAATTCATAGGCACTGAAATAGAGAATAAGCCCGCTGGTCGTCGCTGCTATAAGTAGTTTGCAGAATTAAGGAGCAGGTAATATCTATTTACATGGAGGATCGTCTAGCTGTAACCTTTCATACAAAAAGCGATAATGTTTTCCTGCTTAATACTAGAAAATAAAAGGTACAAGCCTAGATTAAGGTGTACTGAATCTAATGAGACGAAAATTGTCCAATTTGGTAAACGTTTAGAGGGTTAAAAGGTTATCACCCACAGTAACATAAGCCTTGCCTTATTAGGCCCTATTAGGCCTAGCTCTGCAAGTTGCAAGTTTGCAACTCTCCCTTTACGGGCATAACTTTAGCATTTTTTGAAATCTCCTATTCGTGTCGCGCTATAAGTAACTAGACGATAGCCTTGAAGATGTGCTATTTCTTTGCCACTTAGTCCATGATTACCAGCACGTAGCATTCGGTGAATAGTGCCAACGATGCTCGATGCTGTGGTCTTAATGAGTGCTTACGTATTTACGGTGCTTGATGGATATGACGAATCGCGAGGCATTTTCCGTTTCCTTGTCGGTCGTATCTTTCACGACTTGCCAATGCCACCAAATCTGTCAAATCTGGCCACTGTACTCACAATTTGTAGTATATTTTTTGAATTATTTTTTTTAACTTCCCGGCACTTATGAAATGCCAGTAGATTCTACAATAACGTTCAGAAAGCAGATATGCTTGGTCTTCTAAAATCGTGTTTTATAATTTTATTTAGGTACCTGCCAGTAACCAACAATGATAAATACAATATTAAAATAATTGACGACCTAATGGCGCAGCGGTGGTGGTCTTGTCCTCTACGTCGGAGTTCGTGGGTTCGATTCCCACAGTTGGAAAACGTTTGGGTGATGAGCTTAAATGTTTTCAAGTATCTGGGTTTTTTCTATATATGTTTTGTGTTTACGTATACTAAATATACCTAATATTATGTAAACTGGTTCCCATAAAATAAGCTATCGCTTACTTTGGGGCTTGATTGCGATGTGTGTGTAATATTGTCTTAATATTTACTAGCTGACCGAGAAAACGTTGTTTTCCCATTAAGGAATATTAAAAATAGCTTTAATTAATTATTCTAAGACCTACCGAAAGTAAAGCAAAAAATATCAAAAAAATTAGGAGTTTGGTTGCCAAAAATGTAACATTAGAATTTTTTATAAATAGTTGAATTTGTTTACTGACGTGACGTGGACTATTTTTCCTACCCCGAACAGAGAAATAATTTCAATGGTAAAACAAAGTTTGCCAGGACAGCTATGCAATGCAAATATATTAGCTTACTAGCTGATGCCCGCGACTTCGTCCATGTGGGATAAAAACTATTCTATCTTTTAAGTTGGACCAAATGACAGATATTCACGAAGTTTGAACTAAATCGGTTCAGTAGTTCAGGAGTCCATCGCGGACAAACATTGTGACACGAGATTTATATATATTATTATTAAGATTATTATATAGATATTGAATGGAAGCAGGCGTTATTTTGCGGAAATCCATAATTAGCAGAACAGATTAATTTGTTTTGCTATAATCCGCTAATGACTCTACGATTTCGCAATGCGAAGTCAACATCTCCTGAGGATGTCCCGGTGTCGGGACGAAACGTGCGTCGAAGAAAGTGTTGGAAAATTGTGTGTGGTGTTTCATGTGGGCAGTGTTTCTGCATATTGTACCATACAGAATCTTTTCAAGTAGCGGATTATAGCAAAACAAATTAATCTGACCTGCTAGTTATACTATAATCGTTGTGATACACACTAGTTAGCACCGGTATCACGACGCTGTGACGCGCAAGCGCCGGGATTCTGGCACAGACACTCACACGCGGTTAATTTCGGCTCCTACAAATAATTATATTTTTCAAATACCAGACGAACGGCGTGCAGTATTATTTGACCCGCTAAACACTCGGTGGACCGAAAAACTCCATAAAACCCGCGTATTCGAAATGCATGTGAACGTTTCACATGCATTTCGAATACGCATACGTTTCATATGCATTCTTCATGTAGTGAAAATCAAAATTGAGCAAATGACTGTATACAGACACAGAATTTAATTATTCTAACACAACCATCAAATATGAAGAATTCTTCGATTTTTCCAAATATCTATTTCGGGGGAACGTCCAAACACTGTTATAATATAATCAACATTTGGTATCAGTTAAAACGTATATTTACTTTTATCGTGCCACTCTGTGGTGCCACTGTAGGTCATCATTACCGTCACTAAACGAAATTCGTCAAGAGGACAGCCGATTGTCCGAGCCAGAAGAGCCACAATGCGGTGTATTAATAAATCCAACATTGACAAAGACCGCCAAAACAACTGGCCGCCGGCCAAGCCGAAAAAATTGGCCTACGCATGTACGTGGAACAATACCAGTGACGTTTCCAAACGATTGGTCTGAGACCGCTCTAGACGTGACAGAAATAGCTCTCGGAAAGCGAAAGTGGGTGAATTCCGGTTGATTTCCACGATTAGGATGGTCAATTATTTTTGGTTTCTACGTTAACGATGTCTCGAGACAAGGTTCTAAATATAGTCGCTGAAAACACCATCCATAATATGTATATGTATCAAAATATCTTTTGGATCCAGTAACATATTCTGTGTATCGTTGGCGTTGTCTCAATTGATGGACGTCCACTGTTGGTTCAATCATATTTTTTCTTCCTCTTTTTATACACTCCAATGGCCTTTTGTTACCAGTATCCATGCAAATTGCTTGCTACTCATTAAACGTAACAGAAATAGCTCTCGAAAAGTGAAAGTGGGTGAATTTCGGGTGATTTCCACGATGGGAGATTATTTTTGGTTTCTATGTTAACGATGTCTTAGGCTTGTGCTCTAAATATAGTCGCTGCAAGGGCCCATATGTATCAAGAAATTTTGGTTCCGGTAACATGTTGTTGGCGCTGTCTCAATTGACGGACGTCCACTGCTAGTTAAAGAGGACAAAAACATATGATTGATCTTATATTTTTATCCTCTTTTTAAAGACTCTATTGACCTTTTGTAAACAGTATCACCGCAAATTGTTTATTAATCATTAGAATGCTACAGTCAGATCCTTTTTGGATGAGATCATTCCAGCACCTCCCATGTGAAATATTTCTTTTCATTTATAGGGGTTACCGTATGCCTATTTTGGAAAGTCCAGGTGAATCTGACGTAGCATCCCGGGCAAAATATACTAACGCGTAACAGCACTTCACGCATTTACAAAACAACGCTTGTACTTATTTATAGGACGCTCATATCTGGCTCCCGAGCACCGACACGCTGGCATAATATTTACTCTTTAACAACCAATCTCACGTACAACGTCTTATCCCTTATTTCGAATGACATAAGGATGATTATTTAACAAAACTGCCTGAGTTCAGTAGCCGATAGAACCTATAAAATGAGCAATTACGTTCAGGTTTATAGTTACTTAAGGTAAATGTACCATATTACGGTATGTTAAGGCATTTTCAACTTTGAGGATGATTTTAAGAAAAAGTACAAATGTGCTAGAACTGAAAACTGTTTTATTTTGTAGACGAGTATTATCAGATTAATGTGGAATATTATTTTGCGCCGTAACCTTTAAATTATATAAATAATCGTTATTTTGCGGAACCTCGTGTTTGTCTCTAATTCCGTGCTAAAATTTGCGTCATGTTATAATTCCGGTAGTCTTTGTCCATAATTCCGTGATATTTTTTACTTTATTTTTATAACGCATTACAAGTGACTTGACTGCAATCTCACCTGATGGTAAGTGTGGTTATTTTTTTTATTTTAATTTAACTATTTATTTTTAAAATTCATACATTTAAAATTAATATTTTAAGCGTCTACCTGTTGCCTTTATAAATATTGCGAGCGAAACAAACAAAAAAAATCACGTTTGTTGTATGGGAGCCCCCGTTAATTATTTTATCTTATTTTCATTTAGCTATTTCATTTATTTTCATTTAGGAGAAAATATTTATTTTATCATTTTTTTTTGCATTTGTTGTTATAGCGGCAACAAAAATACATGATCTTTAAAAAATTCAAGTGTCTAACGATCATTGTACAGCCTGGTGACAGACAGACAGACGGACGGATGGTCAGACGGATGGACGGACGGACGGACAGACGGACGGATGAACGGACGGACGGACGGACAGCGAGGTCATATAGGGTCCCGTTTTTAACCTTTGGGTACGGAACCCTAAGAAGATATTGCATGGCTGCCTCCCTAACTTAGTTTTATTAATTCTTAGTCAAAGGTAAGTAAAAAAACGTTTCATTTTCTCTCCGAATGCTATATTTCGGGTATACCAGAATAAGGGACATGAGTAAAAAATACGTGTACCTTATTACGGTACTCAAAAAAATGGTTTCTATATCATATTTTTAATAAAAAAATTAAGTAAACTGCAAGCTAATATAGTTTTTATATAATATAAATATATATAATATATAATATATGATTCACTAAAATAATATTCATGGAATTATGTTGACGTACTTAATCTATTAATTTGAAAGTATGGCGTAAAGTGTAATCATTTCAGACTCGATTATAGAAGTAAACATATATAAACTCACATACCGCAATTAGGTCACAGTAATGTGCAGTTATTACTGAACTTATTCACATTAAATATATATATGACTTTAACCCAAGAAAGAAAAAAAAGAAGGAAACATTTCGAAGGGATTTTTCTTTATTGCGTGATACGCATGCAATTAGGTTCACCGACTCAGAATTGTGAACATAATTACGGTAGCGAGAAAAGTGACAAATTCTTTAAAAATATACTTTATAACACTTTGAATTTACTATAAAACATACCATTGATAACTGCTAATCGATAATTTCATAAATTTCGATAACTGTAACTTACCAGTATCACATCACGTCCTTATGAAAATACCACTGTTGCCTTACGCTCACCAACAACAGCGTGTATAGGCACCGTAGTACAATAGCGACTGACGCGTTCAGAAGCTCGGTATGGGTTTTAGAACTATTGTTTATCTTAGAAAATTAGGTTTTTTTGGTCGTACACAAACTATAGTTTATGTAGAATTCTATAAAATTACGATTTTACTGATAGTTTTCTTATTTTTCGACTAAAACCAAAATGTCACGGCATAATGTACTATACCGGCATAGTGTACACTTACCTTAATAGTTAGATCCGCGATTGCTTGTTGTTTGATACGCAAACTATGCCGCAAACTCGTAGACTTTAGTGTAGTTTTATCAATAAGCATCAAATATTTTTATAAGCACTTAAAATTCAGGCTGCTGTATTGAAGAATTGACAGGAATGGGGATTAAAAGGATTTTTTACCTATGACTCATTTTGACGATAAAGACAATACTTATCACGATTTATGAATCTAGCCATTCCAATAATCTTGTCTACAATAAGGAACCTTGTCCTATGCGAAGCTAGAATCTTGGGTAGAAGCGAGCGATATCATCAATTATTTCAACTGGGAAGAGATTCCCAATCAGAAAAGTTCTTGTGGTAGTTGCGAGTAAGTATACTAATAGTGATGTAAGTACTAAGTACCTACTTATGCTCGATAGAGAATAATACGCCCATAACGTAACTACGCGTGTAGGTAGTCAGCATTGCAGAGCTAAAGTGAATCCCGAGAAATGCTAGTTTAATAAAACACATAGAGTACCAGTAGTATCCAGTTATTGTGTTGCGTAGCTTCTCAGGGAATTATCACATTGTTGTGCAAATTAAGAAGCCAGAGTATCAAAATACTCCTTATAACATAAGGTATCGTCGATTATGGAAGAATGAAGGTGGACTATGTAAACGAATTGAAAAATAAAAATAAAATGCTTACACATTCGACCATGGTTAGTTATTATGGCAGACATAGGTCTCGTAGGGAAAGATTTGGATCTATCTGAGATATGCCAATACAATTTAAATGTTAAATTTCTATATCTGGTAGGGCGAATGCGGATAGGGTAAGTTATTATTTTGGCCGTTGGATTAGTAAAATTAGTAAAATCTGCTGGTTGAGTAGTAATTTCGTTTTTTTTTTATTGTACTTACATAATCATAGTAAATGTTTTCGTCTTGTATAAGTTTAGAGGTCTTAATTCGTGGTGAACCACTATAGTTAGTTTCTAAAAATCCAAAATAAAGGAATTTTATATACCTACTGTGTGTGTACCTACATTCAAAAAATTATAATATACCTATTGATTTTTTGCTTCTAATCGGTTTTGTGGGCTTTTATGAAAGCTACTTCGCCGCTGGTACGCATTACTCTTCCCTCCGGACCCCCGTGCCATACAGACGTGTATTTTATAAATTCACTTGTCATTTTAAATAAGTAAATTAATATTTAATTTGTTTCGCAAATAATAATCGGTGCAAAAAATTAGGACAACACGAGCATACAGGAGATCTTTTCACAGTGGAACATCACCTTCAAATGAAACGATCATCTTAAACCGTATGTAGTAATACATAAGATTGCAATTTTCGCACCTACGAGGGCTCAACTTAAACTGGACGGCAACCTAAACTATATGAAACTGTCGATCGCACGACCACTCGGTTGACCTCTCGTGCATTATCGGCCGCCAAGTGTTCCCGCTAATTTCTTCATATTTATTGGCGCCTGGTACTTCAAACTGCGTATGCGCCTTCTTCGATATGCCGCTAAATCGCACACCACCGCCTCATCGTGCTTCCTCTCCGAAATCAAATATCAGCGTTGAACCGAATCAAAGCGCGGCCCACGAACACGAAACCTCGGTTTGCAGTACACCCAAATTTACTTTTCGCAACGCAAAAAGGAGGCGCTCGGAATCCGATAGCGGTTTTAGTCACTTTATGACGGAGATGAGACAAATGTTTCATGAATTACAAGCCAAGCAATCGGAAACAATTGATAAATTGTGCGCTACAGTTGAGGACCTCCGATCAACGGTTAGCTTTCTGGCCGAAAAATATGACTCACTTGCCTCAAAATACGAAAAACTAGAGTCAGAACGTCAAGATGACCTAAAATATATGAAGTCGCTGGAGGAGGCATTAGAAAGATCCGAACGAAATCACAGGTCCAGTTGTCTCGAGATTAGGAATGTTCCCGTGCGAAACGCCGAAACTAAAGACAATTTAATTAACACGGTTATAAACACAGGCAAGGCACTTAATTTAGAAATACAACCACATGAAATTAAAGACGTCTTTCGCACCAAGACCAAGACCCCGGAAAACAAAACTATTATAGTTGATCTTAACAGCGTGATTTTAAAGGAAAAAATTATTTCTGCGTCCCGAAAATTCAACAAGGGTCAAAATAGACTATCCACCGAACATTTGAAAATCATGGGGCCTGCTAGACCTGTTTTCATATCAGAAAACCTGACATCAAAATTGAAGAGAGTTTTTTTCCTGACCAGAGACTTTGCGAAAACAAATGACTATAGGTTCTGTTGGGTGTCGCACGGCAAGATTTATTTGCGTAAGAGGGAGGGCGGCTCTCTGCTTCGAATCGTAAGCGAATCTGACCTAACCAAATTACAAACTCAAAAGTGACTAGATTCACAATCTCAAACAAAATATGTCAGAACCGCTGCGTTCGAATCGGATGGCCATTCTTCTATGTGGATATGTGCGGTGAACTTTGTTTGTATTCTTGCTGTTTTCGTATTCGAGATAGATTTCGTTTTGTTTCTTTTTATAAACACACACTCTGTACACACATACTTTACACTCGTGCTTATATGTACGTTTACTCTCAAGTTTCTCTCTCATTCAACTCCCAAAAACACCAAATACAATAACTTTAAATTTTCGGTAATGGCTCCAACGTGTTTTTTGTTTTTTATGGTGAGATTTAGTACAGTTCCTTTGTTTACTTATAAAACATATTATAATGGATGTCATCACCAATATATTTAATGATATTGAGCGTGTGTCGACGCCTAGATCTTTGGTTTGCTCACCTGAAGACTCAATACTACACGTAAATAACATGCAAGAAGTATTTAAAGTTTTACATGTTAACATACGTAGTATAAACTGTAATTTTGATAGCCTATTAGTTTTACTACATAGAATAAAACATCGTCTTGACATAATCGTTTTATCCGAATGCTGGCTTACGAAATGCCCCCACCTTCCTCCCCTAGATGGTTTTACGTCACATGCATCAAATTATAAAAACCAAAACGAGGGAGTCGTTGTTTACATTAAGTCTGAGATTACATATACGGTGGAATTTGCTGATATTACCGATGCTAATAATCTTGCTATAAAGCTCTCCGACACATTCGCAATAATAGCTATCTACCGTTCCCCATCTTATAAAAACTTACAATCGTTTATAGATAGTCTCGATCATACCCTAAAAATTTACAACTCCTATAGAAACCTAATAATCGTTGGCGATTTGAATATTAATATAACACCTGATAATAGCGATTCCTCTGCAGATGATTATCTTAACATGCTCGCTGGGCACGGTATGCTTCCTGCACACCATTTACCCACAAGACTTAACAATTGTCTCGACCACATCATCTACAGATCCCCTAATCAAGTCACTACTCTGGTTTTAGACTCTTACATCACTGATCACGCTCCTATTTTATTTTATTGTGATACCAAAGTTAGAGCACAAATCTTTAATCGACCATCTCGAAAATTGGATATCAAAGGGATTGTATGTTATATGGAACAAGCAGATTTTTCTACCATTCTTTCTTCTTCGGACCCCAACAAAGCGACCAACATGCTTGTTAATACAATTTCAGAGGCTATCAAGGTAAATAGTCACACTCTCAACATTCCAAACAAGAATCACATTATTAAACCCTGGATTACTCCGGGTCTCCTAAGATGCATCCG
Source organism: Coenonympha arcania (assembly GCA_036785405.1). Lineage (NCBI taxonomy): Eukaryota > Metazoa > Arthropoda > Insecta > Lepidoptera > Nymphalidae > Coenonympha > Coenonympha arcania. The sequence continues at coordinate 6,564,713 of CM072058.1, read as the reverse complement.
TCATAGAGACAAGCTGTACAGAACATCCAAAAAACAACGTGACAATTTAATTCTTAAAGCCACCTTCATTCGCTATCGAAATTTTTGTAACAACCTCCTTAAAAAAGTGAAACATGAATATGAAAGGAGTGAATTCCTAAAGATCAAACATAATCCGGGAAAAACTTGGAACTTAATAAAAAAAGTGACCAATCTTAAGCAGAAAGAGTCACCTCCTTCCGAGTTGTTAACTTTATGCAGGAATCCATATGACTCTGCTGATAAAATCAATAGCTTTTTCTCAAACGTGGGTAAAAGTCTTGCAGATAAGATCACTCAACAACCTCAGATTTCGGCTGACGACATTCGTCCTCCCAACCGTAGTGGCCTTAATGGAATGGCTTTACTTGCCGTAGAATCGTGTGAGATAGCCAATGCAATCAGCAAACTTAAAGACAAGTGCGCCGAGGGCTGGGATGGTATTCCTGCTTCTGTCATTAAAGCTTGTGCACATGTTCTTATCCCTATACTGCACCATATTTTTAATCTCTGCATCTCTTTCGGCACCTTCCCCCGTGCTTTTAAAAAAGCAGTCGTGCACCCTATCTACAAAAGTGGAGACAGAGGCAGTGTCACAAATTACAGACCCATTTCTGTACTCACTACCTTGTCCAAGATATTTGAAAAAATTCTTAACAAGAGGCTCCTTAGTTACATAAACCAAAATAATGTATTATCAGAAAATCAATTTGGTTTTCGTAGTGGTAAGTCAACCGAGGACGCTGTTTTGACACTTTCAGAAAATATTGTGAAAAATATTGATAATAAATTAAAGACCGTGGCCATTTTCCTAGACCTTTCCAAAGCCTTTGACACTGTCTCTGTCCCCAAGTTGCTTACCAAGCTCGAAAATGTTGGTGTTAGAGGTGTTGCTCTCAATATTTTTAAAAGCTATTTGACTGAACGTACACAGGTTGTGCGGATCAATGACTATGACAGCAAAGAGACTCAAATTAATTTCGGTGTTCCACAGGGTAGCGTCCTCGGACCTACCCTTTTCCTCATTTACATAAACGAGTTATGCATGCTTCCACTTCCTAAATGTAAGATAATTACTTATGCAGATGACACAGTACTTCTTATCCACGGAAATAACTGGAAAGAAGTCCAATATCTCTCCGAATCTTCGTTAAGATTCGTCTTGAGATGGCTGCAACAGAACCTGCTTACTCTTAATGTATCTAAAACTAAATTCATGTCATTCGCTTCTTCTTCACCTTCCCAAGCCCCTCCTTCGTTTAAAATCCGTGCCCACACTTGTTTAAATGACAACGAATATTGTAATTGTGAATCGATAGAGCGCTCGCTAAGCACCAGGTATCTGGGTGTAATAATGGATGGTTCCATGACCTGGAAGCAACATATTGACTCCATTGTGCCTCGGGTCAGAAAACTTATCTTCATATTTAAACGACTAAGGAACGTTGTGGATTCCAAATGCTTAGAAATAGTATATGATTCTTTGGCAAAATCAGTCCTTACATACTGCATTACCTGTTGGGGTGGTGCAGGGTCAACATTGATGCTGAGACTGGAAAGAGTCCAAAGATCAGTACTCAAGGTCATGTGTAACAAACCCATCTATTTTCCTACAAACCAGCTTTACAAAATTACCACGGTACTTACAGTGAGGCAGCTGTTTGTCCTGTTTACGACTCTGCGCAAACATCGTGAGTTACCCTATGATTCAAACTTACCAATTAAGCGTAGATCGTATACTGTATGCAAAATGCCTGCAACGCGCACTGCGATCGCAAGTCGACATTATCCGTTTTTAAGTAGCCTTTTATACAATAGAATTAATAAATTGTTAAATATATTTCCCTTGACAACTAGTTCCTGCAAATCAAAATGTCTAAATTGGCTGCAATCACTAACTTATGAAGAAACAGAGAAACTTTTGAAAATAGTAAAATAAAAACTTATTTTCATATTAGCTTTTACATTCACACACACACACACACACACACACACACACACACACACACACACACACACACACACACACACACACACACACACACACACACACACACACACACTCGCACACACACACCTATGTACATGCGCACATACTTTCACATCAATTTCTTTATATTATTTTTAAGTTTTGCATGCTGCACGTACCTCACAATTAAGTTAAGTCTTTGTAATTGTGAACAGTTGTTATATTATATGTTTCGGAGGTGGGCGTGATAACTGTTACGCAGTTTATACTTTAACAGTTGTCATCGTTCATGTTATTCTGTGTTCAATTGTAAATGTTCTAATCAATAAATAAATTTCAATTTCAAATTTCAATTACTACCCTCTGTAAACTCGAGTTTTATCCTCAATTTTATTTTGCATAACATAAACAAGTTACTGGAGTTATTTCTGTTTAAATAGGTTTTTTGTATACTAATCTTCAGCGTACCTACAAAGAAGTTCTTTGGTGCTCAGGTATAGGTATAAACGTGTCTTCAGTTAACGGCCTTTGTTTTACTATTTTATTCAGTACAAATTCGCGAAAGCCAAATGTTGTCAACTGATTGGGCACGGCAGCCGCAGCACGCGATCGAGACACGCTGTTTAAATCTCCTGTCCGTCGCTATGGTGTTTTGACACTGTTTGTACAAATTTTCAGGTTGAGAGTGTAACCAGTAATTGTGATCGCGTGAAGGCTGCGCACGTGTCGCTAACTGGATATAAGTGTATGCGTATATCGTGGCATCACTTTAGGGTCGTCACTCGCGCAGGCGGCAGCTGCGTAGCGATCTCGTAGCGTGTCGGTGTACTGTATAGTGTTCTCGCGTCGCGCCGCATCACGGGTTGAGATCGCGCGGAAGCGAAGGTTGCGCCCGTGACCGCGCCCGCGCCCGCCCGCCGTAGCGCAGTATCGCGCCGCGCTCGCTTCCTCTCGGACCCGCGGAGCCGTGCGGCCGCCTCGCCCGCGTATGTGCCTCGGGAGCTGATGATGTGCAGCCGAGTGAGTGCAGTGAGAGAGTGCGCGAGTGGTGAGCGGCGCAGCCCCGCGCGCCCGTAGCGCGATGTGGACGCTGCTGCCGCTGTTGCTGCTGCTCGCGACGGACCTCCGCCCGGTGAACGGGAGCGGATACTCCTTCAGCCCCACCAAGGGATTCCTCGAGTGCGCGAGGTTCGTTCACAATAAAATAAACTCCACCAGAATGTCGAGCACTCGAAAAGCTAAATTCCGGAGCTCGAACTATTTAAAAACATTCGCGCGCCACTTTATTAAAAGCACATTTTTGGAGTTTAAAATCTGGCTAAGGCCGCGGGGACCTCGACTGAGCTACGAAAATAAAATTAGTCTCGAAACAAGGTGAAAGCTCGACACGACTGCGTTGGAGTCGCAAACACGCCAGGCAAAGCTGCCTAACAAGGGCTTATTACAAAAATAAAAAATAAACATCTAGAACAATCAGTAGGTAATGTCTTTACGTCAACAGATAATGCGATATACCAATTACAGTACAGATGCAAATACGTTTAATTCTCATCGTGGGTCGTGGAATTAGCGTGGCTGTCTGGGTACACAAATCGCGTCGTTCGTGACAGGCGGCGATGGGATTGCATTCTACAAGCTCTAAGCACACAAGTTTATTGACAGTTGGCCAGTTACACGCTACAGAACTTAGAAGCTTCCATATCAAACAATGACAACATGAAAACAATAAATAAAATAAATAAATAAACATGACATGACATGATTTGATTCATTTTCATCAGTCGTTATGTTATAAGAAGAAAAATTTACTGTGTGTCTGGTCACATATTATTTAGTAACGAGAACAATACCTTTAGATAGAAATATTGAACCAAAAATGACCGCTAAAATTATGAATCTTTATATGTCGCGTAGAGCTAATGTATGATACATAAAGATTCTACCGTTAAATTAAAACCCATTCTTAGTACGCACCACGTAAAACAGTAAAACAGATTAAACTCTAAAGAGCAGTAGAGTGAACAGTGTAAAGCAGTGTAACAAATGATAATAATCTAGCAAGAGGCAAATAAAATATGTATTCGCAAGATGTCGCCCGGTGCGGGGCGGGCGGGAGTTGGCAAGAACCGTTGTTGACATAAACAGATCTTCGTCCCCACATAACGAACCTGACCGGCTGAGCTTGGCCAGGTGCATCGATCCGACTGATTTATCAGACGTGTCCCACTTTGAATGTCTAATTTAGAACCTCTTAACAGTCCCTCGTGACTCAGGATTGTGTTTCTTAGAACTGGTAATTCATAAAATGCATTTTACTAAAAACTAAAATATAAAACATAGGTGACATAATATAAACATCTCTTAGATTATACTATCAAGATTCTCTTAAATTTTTGGAGGAAGTCAACTTAAAGAACAGGTAGACTTATCAATAGCAGATCAGACCATAGAAGATACAGCTACTTTTACTTTTAAGATATTATACACAACTTAGTTAGAACATCAAGAAATACAATGATTTAGTAACTCTACATTTTACAAAATTTTCATCGATTATGATTATATTTGTACTTTGGCTCTTTAGAGATATCATCGTAAGCTAAATATTACTAACGTGTAACACCACGCGATCAAGATGGAGGTCACAATTTGTACTTACAAAGAAAATTTTACTTAAAAAATGTACTACTAAAACTTAACTAACATTATAAACAAAACAAACGAAAATTTTATATCAGAAATTAAAATCAGGCGGGGATATTCCATAATTAAGTAATATTTTCAGCAGTTTTTGAATGGCAATTTGTAGGGCCCAATGTTATGTTCAAAGCCATTTAAATTTTGTCAAATTTTCTTCACGAATACACGTTGGAGAACATGCTATCAGATCAATGATATTTGATCAAAAGAAGCAAGATTTATATTGAAAATTTACACAATTCCCAGACACACCCGGAAAATTTTCACAATTTCCAGATATACCCGGAAAATTTTCACAATTCCAGATACACCCGGAAATTTTTCACAATGCCCAGATACACCCGGAAAATTTTCACAATTCCCAGATCACACGGAATCGTTGTATTGTGGATTTTTATAACCATGCAGTGACATAGAACCTTAAGATGGGTGAGGGATGACAATGGAAGCCTACCAAGAAAGCCAAACAAACGCACCGCCTGCGTCGAGCATTACACCTTGAACTTCTACACGTAGATACTAGGAAATAAACACCTTATAATATTGTTATCTGCACAGCAGGGCTAGCACAAGATACATTAATGTGATTTGTGAAGAATTCGATAAAATGAAACGTTTTCGAATTCTCCTCGCATACATACGCATGGCAAAAATACCATAACACCATTCCGTACCCAACTGGTAAAACGGAACCCTAACATTAAAACTCCCTTGTCAGTCCTTCTGTCACCAGGCTATATCTAATGAGGGGGGCTCGCCAAGCAACCTCCACGAGTGCCCGAGTGCTACGGCGCACGGGCCGGTGCTCCCTGGTAACGTCGGTTGATAACCGACGGCGAATAGCTTGGCCCGGCGGATAGGTGACGTGTCTTCGCGTGTCCCTCTGAGTCCCAGCAGAGGGCACAGTGTCGAAACGTCTACTCCTACCCCGGAGGAGGAAGAAAACCTCATTAAAAAATTACAGGCGGGGGCGGAAACGCCCACAAGTCCGTTCGGGGCACTACGAGGAAGACAACCTCGTAAAAAAATCACCGAAGTGGGCGGAACGCTCGTCGAGAGGGATATTTACGGCGGCACATCCCTCTCGCAGGAGACGCGCCGGTTGCTGGGGTGCGAACACCTTCCTTCGGCGACCGGTGCCGGCCTGCGGGTGACGTACGTAAGGGGTTCTGACGTCCGTCACCCGAATTCCACCGACAGGCCGAGGTGGTGGCGCGACCTGTTCTGGACGCGCCTCCCAGGAGGGTCGGCAGTGGCCAGGCTGCCGGCAGCAGCGGCGGGACCTGCCGCTTCGGTGGTGGGTCGAGGCCTGGCGGGAGCGCGGTGAATACGCAAGTGAATCCCGTACTCCCGCCAACGAGGTCCGTCGTGGCAAAGCACAGGTTTTAGTGGGTGCAAGCCCCACATAACCCCTCCGTGTCCCCTGACGGAGGGGTATGCGTCAGGCATTTCCTGTGGGTAAAAAAAAGGCTATATCTAATGAACCGTGATTGCTAGAAAGTTGAAATTTTCACATGATGGATATATTATTCTGTTGCCGGCTGCCGCTATAACAAAAAATACTAAAAACAGAATAAAATTAACAGAATTGGCGGGCAGATGTGTTGAGTGTACTTTAGCACTATTTTGGATTGGTTTCGATAGTGCGCGAGCCTATCTCGCACTTGACCAATTTTTTAATGAGGCTTCATAAAAATTATAAATTCATTCATTCCATTATTTAATTGTAACTATTGCTAATGGCAGATAGTTACGTCGGTTACTTCTGTTTCATTAGCCTCCAAATTTTTTTTACAAGGTTTTGTACGTGACTTCAAAAACAGAACGTTTTATCATCTTTTAGTTAATGCCTTTCAGGTGTGCCAAATGGTAAACGTTTCATTTTTCACATTGAATTAATATGCGTAATAAAATATAAAGAAAAACTTAAAGCATTGAAATAAAACCGTCATAAATATATTTGACTACTTCAGTATGTGCGTTTATTTATTGGAAATATAAAACGGTTGATTAATTTAATTCGATTTCAGACACGTTTTTGCGATAATATAACATAATCAATATATCAAAAAAATCCTTCTTGGCGTTTGCCTTCAGAGCCCTTTAAAGAAAATTAATAAAAGAAAATGATTCAGTTAATAATGGCTATACGCTATCTACGTCGAAAGAAGTAGTGCCCCAAAGCGATTGGTACCTGTAATTAAAAGTTAAGTAAGCTACACAGCTAGTAGATCATTTTTATTATGTACTGATTACTAAATATGTACCAGTTAATTTTTGGACTAAAAATTAGACTCTGCCTATATTGTTTTTTGAAGATGCAGTTATTCCCCCTTTATACTTAGTTGAAAGTTAACTTGCTAGAGGGACGCACTACGCGAATTTTAGTGAGTGAAGGTTAAAAACTATAAAGACTTACCTAATTACTTACAAATTGAGACATAATATGTATTTTGGTCTTTATTCTAAATTCGTCTAGAGATATAAACAAATTGAAAAAAAGATAGATTCTTGTTCCAAACATAGCTCTAATTTTTATTTCTTTTTTATTTTTAGCGAAATTTTTATATATTTTGTTGGTATTTTGGTAATGCCAATTACGCGCGCAATACACAATTGCTAGGCGATTGTGTAAGAAAAAGCTATTCAGCACTGTCGTAATCGTAAACAAATTCTGCCACCTAATTGGAAAAAAGTAAACAACAGGTTCTGCCAATCATGGCATTTGATTACGATTACGGTAGCGATGAATACGTTTTCCTTCCGACATTGCCCCTCTGTTCGGGTTGATATACACCCTTATTTTTTTACAAATTTCAATAACTATAAAACGGTGAAGGTAAATTCTAAACGTTGTTCAAACAACAATAGATATCCTTTCAATGGTGATAAAATTATCTATCAAGATTAGAATCTGCGTCACTATGAGTCCAAATATAACGGCGGCGGGTCGGCTATAACTGCTAACTGTGACAACAGAAATAAACCCTTGCTCCAAATACCTATCATTGCACCGTGCGTCTGTCGTACTAGTAAATGCATTCGCAAACTGAAATTATTACGTGCGAAAAATTTGATCTAGAATCTAGATTCAGTCATCGTTAGATTTGCGCTAGCGCAAACGTAATTGTTTATCAAATTATGAAAATTACATAAAAGTCGAAAAAACTTTTCCGAATTTGACTCTATATTTGTACTCAAAGGCGCAGACTAGGTACACGAATGGTCCACTGCCGTTTGCCTTCCAAAGACATTAACAGTCCACATAAATGTTTTATTTTTCGGAACTTAACGACTTAACGACAATTCAAAAGTGGAACAATTTGCTAGAAATAATATTGTTACAAATTATCCCTCAGTTCGCTCGAACACGAGTATTAGCCGAAATGTTTGATTTATTGGAAACACTTACTGTGTACATAACCACCAAAATTTATAACACTTTAGGTACTTATCTAATTTATTTGTCGAAGCACTTAAGAGTTTATTATCATTATTTGTTGGTCACCGGAATGGTTGTTTATCTTTTGAGTGTTCTTCTGATCACAGAAACTACCTACTATATTTACATTGGGCAGAAGTAATATAAGAAATTAACAGAAGCGCTGGGAATCGCTAATTTCAAGCAGCGTACGGATAATACCTAGTAGACAGTTGGTGATTCCTTCAGGAGGCCTATGATTTGTGGCTTAGACATCATCATAACATATTGGCTTAGGCAGCATCATAGCGGCAAATGTTTTGTACACCTAATAGTAAATAAAACCCGTCACAACAACGTATAGCTGTTTTGTCTCTGGTTCCTCACCAATCGGCGACCACAGTGGACCGGTGTCTCTGATGTGTCAAGAGCAAGACTACCCGAGCTCTCGCAGACATGTTGGCCTCTCGCCAAGCAACCACATGCCCCAAATGACACGCTATCAAACGCATTCATTACATCTGAGGTTACATCTATTATAATAAAGGAGAAGCGTAAAGTCAGACGTCACACATTGATTAAGATATCGAAATAGGTCCCTACCCATTGGTTCAGATATTGGACCTCTCGTCAGGAGGTCAGGGATTCGAATCTCGGGCACACATTTTGGTAGTAAAAACTATTATAAATATCAATCATCCTTCACGGTTAAAGAAGACATCGTGAGGAAATTTGCATTCCATTAAAGTTCACAATCATGTTCTCAAAGGTATGCAAAGGCCGCAAAATTGGCCGGTGTGGTAGGCTATGACCAAACCCCTCTTATTTTGAGATGAGACCTTTGACCAACAGTGAGACATAAAAAAATGTTTGAAACGAATGTTCTCTTACTTCGAGAGGAGACTCGTGACCACTGACAAACAGTGGATCATTAAAGAAAGTTGAAACAACGAATGGTAAAACTTTTACAACTAAATCTGAAGTTTATTAGAGAGTTGCATTGCGGTTGTAGGCAAAAATCAAAACAATACTGTTTATATCTAACGGAAGCTAATATTTCTAAATGATTGGACTTGGTATAATAGAAACCAACAATTTTGAGTAAAAATCCGACCTTACAGCGTCATTGAACTTTTAGTCTTAATAACAGCGTTAACACAATCTCTCATTTTAGTTTGGCTACAACGAGATACAACCAAACATATGAAACATCGTCTTTCTAGTGTAACATCGTCTATTTGTAAGAAATTCACAGCCACTGCAAAGACTCGGTTCAATTTAAAACTAGCGTTCTGTCAAAACACAAAGGTACTTTCAAATTAATAACAAAACGCTCTTGCATGCAGCCAAAATAGGGCCGCAACAATCTTCCATCAATAACGTAAAACCTTGTTCACATGCACTCGCCTGACGGAGTTTACGTCAATGAATATATTTCTGTTTTACAATGATCCCGGACAAATATAACGATTTTAATATATTTCAGAGGGTTACTAAACTTGGAGAATAGAGGCATAAAATATCAGAGAAGCATAAACGGGCGTTTAAACGCCCTGACTGCAAACATTTACGTATATTCGGCGTGCTAAAATTTTGTTTGGTCGGAACGAAAGGATGTAAACGACCGGATAAAAATAAACTACTAACGATGCTGTAAATGACAAACACGAATCACGTAATGTTGTTTTTTAACATTTTTATTGTGCAGCGTGCTCTACGCGATCAAATCAGATATAAGGAGATCCCTAGACGCACCAAATTCCCTGATATACCTTAAGGGGATTGATTGAACTTATTTTTGTCTTTCTCACTCTCACGGAGATTTGGTAGGTGCGACATGCAGCGTCGCGGAAGAATATAGCAGAAAAACGACGTTTTACCTAATTACTCAAAAACTAAGCTGGTTATCAAAAATCCGTTCTAAGCGTTTTAGGATATTATTATTACCGATACATTAAAACAAAAATTACAATTACATCCACTGTAGTTTCCGATAAAATATAGAAAAACTGAGATTTTGGAGCAACTTTTGGGAGAACTTTCTATCGAGAAAATTTTATCCAATCGTGTTTCTGCTTCTTAGCGATTTTAGATTAAAGACCCAAAATACATGACGTGTAAATTTGAAAGTACTAATCTTTATAGTTTTTGCATAAAACTTCATTCAAAATCACCTAAATACGGCTTGTAGGCCGTTAACGTGTCGCAACGTTGAAGTAGCATTGGAAGGGCCACATAGCACGTAGGTTAATGGGATGGAGTGGTGAACCTGCACTAAAAGAAATTCACGGGGAACCATTGGACCCAAAAGGCACTAAGACTATGCAGGTTGGAGTTCCCTTTAGGAGGTTTATGTGGAAATCCATCATGCTGAAACGAACAAACGATGCCGTATCGTCTAACACTAGAAACAAATAAGCTTTATAAAATTAACACTGATCATAAAATTCTGCTTTACAAAGCTATAAAACCCTTACCTTGTTGTATTGACTAATTATTATTATTTGACTAATTATACTTGCTGTCGTGTATTTTCATTGACTATTTTTTATATTTTTTTTTTAATTTCATATTAAGTACTAATTTTATATTTATAAAATAATTAAATTGTAAAATTTGCTTGCATAAAATAAATTGTAAAATTGTCGCTTCATTATATTAAAGTAATGTATACTGTATATTGTTAGCAACGCCCTGACAGGGCCACATGTTAATGTTAAAATACTGTAACATGTAAGCTAATAACTACTAATAAGCAATATAAATTAAGAGAAGATGCAGCACAACGAAAGTATGAAATTGTGATTATTATTGAACATCTTGGAATCCAAGACTTGGATAAACGTCTCGTTATTACTTTCCATAAGAAAAAATACCTTACGAGTTAAATGACCAAAGAGTTTTTCATTGTGAATTTGATTTCATAAATAAAAAAACTGAAAAAGCTTCACCATTAGTATACAAGAAGACTAATGCGAGTCATGAGACGTGAAAAATTATTGCGTCAACTGTCGACCAGGGTTATAACTTTTCCGACTAATGACACGGAATATAATGTGCCACATTATGTGACACGGAATCGCACACTATGCGATCAGCTACACAAAAGTTCAATCCTACCGCAAAAGGACATTTCTTAATCGCAAATGTGAAATTTGTTTTTTACTTTGGTGTGGGTACAAACTGCTGTCCTATTAATAAAACCTATTAGTTAAGGTCAGAACATACCTACCACATACCCCTCCGAATGCACTGCCGATGTGAGAGATATGGGAGACTCTATTATGATACTTTTAATGAATGAATAAGTGTTATCCGGAAAAAACTAAAGGTTCCCAGAATTTCACTTGGCACTAATCACTTCAACACTGAGTAATTCTGTTGGATTATATCGTAGGTAATACCTACTATCCTATCTTATGTTATTTATTACTACTATGGTTATTATGACTTATGACTCCATAAGCAAGTATAAATAAATAAATAAATAATAAATATATACGGGACATTTTACACGTCGCAATCCAGCCCCAAAGTAAGCGATAGCTTGTGTTATGGGTGCTAGATGACTGATAAATATACATACATACTAATATACATGAATATAATATATTGAAAAACACCCAGACACTGGAAAACATTCATGCTCGTCACACAAACATTTACCAGTAGTGGGAATCGAACCCACGATCTCCGGCGCAGACGGCAGGTTCGCTACCACTACGCCATTCGGTCGTCAAATGAAATTTTTGTCAAAATTCAGTATGAAATTTCCGTAGGTGTATCTTTGAATAATCGCTACATTACATGACTCTAAGAGCTTAAAAAGTCGAAAAAATAACGACCGAAATTATTCTGTTCACAAAAATACTGTTTGTCGTGTATAAGAACGATAAAGCATGAATATTTTTAATTCAAATTAAATAGTGCACATGCAAGATGACTCTAAGAGTGATTAAAGTAAATACTAACAATATTCAAATTAATATAATTTCATTTGTATTAGCGTTAAAGTTTTTGTCCTAAATTTAACTTTTCAGAGCATTATCAGAAGATTTTGACTGTCCATAGTTTGCTTGTAAAACCTTGCACTTTTACAACAACATCTATGTCAGAGCATACGTCACAAGTATAACAGGATTTTCTTTTGTAATCCAAGCTGAACTTGGCTGGCTGAATGTACCACGAGTATAACTTCCACGAACCCTCGAGTATAACCTACATTATGACATTGAATAAAGTGAAGGCAACATTTATAATAATAGATACTACCAGTTTATGTAATAGGTACTTCATTGCAATTCAGCTTTCGGAAAAACACGTGGATAAGTACACATACAAAAGTACAAAATATCTACTAATACACATATACCTAGACTTGAAAAATAAAATCTTCATTTTTCACATAGGCCTAAATAATAGCTCTTATGAAAAGTCAAAACTCTATCACCAGGTTCGGAAAGCAGGTTTGCACTGAGAAGATGTACGTATGGTAGTCATACTGTTTTCTCTACAGTCTAAGTCTATAAAGACTAACATAATAAGTATAAGATAATAATTAATTGAAGTTTTGACGACAACTATTATTGGGCAATGTTAGCTATATAAAATTTGAAAAAAAAAAGATGACTACAACAGGTTTAAAATTAACGACCTATGTCTTTTGGGATCTATGTATTTTAAATTTACTGGCAAATACAAACAAACAACAATCTATGATTTATGATGCAATTAAAATATTTTAAAAATGGTAATCGAAATTTCAAATGAGCTTCAGACTGCAATGCAGAAGATTTAGCTACAGTTAGACCAAAAGTTCCACCATAGTAACTTTTGGTCTAACGTAAATTCAGAAAGTAACAATGGCGATGATTTCAAAGTATATAATTACAAGTTTAGTCAGTAAGGAAGCAGTAACTTTGGCAATACTTGTTAATAAGTAACATCTGAGCATCTGAGGAAACATCAACGGTCAGTCGTTACAAACCGAATGAACGCAAAACAAACAATAGCGTTTCATCTCCGAGTCGTAACAAGAGATCTTTACGATAATGTTCAAAGACTCAAAAGGTACCTGTATCGTCAGATCCCGTAACGTAGATAGGTAACAGACAAAACATGAATTGCACGAGTATAATATTATCTACATGGACAGACTCATCGCCTAACATAAGCGTATTGCTCGTATCTTCAGTCTTATTAAAAATCACTGCATTCCTATAGAGTGATGATTGTTTATTATATATTTTGTTATTTATATTTTTTTAACCTTTTTTTCAGCCAGATCCTGTACATGGATCAAGAAGCATATCAACTTCCAACGAACTACAGTAGAAACATTCCACCCGGTATGTAATTTTTTTCTTGAGAAAGTAACCATTATTGATATTATTACAATATTCTTACATATCAATGGCCGTATTCTGAGTCCTCCTATAAACTTTTCCAAATGGGTTCGTTTTGTCCAAGTCTGGTCCAAAAATTGAATCCGACACTGTCCTATGTATCTACTGAGAACTTACGTAAATACTTTTAGGCTGCCCTAGCTAAACTTGCAAAAGTCAATAAACGTCGAATAAAAATTATCAAAGCTTCCATTGTTCCTGTAAGTAAAGCCTCGCTATTTTTAGCACCGTTTATTTTTAGCACTTTTCATTTTCGCAGCGGTGATGATGCGGCTAAAATAGACAGCTATCCACTTAGGACCGGAAATGATTGTGCAAAAAACCATGAGGCGTTTGGCTGCCAATCATCATGCGAACGATAATTTTATGTTGGAAGTGACAAGCAAAGTCGTGGCTAGATTATTATAGCTCCTACTGCGGGACATAATACTTTGACCGTGTAATAGTACATTGTTACCCTAGGGATGAAAGTAACTTATTTAGTCCCGAGACGGGGTTTGGCGCCCGAGCGTAGCGAGGGGGTCTATAGTTCGAGGGACTAAATAAGTCTTTATCCCGAGGTAAACACTGTGCTTTTCATTACGAATATAAGGAAAGTCAAAATAAAAATAGAAATTAGCTAAAGAAAATTGAATAATTGTGTCAATAAAAATCACTGTTAAACAGAAGCCTAAACAAAACTCTACAACTCGAAAAACAAATGAAGATCGGATTGCCGCTTGCCACTTTCCCGCCTTTTTTTTTTCTTTGGCCTAGCCGGCGGGCTATGCATTTAGCTTTTTAATAGTCAAGTAATGTCTATGATTGTCTATGAATGTCTATGAATCAGTTGTCTTTACTTTATGAATACAGTCTATCTTTCTTCTTGTCTATGGATGCACTCGGGTATGTCGTGTTTCATTTGAACTCCAATAAAAATGTGACAACTAGTTTTTTTTAATTATTTGACAGCTGTCAGTTGAAAACGATTCTCCCTAGGGCTGCAAAGTATTACTTTCAACCCGCTTCTCAGGCAACTTCAGACCTACTTTCCGTGTATGAGTGATGAAAATATGATTTTCATCACTCATACACGGAAAGTAGGTCTGAAGTTGCCTGAGAAGCGGGTTGAAAGTAATACTTTGCAGCCCTAGGGAGAATCGTTTTCAACTGACAGCTGTTAAATAATTAAAAAAAACTAGTTGTCACATTTTTATTGGAGTTCAAATGAAACACGACATACCCGAGTGCATCCATAGACAAGAAGAAAGATAGACTTTATTCATAAAGTAAAGACAACGGATTCATAGACATTCATAGACAATCATAGACAATACTTGACTATTAAAAAGTTAAATGCATAGCCCGCCGGCTATGCATTTAGCCAAAGAAAAAAAAAATGCGGGAAAGTGGCAAGCGGCAATCCGATCTTCATTTGTTTTTCGAGCTTTAGAGTTTTGTTTAGGCTTCTGTTTAACAGTGATTTTTATTGACACAATTATTCAATTTTCTTTAGCTAATTTCTATTTTATTTTGACTTTCCTTATATTCGTAATGAAAAGCACAGTGTTTACCTCGGGATAAAGACTTAATTAGTCCCTCGAACTATAGGCCCCCTCGCTACGCTCGGGCGCCAAACCCCGTCTCGGGACTAAATAAGTTACTTTCATCCCTAGGGCAACAATGTACTATTGGAGTATCATTAGATTCGCCTCTTTATGCCTAAAATGGTATGTGGAACTCGTAACGACCGCGAAATAAACATTCAATTCAAGAATAAACTTATCGACGGTCTGGAGATATTGACTTCTATCACGAACGAACCAACGAAAGCTACTTATCTACCTCGTTTTCCGGATACGTTTTAACAAAGCAATATGAAAATATGCCACCTGCTTCTACTAGAAGTTATTATTTCATATTATTGCTGAGCACCATATGAATATAGGACTCCTTTCACTTTCCTTGCCCTAAATATAAAATTAAGTTACCTAAATATAATAACAACTTATATATTTTCTGAACTTCTCTTTTCACTCATTTTCTAAGCGGTAGAGCAATTAGACTTTTGATTAAAATTGCCTCTATCAAAATGTTCCATGACGTCTTTAATTTTCTTTAAGTGGGTTTAATTTATTACACTAGAGCGAGGTGGGGTAGTAAAGTAAAGACCGGCGTATCGGTGATATCTCCGAGGGGCGCCGACAAGCCGCTGCTAATTCCGAGAACCTATGCAACAGTTTATAGCTCTTCAATGAAGCTCAAGCCCCAAATACCAAGGTTTAATTCTAATTTCACTTTTGCAGATAAAAACACGACAGTTTACATCGGGATTAACGTGAACAGAGTGTCTGGAGTCGATGAAAATAGAGAGGTAACTAACTATTCTTACATTATTTCTTGTTTAACGCAGTACAGATTTACGTACTTTTTAAAGAATTTGTTTGTATAAATTTTGTATTACTCAACAAAGGAAGAAGTAAGTTATACATAGCGCTATTTTCTAGGTTCCGAAGTAAATTAAGCTTGGGATAGTCACAGTACAAAGTCTTTTGTGAGCATGGAATGGCTGTTAAAATAATCTTGCCGTTTTCTGTCCAAGGAGATCACGCTCGACGTATTCCTCCAAGTGTCATGGGAGGACATGAGACTGAATGTGCCCTTCAACAAATCATACATCGACCTACCCTGGGAGTTCCGTCAGCTCATCTGGATGCCCGACCTGTACATATGGCAACTGCAGACTATGAAGATCCTTTCCGTCCTACAAGAGATGGCATCGCTCAGACTTTATGTCAACCACACCGTCTCAGTCAGTATTGGGTTCGTCCAATTTATATTTTTATGTTAATTCAACTTTTTAATACTGATAGCGAACAACCGAGCAAGTACCCGATACTTACCTACTTTAAGATACCTTTTCTTGAATAATACGTATAAATGAGTGTATATCTTTACCAATTAATGGTCTACGAGTCCGACAAAATAAATTTACATATCAGATAAAGGAGATATGCAATATGAAACGAAATAGATCATGAATGAAACAGTTTAAGGAAGATGAAATCTAATCTAAACTTATTGCCCGGCTCTTTTAATAAGTATCTACTTATGGATCAGAAAGGATAATATCGCTAATTTATTTATTTCCCAATAAAGCTTACCTAGCGGTGCGCATAAATTGAATAAAACCTTTAAAAATCCATAAAAATATTAATGAGATCAAATGAATTTATTATCCACTCTTTTTAATTTAAGGTTACGTTTACGACGCTGTGTTTAAATTTCAGTGCCACGATAACAATAAAATGCGAAATGGACTTCGTCTTGTATCCACTAGACGTACAAAACTGCGCTATTGATTTTAGCAGTTGTAAGTACACTGAGTTTGATTAGCGCTTAGCTTAAACCACTAATCAATCATCCTTAAACGTCATTCTAAACACGCATATATAATCCACAATTACGTATAAGCAAATCATAGCAATTATTTTGCTCTTCTTGCAGATCTATCCGTTTTTATGATAGATCATAGTACGAAAATGCATTCATTACATAAGGTATTCTTTCATCAATAATTTTGATGTATTTCGTAATATAATAGAATGAAATGTTAAAAATATAATTTACATTGTTTTCGTTAAACTAGATGATTTTTTTTATTCTAATTTTTTTTCTCTGCTGTTGAAAAAGAATGCCAGCCCCATTAAGCTAGATTTAAACAAAAAAAAAATTGTAACGGGCTGTCCCGTAGAGTAGATTTTTAATATCTTTGAGCCATATGTCTATTGAACTTAATTGCTTTTTCGCGATTTACGTAAATCGACTTATGATTGAATCTCAGAATTATTAGAATACAATATACCTATCCTTAGTAAAGGTTCTTCATTATTGATATTGGCTTACATTTAAACATTCAAGTTATCTCGGAAATGTCATAAATAAACTTGCCCTACTTTTTACTATCTGTCATTATCGGAGATCTAAACTCAACAAATTCCAAGTTCAACAAGAAAATGATACAATGAGTTATTAATTATTGCGATACCACCAATTTTACTCTGTTTAGACAAGTAATTTACAGTCTTGAATCATTCTTATAATATCTCTGAAAGCGAAATAAAAAAGGTGGTTGGTTAGTATATTATGTTACACACCTAGAATAGCGTTCGTCGTTGCAATCTATGAAGTAATTAATAATTTTCATTATACTGCTCGATAGTAAAAGGTAATATTATCACTTTTGCACTATCATCGTCGACTTCATCCATCAGACGCTGAAGTAATTAAAAATTGTATTGCTTTTATGGATCGGCATTATTGAATCTTCATAGATCCATTACAATAAATCCATGAGGATTTATTTATAATCATTCAGTTTGTAATGCAATATACTCATATCTGCATCCGTAGTTTCAACATTATCATCCTCTCCATCCATTATGTCTAATCAAGTAATATCGGAAGTAGGATAAATAATATCAACTATTACTTTCCATCATGCTTCGTTCATCCGTACCTAAATG
The DNA here is from genome assembly GCA_036785405.1 of Coenonympha arcania. Classification (NCBI taxonomy): domain Eukaryota; kingdom Metazoa; phylum Arthropoda; class Insecta; order Lepidoptera; family Nymphalidae; genus Coenonympha; species Coenonympha arcania. The sequence goes on along the minus strand of CM072058.1, from coordinate 6,546,695 downwards.
TTATACGATGGAAATTGCTATTGGTCTTTTTTGCTGGAGACACTTGGCCATGATTTTCACGGCCCTAGAATCTGGAGCTGTTTCCAGGTGGCCGCGCCTTATGTGACTTACAAAACCTGATGGTAATTTCATAAAAGCATCAAGCTCGGGATTCAGGCCATCAAATCACAAAAATTATACCTGCACTGTCTCCGACGAAGGCAATTTCTTCTTGTACTACAACTACTGTTAAACTTTATACTATTCGTACTCTTTCAGACAAATATACACGAGAGGACGTCCGGTTCGTGTGGCGCGAGGTGGCCCCGTGGTCCGGCGTCACCGGCGAGCAGCGTCGCGAGTTCCGGCTCCCCAAATACGTGGTCACATTTGTTACGGACAAAAGTAATCATATTCGAAATTTTGGTGAAGGTAAATGTAAATTTATCGCTTTGCGCTTATGTTTGCGCCTTCGTAGGTACTAACCTGAGGGGTGATTTTCAAAGCAATACAACGTTATCATCGCTGGTTCCTACGCAGCGATGTTGAGTCGTTGTCAGTTTAATTTCCTGAAGGGAATCGTCCTGCTGTGTCTAATTAAATTTACTAATGCTGTCGCAGCGGTGTACGCTTGCATGCTGCTGATTGTGTGAGACACGGATGAAAAAGGATAGGATATGTACAAATTTTATCGACACATTAATCTCAAACACGGTGCCATATGCAAGTCGATATATAGGAAAAATCGTATTTCGGAAAATTTTTACGTAAATGTTCAATACCTCTTTTCTTGCTTTTGTTTATGAAATAAAAATCTTTTTTGATTTATTTTCTTGTCGTTACAAATTCATGTTTTGTATTGAAATCATTCGTTTCTCGCACCAACATCTTTCCTTTCTGTATGTTGCGTGTACACTTCCTTAGTTAGCATGCCCTTCTGCTTGTGTATTTATAAATCTAATCATACAAATTCTAGCTGCTCTATACTCTAGCTGAAATGTATACTTTATTCGTTTATGCTTGACTTCGAATATCAGTTGAATATTTTATAAGGGAAACTGGTATTTTCGATATTTTCTTATACTTATTAATTTTTTATTTATATATGTGCATGCACAATACTAATTAAGATAAGGAACTACAATTAACATTGTGTACCTACATTTATATAAATAAAAATTTAAAACATTGTAGTATAGGTAAGGTATACTATTAGCAGTAGGTAAAATCACAAAAAAGTAGAAATCACAGTAGGTATCACTGAAATGTAGTCTAAAAATCAATAAGTACAGTATGATAACACAGATAATACAAATAAATATTTTGAGTACTTAGTTAGTATGGTGCTTAAAAAATTTAGTTCGTAAAACTTAATTCTATTCGTATAACAAACAATATGGTACTACTTATCTCCGAACTTTATCAATTCAAAAATCTGAAATAATTATGATTAAAAAGGATTAATGTATATTTCACGGGAAAAATAAACTATGTATCTGTAATACCCTTTTTTATGGTATTAACAACTAACCTCAAAAAGTGAAGTTAAGTTTGCGATTCGGTAAGAAAAGTGACTCTTATGGTTTTACTTTCTCTATACTAGTAGTTAGTACGAAGCCCTCGGTGAGCTAGTTTGAATTACACTTCGCTTTTTTTCTCTTAAATGTACCTACCTTATTTTCTTCACCAAAAAGAAGACAAAATCACATCAATATTAATAATTGGCCACAAATTCCCGAGTCACGCCTGGATCGCGTGCAAGTCATTCCCTTGCCAAGACTTCTGACTCTCCATTGTCGCCATTAACATAAATTCAGTGGCTGGCAAAAATACTTGTTACCTTAAAGCGGAATCGCTACAAAGTACCGATATAATAATGACTATTTCAGAATTAAATTACTTTAAACGTATGCATTCATTATTGATTTGATTTAATACATTATCATCAAAATCATTTTTCAAATAAACTTGATTGCCTACTAGAGAGCGTATACTTAAATTTATTTTTAAAAACGATTCATATCGTATGAGGAGCTAGGCCAATCTTTAAAGATTTAACTCTGGGTCAACAAATCCAATCTCTGGGTCAAAAAATAAAAAGTATGGTACTGCCTTTTCACGACCGTTACAGGAGCCCTTCCGTATATTTCTGCTTATTGGTCTTTAGTGTTACATTAATACTATGCAATAGGTATTTCTATAAAACGGCCAAGACATCCGCTTACTCATAAAAGATAGTTACCGAGTATCCTTTCCTTTTCTTGCTTCACTTCTGTCCACGCAGACGGAATTAAATCTGGGGATTTAATGGTACCAAAATAGGGTTTTTTTTATTCCTAGATCCATCTATATTAGGAATGTACTTAATTGTGTTTGTTCTCAGGTGAGCATTCAGCAGCGAGACTGCAAATCAAGCTTTCCCGCGAACTGCGCGGTTACCTTCTAGAAAGCTACTTGCCTTCATCGCTGTTCGTGATCATTTCTTGGGGGAGCTTTTGCGTCATCCCCGAGATCGTGCCGGGTCGCATGGTCCTCTTGGTGACCACGCTGCTGTCTCTGGTCACCATGTTCGATACTGTCAGGTGTGTATTTGACGTCTCCATTATTAAGATTTTGACGACTTATCCAATAATAACGCTGGTATGGGCCCTTATTCTGTACCTTTATTGTTTTACCATTAAAAATTTGCTAGAAATTTTATTTTTATTTTACTTAATAAAGGAGCAATGTATAACGTACCATAGACAACAGTGACTGGAAATGTCAATTTTACAGAATACGAATACGGGCCACAGATTACGGATACGGGCCCTGGTCTGGTGTCTCCAGGGTCGTTTCTTTTGACACTTCAACTGCGCCTAGTTATCATATCACCCTACTGAGATAGATGCACTGCCAAGTGATTTAGCGTTCTGTGCGATGCTGTGTACAAACCGTAAATAGTTACTTACCCCTTCCAAGTTACTACGATAGCATTTTCGGCTGTATCGTCACTTACCATCAGGCGAGATTCCAGTCAAAAACCAGCATGTAGTGTGACTGCTTATAGCACAGCTGCTCATTATTTATCTTGAGTTTCATAGTATAGTAGGTAGGTAATTAGGTTCTGTCTTAATCCCCGTTTTATTATTGTTACCGTTCATATCACCTTCGTTTTAGTGTTTTTAAGTTTTTGTAGCTACTTTTGAACCTTTATAAAATTGCAAATGTAATTTTGCCATTTAGGGTTATGAAAATTAGTTAAAACCTACCGAATGTAGACAAAAAATTTAATAAAATCGGTGAAGTCGTTCCGGAGGAGTTTGCTCATAACACTATGACAAGAATTTATTTTAGAGATTAGAAAAATTAAGTAATATTGAATGAATTATCGGCATATTTCTTGCAGTTCCAACTCCCCAGACGCGCTGGAGCTAAAGTGCATCGAGGTGTGGCTGATCTCGTGCACTATATTCGTGTTCCTGGCTCTGCTGGAGTACTTCGTCGTGCTGTTCGGCATCAGATACGACAAGAGCTGGAGTCGGCGGCGGCAGGACCTGCGCCGAGCGGCGTCGGCGGCCCAGCTCGCTCCGCCATTGCACATCAACCATGCTCAGGTATCGTTACAGGACTTTTGCTCCGCTTTTTATGACTACTGTAATTTTACTTAGCTTTTCCCTTTGAAACTTTATAAGCTTCGCCGACTCAAAAATTCGAATAGCCTCAAATGCAAAAGGGTCTGCTCGCGAATGTTTTTTTTGTTTTTCGCAGTTTTTGACTTTACGAAATTACCATTGTAGCTTATGGCAATAAAAATTGCGAGAATGGAAATATCATCTTCATAATGTTTATATACTCTAAAGTCCATACCTACTCAAAAGTGAACAGTAAAGGAAATGAATCCGTAAATTGTGAGCTTCAAACCCAATAATTACTATAACTATTCTTGAAATGGGCACTTAAGCAAAGATTTTAATATAAACATAATAATATGAAGATAATACTGCCATTTTACTGCCATAATTATATTAGGTAGGTATGTCTTATAAGCTTATTTCGAAAAAACAACTAAAATTTGAATTTCGCGGGTAGGCCCGATTTATTCGCATTTAACGCCGCTTAGCGCCTATTAGATCTAACGAAAACTTGATTTTTGCATGCTATTTACCATCCGTTTATATTAATAAGATACCAATTATTCAAATAACGTACCTACCTAGCCTACATAGAAAATAGGTTTTAGTAGAACATTTTCTAGCTTCTTTATCTTCAATAAAATGGAAAGTTCTTTCCAAAAAACCTACTTCAAATGCCACTACAAAGAATGAAATAATTTTTAATGTACACCAATTCGAAGTCGGGCAATGTTTTGTTCAATCATTAATAGTCCTTCTTATTATAAAACTTGATGTGCAAAGAAACGACAAAATTATCGACAATACGAAGGACTATTATTGAATGAACGAAACATTGCCCGACTTCGAATTGGTGTACATTAAAAATTATTTCATTCTTTGTAGTGGCATTTGAAGTAGGTTTTTTGGAAAGAACTTTCCATTTTATTTTTTACTTTTTAGTGGAAAACAACTAATGCGCAAGGCATTGGAAAAAATGCCCACATCGCTTGAAGTATGCTTCTAAAATCTGAAGAGCTCCCTCAATTTCTCCAAGATCCCATCATCAGATCCTGACTTGATGAATACAGTCAATACTTGATGACTGCAAGAAAATGCAATAGTAACTATAAAAAATACCTCAATCGCTTCAAGTACACTAGCAAAATTTGAAGAGTTCCCTCGATTTTACCAAGATCCCATCATCAGATCCTGACCTAATGACCATAAGACTACCTGGAAAAAATTATTCTTTCAAACAATACCCAAATCACTTCAAGTGTGCTTATAAAATTTGAAGAGTTTCCTCGATTTCTCCAGGATCCCATCATCAGATCCTGACTTGATGACTATGGGACCATCTGTGAACTATACCCTATCAAACAAAAAAAAGAATTTTCGAAATTGGTCCACGCATCTTCGAGTAATCGGGGAACATACATAAAAAAAAAATAAAAAAAAAAAAGATTCCGACGAATTGAGAACCTCCTCCTTTTTTTTGAAGTCGGTTAAAAACAATTGTTCTGCTTCAGTTTCTTTTATGTTTATAGCACGTACCTTGCAGGGTCTGGATAAATTGCGCATTAAATGTATTATATTTTATTACCCATGACAGCAGTACCCCTATGATATTGTTAGGTGCGTAAGTACTATAGCCACGTATAACTAAGAATTGGATATCTTTGATATTTAACGAAGCGCAGATAACTTTAAAATGTGTCAAAATCCAGTAGATAAATAATAATAATTGGTAAGGAGTTACTAATAATAAGTAAGAACATGTGAGAGTCCATAAATAAATGAAAGTCCATAATAACTTCCGTCATATCAAATTCGCAGAGGCTAAGCACACCGGTAACCGGTTCGCCACAGGGTGGCGTTTTCACGCCACAACTAAGCGTAGAAGACGATGGCCTAAAACAACAGTTCTCACACCAAACGATACAAAGGGTAAATATTTTAGTATTTTTACAGTTTAACCGGCTTAAATGGAGCACAACTTATTACTCCTTGTAGAATCAGACAGGTAATAGGTACCTGTTCTCGATAAATTACGAAGAAACGTTTCTGGATTAGACGATTAGGTAGATGCTTATACGGATATACAAGCTGAAAATTTCAGATGGTTGTCTGTAAAGTCGGTCTACGGAAGACAATACGTGATAACGTCATAAAATGATGGAGTGGAAGGGAGATAGATGCGTCACAGGCCGAACGCTTAGGCCGATTGTGCCTCTCTATCGCTTGTCCCGCGTTCTCACTTCTCACTTGCACTTGGCTCAGGAGGAACGTGACAATGAGTCACGGTTTTTCGTGCGTGCCGCCAGCGTTCATAGATTTTTAAGACGTTATCACGTCAAAAGCAAAATTAGGTAGGTAAGTTTAAATGTATGTTGTGTAATGTTAGGCGTAATCGATGTTCATAGTGCATAGTGCGATGATTGCATTATCACCAACAGCACAGATAAATATTGCTGTTTCACGTAATCGTAGGTAAGTAGATAACGTGAAGACGAGGTTTTATATTAGACAAACAATTTTTAGTTATCGTCTTCGGAGAGAAGGCTTCGAAGGGACAATAAAGTCGGATGTGAGACGAGGACAGTTAGTAAGGTAACATCGCTGAAAGAACACAGCATTGAGTGCGCCACGCATACCTTAGGGAGTTCCTGACACTGCGTAATAGTCTAATAGTTTCCGTGAACAAATATTTTGATCCCTCATAGAAATCCCGAAGTAATTAGGTGGTGGCGAAAGTGCAATAACGCAAAATTGAATCACTAGAGACACGTCCTTAGAAAAACTCCTCAAAAAAGTAGGTAAATTGCATCAGTTTTTCAAATTGTTTGATTTTTACACAGAAGTAGAGTATTTATTTGGACGCAAGCAATGTTGTTTTAGACTATTTAAGTGCCTACCTAACTACAGTGCGTTCAGCGTTATTTTGCCTCTGGCTGTCATATTGGCTAACCTGAGCTCTGTGTTGCCGCTTAAGGTTTGTAAGATACCCGGTATGAAACTGCGAAATATTTTCTCAATTATAGTAAGTTTGGATGTTAGAATTATTTAAGTTTGTAATCTTTGGATTTGGTTTGTGGGTATATTTTTTTCCCAATATTCATAGGTACGGGATCAGGACTCATGCGGGTAAAACTGCAGGGCGCCGGCGCGCCGCCGGTACTTTAAAATAATTAGGATAGGTATTTGAATTAGTATTATGTACCTCAAGTTTGCATTTATCTATATACATAGGTAATATATGACTAAATTAAAACAATAGTTTTATAGGTTTTATTTATTTTGAATAAGAGTGATCCAAGCGGGTCGCTAGTAGTTCGTCACTGTCTGCTGATGAACGTGAATCGTCGGAACTGCTGCTGTCCGATTCTGTATCAGACTCGTCATTTAATTCTATAATAAATTTATCGATTTCAGAGTCTATAATTCCATCTGTTTTAATAAACTGTTGTTTAATATGGCACACATGTTGACACTGCTTCTGCCAGTCTTCTGCAGTGATCGATTGGAACGCTTCTTCTGTTAATTGTAGTATCTTGTCTGCTTCCTGTCCAACATTTTTAGCAGCTACACGCCTTTTCAACAGGCTCCACATAAATTCTATAGGATTAAGTTCGCAGTGGTATGGTGGTAACCTAGCCACTTTGTGACCATGCGCTTCAAGAAGTTGATCAGCTTCATATTTTGGAGCTTCTTTATGCTCTTTTATAATTTCGTATAATTGAGCTTTCACCATAGTAGGAAGATAAGATAACCCCTTATTTGTGATCCAATTTTGCATATCAGTTTTGGTAGAGCTCATTGTTGGTGCCTTGTTCACCTTTACAGTGTGATAGGGCGCATTATCCATTACAATTAAACTATTAGGCGGTAAATTGGGGATGAGTTTGTCTTCTAACCATTTCATGAAATTCGTCCTGTTCATGTCATCATGGTAATCTTCTGATTTCGACTGCGATTTAAATATTAATTGTGCATTTGGAATAAACCCCATTTCGCCACCTGCATGAACGATGATCCAGCGTGCACCAACTGAATCGCTTTTTAAAACACCTTGTTCATTTTCCATCTGCCAACATTTGTTGACAGAATATGAAGCGTGTATATAAGTTTCATCAAGATATACGATAGGTTGGCCTTCATTTCGATTTTGTCTTAAAATATTTAAGTATCTGTACCTCCAGGCTACAATGTCATATCGTTCCATTAAAATTTTTCTTTTAGAACCACATTTTTTAAATCTAAATCCAATTTGCCGAATTATTTTCCATAGTGTGGTACGACCTCCATTGAAGTTAATATCAATTTTTAATTCAGCCAAAAGCTTGCCCAAAGTAGGCAACTCCTTTCTGACTACGTACATTTGATGTATTTTAGTTCTGATTGCACATAGTTCAAAATCATCTAACTGAATTTTATTCGATTGGCAGCGTTTTTTCCTGGGAGTACATATTTTCTTAGACGTGGAAGCAGCAACCTCACACTCTTTGGTAATAGTGGTGACAGTTCTCTCAGAAACGCCTGAAATACAAAACATTACATTTATAACATGCATATTGTACATTTTTTTAAATTAATCTTGTTATTAAATAATACATAATGTAACAAAGGTTTGTATTAAAGAAAAAAAAACGATCGGAACTTGCGCGGGTGAAACCGCAGGGCGCAGCTAGTTTATACAATAAGAATCAAATACTATGTTTTTAAAACAAATATAATTATTATACATATACCTATGTACGGAATGTATTACAATTAAAACATCGTGCCTACATACAAACAATAATCTATTAGCAAAACAAATAACTTTCGATCCCTAATAACGGGAAACTATGAATAGCAGGTATCACTAATTTACTTACCAGTCATGGCGGCTACACGTTGACGAACATGTTCAAATGGGATTATTGGTCCTCCATTAGCTTTTTCCCGTTCACAAAAATTACGAACTGAGGATACAAATTTTCTGCCGCTACTTTGAATCCTTTTTGGCATGATTAACACGTTTAAAATAAAAAATAAATTAAGAAAAACGCAAGGAGCTTCACACTGTGTTAAAGGTACTTGTCAGCAAGAATGGCGGGTAATGCCAACCTAACAGAAACAGCTGTCAGAGGCAAAATAACGCTGAACGCAGTATATATAATGCTCCATTATATTGTGCGATGGTTTCTTGCACACGCAGTTTAACTGTGCGTAAAACTACCCTCAATCTCTTGCGGCGTTATATTGATGTTTAGGTTACAAATGTTGACGTTACAATAATTTACACCGATGCTTTTATCGCACTTGGTATCTTGAAGCTACTCGTAGTAGATGCTAGTAGAGTATCGGCATATCCTAATATTTTAAATCAATAAATTTGAAATCAACGCAGTTGCAATCTCTACCGAGATGCTAGGTGTGAAATACTTAGGTATGAAAATCTCGCACAATTTTCTTGCATCCTTAATTTTCCGATTTTTCTCACTGTATTGAGATGAAAAATTGAGTGTTGCGCAGGGCCGCAAATTTTTTGCGTCTCGTGTCTTTGAATGCCTCGCTACGCTCAGGATTCTTTTCTTTGAATTATTCGCTGCGCTTAGAGTTCAAACTTAGCATCCTTTGCTGCTCAGCATTTATCCAAGACACTCGGCCCAAAAACTTTCTTTGCGGCCTTGCATAACAAAATAACTAGTGAAGGTATTTATTATTTTCGCGTATAAGTATGCCATATCTCTACGAGTACTCTTGAATGAGTGGGTAAAGTCAAGTGTCAATAATTAATAGATACAGCCACAACGTTGCTTTCCAGCTTTTTATATCAAAATTCTGTTTTGTAGGACTCGCCGATTTTGGACATTCCCGGAGATGCGTCGGACAGTTTCCTGACCAAGTTCGCAGCCAAGATCGACCATGGGGTCATGTTCTGCGGCGCGCAGCACGGGGCCTTAGACCGCTACGCCCTCATGGTGTTCCCACTTTGTTTCACCCTGTTCACAATTATCTACTGGACTACATACCTTAGTGAAGCGCATCGAGCTATACAAGATTGACTTTGTGTTGTTTTAACGTACTATAATTATGCCCATTTGGTATACCTACAAGGACGATTTAAACAGTGTGATAAGTATATAGGTAAAATGAGGTTGCTATTATTTATCATAATAATTATAAAGGTTTTATTAATGTTTATATCAATTAATATCTAAGACTAAAAATCGAACTTATTATTGTAAAATATCGAACTTGTTAATTTTTTTAGTGTTATAAAATTCTTAAGGATTTTAATAATAATTTTGATATAAGTAGATATACTAATTTATAATGAAGATTCTATTGAATTACTACATATTTGCCTATAAAATTAGGTAAGGAACACCTAGGTATTCTACGTAAGTAGAAACTTACCTACCCGTGTTACTTATATGAAAAAAACAATACCTACCTAGTAGAGTAGTTATGTCGCTACTCGCTATAATACATGTGTTGGTGCAAGTCTTGATAAAGTGCACATAAATAGAATAAACCTACTTTTAATAAAACAGAATACCTATTTAGAAATAAAACGACATCTAAGATATAATAAATTAATAAGATCTGCTACTCTTAATTCATATTTCATGTGCATATAAGAAGATTTAAGCTACAATATGACTAGGTACCATTTATATTTAACTTTTCCGTCCTAATACTAATATCAATTGCATAGATTAGAGAATGTACGCATTCACGTGCAAAATGTAAAAATAGTAAAAAATAATAGCTAAGGCCCGGTTGCTTGACTTGACTTTAACCGAAACGTTATAGTTAATTATGCCGGTCTAACCCTTATTCCGATAAATATAAGAGTCAGGCCGCCATGTTTAACTAGGTATAAACTCTTAGTTAAAGTCAAGTCAAGCAACCGAGCCTAAGTAACGCTATCTCAAGCAACGGGAAGTCACATTATTTTTTTCTTTCAATTACTAGGTAGGTAAGTACCCACGTAAGTACCTAAGTACTTAGTAAGATTTACCCAAATGAAAATGAAAATGTTTATTTTAAAGAAAATAATAATTTAATCACCTAGTAAGTATAGTTCGAATTAAAATTATAAACAAAACATTGTTTTGTACTTATGGTTAAAAAATTCTTTTTAGCGATAGGTACAACCAAGGTAACAAACTTCTGGGAAAAACTTCTAGAAACAACTTATTATTATTATTATTATTTAGCCGTCTTGCCGACAAAGTATGCAGTATAAAAAAAAAAAAAAGTATAAAAAAAAAAAAAAAAAAAAAAAAAACAACTTATGGGAAGCTAAATACCTACCTATATTTAATACCTCCCATTTTTTGTATGAGCGCCCGATGAATTCTATCTCCGATATATAAATTTTTATGATTTTGTATGCAATGAATATATATTGCGTAGGCACATACCTACTTAAGTACACCAATATAGGTACGTATGACTAAATACTTACTGTAAGAAATCATTTTGTGAAATTGGTTGCTTGAGATTGCGGATAACGCGGTCCAGTCGCGAACGACTATATGGGACCATCATCTTTATTCTGAAGGTGTAAGCAAATATTATCACGCCTTAATTACTGTGCCTTTTGCCACGTTTTTATTGATAGGCATAAGGAATGGTTACTTACCTACTGATTAAGCTAGTACAATACCTAAATAACTTGTGCATAAATGTAGGCACCTACAGATTTGTCTAATCACGTTATAAATAGTAAATCTAATCCTCCAAATATAAATACCAAAACCTAAAACCCCATAATTTTTAGTGTTGTATACAGTATAATATTGATTTTTCGTCATATTAAAAGAATTTACGTAGACCTAAAATACTCAATTGTGGCTATAATAAATCACGACAGATGGCGTTGTGAGACTGTAATTGTCATAGTGTAGGAATATCCCGATAGATGTCGCATCCACGTTTTTATCAAGTTCAATATCGCGCTATGGAAATCCTTCTACGATGAATGACTACTTTCGTTGAATGTTAGCAGAGCATACTTACCTGGCGTAGGGGACACCGTGATCACGAAGGTGGTTCCCCCAGAGCGAGACCCTTCCATTGCACTGCGGTTGGGTTGACCTCTGTGATTATCCCTAATGTGGATAACTCGGACGCGTAATTTTTGGTAGTGGGGACTGCGTACGCGCTGTCCCCCCATAATTAAATTTTAAATAAATTGATAAAGATAACAATAGTGAGGGGTGTTGTCGGAATGGTGCCTTAATTATTGTGGACCTAGTTACAGATATTTCAATCCACGAAGACGCGCCCCACTGTCAAAATCGCTTACGTTTCATTCGATTCGTATTGAATTTGCCAGGGTAAGCGTCATAGTTGCTCGTTGGTATTATAACATTTCACAATCTCTTTGTCAGTGTAGGTAGTCCTCTGATGAGAAAACTCAGGATATAGGACGTATGGGCATCCGAACAATCTACGTTATAAACCTTTTCCGTACGAGCAAACAGTAGCGCCATCTGTCAAAATTCTATAGGTGGCTGCTGAGCGAACTACAGCGTGGCTTACTGATGATATTATTGGCAATGGCACCGATAAACTGGCGACATTTTTTCACGCCGTCTACCTTGTCCAGTGTTATATGTATTTCACCCGTTCGTAAAAGCTTTGACGATGACTTCCCTTCTCACTCAAATCACCAGCAAAGCTTCCGCGAATTGGTAATATTTGCCTATTGAAATTGCTTTGAATCATTGACACTTGGTAGGCATGTAGTTACCTGCCCTCCTAATAGTACCTACCTGTTCTACGAGCAATATTTCAAAACGGATAACGCTATTCAGAATTTTTTTAAACCCATAAAGGCACTAGTCCCATTAATGTCTGTATTCTTTGGGACTTATTAAGGTTCTTCGCGTTAAATTATACATTTTGTTTGTTTTTTCGCAATCTGTAAGCTAATGTAATACAAATTGTGGATGTTGTTGTTTTTATAACAGTAAAATTGCAGTATCATTTAACGTGTTTATATCATGTTAATATAAACATAAATGTTCACTTTACAAGAAGAATCGACTATTTTGTGAGTTACTCACGTCTAACTCGATACTCGAACTAATTTCTAATTGTATTTTTAAGCAAAGATTTTAAAAAGAAAATGGTACTTACTGCAGTTTAAATAATTATGATCGTTTTATTAGCTTACAAATTACGAAAAAACAAATAAAATTAGAATTTAGAGGGTAGCCACGTTTTCACTATAACTTTGATGATAATTATTTTAATTGTAAAAATATAATATACTTAATTACTATATAATTAAGTAAGGCTATGACAACTGGGAACCAACCGGTTGATCCTACTGCTTGACTATCTATTAATCAGTTTGACCCTAAACTAGTCACTTCTTACCTACTCTACTGTAATATAATTAGCAATAATTTAGAAATAAGTTTCAATTATTTATAAGATCAGTTACATTGTTTGCTGTTATAAAGACATTTATTATTTATTGTTACAATAAAGTATATATGCACAAACATTTTCATGCACAAAATTATATTTTATCCATATTTTTAATTGGTGTAAAATTAATAAAAACTAATTGGCCTAGATTGTTACATTTACATTAAATTAAAAGCTACCCATATCGAAATCGTCGAATTTTAAGAATGTACTTAATCAATTTTGTGCCTTTTCAAAGAGCTTTTAATTAAACTTTGCCTTTTGCCTTGTATTTACCATATAAGATATTATATAATATGAGATATTAAAAAAAAATCTTGGCAAAACTGTTATGGTCCAGTATTTAATATTTTTAACATAAATTAGACAGAAACTCATTATAAAATGTAAATAGTTGAAATAAAAGACATTATTTTAAATAATTCATACATCTTTTATTATTCCCACAACAGTAGGTAGGTATAAAAGATTATGCTTATTATTTACAAATATCTGGTTGACCGAGCTTTGCTCGGTTGCCAATAGATGGCAGCAGGGTTCATATTTTTTTTTTGGTAAATTCGACATTTTCTAAAAGTGAATCCTAGCTAGATCGATTTATCGCCCCCAAAACCCCCTGTATACTAAATTTCATGAAAACCGTTCGAGCCGTTTCCGAGATTCAGATTATATAGAAATATATATATATACAAGAATTGCTCGTTTAAAGGTATAGGATAACAATCATAAGTCACAACAAAACTATCTACAATTTTTTTCTACACTTCTAGTATTCTAACCTCACCACAAAAAAATCAAACCAACCAAAGATTGTACATGTTAAGTACTAGATGTATAATTAATACCATATTTTGCTCAACATAATTTGTAACTAAGTTTGTTTGGGCAATCAGGTAATTTTAATATTTTGTGGATTTCTATCTAAACTCTACTACTGTTTACAAGTTTCATCTTTATTCATATCCATAATATGCCCCTTCCCGGTACGCTCTGTCCATATCTTCGGAGTTCCTTCTGATTCGTCTACCAATGGGTTCTAGATCATTGTAGCACTTTGGAAATACTTTCTCTATCACATCCACGGCTTCCGCCTTCCCAATCTGACGCACGGCCAGTACTGAGTACAGAGCTTTGGTTTTAACACAATCCTAAAATAAAAAAGAAAATTCATATTATGTTACCATATCTAATTGATCTTACTAGCTGACCTCATTCTTAGCTCTGGTGATTTCTCTCTATATTGAATTAGCTATTTCCCTCTACTAACGTTCACATCTTTCAGGAACAGTTTTGTTGCCCAGGATGAAAAGTAAAAATATATTATTACACATATCTGCTGGAATGAAGCTCTCTATTACTGATAGAATCTTTGTTAAGTTTGTTCAGTATATAAAATGGAATACCACCCACATATTTTGTTCTATCCAGATTATGGTGATCTGACAAACAACATTAATTGGTTATTCCGGAAGACTGTCAGCTTTTGAACAATACACAGTAGTGAATATACTGACCTGATGCGCTTGTTTGATCTTAGTCCACGAGGCGTCCCCCTGCGACCAGGCGCTAGCGAACGAGCAGTGTGTTAGGTTGGCAGCTCGGATCTCGGTGCAGGCGAGGTGCTCCATGTTTCGGAAGTCCAAGTTGTTCCGGCAGTAGTCAAACATGTGGATCATTTCATGGGTCAGCACACCTTGCACCATGCCCTTCCTTGTGGATACATTTTGACAAACCACTATCTGGAACAAACAGTTTTTGGTTGATGATATGCACTAAAAACTGTACTGGTTTAAATCAACATTTTTTTTTTAAATCTTCATTTTAATCATAACTTAATACACTGACGAAATTTAAATAATCACAACCCGGAGTCTTTCACAAAGTCTTGCAAATATTGTTAGTTCCAATGGTTAAGGACAATAATTAAATGTTTACCTGGTTCAACTGAGGGTCATAGCCTCCGCTAACAGAATAATCGCAGACCTCACATGAAATATGTCTTCGAATATCAACAGGGCTGCAAAAATACACTATATAAATAAATATATCTACATATTGCATGGATAAACCAAATTTTGTTTGGTTTAAATATCGTTTAATTAATGTAAACTAACCAACCAGAGCTTCGGAGTGCTGCTATCATGAGTTTTACTATCGAACCTGAAATAAAATAAGATTTTTTTTTATTTTGTTTCACAACCTAACCTTAATTTCTCATAAACTATAAGAGAGGATTTTCATTAAGGGGATTTACTGAATTTATTTTTATCTTTCTCACTCTCACGGAGATTTGGTAAGTGCGACATGCAGCGTCGCGGAAGAATATAGCAGAAAAACGACGTTTTACCTAATTACTCAAAAACTAAGCCAGTTATCAAAAATCGGTTCTAAGCGTTTTAGGGTATTATTATTACCGATACATTAAAACAAAAATTACAATTACATCCATTGTAGTTTCCGATAAAATATAGAAAAACTGAGATTTTAGAGCAACTTTTGGGAGAACTTTCTATCGAGAAAATTTTATCCAATCGTGTTTCTGCTTCTTAGCGATTTTAGATTATAGACCCAAAATACATGACGTGCAAATTTGAAAATAATTGTCTTCATAGTTTTTGTATAAAACTTCATTCAAAATCACCTAAATACGGCTTGTAGGCCGTTAATTGGTAGTGGCCTAATGAGGCACGCCACCTCCCCCAATTTCACTTGAGCCTACACCCTTGACCCTTGATAAAACTTACAAGGACATTAAGTTGCAGATACTCACTGTTCTTAATACAATCGTACACATTTTTCTCACATTTAACTTTCTCTATACCTTCTTTGCCCTCTCTGCCTAGTAAAACATTAGATATTTTTGGTTTAAACGTTCCTCTTCTCTCTGGATACAAATCATAGCCCCAAGCCTCTTCTTTAGTACTACTTTGTTCATTTTTAGGCCCACTGTCTCCCCCATTGTCTGCTTTCGCATTAGCTTTATCATTAGACATCTAGCCTGGATATCGATCATGAAAAATTATGAAAAATATGGGAAATCCTCTAATATTTTCAATAAGTTTTTTACTAAGTTCTTCCTAAATATTTAACCTCAAAAATTTTTGAAACTGATTTGAATTTTGATAAGTCAAATCTGTCGACTGTCAAATTTTTTGAAAACATGGGTTGGTTGGTTTGAAAAGAATCAAGAATGTCATCTTGAACCATTGTGCATTGAACATCTATACTATGCTCTGGGTCTATGCTCGAACCACAGAGATAACAAATCATCACCACAGATCATGGCGCACAAGGCCAGGCTCAAGCTAGGCTACAAACAAAGACATTTTACTATAACAAGACTGAGTAGGTACTAACCATTCTTGCTAAGCTAAATTGACACTTACAACTTTCTATTAGCGGAGCTATTATCTTATACGCAGTAGCTAGCTATTATAAAAACGGTCTTGAACGAGACGGATAGATTTGGTCGTTGTGTCCTTGTCTGACATCTTGCCATCTCAACTAAATATTGGGTTTGGTAGAAACGGTAGATTTTTTTATTTTTGTTTTTTTTAATATACCAAAACGAAACAAACATCTATAAACTCTGAAACTTATTTTAATAAGTTTCTACAGTTATAATAATAATTATTTTAAATAATAATTATTTCGTTGTATTAAAAAAATATTAATGTTGAGCAAAAGTAGTATTTATGTCATTGGGACTGGTATTACTAAAAGTAAGATGGCGGTTTGTTCACTGCTATTCTGTAGGGTAACCATGAATTACGTAGATCAAAGATTTTTCTTGGAGTAGTTAGGTAGGACTTTAATTGCAGATGTATATTAATAGAATATTATAATAAAAATAAAAATCTCCCATGTTAATGTGTTTTTTCCGTTTCCGGCAGTTGAAGTGTCAACACCGTTATAGTGCTATCCTAAACAAATCGCTTGTTAAAAATAGTTACGAGTTGCACTTGGATACCAAACCTGATTAAAAGAACAATTTAAGAGCCTTAGAAGACGCGGAAAGAACAACTTACGCATAAATTTCAAGACCTGTGCAGTAATTGAATCACAAAATTTACAACAACACTATTGAGGTTAGAATATTACTCATCATTATACATAATGTCAATTTGACAACTACCCAGACATATGACACTTGACAGATAACCGGAAGTCTGTAAGGTTGGCATCAACTGTAGTGTTACCAGCTCAAGGATAATTTTCTCAACTAATTCTGTGGATGCATTCAGTTTAACACAAATTAATCCGACATGATGGATGAACAATTTCAATTATTATTCGACAAAATGAAGGAGGAAATGCGGAAGCAGACTACTGAACTAACGGAATCACTTACGAAAAATATTATGGAAGAGATAGATAGAAAACTAACTCCAATCATTGAAGAGAACGAAAAGCAAAAAGAGAAAATTAGTAACCTAGAGAAAGAGATAGAATATTTAAAAAAGAGAAAATAGAAATAATAACATAATTATTTTTGGATTAGAAGAGAACGAAAAGTCAACATGCGAGCTGTTTCAAAACGTGAAGGAGAACTTTGTAAGAGATTCAAATATAACTATAGAAGAAAATATAATAAACAAATTATACCGCTTAGGGAAGAAGAATCTTGGGAACAAACCAAGACCTGTATTATGTTCTTTTGCAAACAGGTGGAAAAAAGATGAAATAATGAAGAATAGAAAGAGTTTTAAGAAAATATATGTATCAGAGGACTATTCGAAGGAAGTTTTAGAGAAAAGGAAAGCTTTGCTACCACAACTGCTAGAAGAGAAGAAAAAGGGAAACATAGCTTTTATCAAATACGATAAATTGATAGTCAAAGAACCCAAAACTTACACTGAAAGTAGGAAAAGGCAATCATCTACTTCACCACAGTCGCCTTCGAAAACTCAGCCCAGAAAACAACCCACGCTGAGTTCTATTAAAGCTAACAGGACAAACGCCTTCGATGCGATGAGAGCCCGATCAAACTCCTTAACTATTAACTCGACACACAAAAACCAATAGCAATTACTAACCGGTAAACGGAAAACACGAAAAAATAATGAAAACCTACAAAAAGTTAAAACTTTACCTCCCCCAAGCCGACTGGTCCTCGTGGGGGAGGACAGTGACTACAACCCTCCAACGATACCAAAAACAAAACAAAAGAGACAAAAAGATAAAATTTATGTCACAGCCCTCAATGTACTTACCTTGAAAAACGAAGAAAACCTTACAGAACTAACATATGCGCTAAAACAAATCAAATGGGACATTGTCGGCCTAAGCGAAACAAGACGAATGGGAGAAAGAATTGCCTCTTACTCAGATTTCTTGCTATATCATATTGGAACGACCCCTGGTCATCATGGGGTAGGTTTTATTATTAAAAAACATCTCACAAACTGCATAGAAGGATTTAAAGGAATCTCTGAGCGCATAGCAATAATAAATTTGAAGCTACCAGGTTACAAAGATTCATGGTCTATAGTACAAATATACTCGCCTACAGAACAATCTGACCTAGAAACAATAGACGCATTCTACCTTGATCTTAATAAAGCTATTCAAGAACACGCCCATAAAAACCTAATGGGGGATTGCAATGGCCAAATTGGAGAAAGGATCTCGGGTGAAAACACAGTACTTGGACCGTTCACATACAGTACCAAAACTAGAAGCAGAAACGGAGAAAAAATAGTAAATTTTGCTTTAGAAAATAACTTAACGATTTTAAACACAATGTACAAGAAAAGTAAGAAGAGAAAGTGGACCTGGATTTCGCCAGATGGAAAAACAAAAAACCAAATTGATTTCATAATGACTAACCGAAACAGCTACTTTACTAACTTCGACGTTATTAACAAGTTCAATTTCAATAGCAACCATAGATTGATCAGAGCTGAACTAAAAACTGTACAGCCAGGAAAACCCAGGCCAAAACGTGAAATAGGAAACTTTAAACTCGGTAAACATCAAATGGAACAATTAGCGATCACCCTGAGAGACAAATTCAATGACTTCAAAGAAAACACAAAGTGTTTAGGAACACAGGAAAAATACGATTGGATAGAAAACATCATTAAAACTGAGACACAACTCGCAGCAAATACAAGAACTGAACCAAAAAAATGGCTTTCATCTAATACTATAAGACTGTTAGAAGAAAGAAATCACCTAATTAAAGCAAGAGATACAAAAAATAGAAGACAAGTTAGCAAAAATTAGTAAAGAAATTAAAGAAAGTATAAGAACCGATAGAAAAACAAGCAGAATGGAAAGTATTGTACATTATCAAAACGGGAGGCGTCAAAAAAGCTTATAAGGAACTAAGCAACTCAACAGACTGGGTAGTAAAAATGAAAAATAACAGGGGAATATGTAAAAATCGCAGATCAGATTTATTAGAAATTGCAACAGCCTACTACAAAAATCTATATGAATGCAACATTCCACAAGATGAAGTTGACCTGGAGGAGACCTCAAATATCCCTATTATCCTCCATGCCGAAGTTGAGAAAGCTATTGATACCCAAAAAAGAGACAAAGCACCAGGACCAGATGGTATAAACAATGAAATCCTAAGACAAAGCAAGAAAGTAGTTATACCGATCCTCACAGATATATTTAATGATATAATAAACACAGAAATCATCCCAAAACAATGGTCAGAGTCCAATATTATCCTTCTCTATAAGAAAGGAGACAAACACGAAATCGGAAACTACCGCCCTATAAGCCTTATGTCTAACATCTATAAAATATTTGCCAAAATTATATTAAAACGGATTGAAGGAACTTTAGATGAACATCAACCTATTGAACAGGCAGGCTTTCGTAAAGACTACTCTGTAATAGACCACATACATGTAGTACGCCAAATCTTAGAGAAGTATAATGAATACCAGCAAACATACTATATTGCATTCGTAGATTACAGCAAATCATTCGAATCTCTGTTTCATGAAAAGATATGGGAGACTCTTAAGGAACAAGGAATTGAGCACAAGTACATTCGCCTAATAAAAAATGTATATAGTCATAGTACTGCAAGAATTCAACTTGAAAAAAAAGGCAAATCATTCAAAGTACAAAAAGGCGTGAGACAAGGAGACCCCCTGTCTCCAAAAATATTCTCGGCGGTACTGGAATCAATATTTAGAGCTCTCAGGTGGGAAAATGTTGGGATCAATGTAGACGGAAAACCATTAACACATTTAAGATTCGCAGACGACATAGTCTTATTTGCTGAAACACCAGAAGACCTAAATAGAATGCTTATCGAACTGGCATCGGAAAGCGAGAAGGTAGGGTTAAAACTAAACCCTGAAAAAACAAGAGTAATGACAAATGGAAAGCAAACTACAATAAACATAAGGGACACTCAAATTGACTACACTGATGAATATATCTACCTAGGACTGCTTATAACGCAAAATGATTCTATACGCAAAGAAACAGAAAGAAGAATTACCAACGGCTGGAGAAGGTACTGGAGCCTAAGAGAGGCTATGAAAGATAAAAATCTTCACATAAATACAAAAAGTAAATTATTTAACACCTGCGTACTACCTGTCCTTATGTATGGCAGCCAAACTTGGGCCTTGACACAAAACGTAATCAACAAACTCTCAACATGCCAACACGCAATGGAAAGGAGTATGCTAAATATTAAAAAGGCAGATAGAGTGAAAAACCGCATCATCAGGAATAAAACAAAGGTCATAGATATAACATTGAAAATCAAGAGATAGAAATGGAGATGGGCTGGCCATATGATAAGAGGAAAAGACAAATGGAGTAAAATTGTTACAAGATGGTACCCTAGACTAGGCAAAAGAAAAAGAGGAAGACAACCGAAAAGGTGGGATGACGCCATCAGACAAGTAGCAGGAGTGACGTGGAACAGAGTGGCTCAAGAAAGAAATGAATGGAAAAGGTTGGAGGAGGCCTTTGCCGACTGGCAAACAGATCATCAAAATATAAAGAAGAAACAAATACAAGAGTACAATTAATTGAATAATTTTATCTAGATGTTTACCTTATATTTATGTTTTAGAGTATTAAGTTGATCTGAATAAAAAGGCTATTTATTTATTTTTTTAATGTGTAAGCACATACCAACCTTAACTTCCGATCGATTGCACCAAATTGGATATTTTATTTTTTTATTGTGTATGATACTGTCAGGAGTTGGTTTGTGTAAAAAATATTATTCGAAATTCCCGGGCGAAGTGATAAATGAGTCAGCAGTCAATCAGTGAGTAAATCAGCACAAGCATCTATACATGTTATATTAATATATTATACACAATCGTTTTTAAAAATAATTGGTCCTATTAATTTTTTTTTCATCATGGTCACCTTAAATTAGAAAGGAACGCACTACCTGAGGTGCCCTCTCACGCGGACCGTTTTTTTCATCATAGTGCTCAGTCTTGTTATAGTATAATGTCTTTGGCTACAAAGCATAGACCATAGATTAGTTACTATATGCATAGACCTAGGAAACAATAAGGACAGGCCCCGTCGACAAAATGTCCTCAAGTTGTTTAAGTAATCTGTGACTCTAAGTAAAAAAAACATAGATAAGACGTAATAAAATCAATGATGAAAGATTCTAAGAGGATCTGTTGCATTTTACTTATCTATAGTTATATGACGTATTTTTGAATGAAACATATAAAACTATTTCCATGCCTTTCTCATTCATGGAAAGCTACGTTATTAGAACGAGACAGGCGGATTATGTTATTGCGTAAACGCGTTCCGCAAATGTCAAATGACGTCATACGATCTGTGTGTTGAAGCTTTTTTTCAGGACCGTAAACATGGCGTAATTTGTTTTTCCGGTGTTGATTTAAATTTTGTTTGGGATTTTATTAAAATTGGTAAATTTTTAAGTTGTTGTTATAAGCAATAAATAATGGTAAAGTGCTCAGTTGTAGGCTGTAATAGCAAAAACACTGAAAGAATCCCAGGAATTTCATTTCACAGGTAAGCAATAAATTTTTCTAGTTTCTCTTTTTGTAACGAGTATTTTGCCTTTTTTCGGTAAAGTTTAGCTCAACTTCTGCTTTATTTAATTAAAAACACTCAAATTTATGCGGTAAAATGGAAAACTTAGATTATTTCTCGAGTTTTTGTTTGAATGTAAATGTAGTGTTGGGATTGTATTGTTTATCAACAAATTGAATATCGATAAAAATAATACGTGCTGTTTGTCACATTGAAGGTGGTTGAGGGGTAGAGAGAGAAACAGTAAGGGCTGTTGGTTTAAATCAGGTTGCCCTAGTTCGAAGTTACGACGACTTAAGAGATATTCAGTAGGACGAGAGGGTGCACCACACATACTTATATTTTCGAGATGCGAATTAATTCTTTTGTGATTTAAATAAAATTTTCATCATTCAACGTAAATATTATAATAATATTACTGATATAAATACATAGAAAAAAATTACACACAATAGACAATTGTATAGATTAAAGTTATTAAAAAATAAAAACACGGAGCTAAGACAAAAATTCAAGCCAAGAGCCATTGTACACGGACTATTCCGTTATTTTTTTAAGCATACTACTAATGTATATTATAATATCTAGTACATACATTACTGCAGCGGCCCGCAAAAGAGGCATTGATGGACGTTTCTCACAAAAAATTTACAATGCGCAAAAAAAGTGATATTCAAAATACAGGTGTGTTTTAATACCGATGGAGGAGGATACATGAATTTTTTTTGCATAAAGTATATTATACGTCCGATGTTTAATCTATTGATACGTCATGGTTACGTCAGTCAGTAGCTGGTGTCAGGATTACCGAAAGTTTTAGTTTTTTTACGAAAATTTATTTATTTCACAAAAAAATAATTTTGCATCTCCGGGAAAAATAAAGTATGTATGTATACAGTATACATGTATGCATGCGTGTATGTATGAATATATCCATGCATGCATGCGTGAGTGCACGTATTCATGCATGCGTGAATGCATGTATGCATGCCTGCATACATTCAGGTATGTATGTATATAAATTTACCTACTTATACCTTTTATTTTTATTTCAGATTCCCAAAAAATGGATGTCGAGCAAAATAAAGGACGCCACTGCTCACGGCATCTGGCCGCTGGCGGTTTAGTGATATAGATGATATCTTCACATTTTTTTTTTCTTTTTTTCACTTTATCGTAAGTTATGAGTTAAGAAATATAATATCTATGTTAAGAAATAAATCATTTTTAAAATAAGTCGATTTTCTTTATCCCCAAGCTTTTGCCTGCGTACGTAAGTAAAAAGTACCCTATGTTTATAATATAATATTATTTAAATAATGTTTCTGATAATTTTGTCGAGTATATAAAAACATCGATATCGGTAGTCCGACAGATGTAGGGGTAGTCCCTAGCCTTAAATGTCATTTAGGCTCCGCCCATTCGCCATTATTTGGCTACGGAAGCTTCACTTGACATTTCTTGTTTCCTATCCTCTACTTTCTATTACGATCTATGAATAAAATGACAAAACTATAATAGTGCTGTGGTAGATGCTGTGGTCCGTAGCTAAAGGCCTTAAAGGAATGGTATCCAGGGCCGAAAAATAAATTTAAAAAAAAATCTGTAGCTGTGGTCATGATCTTGACTCTCTCTAGCTGTGTGGTCTGTGTTGACTGTCTGACTGTCATTTTGAAAGGCTCAGAAGGGCTGGAACCCGGAGCCGTAAAGCCAGTTATTAAAAAAAAATGTCATTTTGAATTTATTTGGTTACAATCAAAATTCAAAAATCAAAAGTCAAAACAAAAATATAATTTGCCCATAACTCCATAATATCGAAGTATTAACTAATAAATCTTTCGGTAGTTTACATAACGGTAATCATATTACGTACCTACCGGTTTTAGTTGTTCAAGTTTTATTTGATATTTCTTGATTGGAACTTCGTCTTTAAAGATTTCAAACAGAAATGAAACACGATGAAAGTTGTACTGTAATCGAGACCCTTGTAAAATTATTTTTGAAAGGGTCTTTGCCTGATTTTAAAGTGAGTTCATTTTCATGCAATAATTGTCTTATGTCAAAGGAGCTGTACATTTATTGTAATTGTTTCTTGTAAATTGAAAATGTACTCATATTCTGTTCTAGCAAGAACATATTAAAACTATGACATGGGACGCACAAGAAAAGTTTTTGAACCAGACTGTAAGGAGCCTACATTATAAAAAATATCCAGGAAGCCCAAGCTTTAGCAGATTATTTTTTAAAAAGTTAATAAAATTATTGGAGCTGGAACAGGAAATTCACGATGATATTTATAAACATTTGTGCTGTATGATGGACATTGAGGGAGATAACTTCAGCTACCGTCACTATTTGATAGATAACAGTTTGGATGATGTGGTGACTATAAGAGAAACAAAAAATTTAGTTCTGAACGGTACTACTGGATTGCGGACATGGGAGGTATATAGCCATTTAAGTACTAAAACATTGTAATTTATGTCTACAAATAAATAAAGACTAAAAAAAGTACTTTTTAAGTACTTAAAAACTATTTTTATATTAAAGTATTATATTGTACATGAAATATATGTACATGAAAGCTGAAATAAATGGAATGAAATGAAAGTTGTAGGCAACTATAATATAAAAATAGTTTTTATATTATTTTTATATTATAGTTGTATGCAACTATAACATAAAAATAGTTTTGTACTGTAAGTTAAGTGTAATTATAGTTGTTAATTTTTTGTAATGATGATTTAGACAGCATCCATTAATATGGTTTCAGCCAAACTAGCCTGTGAAATTCAAATTTTACTTAGTTTTTCACATATAATTTTCACGTATATATAAGGAGGCTAATAATTATACATTGTAGGCTTATGACAATAAGTTTTGTAAAATGTTTTTAATAAAAACTTTGCTAAATATTTAATATGCAATTTACCTCACATTAGTTCCCAATAGCTCCAAATCTGGGAAAATGCAGAAAATAAAGAGGGAAGAAATTATTATTTTATATTTTTCAAAATTTAATTTATTTTCAGGCAGCCTTCATGTTAACCGATTGGGCCCTATGTAACAAAGATCTATTTTCAAATAAATTGGTACTGGAACTTGGCTCAGGTGTCGGCTTCACTGGTATAACAATAGTGAAGCACTGCAATGTCAGATCTATGACAATGACAGATTTTCATGATGAAGTATTGGAGACAATTAACACAAATATTCAAATAAATTTTCCTGCCTCAAAATCAGAACAAAAAAGTAATTCAACTATTTACAAGAGTGATGAGTATGATATAGGTGAGTTATACCAAAGTACTGTTTGGTCTGGTTTACCTACACCAGTATCATCAGAAGGTAAAATGAATGATGAAAGTTAAAAGTACCTAGTAATAAAAAATAATAGTTAGTTTATATGTCAACTTGATGCATTGAGAGTGTATTGATATACTTAATGTAATAAACCCTATATTTTTACAGGTTTTATGAAATTGGATTGGAATGATATTAATAACAATCAGCCACAGAGTTTAAAGCCAGATATTATTATTGGAGCTGACATTGTGTATGATCCATCAATACTGCTACCATTGATAGAAGTTTTTGAGTTTTTCCAAAACCTAAATAAGGATTTAGAAATATATATTGCCAGCGTGATACGAAATGCTGACACTTTCAACAAGTTTCTCAACATTTTGGGTAAATTTTCTTGATCTTATTTCCTTACTTCTGCATGTTAGATCTAACCCAATAATTTCAATGTGTTACAAGAAAGAGGTAAAGTGCTAAATCCAGCTTGATGGGACAGCGTGCAGGAAGCTTTGTCTTGTGATATCTTTTTGTCCAGTATCTCTGTGTCTGAAGACTAAGGTTTTTAAATTGATGACATAGACATAGTCATTGACTATGGGACTCATGAGGCTCACTTAGCAGGCAATGTAGTGAGTATCTCCATGCTCTGAGTATCTCCAACACAATACATCAGCCCCTAGACTGTCTAAGAAAAACATATTCATTGTAATCGTAAGAAACAAATGAATTGTCCAAAAATGGTTTTTTAAATTTGAATTTAATGAACCAGGATGATTTTAATATATTTGGATAGAGACCCAAAAAGGCTTCCATCTAAATAATTCACAGATTTTTTAAGGACTCCAATATTGAGAAAAACATTTTTTTGTTTTTTGACTCATCTAACGACCTTTGCTTGTGATTAAACACCTGTTAAAAAAAATATTATTTGTCTACGTAAGTTGTCAAATTTCAATGTGGTGAGGCTCAGAAGGGCTGGAACCCAGAGCCGTAAAGCCAGTTATTAAAAAAAAAAAATTCAATGTGGTGATCATAGATAATACATATATACTTGGGAATAGATGCGCCACTGAAGAATCAGTGATTTTTTTTAGACGTCCTCTCCGCTAGATGGCGCTACTGCGCATGTTATATATACCTACCTATAGTAAGTACCTATAGTAGTATCTATAGTAGGTAGTACTCTTTAATTATAGTAGTGTTATTATCTCGCTGCAGACTTGATCATAAATCATTCGAGTGTTTCGCTTTTGTTGTTCTTTGTTGAGTTATGCATTGCATATTAACTCAACAAAGAACAACAAAATGCATTGCATAACTCAACAAAGAACAACAAAAGCGAAACACTCGAGTGATTTATGACCGAGTCTGCAGCGAGATAATAACACTATTCTAAGCTGTTTCGTTGGTATGGTTATAAGCAAAACACAGAAGAAAGTTCTTTTTAAACGTTTATTTACTTTTACAATTTAAGAACTATACATTATTTTGAAAGAGTAGGAATGCTTCTTTTTATGCGTAGGTAATAATTAACCTGGTTTTAAATAGTTAGTTTTCAGGACTATTTTATTAAATATTGCAAATTGCAATGCGGGATTTCAACTGTCATTACGAGACGGTCCCGCAGAATGCGGGACGGTCGGCCACCTTAAAATCATCCCACTATACTACATATACAGCATGTGGAGTCCCATGCATACTACAGTAAGATTTTACAATTATAAAATAAGTGTCATTAACCTCTAACTGAATGTCATTAACTTAACAGGAACTGACACAATTTTCAGCATCAACGAAGCTGTTCCTGGAGCTGACAAAGAACTTAGTTCTGTCGAAACCAATGGTGTCATTTCCTCTTGAGGAGAGGAGAATGTACCTATAATAGAGAACAGAAAAATTCTTTGCTTATTATCTGGCAGCAAATTATTTTCATCTTTCTTAGAAGTTGAAACTACTGTAATAACCCCCTTTACAAAAATGATGTGTTCCGGACAAAACCGCGTTAAGGGAAATCACTGAGGAATAGACAATTAATGTTTGCCATTTTGCTAAGTTTTTCCTAGCAAATAACAAACTAGTTTTGTACAGCTTGAAATTCTTATTCAAAATATCTTTATTAAACATAGGCCTAATGTACAGGCTCTTGCAAAACGTCGATATGATATTTGTTGCATATTATGTATGGTGATAACCACAAGTCGACTTGAAACTAAGTTTTAGTAGAGGGCTCAAACGCGCCCTGCACTGAGAAGAAGCCCTCAACATACTCAGCCGGGTTTTGTTTTCTGGTATATAATAGTTCGGCTAGTATAATTACAGCAGTTAATTCACTCCCAAGGATTTAATTCATGTAAATAATATTCATAAGCTTCGTTTTACAGCCACTTTGAACTTAAAATTAATAGTATTGAAAAAATTTCAATGTCAGTCTGAATTCTCATGCATTCTTGTAAAGCAGGGTAAATTAGTGCGATTTTAAAAATCGTGTTATAACAATTTTGCACTATACGGTGTCATGTAAAACAGAGTAGTAATGAATCAGCTTTTTTTATAAAATTAGTTCAAAAAGTATTGTTTTAAACCACCCCTCAATACAATCATCATAACACCCATCAATAGTAGCTCAGTGGCTTGGAAGTTATAGTGCAACATACAAAGATTGCTAAAATCATAACTGTTCCTTTTTTGCTGTAGTTAGGTAAATGGTAATGATGGTCAGGAACATCAAACATATAGTGCCTTAGCTTATTGTAGGCTACTGTCTTTAGCGAAACCATAAATTACAGTCTTACCATCTTTTACAAATAGAGTTGGATCTGCATTCTTGTTAATATGCGGCTTGGCGATTTGTAACAATTTTCAAAATGTTTATGACATAGTCTCAGTTGGTTATAAATATACTCATTTCCTTTAGCTTTTGTTTCAATGTCTAAACACTCCTTTCCAGACATCAAATCTCTCCAAATCGCTATGAGGCTTAGGAAAATGATGAAGCGGACCTAAAATTAAACCATTCGAAATATTAGATCCCGTTAGCCAAGTTGAGTTTGAGATGATAATATAAAGTATGATTTGTATTCTTAGTGTAATTACCTCCTTCATCACATCCGAAATAACAGTTGAAGCGAGGATTTTTTGGTATCCTCGCCATCCGTAAACCATTAAACGTAGCCAAAGTCTTCAAATCCAATAACAAAGCCAGGGTAAATCAGTTATGGAGTATGAATCAGTGTCCGTATGAAATAGCCGAAAGAAATTAAAATAAGCACTATCAGGGTCCGGAAAACACTTCAAGTCAATAGAAATAAATGAAAACCAAATCGAAAAGGAAAATAAACGCACTACGAACTCACAAGAAAAGTTTTGAAAACAAACCATAAATTCCATTCGTCCCTTTCGGGACCCAACCATAAATTTTTTCCTCGCGAGATATGTCAGTTCTCTGCTCTATGGTTTTAGTAATAAAATAATTCAAATAAATAATTCAATATTTTGTTCTATGTTATTATTTTAATTATTTCCTTTTTTTCTACATATAAAAGTAATATAAAATTTAATTTACTAATATACAATTAAAACAGCTAGCGACATCTAATGACAATTTTGTGCATACAGAAAATACAGAATGGTACGTCCTCCATAATAGATGGCACTGCTTTCCGTACAAAATGAAAGTACGGGTCTGTCACCCCCATGGTGGTGATTGTCAGGAATATCATGTGTCAGTGTCAGTGAAATGAAAATCTTAGATAGCCAAAACGAGTGCACTTTAGGTCAATGGACGCAAAAGTGGCAAAAGACAAAAGTCATCAAAACTCAAAAGTGTAATGGCGCATTTTGATTTTTGAACATTGGCAGTATGAAAGTGACATTTGCAGGTGCCAGATTTGATAGATCTATAAATTAAACAGTTTTTAGTGTTGCCATCTATTGAAAAATATTTTCTGCAAACGATATTTTTCTCAATTATTAATTTAAAAAAAACGGAGTTTTCTAAAATTATCATTTATTCATATTTAAGGGATTGGCGATTAGTTTTATATTTTTTTTCTCTTTCACTTGATGGCAGTTTGGTTCTGGTTCATTGACAATCAGAATAAAAAAAACACCCTCCATACTGAACTGGGACATGTCCTTTTGCCCGCTGATTGGTTCACGGATTTAAGTCTTCCAATCGGGGGGGTAGAATTGGCAAACGATTACGATAACGATCAATACGTTTTTCTTACGCAATCAGACCCCAGACCCCTGATCAGAAATGAGATCCTTAGTTTGTCTAGTATTGCAAAGTCATAGTTTAAGCGAAAATGGGCAGTGCACATAATATTATCTGCAGGACCGATGGAGTGGCGGCCCTGCACCAAAAAGCGCAGTGTTGGCCCCAACCAGAATATTATGGACTGACATTAATAGAGTTGCTATTATCAATTATACTCGAAATCCTTAGGTACACATCAATAATTTGATTTTTTATTTTCAGAGATGTCTAAATTCAAGCATACAATTCTGCCACTAACAAGAAGTGTACATGTAGAATGGAATGAAGATAATATAGAAAAGTGCTTATTAAGGATAAATAAAGATTTATAATCTTACCTACTGTTTAAATTTTGTTATTCTGAAAATTATCCAAAACATATTCACAAATAAATGTGTTATTATAGACATAGAGTATAGCATAGTGCCACATATCTTGTCCAGTGATGGTATCGCTAGTGGTCATACATTGATCTCATTTTCGATTCATGATTCGCTGGATAAAAAAGTCAGTGCAATGATGTGCGGGAAGACAGAAAATTGATAAGTAGATAAAGTGTGAAAGGGATAGAAAACAACGGGTCAGGGAAAATAATCTTCACTATGAGTTAGTCCATGTTTATAATATTATACAGGTCAATGGTTCTAACTTCTAAGGCGCAGGCTCCCTTTCCCTGAGCCTTCCAGTGGTTTGTGGTTACAAGATTTTATACCTACCTACTTACTTGGTATATTTGGCTTTTACACAGTTAGGCCAATGTCAGGAGGATAATAAAAGGTAAGGAAACTAAAATTATTTTGAAAAATCAGGACTCAGGATTCAAATGGGAATTTCAAAGGAAAAGGATAGGTTTTTTTTTAAATATCTACACAAATATCATATAAACATGACTTTTTTACTTATTTACATACATTGAACTATAACTTTAAATATCATTTGTTTCTATCTAGGAACAATGATAAAATTTTGTAAACATCAGAACAGTTAGTATATACTTAATAAACAAATTATAGAAGTAGGGAATGGAATTTGCAGTGGTTCAAGATAGAAAGGCAAATCGATCATACAAAGTGCATGC
Organism: Coenonympha arcania; assembly: GCA_036785405.1. Classification (NCBI taxonomy): domain Eukaryota; kingdom Metazoa; phylum Arthropoda; class Insecta; order Lepidoptera; family Nymphalidae; genus Coenonympha; species Coenonympha arcania. The sequence goes on along the minus strand of CM072058.1, from coordinate 6,516,025 downwards.
AAAGAAAATATGGTTTAAGTCCCCATACTCTCCACAGGAACAAAGGGGGTCGGGGACAATTTTTATTTTGTGCAAATGCGCCGGGGTACAAACACGACCTAAGCGCATTCTACACAAAACAGAGGTGACTGTTTTCGAAAATACTAGTCGGCTAAACCATGGGTTTCTTGGAATGGATGGCTGAATTTTTCTATAATGTTTACCCACTGAACCATCAACCATCATTATTCCATAACACACGCTTCATACAAATATGGTTTAGCTAAATGTACCTACCAGATCAGTACAATAATTAGTGTATGGTACAGACGGTGGAGTAGCAATTTTAATTAAAAATAGTTTCAAATTTTTCGTTGTCCCTACACCCTTTTATGATTATATGCAGTCAGTAGCCATAACCCTTACTACAAGTCTAGGTAATAATTAGTTATGTCCATTTTATGTGTTTATGCTCCACTCAGTGGGGGTCGCTTTAAGGTCAGAAGATTAAAACAAATTATTAACAGTCTACCTACACCAGTTCTCCTTTCAGGTGATTTAAATGCTCATCATATTGCTTTTGGATGTCTCACAACAAAAACTAGAGGTACTGATATCTATAACATGTTAGATGAATCATGAATGTGATCTTTGTATAAATAATGGTTCTCCAACTACAGTACCTAGGAAGCTTAACGGCCTACAAGCCGTATTTAGGTGATTTTGAATGAAGTTTTATGCAAAAACTATAAAGACAATTACTTTCAAATTTACACGTCATGTATTTTGGGTCTTTAATCTAAAATCGCTTAGAAGCAGAAACACGATTGGATAAAATTTTCTCGATAGAAAGTTCTCCCAAAAGTTGCTCCAAAATCTCAGTTTTTCTATATTTTATCGGAAACTACAATGGATGTAATTGTAATTTTTGTTTTAATGTATCGGTAATAATAATATCCTAAAACGCTTAGAACAGACTTTTGATAACTGGCTTAGTTTTTGAGTAATTAGGTAAAACGTCATTTTTTTCTGCTATATTCTTCCGCGACGCTGCATGTCGCACCTACCAAATCTCCGTGAGAGTGAGAAAGACAAAAATAAATTCAATAAATCCCCTTAACTGCGGCGCTGATAAAAAGTAACACCAGTCTCGCCGTGCGGCTTGGCTACACGCAGGGCATAGATAATACATATATACTTGGGAATAGATGCGCCACTGACGAATCAGCGATTTTTTTTAGACGTCCTCTCCGCTAGATGGCGCTACTGCGCATGTTATATATACCTACCTATAGTAAGTACCTATAGTAGTATCTATAGTAGGTAGTACTCTATAATTATAGTAGTGTTATTATCTCGCTGCAGACTTGATCATAAATCATTCGAGTGTTTCGCTTTTGTTGTTCTTTGTTGAGTTATGCATTGCATATTAACTCAACAAAGAACAACAAAATGCATTGCATAACTCAACAATGAACAACAAAAGCGAAACACTCGAATGATTTATGACCGAGTCTGCAGCGAGATAATAACACTACTCTAAGCTGTTTCGTTGGTATGGTTATAAGCAAAACACAGAAGAAAGTTCTTTTTAAACGTTTATTTACTTTTACAATTTAAGAACTATACATTATTTTGAAAGAGTAGGAATGCTTCTTTTTATGCGTAGGTAATAATTAACCTGGTTTTAAATAGTTAGTTTTCAGGACTATTTTATTAAATATTGCAAATTGCAATGCAGGATTTCAACTGTCATTACGGGACGGTCCCGCAGAATGCGGGACGGTTGGCCACCTTAAAATCATCCCACTATACTACATATACAGCATACAATTATAAAATAAGTGTCATTAACCTCTAACTGAATGTCATTAACTTAACAGGAACTGACACAATTTTCAGCATCAACGAAGCTGTTCCTGGAGCTGACAAAGAACTTAGTTCTGTCGAAACCAATGGTGTCATTTCCTCTTGAGGAGAGGAGAATGTACCTATAATAGAGAACAGAAAAATTCTTTGTTTATTATCTGGCAGCAAATTATTTTCATCGTTCTTAGAAGTTGAAACTACTGTAATAACCCCCTTTACAAAAATGATGTGTTCTGGACAAAACCGCGTTAAGGGAAATCACTGAGAAATAGACAATTAATGTTTGCCATTTTGCTAAGTTTTTCCTAGCAAATAACAAACTAGTTTTGTACAGCTTGAAATTCTTATTCAAAATATCTTTATTAAACATAGGCCTAATGTACAGGCTCTTGCAAAACGTCGATATGATATTTGTTGCATATTATGTATGGTGATAACCACAAGTCGACTTGAAACTAAGTTTTAGTAGAGGGCTCAAACGCGCCCTGCACTGTGAAGAAGCCCTCAACATACTCAGCCGGGTTTTGTTTTCTGGTATATAATAGTTCGGCTAGTATAATTACAGCAGTTAATTCACTCCCAGGGATTTAATTCATGTAAATAATATTCATAAGCTTCGTTTTACAGCCACTTTGAACTTAAAATTAATAGTGTTGAAAAAATTTCAATGTCAGTCTGAATTCTCATGCATTCTTGTAAAGCAGGGTAAATTAGTGCGATTTTAAAAATCGTGTTATAACAATTTTGCACTATACGGTGTCATGTAAAACAGAGTAGTAATGAATCAGCTTTTTTTATAAAATTAGTTCAAAAAGTATTGTTTTAAACCACCCCTCAATACAATCATCATAACACCCATCAATAGTAGCTCAGTGGCTTGGAAGTTATAGTGCAACATACAAAGATTGCTAAAATCATAACTGTTCCTTTTTTGCTGTAGTTAGGTAAATGGTAATGATGGTCAGGAACATCAAACATATAGTGCCTTAGCTTATTGTAGGCTACTGTCTTTAGCGAAACCATAAATTACAGTCTTACCATCTTTTACAAATAGAGTTGGATCTGCATTCTTGTTAATATGCGGCTTGGCGATTTGTAACAATTTTCAAAATGTTTATGACATAGTCTCAGTTGGTTATAAATATACTCATTTCCTTTAGCTTTTGTTTCAATGTCTAAACACTCCTTTCCAGACATCAAATCTCTCCAAATCGCTATGAGGCTTAGGAAAATGATGAAGCGGACCTAAAATTAAACCATTCGAATTATTAGATCCCGTTAGCCAAGTTGAGTTTGAGATGATAATATAAAGTATGATTTGAATTCTAAGTGTAATTACCTCCTTCATCACATCCGAAATAACAGTTGAAGCGAGGATTTTTTGGTATCCTCGCCATCCGTAAACCATTAAACGTAGCCAAAGTCTTCAAATCCAATAACAAAGCCAGGGTAAATCAGTTAAGGAGTATGAATCAGTGTCCGTATGAAATAGCCGAAAGAAATTAAAATAAGCACTATCAGGGTCCGGAAAACACTTCAAGTCAATAGAAATAAATGAAAACCAAATCGAAAAGGAAAATACACGCAATACGAACTCACAAGAAAAGTTTTGAAAACAAACCATAAATTCCATTCGTCCCTTTCGGGACCAAACCATAATTTTTTTCCTCGCGAGATATGTCAGTTCAAATTTTCTGCTCTATGGTTTTAGTAATAAAATAATTCAAATAAATAATTCAATATTTTGTTCTATGTTATTATTTTAATTATTTCCTTTTTTTCCTACATATAAAAGTAATATAAAAATTTAATATAAGAATATACAATTAAAACAGTTAGCGACATCTAATGACAATTTTGTGCACACAGAACATACAGAATGGTACGTCTTCCTTGATAGATGGCACTGCTTTCCATACAAAATGAAAGTACGGGTCTGTCACCCCCATGACGCAGGGCGTGTTGCCGCAGTCCGCACTCGTGTTGCTCACTCGTGCGCGCGTGCGGCGCCACACGCCAGGTGTGTTACAATTTGACTTACGAGCGTGCGAAAAAACACGCCTGGCGTGTGGCAACGTAAAGAAACAGCAGTGCGGCCCTAACGCACCTGGTGTGTTAGAGCGTTTCCACATTATCCGAAGTAAAATGTATGAAATATGTACCTGCCTTTCACATTGTCCGTGCCGATATCGGATATCGGAGCCGACACCGATATGCTGGCGGCACCATCGGACGCCCGTGAGCCGTCGGACGATATTGTTTGTATGTGTGATATACTTACGTGTATCTAAATTGTCTCTGTGTGCGTAGAGCCCGATGCGTGGCGGCCATTTTGAGCTTGTTTACTAATTTGGTTGTCATCATGGCGTCGTCATCATTTAAATACGATATAATTACATTAATCATACTCATACGAAAGTAATTAAAAAACTTTGTAGGTGCGTTTTGTAGCTTGCTAAAAAGAGTATAAAATGCTCCCTCTGAATATCTAGCTTCCACAATGGGATGTATCCAATACTGTCTGTGGACAGATCTTTTTTTGCGTCTCAAATATAATCGATACAGCAAATAAATTTTCTGATAAAGTCTGCCATGATGACCTGCCCGCACTAAAAAAAAAAATAAGCTATCGAGCGAATGGCCGTATCGGAACGATTTTGTCGGAAATATGTGAAAATAGCACATGGTGTCGGCTATCGGATGTCGGCTATCGTCGTCCGACACCGATATCGGATCGGATAATCTGAAAACGCTCTTATACAACTTAAATATAAAAATGGTACTATGGTACTAATATATAATTAAAAATCAATCAATCTATCATCTTCATTTCTCATTAGTTTTTGATGTAGGTACTTACTTGGTTACCAAACCAAGTAACTAAGTAAGTACTTTACTGATAAATAAAACAAATATTAATTTAACATTTTTATCTTTTATTAATGTTAATCAACAGGAAGAAATAATACCTATGACAAAAACATATTATTATTGAATGTGACTTTTATTAATATATACAGTGTGAGTCTTCATAATGTGCACATATTGAAATGAGGGAAACTATGCCTAATTTTATCGACGGAAAACGTATTAAAAAAAATCTAAAAAATTTTTTTATATTTTTTTGGAATTTTTAAAAATTGCGTTCCCTACTATGACTCTTGTGAACAATTTTGTATGGAAAAAAATTTTTTTTTTTTTTTTTTTTTTCTATGCAATATAGGCTAGCGCTTGACTGTGATCACACCTGATGGAAAGTGATGATACAGTCGTAAGGTGGAACGCGCTTGCCTAGAAGATGCCTATTCACTCTTGATTTGAAGGCACCCGGGTTGTAAGTGGCAGGAAAGACACTGCCTGGGAGTGTATTCCAGGCCTTTGCAGTGCGTATCAGGAACGAGGAACCAAACCGCTTCGTACGCGTCGTTGGCACACAACTATGTATAATGTGTGGAAGCCTTTACGATGCCTTGCCGTTCTATGGTAGAAAGGTGACGGGGGAACCAAGTTAAAAAGTTCCTGTGCACACTCTCCGAAATATATTCTATAGAACACCGACAGACAGGCAACCTTACGACGATGTTCAAGGCTTTGAAGTTTTTTGTAGACCAGTGTCGGGTTGCCAATGAGTCTTCTAGCACGGCGATCCACCGAGTCCAAAGCATCAAGCTGGTACTTGGCAGAGCCATCCTACAAGTGGCTACAGTACTCCATGCATGAGCGAACCTCATTCATGGATGATTTCATATAGAGGGGAAAAATTCATGAGGAAGAAAAATATAGCGAGAGCTGATGACTGAGGATTTCGAAGACGGGTGAAGAGCACAGCCAGGGTAGGGTAGACTGGTAATGATTGAAACAAGTATTGATTGAAACAACGTCGATTCCGCGGAAACTATGGTACTCACGTGATCGACGCGTCGTTCGTAAGTCCGTCGGGTATATTCGGATCTATGGTCAGTTGCGCTTGGCCCGCCGAGTAACACAGTAGTGCACCGGACGCTCTGAATTTTTTTTGACCAAAAAGTAAGTATTCATGAGACTTTATTTTGTCGTATAACTTTTACAAACTTCGTTGTTTTACATTTTTTGTTGTTTTAGAGTGTAGTAAACATATTTAAGAGTGTTTTTATCGCTGTTGCTTACCGTTAAAATGCCTGTATAGCAGAATATTGAGTGATGAAGTACACATTGTCGTGTAGGTACAATTGAAACAAGTTGTCTGTGGACGGTTGAAACGTTTCAATTGTCCTGGTGTTTCAAATGACCCCTGCATTGTTACTCTATTACAAAAAAGGAGGGTAATGTTTTTGTTAAGAAAATAAATATCATAAGTAGGTACCTACTGCTTTGCGAACAAAACGACCACCTTTCATTTTAGGGTTAAAATCAATACAAATTTTAATATTAATTTAAAATTTGTGTTTGTTGATATTTTCTAGATATGCCCAGAAGAAGAAAACATGTTACGGAAAGAACTTCCAAGAACTTATTTGCATACCAACAACCATATGAAGAATTGTTAGCCGGAAGGTCGTTAAGGCAAGCTGCAGTTATGTTTGATTTGGATCATGTCTCATTATCACGTTATAAAAAAAAGAGAGAAAGTGCACCTGGAAATAAGTCTGTTGATAATATAACAATGGGTTATAATTCTGCAAAAAAGGTATTCACAACTGCTCAAGAAACCGAGATTGTCGCGTATGCAATAAAATCAGCTGATATATACTATGGGCTAACTAGTAAAGACCTAAGAAAACTGGCATATGATTTGACTGTTCGTTACGAGCTTTCAAGGCCCACCACATGGGATGAAAATGAGATGGCTGGAGTAGAGTGGTTTCGAGCATTTTTAGATCGTCACCCCGAATTATCAGTAAGATGTGCTCAAGCAACAAGCTTATCTAATAAATAAAATAAAATAGTTTTTATTCAGCCAAAAAAAACTTAAGTTGTAACTTAATATTATAAAAAAAAACTCAATACAAAAGGTGGGCCATAGACCTCAGGGAACCAAGGAGCAAAATATCAAAAATAAATCCCCTTGATTCCCCGATATCCGGGAACCTACCACTTAAATCTAATTATTTGGCTGAACAGGGCGCTGCCTCAGCTTGATGCTGCAGCCGGTGTGCTGCAGCGCTGATTTTCAGGCAGAGCCCTCCTAGGTGAAGTCACGGGCGGATCGGGAGTGCGGTAAACCGTGTAACTTATAGTTAATTAGAGACTGAGACAGAGTGCAAAGTTCATCATTGCTGAAAACTATACACATATACATATAGATAAATTAGTTATGAGAACAAAGGGTAAATATGCGACCAAGTCTTATAATTTCTGTTTTTCTAATAGGTAGTTTTTGGTTTCTCTTTTAAAATAATAAATAGATTTAGATGTTCGAGCTGGAGGAGGTAAGTCATTCCAAATTCTACAGGCCGCATACTTGAACGCTCCCTTATACGAGGCGGTCCTGTGAGAAGGCCAAGAGATCCGAGGGACAGACCTTGGGCAGTACTTACTGTTCTCACGAGTCCACCTTATCCTTGACCGTAGGTAAGTAGGTTTTCCTGTCGAAATCACTCCGAACAAAAGGGTAGCGAGATGAAGTCTCCGCCGTGCTTCCATATTCAGCATATCGGCGTTGTTTAAATACGGGCTTACGTGGGATCGTGGAGGAATGTGAAAACAGAAGCGGGCACACGCATTTTGGACTCTCTGAATAAGCTTGACGGACCTACCGAGCAAGCAAGGTCCATATGCAGCGTCCGCATAATTTAATTTTGATAATATCAGGGACTCACATAAACGAATTCTAACATTAACATTAAGGTAAGAGCGCATTTTATATAGAAGTTTCAACCGATAAAAACAACTTTTTACTACCTTCCTAACATGGCTTTCGAAGTGCAGATTTGGCTCGAAAATTACCCCAAGATTTCGTGCCTCAAAAACCCTTTCCACTGTTTCACCCCTTATATTAATAGAAGGATTGAGTAATTCAACTTGACTAATTTTTTGTTTTGTTCCTAATATCATTACCTTCGTTTTTTTGGGATTAAGTGTGAGTGAATTTGTTTCTGACCACTGAGATATTTTTTCCAGATCATGATTAATGTAAGTTACCGCTTGTGCTGCGTCCTGTGGTCGGAATGAATAGTATAGCTGGACATCGTCAGCGTAGCAGTGGTATTTACAGTGCGTAATGCAGTTAATCATATCTGCTGTGTACATCGCGAACAGGATTGGACTCAGGATTGATCCTTGCGGGACTCCCCTTGTAACCGGAAGCGTCGAGGAGACTAGCTGCTTGCCATGACTTTGATTTATTTTTACGCACTGTTTTCGATTACTGAAGTAGCTTTTGAACCATTTAATTGTACCGTTACTAAACCCATAGAATGACAACTTTGAAAGAAGAAGTGATGTATTAACGGAATCAAAAGCCCTGGAAAAGTCAAGCAAAACTAAGATTGTAACCAAGCCTTGATCTTGTGCTGTGAGCACGTTATCTATTACGTCTATGATTGCCGTGGTTGTGCTATGTCTTTTACGAAAACCCGACTGCAACGTGGGAAGGATACTATTTTCCTCTAGAAATTTAGTCAATTGCTTGCAGACGACTTTTTCTAAGACTTTTGAAAGACAGGGCAGGATACTGATAGGTCTAAGATCTTTAAGGCAAGTAGGATTATCAACTTTCGGGAGCGGTGTAACTATTGCTGTTTTCCAGGAGTCAGGAAAGGTTGAGGACAAAATCGATTTATTTATTATGTTAGTTATGCACTTCAAACTCTGCGGGAGAGTGAGCTGCAACATATCCAGTGATATATGATCAGATCCAGTCGCCTTTGAGCTTAGTTCTTTAATTATCTTAATGATTTCATCCTCGCAAATTGTGTTTAGAGCGAAAGTATTTGGTCCGAACCTGTGGAACCCAAAATATGTGTAGGTCGACATTGTAGCGGTACTGGAGCCCGGTATATCAAGAAAATGCTGATTTATTTGCTCTGGATTACACAGAGCAGGAGGTATATCTTGGTTATTTTTCGGATCACTAACTAAAAACTTTTTAAAATTCTTCCACATTAAGTTGGGAGTTTTTAGACACCTATTAATGTAGAATTTATAGAAGGCACTTTTTTCAGCCTCTAAAGCTTCGCGGACCAACTTTTTAAAATCTTTATAATATATTTTATGTGACTCCTTCTGTGTTGACTTATAACGTTTATGACTTTCATCTCTTAGCTTCATCATAGTTTTTACAGTATAAGTTATCCAAGGACAATGTTCATCTTTTATTAGTACTTTTTTGGAGGGGGCATAAAGGTCAAATATGTTTAATATTGTGGTGGTAAGAGCGGTAACCATGTTATCCACATCATTCAACTCATTTATAAGTGACCAACGAATGTTTTCAAGGTCTTGATCGAAATTTTGAATGCTTATATCCTTTAAAGGTCTAGTCACTATCCAACGAGGGGGTACTTTTTCCTTTTTCAAGTTAAGTGTTACAGTAACTACAGCATGATTTCCCAAATCCTGAAAGTGATTTACCGTCGTCTCACGTACTTTAGCATCCGTACATATAAGATCGATGAGCGTCTCACTATGATCGGTGAAGTGAGTTGGCTCGGCCACGTACTGATTAAGGTTTACACTGTAAATGAAGTCATTCAATAGTCTACATTTATTATCTACGCGATTCTTGACATTGATGTTAAAGTCACCCAGCAGTACGATATGGTCATAGCCTGAGAAGCAGGTGATAGACTGGGTGAGTGCATCAAAAAACAGATTCACATCTTGCCAAGGGGGCCTGTATGCCGTGCCAATAATAAAACGTTTTGCATGCACTCGTGTTTCAAGCCACATTTGTTCTACAGAATGAAGATTCGGGTGATCACATATTTTAACTCTGAGACCTTTTCTCACATAAAACCCCACCCCACCTCCTCTGCCGCCGCGCACATCTGCCGGACGCGGTTTGTGACGCAGTCTATAGCCCGGAACTACTGGCGCATGTCCATCCTCGCCCTCGCGAATCCAGGTTTCATTTATAGCAATAATGTCTACAGTTATTTCGCTCATTGCTACTAAAAATTCCTCATGCTTAGTTCCTAAAGAGCCGGCATTGAAAAGTCCTACTTTAAAAAATTTTGACTTATCTATACTTAAACGAGCGATTTTTTATAAGTATGATGAAATACTGTTTTTTATGTAATTTGTGCCGGCGTGAGTATGCAGCTTGAGTATTGTAAAATAAGGAAATAATTATAACATAAGATAGAATACTATGCATAAAATATTTAATATTAATAATTTCTCCAACTTTTGCTCTAGAATTGTAATGCAATGCTCGATCCACCCGTGACGTCACGTATGAGACAGCAGCCTGTCCAGTCCGCATTGTTTTACTTCTAAGCATGTTAATTAGCAAATTAGACAAAGTAATATATACGGTAGACAACATCCAATTCAAATTATAATAATGAAGTGTTATACAAAAAAGATATCTATATCTTGTTATGGTATACAATTTTTTGCTATTAAATCTAAATACAGAGTTGGTATACAATATTGAAAATTTTGCAAAACATTTTAGATATAAAGTTATCACTAAGATTACTAGTTTAGACCAACTTGGTCCTTTCCAAAAACCCGCTTGACATCTGCTTCAGACTTTATCTGACGAACCGCCTTTCCTTCTTCTTGGCGCGCATATATTTTCCCATATTTGGTCCAAGTGTATTTCCAGTGTAGTCGCTTTGCCGTTTCCCGCACAATGTAAAACAGATGTTTGTTTTTATGCGTGAGTCTTTCATTCACATAAAACCGCGTAGCGGGAAGGCCAAGTTCCAATCCGTCAGTAGTGACGCCCCTTCGTGTGCGAGCATTACGCAGGAACTCGTCGCGCAAGCTCGGACGTGCCAGGCGCACCACCAGACGTCGACCACGGGTGTCACCCTCTTTTTGAGAGTCGCTATCGCTCTTCCTGCCGATTCTTTCCGCCAAGATGATATCATTCTCTGTCAGACCAACTCCCAGTTTTGCCGCCACAACTGTTACTATGTGGTGAGGGTTTTCACCTTTGACCTCAGGGAGATTTGTGATTTCAATGTCCCCACGCAGGAGGTCCTGGTCTCGTTCATTTACTTCATCTTTGAGTTGCGCAACTGTCGCCTCCAGTCTATCAATTTCGTCGCATCGGCTAAAAGAGACCTTGGTTTGATTCTCAAGATAAGTCAGTCGCTCGTCGAACTCGTCTACGCGCTTATTGTATGCAGTAATGTTGCTTCGCATTTCGCACAGTTCAGCTCTAAAATCCTTAATCTCCTGCCGCAGCCCTCGCATTTCTTCGCAGAAGAGGCGCATTTCTCTGCTCAGCTCTGTGTATTGGCTAGTATAAGGCTCATTTTCCACGATCGACTCTTCGACACTAATCGAGTCGTCGCATTGCGAGGAAGCTGATTCGACGCCCTTCACTGGGGTGTTAACGTTGCCGACTTTCGGCCTCTTCGAAACGCATTCTGGGCACTGCCACTGCTTGGGGGATCGTCCTTGTTCCGGCAGCCCAACACACGCTTTATGATACAGAGCCGAACAGACGGCGCAGTTAGCGGCACCTATTGCAGAGATGAAGCGGCCACAGCCGTTGCACTTGCCCATATTGGGATTTTTATCGTAATATCGTATCGTATCGTATAAGTAGCACTTTAACTACCAATTATTTATGTCCGCTACTGGGTGACGTAAGCGCGGCGACAAGTGGCGCTAAGAAGGTTTAACTGTTGTGGGTAGGACACAAAAACTGTATGACAATTGAACACTTTGTAAGCAATAATTTTTAACTTTTTCGATATTTCTGGACAGATTCACGTAAAATAAACACTTTATCTCGTTTATTGCCGCACGTGGAACAAAACAATATCGGTCACAACGATAAAACTCACAATATTAAATTTTAATTAACGTAAGACACGGTCGAGTAGCAGTCAACCCGATCACGTCCGCGACGTCACTCAATCTCGAGCGACGAGTTTTAATAAAAAGAACGTGAACGATTTTTTTGACAATTTGGCGACGGTCCTTGATCGTGACCACTTTGAACCCAAAGATATATACAATGTCGATGAAACGGGAATAACAACCGTGCAAAGACCCAATCGCATTATTGCCAAAAAAGGGACGCGACAAGTCGGCGCACTCACATCAGCCGAACGTGGAAGTCTTGTAACAATCACCGTTGTAGCTAATGCAATTGGCAATGTACTTCCACCAATGTTCACGTTCCCAAGAGTTCGATACCAACCTCATTTTTTGAAAGATGGTCCAATTGGCAGTATCGGTACGGCAAACAAATCTGGCTGGATGCAAGAAGAAGACTTCCTTGTGTTTTTACAACATTTCAAAAAATATACTAATTGTTCGCTAGAGAACAAAGTACTACTCCTCTTAGATAATCATTCTTCCCATGTGTCCATAAGATGCATCGACTTCTGTAAAGATAATGGCATAGTCATGCTATCATTCCCACCACACTGCAGCCACAAACTCCAGCCGTTAGACCGCTCGGTATATGGGCCGTTTTAAAAAGCTGTGAATACGGCATGTGATGGGTGGATGAGATCAAATCCTGGAAAGACAATGACTATCTATGATATTCCAGGCATCGTCCGTACTGCACTACCACAAGCTATAACTCTGAATAATATTCAAGCCGGATTTAGGGTTTCAGGAATTTATCCATTTAATAGGGAGATATTTGATGATTTGGATTTCGCACCATCCTATGTCACGGATAGGTCCCCGGCAAATGATGGCGTACGTCCGACTCAACCAAGTCCTGAAGAAGAAATTGAAGACTTTAAACAAGGCCTTAACAACTCAATGACCCCACAACAACCAGAGTCTATCGCAACGCCTGAAATCCCCGAACAGTCTTCTTCCTTACTTCCTGAAAATTCACCAAAAAATGTCTCTGACATAGAGTCAGAAATTCAGCACGCTTTTACCAACTCGAATCAACAACAAGAGTCTGTCGCTGAATCTGAAGCTGCTCAACCATCCTATACAAAACGCCCAGATATTGTACAACCAAAATCTGCCACACCTTTGTCTGAAATTTTGCTTAATCATGAACACGATCCTCTTGATATTTTCACCTATGAAAGTCAACCTTCAACAAGTTTTGCACCGGAACAAGTGAGACCCTTTCCTAAAGCACCACCAAGAAAATCCTTAAGGAAACAAACAAATAAGAAGAAGTCCACAGTGTACACAGATACGCCCGAAAAAGAAAATATAAGAAAACAAACCGAAGAAAGAGAAAGAAAAAAAAGTGAAGAAAGAAAATGAAGATGATTACAAAGACAAAACAAAAAGCATTGAAAAGAACGCCAGACAGTATTAGCTCAGAGGATGAAGATACTGACACTGAAATACCACATTCTCCTGAGTCTGTGTATGATATCACTGAAGACGATTACATGAGAGAAGATGAATTTGATTCATCTAGCTGCGAATCGTCTGCCTCAGAGGAATCGCTTCCATATCTTCAGTCAGAGGACTGGGTTATCGTTAATATAATATCCATGAAAAATCTGGTACATAGATATGTAGGACAAATACAGTCTGTTACACAACAAGGATACATGATTCGCTTTGCTAAAAAGCTTGATAATCACAAATTTAAATGGCCTGTAAATGACGATATTTCTGAAATTGCTGGGTATCAAGTGGTCAAGAAAATTGATCCCCCTGCAATAAAATCAAATAGCAGGCGAGTGATACATCTGGAGTTTAAAAAATCTTTACGTAAGTTTAAAATTGAGTAACTATATTTATTTAGTTTGAAGTGCTATTTAAACATTTTCTAAAACAGCTGTTTTTCCTAAAAACATGATCTCAAAATATTGCAAAGGTTCGCATTTTTAAACAAAAATTGTTCACAAAAAGACAACCCTCTTTTGTATTGCTGTGCCTGTGCCGTCGTCCAAGCACATTGTGGGCTCTGCGAGGCATAGGTACAGTTCTCAAGAATCAATAGTACCTTTGTAGTTTTGACTGACTTTAGGATGTGAATGTCAGAAATTACATTTATTTTGTTCTCTACCATATAAATGCCAAATATAAGCGTTATCGATCTGTTGATTTTTTTAAGTTTATTTATGCTAAAAAAATATTTTTTAATAAATGTTTAATGAATAAATAAAAAGATAAATAAGTAGATATAAGAAAAACTCACCTGTAATTTTAATCTACATTGTTATGATTGAAACATGGTTATGATTGAAACAAGCTATTTTGTATGAGAATAATATTTCATGTTTTCTCGTTTATTTAGAGCTATTCGTGTATAATTAGACATAGAATATGTAATTTATGTGCAATTCTATGCAATAGCACAAATTTGGCTTTAAAACTACATAAATATAAGATATTTTGTGTTGTTTTAAGTTTAAGATTTTTCTTCATTTATAATTTTCAAGTTTTATTGTTATGATGACTGATTTGTCCCGATCTCTTAAGGTGGCCATTGACGGTCAGTTTAACTGATCAGTTGAACTGACGTCAATCCAAAATTTGATCGTGAGTGTCGAATCATCACTCCAGAGTTTTAACTGACGGCGCGCCCGGAAATTTTCCGTGGCTACCATAAATCCACCCGGCGCGTCGCGCCGAACTGACCGTGAGTGTGCGATCGTCACTCCAACGGCGTCAGTTCGCTCTGTGAGTTCGACGAGTAATGTTCTGTGGAGTTCGATCGCAGCGAACTATACTATTACTATTTAATATACTATTGAATAGTATATTAAATAGTACCTTCATGTAATCCTTTAATACACTGAGTATTGCTCTACATCTACATGTTTCTGGAATGATGACTCCTAGGCGCTGTGGAGATATTGCAGTTGGAAATTTTAATTCCTCATAACTCTATTCCCGACACTAGGAAACGAAGAGTGGCAGTCAATCTCTCATGAGGGCTAATAGCTTATATCATATTAGTACCTATATTGAGTTACAAGTTTTAAAAGCTTCAAATATGTCGATTCGTCCATCCTTAAATAATTTCGCCAGTCACTTGGTTCTAGCGATAACTCATTTATTAAATTGACGTGAGTGAATTTGTAGCGAATTGAATTTTTGATGAATTAAAAAAGGAATCAAATCCTTTTTTAAGCCATTCTTTCATCAATTGCTTTCTTTCTCGTTTTTTGGTGAGCATATATGGCAACAAACAGTAGCCGCAGCAAGAATTAATGTTTCTTCTTCGGAATCAGAATTCATTTTTTTCGACCCAAATAGGATGTACACCTCCTAACAACAGCCCGGCCGATCGAAAACTGATGAGCCGGAGTGACGCCAGTGAGTGGGGAAATTTAGTTGGCTTAAAACCATTTGGAGTGACGCCACAGTTTTACGTCTGGACTGATCAGTTAAACTGACCGTCAATGGCCACCTTTAATATGCTTTAAGCTTAAGAAAACTCGATACTATTTAATAATTAAAAAAAGTTTGTATTTTCTGAGATATTTTAGTGTTTCAATTGTCCCTATAAACTGTTTCAAGCATCCTTGGGGTGGGGTCAATAGAACCACTCTGCCAAATCTTATTTAATAGGTAATTGCCGGTTAAATATTAAAGGTAGAAATGTAGCTTGTATCTTATTTAAGAGCCAGATAATTGCCGTTTCTATGACATAAATCTGAGGATCGTAGAACTTATAAATACTTCACTGTATACGATTGAAGTCAAATCGTTTCAATTGACCCCGGTCTACCCTATTGAAGATAAGTGGGGGGTGCTCGACCAAATGTCATTTGAAACGTCATCCAATTGGCAGTGAGCTGAAAAAAATTTCAAAATGGCGGATTCAAAATGGCCGCCATACGAATTTCGTCAATATCTCGGAAAGTATAAAAGATGGAAGAACGGTTTCTTGACAAGAAGTGATCAGGTCCCGAAGGTCTATTCGATGGACAGAAAAAAAATTCAAAATGGCGGTATTTTTTTTCCATAGAAAAATGTATGGCGAATTTTGAAGAGACGAAAAGTTGAAACTTTGCAAATGTTTGATGTGGCGCTTCAGAGAACTTCCAGAGAATAATATGGAATCATGGTGATGATGATTGAGGGTTTCTAAGACGGTCGAGGAGCACGGGCAAGGTATTATAGTTAGGTGGGGACTGCTCGAACAAAAAATACTCGGAACCTCATGCAATTAGCAGTGAGCTGAAAAAAAAAACAAAATGGCGGATTCAAGATGGCCGCCATACAAATGTCGTGTTGTTCTATCTCGGAAAGTATAAAAGATAAGAAAGTGGTTTCTTAGCAAAAGGTAATCAGGACCCGAAGGTGATTTTGATGGGTAGAAAAAAACAAAATGGCGGAATTTATTTTTTCATAGAAAATTTACGTATCGAATATTAAAGAGACTACAATAACTATGTTGATTATGTTGGCCTTGATGCAGTTTTTCGGTGAATTGCCAGAGAAAAATGTGAAAAGAGATGATGATCTAGGATTAGGTTGATGATTGAGGAGCACGGTCATGGTTTTAAAGATAGTTAAGGACTGTTTGAACAAAAAATACGCTGAACCTCATCCGATGAGGTTCAGCGTATTTTTTTGCTCATCCGATGAGGTTCAGCGTATTTTTTTGTTCGAACAGTAGTTAACTATCTTTAAAACCATGAACGTGCTACTAGGTAATTTTTTCAGCCCACTGCCAATCGGATTCCAATTGGCAATGGAGATGACGGCGACACTTTTATGGGCGGGAAGACTGCACGCGGGCCAATTGTGGCCCGCGCACTCACGCGCCTTACTAGTTATTTATAAATTCTCTCAATAACTAATTTCAGTGATATATATTTAAATGTTAAGGCTTAATTAAAAAAAATCAGTTCTGTGATACTATCAACAATTAGGTGAATAATACGTGATATGAATTGTTTAGTAATTATCTAATTAAATAACACTGTATGCTTTGTAATGTCCAACTATTATTTCACATGTCCTAAATCGTTTTCTGATTTTAAATTAAAGGAATTTAAATGCAGAACTAATGTAAACTCAATAAAATCCCGATCAGCCAGAATTTTATTACTGAATTCACCTTTTGAATATACAAAATTATTTTTGGCTATCAAACAGTTTGATGTACTTACATCCATCAATTTTCTCAGCTTAACGTTAAAGTCTACCTACTACTTTTCCCGTTATTGTCAAAATAAAATATTTACAGGAACAATCGCTTAACATCAAGTCATGTTTTTACATTTAATACTTAAAATTCCAACGTACAATGTGCAGAAAGCAGTTGGTAAATCAAATGGCAGTTGGTAATGCAAAATGACAACCTACGCTGATAGCGAAATAAAATACTAACAAGACATAATAATAAAACCTGCAATGCTGTTATTTGTAGAAAAACTAACTGAATTATTAAACGATAATAACTAATGGAATTATTAAACGGACGGACGACAGTATCTTAGATGAATGATTTTGTTTAACAATATTGACATTTAAACACTATTTTATGACATTATTATTAGAGATGCGCCGAATAGTGGTTTCACCGAATAACCGAATACCGAATATTATTCGGTTTAACCTTTACCGAACCGGATATTCGGCCGAATTATTCGGTTTACCATTACATTGTTTTGCTGCGTAATTAAACAGGTTCTAACATGTAGGCTTCGTGTCGATGCTTGCTCGCTATGCAGCTGAATGTCTTCTACCTAGAAACCCTCTAGAACCCTACCTAGAGCCCTTTAGAATATTCGGCGCATCTCTAATTATTATTATTACAAGCTTATCATTTCACTTACACTATTAACGATATTCTTAATTAATTTGCTTATTTTTGACATTATAATTAACCAATAATAACTAACTGACCACAAATTAACTATTTAACAAAATCTTATAATTTATTACTATTCTTATTATAATAATTATTTCAATTTTGACGGAGCACTCAAATGCTCTGGAAGAGTGTTGCTCACATGCGCAAAAGAAAAAAAACAAATGTAAAAAAAAACCAAGTCACGACCACCACGTGAGTTGGCACTTCTTCAGAGCAAAGCTCGCATGAAAAAGGTCTCTGCCTATAGCAGAGAACAAATGAGTGCGATACATTAAAAAAAAAAACAATGTGCAGAAAACTAAAATCTGAATGGAAACAAATTACACAATAAATCAATCTAATTCAACTCAATTACAAATTTGTGAATACTAGCGAGCGTTGTGACTACTTACGAGTAGTACAGGCGCACCGCGTTGGTGAACGGCTTGCGGCACATCGGGCACTTGTGCCGCAAGCCGTTCACGAACGTGGACAGCGCGCACTTGGCGCACGCCACTACGTGTCCGCACGGCACGAAGCACACGTTCCGCTCCTCGTCGTAACCGAACGACGACGAGCGGGACGAATCGAAGCTGTGCCGAATCACACACACACAGCTTCGAGTCGTCCCGCTCGCCGGCCTTCTCGGCGGACGTCGGGGGCAGCGTTCTCTCGGCGGGCTCCGGGATGACCTGCGCGGGTGCGGGGATGACGTGCGTACCCGAGTTCACCCTCTGCACGTACTCCTTGCCTTTCACCAGCTGCACGAACGCGCAGCGGTGGTACCACCGCGCGTGCTGCTCCCAGGGCACATCGTCATTCTCCCAGTCCTTGAGGCCGCCGTCGCAGTAGAAGCAAATGGTCTTGTCGCCCTGGCCGGTGTAGAAAAAGCCCGCTTCCGCGAGCTCCTCGGGCTTCTGGCACAGGCTACGCGGCCAGTCGGTGAAGCTGCGCAGGCGGGCGGCCGCGGAGCCGTAGCGCGGGTGCACGGGCCCCGTCATACGTACAGAGTTGGGCGCGCGCACGCCGCACTCGTCGCGGCCGGCGCTGGCGGGCGAGGCGTCCATGGGCACGTTGCCGGAGCCCGCCGGGCGCCGCAGGAACGGGCACTGCGGGGCCCATTGCTGGTGTTGTTGGGCGGGGTCGTCGCCCTCCAACAAAGTGAGGTGCGCCTTCTGCAAAGTGGAAATAATGAATTCCACTTTGCAGAAGGCGCACCTCACTTCGTCCCCGCGGCCGAGGTAGTAGAAGCCGTTCTTGGCGAGGAGCTGCGGCGACAGGAACGCGACGGGCCACTTGTCGAAGGTCTTGAGGCGTTCCTTCTCGCGGCTCATGTCGGGCGCGCACGGGTAGTAGAAGGGGACTCGGAGCGAGATATGGCCTCTCGCTCCCAGTCCCATTCTACTACCCGTGCGGTGCGGACTCGCAGCCGGCCGACGGTAGAAGCCGTTCTTGGCGAGGAGCTGCGGCGACAGGAACGCGACGGGCCACTTGTCGAAGGTCTTGAGGCGTTCCTTCTCGCGGCGCATGTGTCGTGCGGTGCGGACTCGCAGCCGGCCGACGCCAGCACGAGCGGGCCGAGCGGCGGCCCCGTCTTGAGCAGGTGCGCCAGCATCTCGGCGGCGGGCCGAATCGGCGACGAGGTGTTCGCAGGCCCTGGAAACAACGAGAGATTCCTTTACAATACTGTTCAACTGTTCAACTGTGACACGTATTACGTACTGCAGACCACATATTATACTACTTTCTGTTGTTTAAAAAATTGGTTGTCTGTAAAGTCGGTTTTCTGACGATAGTTGAACGTGACAACGTCTTCTTCGTCGCTCGTTCCGCGCTCTCGCTTGCACTTCAAGCCTTACATGGAACGCCTCAGAGCGAGGTAACGCCGCATGTTTTTTCGTGCGTGCAACCGGCTCTATCGAATTATAAGACGTTGTCACGTCAAAAAATATAGCCTATGCCACCCGGGATGATGTAAGCATTACAACAATACCCCATGTCCAAATCAGCTGTTCAGAAGTTATGGTGGAATAAAGAAACTCACGTACATACAGGCACCCTAAAAACATTACACTCTTTTCTTTGTTCGGTCGTGTAAAAACACTTTTTTTTAAAGTTGCCGAAAACAATCAAACCAAAGCAAAATATATTACGGAAGTCAGTTTATTGATATACTAAGATGATAACTCATAATAGTCATCGCCATTTTTACCTGTAAAATGCAAAAGAGAATAAGATTTACCAAAACTGTCGCCGAACACGCCACGACTGAATGAATAAAGCGCTGCTGTATACACGGTCCATCCCAGCTGTACGTCAGCTCAAGGCCGCGGCGCTGGATGTAGCATACACACTATCCTGCACGCATCCAACGTGTCATCCATTTTGTCTGTTTTGTCGTGCCATAGAGTACATAAAAAAATACTGACAAGCTGTAACTGTTAAATCTGCTGTACAGCAGGTCTATGGCGTCCCGTACACAGTCAATTTAGATCGCGATCAAGAATAGACCAGCGTACTTCGTCATTGTACGCTACAAAATGGCGGAATTGTAGGGATTTTATAATACTCTTTATTCTTTGGTACAACAACTACAAGACTCATTGAGATCATAACAAGACTCCATTTTGTTTTGCTTTTGTGTGTGGTGTTTTATACGAAGTTCACTAATACTATACCAAATACTACACCAACAATTTAACTTAGTTATGTGTTTTAACTAAAACTTATTCAAAAAAACCGCGAACGAAACTACACAAGCATCGGCGCTCAGCAAATGACAGATACGTCACATGACAATTCCAATTGACAGCCGACAACAACGCTAAGCATAGACTAGGTAGATTCTGCTTTCATTTGTTTTCATTCGGTCACGTGGTTTTTCTACTAGCGACTACGCTTAACGCTTAAGTGACATTGTCTAGCCCTGCAGGGCCGATAATTTTTAAAACATAAAAAAATAATAGTAGGATGAAACCCATTACAAAAGGAGGAGAATATTATAAAAATTAAAGGAAAATAATTTACGGTCGATCCGAGTTCGGGAACAGGTGTAAAAAATGGTTTTCCTTGATTTCCGGCAAAACTACAAGTCCTATGAAAAAAAGTTAAATGGCAAAGTTAATAAAAAGATCTACAACTTTTGTATTTACACTTTTTTCACATTACCTCAAAATTTATGTGAAAAATTCAAAAAACCAAGTTTTTGGTTTTTTATTTTTATCTTTTACAAAAAAAAAATTTTTTTCACGAAATTTGGTGAAAACTTACCTTTTTATATCCCAAATACGCTGTAATTTATTTGACTAAAAATATTTATTTTTTTCACCTTATTTTGAATTAATATCGAAAAAGCACCCTCATTTTCAATCGAAAATTCACCCGTCAAAATATCAGCCTTTTTCAAAAAGTTTGTATGTTTTCTATTCGTTGAAATCTCTACTTTCTGATGGTGAAAAAAAAATATGTTACTATAGTAAAACTTCTCGAAAGAAACTCGAATTCGAAAAATTTTTTAACAATTTTGAGCTATTTATTAAAATTTACACTTTAATTACTCGAAAAACGTAAGATTACATGTTACATTGATAAAAAAAATGCAAATCAAAATATACTTAAATAATTAACAAACAAATTAGTTAATAAAATTATTATTTAATACATCTACAATATTTGGAGAAAGTTGTCAAACCTTCTTTAGATTTTTTGCATTTTCTGAGAAGATTTACTAAAGTAACATTTTTTTTTTTTTCACCATCGGAAAGTAGAGATTCTCCTGTGTTTGTTTTTATTTTATCACCAGTCGATGATGTAGGCATATTGCTAACACCAGCCTGTCTATCAGTCGGTGTATTAAGCTTTAATAAATTTTTTACAATATTTAAACGGAAATCTAAAAATGACTTGACATTTTTATCGTTACCAGAAAGTTTCATTCGTTCACTGAACATCTTGAAAGAGTTCAACAACATAACTTGCATTACATGAATTATAATTTTTTTATACCACCTGGTTGATTTATTATAAAATGGATAATATGATAGCATTTCATCTTTCCTATCAACGCCTTTCATAAACTTGTTATATTCTACCACAGATTACTACAGATACAGCGCACAGAACTTCGGGAGTGAGGCACGCAAATGGGATACAAAACAAAAAGCCGTATCCCATTTGAGTTCGTACATGGTTAGTACGTAGCGAACCGCTGACCGAGTCACTGCTGAGTGCTGCGTAATTTGTATGTGACGTTCAGAACTGGCAATTGATTTCAATTCGAAACACCAAACCTCAGCGAGAGTCCATCAGTGTGACCAGTCTACATTGAAATTATTTTCCCTAGATGTAAGGTATAAATTGTATGTTAGTAACAGGGCATTTGAGATTAAAAAAAAAAACCTTAATGACTGGCCTCTTGTTGAGACAATGTTTCTTTTCGGACGATATCGCGTACGAGGCTTAGCGGAAAAAGTATAACAAATTATAAGACCCAAGATTAATCGGTCAAACATCTTGCTGCCCGCGATGAAATAAAATGAGAAACGTCGCTTGTTGCTCTGCATATTGAATACGGTAATTTTCTTTGATGGTGAGTGACGGTCTTTCACTTCACTTGATATAGTATTAAAATTGAAAAATGTGGCCTCCATTTTGAACTTTTTTGTTATTGGACCGAATTCTTTCAAAATCGAAATCTGACCGTGGCAGTAAGCATAGAAAAAGAATCTGGTGTCAAAATTGAAAAAATTGGCCGCCATTTTGAACTTTTTTGTTATTGGACCGAATTCTTTCAGACACAGACCGTCACTTACCAGTTAGAGTACAATCAAAAGAAATGACTGTCTTCAATATGTATGATGCAGATAATTCAAATGGAACCGAAGACCGTCACTCACCATCAAAAACAAATACCGTCTTCAATCTGCAGAACAACAGGCGACGCCGTTTCCCCGTTTTATTTCATCGCGGGCAGCGAGATGGCGTCGGAGGTTAAAAATATACTTAGGTACTAATCACTCTTCACTAAGGACATTGCACCTATAATACTATATTGTAGTGGGAGTTTTTTCCTTAAGCCACTTAAGCTAGCAACATTATCAGGCTTGCGTTAGACAGTGTTCGGACCGATAGCTGTGTGTGTGCACGCACACATACGTAAATACCGTGCGTCACTTGATGCTTCCGAAGTGTTAATCTGTAGTAATCTGTGTATTCTACTATAACTTTTGGTTTCTGAGACTCCTGACCGTGCCTATTCCTAAAATCAACAAGGTTTGAGTGGTGCTCTGTCGAGATCATGAGTACATTCCTTTTGTCCCTATAATTGGTGACGCATACGCCACGGCCATTGTATCTCGTAAGCAATGTACCTCTAGCGATCTTAGACCTAGTTAGTAATCATTGGATTCCTAAACCTATTAGCTCTAAGTGTACCTGTAACATACGTTCGTTTATCTAAAAACTTTTCTGCTAGTGTCACACTATTATAAAAATTGTCCATATATAGAGAGTGCCCTAAGTTTAGGTAATCTTCCATAAGCATCATCACCACTTCATCAGCGTGGCCTTTGCCCTGAAGTTCTACATCATTCGACCCACAATACATATGCATTTTCTGCGTTATGCCATTTGCATCCGTAAGTACGTACATTTTAACTCCATATTTATGCCTTTCTCCTTTAATGTATTGTCTAATGCTTAAGAGACCGCGCCAGTGTATTACACTTTCATCAATGGTTAAGTTTTTAGGAGGACAAACTAAACTTTTCATAAGGGCGTTAAAAAAAAAATTATGGGCTTGACGAATTGATTATGATCACCTTGACGGTATGAACAATTAGGGTCAAAAAAGTTAGGTTGCGAATTAATATTAGAAAACGGTCACGGGACATGAATTTTTTAAAAGGCAAGCTAAATAAAACATCCGCACTCCAGTAATCATTGAGCCTATTCAATCGTATGTGGCCCATATGAAAAAATAATGCCAAGAAGACCCGAATTTCATCATCATTCGTATCTCTCCAGTTCAAAGCTCTACTATTTTCGGTCCTGCATTCTAGTAACATGCGTAAGCCATGAGTATTGATGCTTGTTATCAACATAGTCATAAATGTGGAGTTAAATAATAGATTGAAAAAATCAATAGGGGACTCAGCTAGACCAATGTTGAAAAGAGGAGCGCTGCGAAACGGAAACGTTTGCAGTGAACCTGCTGCAGTCCATCCTTCAGGCTCTGCTTGGCTGCTCCGGTCAGGAATTGATTCTTCTTCGGAAGAAGATGAAGAACTGACCTCTTCATCCCTACAGATGCGAATAAATTACTGACTAAACTGGTACATTTATATATTTATGAAACTTTTTAAGCAATATTCGGCTAAGGCCATCGGTTTACATGTTATGTTTAAATTTGAAGAAATTACGTTCTATCAGAAGTTATAAGGCTCTGACAGACGGACGGACGAACAAGTGCAAATTCACACAAGTAGACTCGGTCAATTATCTGCTAACCGCTTCGCTAGACTTTCTAGAGCACAAGTGGAAAATTTAAAAAATTTAAAACACCCACGACTTTTGCGGACTTGTAATTGAAAAAGGATTCAGTAAATAACTTTTTTTGTAACTCCCCGACTAAAGGAAAGTAAGAACTAAGAACCTATCAGTATAATTACAAATCCAAAAAAATCCGCCAAAACTGGATCCAAGTCGTTTTTGTAACAATTGGGAACATTCGTTTGCACCGTAAATGTTTTTTATGGCGCCCCTTGGTGATCGATGTTCGTAACAACTATCTAAGAACCATCGCCAATGAATACCAAACATTATACAGAAAACTGCATCTAAATCGGTCAAGCCGTTTTTGAAATAAATGGGAACATTCGTTAGCAATATAAATGTATTTTATGGCACCCCCTGTTGATCGATGTTCGTAACAACTATCTAAGAACCATTGCCGCTGAACACGAAACATTATACAGAAAACCGCATCTAAATCGGTCAAGCCGTTTTTGAAATAAATGGGAACATTGATGTGCACACACAAACAAACAAACACAAAAATATTTTTGCATTATAGGTTTTTGTGAACAAT
This sequence comes from Coenonympha arcania, assembly GCA_036785405.1. Taxonomy (NCBI): domain Eukaryota; kingdom Metazoa; phylum Arthropoda; class Insecta; order Lepidoptera; family Nymphalidae; genus Coenonympha; species Coenonympha arcania. The sequence goes on along the minus strand of CM072058.1, from coordinate 6,491,234 downwards.
TTAACATACAAAGAAACATAAAATCTCATTAACAAAGTAAAGTACAAACGGTCTCTCACCCTAAACGCATATACCCGTACTCCGTTCCGTCGTGGGTAAAAATAGGGCGACGCACTATTATGCAGACGGGTTGATTTCATATTATAGTAGTTTATGTAACGGTTACATAATGGGGGGTATTAAAATACGAGTGTGAGTTTAAAAAACGAGCCGCAGGCGAGTTTTTTAATAGTATCACACGAGTGTTTTAATACCTAATTATGTAGAGTTTCATACACTACTTTATCTACGCTCATATTATTATCATAAATCCAAATCATAAAATCTTGCTAACTTTTGTCGTAAATCATTGCAACTACTAAGATGTCAGGTGGAGTGAAATTTTCTTTAGTAGGTTTCACTACTAGACATTTTTCAGCGCAAAGTTTTGACTAAGTAACAAAAAAAATTGGTTGTCTGTAAAGTCGGTTTACGGACGATAGATTTACGAGATAACGTCATAATCGTAATCGTTATCGTAATCGTTATCGTAATCGTAGTCGTAGTCGTAATCGTAATCATAATCATAATCACAGGCCCAGGTGGAACGTTACGCGGAACGTTAGACAGTGTTGTTGTCTATGGTCAATCATGGCCCATCTATACTCTCGGCAATGACTACCAACTATATGTTGTCTGTGGATTCACTTTAAAAAATATTACCTACCCCAGATAATAATTGTAACCGTTAACCGTTGTATTGCCGATAGCGGTACTGTAATCAATTCCTTCAAAACCCCAGATACAAATACAGGAGTCCAGAGCCGTGTATCGTTATGGATTTTATACAACTTTCTTTAAATATTTCCATAGTAGAGCGATGTTATTATGAATAACTTTTTAATAATTATAGAAGTCTGTGAATAAAGTAGGTAATTATTTGACACATTTCGATTTTATAATTCGAACTTTAAGCAATGAGCGTAGATAAAAATTATTATATATTATATTATTATAAATTTTCGCAATACACAATCAATAAAACAACTATTGTTTATATGTATATTTTTACAACTACTGTAATTTTTATGTGACACATTAGAACGCATTAAATAATGTTAGAGTTAAAATAAAATGTAAAAACTCACTCTGAATCTGCAAATATCTCAGCGAGTTGAGCGGCAACGTCGTCGTCGGCAGACATGTTGCTTGATCAACACTCACTTCAGTACTGTAGTACGCTGTACGGTCTATAGTCAAAAGGCGGCCTAGGGCTAATAGCAATAAATTTTTTTAAAACAATAGATTTTACATTTTGAACGGTAATAAGTACTAATGCGTGCAAGTAAAAATCGACCTAAAAGCTACTTGTTTTAAAGCTAAACTTTTATTATATTTCCCGAAAACATTGAAATCTGCACGGATGCATAGGGTTGTCAAATAAATGTATATTTTAAATAATCTAACTATATATAATAACGTAACACAATAATGACGATAAAAATATTTCACAAAAATAATCTATTCCTATTGTTTTTACATCGAAACTTCAGAGTCAATATTTTTTTTACTAGGTATTGTTTACACTGAAAATTTAAATAAATACGACCGTAATCATAATCACGAATAATTTCATTTGCTTTCTCCTACGGGAGTAACATAATTATATTTTATTATATAAGTATTTTTAAAAATTTCAAATATGGGTAGGTGTAAGCGCGGGGTTATATCCGATCCACATAGAGATGCAACAATCGAATAGAGGCTTCACGATTCATTACGATCCACAAAATCGGATCGAGCTTAAAAACGCGCGAGATATAATTTAAGAAAAATTAAACCAACTTCAATATACCTACCAAAATATAACTGAAAAGGAAAAAGTGTCCATAACTTGAAAACTACTCAACCAATTTTGATGAAACCTAGACTGTTCCCTAAGTTGAAGTAAATGTAAGCAAATAAAAAAGAATGATTACAACCCGATTAAGTTTCAGAGAATTGAGTGGACAATCATACAGCTAAGAAATTTCTTAGATGAATATGCACCCACAATAGCACCATCTGAAAAAGAAATTGATATTTTAAATTTAAATTCAATATTTAATAAGATAAGTAGTGACAGTAGCTCTTTTCTCTTGAAAGCATTTACTTGGAATGAATTTATTGCAGCCATAAAATCAAGGAGAGATTCCACTCCGGGATTGGATGATATTCCATACAAACTAATTAGAAACATGCATGTTAATGGACAAAAAACTCTTTTAAAAATCTTTAACACGTTAGCTGCCACCCCGGTCACCGGTGACCGGACCGCTACCTACATCTACGCGCCATTACGGTCACCGGTGACCTCCAGTTAAACCTGTTTTTGGAACTAATTTGTGCGCCGGAGGACGCGTTTCTGATACATTTTCTATACTGAAGTGACCGGAGTGGCGCTGTAGAATACTTCTTCGGCGTGGTTCCTGCCTACCTAATTTTATTTCGAAAATACTTCTAAAATTATGAACATGACAATTTGTGATAAGTGAAAAGCAACTTGTTTGTACTTTTATCACTTATTTAATAGCTTAATTTTAATAAAACTTAGCATAGTGATAGCTTTTATGGTAGAATAACATAATAGAAAAATACTATTTTAATCTCAAATGTTCTACATGTACGAGTACATATGAGAATCATAAGAGTTGAAAATTTAGTTGAAGGGAATATAAAACAACTGTGTATAAAAATCACAGCGCATTAATTTTTATATTCTAATAGTATCAGTCAGTATATTCTAAAAGAATCAGTCAAAAATAATAAAATAATAGTTTAAAAAACTAAAGAAAAACACGCTCTATCTCTCTTACTCGCATGCAAAGGATGCGGAAAGAAATTAATTAATCCTGGCGAATCTAATTAAGATAATTGGATATTTTAATCGAATTATTGCATTGTCATCAGTCTTTGACGGGTGTGCAAAGTTTGAATTAAATCTGATCGTTCAAAGTAGGACAAAATCGAGCTCAAAGGAGTCGGTTACAAACATACAGGTGAAGCTAATAAAAACTTGTTAATAACATTGAAATGTTTAATTAAAAAAACTTAAACATAACGATGAGCCTTATTAAAACAAGCCAAACAAAAATATGGTTCATTTGGACATTCTTTGCAGTATGTTGCAACTTTCTTTGATTTATTTTTGGTAATTTTATAACCGAGCATTGCAGTGTTTTTTTGAGCGGGTGACCGGGGTTTCGGTCACTTCGGCGCCTTCGTAACGGTTTTTCATATTTTCGCTTCACAGCGCCATGCCGGTCACCGGTGACCTCGTCAGGTTTTTTGAAAATATTTTGAAAACTATCGAACTGATTTCACTTTAAGTTGGATATATTTTCATATCTTAACATTCCGCGCCAAATTTCATCAAAAAAATTTTATGTAAAAAATCAAATTTCTTCTATGGCAGCCAACGTGTTAATATGCTTTGGGACAATCAATGTTTATTGGAAAACGCAATGTGTGATACCGATTTTGAAACCTGATAAACCAGAACATGACTTCAACTCCTACAGGCCAATTTCTCTTTCCTCTTGTCTAGGAAAATTATTTGAATACATGTTAAAAAACAGACTAGACTATTACATAGCAGCAAATAATATCTTACCTGAACAGCAATTTGGTTTCCGGAAAGGAAAATGTGCAGCAGAGAGTTTTACCTCTTTGATATCAGATATAACTCATTCATTTACCAGCCATGCGACCACAGTTTGTGCATTTATTGATATATAAGGTGCATTTGATAATGTAGATCCTTCCATATTGGTTGACATCCTGTGTGAGATTGGTATTCCTGGAAAAGTTTGTAAATGGATTTTTAATTTTTTATATGACCGCACTATGTACTTATGTTAAATTTAATAACATTTTACATGGCCCTAGAAATGTATATAAAGGCACCATGCAAGGTGCTACTATATCTCCTTTGTTATATAATATATATACATGTTTAATAAATAATTATATTACAGATGGAAATATAAACTTTTTGCAATTCGCTGATGATCTTCTTGTATAGTATACTGTAAATAAAGATGTAAATAATTTAAATAAATAATTTAAATTTAGCATTAGAACAAGTCCATGAGTTTTATTTAAATAAGTTAAAATTAAACATTAGTCCTAGTAAAAGTGAAGCTAATAGTGAATTATTCATGTGATAGTTTTGTAAAATATAATAACACACCATTGCCTTGGTTATTGAAAAAAAAATTTTTAGGAATACTGCTTGATCAGAAGTTAACTTTCCAAGAACATGTAAATAATCTAAATAATCTATGTAAAATGCCTGTATGGGTCTCAATGTTTTAAAATCGTTAGCAGGTGTACATTGGGGAGCTGACCCAAAGTTATTATCAATGCTTTATAAAAGTATAGTTCGAAGTCTTTTGATTACAGCACATTAGCATACTTAAATGCAAATAAATTGTTTTTAAAGAAATTAGATATAATTCAGAATAAAGCATTGCGTATAGTAACTGGGGCTATGTGTTCTACACCAATCCATGTAATGGAAGTAGAAAGTTGTATTCCTCCACTTATACTAAGAAGACTACAAATTGCTGAACGGTTTTGTGTTAAATTAATCAGTTCAAATAATAATTTAGTTTTAAAGAAAATCCTTCCCTATGACGTACCTGACTTTGATATTAGCTCATATATAGATGTAAATATGCTTTTATCTGGTCAATTACCAGACATACTAAGGATTGTTTTATACTCACAGACCCAAACCAAAAATATGTATAAAAGCAAACCATGGCCCTTATATAAAATAGAATATGATGCTTTAATGAATGTTAATGTTTCTATATGTCAAGAAAAAGTGAATTCTCAAGTAGAAATGTTAAGATATTTAGCTGATAATCATTTCTATACAATTTATACAGATGGATCAAAATCTGAAGAGCATACCACTTCAGCATTTTATGATTCCCAAATGAAAATATCTAAAACTTTTAAAATTGACAATTTATGTTCTATTTTTACAGCTGAGTGTTCAGCTGAGCAATCTACTTATCTTTATTGTACATAAATAATATTGTAAATTCACAGTTTTTAATTGTAACTGATTCAAAAAGTGCTATAAGTACTAGCTATTGAATCTAACAAAATAGATTACAAAAAAATTACATTGTATTTAATATAAGAAACTTACTAAGCAATCTTAATATTAGAAAAAAAAAACTGTTACCTTTATCTGGGTCCCCTCACACTCTGGGATAACTGGAAACGAGGAAGCAGACATTGCTACTAGAAATATATACACATCTTACACATCAACATGCTCAGATCACTCCTCAATGCTGGAAATACCATTTACCGATATATATGCCTTGATAAGCAATAACTTGAGATCCATATGGAAGTCATACTGGGAAGAAATAAGTAAGTCTAAAGGAATTTGGTATTATGAATTTATACAAAAAACCCCGCCAGCCACTCCTTGGTATAACAAAAAAGGGATTAATAATAGAAAATTCATTACGACTATAAATCTAATGAGATTTGGACATAGCAGAATAGTCACCCACCTACATCGCTTGGGAATGAAAGAAAATAGTGATTGTGAATACTGTGGTGAAACGAATGGAGACTTAGATCATCTTGTTTTTCAATGTCGTCAATTCGGTATTAATAGATTGCACCTCATTAATTCCATTCAAGATATCAATGATGATAAAGTTCCTCTTCAAAGTCTATTAGCTAATGAAAAATTCTTCAGACCACTATATTCCTTTATTTCTGGTGCTCAAGATATATAAAAATGTTAAAAACCAAGAAAAGTGTAATATTATCAACAGTGTTAACATAACCTCAAAAATCTGTATCTCACCTCTTTTGTTATTTGTTCGGCTTCCCCATAATGTATGGTGTGCGTTGCTGACGCTGTCCACTGAGATGATGAGATTCCTCATTTTCGCAGTGACGTATTAGATCCGATACCTCCTTTGTTTTGTTGGTATTTGTCCTTCAATCGGGAGATATAGAGACGCCATGACCAGAGGTTTCGGCACAGAGCAAGGAATGACTTTATATTGGCTGGTTTCGGCGTTGGGCCTACTCCTTGTTGTATTCCATTTTGTAGTATTACTGCTGCCTGTTAGAACTTAGATCTCTGTAGTAAACTACTAGTATAAAGTATTGCGTTAGTAGTGAGTTAGTGACGCTGTTAGACGGCGTGGTACCTACTTAAATACATGTTCTAGGCGGTTCTTGCAAACTGTTAAAGTAAAGCTTACCGTTATTTAATTTAGTCCTTAATCATAATGATGTTGTATGTTTAATACCTACGCGATGTTTTGCTGTGTAATTTTTATAATTTGCAATATTTTAAACGTAAGAGTTTTACTCGTCATAATAAGGTGATTGCAAAAAAGTAGTTTAAAAACCATAGACAACCACAGTAAAAACGCGCTAAATACACCCCTATATTCAATATACTCTATGTACTATGTCTATGATGTACAGTCGCGGAATGAAAAGGTTCGTCACCTTAGTGTCGATATTCGTTTGCACTAGTACTCTAGTACTGCAAGAGTCCATTATGCCAACATTCCAGTGCAACAAACAGCGCTGCTAACATTTGAATAAATATGACGTTTGCTATCGAATAAGGTTTTGCTTGTTTTTTCTATCCCGTCAATGTATTAAACCAAATATAATACCAAAATGTATTAAAACCTCACTAAAACCTTAGTTATTTAGGAGAAATTATGATATTTTGAAATTATGACATTGACTGATTGACAATAGTTTTAACAGAAATAATAATGTCAGGTTGAATTAACAAGAAGGTTGCAGTTTATCCATAATAATCTTGTTGACAAGATAAATAGTCAAACTACCTTGATCTGAACAATTTTGAACTTTACTAACGAACAGTTAAACTTTATTTTCTCTAACTCGAGTCTATTCTGTAACACAGTTTCAAAACGTAATATGTGTTCGTTATACGTTGAACGAATCAATTTGAAAATCGACGAACCTTTTCGTTCCGCGACTGTACACTACCTACCCTCAAGGGTGGTGTGGAAACGTGTGCACTGTGCATAGACGATTACAACTCTTCCAAGTTATGGTACTTATCTCTGAAACTTGGTGAGAAAAGTTATTTTATGATAAAACTTAATGTTTTGCTGTAAGTCGCATTATGCCCTAGTAATGAGTCCCTTAATTTTAAAATTATTTTCAATAAATACATTATTTACATAATTTCTTTTTGTTTAATTTTTGTAACCGTAAATTCTAAAGGAATTATTAATGGACGGATAAATCGGTATAATCGAAAACCGGAAAGAATCGGTAATTTACAGTAAAGTACAACACTATTTAAAGTGCGATTATGTTACGGTTTTAAATGATCGGTTTTAAGCACATCCCTAAAATTACTACGCTACTAAACTGCCCATTCATGCTTTTCACATCTATAGATACTGTAGGAAAGAGACAAATTTGTACCTTGCTTTGAATTGCCATAGGTTGAGGTGAAACAGTTAATGAATTTATGAATGAAGTTCATTATTATGTTGATATTGGTTATTTCTATACAGTGTGAGTCTTCATAATGTGCACATATTGAAATGAGGGAAACTATGCTTAATTTTATCGACGGAAAACGTATTCAAAAAAATCTAAATTTTTTTTTTATATTTTTTTGGAATTTTTAAAAATTGCGTTCCCTACTATGACTCTTGTGTAAACAAAACGGTGTAACTTTTAAACTAAATGGTCTATCACGATGTATCAAACTTATTAATGATTGGAAGTAATGGTCCGTTCTCATGAAATGAAAATTGTAGAAAAAAATTACCCTCAATGGAAAATACACGTGTTTTTTAATAAAATTTCTGTTTTTTTTTTTCACTAATTTTTACAATAATCGTAAAATTTCTCAATAAAATGTCCCTATTGTGTGCCTTTTTTATTACTTTAAATTATTCCTCATCGTATAAGCTACCTAATGGTAAAAATTGCATGCTTATAACTCAATTGTAACATTTCTTATCAAGTGTTAAAGAAAGGCCTAAGACACGGCTACGCACTAATAATTATTGAGATAGTAGATATCACGTAGAACCCTCCTTAGGAAAACAATAACTTGCGCGTTTGGAGTGCTATTTTTGAACAGTTAAAAAGAAATGTTATGATTTAGTTACAAACACACAATTTTCACCATTAGGTAGCTAATATAATGAGGAATAATTTAAAGTAATAAAAAAGGCACACAATGAGGGCATTTTATTGAGAAATTTTACGATTATTGTAAAAATTTGTGAAAAAAAAACCAGAAATTTTATTAAAAACACGTGTATTTTCCATTGAGGGTAATTTTTTTCTACAATTTTCATTTCATGAGAACGGACCATTACTTCCAATCATTAATAAGTTTGATTCATCGTGATAGACCATTTAGTTTAAAAGTTACACCGTTTTGTTTACACAAGAGTTATAGTAGGGAACGCAATTTTTAAAAATTCCAAAAAAATATAAAAAAAAATTTTAGATTTTTTTTAATACGTTTTCCGTCGATAAAATTAAGCATAGTTTCCCTCGTTTCAATATGTGCACATTATGACATTATCACACTGTATACTGGTCACTTAGTTTGTGTGTAGTATATAAGCGCCTCGCCTCCGCCTCGCTATTAGGCACAAACGTCTCTATGGACATCGTGCGTATAACTCTCTGCTGTGGTTGTCTATGATCTACCTAGGTAGGTACCTACTGTGTGTGATGTGTCAAGAGAAGCTTGTTGTGTTTGTCATTTTTGACATAATGTTTTGTAATTTTGTGACTTTTTAACTAGAGGCTCAGAAGGGCTGGAACCCAGAGCCGTGAAGCCAGTTATTAAAAAAAAAATGCGTCTGGCAATTAAATAAGTAGGATAAGTAGGTATTCAAATACATACCTACTCAAATAATTTTTTTTAATCCTATTTCCAAAGGTTTACTTTTCTTTTTTATTTATTTATTTTACCTATTAAACATGGAAAAAGCAGAGAAAAAAACTAGGAAAAGAAAAGTAGACGAATCAAACGATGCTATCGAGAAACCAGCTCCGAAAAAAAGGCTAGCTACAAGAACTGTGGATTCAGATAAACAATCTGGATCTGTTGTTGTTCAAACCAAAGTGAAAAATGTAGTTAAAAAGAGCGAACCGAAGAAAAGAACTTTAAGAAAAGAACCTAAAGAAAATGAGTCAGGAAATGAAAACGAGGACCATGGCATGAAAAGTGATGAGTATAATAATTACTTAAATGAAGCTGATATGCTGTCGTATTTTGAAAAGATACCACCAATTCTAGCTCAGAAGTTTATAAGTTTACTTTCTGATGGTTGCACACTGCCTTTCATTGCCAGATACAGGAAGGAAGCTGTTGGTTATTTGATGCCTGATCGGTAAGTTTAGATATCTAAAATTACCTTCAAATCAAGGGGCTACTACTGAATAGGCATTTTCTAAGCAAACACGCTGTAATACTCACTATCCATCAGGAGTGATAAAAATCAAGCACAAACTGTATTTTAAATTATAATTCATTGTATAACAATGACAGTCTGCTTTGAGTGAAGGGAAGACCGTCCCATAGAAGAGAGTAAGTTAAAATAAGCTTTTACTTAAAATGTTTAGATTTTACATTCAACAAATTGATTTCAGGCTTCAAGAGCTATATGACAGTTACCAAAACGTTATTCAACTAAAAAAAAAAGTGAAATCAGTTTTGGAAACATTGAAGAAATCAAATAAGCTAACACCAGAAATTGAACAGAGTATTTTGAATGCCAAAAATTTATCAGAAGTGGATTTGGTGGTAAGATGATTTTATTGTAAACAAAATTACTGTTTCTGTTGTTGTTGATTTATTTTAATTCAAAATACAAGCAATTCTTTTGTATACATTTACTTATCTCTGAAACAGATCTAATGATGTGGATAAACTTTTGTATTAAAGTAGGGTTTTGCTTTGTAAGTTTACCTATATGTATATTGTTGTACCTATTTATAGTAAAAATTTATTTTAATTCAAAATACAAGCAATTCTTTTGTATACATTTACTTATCTCTGAAACAGATCTAATGATGTGGATAAACTTTTGTATTAAAGTAGGGTTTTGCTTTGTAAGTTTACTTAAATGTATATTGTTGTACCTATTTATAGTAAAAATGCGATTTTACTATAAACGAAATTACCACCATAAACTTTAATAACTAAGTAATTAACTAAGAGCTGATTTTTCAATCGCCAGATAATCGTTAACTATGGGATAAATATGACATTTTGACAGATTTTGTATGGCATATGTTTCAAATTTATTCCTTTGATAGTTTATCTGACAATTGAAAAATCAGCCCTAACATAGTAAAATGATATAAAATAATTCTGTGATATTTCTTACAGTATAGTCCACTAAAATCCAATTCCCTATCATTGGCGGAAAGAGCCCGTAACTTAGGCCTACAGCCCCATGCTGTGAATGCTTTGAATGGTGTATTTGTGGACCTCAACAAACTGTGTAGCGACTCAGAAGAATTGTCCAGTTTTGATAAAGTTGAAGCTCATATGACACACATTGTAGCAGATATTATATATAAGGACATAAGAGTTCTTGAAGAAATGAGGAAATTGTAAGTAAAAACCATGTGGAAAACCATTTGCTACTAACGAAAATAACATCTAAAAGTTTGTGAAATTCAGATAACCATAAATTTTGTATTCTCTGATAGGAATAGATTTATGTAGCTATTGTGTTCATGTAAGCTTTTGAAAAAACTGAAATTAGCATGGCTACAGCTATAGATTTTTAGATTGTTATATCATAATTTATTAAAATAAAGGTTTGGGAGCAAGAACAGCTTTCTCAAAATATGGTCTGAAATACAAATTATATAACACCATGCTATTATAGGTAAACCCCTATAAACTTGACCCTCCTGATGGTCTGCTGGACGCGGGGCGGGTGATGCAATCGCATCCCAATCGGCTGATATGGCAGTGCTGTCACAAGACTGTGACAGACTAGCTGATTGGTTGAGCGGCTCCCGCCCTGCGTCCCGCAGACCATCAGGAGGTTTAAGTTTAAAGTGGTTTAACCTATAGCTGCATTTCCTGAATTTTTAAATAAAGTTTTAAATGAAATTATGTATTGCACTTTACAGAAAAGAAGAGACCAGATTTATTCTCCAAAGTAGCAGAACTAAAAGTTCTACCAAAGTAAAACAAGAGAATGAGAATAAAAAGCCTGATACAAAGACTGATCCTGAAACATACAAGTTGTATTTTGACTGGAAATGTCCAGTGAATTTTGTAAAGTGTTATCAAACATTGGCGGTAAACAGAGGCGAAGATGAAAAGATACTTTCTGTGAAAGTGGTTGTACCTGATTGGTTCTACAATAAACTTGAAAGGTAAAGTTACTTCAGTTATCCGACCGACTGTAATACCTTAACAAGAGTCAGTGCTTACAATGTTTAAATATAACATGAGTTTATACATTATGAAAATTAAAATATGTTCTCTATAAAATTGAATATTGAACTGAAACTGACAGCCCCTTACTTGAATGTCCAAAAATATTATCCCGGTCATTTTTTACATTATAATATAGACATTTCAATCCACGAAGACGCGCCTCACTCTATGATTCAAAATCGCTATGTTTCATTCGTTTTGTATGGAGTTTGAAAAAGTGGTACGCATCATCGTGGATTGAATTATTTATCTATAACTAGCTTTCTTATATCATATACTAGCTGTTGCCCGCGGCTCCGCTCGCGTGAATTTAGGTTTTTCACTACTTCTGCGGGAACCATCGCTTATTCCGGGATAAAAAGTACCATAATGTGTTAATCCAGGTATCCACTAAATATTACAATATGGACTTTACGTCGCTCCCAATATACAGTGATAATGCGTGTACACTTGATGAAGAGTGGTCACAGGAGTTTACGCCGCTCCCAATATACAGTGCTAACGCGTGTACACTTGATGGAGAGTGGTCACAGGAGAATACGCCGCTCCCAAAATAGGTTCAGTGCTAATACCAAGTTTCACGACTCTTTAAACTTCAAAAACACGGGACTTTCATACAAACTCCCAACCCCTATTTCACCCCCTTAGGGAAGGATTTTCTCAAAACCGTTTCTTAACTGACAACTACCCATTAGAAAGAACCTACTTTCCAAATTTCAAGTCAACAGTAACAATATTAAAATTTTCACATAAAAACTTTCATCCCCTATTTTACCACCCTTAAAGGGGAATTTTCCAAAACGACTTATACAAATTTTTAATATCTGAAGCTGATAACCTAAATGACGATTTTCACGTCTCTAACTTCAAAAACACGGGACTTTCATAAACTTCCAACCCCTATTTCACCCCCTTAGAGGGGTAGTTTCTCAAAATCGTTTCTTAGCTGACACCTACCCATTACAAAGAACCTACCTTTCAAATTTCAAGTTTGTAGGCTTTATACTTCCTGAGATATCGTGATTAGTCAGTGAGTGAGTGGTAACTCTCTTTTATATATATAGATTGACCTGCCTCCAATTCAGAATGGTTGATATAAAAAAAAATCGATTTCGAGATCAATATCTAGAGTGCATGCAGTATGCACTAAAAGTCTGCAGATGACTTAAAATAATAATAACAATCAATCAAATTTTCCAGACTTATTAAGTATGAATCATCCTTTTTTGTTAGAAGATTCCACCATCTGATAAATGATTTTCATCTCTTTCTGTGATAGGTATTGCCTATCTCTTTGGAAAAGCAGTCACTGGGTGCGTAAAGGTCTAGGAGATGCATACAACCGGCTTATTAAACCTTGGCTCTCTAGAAAAGTCAGATCAGACCTAACTAATGCTGCTCAAAAGGAGGCAGTCAAAACATTCACTGCCAACTTAGAGAAGTACCTGCTGACTGAACGCATTAAGAATAGAACGATCGCTGGCTTGGATCCTGGGTTCAAAGCTGGTTGCAAGGTGAGATTTGGACTTTTTTTTGATTTTTTGAAAATCTAAATTTTCCTTTGGAGAGGAAATCCTCATGGACACCATTCTGGTAATGCCATAGATTTGAGACTGAGTTGAAACATATTTGTTATATTAAATATAATGTGTAAACGGTGTTGGTGTATCATATTATTATATGAATTAAATAATAATAAAATAAATATGTAGTGTATGTGGGTATGATTCTGTTTTAGAGACTCTCTCTAAATAGTTTAATAGCACATGTTTTCTGATATAGTAATAATGCCTAGGGGAAATGTATGTGTTATGTTATGTTGAGCTTGCAGCCACTAAAAAAAATTATATTTCCTCGCTTTACCTGCTGGCTGAAGTACAGGAACTTTCGCGTTCACCGCGCTCCGCCATATCTCTCATTTTACCCCCATGCCACAGAACACTAAATAGTACCAGAAGGTTCACTCCGCACGAAAATTTAAAAAAATAGCGACTAGCGCTGACACAAAAAGTGCAATTCAGTTCGCAATAGCGCCTGGCCCCGCCCTCAAAATCGACACGCAACAAACGCAATGTTGTGGTCTCTTTCTATCGCCTAACTTTATCTCTTACGACGTACTAGGGCTGCCGTAGTCAGACGGCGCGTAAAATAGACCGTACAGAACTAGTGCGTACAACCCGCGTACAGCCCGCGAGCGGCAACCATCTGAAATTTTGCGCGAACGAAGCTTTACTGTCGAGTTTTAATATTTTGAGTTTAATATAAATTAAAATATTCTTTCAGGTGGGTATTATAGACTCAACAGGCGAAAAATTAGATGCTTGCAACATTTATCCGAACTTTCATAACAATAATGATCCTGCGGCGCGTCAACTGAGTAACCTACTTATGAAACACAGGTATAAAATTGAACCAAGCTAATTTATCTATAGGTAACTTCAAAAATAATATTTGTACCCATAGGTTTTCTAGAGCAGCGATTCAAAAATGGTGGTCTTCAGAAGCCTGAGGTTCTATGGAAGGATCACAGAGGTTTAGCGATCTGTCCAAGAGTGTTCGTAAGAAACATTCAATATCGCGCCGCGCAATTTGTGATATTTTCTTTCGTCACAATAAAATAATGTTCAAAACAAACACTTATAATAATTGTTATAATTTTTGTTATAATTTCGGTCCTTTGTTCGAGTCTCGATCGCATTATCTATATATATAAAAGAATGAGGCATTTTGGTGATTTTGGTTGTTCCAAGGATTCCGCCAAAACTATAGGTCGTAGAGATCTGAAATTTGGTACCTAGGTAGATATTAGGTCATGAATTCGTACTAAGACGGGGATTCCAGAAATTCAAATTGTAAGGGGTAAAAACCGTTGGTTTTTTGGATTTCCCCATACAAAAGTGAAATTTTTTTCGTTGTTCCAGGAATTCCCGAAAAGCTACAAGTCGTAGGGATCTGAAATTTGGTACCTAGGTAGATATTAGGTCATGAATTCGTACTAAGACGGGGATTCCAGAAATTCAAATTGAAAGGGGTAAAAACCGTTGGTTTTTTGGATTTCCCCATACAAAAGTAAAATTGTTTTCGTTGTTCCAGGAATTCCCGAAAAGCTACAAGTCGTAGAGATCTGAAATTTGGTACCTAGGTTGATATTAGGTCATGAATTCGTACTAAGACGGGAATTTCAGAAATTCAAATTGTAAGGGGTAAAAACCGTTGGTTTTTTGGATTTCCCCATACAAAAGTGAAATATTTTTCGTTGTTCCAGGAATTCCCGAAAAGCTAAAAGTCGTAGGGATCTGAAAATTGGTAACTAAATAGATATTAGGTCATGAATTCGTACTAAGACGGGGATTCCAGAAATTCAAATTTTAAGGGGAAAAAACCGTTGGTTTTAGGGATTTCTCCATACAAAAGTGTAATTTTTTTTCGTTGTTCCAGGGATTCCCGAAAAACTAAAAGTCGTAGAGATCTGAAATTTGGTACCTAGGTTGATATTAGGTCAAGAATTCGTACTAAGACGGGGATTCCAGAAATTCAAATTTTAAGGGGTAAAAACCGTTGGTTTTAGGGATTTCTCCATACAAAAGTGAAATTTATTTCGTTGTTCCAGGGATTCCCGGAAAACTACAAATCGTAGAGATCTGAAATTTGGTACCTAGGTTGATATTAGGTCATGAATTCGTACTAAGACGGGGATTCCAGAAATTCAAATTGGAAGGGATAAAAATCCTACTTTTAAGGGATTTTCCCATACAAAAGTGTAATTTTTGCGTTGTTCCAGGGATTCCAGCGAAATTAAAAGTCGTAGAGATCTGAAATTTGGTACCTAGGTTGGTATTAGGTATATCATGAATTCGTATTCAGAAAGGGATTTTCGAGATTCAAATTTTGAGGAGGAAAAATTTTGAATTTTTTGGCCGCCATTTTGTACTTTTTTGTTACTGGGCCGATTGCTTTGAAAATCGATATTTGACTATGGCAGCAAGCATAGAGACGGAATTTGTGGTCAAAATTTAAAAAATAGGCCGCCATTTTGAACTTTTTTGTTACTGGGCCGATTGCTTTGAAAATCGATATTTAACTATGGCAGCAAGCATAGAGAAGGAATTTGTGGTCAATATTTAAAAAAGTTGCCGCCATTTTGAACTTTTTAGTTACTGGGCTGATTGATTTGAAAATCGATATTTGACTATGGCAGCAAGCATAGAGAAGGAATTTGTGGTCAAAATTTAAAAAAGTGGCCGCCATTTTGAACTTTTTTGTTACTGGGCCGATTGCTTTGAAAATCGATATTTGACTATGGCAGCAAGCATAGAGAAGGAATTTGTGGTCAAAATTTAAAAAAGTGGCCGCCATTTTGAACTTTTTTGTTAGTGGGCCGATTGCTTTGAAAATCGATATTTTTACAGTGGCAGCAAGCATAGAGAAAGAGTTTGTGGTCGAAATTTAAAAAAGTGGCCGCCATTTTGAACTTTTTTGTCACTGAGCCGATTGCTTTGAAAATCGATATTTTACAGTGGCAGCAAGCATAGAGAAAGAGTTTGTGGTCAAAATTTAAAAAATAGGCCGCCATTTTGAACTTTTTTGTTACTGGGCCGATTGCTTTGAAAATCGATATTTGACTATGGCCAAGCATAAAGAAGGAATTTGTGGTCAAAATTTAAAAAAGTGGCCGCCATTTTGAACTTTTTTGTTACTGGGCCGATTGCTTTGAAAATCGATATTTGACTATGGCAGCAAGCATAGAGAAGGAATTTGTGGTCAAAATTTAAAAAAAGTGGCCGCCATTTTGAACTTTTTTGTTACTGGGCCGATTGCTTTGAAAATCGATATTTGACTATGGCAGCAAGCATAGAGAAGGAATTTGTGGTCAAAATTTAAAAAAGTTGCCGCCATTTTGAACTTTTTTGTTACTGGGCCGATTGCTTTGAAAATGGATATTTGACTATGGCAGCAAGCATAGAGAAGGAATTTGTGGTCAAAATTTAAAAAAGTGGCCGCCATTTTGAACTTTTTTTTTACTGGGCCGATTGCTTTGAAAATCGATATTTGACTATGGCAGCAAGCATAGAGAAGGAATTTGTGGTCAAAATTTAAAAAAGTGGCCGCCATTTTGAACTTTTTTGTTACTGGGCCGATTGCTTTGAAAATCGATATTTGACTATGGCAGCAAGCATAGAGAAGGAATTTGTGGTCAAAATTTAAAAAAGTGGCCGCCATTTTGAACTTTTTTGTTACTGGGCCGATTGCTTTGAAAATCGATATTTGACTATGGCAGCAAGCATAGAGAAGGAATTTGTGGTCAAAATTTAAAAAAGTGGCCGCCATTTTGAACTTTTTTGTTACTGGGCAGATTGCTTTTAAAATCGATATTTGACTATGGCAGCAAGCATAGAGAAGGAATTTGTGGTCAAAATTTAAAAAAGTGGCCGCCATTTTGAAATTTTTTGTTACTGGGCCGATTGCTTTGAAAATCGATATTTGACTATGGCAGCAAGCATAGAGAAGGAATTTGTAGTCAAAATTTAAAAAAGTGGCCGCCATTTTGAACTTTTTTGTTACTGGGCCGATTGCTTTGAAAATCGATATTTGACTATGGCAGCAAGCATAGAGAAGGAATTTGTGGTCAAAATTTAAAAAAGGTGGCCGCCATTTTGAACTTTTTTGTTACTGGGCCGATTGCTTTGAAAATCGATATTTGACTATGGCAGCAAGCATAGAGAAGGAATTTGTGGTCAAAATTTAAAAAAATTGGCCGCCATTTTGAACTTTTTTGTTACTGGGCCGATTGCTTTGAAAATCGACGTCTGACTATGGCAGCAAGCATAGAGAAGGAATTTGTAGTCAAAATTAAAAAATGATGAACTTTTTGGCCACCATTTTGAACTTTTTTGTTACTGGGCCGATTGCTTTGAAAATCGATATTTGACAATGGCAGCAAGCATAGAGAAAGAATTTGTAGTCAACATTTTAAAAAGTGGCCGCCATTTTGAACTTTTTTGTTACTGGGCCGATTGTTTTCAAAATTGATATCTGATTATCGCAGCGAGCATAGAAAAGGAATTTTTGGTAAAAATTTAAAAGAATTGGCCACAATTTTGTACTTATATGTCTTACCATGGTAGCAAGCAACCACGGCCGGATGGACGAACGGACGGTGGAGTCTTAGTAAGAGTTTTTACCCTTTGGGTACGAAACCCTAAAAATGGCCACCATATTTAACTTTTTTGTGACGATCGAATTTTTCAAAATCAATATGTGACTATTACCAGGAAGCAAGAGAAAATTTTGTGGGCAAAATGGTGTGTAGTGCAGGAATTTTGGAAATTAAACCAGCATAGTAAAGCATAACTCAGAAGTTAACGTGAGCGAAGCCGCGGGCGTTTGCTAGTTATGAATATATTCAAACCACAAGGTAATCACTAGTTATTAAATAAAATAGGATTTGGCGAGGTCCCAAAGAAAATTATGATAATTAGGGTTCTTTTTTTATAATTGATAGGCTGCGCTTGACTACTATCAACTCTGATGAACAGAAGTGATGAGGTCTAGGATGGAGTGCGCTTGCCTAGAAAATGCCTATTCACTCTTCTCTTGAAGGCACCCAGATTGTATTTGGCTGGGAACATGGAAGCTGGAAGGGTGTTCCACACCTTAGCGGTTCGTATCAGGTTCCATGGGCAAAGAAAACTGGAAACTTCGAGGGCTCTATTCTAGAGAGAGTGTTATTTATATCATTGATATTTTTCTGTTCAGAGTGGAACTCATCGGCTTAGGCAACGGCACCGCGTGTCGGCAAACTGAATCGTGGCTGCAGAAGCATCGCGTGTCCGAGAACATACCGGTCATAATAGTGCCCGAACAGGGCGCCTCCATCTACTCCTGCAGCAAGGAGGCGCAGAAGGTAGGTTATTCCTATAATAGCTTGGTTTATAGTATAAACCAACCTATATCTACAACTTTACAAGTGTAGCATATAAATCATAGACTAAAATGAAATTGACATTTTAAACCTAGCACATCAAATACGTCTAAGGTACAGTAAAGTAGGCAAGGTCCACTTGAAATAGTAAGTTAAATATTAGGTCCTTACATATGAAATTGGCGTTTTGTCGTACTGGCCACTTTTATCTCAAATATCTCTTCTTTGGTTAGAAATTCCAATTTCAAATTTATACAGCTATTTACTCATGCTTTTGTGCTTTGAAAATCGTAATTCATTTGTTTTTTTTCTCTTTTGGGTTTTTTTTTGCGCCACTCTGTTTACAAAATGGAAAACTTGAAATATCGCGTTATTTACGAGTACGAGTTCCATCGTGGCACCAGTGCTGCAGAAACGGCTCGAAGGATGAATGATGTGTACGGCGAGGGTGTCGCAAAAGAAAACACAGTGCGTTTTTGGTTCCAACGTTTTCGTTCTGGAAATTTCGACCTGCAGAACAAGCCCCGTGGACGGCCGGAAACCAAAGTTGACAATGAAGAATTGAAGGTTATTGTGGAAGCGGATCCATCGCAAACCACGTCCGAGCTAGCTGCAGGCTGCGGTGTTAGTGATAAAACTGTTTTAGTTCACTTGAAGCAAATTGGGAAGGTGAAAAAGCTTGAAAGGTGGGTACCTCATGAATTGAGTGCAGCAAACCGACAAACGCGCGTAGACTGCTGGGTTACATTACTCAACCGGCACAGTAATGAAGGGATTTTAAATCGAATCATTACCTGTGATGAAAAATAGATCCTGTATGATAATCGGAAACGCTCATCGCAATGGTTGAACCCTGGCGAACCAGCCAAATCCTGCCCCAAACGAAAATTGACTCAAAAAAAATTACTTGTGAGCGTTTGGTGGACTAGCGCCGGCGTCGTTCACTACAGTTTTCTTAAATCTGGCCAGACGATTACGGCGGATATCTATTGTCAGCAACTGCAATCCATGATGGAAAAGCTAGCTGCTAAACAACCGAGGCTGGTCAATCGTTCTAGGCCACTGCTGCTTCAGGACAGCGCTAGACCACACACTGCACAACAGACGGCTACCAAATTAGAGGAGCTTCAATTGGAATGCCTAAGACATCCACCTTACTCCCCGGACCTTGCTCCAACAGATTACCATTTTTTTCGAAATTTGGATAACTTCTTACAAGGGAAAAAATTTAACTCCGATGAGGCAGTCCAAAGCGCATTCAAAGATTTTATTGATTCCCGTCCGAATGGCTTTTTTAGTAAAGGGATCAATGAACTACCTATAAGGTGGCAAAAGTGCATAGATAGCAATGGTACATACTTTGATTAAATATATATATTATATTTAAAAAAAATCGACTTTATGTTCCTCCCATACAAAACGCCAATTTCATATGTAAGGACCTAATATTTACATTTTTAAACCATAATTAACATCTATCATACAATTTTAACAAATTCAACATCTGATGCAAGAGGGCCTTTAAGTACTTTATGTAAAGAATAACATTTTATAATTAGTAATATTAAACACCGTGACCCAATTCCAATAGTTATTGTTTGTTTTATACCTATAAAAACAATAACCAAGGATGCATTTAAAAGAGAATGGGTAGATCAAAAATTATGTAGTTTAGTTTTTATCAACACCAAATTATATATATTTTTGGAATTGTTTTAGAATGTATTATATTTTACTTATCAGTATGAATTGGAATAAATAATGAATTGTTTTTATTTTCAGGAACATCCAAATATGGATCCTAATTTAATATCAGCTTTATCAATCGCAAGAAGAGTGTTGGATCCTTTAGGAGAACTAATAAAGGTCAGTAACTCAGTTCAGTAAAATGTTTAGCTATTAAAAGTGCATTTTAATTTCAAATAAATAATTGCCTAAATCGTCATCACCAGAATATCCCTACAAAGGTGAGAAAGATACGCGCGCTAAAAAATATGAGATCTATGCACTTTTAAACACTTGCCACACATTAATTTTTATTAATAACACTACTATATATAAATAATACATATTAATTTTTTGGGAAGAAGAAAAACTCAAAAATATGCTCTGTTTGTTTCTCAGGTTGATCCCAAAAATTTGGGTGTAGGCCTTTATCAACATGACATCCCACCAAAAATGTTAGAAACTGCTCTAGACGCTACTGTGGAAAAGGTTGTGAGTCTCGTCGGAGTGGACCTAAATACAGCGTCTCAGGCCATGTTGAGGTAAATTTAATTTTCTCTGAACTAATTTAAAATAGTGCTATCCTTTTCAAATTGTTCCCCACGGAAAAGGATAGCACTATTTTAAATTAGTTTAGTTTAAAGATTTTGCACAACAGAATCGACCACACTACAGTACGCGCGGCGAGAGTTTGGCTTTGACCTTCGGGTGGAGGGGATTACTGCGCATGGGTACCCAAATTCTGATTGGTTGATACAATTTCTGATTTCTGCGCAATAACGGTCAAAGCCAAACTTTCGCCGCGCGTACTGTACCTAATATCATGACGTCAGGCTGCGGACGTCCACTGTTGGACGTATGCCTCCCTAACCAAGTTCCACTATACCGGATACCCACTATATATGGGGTATGATTTTCGAAAATATAAAATTGTACATCGGCTAACCATCGACGGTAAACATAGCAACGCAAACATAGCAGCCAATTGTCGTATAGAATCCATCAGCAGCCAATTGTGTGTAGAACTAAATATTATATTCACACGATTTAATTTGTGATTTTAGACGAATTTCCGGTTTAAATGAAGGTCGTGCAAAAAAAATCATAGCCTACCGCCACGAAAACGGCGGCTTCAAATCAAGAGCGGAGATATTGAAAGTGGCTGGAATCGGGAAGATTACTTACCAGCAGTGCGCTGGCTTCCTCAGAGTGCTGGGCGGCTCCGAACCCCTGGACACCACCGTCATTCACCCTGAGAGCTACTCTGTTGCGAAAGCGTGAGTACTTGTTTTAAATTCTAATTCTTTATTATGTTGTGATTTTTTTTTCAGAACTGTACATACATCGCAATCTAGTCCCAAAGTAAGCGAGAGCTTGTGTTATGGGTACTAGACAACTGATAAATATACAGACATACTAATATAAACAAGTATAATATATTGAAAGACACTAGAAAACATTCATGCTCATCACACAAACAATTACCAATAGTGGGAATCAAACCCACGACCTCCGACGCAATCGGCAGGTTCGGTACCGCTTCGTGATAATGATTCGTTCGTCAAAAAATTTTTTCTAGATATTTAGACGAGCTACCTCGCTTATTTGGCCCGCATTTGGATTTAACCCTACGATACAGGTTTGACTTTTGTCACGAGAGCCAGTTTACGATTCTATAATTTCTGAATTGCTTTGGCAGGAGGATTCCACCGCAGCTGGTTACTCTCTACCGGTAAAGACGTATAAAGTGCGATGTTGTCTAGCAACTATACTCTTTCCATTCGTTTATTTTCGAGTTAATAGCGAGAGACCACTTTATCTCTCTCTCTGCTATTGCTATATCTGTTTCATGTGATTTCATGTAACAAAGAAAAAATAAACGAATGGAAAAAGTAGCAACCATTACCTAAGTGATTGCATCTTCACCTGCCATTGAATCAAGTACTATAAAAGTATGTTTTTTTTACTAAATGTATTACCGGAATGCAATGCCTTACGCCAGCCAACGCCTTAGGCCCCTATCCCACTTATGCGAGCGTTAGCGTTTCTTCAATGTATGCGCAGCGACGTCGCGTTGACGAGACGTCAACGTTGAGTCTCTAATGGCGTTGAGATACAGACGTTGGAGAAACGCCGACGCTCGCATAACGCTCAGTGGGATAGGGGCCTAATAGAAACAGACGTTGGAGAAACGCCGACGCTCGCATAACGCCTAGTGGAATAGGTTAGGTCAGGGGCCGTACCACCAAGGCTTACGTTATAAGCAGTATTATTGTAATATTGTTTTGACATTTTCATACTGAAAATTTTAAAACAATATTACAATAATACTGCTATTATTGATATTATTTAAGAAATTGTATATAATGACCATTTTTTTGAAAAGAGCAAGTGCCGAGTTTCTTGCCAGTTCTTCTCGGTGCAGACCTGCTTTCCGAACCTGGCGGTAGAGTTTTGACTTTTCATAAGAGCCTATTAATTGGGCCTATGTGAAAATAAAGATTTTTCATTTTCATTTTCATTTTAATTTTCATTTTCATTATAAGCCTTGGTGGTAGGGCCCCAGGTTAGGTTACTGCCTTAGGGCACTTGTCCGCAAAAAATGTGTTGCGTCGCTATACTTCGTTTGTTTGACAAACGCACCAATAGAATCGCTTGATTTTCATGAGCTATAAAATCAAAGTAAAATCATGCGATTCTATTGATGCGTTTGGCATAAAACGTAAAGGTTAACGCATCTCTAGTGACAAGTTTATCCTTACTGTAAGTGACATCTAAGTGTTAAAATGTACGCTTCAATTGTAGATTTGCCAAAAAGATTGGCGTCAACATAAAGGAGCTGACCCAATCGCATTTTCCTCAACAAATCGAAATTAAAACTTCCAATATGGACTACGTAGCTATGAGCAAAGATTTAGACACAGATGTTAGTACTCTAGAGCTCATAATAAACGCATTCAAACAGAAAGCGTATGAAAATAACATGATCACGTTCTGCCGGCCTGTGTATTCTATGGCAGTGCAAGCCAGCGACCAATTGGAAAAAGGCATGTCCTTGACAGGTAAGAATATTTTTCTTGAGAATATAAACTGATGTTATTGCATAAAACCAAAGTTCGGTTTTAGGCATTTAGTGAATAATAAAAATAGATTTAAATGAAAGAAAGTTGTTATTAGACCGCCATCTGTTCATGCAACAGTTTATTACTTGTGACAGTAAAAGTTTGTATGACTAAAACTAACAGTTTATAATAGGTAATAAAACATTCAGATGGATGTAAGTAGCTATAACAGCACCATCTCTTGACGCAATTTTTTTAACAGTATAGGTTAGTTGTGACAGTAAAATTTTGTAAGACAAAAAATAACATTCAAGTACCCGCATACATTTTAGAGATGGCGCTATAAAATTATACCGATCAATTGTCATGTTAATTGATTAGTATTACTTGGTTTGTTGGTAGTTAAAAATATTCTCATTTTTCCAGGTGTTGTTAGAAACGTGGTCCCGTTCGGCTGTTTCGTGGATTGCGGCGTGGGTGACAACGGCCTCATACACACAAGCAATTTGGGCAACGCGAACCTCAAGCTCGGCGACAGGGTTGCCGTAACCGTGATCTCAACTCCCAGGCCGAAGAAATTACAATTGAAACTGGATAAAATACTTGACTGATACTTATACGAGTACGTGCTGTACTGTGATATTCAATTGACTTGTAAGTGTAATTTTTTTATTGATTGATTGATTTAACGTGACATTAAATAATAAGGTGTTTCAAAGAATAAATGTGATTAAAATCAAAATGTTTACTATACTACAACTTTCGGAAAGCTGTGTTGCACCGAGAAGAACAGACAAGAAAATTAGCACTTTCTCTTTAAAAAAGATATTTTTAGTTTTCTTGAAGGTTTGTTAAAGTTTAGGCGCCATTCTTACATTTATTAGTACATAGAACTAGAGTCCAGAGAATCGACCCATTCGTATAACATTGTGTTCACATCCGGCTCGAAGGACCAAAACATATTACAAATTAAAACAATGGAACTAGTTTCACTATTTAATTTTAATAACAGAATAATATAAGAAATACTGAAATAACTTGAAACAAGTAAAACTACTTATTCTGCCTCCAAAATGTTGATTTCTTGCTTGCAGTTCAAGTTGTAAACGTGGAACATCGCTTTGTTCACAATAGCGTCACATATTCCGGACGTTACTCTAAGAAGAATAACATAAATAAAAAATACACAGAGATAACATAACAAAACTATGGAGATGCCCTATTCATTCATTCTAGCCTAGACTAGCGTGACAGCGGATAAGCGTCAAGATTTGTTGTCAAATGTTCATGTACTGAGCTACTACTCTAGGGGACGCCATCTTATATGCCACTTAACACAAAAAATAGCCACGCTAATTTAGTAAACAAGACCGCCAGTATATATTGTTTCCTAGGTCCTAATCGATCATGATATCTCCAGTAGTTCTCACAACGATTTATATAATTTTGTTTTCTTCAAAGATGGTACAACCTACGATATTTAATTAGCTTAAAGGATGTCATTAGAGTTGAGACTCCAAAATGGAAGACATTTTCAGAAATGCCGCCCGTGCAGACACAATTGAATCCCAAAACAAATACTCACCGTCTACTCAACTTCGACTTGTTGTCGGTTTCGATCACTTTGACCAACTGAGTGTATGTAGGGAGATCTTCCTTCGCGTAGAACTCTACATGCGTTCTGAACATTTTGCTATGAATTGCGTCCCTAAAATTATACAGTGAATAACTTAAGGACCAGATGAGATCCAAGTCTTCTATAACACAAGAAAAAATAGTACATTTCGATATAAGTGCGGAAATTTTGTCATTTCTTTACGAGCCGCGGGTCAACTGTAGGGAAGAGTAGAAATGACAATTCTGCACGTGTATTGAACGACGTTTTTTTAATACATTTGCGAAAAAAAATATTGGTTTTACGTGTTTGCCTGCTCCGTGTTTGGATGCCGTGCTCGTGTTCGTCGGTCGCTCCGGTGCCGCGCAAGAGGAATACAAAAAAGCACTAGTGCGGAAAAGAACTTTGCGCACGCTAAACACACATGGAAATGTCAACTTTTTGAGCGAATGTATTAAAAATTTATTTAGTAATTATATTTTTTTCCAAATCAAAAATGCCTAACGCGCCTATTATTGCAGCTTTTAGCAGCTATCGCTTTGCTAATACGCTAATACTGTAGAAAGTAAGATATACCACAGCAAGGCGTCTATAATTTTTGATATATCAGGCGTAGTCATGTTATTCCCGCAAGTGGCTTCCAGATTTCCGTAATTCAAATCTGACGACAATAGATCGTATGTTGGCGTCTGTAAAAAATGCTTTATTTTACTCGGTTATATTTTCTTCATAAAAATTATGAAATAATCTCTATCGTGTCCTGCAAACCTTTTACCTAAAGTTTTGTAGGCGGTATCTATTACTTCGTTCTTCGATTGCGAGAATGAACCCTGGTAAAACCAAAATATGAAGAGGAAACCAACCTAAACCAGACTAACCTGTTCCCACATTTGCTTTAACAGCATTCGAGGATATCCATCTCGTTGACCCCTTGATGATATAGAGACCGACATGGCAAGGTACGACGGTTGTGGCTTCTTTATGTCCAAAACATAGGGTGGACAATCATTGATGTCCTGGAACATGATAAATTACTCTTTTGCCGGTGATGGGGGAAATTTCCCTATTGCTACAATAGGGAAATTTCCCCCCAGGCAGGTGTTATGCTCCGAGCGTATGACGTCAGAAGTTGTATTTATAGAACACTCGACGAAAACCCCGTCAGCGTATGCTAAGGGACTGGTTACGCCATCTATCGAAGACCGCTACACTCTTTTCTTTATAGTACACGAATACGAAAATTTTTTAATCTCTCTGATTTATATATTATTCTTTTTATTTCAACAACGCGACGGCGTGACCACACAGTGCAGATACTTACTGGATAAAACATTCCATCTTCTGTTATAATAAACTCTTGGTTGCATTTTTCAGTTTTAGTTCTTCTCAAGATCTCGTTTTTTTGATATTGCCTCCGCTCGGTCAGATCGAGGATTTCGCAAGCTATAGTCGTCCTGTTTGGAGATAGAGACATTGCAAAAGATGAGAGATTCAAAGAATTTTTAGTACTATAAAGGTTAGGAAAGAAAATCTTACGTAAAGGTGGCAGGTTCTTGTAGAGTATAAACGGTCATTGTAATCCATTGGGTAGTTTTGGGCTGAATTATTCCCCACCAAGGCGTCATCACTATATTGATAATATTCGGGATTCGCTCACTATGTCATGAATAGTTTTTAAATTACAATTGTAAAAGTTATGACTGGTGATTGTTTTGAAAAATAAGTGTTGAAAGCAGAACAACTGTCCAAAGCAGAAGCAAATCTTTAATGGCTAAGATGTGGTTAAATTAATAAGGAAAATACCTAGCTACAGCTAAACAATCATTTTTACGCAAATCACGCAATTACGATGTTGAATAAATCTATTGTCAAAGCACCACTCAGGTGCTGTTAAAAGCTAAACAAAATTTGTTCACGATAAAAAAAACTGATTTTGATCAAAATATTCATGGCATGGTAATGAAATGAATGAAGTAGGATGATAAAGAAGTATCAAACTAACGGCAGCCAAATAAATCTCATAACATGTTCAGTATCATTGGTAATGGCGATGATGTCCCTCGAAAGGGAATGCGTTAACATAATTGGCAACGTCATGTGCTCCTTGGACAAATATACCTGTCGGTTATAATTAATTTTTAATGAAAACTGTTTAGATCAAAGTACTTAAATTATCTTTAAAAACATGACTTCAAAATCATCAAGAAAAGTACGTACAACGTTTTGCCGATACGCAGCTTTGATGGTCCTTTCGATATACAGCGGCATATCGAGTCTTGTTTCGAAACAATTTGGAAGGCCACCTTGCCCTTTTACTAGGATCTTGACTGTATCGTATCCAAACGAACAATAGAATACCACCTGAAATGTTTCTTATACTTATCCTCATTTCCAATTGAATTTTACCATTTATTCGCATGGAAATTTTATAATGTCAGAAAGAGACCACTTTGCCTTTATCTCTCTCTCTGGTCCCTCGCTATTGCTATATCTGTTTCATGTGTCAAAGAGAAAATAAACGAATGGAAAGAGTATAGCAAGCCTGTTTTTATCTGGGATCATAATTACTTTTGGCAGTTAGCTAGATTATTCAGACTCAGAGATTAATTAAAACTGTTAAAAACTATGGCCAGCAACGAGAAATCTTATTTAATATATAAAAATTTCGAGCTAATTTTTGTTACGAAACTCTTCCGAGACGGCTCGACTGATTGTTATTAAAATTTTCTGTGAATTTTCGGTTCGCGTCGTCGCAACGGAACAGCGCATTGTATGCCACACCTGCGTTGCGACGACGCACGATATCGCAGCGCAAGAGCGTCGCAGCAACACTAGCTGCGTCTCAGTTCAGCCTTCTAGCTCGTCTAGATTCCTCCTCTAGCAGTGGATCAAAGTCCGTCGTCGCAGCGGAGCTCCGACAACGCAGCGCATCACCCTCCCTCCCGCTTCGTCTCTCGTCCGTCGATCCGTTGAATTGTCGCGTGCGACGACGCTACGGTCTAATGGGTCATGTCGTAAAAAATCCATTGGCAACCGACGCAGCGACGACGCTGCGACGACGCAACGCAGCGCAACGCACTAATGGGGTCTTGCTCTAAGACGCACCGCCAATTCATTTAGCGTTCCGGTGCGATGCTTGTAGAAACCGTTGGGGTAAATTTACTTACCCTTACAAGTTAGTACGATAACATCTTAGTCTGCATCATCACTTACCATCAAGTGAAATCGCAGTCAAGTACTAACTTGTATAGAGTAAAAAAAAAGATCTGAGAGTAGGTCGTAAGCTATTGTTTATATCCCTAATAGCAAAACAACGTTTGCCGAGTCAGCTAGTATAAGATAAAAAAATACAAGACTTTAAAGGGGGGAAGATGGGGTGTTGTAAGACTTATCAACGTAAATCTCATCACTTTACGCTTGCCTCGTAATCTATCATTTCCGTGGGCAGGAAAGCAAAAGGAATAGCCAGTTTGTCATTTGGCGGCACCTCCGCAAAATACTGCAAGCATCTTATGATGGTGTCTTGTTTCATATTATTCCCACGAAGAAGACGCCAAGTCGTAAATACATCGGTAGGGTTGTAGAGCCAAACAATCTATAAAAATAGGTTAAAACGTTAATTTAATACTTGGTCTGATCTTACAACACACCTAATTGAATACAGCCCTGATTAAATATACGAATTTGGTTTGAATAAGTAAACTTCATGCGGATTGGATCAAGAACGCATCGAAGGCACATCAGTGCCTTCGATGCGTACACGACCTTCAGAACTGAAGAATGCGACCAAAGAAGAGACGGAAGTAAGTGAACGGAAATTCTTTTGTGTTTTTGAAGTATCTAGTTTTGAAATTGACTGCCCCCTTATACTTTTTGCCAGACTAGAATCAGCCTTTTTTTAGACAGAAAATGCTTTACGCATACCTCGCCGACAGGGGAAACGAAGAGGTTATGTGGGACTTGCGCTCACTGAAAACTGTCTGTTACTTCAAGGAACCTACTGGCGGGAGTACGGGATTCGCTATCGTACTCACCGCGCTCCTGCCAGAGAACCTGCAACCTGCAGGATCACAATAGAATGTTATTAAACGTCACATTCTTATTTAAAAAACTGCACGTACCCGTATTACAGGATCCAGATTGTTAATAGGTACTCTTCCGCAATCCATCACCGTATGATAATCCTCCACACCCACTAGTCGGCGCAAAGGTGTGAGCAAGCCCTTTGAATTTGCTAAGGCGTTGATATGCATGAAAACGTTAAGCGTACGATGGTTGGGCATTGTCATTACGAAACATAGAGTGTTCCGGCCCTCAGATGCGTATTTCAACTTTAGGTGTAGTAGCACTGGGTTGTCTGGCTGAAAGGGTGGAAGTTATTCTTATAATTAGGAATTGTGGACTACAAATCTCTCAATGTTCACCACTCTATTTGTTGTACCGAGTTTGTACTTTTTTATTTTTAGACTACAAGTCAGTACTTGAATGCGATCTAACATGATAGTAAGTGATGATGCAGCCGAAGGTGTTATCGTACTAACTTGGAAAGGGTATGTAAACTCACTTCTAAACGGTTTCTACACAGCATCGTGCCGGAACTTAGCGTTCCACTTGGCGGTGCATCTTTGCTGGTAGGGTGGTAACTAGATACGGCCGAAGCCTTCCACCAGACCAGACCTGAGTCAGTTAAGAAATAATCATAAAATTCCAAAGTGGCCCATAGTGGGAATCGAACCCGCGACCTCTCGCTCGAGTCCGAGCGCGCGCCTCTACGCCAAGGAGGAGTACAACACTAAAACACTTACTGTCACGATTCCATTCATAGGAAACACTTCTATTAAAGATCTGTGAACGCAGGTGTGCCGCATTTCGTAAGTCGATATACCGACTTGAACCTCTACCATTTCGCAATCACATATCTTCTCCCTCCGAAGGTTAAACGGAACCGACACATTATACACACAGCCCAATACAAGAATAAGTTCCACGTCGTTGTGTCTAACGCAAAGATCCGGTGCATAGAGGTTGACATTTAACAGTTTCTTCGGTCGACAGTCTTCTAAGGCTTTATTGAACCTAAAAACATTGATGGTACTCTAAGTACGAAAACAGGTTACAAAATCAAAAACTAGCAGTCGGTATTAGGCTCACTCGTTGACGTTAATCATATTCCAGACGCAGTGATTGCTTAAAATAACAGGACTTCTAACTGCTATGGTCCGTTTGACCTGTAATTTTTCGTAAAATAACTTTAAAAAATCACCAGCAGCATTTTTACAGTGGTCATTTTTATTTACATTACACAAACGGATAGTGAAGTATAATTTGTTTTCTCAGTTATCTTCTTTTTTTTACTACCATCGTACCTTGATTGTTGGGTATATCCCATCGTACCAAACAATGCATATAGTCTTCTGGATGGGCTGTATCTCTTCCACCTCATCAAACTCGTTGCGAAAGAGGACTGTATATTTAATATTTAACTGTCGTGAACCCGCTCCATCTGCCATGACTGTCATATTCACTTCGCAGTGGTTTGAGGGTTTCAAACTGTTCTGCATGAAAATAATAATTGTTATAATGAGATCTATGATAATATTATGTATCATGTATGCATATTGTTACGATAATATTTTCTAAACTTACGACAGATGAATCAATATCCAATTTGTCGCCGCTAAAATCATCACCCATACCATCAATAAGGTGATACAACTTTGATGTGAAGAAACAAGACCCATAGTTGTAAAGAGTAATCGGAAATGTGAAGCTTTCGCCTACCACCGTGTCATGAATGTTTAATGTTTTCGGCAATACCTGAAAATTAGGATGACCCAAAAAACTTATTTGTGATAAAGGACACCAGTTTGACAGTAAATACATCTACAAAAACAGTCTTTTTAATCCTATTTTTTTTGTATTTGTTAACAGTGTTTTCATAATTTTTTAACTGTTTCATCCGAAAAATATATACAAAATGGACTGAACATAAATTACCCTTAAATCCGGCAATTCAGAAAATCCATTTAAATTAATAAACACTTCTGTTGGCTCTCCCACAGGCCTGCGGAAGTTTAAAAGATCATTAAATAGAACACTATCATGACTGCATCAAAAAGAAACATTGAGTTCGTTCCTATCCAAAATAATAAATAATCATCGTCTATTTCTAAAATACTACAAAAAGTAAATCGTAAATTCACTTACTTTCCATTAATTAAACAGATACAGGAGCAAGTGACGGTAGTTTCATATACTTTATCAGCCGCTTTGGGGAAAAACCACCAGTGGAATCGAACTATTTCTTTAGGTGGTAACATTAAAGTCCCATTGTTATCAGCTCCAAGCCAAGTCACGTGGCTTAGGACTCTCAAGCTGAAATAGCACTATGATTTTTTTAATGCGAATTACCATTAGCACCACGTTACATGCGGTTGAAAACTACATGTTAGCACTTAGCAGTCATTGCAAATCATAAAGTTTTGGTACTGGTAGCCCTTATAAAATTATCCGCCAATATGGAAGCAAAGATGTATTTTTTTTAATGTAGGTAGAGGCTTGCGCTTGACATCTATCATGTCTGATGGAACGCAATCATCAATGGTGAGGTCTAGGTTGGAACGCGCTTGCATAGAAAATTCCTATACATATTATAAGGCTGCATCTGGAAAGGCGTTTCACACCTTATCGGATTTGTATCAGAAACGTGGAAGATAAAAAGTTTCCTGCGAGTTTGTTGGATGTCAACTAAATAATGATGCCAACGCTCATGGCGTCTTTCACGACAAAATCTAACTGATTAGTACGCACTGTGTCTCCATCCTAGTGAGATTGTGCAGGAAAGCCGTGCAATAGTTGGTGCATCCAGTGATGGTCGGCTGGAACTCGTACATCGCGTGCGTGCCCGGGTTGTAGCCGTGTGACATCATCTCCACTTTACTGACTTCCGCGTTGCCACAGAAAGATACGCGAGCCTACACAAAATTGTTCCTATCGTAAAATGGATCCATGGCGTTCATGATAAGAAACCATAGAGAAATGTAACACTCTACAGTTTGCAGTCTTCAATGAGTTATTGCATCACGTCGGAGTCACCAATTTAGGAGATATCCAATAGATTGATAGTGAGTAATAAACTGACGAGTACTTCATATCATCGTCATAGACCTGCCCTAAAACAGTTCGTTTTAAGCAATCTTGCTATAGGCTATCAAATTAATAGAGCCAATCGGAAAACGATAGGTACCGTTGCCTCCTCAATCAAACCTATTTCAGTTAGGTACTTGCCTGAGATTATTCGGCTTTACAAATCGCACAATAGTAGTCTAGGTGTCCTAGCAAATGAGATTGTGGTTTGTACCTAAGTTACAGTCTGCTTTAATTTCGTATTTCGAATGTAACACTCAAAACTAAATATTTAAAAGCAAGTATATAAGAAACACTTTGCAATCTCACTTTATGCTCTTGATTTATGATAATGTCCCAATTTTCGACATATTCACCCAACATCTTTGGCTCCAAAGCTATGGTTATTATTTGCCAGCCTCTTCCTGGTACAATGCCACACATTGGAAAAGCTATAAAATTTCTGAGACAATTTTGAATGAAATTAGCTTTTATAAAATTACTTAACGACAATAAACATAAAAAAGAAAATAATATTAAATTGAATTCTTACGTATTGTGTGGAGCCGTTAATTTAAAATGCATAGGAATTTCCAATTTATTTGACAACATGAAGTTTGTAAACGTTGTTCTAGCTGGTACAGTTGGTGGTAAAACAACCTTAAAATAAAATTGTATCAAAATATTTCTTATCAAAATATTATAATAGGTATATTTAATTTACGACCAAGTTTAAGATATTGCTATAATACCTCAAGAGGACAGTCCCATTCTGTTTTCCATTCTGCGCAAGGTAGCCAAGTATTACCAATACAGGGGATCCTGAACCAGGTGTGTTTAATTTTAGGCACAGCGACAGAATCACTGTCCATCGCGTATTTTGTATACTGATAGTCTCCGCATAGCAAATAGCCGAAAACTTCGTTATCCACCTTTGGTCTACAAAAATAGTAGCTTGAATAAATTAAAAACCGAAAGTTAAAGTATAAAGCTGAAAAAATATACAAAAATCAATTTATTCACCTGAATCTAATAGCAAACAATCTTGATTCATTTGGAGGAATGACGCAGGAAATAGGATCAATTATGAACACGTTGTCTGGATCTAAGTATAAAAGGTAAATATGTAATTTGTGGTAATATTAACGTAGGTACAGTATACGTTGAAAATAGTTTTCAAAGGAGATGGCCAAAAAAGTACATTCCACGTACACAACATAGTAAATATTTATTAAATATTAAAAATAGAAAGATACATTAATACGTAGTTTTTATGCTCTCTGAACTTGTCAGTTTTTATTTCAAAATATTAAAGATTACAAGATAAATTCGTTAACTTCCGCCATACTGTACCATAATGGACGTTCCTCACCATGCGTATTACCTATGTAGATACGTTATTTGGACGACAAATGCTTTTATTAGGAACATTTTATTCATATCGAAACTGTCTAAGTTGGATGACAAACGTGCGCATATGTGTGAGTGTACCTACAGCGGGCCGCTTGTAGAAGCTTCCCCTCTGTACCTATCTACTCGTGTGCCTTTACCTTGTTTAAATGCCTATTTATTACTAAAACCATATCAGTTTACCGTAATAATTCGCAACTGTTCGCTATTTTAAAGCGCCTTAAGTTTTTTAATCGTAATCTGAATTCTTTGTCGTAATCTATACTCGTAGACGTTTACGTCTAGTCTGTTGTAATGACAAGTTCGGTGAGTTTTATATTTATAGCAATTTAATGTGCTTGTAATCACGAATTTATAACACCAAAAGTCATTGATGTACACTAAGTTCACACGCCCATACAGAAATTGGCCATGTCCTTTACTTAGTGCAAAAAGAATTAGTTGACCAAGCCGATTGGAACAAATGTAGTAATGGAGAATATTTTTTTACCAGGAAGCCACTGAATACATCCATCGTCCATTTCGTGGTTAGTAACGCTTAATGTTTGCGATATGTTCAAGGTGACATCAGAAACGCTTCCCTTGCCGAAGTCTAAGAACCTTTCATAGACCGAAGCTGATGGTATATGACTCAAGCAAGTCAAACTGTTCTCCACCAAGTGTGCTGATCCACTTTTGCGTTTCCAGTTCCTTTCGAACACATGATCCTGTATGTTGTACTTTGGATTCCCGGGCAATTCAACAGATGCTATCAAGTGTAAATATAACGGCTCCTGGAGATAAATAGGGACTTTTAAATCACATATTCGTTTTTCACGTTGGGCGCCAATGTGACCCTAGTATGACTCAAACATTCTAGTTAAAATAAAACGTACCTGATTCAAGACTAAACATACGATTTCCGAAGCATAAACTCCCAGTGTTTTTCCTGAGAATGCAACTGACGTAGTTATATTCTCAAATGCACGAATTACGCCACAATTACCAGTTAAAATCTGCAAAAAGAGACAAGCACCCCCACACATTTCAATACAAAAATCATTGTACCTACATGAGCAGCATACTTGGTACAACAAATTACAATAGACGTAAGTACTTGAAAATATCCTTGACCACCGGTCGCAAAGAGCCACTGGTAAGTAGCGTCTATCTCCGATTTGTTTATGATATTTATATTTTCCTGTCTTTGCTCGCTGACGGTCTTGCAAATTCTGAATACGATCTTCTTCTTTGACAAAATTACTTTAGGACCTGAAACATTTGCCGGTAGGTCGAATGCAAAATAAATATTCCGCCTCAATAAAAAAAACAATTGTCGCTAGCAGGGGTGGATACTGCCTCCCTGTCCGTGGCCTGTCCTCTTTCACGCAATCCGTCTATCGTTCCTTTGGTCTTTCTCTATTTTTTCGTCTCTTCACATGCAAAAATGGTAATTACTTGGCTTTGGATACATCCAAACAAAATCCTTTTTTTACGAGTAGGTACGTGTTATGATGTTCGATATTCCTTCGTGTCACAGATAAATCTATTTAAGACATTTCCAGCTAAAACTGGAAAGGAGGATTATACAGCTCATTCCCTAAATTATGAATAAGTATTAGGCTACTTTTTACGCTCATAAAATTGCAGCTAAATCTAGAAAATTTGAGAATAACTGTGATCTTACCGAAACACTTTCCTGTAACAGTCAATCTGTAAGTATTACCGGCCGTATCATCTACCATGTAATACTCGGTGTACGATTGACCAGCTATTCTGGGTTGGAAAACGACTTTCACTTCAGCCCATTCAAGTGACTTGACGGGAGTGGATGTGATTGACAATTTAAACACTTGGTCGATGTTATTGAGTACGTATAGTAATGATACTCGATATGTGAGGTAACCCTGAAAGTTTTAATAGTACTTATTAAGGTGCTCTGTGATAGTACTTGTTTACTAATTATGTAATAAAATAACTCAACCACATTTTTCTCTATCTCTCTTCTGCCTATGATGTATCCTTGTCAAATAAATCTAAAAAAACCGGCCACTAATATACACAACTATTCCAAATTTCATATCGATAGCTCTGGTAGCTACTGAAATAATCGAGTGTGACGGACAGACAGACAGACGGAGAAAGTCGCATTTTACCATTTTTGTACGGAACCCTAAAAAGACTAAAGTGCGTATCGCCAGTGATGTGAAACATGGAGTCTGACTATGGACCTCACTAGGATCCGCAAAAGAGCACATAAGTACCTAAGTAGTTCAACATGTTGTGGTAGTCCACCCGGATCCCCTAACATGATCCCCAGTAGATCCTGGTGAACCCGAAAAGTGCTAAGTAGATACAGGTGGCAATGTGTGCAGGGGCGAGGGTACACACTTCGTAGATTGTCTGATCGATCGACTTTGTGGAGCATTATAGTATTCAATATACTCTATGTTGTGCAGCAAACTAAACAGCTGGAAATATTGCTACGCTATCGCCGGTAAAAATCCACAAATCTAATCTACCTACTCAGCAAAAGATAAATAAAAAAACCCACTCATAAGTTGGATATCTCAATGGATGGAGATTTCCCCCACAAAAAAAGGGGTCGGAAAAAACACCGCCATGTTTCAGGCGGCACATACTTAATAGACAATCGTGGTGTTTGGCTATTATTTTAATATTTTAGGCCAGTAGTGGAGTGCTAACGTCTGTAAGCACAATAATATTAAAATTACTTACGTCTGACGTATTTTGTATTGATATTAATTCCTCAGCGACTGTATCAACAGGGATATAGTCAAAATTAACTATTTTAGTTTCAGATATGCTTCCAATTGAAAAGTTTCCCATTTTAATACTTTCTAATAGGTGATTGCTGACAAAGTCTCTGAAAACTACATTACGAATATAATTATTTTTAATTGTTTGATGTAATTATATTTAGGCTAATGTATCAAGATAAACGAAATGCAAGAGGAAAATAAACAAAATATAATAGTGTCGATAGTTTAAATTCTTTGCAATGTACCTACCTAATTCAAACTAAACCGTCCGTCAGGCGTCATCCAAAAAATGCTCAAAAGATACATTATCCTTGGACGAAAACTTCAACTTGAAGTTTAACTTGAAGTCAACAGTTCAACGAACGAAAACTTCAACTTGAAGTTTTCGTTCGTTGAAGTCTTCAAGGACGAAAATACTTCATCCAAGACAATAACTTTAATCTGTGATAAATGCTATCTGAAATCACAGATAAATAAATCAGTTAAGATGTGTTTTTCATCTGTGATCTTTGGCACAGAACCAAAGATATTGTACACTAACAAGATTGAGTACTAACCATTGTTGCTAAGCTAAATTGACACTTATTGCTATCGATTTAGAGGAGCTAGTAGTAGCTAACTTACAAGCAGTAGCTACCTAAAAGCGGTCCTGAGCGAGACGGATAGATTTGGTCGTCGTGTCCTTGTCTGACATCTTGCCATCTCAACGAAATATTAGGTTTGGTAGAAACGGTAGATTTTTTTATTTTTGTTTTTTATAATATACCAAAACGAAACATCTATAAACTCTGAAACTTATTTTAATAAGTTTCTACAGTTATTATAATTATTTTAAATGATAATTATTTCGTTGTATTAAAAAAAATATTATTATTGAGTTAAAGTAGTATATTTATGTCCTTGGGACTGGTATTACTTAAATTAAGATGGCGGTTTGTTCACTGCTGTTCTGTAGGGTAACCATAAATTACGTAGATCAAAGATTTTTCTTGTAGTAGGACTTTAATTGCAGATGTATAATAATAGTCTACCATTATAATAAAAATAAATCTCCCATGTTTATGTGTAAGCACATACCTACCTTAACTTCCGATCGACTGCACCAAATTGGATATTTCATTTTTTTATTGTGTATGATATTGTCAGGTGATTTTGTGTAAAAAATATTATTCGAAATTCTCGGGCGAAGTGATAAATGAGTCAGCAGTCAATCAGTGGGTAAATCAGCACAAGCATCTAGATACATGTTATATTAATATATACACAATCGTTTTTAAAAATAATTTGTCCTGTGAATTTTTTTTTCATCATGGTCCCCTTAAATTAGAAAGGGACGCCCTACTTGAGGTGCCCTCTCACGCGGACCGTTTTTTTCATCATAATGCTCAGTCTTGTTAAAGTATAACGTCTTTGCACAGAACCTCAGCATAGTGTGCTCTGTGGTAGGGTAGGGTAGCACAGGGTGTATTTTTTTTAGAAAGGCCTTAAAGGACTGGTATCCAGGGCCGTAAAATAAATTAAAAAAAAAAAAAAACAGGGTGGTAATAATGTGTGCAAATGTTTTGCCAGTGATGTGCGGGTCACGGGTGCCAGTGTTAAAGTAATCTGTGTGCCACTGTTTTGCACACATTTGTCCAGAGTATACCTTGCATTTGTCTGCTTGTTCCTTTCACAAAGTAAAGTTTGTAGTTTTAATGCTTTTTGTCTTGCATTTTTGCATTGTAAAATTCGACCAAAGTACGGAATCAATACAATAGGTACGAGTGAATACGATTTATAAAAGTACAGCTTCACTTCATTACCGTTGGTTTTGCTTTCAATTTCAGCAACTGCGTGCCGTATTACGTAGGTACCTATACGATCAGTCAATACTCAATCACCGATCAGCTGATTAATGATTAGAGTCTGATAAATACTATGCGTTTCAAATAAGAATAGGACTGAGAATTCGCCATCTTGAAGCGCATTGGTCGACAACTTCAGATGACATAGTACGGTGTGCAAAAAAAGTCAGGGATGTAGTAACTAACATTTATAATATTGTTTAGAGCACACGTTTCGAAACTATCGAACACAATATTTTTCCCACGTGGTTTTTTACGTGGGGTTGATATTTTGCTTGAGCTGGCCTCCGCTTCGCTGTACTAAACAGCAAACTAATAAAAAATAGCAAACAAAACAAAATAATGGGAAACTAGGAGCTCGATCGCGTGTATCTGTATTCACAAGCAGTGCCTGAAGTACACTAAAAAACATTACAAAATGGCGCCTCATGCATTAGTGACGTCATACTCAATACTAGTATCGAATCAAAGTATCGATACCATAATTTATACGTAGTAATCTAAATATCGAAACTAGTGAGTACTTAACTCAATTTTTAATTACCTACAAAAAATATATTGTTTTGTTTTGAGTACTCATTAGTATCGATATATTTTATATTTTAATAAAGTATATACTTGACTATTATTTAATTTCTGGTATTCTGAGTACATATTAATAATTTTTGTTTCTATTTTAATCATCATCCATAAGCATCAAACTTAAAAAAAAAATTAAATGATACCTACTTATTTTTATTGTAATTTTTTTTGTGCTAACGCTACTTTTGCTTAGCTGTCAGCACCTGACAGTATGAAGTTGGTCACGAGTCCAGTCCTATTCATAATTGGAACGCATAGTAAGTCAGTGTACTTTGATAATTTTGAGGAAATTCAAAAATCGCAATCGGGCAACATCTTCCTTCCATCAACTTCCTGTTTCTGTAGAACGTTGAACCTTGTTTGATACTTGATTATTACTTCATTTCTGTTTTTGTCAGTACATATTTATAATATTATGAATAGTAAGTTAAAAGTAAGAACAATTGAATTAAATGTATATAAATAAGTAAACAATAAAAATAAAACTAACATTGTGGTTTTATGAAATAACGAAACAAAAGAAACTTTGCGATTCACGGGCGCCATAAATCTAATTTGGAGTTAAAAGAAAAGGCAAACATGCAAAAAATAATATAAACAGGGAAAAGTAAGAAATTAGAATTTTAGAATTTATTTTGTAAGAAAAATTAGCAAGTAAATTTTTTATGCAAAGTATCAAAATTATTCGATCCATCGATAATTATTTTTATTTTAAAGTGTTGCTCTAGTCATCATCATCATCATCATCATTTCAGCCTGCGGACGTCCACTGTTGAACATAGGCCTTCCCAAGTGAGCGCCACCACACTCTGTCCTCAGCCTTCCTCATCCAGCCGCTTCCCGCCACCCGCTTAATGTCGTCGGTCCAACGAGCTGGAGGACGCCCCACGCTACGCTTACTTGTACGCGGTCTCCACTCCAGGACTTTTCGGCTCCACCGGCCATCGCCCCTGCGACACGCGTGACCTGCCCACTGCCATTTCAGCTTGCTAATGGTTTGGGCTATGTCAGTGACCTTGGTTCTCCTGCGGATCTCCTCATTTCGGATTCTATCCCTCAGGGAAACTCCTAACATAGCCCTCTCCATGGCCCGCTGCGCGACTTTGAATTTGTGGATCAGGCCGTGTGTGAGTGTCCACGTTTCCGCGCCATACGTGAGGACGGGAAGAACGCACTGGTTGAAAACTTTAGTTTTCAGGCATTGAGGAATTGACGAGGAGAAGACTTGATTCAATTTACCGCTCTAGTACCACTTTTCAACTACCTTTTTTACCCAAGTACACTGACTTATATAAGGTGATACCTATGTACAGTGCGTTCAGCGTTATTTTGCCTCTGGCTGTCATATTGCCTAACCTGAGCTCTGTGTTGCCGCTTAAGGTTTGGAAGATACCCGGTATGAAACTGCGAAATATTTTCGTAGTTAAATTTCTCAATTAAAGTAAGTTTGGATGTTAGAATTTAAGTTTGTAATCTTTGGATTTGGTTTGTGGGTATATTTTTATCCCAATATTCATAGGTACGGGATCAGGACTTATGCGGGTAAAACTGCAGGGCGCCGGTGCGGCGCCGGTACTTTAAAATAATTAGGATAGGTATTTGAATTAGTATTATGTACCTCAAGTTTGCATTTATCTATATACATAGGTAATATATGACTAAATTAAAACAACATTTTTATAGGTTTTATTTATTTTGAATAAGAGTGATCCAAGCGGGTCGCTAGTGGTTCGTCACTGTCTGCTGATGAACGTGAATCGTCGGAACTGCTGCTGTCCGATTCTGTATCAGACTCGTCATTTAATTCTATAATAAATTTATCGATTTCAGAGTCTATAATTCCATCTGTTTTAATAAACTGTTGTTCAATATGGCACACATGTTGACACTGCTTCTGCCAGTCTTCTGCAGTGATCGATTGGAACGCTTCTTCTGTTAATTGTAGTATCTTGCCTGCTTCCTGTCCAACATTTTTAGCAGCTACACGCCTTTTCAACAGGCTCCACATAAATTCTATAGGATTTAGTTCGCAGTGGTATGGTGGTAACCTAGCCACTTTGTGTCCATGCGCTTCAAGAAGTTGATCAGCTTCATATTTTGGAGCTTCTTTATGCTCTTTTATAATTTCGTATAATTGAGCTTTCACCATAGTAGGAAGATAAGATAACCCCTTATTTGTGATCCAATTTTGCATATCAGTTTTGGTAGAGCTCATTGTTGGTGCCTTGTTCACCTTTACAGTGTGATAGGGCGCATTATCCATAACAATTAAACTATTAGGCGGTAAATTGGGGATGAGTTTGTCTTCTAACCATTTCATGAAATTCGTCCTGTTCATGTCATCATGGTAATCTCCTGATTTCGACTGCGATTAAAATATTAATTGTGCATTTGGAATAAACCCCATTTCGCCACCTGCATGAACGATGATCCAGCGTGCACCAACTGAATCGCTTTTTAAAACACCTTGTTCATTTTCCATCTGCCAACATTTGTTGACAGAATATGAAGCGTGTATATAAGTTTCATCAAGATCCTCAAGACCTATCGTATGATAGGTCGGCCTTCATTTCGATTTTGTCTTAAAATATTTAAGTATCTGTACCTCCAGGCTACAATGTCATATCGTTCCATTAAAATTTTTCTTTTAGAACCACATTTTTTAAATCTAAATCCAATTTGCCGAATTATTTTCCATAGTGTGATACGACCTCCATTGAAAATGAAAATGAAAATGAAAATGAAAATGAAAATATTTATTTTTCACATAGGCCTAAATAACAGGCTCTTATGAAAAGTCAAAACTCTACCGCCAGGTTCGGAAAGCAGGTTTGCACCGAGAAGAACTGGCAAGAAACTCGGCACTTGCTCTTTTCAAAAATGTCATTGTTATAATACAAGATTTCTTATAGATTATGAAAAATTATAACATATTTTTAAGATATCTCGTGAGGAGATGGAAGCATATTTCTATCATTCCAAGAATCATTGTCGTTAAGAAATTCTTCAATGGTATAGTAACCATGATTAATTAAATGTTTCTTGACAGTGTCTTTAAACCTGTGCAAAGGTAAGTCCAAAACAGACTTCGGAATCATATTGTAGAAGCGTACACTCAACCCCACAAATGACCTCTGTACCTTACGCAAACGGTGTGGCACTATAACTAACTTATGTCCTCCATTTCTAATTGGACGATTACTTATATCTATCCGTTGCTTATAATTATTAATATTTTGACGAACAAATAGTAAGCAATTATAAATGTATTGAGATGCCACTGTAAGAATACCTATTTCTTTAAATTTTTGGCGAAGAGATTCGCGTGGCTTCATTTTGTATATGGCTCTAATTGCTCTCTTTTGTAATACAAATATGGTTTGAATATCAGCAGCTTTGCCCCACAATAGAATACCATAGGACATAACACTGTGGAAATAGGCATAATAAACAAGCTTGGCTGTATCAATGTCTGTAAATTGCCTAATTTTTCTCACAGCATAGGCAGCTGAACTAAGTTTACCTGCCAAAGTCTCAATATGAGCGCCCCATTGTAATTTATTGTCTAAGGTCACCCCCAGAAATACAGTAGAGTTTTCCATTTTTAGTATTTCTCCATTCACAATCACCTTTTTGTTGCTAACTATATTTCTTAGGTTTGGTAGTGCAAACTCAATGCACTTAGTCTTTTTTGAATTTAAAAGTAAATTGTTAACTGTGAACCAGTGCGATACGTGCGCAATAGCAGAATTTACATCGTCAAAATTGTCTTTACTTTTATCTGTTTTAAAAACGAGAGAAGTGTCATCAGCAAACAATACTATTTCGCAAATACCGTCTACATGGTGCGGTAAATCATTTATATACACTAAAAACAGAAAAGGGCCCAAAATTGAACCCTGTGGCACACCCATTTTGGGGGAACAACCCTGCGACTTTGTGTCATTTATGCATACCCTTTGTGTTCGATCACTCAGATAAGAGGCAACGAAATCAAGAGCTCTGTCTCTG
This sequence comes from Coenonympha arcania, assembly GCA_036785405.1. Classification (NCBI taxonomy): domain Eukaryota; kingdom Metazoa; phylum Arthropoda; class Insecta; order Lepidoptera; family Nymphalidae; genus Coenonympha; species Coenonympha arcania. Next base: position 6,448,679 of record CM072058.1, on the reverse strand, counting down.
ATACCGTAGTGGCTAAGTTTAAATAGTAGCGTCTGATGTTCGACGCAATCAAAAGCTTTGGACAGGTCACAGAAGACTCCTATGGCATTCTGAGACTGTTCCCAGGCATCATAGATATGGCTTAAAAGCTTGGCACCAGCATCGGTGGTATTCCTACCTTTAGTAAAGCCATACTGCTCGGAGTGAAGAATTTTGTTGGAATTAAAATGACTTAGAAGTTGGTCAAGTATGATTTTTTCAAATATCTTACTAAGAGTTGGTAAAATTGAAATAGGCCTATAATTATTAACGTCCTGCCTATCTCCAGACTTAAATAGCGGTATCAGTTTACTATGTTTCATTAAATTTGGAAACGTTCCTAAGTCGACACATTGGTTGAATATTACAGCCATATAAGGGGCAATAGTGTCGATAATGTTGAAAATAACTTGCACAGACATTCCCCAAAGGTCGCCAGTTCTTTTAATTTTTATGAATCGGCAGGTTTTTTTAATGTCTGCTGCAGTGATATGTTCAAAATTAAATAAGACAGTGCATTCTTTTACGTTGTCTCTTAAGAGTTTTTGGGCTGTTGTTGGCGAGGACTTAAGAGAATCCGTCAACAAAACAGGAACATTCTGGAAATAGTTTTCAAAGGTATTCGCGATTTCTAAATCTGATGTTAATTTACTACCATTGGCAACTATTTCAATCTTTGGGTTACGCGATTTGGTTTTTCCTGCCTGTTTGTTAACTATATTCCATGTGGTTCTTATTTTGTTATCAGATTGGGTAATTTTTTCTTTAATATGTAGCGATTTTGCTTGAATGCAAACATTTTTGAAAATTTTTGAATAAGTTTTAACCCGTTCTAGAAAACTTGCAGTTTGATTAAATTGTCTTTCTTCATAAAGCTCATACAACTTTTTTCGACTTTTATGGATCCCAATAGTTGCCCAATCGCTGAATTTTAATTTATTATTCATAATGTCTATATTTTTCGTTTTAAAAATATTTTTAAATTCCGTATCTACAGATTTGAATAGGGTTCTGTAAATACTATCAGGATGTCCATGTTCAAAGACTAGGGCAGGAACTGTAGTAGAAATTTTATCTTTAAACCGCATTAATTTATCTTTTGTTATAGGTCTGCATTTAACTATTTGCTTGAGTTTAACAATACTATTCAAAACATAAATTTGTTGACCACAGTGATCAGACCTAAGCTTACTTATTATAGCCTTATCTAAAATCTCACAGTTGCAAAATATATTATCAATGCAGGAGGCTGAGGTTTGTGTTACTCTAGTGGGTTCCCTAAATACATTATTTAGATTAAAGCATTTAAATAAATTGAGTAACTGGACACTATTTGAATTACTCAATAAAATATCAACATTAAAATCCCCACATACTAATATTTTTTTAGTTGAAACTGACAATCGTTTGAGTACTTCCTCCATTATATCCTCAAAATGTTTGAGGTCACCTGAGGGGGTGACATTGAAGTTAATATCAATTTTTAATTCAGCCAAAAGCTTGCCCAAAGTATAGGCAACTCCTTTCTGACTACGTACATTTGATGTATTTTAGTTCTGATTGCACATAGTTCAAAATCATCTAACTGAATTTTATTCGATTGGCAGCGTTTTTTCCTGGGAGTACATATTTTCTTAGACGTGGAAGCAGCAACCTCACACTCTTTGGTAATAGTGGTGACAGTTCTCTCAGAAACGCCTGAAATACAAAATATTACATTAATAACATGCATATTGTACATTTTTTTAATTAATCTTGTACTAAATAATAAATAATGTAACAAAGGTTTGTATTAAAGAAAAAAAAACCGATCGGGACTTGCGCGGGTGAAACCGCAGGGCGCAGCTAGTTTATACAATAAGAATCAAATACTATGTTTTTAAAACAAATATAATTATTATACATATACCTATGTACGGAATGTATTACAATTAAAACATCGTGCCTACATACAAACAATAATCTATTAGCAAAACAAATAACTTTCGATCCCTAATAACGGGAAACTATGAATAGCAGGTAACACTAATTTACTTACCAGTCATGGCGGCTACACGTTGACGAACATGTTCAAATGGGATTATTGGTCCTCCATTAGCTTTTTCCCGCTCACAAAAATTACGAACTGAGGATACAATTTTTCTGCCGCTACTTTGAATCCTTTTTGGCATGATTAACACGTTTAAAATCAAAAAAAATTAAGAAAAACGCAAGGAGCTTCACACTGTGTTAGAGGTACTTGTCAGCAAGAATGGCGGGTAATGCCAACCTAACAGAAACAGCTGTCAGAGGCAAAATAACGCTGAACGCAGTTTATGTAGGTACGTCTCTCGTAGGTACGTCTACATTACTGACTAGCATGAAGCTCTCGGTAGAGAGTATAGTGTTCTGTGGCATGAAGCTTATTTTGATTATTTATCTCAGTGTTTTATGTCTATGATTATCTCCACAGAGTGAATACTTGAGTGAACATCACTTTGTGAGACAATTTTTTATGCGGCACTACACTTGGCTATTTGTATTTGTGATTGGATGATCGCGTAGCCAAAATTTTCGACCTATGGGCAAATAGGCGATACAACCGCCTACACATGAAGCCAAATACAAAAAAATAAGGCGGTCCGCCTGTACTGGTCGACAATTCACGCCACAGAGTACTTTAAATACGATTCACGCGCTTAAGAAGCCGACCATGTGTGGCCAGTTTAATATTTGCGTGTTTGCCTATTTGTCTCCTTTGATGTGTCTCAAAAAACCGACAGTCGTTCGGTAAAACGTATTTGTTATTGGCTGTATTTGCCAAACAGGCAAATATGGCAATAATTTTGGCAAATACACTGTCCACACTCCACACATGGAAGTTATTTGACAAATTTAACAAATAGGCAAATACAAATAGCCATGTGGGGTGCCAGCATTAAATATAAATGCCGTGTTCTCTAAATAAGTACAGTACCGAATGAAATTGCAGGATAACTTTTTAAATAAATTCTGGTAAAAAGTCATTTGATAAAATCAGAAGCAAAAGAAGTAAACAGTCAATGGAACATGGAGAGGCGCACAGAAACTTACATTGGACATGGGCATGCGGACTGTAAAATGGAAAATTCCAAAGTAACTGACACCACAGTCGTGATCGAAAGGGTAATCAAAGAGGAGCCTTTAGACGGGAACTGGGCAGAGCCTAGTGACAATGTCTACAATTCTCATTTTGTCGCGGTCAAGCAAGAGGTCTATAGTGGCAGTGATGGCCTGAAAGCGGAACCTTCAAGTAACGCTCCAGCTATGGTTCATATTAAAGTGAGTTTCATCAATCAGTTTACTAGTTAGCTTATTCATAATGATAGATCATCATGGGTTCTATAATGCATAACTCAAGTCATCCCAGTCTTAGGCATCATCTGCCAAAATGTACTTGCACATAGGAAGTTGCATGGTGGAAATATTGTAAATATGTCACAGGAAATGGATTGGAAATGTATATAAAAAATTGTATTTTGCATATAACCGCAACAGGAAAGATTTAACAGGCAAGTTAAGATTTTTTTATTTGAAATTAGACTACCTTAGGTTGAAATACATACACACAGTCGTTCTAGTACATAAGTGTGTACGTTGTGTGGTGTGTGGCATACTAAGAAATAAATACTTTCTTTCTTTCTTTCAAATAGTCCAGCATAGAAACCATATAGTTACAAAATCGAATTGGTTTGACTAAGGTTGAAATAGTCAAAGAACCTGGTTGCCTATCCCCAATACTATGCAGATGATGCAGTCTTGTTTGTCCTACTCCTAGAGTGTTTTTTAAGCAGGGGACATTGAAGGAATGCGCCTGCTGTAGTAAAGCACAGGCTCCCAGGAGAGCCAGAGCGGCCGAGGCTATGGAGTATGATATTATATTCTATGTTTTCAGTTGGAGCCTCCTCAAGGTGAAGCTAACCTGCACACAGAAACACTGAACACACACAACAGCCTCATTGAGAGAAATACTTCATCAATGAAGAAATGTAGAAGGGGTTTAAATCAGAATATAGAAACTCAAACGAGAAGGAAACCTGTTTATTGTTTACATTGTGACTTTAAGTGTTCAACAGCGCGTCTTTTAAAAACCCACATGAAGGCACACAGTGATAAGAAACTTAACTTTGTTTGTGATCATTGTGGCTACAAATGTAGCTACAAAGGCAGTCTACGCACTCACATGAAGGCTCATAATGGAGATGAACCTATTGCATGTCAACATTGTGACTACAAAACTTATTACAAAGGTAGTCTCAGGAACCACATGAAGGCTCATACCGGGGAGAAACCTTTCATGTGTAAATATTGTGACTTCAAATGTTCAATGCTCAGTACTCTAAAAGGCCACTTGACAACTCACACTGGAGAAAAACCTTATTCCTGTAAAATCTGTAACTTTAAATGCGGATATTCTAGTACTCTAAGAAACCACATGTCAGTTCACACTGAAGAAAAGGGTTATTGTTGTAAGCATTGTGAATACAGAAGTTCAAACTCCACACATCTCAAAAACCATATCCGGACTCACACAGGAGAGAAGCCATATTCATGTCAACATTGTGACTACAAATGTGCACAATCCAGTAGTTTGAGAATTCACATGATGATTCACACTGGAGAAAAACCTTTCTCGTGTGACTACTGTGAATACAAAACTACACGTAAACATGGTTTAGTGAGACATAAAATCACGATGCATTTTAAATAATAAAATAAGGTAAATACTAAATAGTGAATTGGTGCAGATTGAGCAAATAGTTGTTCCACATACTTGTTTTTGCTGGACAGGGCAGGTATTCACGTTACGCGTCGGCTACATACCGTGATGTGAAACGTAGGTGATGCTATTTACGTATATAAGTACGTACGTACGTAAATACGGTATTGAAATCAAAACAAATTTTCCAGTGTCAATTTTTTTTCTTTTTCTTGATTTACATCACTAAATGCCCAGTTGCACGAAACAAATTCAAAATTTTAAGTGCTACTTAAACTAATTTAATCGCGAGAAATGTCAAAATTTCATACATTTTTTGACATTGATTGCGATTAAATTAGTTTAAGTACCACTTAAAATTTTGAATTTGTTTCGTGCAACTGGGCATAAGAGTGTGAAATCGCTAAATGTCTGTGAATTTCGCAGTACAATAATAAAGTGCAAATGCACAGGAAGATTTTTACTACAAAGAGATTTTACTATCTACTTAGTTTTCGATAAATTAAACGTATTAATTTAGGATAAAATCCAAGATATTTTGTTATTTCTGAATTAAAGTAATTTAATTCAATTAATATTCAATGTCACTGGTTATTTACTATTTTAATAAGTTGTATATTTATTTTACTATAAATTTTTTTGTAATACCATTTTCCGCGCAAAATTGCGTCAGCGGGAACGGAATTCCTTTTTTGTATGGAGCGACACGCGATTCAAACCGTGCCGCATAAACGCTCAGGAAAGTGGAGCTGGTGAGAACTCTACTTGAGCAATTACAAATGCAACTTGAGCAGTATTTTAGAACTTTGAGCAATTTAAAATATTGTATATAACAAAAGATATAGAAATTTGAATATACGGATAAATGCATTTTTTATTGATTTTTAATTTTATATTAATGGTGAGCAATTTGGAAGGGCTACGTAGTTGAATTATTGAGCTATTAAAAATCTATCGATTTGTAGTTTTTTTATTGCGATTATCATAAATTTGCAGGCTGGGCAGGTGGGGTAGGTAGCAGTCAGCACCATAATAATGTTCTGTGGTTAGTAGAAGTAGTATTAAACCCATATTCAAAATACTCTATGGTAGTAATACAATGAATAAACTGTAGATAAATTGTGAATAGTGCATTTTTGTATTTTTAAAACATGAATTACTTAGATTTAAACATTTGTGCACGTTTAAGATAAATAATTAGATTTAAGCAATTTTGTATTTTTAGAAAGGCCTTAAAGGACTGATATCCAGGGCCGAAAAAAAAAAATATAGGGGTTGTCTATGATACCTAATCAGTACATGATCAGTAACCACAGACCAATCAGTTGAGTAACCTCCCTCAGAGTATATAGTGTTCTGTGTGGTGTGAGTAACGTTCACGTGTTAATTTAAAATGGTTGATGAATGATGATGTTTCCATCGACGAGAATCGCATTTTCAAATTAACGGCCTACAAGCCGTATTTAGGTGATTTTGAATGAAGTTTTATGCAAAAACTATAAAGAAAATTACTTTCAAATTTACACGTCATGTATTTTGGGTCTTTAATCTAAAATCGCTAAGAAGCAGAAACACGATTGGATAAAATTTTCTCGATAGAAAGTTCTCCCAAAAGTTGCTCCAAAATCTCAGTTTTTCTATATTTTATCGGAAACTACAATGGATGTAATTGTAATTTTAGTTTTAAAGTGTCGGTAATAATAATATCCTAAAACGCTTAGAACGGATTTTTGATAACCAGCTTAGTTTTTGAGTAATTAGGTAAAACGTCGTTTTTCTGCTATATTCTTCCGCGACGCTGCATGTCGCACCTACCAAATCTCCGTGAGAGTGAGAAAGACAAAAATAAATTCAATCAATCCCCTTAATTGAAATCTTAAATCGTGAACCGACAAGAGCAAGACCATCATATAGCACCATTGGGAGAACCGCACAGAATTAGTTGAGGAAATCGTCGACCGCTGAGTGCAGTCGCTAGTCAAACAGGAGCCCGCGGCCGGGGCGGCGAACTGCGCGGATGAGCACGACGTGGTGGAGCACGAGGTCGGCGCTGTCGCAGACTTCGACGCGGCGCGAGTCAAGGTGAGTTCACCTGTCAGCTTTGTAACTGCTTCACCGGTTTCTTCTGAGTGAACAGCTGTGCAAGGCTGCCGTTGCTCCCACGTTTACTGTCGCCAAACTATTGTGCTCGCCGCTGTCTTTCAACCTGCTTACTCTCAACAACAGCAACACTGTTTTGGCAGAGGCACACTTGACAGCCCTGTCCTGGCACCAGTGGTTTCGGGACATCACAATGGTATGTGCATAGGAGTTTCCTCTGCCTCAGTGACTCTGCACATACCAGGGTTGCAGAGCTTGGGATCAAACACTTGTTCATTGATGTAGGTCCTGTCTGTAAATGACTGGTCACTTTTTGAATGTTTTCAACTTACAAGATTACATAATCGATACTTAATTGAGAAACACTAAAAATGGAAATTATGTCTGGTCGCAAGGACGGCAAGCCAAGTAGGGGCAGAGTGCCGACCTGGTGGATAGACAGCATCTGCAAAGCCTTGGCGTCAACATCCAAGTTTCTTTCCACAAGGCTCAAGACAGCACCACCTAGCGAGCCTTGAGTAACAAGCTTGAAGATTATTGTCTATGGTTGTCAGTGACTCAACTTGTGCTCTGAAAATAAATTTATATTTTTGTCGTGGAATTGAGTTGTTGGGCGATCTTCTGTTGTTAAAAAGGCAGTCCTTACGTGATTAAATGTTATCTAGTGTAAAACAGTGAAACACTTCGATAAAATTGGAAAAAAAAAAAACGACAACAACATAACCTCAAATTTACCTACTGTGTTTCTTGTGTTTAAAACTATACGCCTTGCTGTTAAATCAATACTGCACCTTAGAAATACTACTTACTGGTGAAAATAGTGGATTAAAACAACTCATTGACATTCCTAACCTCGGTCTAGTTTCCGATTTCCGTGTAATAGAAACTAACTAACTGCTGTTGATAATGGCTACCTGTTACAAATGCAGTGTCCAAATTAAGAAATATGATGATAAAAATCCTAAAATCCAATGCAAAGGCTGCACTCGTGAAATCTGTGGGAAATGTAGTGAGCTGTCTGCAACGGAGCTCCGGGTTTTTTGCCTGCAAAACCCAAAATTATCTTACCTGTGTGCGGATTGCCAAGAAGGCTTAAAACAAGTACCTATGCTACGTAAACTAGTTAGTGAACTAAAGGAACAAGTTATGGAGTTCTTCTTCTTCTTTCTTCTTCTTTCTTGATTGCAGCTTCAGGTCTCCATGGTCCCTGGTGTCACATTGACCGTCCCCGATCTATTGTGACGCCGCCATCTACAGTTCCCAGCCAATGCTCGTTGCCGCCAGGAACAGCAGCAGCATCTTGGCTGGAAGAAGTTTAGCATCAATTGGGTCCAGTATGAATTTCCCCAGAAGACTGCTGCGCTTGTGCATTAGTGCCGGGCAAGAGCAGATCATGTGCATCGGCGTTTCCGCCGCCTCGTTGCAGAGTCTGCACATGTCTGTATCTCTCAGTTTCAGGTTGTTCATGTGTCGATTTAGTCCACAGTGCCCTGTTAATGCCCGCACTAGTATACACAAGTTTTTCTTACTGAGGTTCAGAGCCTCAGAAGCTGCTTTCCCATTGAAAGGTTTTATGAGAGCCTTTGAATGGTTCATTCCAGTCAATTTCCTCCAACGCATCGCTAGATCGAATCGACAATAGATTGTCAGGGTTAATTGCGCCAGGCTTTTAGGTATGCCGCAGACAGGTTCAGGTCCTATCTGCTTGCCTTTTGCACCTGTTCTTGCAAGTTCATCGGCATTTTCGTTGCCGATGATCCCTGTGTGACCAGGAACCCATCGTAGAATTACCTTGTTGCTTGCGGCCAGGGTATTCAGTGTTCTCCTGCAGTTCTCGACCAGCTTTGAGTTAAGTTTCTCAGAAGACAGGGCCGATAGAGCCGCTTGGCTATCCGAATGGATATAAATTGTTTTGTTTTTGTAGTCCTTTTGCAGACAGGTTTCGGCACAGTCGATAATAGCGAAAACCTCTGCCTGGAATATGGAGGCATAAATGCCAAGGTTACGACACAGTTTTACCTTGGCCGTCTCTCCATAGATTCCGCAACCTACCTCTTTACCTGACTTTGAGCCATCCGTATACCACTTCAGGCTTCCCGGTTTCCAGGAGACCCGGTGCTCAAGCCAGTCGTTTCTGCTGGGAATTTCCACAGTGTAATGTTTTTGGAAGTCCAGTCTTAGAGGCATAGTGTCCGTAGGCATCCCTAAAACCGGAATTTCAAGTATTGAGTCTTGCAGGTTCCTCATGGCTTGAGAGAGCCAGTAAACCTCCCCCTGACTGATCAGCCTGTACATGCTGGCTCTCGCCTCCTTCCTCATGTGCAGGTGAAGAGGAGTGAGGTTTAGGAGAGCCTCCAGTGCTGCACCGGGAGAGGTGCTCATAGCTCCCGTTATAAGTAGACAGGCCGTACGTTGTAGGCTGCCTAGTTATGGAGTTGAAGGAAAACCAGCCCACAGTGGTAAATGTTGATGTGATTATTCAAGAAATGGTCGAGCGGGAGAACCGTAGCCGCAATGTAATCTTGTTTGGTATAGAGGAGGCGAACACAAGCAGACAGGAGGATATTAAAAGCCATGATAAATCCCAGGTTCTAGATGCTCTTGCCCAAGTTCCGCTCCAAGAGTCTGAGCTGGTAACAACCATCCGTTTGGGTAAACCAATTGCCAACAAACCCAGGCCGTTAAAAGTAATACTACGCAGTAGACAGAATGCTATTAAAATCCTGAAGACTAAAAGTAAACTGCCTTCATCTATTTCTGTGAAATCGGATATGACCCCATACCAGCGGGAACAGCTGAAAAAACTGAGATTAGAGTTAACGGAGAGAACTAACAATGGAGAGAAGGATCTCACAATTAAGTATATTAATGGGCAACCAAAAATAATTATTACAAAGTCTCCAAAAAACCATTAAAGTGCCCCATAACTAACTTAACAATATTTTACACTAACCTGGCATCGCTTATGGCAAAATTCGATTTATTCTTACTTGAAGTCGCAACCTACAATCCGTCGATAATCCTAATAACAGAAACGCACTTGCATCCTGGTATTAACAATAGTTTGGTCAGTATCCCCAATTACACTCTTTTTCGCTTAGACAGAGGGGACAGAAGAGGAGGAGGAGTGGCCATATACACTCTTGTGACATTGAATGGCCTGCCGTTAAGTGCTATAGTAAATAAATCACTGCATGAGGACTCAGTAGAAGCGCTGTGGCTTGATATTAAATATGGAAATTTTAGTCTACTACTAGCCTGTGTTTATAGACCACCGCATTATAACTTGCAAGACTCAGATGAATCTCTGTTCAACAATATAAAAAGAGCTGCAAACTCCAACACAAATCTAATTGTAATTGGTGATTTTAACTTGCCAGATATAAGGTGGCCTATTGAAAAATACACAGGTTATAATAAATTACACGAAAGTTTTGTGGAATTATTGACAGATACAAACCTGTTGCAATTAGTATCAAAGAACACCAGAAAACGTAACAATGAGGAGTCACTTTTGGATCTTATTCTTTGTAATGATGAGTGAAGTCAACTATTATCCCCCAATAGGTAAAAGCGACCATATCGTTTTAATAGCAACTATACAATTATTAAATCAAACCAGATGTGAATCAAAGTCAATGAAACGAGCCTTTAAGTATGGCGATTATGATCTAATTAATAATTACTTGCTATCCTCAGAACAAAAAGAATATACTCATATTGAAGATATGTGGGAAGAATTCAAAGAAAAAATTCATTTTTCCATAAGAAACTTCATACCAGAAGTTAAATCAAAAATATACAATAAAAACAAACCATGGATTACCAAGGAAATACTCAAGCTAACCGAAAAGAAAAAGAAGCTTTGGAATGTGTACTTACTAGATCAAAGTCAGGACTCATATAAAAAATATAGAGCAACAAATAATAAAATAGTAAAGCTTACACGACAAAACCGTATTAATTTTGAATCTAACATTGTGAATAGTGGACATAAAGCCTTTTATGCTTATGTCAGAAAACAAATGTCTACTAGAGTGAGCATACCACCAGTGCTTATAAATCCACTTACTAATGATTTAGTTAGTAATCCAGTGGAAGTTGCAGAGATTTTTGCTAACCAATTTGAACATGCATACGTTAATGAGCCACCTGGACCCTTACCAGAAATTCAAATCCCGAGAGTGGAAGAATCACTGAAAGATATTAAATTTACCGAAGATAGAGTTCTACGGGCCATCAAAACCTTTGAAGAGGCTACAGCTAGTGGCCCAGATAATATCCCTGCTGTTATGCTCCAGAAGTGTAATGCTCTCATTAGTCATATAACGGGTTTAATGAATCTTTCTTTTAAAACAGGCAAACTTCCAAAAGATTGGAAAGAAGCAGTTGTTACGCCTATTTTCAAAAAGGGAAATAAACTACATGCTGAAAACTATAGACCAATCAGCTTGACAAGTATCTTGTGCAAAGCAATGGAGAAAATCATAGCGGATAGCCTAAGGGAATTCATCACTAAAGAAAATATAGTGCTTCCTGAGCAGCACGGGTTTACTCCTAAACGTTCAACAGTTACCAACTTACTTAGCTGTCTCAGGACCTGGCTTTTAAACTGGAATAATTATCAGCCAACAGATATCATTTATCTAGATTATGAAAAAGCATTTGACAGAGTACCAATACGTCGACTGATCCATAAATTAGAACATCTCGGCATACAGGTTAAATTGCTAATGAAAATGAAAATGAAAATGAAAAATCTTTATTTTCACATAGGCCCAATTAATAGGCTCTTATGAAAAGTCAAAACTACCGCCAGGTTCGGAAAGCAGGTTTGCACCGAGAAGAACTGGCAAGAAACTCGGCACTTACACACAATTGCTGGTATGGATATCAGATTTCTTAAGTGATAGAGAATTCCGCGTGAGAGTTGGTGATGTTACGTCAAGAACACGTCCCGTACGAAGTGGGGTGCCGCAAGGTTCCGTTCTTGGGCCAATATTATTCACCCTGTATTTAACAGACCTAAAAATCGCCCTAAACCTACCTTTCTCCTTATTTGCTGATGATACTAAATTCTTTGGAAATCCATTACATCAATATGGAGACATACAAAACAATCTTAGTGCTATTGAGCACTGGACGAGAGAATGGCTTTTAACATTAAATGTCAACAAGTGCACTGTTCTACATGTGGGTAAAAAGAATCCTCAGCTACCATATTACTTAGGAAACAAGCAACTTACAGCGGTTAACACCCAAAAGGACCTTGGTGTGATTGTAAGCAATGATCTGAAATGGGAAACACACATTTTGGCCATCGTCAGTCGGGCCAACTCTGTCCTTTACACTATTAGAAAAGCTTTTTCCTATATTGACAAGAAAACCTTCCTGAAAATGTACAAGACCTACATAAGACCATTACTAGAGTATGCCTTCCAGGTCTGGAACCCATACTTTGTTAAGGACATAGATTTACTGGAAAAAGTACAAAGGAGAGCCACTAAAATGCCAAGGGAACTGAGAAACCTTTCATATGAACAAAGGCTTAAAAGTCTTGGTCTCAGCACTCTCAAGCATAGGCGAGAAAGAGGCGACCTTATTGAGACATACAAGGTTCTTAACAACTTTTACAACATGCCTAATTACGACGAAATGTTTGCCATTAAGAAAAATCCTAAGCTAAGAGGGTATGGGCTGAGGCTAGAATTCCAGCCGGCGACTACAAAACCCTACAAGCATTTCATTGTTAACAGAGTTATAAGACATTGGAACGAACTGCCTGAGGACATCATAACCGCTGAATCGCTAAACCAATTCAAGAACCGACTCGACAAACATCTGAGCATGCAACAATGAGCACAATCGATATAGGCGCATCAGCGAAAGCTGCTTAGCCTATTCTTAAATAATAATAATAATAAGCTGGTCACAAACCTCAGCCATAAGGCTATGACTAAGAAGAAGAAAAATAGAAAACTATACAGTATTTCTAGGAGTAACCTTAGATAATAAACTAATGTGGGGCGCTCATATTGAGATTCTGGCAGGTAAACTTAGTTCAGTTGCCTATGCTGTGAGACAGATATTGCTACAGCCAAGCTTGCTTACTACATATGGATGGTATTATATTGGTGGCAAAGCTGCTGATATTTAAACTAAATTTGTATTGAAAAAGAGAGCAATTAGATCCATATATAAAATGAAGCCACATTAATTTCTTCGCCAAAAATTAAAAAAAATAAGTATTCTTACAGTGGCATCTCAATAAATTTATAATTGCTTACTGTTTGTGCATCAAAAAATTAATAATTTAAAAGCAACAGACAGATAGTATAAGTAACTGTGGTATTGGAAATGGAGGACTTAAGTTGGTTGTGCCACACCGTTTGCGTAAGGTACAGAAGTCCTTTGTGGGTTTGAGGGTATGCTTCTACAATATGATCCCAAAGTCAATTTTAGAATTACATTTTCACAGGTTTAAAGTCACTGTAAAAAAAAATAATAAGTCAGGGTTAGGCACACAGAGGGATATGGCTCGTATAGCTCAGTGGTTAGAGCACCCAGCAATGATAGCTGGGGGACGCGGATTAAAATCCCGCTGCGAGGGAAATTTTGATTTGTCTTTAAATTTATAGGAATTATATCCTAAGTGTATAAAACAAATCAAAAAATTAATTATGTACTTACAAATGCCGACGCGACCGAAGCCACTGGTAAAAGCTAGTTTCTATATAGTTATGATTAATCTTAAAGAACAAATCATTTCTCTTATAGAACAAAGTAAGCATTTTCGTTATAATAATAATAATAATAAGATTTTTATTGAAGGCAATAAACCCAATCACAAAAAAATATACATGTATAAAATATAAAACTTACAACTAACTGGAAAGGTTAACAAACACTCCCCAGGCGTCAATGTCACAGCAGTTACTTTTTATTACATTTTTTGTGCACAGATAGCCAGTATGTAAATATGCTACTGGGCATCCCGTCACACACCATCTTGAGAATGCTGTTATCAGACTCTCTAAGCCTTTTCCAAAACGAGGCGACTCGTTTTCTGATAACAGCAAAAAAGTCAGGCACTCCCGATTCGGCGAACATGCCCGAGGCACTACAATATCTAGGCAGACCCATCAAGATCCGAAACGCATCATTGTACTGCACGCGTATTGCAGTGTAAGACTTTCTGAGAAAATTTATCCACAGTTGACACGTATAGAAACACTGGCAATACGCGTTGAACAGTACAGTCTTGACGGGCCTGCTACATTTGCCAAATCTTCTTGCTAACATATTACAACGAATCGAGAGTGCCCTCCTTTCTCTCTCAATATCGCAGTCATCCTTCAGATGCTCCGTAAGAACATGTCCTAAATATTTGAACTTTGTCACAACCCGAACTGCTGAACCATCAAGCACAACCTCAGGTACCTTCTCCGGACCCCTACCCGCTCGAAACACGAGCATTTCTGTTTTTTTGACATTATATTTCAGCCCATGAGCATCTGCATAATGCTCACAGACTGAAAGCAACTTTCTTAGTCCATTGATAGAGGGGCTGAGAACCACCATATCATCTGCGTAACTTAGGCTATTGACACAAATACCGCCGACATGACATCCAATTCTTGTGGTTCTCAGCTCCTGTATTAAGTCATTAATATAGAGGTTAAATAAATCTGGAGAAGTAATCCCCCCCTGACGAACTCCGCATTCTAATTTATAATAATTAGAAGTCGTGTCGCCCCATTTGACACTGTTTATTTGGTTCCCGTACCAGTATCTCAAGAGACCCACCACTTCATTAGGGACATGAGATTGATACAGTTTCGCCCAAAGGATGTTATAATCCACCAGGTCGAAAGCTTGGCTCAAGTCCAGGAAACATGCGTATACTGATGTTTCTCGAGTCGTATAATAGCTTAGTTATCAGGCCCTGGTGAAAAGTTGTTTTTTTTATGACATACAATGACCTTTACCTAGACACCACAGTTTTAATTGCTCATCCCACACATACACTTTTTTTGTATCATTGTACTATTGTTGGCAGGAGACAAGGCAAGTGATTTATTTATTTCGTATAGGCCTTACTTGTTGACTCTTATGAATAGTCAGTAAAATATGATTGACAACCTCCCTGGAGCAGTGGTGGCGTCACGGTGGCGTGCTCGAATTCGAGTGGGAAAGTCGCGGGTTCGATTCCCGCCATGGGCTTCTTTGAAATTTTAATAATTTCTAAATTGGCTCAGGTCTGTTCTGGTGGGAGGCTTTTGCTGTGGCTACTTACCACGCTACCAGCAAAGACACACCACCAAGCGATTAAGCTTTCCAGTGCGATGCTTTTTTTTTTTTTTTTATAATTGATAGGCTTGCGCTTGACTACAATCAAGTCCGATGTACAGAAATGATGAGGTCTAGGATGGAGCGCGCTTGCCTAGAAAATGCCTATTCACTCTTCTCTTGAAGGCACCCAGATTGTATTTGGCTGGGAACACGGAAGCTGGAAGGGTGTTCCACACCTTAGCGGTTCGAATCAGAAACGTAGAAGAAAAGCGTTTCGTCCGAGTACGCTGGACATCAACCACATAAGGATGCCAATTCTCTCGACGTCTCGCGGTTCTATGGTAGAAAGGTGAAGGTGGCACAAGGTTGTGGAGTTCTTGAGCACACTCTCCAAAATATATCCTGTAAAAAACCGCTAAACAGGCAACACTGCGTCGGTGTTCTAAACTGAGCAGTTTCGCCCGTGTTAGCGATTCCTTGCCGATTATTCTGCGTGCGCGGCGATCAACCGAGTCCAATGCATCGAGCTGGTATTTGGCAGATCCATCCCATAGGTGACTGCAGTACTCCATGCCGGAGCGAACTTGAGCTTCATATAGCGTCAAAAGCTGTTCGGGCTTGAAGTACCGCTTAACCTTGTTCAGGATGCCAAGTTTTTTGGCCGCTGTTTTTGCCTTTTCCTCGATGCATTTCCCAAAATTGAGATTGGGTGAGATGTTAATACCCAGGAGGTCGATATGATCGCTAATCGCAACGGATACATTTTGAAAAGTGGGAGCCAAGGTGAAGGGGCTCTTTTTTGCGGTGAATAAGCACGCTTGCGTTTTGGTAGCGTTAAACTTGACTAGATTAGCGTCACCCCACTCAGACACTTCTTTTAGAGTCAAGTTAACGCGATCTACCAATGCCTCTCTTAGCTCTAGTATCTCAGCACCGCTGGCTTTTGGACTAGACATGTATCTCTCCGAAACAGTGCTGTCATCAGCGTAACCAAATAAACCTGGTTTAAGCAAATCGTTGATGTGCAGCAGGAATAATGTCGCGGATAGAACAGATCCCTGAGGTACACCGGCATTGACAGCCATTAGGTCTGAAGAGTGACCGTCAACGACCACTCGAAAAGACCGTTCTCTCAGGAAATCAGATATCCAGTTACAAAAGCCAGCGGGTATTCCATAAGCTGGGAGTTTGCTGAGTAGGCTGCCGTGCCAGACTCGGTCAAAAGCCTTAGAGATGTCGAGTGAGACAGCGAGCGCCTCACCGTATTTCTCTATGGCTTCGCCCCATGTATGCGTGGCATACACAAGAAGATCGCCAGTGCTCCGGTTGGAACGGAAGCCGTACTGACGGTCCGACAAAAGGTCATTTTCTTCAAGGTATGCTAGGAGCTTGTGATTGAGTACACGTTCCATACTTTTACAAAGGATGGACGTGTGTGTGTGTGGAGGTTAGTTCTTGTGGTTTTCCTGGTTTGTGAATCATAATGATCTGGGATACCTTCCATATATCAGGAAAATAGCCTCTTTGAAGTATGCTGTTAAAGAGGTTAGTCAAAAATACCAAACCCTTTCTGGGGAGTTCCTTCAATACACGAGGAGTAATCAGGTCAAAGCCTGGAGCTTTTTTGGAATCCAGAGAAGCGATTGTTTTGAAGATCTCACTGGGAGAAGTGGGTTTGAGAGGTAAGCACAACTGAAGGTCTTGATCAAGTATCTTTTGTATTTCAGGGTCGTCTGTACCAGGACTGTCATTCGGCCGAAACACAGTGCTGAGGTGAGCCGCAAAAGCCTCTGCTTTTTCACTGTCTGTACGAGCCCAACTTGTACCAGTTCTTATAGGTGGTAGAAAAGGTTGGGGTTGGTTTAGGGTTTTAGTGGCTCTCCACAGTGATCTGTCCCCTCGACCTGTTGGCGACAATGCTTCAAGTTTATCCTTAATTAGGTTTTGGGAGGAGTCTGCCAGAATGGTTTTTAGTTCTTTTATGGCACGATTTAAGCGTGTTTTATCATCAGAGCAGCGTGAGCACTGCCAGATGCGCCTAAGCCGCCTTTTTTCTTCAATTTTGGCCCTTATATCCAATGGGAGATAAATGCCAAGTTGGTTATTGTTTAGACAGGGGGTGTTGATCCATGCTGCAACTTGGATGAGGTTGGTTATATATATCGTGGCGTTCTCGATGTCTTCACCATTCTTTAGAGGAACTTTTAAGTTGATGTTGTTACTTAAGTAATCTCTGAATGAATGCCAGTCAGTCTTATGATTATAAAGATGGTCATTTTTGTCTATTGTTAACATCACTGTGTTGCTGACCTCCAGAATTACTGGGGAGTGGTCTGAGGACCCATCTAAACTTGACGCAATGTTCGTATGGAGCCGAGAAACATTTTTGGTCACAAAGAAATCTAAGAGATCAGGTCTTTTTTTAGCGTCCGCGGGCCAGAATGTTGGTTCACCAGTTGACAGTGTAGATAACTTGTTGCTGTCAATGCTACTTTTAAGTTCTTTTCCTCTCGGGAGAACATAGCGGGAGCCCCAGAAAGTATGCTTGGCATTCCAGTCACCACCAGCTATAAAACGGTTTCCTAATGTGTTAAAGTAGTTTGAAAACATAGCTGTGTCACAGCTATGTTTTCAAACTACTTTACACTTGACACAGCTATGTTTACTTGAATATGAATCGACTTTGTGTAGATCATATCACGGCCATTGTTTGCCAGATTATGTAGTACAGCCTTTCCTTTCAGATGGAGGCTTCGGAAGCTGGAGCCTTTTTGGCAGCAGATGTATTGAACACAGACGTCAGCCAACCAGCCGTCGACAGCAGCACTGCGTGGACAAGCGATGATGACATTCCGTTGAAACAATTACAAACAGAACACAACTCAAAACAGCTTTCTTGCAATATTTGCAACTATCAGAGTGTGTATGCAAGTGCTTTGAAGCTGCATATGCAGACTCATACTGTAGAAAAACGTTTTCATTGTGAGCATTGTGACTACCAATGCTCTCAAACAAGTAATTTAAAACAGCATACGATGACTCATACTGGGGAGAAACCTTTTCACTGTAATTATTGTGACTACAAATGTTCATCATCTGGTAGTCTGAAAATTCACATGAGGACTCATACAGGAGAGAAACCTTTTCACTGTGAACATTGTGACTATAAAAGTTCACATGCAAGTAGTTTAAAACAGCATATGAGGACTCATACTGGGGAGAAACCTTTTCACTGTAATTATTGTGACTACAAATGTTCATCATCTGGTAGTTTGAAAATTCACATGAGTTCACACACTGGAGAGAAACCTTTCCAATGCAAATATTGTAACTATAAATGTTCAACAGGCAGTTATCTAAAAACCCACATGAGGACTCATACTGGAGAGAAACCTTTTCACTGCAAATATTGTAACTATAAATGTTCAGAAGCCAGCCATCTAAAAACCCACATGAGGACTCATACAGGAGAGAAACCTTTTCATTGTGAGCATTGTGACTACAAATTCTCACATGCAAGTACTTTAAAACAGCATATGAGGACTCATACTGGAGAGAAACCTTTCAACTGCAAATATTGTAACTATAAATGTTCAAGAGGCAGTGATCTAAAGAAACACTTGAGGATTCATACTGGAGAGAAACCTTTTCACTGCAAATATTGTAACTATAAATGTTCAAGAGGCAGTGATCTAAAGAAACACTTGAGGACTCATACTGGAGAGAAACCTTTTCACTGCAAACATTGCAACTATAAATGTTCAGAAGCCAGTGGTCTTAAAAGACACATGTTCACTCATACTGGAGAGAAACCTTTCCAATGTGAGCAGTGTGACTATAAATGTTCATCATCTAGTGGTCTGAAAAGTCACATGAGTTCACACACAGGTGAGAAACCATTTTACTGTATATATTGTGACTATAAAGGTTCAACAGCCAGCAATCTAAAAATCCACATGAAGAGTCATACTGGCGAGAAACCTTTTCACTGTATATATTGTGATTATAAAGGTTTGACAGGGAGCCGTCTAAAAATCCACATGAGGACTCATACTGGAGAGAAACCTTTTCACTGTGAGCTATGTGACTCCAAATACTCTCGAGCAAGTCATTTAAAACAGCATATGATGAGTCATACTGGGGAATACCCATTTATCTGTAAACATTGTGACTATAAATGTTCATCTGCTGATTATCTAAAAGTCCATATGAGGACTCATACTGGAGAGAGGCCTTTTAGTTGTGAGCACTGTGACTACAAATGTTCAACAGCTAATAATCTAAAAATTCACTTGAGTTCACACACAGGGGTGAAACCTTTTCACTGTATATATTGTGACTATAAAGGTGTGACTGCGAGCCATCTAAAAATCCACATGAGGACTCATACTGGAGAGAAACCTTTTCACTGTAAACATTGTGACTATAAAGGTTCAACAGCCAGTAGTCTAAAATCCCACATGATCGTTCATACCGGAGAGAAATCTTTTTATTGTAAGTATTGTGACTTTAAAGGTTCAACAGCCAGTAATCTAAAAACCCACATGAGGACTCATACTGGGGAGAAACCTTTTCATTGTGTATATTGTGACTATAAAAGTTCTACAGCGAGTAATCTTAAAATCCACATGAGGAATCATACTGGAGAGAAACCTTTTCACTGTAAATACTGCAACTTTAAATGTTCAACAGGGAGCCATCTAAAAACTCACATAATGACTCATACTGGAGAGAAACCCTTTCACTGTAAACATTGTGACTATAAAAGTTCACGCGCCAGTAACCTAAAAAGTCACTTGAGGACTCACACTCATACCTTTCTAAGCTAGATCTTTATAATTAGTTGATAAGGAACAATAAAGGTTTTTTTTTAATCTTGGCTAAAGTAAAATAAGTAAATGCAAACGTGAGCGAAGCGAGCTCAAATTTTTTAAGTTCTCACCATGTTCTCACAGAATAAATCACTTTTTATTCCAGCCTTGGATGTTAAACGATTTTATACTGAGATCAGTCTATCATAATAATGATATAATCATTTTGAGGCGGAATAACGTCTTGAAGTCCCAAATATTTGCGAATGAAGCGAAAAATTTTTGTATTTTTTTTTTTAATTAACGAAGTTATACTGGCTTTGAATCAATTAAATAATTTAAGCTAGATTCTGGAGGTTTTCTGGACCTAACCATGAGGCTGGCCTTAGTATCTTCGCCTAAAAGAAAAGTGATCTTATGGTTTTACTATTTATGTATACTCGGCGCGGCGAACCTTGATCCCTATGACACTGACAGCTAATGTCACCATATAACATTGTAGTAACGTCACCATTAAATTGGGATCATATTGGGGGCGTCTAAAATGCCATTTATAAATTTTACGTAGCTTTATACCATTAGTAATGATATTCCGTTGATATTTTTAACAATTCTTAACACAAGAAGTTATCTCAATCTGAATTTATGTTTACGTCCTGCAAAACTTACGTCGTGTGACGTTTATCGACTAGGGTGGCAAGTATCGATAAAAAAATGTCGGTAATGGAAACGAATGCACAATTTTTGTGCACAATTGAACATTCATTTTCATGATAAAATATAGCATATATATAGCAAAAACGTGTTTACCGGGTTAAACATTATTAGAAAATAACAGGGTTGGAAACTTTCGTTTTACTTACCTACTTATTCTATGCCAAAAATCTTAAATTAATACAACAACATAATGGACATTAAAAATGCACATTAAAACATGTTTACCAACGTGGCTGAATGCAAGCCACGCCTTTGTCTAAAAAAAAAAATTATCGACACGACCAAAGACACGACCCATCACTAACACGAACTGTCATAGGGATCAAGGTTCGCCGCGCCGAGTATAGTAGTACGGAAATCTCGGCTTGCGAGTCCGTCTCGCGCTTGGCCAATTGTTTTCATGCGAGCTGCCGGCCGGTGCCCATGGCTGCCCTCTACTTTGCCCACGGAATAAGTTCGCGATACAATGGGGCCAGCATTTAAGGGACAATTCCCTGCGACAGTGGTAAACTAGATTAATAATGTAGTTGTATATTATTTTCTTGGAATGTTAAATTACATAAGAGTAATGTCTTTAAAATATTATTTTGCACTTATGAATAAAGTTACAATTTAAATGTATAAACATAAACAATGAAGTGCATATACATAGGTATACCTACTTTACAATATTTTGTGAATAATATTAAATATTTTGACTTGTATGACTTTGATACCAATAAATTGACTATTTGACTACTATGTAGATTTTAATTTAGATTAAGTTTTATTTTAAAGTCAGTTTTAGCTTTTAATCTCCGTTAGTTTTATAGATCTATTCAACAATGCGGTCAAATAAATCAGATATTGTCAAGATAATATGTATATCACATATTATATCGTATTGACTTTTTATATGGGCGGGGCACATAGCTCGCAGGACCGATGGACGTTGGGGACCCAAGGTGCTGCAATGGCGGCCACGCACCGGGAAGCGCAGTGTCGGTCGACCCCCCACCAGGTGGACGGATGACATTAAGAGGGTCGCGGGGAGTCGCTGGCGCCAGGCGGCGCAAGATCGTGGTGTTTGGCGGTCATTTCAGGAGGCCTAAGTATGTCCAGCAGTGGACGTCCATCGGCTGAAACGACGACGACGACTTTTTACAAGAATACGTATAAAGATATACAAATAAATAAAGATATTTTGATTATGCGTTTAACTGTAGATAATCTGTATATCCTGGCATTAGAAAAATCGACTGGGATCGAATCCTCTAAATCTAAATGTGACTTGTAAGTTGTGTGTGTGTGACACATACCTACTGGAGAAAAACTTTTTAGTTGTAATGTGTGACTTTATAAATATTGTATTCGTAAATAAATTTTGTCTGCTGATTGGCTGGAAAAAGTGTAAACATCGTATTCGGCCAATCAGTGGGCAGAATTTGTTTACGATTACGATAGCGATGAATACATTCTTCCCTCACAATAATTGATCTTTCCCCAGGTGGATTAAATGTTACATTACATTTTTAATTACCATTAATTATACATTGTGGAAATATTGTGTCTTTTATTTAATCACGTCATAGTAATAAAGGTACTATTTTGTCACACATACCCACTTGGGTTTTCATAATGTGCACTTATTGAAATGAGGGAAACTATGCTTAATTTTATCGACGGAAAACTTATTAAAAAAATTTTTTTTTTGGAATTTTTAAAATTTTTGTTCGCTACTATGACCCTTGTGTAAACAAAACGGTGTACCTAACTTTTAAAATAAATGATCTATCACGATGAATCAAACTTATTAATGATTGGAAGTAATGGTCCGTCCTCATGAAATGACAATTGTGGAAAAAATTACCCTCAATGGAAAATACACGTATTTTTAATAAAATTTCTGGTCTTTTTTCACTAATTTTTACAATAATCGTAAAATTTCTCCATAAAATGCCCCCATTGTGTGCCTTTTTTAGGGTTCCGTAGCCGAATGGCAAAAAACGGAACCCTTATAGATTCGTCATGTCTGTCTGTCCGTCTGTCCGTCTGTCCGTCTGTCCGTCTGTCCGTCCGTATGTCACAGCCACTTTTTTCCGAAACTATAAGAGCTATACTGTTGAAACTTGGTAAGTAGACGTATTCTGTGAACCGCATTAAGGTTTTCACACAAAACATAAAAAAAAGTAATAAATTTTGGGGGTGCCCCATACTTAGAACTGAAACTCAAAAATTTTTTTTTCATCAAACCCATATGTGTGGGGTATCTATGGATAGGTCTTCAAAAATGATACTAAGGTTCCTAATATCATTTTTTTCTAAAATGAATAGCTTGCGCGAGAGACACTTCCAAAGTGGTAAAATGTGTGTCCCCCCCCTGTAACTTCTAAAATAAGAGTATGATAAAACTAAAAAAAATATATGATGTACATTACTATGCAAACTTCCACCGATAATTGGTTTGAACGAGATCTAATAAGTAGTTTTTTTGATATTTACAATAAACCTCTAAAAACAAAGTTAGTTTTGCGGTTCGATAAGAAAAGTGGTTTTTATGGTTTTATTCCTCCGGTTGTAGTACGGAACCCTCAGTGCGCGAGTCCGACTCGCACTTGACAGGTTTTTATTACTTTAAATTATTCCTCATCGTATTAGCTACCTAATGGTAAAAATTGCATGTTTGTAACTTAATCCTAACATTTTTTTTTTCAAATTTTCAAAGCAAGAAACTCATTAGGTATAGATCAACCATTAAGTGCAAAAGATCGTTTTACGCCCGTTTTCACTAAACCTAGGAAACGCCTAAATCGGATGCCTAAATATTTAAGAGATGCCTAGAGAAAAAAAACGTTTCACCAACCCTTAGGTGATGACTAAGGACGTTAGGCACTACCTAAAGTTACGACACCGATTCGGCGGCGCCTAAATGCTAGGTAGCACCTAATGACAGTTTACAGTTATGGTTAAATGACGACTCAGAGTTTTGGCGGAGTATTGTTTGTTTATATATAACAACGTTTGTTATTTGCACGATTTAAAGAATTATAGTATATTATTATCTTTGAATTCAATTTAACATGAGTACAGAGGGGTTATTAGAGTTTTTGGAATTTTTAGATAGCCTTAATGATCTTTATAATAATAGACTAAAAGGACATGCGTTATAATAATAGACCAAGAGTGATTCGACCAAGGATTAATAATTTCCAAAATTATGATTATGTAGACTTTTTCAGAAGATACCAAATGTCCAAAAATACAGTGTTGTTAATATTAGGTACATCAAATTGATCAAGATTTGGAGTTTACAACACGTACAAATCTCATCTTCTCGTCCTCGCTGAAATTAGCGGAACGCTTTCGCACAGCCGACATGATGAGCAAAATAAAAATTAAAATACCTTAAAAAAACGAGAAATTCAAAATAGGCACACAGGCACAGACTAGTAAGACGGTTTGATAAACGTCAAAACCTCGACAAACACAGAAAGTGACAGCTCGATACTAAAAATCATAGACAAGTTGAGCAATTCATAGCTTAAGAGTTGCCTAGTGACAATTGATTGGTGAAAGGTAAATGTATGCTTAGGGATCTTCTTAGACTAGGCGTTGCTTAGTTAGGCGTTGCCTTGTTTGTGGTTAGTGAAAACGGGCATTAGTAACCCTGAAATATCTAGCTACTGGAGAATCGTTTTACAGCTTGCAGTTCCAGAGAGTAGAGACCATAGACCATATTTCTATGATCCTTGTGAATAACGGCCGCCAAAAGCTAATGTCAGACTCAAAACAGAAACCACAGGCTTACTACATGTACCTACTCTGTGAACCAAAGAATATAAATACTCTGCTGTGAACTAATATAGTGATCTGTGTTATTGCCAATCTGTGATCGTTGCACACTGGCACCACAGACCACACAACTTCTTCTTTTTGAAGTAGTGGCTCCGCGCGTTGAGCGATTGAGCCATTGTCAAATTTTTGTTATTTTCTTTCTTTATTTTTTAATAATAAAACGAGGAAACTTATTTATAAATTTAAACCAAAATTTTGAAATATACAACGGAATTTAGAAAAGGATCAGAAAAGGATAGATAAAAATATAATGGAATACTTATTTAAGACTTATACTACATATTTACAACTTAATATCATTTAATAGAATGAATGAAGAAAACAGTTTATATACACAGGATATATCGGAGGACAAGAGGATGTCAACGGAAGTAGGAAGTGGTATATTACACTGAATAAGACCCTGGTAAAATGGATCCCGGTTATATTTTGGGCAAGATAAAAATATATGATTCAGGTCACCCACCTCACCACACTCGCACAAATCACTGTTCACAATACGAAATCTTGCCAGATGAACTGGAGAGCAAACGTGGCCCAGACGCATACGCGATGGGCTAGGCAAGGTAGTAAGCAACTGACTAAATTCATTGTTTATGGAAGAAGAAGGATGAGGTATATACACAGAAATTATACAAATTTTATTTACTATTACAGCAATGGCATTAATACCATCACTGAGGGGAGGGAGTGAAATAATCTTATGTGAGAAGGCTTTATTAATGAGTATGGCCACTCCACCATACCCATCATGTCTATCACTTCTCACAGTAACGAAACCAGAGATCCTGAAGGAAAACTCTGGTTTTAACCATGTCTCAGAGAGACACATAGCCATGGGCTTATATTTATTTAATAAGGAAATAATGTCAGTTTTTTTGCTTATTGCACTTCTACAATTCCATTGAAGTATGTTGTGATCCATACTTAAAAAAATTGTTTAAAGCTGTCAATAATGATTCGGCGGCGTTGGACGGTGAAGAGCTATCGCTCGGAAATAGATTACTGGTATTTGAAAGTAATTTAATAAGTTCCAAAATTAATTGACCTATAGATTGTTGAGGTATTGTCGTATTTGATTTATGTTTTAGTACATTTCCATTAAGTGTTTGAGAATTATTATTATTGTATTCCTTTATAATTTCGTCATGTATGGTGCGGTCGTAACCTCCAGTTTGTTTTGGGGGTACACGGCGCTGAATATACACTGTTTTTTTATGAGAATTTGTATTGGGCGAAGATGGTCTTGTTAGTGTAATATTTTTATTTTCGAACTGAGGCGACGAGGCTGCAACATCGGTATAAGGTTTTGAAGAAGGGGGATGGATTTTGGCTGCCTCTGCGTAAGATATACAGCTCTGGGCCATAGAAATTTTAATTTTTTGTTGTCTCAAGAACTCGGGACAAAGTTTGCTAGTGGCAAAGTGGCGACCAGTGCAATGGAGACAATAAGCATTTTCCAAGATAATGTTACAAGTGTCTGAGACATGTTCGTCCCCGCATTTAAAACAACGAGGCTTTGACCTGCACTGCAATTTAGTATGACCAAATTTGCAGCAGTTGTAGCACTGTATAGTTGGAAATATGTACAATTCAACAGGGAGCGCTGTATAGCACATGTAAACTCTTTTTGGTAATATTTGACCATCGAACGTCAATACAACCATGTTGGTATTAATAAATAAACTAGTACCATCATCTTTCGGTGTTTTTCTTTTAATACGCCTAACCTTTATAATTTTTCCACAACCCATAGGAACAGTAATGTTTTCCTGAATCTCATCCTCAGACCAGTCTTGAGGTACACCCTTTACAATACCTACTCTTGTGACAATAAAACTAGGTATGAAAACCTTGTATGAGACATTAGCAATTAGTGGGTTATCTGTGAACAAATTAGCATCTTCGTAGTTGGTAAATGCCATAGAAACTCTATTTCTGCCAATACGTTTTAAGCTACCATTAACTATATTATTGATATTATATTTTTTTAAATCTTTACCAAATTGAATAGGGTGCAGCGTAACAGGATCATTCGGAGATGTGGTTATCCTTTGAATGTGAACAGTGAACGGCCCTGAATCTGTGCTTACATATTTCCTTACTAACTGCGGTTGTGAGGGACCTGCACCAGTGGGTTGTGTAGCGGAGACACTATTATTGAAAGGAGGGACATAAGTTTCAACAGGCACAGTTTTTTCGCCTTGAGCATTATTTACAACAGGGACCAACTTCTCGT
The DNA here is from genome assembly GCA_036785405.1 of Coenonympha arcania. NCBI lineage: Eukaryota > Metazoa > Arthropoda > Insecta > Lepidoptera > Nymphalidae > Coenonympha > Coenonympha arcania. The sequence continues at coordinate 6,421,930 of CM072058.1, read as the reverse complement.
CTGAATCGTCACATTGGCATTCATGAGTAATCTGTTTACCGTTCCTACTTCTACTTCTCTTTGTTTTGCAAATTCGGCACCTTTTTTGTGGTTTGACTCTTTTCCGTTCTGAGAGAGGAATAAGACCATCCTCAGTGTCCATCGATGAGTCGTCAATAACTACATTATAAGCTACAGGACTAGGAGGGCCAGTGTCTGGCCCTGGACCCCCCAGTCCGGGGTTATCCGGGGGTGGGTCAACCCCCGGGCCCATAGTAGAAAACTATACGCTTACCAGATAAGTAGTACCTATATACACTATTTATATGAAATATCAATAAAAATATGTAAAAACTATTAACTAACTACTATTTTACACAAAAAAACCTCCACTGATCCACTTTATAAAACAATTAAAATTAATAAACCAAAAAACACGTCCACCAAATCAGAAGTTTCCCGCGCTTTTTCGCCACAAAACTAGAGACCAAAGACATTATACTACAAGACTGAGCACATAAAAAAAACGGTCCGCGTGAGAGGGCACCTCAGGTAGTGCGTCTCTTTCTAATTTAAGGTGACCATGATGAAAAAAAAAATCACTCAATCTTGATGTATATTATCTTTGCTAGAGACAGGCTGTATAGTTTTCGTGGGTTTTCGATCTTTGCCTGTCCCGAAAGGGACGAACATAGAGACACTGGCACTGCACAGATCATAGAGTAATTTAAATTGTAGAGTTTTGTGGTCTGTGCACACTGCACAGGCACAGGAGTATGTACCTACATTGCTTGTTTTTAGTTTTTATTCCCAGCTTTCATGATAAAAATAAATGAATCTCGTGTTTGTTTTGCTGTGTGATAATTTTAGGGTAATTTAAATAAGGTCTACTGTTTTTAAAACATGATTACGGTGATACATATCTCTTGTACTTGCGAAATATTCCGTGGTTTTGAGACAAACTGGACGCACCATTCTCACAAGTAGTAATTTCTACTTCCTGTTTGAAATGTTGTTTCTGCGAAGATTTCTAGCAATTATATGCTTGAGCTAGGATAAAACGCGTTATTGACAATGGATTCTAACCCGGATTGGTTGTATGAGATACTGCAAAATGTGCAACTTGAACAGTTTTATCTCCCTATTAGGGATCAACTTCAGGTAAAATAAAATAATGTTTTTACTTTTTAATTAACAAAGTGCTTAAACCATTATATAAACTGTTACAGTTCCCCATCATATAAACTGCTAGAAAGACTTATCGCTTGATAAATTGTACAATATAAAATCATTTATTTTGAAAATGAACACACTTGAATTTGAAACATGTCTAAAAATTCTCTTTTCATTTCAATTAGATTTATTTATTCTCCAGAGATTGCTCATGACTTTTCAATTTATCACACATCTGTTATGTAGGTACCTACTTAGATTTTTTCCCACAGTAAGAATGGTATGTATTTAATGTTCATTTCGCAAGCTTCATGACCTGAATCTGGATTGTGAGATATTTCAATCCACGATTCTAATGAAACATAAGCGATTTTGACTAAGTGGGCTGCATCTTCGTGGATTGAAATATCTGTACATATGAACCAACTTTGAAGTTATAACACTTGTTTATAGATCACAAGATTGGCACATTTTGACTATGTGCATGCAGACGACCTTGAGAAGATTGGCATCAGCAAGCCGGGCATTCGAAGACTGCAAGATGCAGTTAGGAAAAAGAAGCTGCAGCTTTGGAATAGAAAGTTTTGGAACAAATTGTTTGGTACCTCCAGCACCCCTCGGGAGAAGACTGAAATTGCAAGGCCGCAGGCACTCACTGACAATAGAACCACATGTATTATATTAGAGAAAGATGTTGTGTAAGTATTAATGCAGTTTTACCCAATAAATACCAGATTTCCAAACAATATACCAAGAACACATCCAGATGTGCACATCTTAATCAAATAACACCTCTACTTTAACTAGTACCATGGTAGATCGCTTCTTGTAGAGTTCATGTCATTATAAAAATATTCCCAAAAAAATTCCCTTCATTAGCTGACTGCGGTTGATAAAGATTATGTCTTTATGTATAAAGAATATGTTTTTATCATACAATCAGGTTTTAGGTTCTAAAAAAGAAGTTGCACATCTTTTGATCATACTAATTGCAATTATTTTCATAGGTTGCACAATGAATTAGGGAACGGATCATTTGGTGTAGTGAAAAGAGGAGAATGGCGTGTGTCTGATCAAGTGACGGTGCCGGTGGCTGTAAAAGTGCTGAAAGATGACGCCTTCTCCCAACCGGGAGTCTATGAAGACTTTCAGAGAGAGGTGGAGGCTATGCACAGTTTGAAACACCCTAACTTAATCAAACTCCATGGTGTTGTGTTCTATCCTTTAATGATGGTATGTGAGCTAGCGCCTATGGGAGCTCTACTGGACTATATTAGAGCACAGAACGGCAAAGTCTCTTTGAATTATATATCGAAGTGGTCGCAACAAGTTGCAGCTGGGATGGCCCATCTGGAGAAGAATAGATTCCTACACAGGGACTTGGCATGCAGGAACATATTGTTAACCAATCTTGAATTGGTAAGTATTACTGTAACAGTTGTAAATGAACTTCCACCCCCTATTTGTTTCCCAGATTTGGAGCTATTGGAAACCAATATGAAGTACATTAAATGAGTATTTCTAACAAAGTTTTTAGGAAAAACATATAAAGATATTTCAGTCTACGAAGACGCGCCTCACTCTGTCAAAAGTGCTTATGTTTTATTCAATTTGTATTGGGTTTGGTCATTGTGGAATGCAATATCTATACTTAGATGTATGAATGTTACGCTCACAAAACTCTATATAAGGCTATAATGGATGACTTTGGAAAAATAAATACAGTAAATACAAACTTCCACATTTAAGTATATTTATAATTCTATCCTATATATCTATAAAAATGTCTATCCTAGAAAATTAGTCAGAGTATCGAGTGAGTAACGCACAAATCTCAGACTAATTTCTTTAACTCAACACTTTCAAGGAGAGATTTTTATATATACACGTGAAGACGATACTCCCTTTCCTGCAATTTGACTGCCATAGGCCTATTATGTCTTATCAGCTTAAAAATCGCGAAAAACCACAAAAAATTTGAATTTCGCAGGTACATCCGTGGCATGTCCCTTAAGTAGTTTATTTATTCAATAGGTAAAAATCGGTGATTTTGGTCTGATGCGCGCGCTGCCGGACGCCGATGACTGCTACGTGATGAGCGAGCGTCGCAAGGTGCCGTTCCCGTGGTGCGCGCCCGAGTCGCTGCGGTCCCGGCAGTTCTCACACGCCTCCGACGTCTGGATGTTCGCTGTTGCCTTGTGGGAGATGTACTCCTTTGGGGAAGATCCTTGGATGGGTAAGTTCTGTTCATCAATCAGCCACTATTGAAAGAAAAGAAAGGAAGACAGAAAAATATTTTTTTAATACATTTGCTCAAAAAGTTGACATTTCCATGTGTGTTTAGCGTGCGCAAAGTTATTATTTTCCGCACTAGTGCTTTTGTGTTTTCCTCCTACACGGCACCGGAGCGGGCGTACGGAGTGCATAAACACGAACACGGCATGCAAACAACGAGCAGGCAAACAAGTAAAACCAATGTTTTTTTTTCGCAAATGTATTAAAAAACGTCGTTCAATGCACGTGCGGAATTGTCATTTTTACTCGTCCTTATAGTTGATCCTCGCCTTCGGCTTGGGTCAACAAACCGGGACTCGTAAAGAAGTGACAAACTTTCCGCACTTATATTGAAATGTACTATTATTTCAATATAAGTGCAATAGTGCAATATGCGTAAGAAAAACGTATTCATGATCGTAAAAAAACTGCCCGCTAATTGGCTGAATCCGCTATTTGCATTTTTTCCAGTGGGCAGATTTTGTTTACAATTATGATTGCGATGAATACGTTTTCTTTATATACCTACCATCGCGTAGCAGGTCTCCCCATATGCTCTATGACGTCTTAAGCAAGTCATTATACTGCCATTAAAAGGAATTAAAATTTATTCAGGTATGGAAACTTAAATATCTATTGTGTATAGTTATGATGATAGGGTGATAAGATGGGTTCTACACTATATGAAATTATCATAAAATGTGGCCTTGACTGCACCTTACCTACATCAGTATGGGAGTGTTAAATACATTAGTATGACCGGCACATGCTTGTTACATAGTTGACATTATGCAAACAACATAACGTTACGGCGGCAGCGCATGGGTGTGCCTTGAATTTTTCATGACGATGTGTCCTATTTACCTTTCAACCATTATCAATTTGTCAGTCATTATTATAAGGTACCTTACAATACAAATACAAGGAAAACCTTACTCACCGCACAATCCAAACTCTTGAACCTAAAATGCAGAAATTTTGCAGAGATCCCTTTTGCAAGGAATAGGAAACGTTTTTTTTTGCGCCAAAGGAAATTCCCAGCTAGTGAGATTTTTTGGAATTTATGCCTTTGTAATTTATAAACACATGCATTCATAGATTTTTCGATCTAAATATAAGCTTCGGTGTGTAATTTCGAGGGTAGGGAAAATACCAGAGTACCAGATACCTAATCATCAATAACAATAGTCTACCTACCTACTACAATTAACATAATTATTCTTGCCTCTATTGTACAGTGTACTAGTACTTACAAATACAGACTTTACTGACTGATCATACTGTAAACTCTAAACTGGCCAAGTAAATAATCTATTAGCTGCAAAGTATCTTTATGGTCCAACATGCAGGATCAAGCAAGCGATCATGCAATGTCACCATCACCCACATGCAATACCATAGTCCATAATATGTAATTCACACTTGCGACGCATGTTTTGTCTCGTCTCAGGCACATCCTCAGGAGATGTTGACTTCACAATGTATGACCGTTAAATCTTGCAAACTATGGGTTTCCGCAAAATAACGACGTTATTAGTGTAAAGCAGCTTTCCGAACGTATAGAGGTAGTTTTTAAATGCGTGTAAGTAAGGCCTATGTGGAAGAAGAAACATTTGACGACCGAATGGCGTAGCGGTAGCGAACCTGCCTCTGCGTCGGAGGTCGTGGGTTCGATTCCCACTACTGGTAAATGTTTGTGTGATGAGCATGAATATTTTCCAGTGTCTGGGTGTTTTTCAATATATTATATTTATGTATATTAGTATATATATATTAATCAGCCATCTAGTACCCATAACACAAGCTATCGCTTACTTTGGGGCTAGATTGCGATGTGTGTAATGTCCTGATATTTATTTATTTATTTATTTATTTTGATTTTGATTCAGACTTATTTTATTGGCAGGTCTGAACGGCTCTGAGATCCTGCGGCTCATAATGCGCGAAGGTCAGCGGCTGTCGGCGCCGAACGCCTGCCCGCCCGACGTGTACATGCTGATGATGCAGTGCTGGGACCTGAACCCCAAGGAGCGCCCGTCCTTCGCCGGGATACAGCGCTTCATGGAGACCAACAAGTTTGACGCTGCAGTCGCTAATCTATGGTGAGTGAGGTGTTGACAAGATCACAGAACACTAAATAGTACCAGAAGGTTCACTCCGCACGATTATTTAAAGAAATAGCGACTCTAGCGCTGACACAAAAAGTGCAATTCAGTTCGCAATAGCGCCTGGCCCCGCCCTCAAAATTGACACGCAACAAACGCAATGTTGTGGTCTCTTTCTATCGCCTAACTTTATCTCTTACGGCGTACTAGGGCTGCCGTAGTCAGACGGTGCGTAAAATAGACCGTACAGAACTAGCGCGTGCAACTCGGCCCGCGAGCGGCAACTATGAGGTCCGGACCCGTACTTGTAGCCGGGACGGCCACGTGATAAGTGAGACTGGCCTGACAAGATGGCAACCTTAGCGCTATTGGCGTGTTGTCGACTTTAACCAGGTTGTACCGGATTCGATTACCGGAGCGGATCAGTTCGTTCGTTCATTCGTTTCAGTCGACGGATGTCTACTGCTGGACAAAAGCGTCCTGCAATGATTTCCAGCCCCCACGGTCTTTCGCCATTTGTATCCAGCGCCTTCCCGTGACTTTTTGAATGTTGCCAGTCCATCTGGTCGGAGGTCTGCCAACACTGCGCTTTCCCTTGCGGGGTCACCATTCCCATTCCAGCTAAGCAGCAGCAGTTAAGCCGTAGGTCCTGCGCCTGATTGCTCTTCGGTAGTGTAGGAGCTGTCGTAATCGGATTATGAGAGAGAGGTATAGAGAGTGCACTTTTGCACTATTATAATTTTCCCGCAGATAAATAAATAAATAAATCCTTTATTTTTCTGCACCATCAAATTTTTACAATAATATAAGCTTGATCTTTTACATTATATACTTAGGAGGTGCTCATTATATAACTTAAAATCATGAAGTAAAATCAAGAACTGACTATCCTAGCTAGATTTTATGGATCTGTGTTAAGGATAGCAGAGAAATGGTGAACCTTCAATGAGTTACACAGCACAAATCTAGTGTTACAGCAAAACAAATAAAGTGGAAGGCTTCGGTACCGCAAACTTGCCTTTGTGAAGCCGTGTAGCAGGCAAGCATTATAGCAACATCAAAATTCCTTATTACAGCTACAGGAAACACGGGCAGCTGAGTATAGAGGCGGGGGACGCCATAGTGTGCATAGACAAGAGGAGCGAACTGCACTGGTGGAAGGGGCAGAACCAGAGAACACTGGAGATAGGCCTGTTCCCGAAGTAAGGCTTTTTAAGTTGGCTTTAATTTAAGGCTTTTTAAAGCTTTTATTGTACTTGTTTATATTATAAACAGGTACAATAATTATTATGTACTTGTTTATAATCTAATATGTATATAAAATTCTCTCGATTTTCATTGTAACCAAACTCCTCCTAAACGGCTGGACCGATCGTTGTGAAACTTTCAGGGTGTGATCTCTGGGTCCGGGAGCGGGTTGTTATCTATATTTTATGTCTCTAAGTGATAAAAAAATTATATGGCAAAACAACGTTTGCCGGGTCAGCTAGTATAACTATATATTGTAACTTGTTTATAATATGGAAGACGCAACACAGCACCGACTGATTGGTGTGTGTAAACTAACTATTACCGCATTGTATGAGAAAAACGTATTAATCGTTATCGTTTACAAATTCTGCCCGCTGATTGGTTCCCTAATTTACGTCAGCCAATCGGGGTGCAGAATTTGCTAACGATTACGATAGCGATGAATACGTTTTTCCTACGCAATTAGACCCCAGATCGTGCCCCGTTTGATGCCGCGTCTGTGGCAAGTCATCGCCCGCCTTCAGTTTGATGATACCTTTTAATGTAACAAGATTTAGAGACAGAGAATTTGTTCAAATGGCCAATTTAGAAATTCATACATACAGATTATTTGGTCTGCTATGTAATAAAATGAAAACATTTATATTAAATGGCGCTGAGTTTTATACTCGTACAACACTGGAGATTACTATATGAGTCGTTTTATGTCCCTTTCTTTAGAGTTAAACACCTATGTATAAGAGGATTGTAAATAAAACATGACTGCATTACAAGTTCCGTTTTCACAATAATGCTTCTTGGTTGGCGCCATGACATAGAGAAAATTAAGCTCCATAGAGTTATTATATGTAAGCTCCAAAAAAATTAACCTCTTTTCTAAAGTGCTGTCAATGTTTGCCCACATTGGCACTGTTGTTTTAATCTTGAATTTCTCGTAAAGTCAATGTTCATACTTGGATGTTTTTATTCAACAGTACGCTGGTAACAGTAATAAGACCCAAAAAGAGTTCAGACGTTACACCCAAGAAGTCGCAAACTATGTCACCGGGACGAAAAGGTAAGATACTTCAACTTCTGCCTTTAATGAATATTGATGGTATTGTTACGTGCTGGGTTCGACGATTTGGAATAAAACACCTGCTGATCCTTGGTGAGACTTTATTCGGTACTTCCAGTATCCAATATCCCTGCTCTCCCTCGTAGTTCGCTTCCTCTTCGCTCTTGATCGCTTGCTTCGCTTGTTCACCTTTCTCGTCCCTCAGTCAGACTGGCTCTATCGGCACGCTGCCCGCTTTTTGTATACATCTGAACGAGTCTCGAACATTCCACCCTCGTTATTTATCAAAAGGGTAGATCGTTCGGAAGTCGGAACTAGCAGAAATCCATTGCTTATAGAAAGGTCGTTGACCCCTGATGTTGTTTACATCTTACGAGTGGTATTTCGGCAGAGCGATTATAAACTTTATGTCGCTTATCATAGGGTTCATTCGTAACAGTGTCATTTTTTTACTATACAAGTTAGTACTTAGCTGCGATCTCACCTGACGGTAAGTGATGATGCAGCCAAAGACGTTTACTAACTTGGAAAGGGTAAATAATCCCTGACGCGGGTTCCTACACAGCATCGTGCCGGAACGCTAAATCTAAGCCATTTACAGAAATATTGCCTTTTCAAAACTTTTTTCTGTAAGTACATTTTGATTTATTTATTTAAAAATGCATAAATTGCTAAATTATTATTTTAAACATTTAAGTACTTCATTCGTTGTTCGACATCGGAGATACAAGACACACATACATTCCCAACTAGCAAAAATGTATCGTACAACAGTTATACAAACGTTTTTGATAAAGCTTAAATCAAAGCAATTTCGGTCATACAAGCGTTTATACAACGCGGATTTGGCGCAGTTACTATTGCTTTACAGTCGTACATCTATCATTCAAAAGTCAGAAGCAAAAACGTTTAGTCTCATAGCTGTTATAAGGTAAGGTATTAAATGACTATTTGGTTATAGAAATATCATAAATATTCGTTTTGTATGACAAATTAGTTGTATAGTTATCATAACGTAGATATTTGTACGACAAATAAGTCGTGATGCGGTACCGAAAAACGCATTATAAGATAAATACATCGTAAAACTGTTTGTGCGTGGTACTCTTGGATATAATAATTATTATAATATTAAAAAAGACAGTAAGTACAAGATATTTATCCTGACATTCATAAATTATATTAGGATCATAACACACATCCACGTAAAGAATAAAGTTTAGAAAGGAAAACTTAGTGCGAATAATACTTTGACGATCAAACTTCTAGGTTTCTTAATAAATTCTAAACGCCCCCTTCTTTTCTTTTAAATTTAATTATAAATATATAATTTAAATACATTAATATTTATCTCCATGATAAATATGTCTGCCATAAAACTTGATACTGATAAATACTTGTTGCTTATGACTAAAGAGTCTTAAAAGAATGCCATTACTCTACATTTTCAGAGTTCCTCAAATATTTCAGTTACCCATTTCAAACAAAGCCTACCTATTCGTACTTTTATATCTATTCTATAACTTACCTTTTACGTTTCTTTTAAATAATTATTTATAATTGAAAAAAGATTGGAAATTATTCCAAAATGTATTTAGATAAATTCCCATTCTCATAATTAATATTTTAGGTAATTCTAAATGTGCATCAATTTTTTTTAGATTTCTCAAATATGGTGGCCTTTCTGGATGTGGACACTTTTCTTCAAAGAGGGGATTTAGAGTTACTGAGAGAATTAAAATGGCCCTGGGAAGTAACACATTTTGCAAAAGCTGCAAAATGTGTTAATTGCGGTTTTCTAACATTATCCGCTGCGCCGAAACATTTTGTCGTATTAAATAACGAGAAAATAGTAATACTTCTTTTTTTTGGTGCCAATACTGCAAGATTTTCGCTATTTATGATCATTATACAAGCGATGAATGTACCTGTAATGAGTAATCAAAAAGTAATCAAATAGCAAATAAATCGTTTAATGCAATATGTGTATTATTGTGTTCTAAAGCCCATTTTGCCACATGTGCGTGAAATACTGAATCTTTTACAATGTTTTGTAAATCATTTTCTATGTCATCATTGCTATCGTCGCTTACAATACTCTGTTTTTCATATAAATCCTCTTCATATTGATTTTCAGTGAAAAATTTTTGTGCGGAACCATCGCTATCTGCCGCGTTTAAGTCGCTTGGCTGCGGGTCGGTATCAGTAGGTACCACTACACGAAACTACTTGCACTGCTGGCCTGTTTGTCTACAGTAGCAAGTAAAGACGAATATTTTTGATTAAGTTTGCGCCTATAAGTGCCGCTCCTTTTATATTGTTTCCACTTTTTAATATTAAGTTTAAACATTTTGACTAGATGTATTAATTGTACTGTCAGAACTCAGATGTATTGAAGAAAAAGTCATAAGCCTCACTTATTAGCCGTATTAAGGTTTCGACTATTACTGTTGCATAGCTTTATTATTCGTTATCGGTCATAAGATACCAAAATTATGACTAATCTTACAGCAGTCAATATAAAAGCTTTTGTATGATCAAATGGATGTAAGATGTCATATTGGTATTGCAGTAATTGCTAAAATGTGCTAGCTATAACTTTTATATGACTATGTATCATCTATGATTCAATGTCTTTATTACTATGTCAAACACACGTTTGTAAAGCGACTTTTTATTACCAAACTGCATCATAAACGAAAACGCAGTATGAGTGATACTTGTACGACATCGCGTTTTAAAACTTCCCAATATAAAGCATCTATATGATGAATTAGTTGTAAGAGTATAACATATGATAACCAATTTGTTAGATGGGTTATGTATTGACTTATGCATCCATTTATAGAGACTTCCACAGTTGACTCGTTCACCAAACACGGTAAAGGAAAAACCAGTATCGCTTTCATATTAACGAAAACGAAAGTTACAGTAATGTAACGACTGATGCCAGAACATATCGACATGTTTATTAATTAAGGGCATTCAACGGCTGTGCCCGCGTCTAATCCAAACTAATCAAATTTTATTTGGTTTTTCGTAATTATAAATTAAAAGTCAATGTCGGTTTGATGATAATATTTTCACATAATGGACACTTTTTAGCAAAGATTTTAATATAAACTTGTAAAGATGATACGTGTCTTTCCAGCAATAATAAAACTAGTGTGATTAACTTAGAAAATAGAAAAACCAAAAAAATAAATGAATTTGGCGAACTATGTTGTACCTTCTGTAGTAATAGGATACCTTCACGTTTTTTTATCAAGAGGAAAGTAAAAACAAAATTTATAGAAAGTCAAAACTTAATAAGTAACTAGTTATTTCTCTTGACTTTGAACATATCCAGCGAGAAACGTTGGTTTTCTTGGGTCGAACTTAGTCTCTTTTCAATGTTTTTGAAATTGCAATTTTATTCGTATTTATTAAACAAGTGTTTATAGTATGTTTGTTATTGTTAAAACCCAATCGCTATTAAATAAGACGCAATATCGCATTAGCATTGGAAATAGCTAATCTATGACTAAATGGGTTTATCACGAGCGAGACCGATCTTACATACGTCATAGAACATATTATGTACTACTGCAGGCAATTCACACCTACAAGTATGTTAATCTACATGTAGGTACTATAATAATGTACAATATTATTATCAAGTATATATTTTTTTAAATTGTATGAACTATGAAGCATGTTTCCCTACTTCTATTAGTTTATCAAGTACTTACAAAGAGCTGCAATCACGCACGATGAAATATTTGTGAAGTAACCGAATTATGACTAGAGTGCATAATATGTTTGCAGTCTGCATTTTTTCAGATTCATCTTCATTTTTCTGGTAGTAGTATTAGATTATATCAATATCAAATTGTTATACTGTTTATGCGCCATTTCACCAGTTAATTACCCATGATTGAGTAAAAAGTAAGTAAGAGTGTTAAATTTAAAAAAAAAGTAAGAGTTATCAAAAGTAGTATATCACTAGGAACAATGTTGTAATCATTTATCGCCAAAGAACATCCTTAATTTCTCCAGCCTCGAACCATCCACCGAACAGTGTCCAAGAGGATCCCGAAGTGGTGCTACGCAAGCGTCGCACGATCGAGTCGACTCAGCCGACGAGCACGCGCGCCGGCAACACGGCCAGCAAGCACTTCAACTACAGCAAGCTCATCAACGACCGGACCAACCTCGCAGAGCGCAAGAACAGGGCCGAGCGGGACCAGCACTCCAAGAGCTTGAATCAAGGTGACAATTTACAACAATCATAAGTACTTACGAAGGAGTTGCATGATCGGGGCGACTCAGCCGACGAGCACGCGCGCCGGCAACACGGCCAGCAAGCACTTCAACTACAGCAAGCTCATCAACGACCGGACCAACCTCGCCGAGCGCAAGAACAGGGCCGAGCGGGACCAGCACTCCAAGAGCTTGAATCAAGGTGACAATTTACAACAATCATAAGTACGAAGGCGTTGCATGATCGGGGCGACTCAGCCGACGAGCACGCGCGCCGGCAACACGGCCAGCAAGCACTTCAACTACAGCAAGCTCATCAACGACCGGACCAACCTCGCCGAGCGCAAGAACAGGGCCGAGCGGGACCAGCACTCCAAGAGCTTGAACCAAGGTGACAATTTACAACAATCATAAGTACTTACGAAGGAGTTGCATGATCGGGGCGACTCAGCCGACGAGCACGCGCGCCGGCAACACGGCCAGCAAGCACTTCAACTACAGCAAGCTCATCAACGACCGGACCAACCTCGCCGAGCGCAAGAACAGGGCCGAGCGGGACCAGCACTCCAAGAGCTTGAATCAAGGTGACAATTTACAACAATCATAAGTACGAAGGCGTTGCATGATCGGGGCGACTCAGCCGACGAGCACGCGCGCCGGCAACACGGCCAGCAAGCACTTCAACTACAGCAAGCTCATCAACGACCGGACCAACCTCGCAGAGCGCAAGAACAGGGCCGAGCGGGACCAGCACTCCAAGAGCTTGAACCAAGGTGACAATTTACAACAATCATAAGTACTTACGAAGGAGTTGCATGATCGGGGCGACTCAGCCGACGAGCACGCGCGCCGGCAACACGGCCAGCAAGCACTTCAACTACAGCAAGCTCATCAACGACCGGACCAACCTCGCCGAGCGCAAGAACAGGGCCGAGCGGGACCAGCACTCCAAGAGCTTGAACCAAGGTGACAATTTACAACAATCATAAGTACTTACGAAGGAGTTGCATGATCGGGGCGACTCAGCCGACGAGCACGCGCGCCGGCAACACGGCCAGCAAGCACTTCAACTACAGCAAGCTCATCAACGACCGGACCAACCTCGCAGAGCGCAAGAACAGGGCCGAGCGGGACCAGCACTCCAAGAGCTTGAACCAAGGTGACAATTTAAAACAATCATCAAATCATCAATCAAAAAAAACCTGTCAAATGCGAGTCGGACTCGCGCACTGAGGGTTCCGTACTACAACCGGAGGAATAAAACCATAAAAACCACTTTTCTTATCGAACCGCAAAACTAACTTTGTTTTTAGAGGTTTTATTGTAAATATCAAAAAACTACTTATTACATTTCGTTCAAACCAACTTTCGGTGGAAGTTTGCATGGTAATGTACATCATATATTTTTTTTAGTTTTATCATACTCTTATTTTAGAAGTTACAGGGGGGGGGGGACACACATTTTACCACTTTGGAAGTGTCTCTCGCGCAAGCTATTTATTTTAGAAAAAAAAGGATATTAGAAACCTTAGTATCATTTTTGAAGACCTATCCATAGATACCCCACACATATGGGTTTGATGAAAAAAAAATTTTTGAGTTTCAGTTCTAAGTATGGGGCACCCCCAAAATTTATTACTTTTTTTAAATTTTGTGTGAAAACCTTAATGCGGTTCACAGAATACATCTACTTACCAAGTTTCAACAGCATAGCTCTTATAGTTTCGGAAAAAAGTGGCTTTGACATACGGACGGACAGACGGACAGACGGACAGACGGACAGACGGACAGACAGACATGACGAATTTATAAGGGTTCCGTTTTTTGCCATTCGGCTACGGAACCCTAAAAAAAGATAATTAGTTAAAAACGGCAATGTGTCATCTCTCGTTCGAAGCTTGCTTCATATAAAATTATGAGCCTTCGAGATTAGTTTGAAACTGTAACGTTTCACAAATAGATGGCGCTGGTTCTGCCTAAGGACCTAATATTACGAATCTAAATTTCATCGCAGAGGGATATGGCTCGTATAGCTCAGTGGTTAGAGTACCCAGCCGCGAGAGCTGGGGGACGCGAGTTCAAATCTCGCTGCGAGTGAAATTTTGATTCGTATTTAAATTTATAGTAATTATATCCTAAGTGTGTAAAACACTAATCAAAATGATAATTAGTTAAAACAATCATCTCCAAGCTATCACTTATATGTACTTGCATGAAGAACCAAAAGTTGCCCAAAAAACTCGACATTACCACAGAATACCAAATATATACCGTTACACGTACAGAAGATTAAGTCCAACAAGAGTTATAATGTAACGATGAAACTATACTTATATTTTTATTTACATGTATACTATTTCAGTAAAAGAGGATTTGCTGATCGACATAGACTTGCCGCCATGTACGATGAAAACTACGCCCACCAAGAAACCTGACGCTCAGCACATCTCTCTGCTGGACGAGCCCATCGACGTGCCAGAAATAGGTAAACAATATAATTATTACCTTAATCCATACTTGTGTCAGTATACGTGATATAAATGCAAATCCGTTTGTTGAGTTATGGTAGCAAAAAAAGAATATGTGATTGTTGTGGAACCCTGTGTTTTGTAACAAAGATCACCCATCCTTCAATAGATGGCGCTGTATCGAGTTAGCTCGCGCTAACAAGTTTTCATACTAAATCGTAAAGGTGATTGCATGCTTGCATCGTCGGATACTTTTTGTATGTGGACACCAATATTACATTTAAGATTTTGAAGAGTTTAGAGTTAAGACTATGCGATTTTCATTATGTCGTGATTTTTGTGACGGAAAAACCCTAGTTCTTTCGCCTAGCCCTCCGCTGTACCGTCCGAAAATAAACTTCGTTTCAAAAACTAATGTTGACTGATACTTTTTGTATGTGGACACCAATCTTCCATTTAAGATTTTGGAGATTTTAGACTATGGGATTTTCATTATGTCTTCCTTTATGCTTCCGTGTTCCCAGCCAAATACAATCTGGGTGCCTTCAAAAGAAGAGTGAATAGGCATTTTCTAGGCAAGCGCGCTCCATCCTAGACCTCATCATTTCTGGTCATCAGACTTGATTGTAGTCAAGCCTATCAATTAATAAAAAAAAAAAAAAATGTGATTTTTGTGACGGAAAAACCCATGATCTTTCGCATAGCACCCTACGATGTACCGCCCGAAAAGAAACTTCGTTTCAAAAACTAATCTTGATGCCTTTTACGGTAGAAAGGTTCCCCTTGAGTTTCAATGCATAATATGTAGAAGTGCATTTTAAAAAGTGTGGTAATTATGGTATTAATAATAATATTAGTAATAATGGTATTTTTTTATTAACAGGCATAGAATCAGACTGGGGACAGCAAAGCATAGAAAGCTTGCCAACCTTCAACACAGAACCACAAAACCGAATACACATGAATCTCTATGGTGCTAAATCTCTGGACGGATTGAACAACACAAGCTCTCTCACATACTCTAGCCAACCCCACGAGTTCGACGCCTCATGGTCTTTATACAAGAAAGAATCTCCTAGAGTACCACCGAACTACCACTTAGACCTATGCCATACCTTCGACTTAGATAGACAAACTACAAACAACTCTAATAATGTTACACCAAGCACAAACACAGAAACTAGTCTCTATAACAATATGACCCCAATGAACAATATAACAAATCAAAATCCGTATTTTGGAACAATTTCGAATAATACAAATACACTCTCGAATACAAATAGTGCTCTCTCCACTGATGTGAACGAAACTAACATGGTTAAGTCATTACAACAAATGTCGTTAGACGACAGAATTTCAGAGTCACTGAATCTCAGATCGAAGAACACTAACAGCGAAAATATTTATGCTAATCAAACACAGGACATCGCTCCAGCAACTTCGAGTTATAACAATACGAACTTACAAAACTTAAACGACAATCAGAGTCAAACGAATACGAGATGCAACGAAAACGATTTCCCGATATACAGTAATTTCGATGTCAGTCCAAATCAACAACAATTTGTACTTGAAACGGATTACTATACGAAGTTTTCCACACCGTCTGCTAGCCAGACGAATTATGAGAAGAATATCTATGTACCGAAATACGAGGAGGAAGGTGAAAAGTTGAAGAATTTTAGTGAATCTCTAGAGAACTCCAAGAATTACTCTGCTTTAAAGTATCAAAATGTGGATTATGCTTATGGATATTCTACGTATGGAGCGTCGACGTCTCGAGCGGTGTACGACGAAGTGAATGATACAGCTAGTAATATTTATAGTGAGATTGGGGAACTTACAACTGATGTGTATTCTAGTGTAAATGGACCGGGACGTGATGTGTATTCAAGTGTAAATGGACCCGGACGCGATGTGTATTCAAGTGCGGGTGGTGTTAGGAGTGATGTGTATTCAAGTGTAAATGGACCAGGACGCGATGTGTTTCCAAGTGTAAATGAACCGAGACGCGATGTGTATTCTAGTGCAAATTATTCTAACACGTGTTTGTACGACGAGGTGTATGAAGCTTTGCCGAGGCCCCATCGGCCGGCGCCCCCTTGCCCATATAAACCCAAGTAATGTCAAATGATTGAGTTGGTTACACTTTAGTTGGCTACACTATGGCTGTCAATCCAACGGAGCGGAGCGAGGCACCGGA
This sequence comes from Coenonympha arcania, assembly GCA_036785405.1. NCBI lineage: Eukaryota > Metazoa > Arthropoda > Insecta > Lepidoptera > Nymphalidae > Coenonympha > Coenonympha arcania. The sequence goes on along the minus strand of CM072058.1, from coordinate 6,405,178 downwards.
GCGGGTAAACGGAGAAATATTAACCAATAAGATTGCACAAAATCAGAGGAGCGGAGATTTTATGCAATTCTATTGGTTAATATTTCTCCGTTTCTCCGCTCCGGTGCATTGGCGTTAGGGTGCCAACTACTACTCTACTGAATCTGACACCACGGCGCGTAGAGACAAATCAGTAATAATTATCAAACCAGTATTTTTTATGAGCATTATTAATATGATTTAATAATAATACAATGATATCTTTTGAGTAACTTAAATGATATTTAAAAACCGCCTTCAAACATTTGAATTTGAATGTTGCCATACTGTTTAACTTCTAGTGATATTCGGCAGCTTACCAGAGAGTTTGGTCTATTTTATGATTTTGACAAACTGTTCTTTTTTTAATTTCATCACGCGTTTTGAAGCGAATTTTTGTTAAAATATAGCAATACTAAATCTCATCATTAAGGGGCAACATCACGACGGGTGTGTCCGCGAAATTCAAATTTTTAATGGTTTTTCGCAATTTTTAAACAAATAAAAATACTAAGGGCTTATGGCAGTAAAGTCCCGAAAATAATACTGTCAATCTTCACGAGTTTGTATGAGTTATACAAAAATCTTTGCTTGAAAGTGTACAGTTAAGTCCGAGATTTTTGAGTTGCTGTCTTCAAACTCTATCTAATTAATTGCAAATTGCAAAAAAACTACGAAAATTTGGATTTCGCGGGCAGACTTGTTGATTTCGCCTTAAAAAAACGCATCGGAATATTCTTTGCATGCTGGACGTGCGATTAATCTATATATATAAAAGAATGAGGCATTTTGGTTGTTCCACGGATTCCGCCAAAACTATAGGTCGTAGAGATCTGAAATTTGGTACCTAGGTAGATATTAGGTCATGAATTCGTACTAAGACGGGGATTCCAGAAATTCAAATTTTAAGGGGTAAAAACCGTTGGTTTTTTGGATTTTCCCATACAAAAGTGAAATTTTTTTCGTTGTTCCAGGCATTCCAGAAAAACTAAAAGTCGTAGAGATCTAAAATTTGGTACCTAGGTAGATATTATGTCATGAATTCGTACTAAGACGGGGATTCCAGAAATTCAAATTTTAAGGGGTAAAAACCGTTGGTTTTTTGGATTTCCCCATACAAAAGTGAATTTTTTTTCGTTGTTCCAGGCATTCCAGAAAAACGAAAAGTCGTAGAGATCTAAAATTTGGTACCTAGGTAGATATTATGTCATGAATTCGTACTAAGACGGGGATTCCAGAAATTCAAATTTTAAGGGGTAAAAACCGTTGGTTTTTTGGATTTCCCCATACAAAAGTGAAATTTTTTTCGTTGTTCCAGGCATTCCAGAAAAACTAAAAGTCGTAGAGATCTAAAATTTGTTACCTAGGTAGATATTATGTCATGAATTCGTACTAAGACGGGGATTCCAGAAATTCAAATTTTAAGGGGTAAAAACCGTTGGTTTTTTGGATTTCCCCATACAAAAGTGAAATTTTTTCGTTGTTCCAGGCATTCCAGAAAAACTAAAAGTCGTAGAGATCTAAAATTTGGTACCTAGGTAGATATTATGTCATGAATTCGTACTAAGACGGGAATTCCAGAAATTCCATGTTTAAGGGGTAAAAATCTTACATTTAAGGGATTTTCCCATACAAAAGTGTATTTTTTGCGTTACTCCAGGGATTCCAGCGAAATCAAAAGTCGCAGAGATCTGGGTACCTAGGTTCATATTAGGTCAATTCGTACTCTAACGGGAATTTTTGGAACTCAAATTTTGAGGAGGAAAAATTTCGAACTTTTTTGTTACTGGGCCGATTGCTTTGAAAATCGACGTCTGACTATGGCAGCAAGCATAGAGAAGGAATTTGTGGTCAAAATTAAAAAATGATGAACTTTTTGGCCGCCATTTTGAACTTTTTTGTTATTGGGCCGATTGCTTTGAAAATCGACGTCTGACTATTGCAGCAAGCATAGAGAAGGAATTTGTGTTCAAAATTAAAAAAAATGATAAACTTTTTGGCCGCCATTTTGAACTTTTTTGTTACTGGGCCGATTGCTTTGAAAATCGACGTCTGACTATGGCAGCAAGCATAGAGAAGGAATTTGTGGTCAAAATAAAAAAATGGCCGCCATTTTGAACTTTTTTGTTACTGGGCCGATTGCTTCAAAAATCGATATCTGACTATCGCAGCAAGCATAGAGAAGAAATTTGTGGTCAAAATAAAAAAATGGCCGCCATTTTGAACTTTTTTGTTACTGGGCCGATTGCTTTGAAAATCGACGTCTGACTATGGCAGCAAGCATAGAGAAGGAATTTGTGGTCAAAATTAAAAAAAATGATGAACTTTTTGGCCGCCATTTTGAACTTTTTTGTTACTGGGCCGATTGCTTTGAAAATCGAAGTCTGACTATGGCAGCAAGCATAGAGAAGGAATTTGTGGTCAAAATAAAAAAAATGGCCGCCATTTTGAACTTTTTTGTTACTGGGCCGATTGCTTTGAAAATCGACGTCTGACTATGGAAGCAAGCATAGAGAAGGAATTTGTGGTCAAAATTAAAAAATGATGCACTTTTTGGCCGCCATTTTGAACTTTTTTGTTATTGGGCCGATTGCTTTGAAAATCGACGTCTGACTATGGCAGCAAACATAGAGAAGGAATTTGTAGTCAAAATTAAAAAATGATGAACTTTTTGGCCGCCATTTTGAACTTTTTTGTTATTGGCCCGATTGCTTCAAAAATCGATATCTGACTATCGCAGCAAGCATTGAGAAGGAATTTGTGGTCAAAATAAATAAATGGCCGCCATTTTGAACTTTTTTGTTACTGGGCCGATTGCTTTGAAAATCGACGTCTGACTATGGCAGCAAGCATAGAGAAGGAATTTGTGGTCAAAATTAAAAAATGATGCACTTTTTGGCCGCCATTTTGAACTTTTTTGGTACTGGGCCGATTGTTTTGAAAATCGACGTCTGACTATGGCAGCAAGCATAGAGAAGGAATTTGTAGTCAAAATTAAAAAATGATGAACTTTTTGGCCGCCATTTTGAACTTTTTTGCTACTGGGCCGATTGCTTCAAAAATTGATATCTGACTATCGCAGCAAGCATAGAGAAGGAATTTGTGGTCAAAATAAAAAAATGGCCGCCATTTTGAACTTTTTTGTTACTGGGCCGATCGCTTTAAAAATCGACGTTTGACTATGACAGCAAGCATAGAGAAGGAATTTGTGGTCAAAATAAAAAAATGGCCGCCATTTTGAACTTTTTTGTTACTGGGCCGATTGCTTTGAAAATCGACGTCTGACTATGGCAGCAAGCATTGAGAAGGAATTTGTAGTCAAAATTAAAAAATGATGATCTTTTTGGCCGCCATTTTGAAATTTTTTGTTACTGGGCCGATTGCTTTAAAAATCGATATCTGACTATCGCAGCAAGCATAGAGAAGGAATTTGTGGTCAAAATAAAAAAATTGCCGGCATTTTGAGTTTTTTTTTACTTGGCCGATTGCTTGGGTACCTTTTAACACTTTGGGTACGGAACCCTTAAAATGGCCACCATATTGAACTTTTATGTGACGATCGATTTTTTTCAAAATCAATACATAACTATAACCAGCAATCAGGAAATATTAAGTGATCAAAATTAAATTAAATGGCATAACAATGGTTAATACAAGAATTTTGGAAATGCCTGAGGGAGTAAAGCAGAAGTTCAACGTGAGCGAAGCCGCGGGCGTTTGCTAGTATTATATATATGTGTGATTTCCTAACAGGTTGTTTGATTGACAGTGGTCATACGGTTGAGCAATCAAGCCATACGAGGGTGTGACTGTCACTTCTCTACGTTAGTAATAGTGTAGTGGTAACACCTATATAACTTTATATATTTTGTTTTCTGTGGTAACACCATCCGTTCCTACCATTAACTAATCCTCTTTAGATATCAGCAAGAATAAACGAATTTTGAAAAGTATTTTGAAGGCTGATAATAAAAGTACCTAGCTTAATTCAAACACATCACAACATCTAAATAAATTAAGATATTATTAGTAGTTCATTAAAACAAATTCATCACAAGTACCTTATATTAATAATTATTGCAAATAGTATTTTTGTGTGTTGAAAATTATCAACAAGTCTTAAAAACATTCTTTACAAAAAAAACCCTGGTTGAACTTCGACTATAACTTTGACACTATGTAGATAAAATTATCTAAAATACTGTGTGTATACATAGAATCGTATAAAAAATTGGTGCCAAGTCTGAAAAAATTCAGTAAGTACACTTTTAATAAATGCATGTCTCCTTAAATGTAATACAGAACTAAATTTAAAAACTGAAGAGCTATTAAAATTTGTTATGTATTACATTGTAAAATAGTTCAAATGCGTGTGTTTATTTGAGCTATTTTATTTGAGTATAGTATACTATTAATATCATATTAAATTATAATGTAGGTATACTAGAAAAAAATGTTCTAATAAAAAATGTAAGTACCTGTTTATATAATATTAATGTACCTACAGAAACATTGTAACATAGTGCAAAATTCCGTAGTTATAACTAAAACTACCTAAAACCTAAAATATAGAGAAAAATATAATACTAATTACTTATGTAACTTTTCCTTCTATGTCAAAAATGATTATTGTAAGTAGATTTTTGACTATTCAAAGGTCTTAAATAATTTTCATTAGACTTTAAGGCTGCAAAATTGTTATAACAATTAATAATTTAAAACTGAATACTATTTAGTAATCAATAATAATGCCATTATGAAACCAGTGAAATGTGTATTGCTTTACTTAAGTTATAATGTTTGTTTTTTTACAACTATCTTTATGTATTTACAAATAAATGAAAGATATTGTGATTAGGTTGCTCTCAGAATATAATTTATATGTTAATTTTAATGCAAAATTTTAGTAGTAAATATTTTATAATTAAATTAATATTAACATAACATATTATTAATTACTGTTTGTTATATTTGCGGTGCTATCGATTAGAAAAATACATACATGATAATTGATATAGATACATATTTCAATCCACGATAACGCGCCCCACTCTGCCAAACTCCATACAAATCGCGTGAAATATTAGCGATTTGACAGATTTGGGCACGTCGTCGTGGGTTGAAATATCTATACAGCAGGGCTAGACAATGTCACTTAAGCGTTTGGCGTTAACGCTAGTCGCTAGTCGACAAAAATGTATGGACAAAACAAATGACTGTAGAAAAACCACGACATTAATTAACTAAACACGCTGTGTTTGATACTGTCGGCTGTCAATTGTCAAGCGAAGTACGCTAAAGCTATCTACAAGGTTCGCGAGAACGCCAGCGAGCGTTGAAGTTAGCGTAGTTAATTATTCAAACACAGCGTGTTTAGTTAATTAATGTCGTGGTTTTTCTACAGTCATTTGTTTTGTCCATACATTTTTGTCGACTAGCGACTAGCGTTAACGCCAAACGCTTAAGTGACATTGTCTAGCCCTGCAGGTGTAAGGAGACCCGCTTCCGAAAACAAAGACAGGTGACAGTAGGCAGTACGCATGATCCCTAACACTAAGTACATAAAATCGCAAAAAAATAGTACTTCAGCGGGGCTAGACAAAGTCACAGTCGTTTGGCGTTAACGCGCCTAGTCGACAAAAATGTATGGACAAAACAAATGACGGTGGAAAAACCACGATAATAATAGTACTAAACACGCTGTTTTTGATAATTAACTACGACAACTTGAACGCTCGCTGGCGTTCTCGCGGACCTTGTAGATAACTTTAGCGTACTTCGCTTGACAATTGACAGCCGACAGTATCAAACAGCGTGTTTAGTACTATTATTATCGTGTTTTTTCTACAGTCATTTGTTTTGTCCCATACATTTGTCGCCAAACGACTGTGACTTTGTCTAGCCCCGCTGGTAGGTATTGTATGCGGGCGCCGACGCCACGATCAGCTGAGCTGCGTTGCGTTTGTGCAGCCGACGGACGTTGACCTTTATCGTCAGAAATTAAGGCTCAATTTACATCGCGGCGGAAATCGGAATGGAATAGAAGTGACTTTTTTACATAGCATAATGAATTTCATGTCGATTCATAAAATACAAAATAAATATAACCTTTATCGTCAGATATTAAGGCTCAATTTACATCGCGGCGGCGGAATGGAATGGAAGCGACCTTTTTTTACATAGCATAATGAATGTTATGTCAATTGTATAAGATACAAAATAAATAATTCTCGAGAACGTGCGAGGGTACCCCGGAAGACGCAATGTTTTTAGTTTATATCTTATACAATTGATATAAAGTTCATTATGCTACGTAAAAAAGAGTCGCTTTCATTCCATTCCGCGGCGGTGTAGAATGGTCCTCTTTTTTGCATAAACTTCTATTTCAGTCATTAGGGGTTAAAATTGAACAGTTTTTGTAGCTTTTCATAGCTAATGCAACATATTTTTTTGTAAATTGCGTTTTTATGTATGGCATCCTATCAGCGATCAGAGTACCACCCATCCATGTTTCCGCAAAGTGGTCTACTAACACTCTGTGTTTACGAGTAAGTTGAGGCAAACTTGCCAATTTATTCGAATATCGCTCTATACAGATATGGAATACCGTAAAACGGGGTAAATAGGTCCGATCTTCAACTTCAACTGGAAATTAAACCTTCTTACGCAACAAATAGGGTGTGTTGTGGTACAGTTTTGAATGTCCGGTAAGCTGTTTTAGATGTTAAGTAGCTTTGGATTCTCAAAATATTGCCAGATTTTAAAATATTCACCAAAAACTATGCTGGATTCCAATTTACCCCCGATGGGGTTAATAGGTTCAAGAGAGGGGTTAATAGGAATTTTACTCAGGGCTGTCTATCCAAATCCAATATTTATCCAAAGTAAGTAGTACCTACCTACCTAATTTAAAAAAAGTTTCAGTTTATTTAATCTAATCATGCTGCTTATCTTATTATAATTATGTGTGTAGACTGTAGGTAGGTATAGTAAAAATAAAAACTTTTTGAGATCAAGTTTTTATTGTAGCTAGGGTACATAATACAAGTAACAAAAATATAGCATTGAGCTAGAAAAACAGTATTATAATCAGTCTATTCCTTATTTATTTATGGCCTTCTCTTTAGAATAGCTTAATGTTTAGCTTACAAGTTACTTAAATAAAAAAAAATGAAGTACTTTATGTAACGCTTAGCGCCTGGCTTGGGTGTGTAGTTACGACGCATTCTGAAAAAAAAAACATTAAGACATTATAATGTTTTTCAAGAAAATAGTTGTAGGTACTATTTGAATACAATGCTTCACTCAATGAAGAATAAAATTAATAATTTAGATTATATCAATCATTATTCATAATAGATTCAATTCATTATTCATAATTAAAAAACCAGTAGCGCCATCTGTCAAAATTCTATAGGTAGCTGCTGAGCGAACGGTGACTGTTGGTGGCAAATCAAGCATTTTTGGCACCCATAAACTGGCGACATTTACTTAAATATTCATTTTTTTTATTGTGTATAATGTAAATAATGGTTTACGGCCAAAAGAAGTTTTTAATAAATAGTTTTTAACTTTAATAAGTTTAATAGTAATCGTTTTTAACTTTAATAAATTTAGAAGTAAAATTAACTTTAATTAAGTATTATAGTAGTTAAACTTTGGTTTTTGACAACCCTATTTCATGATTCCTATTTACCTCTTGTTCGTACCAAATAGCCCCCGTGCTGTTCCAATTAGGCCTGTTCATGTGCCTATTTCCCCCCTTCGCGTTCCTTTTATCCCCAAAATGACCTTAAAACGAGCATTCATCTAAAACTAAGGTTTACGATGAAATTACGCAATTATTTGCTTACCTCTTAATGTTCCTTCAAATTTCAATCCACTATTATTATAATAATTAAATCAATTTCAACACTTCCTCATTAGAACACATCAAAAACTTAAAGTTAAAAACAACAAATTTCACGTGTCCACGACGACCTCACTTTCAACACGATTTTTTAATATAACCTGATTGGCTAGTATAAAACTGGTTAGTCTTGCCAGTAGCAAAAATAATAAGCTCCTTCAAAAATATAAAACAATTGATCTCTCATGCATATGATGACAAATAACAGGACAGTTTAGAAAATCAGAAATTTATTCCTATTTACCCCGCCGTACCTAGTATCCCCGTTTTACGGTAGCAATCGACAGGATTCTGTGACGATGGTAGAAAATAATTCAAATGGCTAATGCCGGTTCCCAATATTTTAGCTATCTTCTATTTGCCTTACTAGAGATATCAGTGTGACGTAAGCTCCATACAAGTTATGTCAAATTTCTATCTCTAGTATGGCAAACCATGGATAGATAGAATATTGGGCACCGCCACAAGTGCGCACATGTTAAAATACTCATTCACTGTGTTAGTAAAGACTGGTATGGTAATGTAGCGATTCAGTTCAGATTATCTGAATTTCACATCTTACTACGGTTGAAAAAAAAGATTCCGACGAATTGAGAACCTAGGGATACTGTAGAACCGGGAAGACTTTCCAAAGATACCATTCTAAAAGGGATTAAATATTTTGAAACGCGCTAGAAACTAAATAGAATAGTGAAATTACTTATCACCTATTATTTGATAACTCGGAGCCAAATTTAGTTAAATGGATATGCCATACAAAATCTGTCAAAACGTTATATTTATTCCTGAGTTATCGTTTATCTGGCGATTGAAAAATCGGCCCCTAATTCTAAATCGAGTTTTAGATTAGCAACAAAACTTGCATAAGTGAACTTCAGCAAGCTATTGCTCCTTTGTGTTTACATTGCTTTCATCTCTACTTCTGCAAGTTTTCTTCCTAATCTAAACCTCGCTTGTATTTGAATAATTTTATGATAACTACTTAGTTATATCTAGTAAAAATATTTTACGAATCCCATAATTTGTATATGTACAGTTGTACAGTGAAATGTAGGTTATTTTGTATCACAAATACTATCGCAATAAACGCATTGATGTGACTATGACTGTGTATTTCTTTATTTCGTATGCCTTCTTATTTTCTTTCTTTCTTCCTTTATATTATCTATATACTATAGGAAACTACTATAGGAATGACTTTATATTGACTCTTTATGGTGGAGAGTCGATTTATTGAGGAAGGCACGAGGAGGGATATAAAATCACGCTAAGTATGACCAATATAGGAGCGGAGTTTTTTTTTTCTCTCACGAAAGTCCCAACTTTAATACCTTTAGGACCTATATCTAAGAGTCTGTCCAGTGACTTATCTTAATCTCTTTTGTAACATTGTAGGCACTTTGTTCTTGTGACCTTGATGATGCACTAGCACTAAGCACAGCACTTCACTTCACTTTCACGCACACTTACACTAACTCAAAAGGCTTGGTCCTTTTGAGTCTTCTTATGAGGTCCGTAGTGTCGAGGAGCTGGATTGCCTCCACGTTTAGGTACATGATGATGCAGTCGATGTTCATGGGCTGCGGCATACTTTTGGATGATGAAATCTACGAAGTCCATTTGAAGATCTCGGTGAATGTCTTCGTTTCTAACATACCTACCAGGGTGCATTCACGATGCCTCTGAGTACTTTGTTTTGGAATCGTTGTATTATCTGGATGTTGCTTTCTTTGGTACAACCCCAAAGCTGAATACCATAAGTCCACACTGGCATTAGGACTTGTTTATTACAAGAGTAACTTGTTCTGCGTTGACAACGACTATGTTCTTCCGATTAGCCAGTACATATTTTTTTAATACATTTGCTCAAAAAGTTGACATTTCCATGTATGTTCAGCGTGCGCAAAGTTATTCTTTTCCGCACTAGTGCTTTTGTGTTTTCCTCCTACGCGGCACCGGAGCGGAGGCACCAGGAGCGCATAAACACGAACACGGCATGCAAACACGGATCAGACGAACACGTAAAACCAATATTTTTTTTTCGCAAATGTATTAAAAAACGTCGTTCAATGCACGTGCGGAATTGTCATTTTTACTTGTCCTTATAGTTGACCCTCGCCTTCGGCTTGGGTCAACAAACCGGGACTCGTAAAGAAATGACAAACTTTCCGCACTTATATTGAAATGTACTATTGTACCTCAGCTCTAATTCTGCTCTTTTCTTCAGGAGCGGAGTATCAATAAACAAAATTGCAACAGCGGGAGAAATTGTTTCTTTTCGAAAGATTCCGTTGCATTTTGTCGACATCCCTGGCGCAGTAGCGGCGCGCTCGTATTCGAGCAGGAGGTCGCGGGTTCTAAATTGGCTCAGGTCTGGACTGGTGGGAGGCTTCGGCCGTGGCTAGTCACCACCCTACCAGCAAAGACTCACCACCAAGGGATTTAGCGTTCCGGTGCGATGCTTGTAGACACCGTTGGGGTAAATTTACTTAGGGTAAGCACCTTGGCGCAGTGACGCTCACTCAGACTTGAGTGGGAGGTCGCGGGTTCAATTCCCGCTGCGGGTACTTAAAATGACGAAAAGACGCACCGCCATTAATGTTCCGGCGCGATGCTGAAACCGTTAGGGGTTACATCTTCGGCTGCATCGTCACTCACCATCCCGTGAAATCGCAGCCAAGTAGTAACTTGTAGATATATACAACTAACTTGAAGTTTATAAATAAAAGAAACTTCAAGGGCTGGCTTGTGATTGAAAGTTAGGCTTAGATCATTTATTCTGATCGCCTATGCATGTGATAAGTAGGTAGGTACTCACACTTAATCCTATTACAAATTCAAGGGCAAGTCTGGAAGCACTTCGCAAAATAATTGAATATCACCAAGGGACCCTATGAGAAACATATCTTGATAAGGTGTAAATAAAATTAGCTTTATCCGCAACGAAGTTACAAGAGGATCGATAAGGTTGTGAATGGTTTTGATATAAATGAAGATTCAGCTATGCCTGCGTGACTTCGACTTAACGGGGCATCAATGGCCTTGACACTGTAGCTCCCTGACAGTTTTTTCTGTTTCAATGGTTTCAAAAATCACGTTGATAGTATTTAAGTTGCAAGTTATAGATAATTCCAAAACGTTTGAAACTTTGCGTCAAAACTATCTCGACGCTAAGAGTCAGGACCGGAAAGCTAGGCCAAAACCTTCGTACGCTTAGACCTCTAACAGCAGTGGTCAGAAGTACTTTTTAGGGAAGGGTTTTTAAAACCTTTGATTTTGCCAGCCACTTCCGTGCACACGCTAAAACATAAAGCCAAGGTTTCGCATTTGACGGAAACGACATGGAGGACATCATCATTATTTATGATTCATGTAAGTCGCAAGAGATGATTCAAAAGATTCCGACGAATTAAGAACCTCCTCCTTTTTTTGAAGTCGGTTAAAAATCGATACAGCCATTTGAAATGTATCAGCCCTTTCTACATGATGAGGTCAACAGCTCTAGCCATATTGTATTTTGAGATAGGTAGGTATACGCTAAAAAGATGGAAATGACGACCGAATGGCGTAACCGGTATAGCGAACCTGCTGCCTGCATCAGAAGTCGTGCGTTCGATTCCCACACTACTTACTGGAAAATGTTTGTGTGATGAGCATGATTATTTTCCAGTGTCTGGGTGTTTTTCAATATAATTATTAGGTATATCTATGTAAATTAGTATGTATGTATATTTATCAGTTATCTAGTACCCATTACATAAACTATCGCTTACTTGGGGGCTATAGATTGTGATGTGTGTACCTAATGTCCAAAAAAAAAAAGAAGAAAAACGAAATTCAAAAATGTATGACTACGATCGCTATTTGGCCACGTGACCTCCGCGAAGCTACATATTTTTAATTTCGTTCGAAAGCGATCTGCAATAGCAATCTTAACAAAGCATAGATGGAGACCACAATGATAGGAACTTAATTAATACCTATGGCTAGAGAGACCGTTTGTCTCTCTCTGCAGTCTGCACCCGTCCGTCGCTATTGCTATAATATTATCTGTCTCATGTGTCAAAAAAAACGAATGAACAGAGTAGGTATAGTAAAAATTTGCACCATACCATCACAATATCACTCATTTGGATCCCTGAAACGAAAATAGTGTTCCGACACCCATAATATTTTTAAAGACTTTCAACGACACCCTAGACGATGGAATAAATAAAAATAAAGAGGAAAGCAATTCATCCCCTCTTTACATCTAGGGGAGCTCTACCCAAAAAATAAAAAATGTTCACAATTTTATAATATTTTTACGTCCCGATGTTTGTCTGTAACCGACTTGCACTTCCCAGTTATTTTTAATTTTTATTTTATTTAAATCGGATGACAATGCAAAATTATTATGACATGGAGCTAATCTGATGATGGAACTGAAAGGTAGCCAAAGGAACTCGGTAGTTAAACGACACAACTTCATCGAGTTGGACTCGTTTGATACATCTTGACGATAGGTACCTACTTTGGTACTTCGGTGCCAGATGGTAACGGGCCTGGTGCTGAGAAGAATAGAATAAAACGTATTAAAGCTAAAAATATTTTTTAAATGATTAGGTACTTGTTAGATTTAGAATTTTTTATTAATTATATAGCCATGTCAAAATAAAAATTTTAGTCTGAAAATAAAAAAATTAAGCTAAACCGCAGACGAACGGACGGACAGAAGAACGGACGGACATGGCGAAACCACAGAGCGAAACTATTATTATACTATTAGGGTTCCTCGTTTACTGCGGAACTCTAAAAAGCTGAAATTAACACAAGAAGCTCCTACAGAAATACGTAGAGGGGTTAGAGGTAGATACATAATAAAATATACATCAATCATCATTATAACCTTGAGGAAATTTCCAGTTGAGGAAAACAGGCTCTTGTCAAAGGGTTTCTGTTAGCGAAGTTGACAAGATGAGTTTATACCTTGTCTATAGGAATTAATATCCATATTGTATTCTACCCCGCTGCGTCGTAGCTTCCGTAGGTAGTGTCGTTCGCGTAGGCGGACAGAAGAATTGCTGTAGACTACGCGTAGCATGTTTATTAAATCACTGAACTTTAGACTTCGCTGCGGAGAAAGGTGAAAATTGTCGCAATTTATTTTTATATTATATCGGAAGGAGTTTGGAGTTGTGATTACATAGAATAGGAGGAATATTTATATCTTATACCTATTGAAATTATATTTAAACATCAAAAAGGAATACATAGTTATTTTTAGCTGAAATTTTGGCGAACAAACACCACAATTTTGGCGATCAGGTAAAAATAACTAACGCCGCGCCCACGGCGCGGCAAAATTTCCTTTAGGGGGGTGCATAGCTGTTTCTACACATTCTAAAAATAAGTCTTTATTTAGATTTGCATGGTATTATAAATATTACAACAAACAAAATTTTAAGTAATATTAATTTGGACTTTGCTTTCTAATGGGACCTACGAGGGCGGCTGAAAAGTTCTGAGCCTAAGGTACCTACTTGCAGTCGTACTATTTACTCATCCGGTAGGTCACTGCTTGAGCGACATCTGCCCACTATATAAGCGAAGTTTCACGTCATTAGCTTCATTACGCTTTGAGTAATTGAACCGTAAACATCACCATGTCTGAGTCATCGCTACAATTAACGAAGATTGAGCATCGCGCCGTCATCAAATTCCTCGTAAAAAAGGGGAAAACAGCAAAAGAAATTTTTGAAGAGACTTCTAGTGTTTACGGGGAATCTGGGCCGTCGTCAGCCACGGTTAAACGATGGACACGCCTATTCCAACAAGGCAGAGAGACTCTGGAAGATGACCCCCGCTCGGGACGGCCGAACACCGCAGTCACTGATGAAAGCATCGAAAAAGTAAAAAAAATTGTACTGGACGATCGCCGAATAAAATTGTGGCAGATAGCAGAAGAGCTGGGCGTCAGTAAGGAACGAGTTGGAGACATTATGCACAATCATTTGCACATGAATAAAGTCAGTGCGCGTTGGGTGCCAAAAATGCTCACGCCACTTGACAAGCAGCGGCGCGTTGAAACTTCCGAAGAATTTTTAGACTTGTGCAAGGATAATTTGGAGGAAATTTGCACTCGTATTGTCACCGTTGATGAAACGTGGATCCGACAATATGACCCAGAATCAAAACAGGAGTCAATGCAGTGGATAGAGAAGGGGGAAAAGCCGCCGAAGAAGTTCAAGGTGGAAAAATCGGCTTCCAAACTCATGGCCACCATTTTTTGGGATTGCGAAGGAGTTTTGCTCGTAGATTACCTTCCAAAAAAAAACTACAATGAATGCAGAGTATTATTCTGGACTTTTAAAAAAAGTTCGCGAAGCCATTGTTGAAAAAAGAAGAGGCAAAATCAGCAAAGGAATTTTGTTTTTGCAAGACAACGCGCCGGCTCACACGGCGCGCATTGCGAGGCAAGCCTTGCGAGAAACTGGCTTCGATGAAGTGAACCACCCTCCCTATAGTCCAGATCTGGCACCTAGTTTAGTATTTTTTATTTAAAAATTTGAAAAAAGACCTACGGGAACGAAGATTTGGGGATGATGAAGAGATGAAGGCGGCCGTAAATGAATGAGCCAAAGACGCGGGTTACTTTTTATCAGGAATACAAGCCCTCTATAAAAGATGTCAAAGGTGCATTGAAGTCCAGGGGGACTATATTGAAAAATAAATTTTATTTAGATTTTTATCTAGACTTTTAATGGCCTAGGCTCAGAACTTTTCTTAAAAAAAAATTTAATTGTTGTTGTGTTTTCTTGCCTGCCAGGGGGGTGCAAGCGCACCCCTTTGCACCCTGCTGCCAATGCCCATGGCCTAAAGCCAACGACTTCCCGCGACTTATGTCGTCTGTCCACCTGCGTTTTTCGCTTCTGTGGGGAGAAGCGTATGCTAACGCTACGTTTTCTAGTGCATGGCCGCAATTACAGCACCTTGATAAGGTTGTATTGAGCTGTAAGGACTCAGGGTTACCTCTCGGTAACCATGAGTACTTGCTACGGCTTAACAGGTACCTGCGGGTTTCTTCTCAGTACCTATCGATTTTGCGAAGATTGGCGAAGTTTGGCCATAACCTTTGATAAAATCATTGAGACCTTTTCATCCAAATTCCAAATAAAATTATACAAAGTCTAATATTTATAGTTACTGCCTGCTGGTAGGTACTAGGTAGGTAGGTATAGGAAACATTGACTCCGACCGTTCGCGTTATCAGTTATCACCCCAACCTAACGTCATTAGTATGCAAAGCGATGTTCCACGATAACTTCCCAGTGGGCGCCATTACAGACGCGTCTCCGATACCACAAACGTACATTTCAGTACCTACATTTAATACGCGTTCGGATAAATAATACACTCGGGATTCATACGCGAATATAGCTTCCCCAAATTGACTTTCGTATTTACCAATCTAATTCCTCGGCCGCTTGAGTGGCTTGAGTGTGGAGGCTTTGAGAACGACTCCTACAGCAATATCGCGTTATCTAATGATGATTGGAGTATAACATGTATTCGGATAGCGGGCTACGTAGGCGGCGAAGTGGTACCGTGTGAATGGACGGGCGCAAGATCGATATAGCGGAGTGCGCAGGTCTGCTCCGGCAAGCGGCATACAGCTGGCTTTGCATCCTTCCGCGAACACCGCTCCGACAACCGGGACTCAGTGCCTACCGAGGGACCTAAGTGATCAATTTCAACGCTAAAATGCTCCGGTCTTGTTGGCGGCTCCAGACGGTGCGTACGAACCTTGTAATAGCTTATAGTCACGCTTGCAAACCCAGCGCAGTTCACACCCTAACACTTGTAGTTTAAGTACCTACATCGAATGTCGCATCAATAAAATTTTATTGCTTTATCTGTTTGTATACGCGTGGAACGTGCCTTCCTCGCATCCTAAAAAAAAGAAAATTTCCTTCAGTGGCAAGCATCTTCACCAGTAATTATTCCTAAATATTCCGCAGGAGACTGAGAAAAGTGGCTTTAAAAAATATTTGTCGCGATGTTCAAAATTAAATTACAGACATGTGATATCTACTATTCCTAATTAGATATTATCCAAATTTAATTAACATTACAATTAACTTTTGTCTAGCTGATGCAATTAAACAAACTCGTAAAACAGAAACGAGATAAAACGGTTTTAGTCGGACAGTTTATGCGTGGGCCGCAGATATCCAAAGGGCACGAGCGCCTACGTCAGAACCGGACATGGCAATTTATAGATTCACATGATCTAGATATCTAACTTCGCTGTATCCACTTATTCCATACTTATTTCAGTGAATAGTACCTACTTACCTATTCCATATTGAACCGTTGCTACACCTACGCATTTCAGAAACTGGAGGGAGGTACTCGTATCTGTGTGAGTTATTGATATTTTAAAATCCCGGGGCTGTAGTTATAAATAGATTCGGTACCTATTAAAGGCCTGAGCTTATGGATAAGTCTAAAAGCTCGGGCTCGGGTGTTCAAAGTTTCACCTCATTGCCTTTTGCAGAGATGATAGACTTTTATTTTTTTTTCTATAAATAAGCAGGTTCTTTACTTATTGAACAAATCAGTTCAAAACCTGGATGCTGCGTTTAGGAGCATGAGGATCTCTATAATTTTCTAATTCTAATTTTAAGTTTTAGGTAATGAGGGTCTCCCTTCTTCGACTTTTCTGCATAAATCACATTATGAAGTGAGAAAGAATGACGATAATGGGTATACCTACCTAGGCCCTAGTAGGTATCTACCTTACATAACGCCGATAGTAATTATTGATAATTAAGATCCCGGTAATAAAAGATAATTACCAAACCACTAAGTAAGGCTCGTTTGCTTGACTTGACTTTAACCGAAACGTTATAGTTAAATGTGGCGGTCTGACCCTTATGTCTTTCGAAATAAAAGTCAGACTGCCTTTAACTGTAACGTTTCGGTTAAATTCAAGTCAAGCAACCGAGCCTAAGAAGACAACCATACTAATTAGATGCTAGTAATGACCATACTAGTTTGCTGTAGGGTGAGGCCAAATTCCTTGATTTTAACATTAATCATTTCGTTATACTTAAACCGAAGTAATTAGGACAGATTAATACTAATAGGTAAGTTATTACCGCAGGAAAAATATATCGTAATTTTCAACCTTCTTGTGAGCTCAAGTTTGTGGCATTCTAGGGCAAGGTTGTGGAAAAGGAAAAAGGGCGTGAGTTTGAACAAAGTAATAAGCTTCGCGTAGGTTTAAGGGGATTTATTGAATTTATTTTTGTCTTTCTCACTCTCACGGACACGTTGGTAGGTGCGACATCAGCGTCGCGGAAGAATATAACAGAAAAACGACGTTTTACCTAATTACTCAAAAACTAAACCAGTTATCAAAAATCTGTTTCCAAGCGTTTTTTGATATTATTATTACCGACACATTAAAACAAAAATTACAATTACATTAATTGTAGTTTCCGATAAAAAGTAGAAAAAATGAGATTTTGGACCAACTTTTGGGAGAACTTTCTATCGAAAATTTTTTATTTAATGGTGTTTCTGCTTCTAAGCGATTTTACATTTACCAAATTACATTACGTTTAAATTTGAAAGTAATCGTCTTTGTAAGTAGTTTTTAAATATAACTTCATTCAAAATCGCTTAAATACCGCTTTTACGCCGTTAAGGTAACCTATACTGCTTGTACAGGTAAGGCATCATAGGTAACCAAATATCATAGGTATACATAAGTATAACATTCCCCAGACCGATATCCGCTACGGTGGACGATTTCCCAAGTTTCAGGCAGGACGCAAGACATAATTTGTAGTGTTCAATTAGTGTGAGCACTGCAAACACAGTTGTAACTACTCTCTATTCCACACTCTCATAGTCCGATAGTACGACACCTTGACATAACCGGAGGGAGATCAGACGTACTAGGACTGGCGGCTTAACTTGTTTTCCGAGGCGCGGGTTTTAGTCACCGCCTATTTCCTAACTCCGGTCTGGTCAACGCGCTGGCCCAACCCGCGGATCGAACCCAAAACCTCGTTATCGAGCGTGTTTAGGTACTACTAGATCAACAAATCAGAACACTGCCTTGTTCTGAAACAGAAGTAAAATCGCCGCACCGAAAAATAGTGGCGAAGATAGCGCAGCCTCCCGCGTTTTGGGTGGTTTTTTTTGTGTTACAATAAAAGTTATTTTAATTACTGTTCAAATGTTGCCCGCGTGAAATGGTAAGAAGAAGAACACTGTCTGCATTTTAGCGCTAAAGAGCTAGGCCGATTCTATAGACCGCGAAGAATTTCTCGAGATTTTTTTTGCCACTATGACATGGCCGCATGGCAAACGTAGGATAAATTCTGTAATTCTCTAATGAATGGTAGCACCGCTTATGTACCGGTTCAGCAGTCTAAGCTGAGGCTACCGGCCTTGATTCTGTCGAGACAAACGTGTCAACTGTCAACGCTATGTTGCTCCACATCAACGCACTGACATCTTTCCTTGGAAACCAGCGTCAATTCATTACGTCTCTTGCTATCATTACGGTGTCTCTGCTGGCTTCACAAGAGTAGGAATATAATATCGTTGATATTCCTGTCCTTCTGGCATGAGTCCTTTGCATTATTGAGGAAACCATGCCAAAAAAGCCTCCTCGCGCTCCTGTGACAAGGGAGTCCGTGAGTTCCAAACTTGTCTTGTCTCCTCTACTCTATTCCACCAATGGTGACTCAACATGAGGCCTATAGTCTATACAGTGACACGAAATCTTTTATTTGTTTACATTGTCTTGTAGACTGGACAGTCCTATATCTTGAGGACCACCCCGACCTCCCTGGCGCAGAGGCGGCGCGCTCGGATTTGAGTGGGAAGTCGCGCGTTCGATTCCCGCCACGGGCCACTTTAGAATTTTATAATTTCTAAATTCGCTAAAGTTCGCTTTCTAAAGACGCACCGCCAAGTGATTTAGCGTTCCGGTGCAATGCTAGTAGAAACCGTTGGGGTGAATTTAATTATACCCTTCCAAGTTAGTACGATAACATCTTAGGCTGCATCATCACTTACCATCAGGTGAGGTAGCAGTCTAGTAGGTACTAACTTGTAGAGAGTAGAATTAGTACTAACATAGGTTTAAGTGAATGATAATACTAAGAATAGAGTTTAGTTTAGCAGTAGGTACCAGGTTAGGTCTATGATAACTGTTACTAACAAAATCATATGGAGAAACTCTGAAGTAATAAAAATGATATTTCAAGAAGGGTTTCTTTGTTTCAGATGTAATGGGCCGCTTGTGTTGGCGGGAGGCTTTGTGGGCGCTGGTGTGGTTCTGTACGCTGGCGCCCTCGCAGGCCGATGGTAACATAGGTAGGTCCTCACCTTTACCTACCCTGAGCGTACCTAGGTACCTACTCTATATGTATATTAGCTGTTTCCCGTAAATCATATTCCCCATCATTACCTACTTATTAATATAAACTAGTAGGGCGCGTGGGGGCGCGGGCCACATGTGGCCCGCGTGCTGTCTTCCCGCCCAAAAAAAATCCTTTCAAAATTCCTCATACATTTTCTATGGTAAAAAAAATTTCCGCCATATTGGATTTTTTTTTCTATTCATCGCGTAGACCTTTAAATTTTGATCACTTCTTGTCAAAAAACCGTTCCTCCATCTTTTATACTTTCCGAGATATTGACGAAATTCGTATGGCGGCCATTTTGAATCCGCCATTTTTTAAATTTTTTCACCTCACTGCCAATTGGATGACGTTTCGAGTGACATTTGGTCGAGCACCCCCCACCTATCTGCAATACCCTTGGCTGTGCTCTTCATCCGTCTCCGAATCCTCAATCATCAGCTCTCTCCATATTTTTGTTCTTAATCATTTTTTCCCTTCTATACGAAATGGTCATTGAAAAAAAAATTTTTCATACAAAATTGTTCAGGAGAGGTGATCAATGAGTCAGTGAGTGAATCAGCACAAAGAGCTATATATATATTAACTAGTAGGGAGCGTGGAGGCGCGGGCCACATGTGGCCCGCGTGCTGTCTTCCCGCCCATAAAAAATCCCTTCAACATTCCCCATACATTTTCTACGGAAAAAAATAAATTCCGCCATTTTGATTTTTTTTTCTATCCATCGAATAGACCTTTGGGTCCTGATTAACTCTTGTCAAGAAACCGTTCTTCCATCTTTTATACTTTCCGAGATAACGGCGAAATTAGTTTGGCGGCCATTTTGAATCCGCCATTTTGAAATTTTTTCTAGCTCACTGCCAATTGGATGACGTTTCGAATGACATTTGGTCGAGCACCCCCTACCTATCTTTGATACCCTGGCTGTGCTCTTCACCTGTCTCCGAAATCCTCACTCATCAGCTCTCTCCGTATTTTTCCTCCGAATGAATTTTTTTCTTTTATACGACACCATCCTTGAAAAAAATTTTTTTCATACAAAATTGTTCAGGAGAGGTGATCAATGAGTCAGTCAGTCAGTGAATCAGCACGAGTAGCTATATATATATTAACTAGTAGGGCGCGTGGGTGCGCGTGCCACATGTGGCCCGCGTGCTGTCTTCCCGCCCATAAAAAATCCCTTCAAAATTCCCCATACATTTTCTATGGTAAAAAAATTTCCGCCATATTGGATTTTTTTTCTATTCATCAAATAGACCTTCGGATGCTGATCACTTCTTGTCAAGAAACCGTTCCTCCATCTTTTATACTTTCCGAGATATTGACGAAATTCGTATGGCGGCCATTTTGAATCCGCCATTTTTTAAATTTTTTCACCTCACTGCCAATTGGATGACGTTTCGAGTGACATTTGGTCGAGCACCCCCCACCTATCTGCAATACCCTTGGCTGTGCTCTTCATCCGTCTCCGAATCCTCAATCATCAGCTCTCTCCATATTTTTGTTCTTAATCATTTTTTCCCTTCTATACGAAATGGTCATTGAAAAAAAAATTTTTCATACAAAATTGTTCAGGAGAGGTGATCAATGAGTCAGTGAGTGAATCAGCACAAAGAGCTATATATATATTAACTAGTAGGGAGCGTGGAGGCGCGGGCCACATGTGGCCCGCGTGCTGTCTTCCCGCCCATAAAAAATCCCTTCAACATTCCCCATACATTTTCTACGGAAAAAAATAAATTCCGCCATTTTGATTTTTTTTTCTATCCATCGAATAGACCTTTGGGTCCTGATTAACTCTTGTCAAGAAACCGTTCTTCCATCTTTTATACTTTCCGAGATAACGGCGAAATTAGTTTGGCGGCCATTTTGAATCCGCCATTTTGAAATTTTTTCTAGCTCACTGCCAATTGGATGACGTTTCGAATGACATTTGGTCGAGCACCCCCTACCTATCTTTGATACCCTGGCTGTGCTCTTCACCTGTCTCCGAAATCCTCACTCATCAGCTCTCTCCGTATTTTTCCTCCGAATGAATTTTTTTCTTTTATACGACACCATCCTTGAAAAAAATTTTTTTCATACAAAATTGTTCAGGAGAGGTGATCAATGAGTCAGTCAGTCAGTGAATCAGCACGAGTAGCTATATATATATTAACTAGTAGGGCGCGTGGGTGCGCGTGCCACATGTGGCCCGCGTGCTGTCTTCCCGCCCATAAAAAATCCCTTCAAAATTCCCCATACATTTTCTATGGTAAAAAAATTTCCGCCATATTGGATTTTTTTTCTATTCATCAAATAGACCTTCGGATGCTGATCACTTCTTGTCAAGAAACCGTTCCTCCATCTTTTATACTTTCCGAGATATTGACGAAATTCGTATGGCGGCCATTTTGAATCCGCCATTTTGAAAATTTTTTCAGCTCACTGCCAATTGGATGACGTTTTGAGTGACATTTGGTCGAGCACCCCCCACCTATCTGCAATACCCTTGGCTGTGCTCTTCATCCGTCTCTGAAATCCTCACTCATCAGCTCTCTCCGTATTTTTGTTCTTAATGATTTTTTCTCTTTAATATGACAGTATACGTCAAAAAATTTTTTTTCATACAAAATTGTTCAGGAGAGGTGATCAATGAGTCAGTCAGTCAGCACAAGCAGCTATATATATATTAACTAGTAGGGCGCGTGGAGGCGCGGGCCACATGTGGCCCGCGTGTAGTCTTCCCGCCCATAACAGTATCGCCGTCATCTCCACCACCAATTGTAATCCTACTGGCAGTGGGCTGAAAAAATTACCTAGGACCACGGTCATGGTTTTAAAGATAGTTAAGGGCAGTTCGAACAAAAACTACGCTGAACCTCATCGGATGAGGTTCAGCATACTTTTTGTTCGAACAGCCCTTAACTATCTTTAAAACCATGACCGTGCTTCTCAATCATCATCCAAATCCTAGATCATCATCTGTTCTCATATTTTTGTCTGGTGATGATAATGCCTTGAATACTTCCCTACTTATTGTAGCATGTACATTTTCCAGGGAAAAATAAATTCCGCCACTTAGATTTTTTCCCATTTATCCCGTAGACTTTGAGATCCTGATCCCTCTTGCTAGAAAACCACTGTTCCATCTTTTATACTTTCGGAAATAGACAACCACAAAGTTTGTATGGCGGCCATTTTGAATACGCCATTTTGAATTTTTTTTTAACTCACTGCCAATTGGATGACGTTTCGAGTGACATTTGGTCGAGCACCACCATCTATCTTCGATACCCTTGCTGTGCCCTTCACCCGTCTCCGAAATCCTCAATCATGATCTCATTCCATATTTTTTTCTGGCAGACCTCCGAAAAACGGCATTAAAATACTGTAGTTTCCCAACTTGTGGTCTCTCCAATATTCGCCATACATTTTCTAAGGAAAAAATAAATTCCGCCATTTTGAATTTTTTTTCTTTCCATCGAATAGATCCTCGGGCCCTGATCACTTCTTCTCAAGAAACCGTTCTTCCATCTTTTATACTTTCCGAGATATCGACAAAATTCGAACGGCGGCCATTTTGAATCCGCCATTTTGAATTTTTTTGCAGCTCACTGCCAATTGGATGACGTTTCAAATGACATTTGGTCGAGCACCCCTTACCTAGCTTTGATACCCTAGCCGTGCTCTTCACCTGTCTCCGAAATCCTCACTCATCAGCTCTCTCCGTATTTTTCCTCCGAATGAATTTTTTTCTTTTATACGACACCATCCTTGAAAAAAAATTTTTTCATACAAAATTGTTCAGGAGAGGTGATCAATGAGTCAGTCAGTCAATCAGTGAATCAGCACGAGTAGCTATATATATATTAATGTGACATTTTGTATGTCTCTTACTCAATCACGCCACATAGTTAATATCCTACGATTTAAAGCTTATCCCGAGCCTGTAACCACTAATAAGAAAACTCAGGATAATATTATATGGGCATCCGAACGATTTACGTTAACAGTTTTCGTACAAGCAAACAGTAGCGCCATCTGTCAAAATTCTATAGGTGGCTGCTGAGCGTGGCCTTGCTGTTGGTGGCAAAACAAGCATGCTTCGCACCGATAAACTAGCGACATTTTTTCGTCCCTTCCGCCCTGTCCAGGGTATATAATGTCTATTGTAATAACATACTTTTTTATTTCGAAAAAATTGTACCTACGAATAGAACGAATCGGGAGTTGTTCGAACGTGCGGGCGGAGCCGCAGTTTAAAACTAGTATTATTATACTTATACCTTTATGTACGATGAAACGTGTACAAAATGTAAAAAGTACGTTTTAACCACAGCCCTAGGAAACAATATGGACAGGCCCCGTCTACAAAAATAAAATATTAATAACCTGTAAAGTGGCGCTTAAAGGTGGCATCACTGGGTATCACATAGGGTAGTTACTCAGTACACGAACATTTGACAACAAATCTTGGCGCTCATCATGGCGCCGCATGTCACGCAAGGCTAGGCTAGACTAAAATGAAAAAAATGGTTATCTGTGGTCTATGGTTTTAGCACCACAATGACACGGGTAATGTAAAGGTTGTCACGCACTTGTTAGCACCATTCAATATTCCTCGTCGTCCTACATTGATTCCCTAGTGAAATAAATAATGGTCGTTAATGAATATAATATCGAAATTCGAAATAATATGTTAATTTTTTGCTGTTTTTTTTTATCCAGGGTGTTTGTTCAGCTCGTCTCTCTGCATAGAGGGAGTGGAGTGGTGCCATGACGGTAAGTTGAATAGTATCTGTATGTTTTGTATTGTACCTATATTAATATAAATGTAATTGTATGTACTCATATTTACTATTACCTACTTCGTGCAAAGTTTTTTACATATAAAGGGAAATGAAAAGTGTATGGCATTTACAAATTTAATGTTTTCTAGACTATGCATTTGGAAAATGCATACCAGTCTACGACAGCGACCCCGAAGAAGGGGCACTTTATAAGTAAGTTAAATATTTATTTTTTTTAATTTCAAAAAACTTTAGTAACAGAAATGAGTGAAAACATAAGTAAACAAGTACGTAAGTGAATTTTCCTGAAAAGATTATAAATAAATTAATAAAATTAAATTGGTATTTAATCTACATATCCTATGATATTTTTGAGGATTTCGTACCCAAAGGGTCCTCCCGTCCGCCTGTCACCAGGTTATATCTTTTGAACCGTGATAGTTAGACACTTCACAGACGATGTATTTCTGTTGCCGCTATAACTACAAATACATACAAAAAACGTTTTTTTTTGCATGTTTTTGCTCAATATTGATAATGAGTACATGCTTAAAATATTCACAAACTATTTAGTCATATATTCTGGTATTCACTTCTAAAATAAAAAGTTAGTTTAAAATTTAAATATTAAGGGCTAAACGTGACTTTTTCTCGTTTTTGTTTTGGGCAGATGTTTTTTGGTTGGCATTGGTCTTGATAGTAGGTACGGAACACGATGTGCGCGAGTTCAAATCAACTTTAAAAACGTACAGATATGACATGAGCTCGTCCCAGCTGCAATGGTTTGAGAGGGAGCTCCAGCAGCTGGCGGCGCGCGGCTACCGCTGGGAGCATGCCTACACGCAGTGCGTGCTGCAGAGTATGTTGTACGCCCTTCGCCGGAATCTGTGAGTTTTTTAACAGACATCCATTCACTAAAAGTATATATATAATTTATGGTCAAAGAATTTTACTATCCTCAAAAGAAATTACATACATGTCAATAATCAGAATAGTTAGAATTCAATAATTAGAATATTATCAAATGACAATTTCAGTAATACTAAATCAACAGTGGTAAGAAACACAATCAGTTGAAAGTGAATGTGAATTTGAAGTAGAAATATATAGAAAAAAAATTAAGGTAGGCACCACAAAAAATAGCAGACCCCTGAGGTGTCAACTATTAGTTAAGTGTGTTTTATATAGGTACTAGAAATTGACAGTTTATCATGATTTTTTGCATCCAGGAATCCGGCTAATGTGAATCCAAAACTATGCGACCATTTTACTGATCCCAAACTGAATACTGCACCACCTAGTGAAGGCGAGGATACCCTGGAAGTAAGTCATAATTATTGATAAATAATAAGAACAAACCCTGTTTTATTCGAGGGTCAATATTTTTTTAATGATAAACAACATGATATCAATTTAAGATGGAACCTGACGAGACAGCGTTCGTACGATTCACACCAAACTCTCAATTATCAGACTCGGACTATGCAAATGAGGTTTACAATCCTCCTTTCTCGCCAGATGAAGACCCTGCTACATATTTGGTACAAGGTAACTATTTCAAGATCTTTAACATATGTTATAATTCACTAAATAATTACAAAAATACTCTCCCAAAATTTGACAGAACCAGTCCCAATAGTTAGTGAAGAATCGGAAGCAGGAGTTGAAAATCCAAGTGACAAGTTACGAGACCTAATGCTTATGACTGGTATAGAAGAATCGCCTGTCATAATGCCGTTTGAGGGCTTCAGAGAACGAATACAAGCTGAAGAATCGGCGAGAAAACATGATGTGAGTGGTTCGGTCCCTAATGAATTTGTTGACAAAGAGAAAAAGTCCTTAGCAGATACGAAGATTGAACGACCAACTAGTGATAATGATTTCAAGGACGAAGAACGTCTAGGTGCCCATTTTAGGCAGTTCAAGACCAAAATTCAACCAAACACTGCAGAATATGTTGTTGGCAACCAAGTTTCACCATTAGATGCCGAGGTACGATCAAACGCACTGGAAAAATACAAACAAAGCTTTGCTGAAAAGAATTTCCCGTTCGAATATGAAAATCCACTTGATATTCAAGAGCCAAGAGTCTATTACGAAGAGGATGATGAATTTCCTATTGATGCTGGTAGTGGCGAATCGGAAACTTATCATAGAAAAGGTTGATTATAATATAATGCCTCATTTATCAATAAATGTCATAATCACATTTTTGTTACTAATGTTTCATGTGCTTTTATAGAATCAAATACTAAACTTCGGAATCCCAAATACATGGAGTATTTAATGAACTACTGGCGAGAAATAACTGCAGCCAGGCAAAATGCTAAAGAGAACATGTATGCAGAAGGAGGACCTTTAAAACCTGACGAATTGCAAGGTAATCATACACAGTTTTACCTTAACCGATATTTGACCTAATCGAATTTTATTAAATTTTATTTTGATAGGCATAATTACTATATACAGTTTAAAATAAAATATATACTTACAGTTTTAGATTGAATATAAAGTTTCAATATAACCTAGTATTTACTTATGTTTTTTACCTAAACATTTCGTTACTTAAACATTGGTCCTAATATTTTGTCCAACAAAGACAATCCAATGATTAGACTGAAACTGTTACAAATGCTGACGATGTTTCAGGTGAAAATAAAAATTTTTATTTATCGGAAGATTTTCAAGATTTACTTAATAGAGAATGGGGCTTTAAACGTAGGGAAAGAGATGATGTTAAAAAGCCTGGGCCGCGCCTGGACGCAAAAACATTAATGTTATTATACAACAATAAATCAGTGACAGGTTAGTGTCACGGCAGCGGCCTAAAATGTTTGTTTTAGATTCTCGATGTGCCCTAATAGATTCCAATTTGAGCTGAACTTCGTCAAATAAATATTCCTTTTAATTTGTCGATTGATTGCACTGCCACGTCGTACCTAGAATGTCTGCACTAAGTGTTTCTATGTCCCTATGCCGCACACTTTTTATAACACAAAATACGCATGAGACTCTATCTCTGTTTGGAGACCATACATTTTTATTTTATTTAAGTGATGTTTTTCGTCAATATTGTGTATTTTATTGTTTTTGTGATTTATGCCAACATAATATTATTAAATGTGATTTGAAATACTTCTTTCTTTCCTTTTAAAAAAAACCTTCGAATGTTTCCTAGTCAAGTGCCTACAATTTTATTGAAGTGTTAATTAATTATGGAACTTTATAAGCAAGTACCATGTTTTAATGTAGGTAATAAAATATGAAACAATAATATATAACTTTAACACAGAGCAGTTTGAGTTCAGACTTGTTCTCAAACGCAACATCTACAGCTGAATCATGCATGACTTTTCTGTCGATGTATAAAATATAAATGTGTTCAAATAATTTTAATTTTAACGTCTGATGTTTTTTACTTTTTCAGCACAAAAATCGAGTCTACATGAAAATAAGCCAATTCATAACCACAATGATTATGATTATGACCCATCGTATGCATTCGTCACCTTTCATAACAGGTATTATTTATTTCTTTTTATGTTAATTTGTAAAATACGTAAATAAACTGCATAAATAAGCTATGAATATCGCTTGCCACTATTAAAGCTGTTAACTTTGCCTCAGATTCCTTACCGACTGGGCGAAGGGCATGTCATTTATTGCAAGACTTGAACAGTTGCTGGGCTTGGAGAAAAATACTTTTAGTAACCCTAGGTAATTTTTCGTCATTGTTGTTCGTTTTTTGGCTGCATGTTAAGATATCAAAAGTAAGTATTTAATGCATTTCTTATTTGTAGGGTCGCTCCGAACGAAGTGACGTTTAAAGTACAAAAAAATAGTAAAGGTTACGATGCCGCTGAAGTTGGAAAGAAAATAGGTATTTTTGTTATATTATTATAATACATAATTTTAAAACTATTATAAACAAATGCAACAAATTGTTTATGCTAATCTTTCAATTCCAGATGCTATAAAAGATCAAATTCAAGGAGAAACAGGAGCACAAATTGATACAATTGGGATTGGAGACCGGGTAAGTACTTTTTCATGCACATTTTCATACATTTTTCATTAAAAAATTTAACCATCTACAAACACTGTGTTGAAAAAATATCCTTTAACTCACAGCATGTTCTCTTTATAGAGTAAGCACCCCGTCATTAGTCACCCAATGGTCCAAGAGCCGCGATTATTCGGCCTGTCAATGCCTATTCTATTCGCACTCATTGGAAGCATGTCCGTACTCATCGTGGCCGCAGTGATTGTTGTGGTAATGCTGAGGCATGATATTATGGGATCCAAAAGTAAGATGCCAGGACTCGCTTCGGCTGCTGAGATAGATGCTGAAGCCACCAGAGATTATCAGGTATTTCTTTTCATTGAAAATTTCTTAAGTACCTACCTATTAAATGATATTTTTATTAATACCTACAAAATGGATAAAATGTTAAGACTTATACGGGTTTTAAGTTTTTAATTACAAACGGTTAGCCTATAATAAAAATAACTATAAACTGACACAAATAATTAGGAACTTTGTCGTGCCCGAATGTCGGGCAAATGGTCGGGGCAGCAGACAACAGCCGCACCTCCGCACCCAGCCGAACCACCGCAACGCATCACGTCTCTTTCACGGGAACCTGATGGAAATTCTCCCTCTACACGCTCCAGCACTTCTTCTTGGTGAGTTTACATAAGAAGGGACCACTAATTTACAGATCTTACAAAAATGTTTCTTATTTCTCAAAATTTACTTGCTGAGAAAAATTATATGAAAGATTTCAACTTATTATCAATTATTTTTATAACTAAGTAAGTATTTTTTTATAAATTCATTAAAACAATAATTTCGTTCAGATCTCAGATAAATCAGTAACAGAAAACAAGAGTGCTTCAAAACTAATTATTTATTTTAACATGGTATATCTTACCAATTTGTTTAACGCAGGAGTGAAGAACCGGCCCTTACTAACATGGATATTTCGACTGGACACATGGTTTTGGTAAGTCTTATTCATAATTTTTAGCTCTATATTCGTCTGATGCATTAATCGCTTTTGTTTAATTCTTAGGCGTACATGGAAGACCATCTTCGCAACAAAGACCGTCTTGAGCAAGAATGGCGGGCTCTATGCGCGTATGAGGCTGAGCCCTGCGCGACGGCTGCTGCTTTGAAGCCCGAGAACAATGGAAAGAATCGCTACGCCGATGTGCTGCCCTATGATCATTCCCGGGTCACCCTCAATACGCTATCCAACCATCTCGGATCAGATTACATTAATGCTTCTACTATTGTAAGTTGAGTTTGCTAATACCTATATTTTGTTGTAAAATATGTAACTTTAGTGAGAATTTACTTAACTTAGAAGCTTTAAATATAAAATATTTCACTAAAACCCACGAACAACCTAATGCAGATTGTAAAGATACAGATCACAAGAATCTCATCATATTTTAATTCATAAGAATGAAATTGTATATTAATTTGTAATGTTCGAAAACATTGTATTTTCGTCAGACCGACCACGATCCTCGCAACCCTGCATACATCGCAGCCGCTGGACCCCTCGCCCATACCGCCCCCGACTTCTGGCAAATGGTCTGGGAGCAAGGCAGCGTCGTGATGGTCATGCTTACTCGCCTCACTGAGAACGGTCAGCAACTTTGCCACCGATATTGGCCTGAGGAGGGATCTGAATTGTATCATATCTATGAGGTTTGTAACTTGTACCTAACAAGAATTTTGAAAAGATTTTTAAACCTTGATTAAGTAAGTTTCTTAAACTCTCAATCTCCAGGTACAGGTCTCTAACATCGAACTTTGAAAATTAGCAAACTACAAATTAGCTCATGCTCATTTCGTTACACGTGACCACTAATTTTCTAGGTGCATTTAGTCAGCGAGCATATCTGGTGTGATGATTATTTGGTGCGAAGTTTCTATCTGAAGAATCAACGCACAGGCGAAACCCGAACTGTTACTCAGTTCCATTTCTTATCCTGGCCAGAGAACGGCGTGCCGTCATCCACTAAGGCTTTGCTAGAATTTAGGAGGTAAGCGTTAGATTATTAATAATTCACAACGTAGCTTACATCGTTTAAATTTCATTCCGATGTTAATAGTAAAATATGTTCAGTAGAAATATAATAATTATTGAAATACCTAGAATAAATACAAAAATCAACATATACCTAGGTACTCAAGTACATAATTTTTCTTTACAGGAAAGTTAATAAATCATACCGTGGAAGATCTTGTCCGATTGTAGTCCATTGCAGGTGAGTTACGTCAGTCAAATTACAAACTAAACATATATGTATACAACATTAATTTTTTAAGTTAATTTGTCATGAACTATTTGACAAACGTTTCATTTCTCATGAACTATTTTTTAAACGTTGGTAAACGTTGGTAATGTGAAATTCCTGCTGTCCCCCGAATTTTGAACTTTAGTAGCGGGAGTATGTTCACTCTCAGAGTCTCAAGAGACCATTCAAGTGGGCGACACTTTAATAAAGTTAAACCGACTGAAACCACAGATCCGATTAGAAATTTTAAAATGTCACGAGTGAGTTAAGGAAGTAGAAAGTTTACATTGCCGTGAATCGGTAACTTAGCCATCAATTGTCCCATTAGAATAAAAAGTTTGAACAATAAAAATAACAAACAGCAAAGCCGAAAGTGCAGTTAAGATTGTATGTAACAGATTAGGTATGTTTGTTTGTACGTGAATGTGATAGTAAAATACGTAAAACTTTAAGATTTATTCCGGTTTTTCACAAATGCCCTCGGCTGGGGGTTACTTTCCTGGGATGAAAAATAGCTTTTCTCAAAAATCACGTTGGTCTGTCGGTCCGTTAAGTTAGGTTAGGTTAGGTTAGGTTAGGTTAGGTTAGGTTAGGTTGCGAAGGTGATAGCCGCTGCGAAAAGTAAAATTAACGCAGCTGATCTCGGCGCTCAGGGTGTTCGACTTAGAAAGGCGGCCACGGGTGGCCGCTTGTTTGAGTTCCCAGGAGCCTCTAGTGCCGAAAAGGCGGACACTCTGGCCAGAAAGCTAAGGGAGGTCTTAGGTGACGAATTGGTCCAGGTCTCCAGACCTGTAAAATCTGTGGACCTGCGTGTCACAGGCCTGGACGACTCCGTCACCAGCGCTGAAGTAGCTGCAGCTGTCGCTGCGGTGGGAGGCTGTCCCACCGAGCAGGTGCGGGCCGGCGAAGTTAGGAACAGCTATGATGGGCTGGGCTCAGTGCTGGTGCACTGCCCCGTGGTAGCCGCTAAAAAGGTGATGGCAGGAGGGAGACTTCTCGTGGGGTGGGTGTCTGCGAGGATAAAGTTGCTGGACGCTCGGCCCCTCATGTGCTACAGGTGCCTCGCACCCGGGCACATGGCTGCCCAGTGCGAGGAGGCGACTGACCGTAGCAAATTGTGCTTCCGCTGCGGTCAAGCTGGTCACAAAGCTCGTGAGTGCACCGCTGCGCTGTACTGCATTGTTTGTGCGGCGGCTGGCATGCCGACGGAGCATCGAGTAGGCAGCAAGACCTGTGCCTCCCAAGCCAAAGGAAAGAGGAAAAAGAGAGGGAAATCTTCCTCTACATCCCAGCAAGCGCAAACGCAGCGCGGGGAGGAGGAGGTTCCAATGACTGTGGGTTAGTTATGGACCTAAACCTCCTCCAGGCGAACATCAACCACTCCGCCAGAGCTCAGGACCTTCTGTTCCAGAGCATGGCGGAGTGGTCGATTCACGTAGCCGTAGTAGCCGAGCCCTACTGCGTTCCGTCCGGGAATGACTGGGTGGGAGATCGAGATGGAGTAGTAGCCATGATGTCCCGGTCCGTAGTCGGTGCCCCGGCCTTCGTCGATGTGGTTCGAGGTCGGGGATACGTCTCAGCTCTTGTCGGGGAAACTATGGTGATCGGGGTGTACTTTTCGCCGAATCGGTGTCTTGCCGATTTCGAGCAGTTTCTAGCTGAGGTTGGCGTTCTGATCGGCAGAAGTCGCACAGGCCGCGTGCTCATGGCTGGGGATCTCAATGCTAAATCTGTGGCATGGGGCTGCCCAGCGACGGATCCGCGTGGGCAAGAGCTGATGGAGTGGGCGACGGCGACAGGACTGACGGTCCTAAACCGGGGGTCGGTCAACACCTGTGTGCGGCGACAAGGTGGCTCCATTGTGGATGTCACCTTCGCTGATGCCGCCTTAGCGTGCCGTATTCGGGGCTGGGAGGTGCTGGAGAACGTGGAGACGCTGTCGGACCACCGGTACGTGAGGTTCAGCGTCTCCGCGAATCCGGCCACCCCGAGCGGCTCGGCCCGACTCTTGGGGACTCGCGGACAGGGTCCTCGTTGGTCGCTGCCGCGTATGGACCGGGACTTCCTGATTGAGGTTGCCCTCGTTCAGGCGTGGTTTTCCGCGCCACGAGAAGGTAACATAGTGGATGTAGAGGAGGAAGTGGCGCGACTCGGTGTGGCCATGGCACATGTTTGCGACGGGGCTATGCCTAGAGTACGCTCTGTCCGATCGAGGCGAGCAGTGTATTGGTGGTCTGAAGAGCTCACGCTGTTGCGCAGATCCTGCGTAGGGGCGAGACGCCAATACACCCGTTGCCGCCGGCGAAGGGGACGGGACTTGGCGGAGGAGGAGCGGCTCTACTCCCTCTACAGGGATGCGGTGAGGGCATTGCGTGTGGCCATCGGCACGGCAAAAGATCTGGCCAATGATGAGATGCTGGCGACTCTGGACGCAGACCCATTCGGGAGACCCTATAAGGCGGTGCGAAAGAAACTCCGACCCTGGGCGCCTCCAATCACACAGAGTCTCCAGCCTCCCGCCGTGGAGTCGGTGGTCTCGGCTCTGTTCCCGGATGTAGCCGAACGCGAGGCGCCTCTCATGGCACCCCCCACTACCGAGGGAGACCTGAGCCCGGGCGTGGCCCCGGTCACGGGTGGGGAGCTTAGGGCGGCAGTGCTACGCATGCGTGCAAAAAATACCGCTCCAGGCCCTGATGGTGTCCCTGGCCGCGCCTGGGCTTTAGCGTTAGGGCCACTCGAGCCGTGGGTCCGGGCACTGTTCGGTACCTGCTTTGAGCGGGGTCAGTTTCCGAAAGAATGGAAGAAGGGGAAACTGGTCCTGCTCCGGAAGGACGGGCGCCCGGCTCACGAGCCGTCGGCGTACAGACCGATCGTATTGCTGGACGAAGCGGGGAAGCTCTTCGAGCGTGTCATCGCCGCCCGCCTCATCCATCACTTGGAGACGATAGGGCCCGATCTCAGCGACAACCAGTTTGGCTTCCGCAGAGGTAGGTCCACCATAGACGCACTTGCTCGGGTGAGGTCCCTTGCGGGCAATGCGGTGTCCTGGGGCGAGGTTTTGGTGGCAGTATCTCTTGACATCGCTAACGCCTTCAACACCTTGCCCTGGAGCTGCATTAGGGAGGCATTAAGGTATCACATGTTCCCGCCATACCTCAGGAAACTCGTGGCGGCCTACCTCTCCGAACGATCGGTAGGTTACCCGACGAGCGAAGGTTGGTCGGAGAGATTGATGTCGTGCGGTGTTCCACAGGGATCGGTCCTTGGGCCCCTTCTGTGGAACATCGGGTACGACTGGGTGTTGCGTGGAGCCGTTGTGGAGGGCGTCGAAGTGATCTGCTATGCTGACGACACCCTCGTGACGGCTCGCGGTGCCACCTTTCAAGAGGCTCGGTGTAGGGCCACAGCCGGCGTAGCCAACGTCGTGGATAGAATTCGGGCCTTGGGTTTGGAGGTAGCGTTACATAAATCCGAGGCACTATGCTTTCACGGTCCACGGAGGGCGCCTCCCTCTCGGTCCGAATTAATAGTGGGTGGAGTCCCTATTGAAATTAAGCGTACGATGAAGTACTTGGGACTCATCGTCGTCAGCCGGTGGAGATTAGACGAGCATTTTCGGCGTCTTGTCCCGAGGCTCGTTGGAGCTGCAGGAGCTCTGGGCCGTCTCCTGCCAAATCTGAGTGGACCGAACGCAAGGTGTCGCCGCCTTTACACGGCTGTGGTGCGATCCATGGCACTCTACGGAGCACCCGTCTGGTGGGACATGCTGGAACCCCAAACCCGGGCCCTGCTGCGGAAACCGCAAAGGGTCATGGCAGCCAGAGTGATACGAGGGTACCGCACAATATCGTGCGAGGCAGCCTGTGTGTTGGCGGGGACGCCACCTTGGGATTTGGACGCCGAAATGCTCGCGGAAATGTACTGGCAAAGGGTGGATGCCCGTCTTCGGGGGGAACACCCTACACCGGTTCAGATTCGTGCGTGGCGGAGGTCGGCGGAGGCCGAGCTTGTCGATCTTTGGCGAGAGCGGCTTCTGACGCCGTCGGCTGGACACCGCACGATCGAGGCGATCCGGCCTGTCCTCGAGCTCTGGACGGGCCGAAAGCATGGGGCTCTCTCCTTCCACCTCGTGCAGATCCTTTCGGGGCACGGTTGCTTCGGGAGGTACCTGTGCAGGGTCGCAAGGCGGGAGCCCACCGAGATGTGTCACGAGTGCGGCCACGCCGAGGACACGGCGCAGCACACGCTGGACTCATGCGTCCAATGGTCGTCTCAGCGCGCCGCACTCGTGGCAGAGGTGGGACCCGACCTCTCGCTGCCCACCGTCGTTCGCGCCATGGTGAGCAGCGAGAGATCTTGGAATGCCGTCGCCTCCTTTTGCGAGGAAGTGATGGCACAGAAGGAGGCGGCGGAAAGACAGAGAGAGGAAGACGTTGAGGCGGACCCTCTTCGGCGCCGCAGAGCGGGACGCAGACGACGTGCGGAGGAACGTCGCCTGCCACCCTAGTAAGGAGCTCCGGGCCACGGCAATGAGGTGCCCGTCGCCCGTGGAGCCAATCCCTCGTGCCGGAAGGCGTACCACATGTTCCTGGTACGCCGGATGGAGTTAGAGGACCATGTAGCTGGGTCCCCGACGTGGAGGGTCTGCCTCGGCGGACGCCGCCGACTGGGTCGCGGAAGATTGCGCAAGTGTTCCCGTGACCCAGTCGCCAGGCGATGCGAAGGAACATCGCTGGTTTTTTAGTGGGTATTCCGGCCACCGGTGAGTCCCACATACCCTTCCGGAAGCAAGAGCTACCCTGCTTCCGGACGGGATGCGTAAACGCATTTTCCCAGCGTAAAAAAAAAAAAAAAAAAAAAAAAAAAAAAAAAAAAAAAAAAAAAAAAAAAAAGGTTAGGTTAGGTTAGGTTAGGTTAGTGATACGAGGAGGGAGCGACTCGCGCTGCCCAGTGCAGGTCATACCACCGTGGCGGCTATACAACCCGTTCTCCAGCAATGGGTAGAGAGGGAACATGGAACACTCACCTTCCATCTTGCACAGGTCCTTTCAGGACACGGTTGCTTCGGGAGGTACCTGTGCAAGATTGCGGGCAGAGAGCCAACCGAGGAGTGCCATGAGTGTGGGGCCGCCGTGGACACGGCGCAGCACACTCTGGCTGAGTGCGCAGCCTGGACCTTGCCCCGGGAGGCACTGGTGGCAATTGTAGGTCAAGACCTCTCCCTGTCAGCTGTGGTTAAGGCCATGGTAGAGAGTGACAGGTCTTGGAAGGCGATGGAATACTTCTGTGAGGAGGTAATGACGCAGAAGGAGGCTGCGGAGCGGATAAGAGAGGATGACGTGGCCTCTCATCCCCTCCGCCGCAGAAGGGCTGGGCGCAGGCGTGCTGCCCATGACCGCCGCCTGCCCCCCTAAGAAGGGTCCCCGGGCGATAGACACGGGGAGTTTGTCGCCCGA
This sequence comes from Coenonympha arcania, assembly GCA_036785405.1. Classification (NCBI taxonomy): domain Eukaryota; kingdom Metazoa; phylum Arthropoda; class Insecta; order Lepidoptera; family Nymphalidae; genus Coenonympha; species Coenonympha arcania. Next base: position 6,369,285 of record CM072058.1, on the reverse strand, counting down.
TGGAGAGTGGCCCTCGAGCCGGGAGGTGCATCTCTGTGTTCACGATGCACCTCTGTCAGGGAATTTAGACGTAGATCAAGAAGGACGGAGGGTCTGCTTCGGCAGACATCGTTGGCTGGGTAACGCGAGTGCTTCCGGTCCCGTTGCTCATCCACCAGGCGACGAGGTGAACACCGTGGGGTTTTAGTCGGTGCGACTCCAACATAACCGCAGTGCCTCCCCGTGGTACACCGGTATCCATAACGGATTTCCCCACGTATAAAAAAAAAAAAAAAAAAAAAAAAAAAAAAAGGTTAGTGATACGAGGGTACCGCACAATATCGTGCGAGGCAGCCTGTGTGTTGGCGGGGACGCCACCTTGGGATTTGGACGCCGAAATGCTCGCGGAAATGTACTGGCAAAGGGTGGATGCCCGTCTTCGGGGGGAACACCCTACACCGGTTCAGATTCGTGCGTGGCGGAGGTCGGCGGAGGCCGAGCTTGTCGATCTTTGGCGAGAGCGGCTTCTGACGCCGTCGGCTGGACACCGCACGATCGAGGCAATCCGGCCTGTCCTCGAGCTCTGGACGGGCCGAAAGCATGGGGCTCTCTCCTTCCACCTCGTGCAGATCCTTTCGGGGCACGGTTGCTTCGGGAGGTACCTGTGCAGGGTCGCAAGGCGGGAGCCCACCGAGGTGTGTCACGAGTGCGGCCACGCCGAGGACACGGCGCAGCACACGCTGGACTCATGCGTCCAATGGTCGTCTCAGCGCGCCGCACTCGTGGCAGAGGTGGGACCCGACCTCTCGCTGCCCACCGTCGTTCGCGCCATGGTGAGCAGCGAGAGATCTTGGAATGCCGTAGCCTCCTTTTGCGAGGAAGTGATGGCACAGAAGGAGGCGGCGGAAAGACAGAGAGAGGAAGACGTTGAGGCGGACCCTCTTCGGCGCCGCAGGGCGGGACGCAGACGACGTGCGGAGGAACGTCGCCTGCCACCCTAGTAAGGAGCTCCGGGCCGCGGCAATGAGGTGCCGGACGCCCGTGGAGCCAATCTCTCGTGCCGGAAGGCGTACCACATGTTCCTGGTACACCGGATGGAGTTAGAGGACCAAGTAGCTGGGTCCCCGACGTGGAGGGTCTGCCTCGGCGGACGCCGCCGGCTGGGTCGCGGAAGATTGCGCAAGTGTGTTCCCGTGACCCAGTCGCCAGGCGATGCGAAGGAACATCGCTGGTTTTTTAGTGGGTATTCCGGCCACCGGTGAGTCCCACATACCCTTCCGGAAGCAAGAGCTACCCTGCTTCCGGACGGGATGCGTATTTAAATAAAAAAAGGTTAGGTTAGGTTAAGATTGTATGTAACAGATTAGGTATGTTTGTTTGTACGTGAATGTGATAGCAAAATACGTAAAACTTTAAGATTTATTCCGGTTTTTCACAAATGCCCTCGGCTGGGGGTTACTTTCCTGGGATGAAAAATAGCTTTTCTCAAAAATCACGTTGGTCTGTCGGTCCGTTAAGTTAGGTTAGGTTACATGTAGGACAACGAAACCAATATGAACATATTTATATTAATTATATATCAGTGATTAAGGAAACCCCTGTGCATTTTAGTGACGGTGCCGGGCGTACAGGCACGTACTGCCTGATCGACATGGTGCTGAACCGCATGGCCAAAGGCGCTAAAGAGATTGACATTGCCGCCACACTAGAGCACATCCGCGACCAACGACCGCGCACCGTAGCCACAAAACAACAGTTTGAGTTCGTCTTGATGGCTGTCGCTGAGGAGGTAGGTATTTAATGTAGAAAAATAAAAAGAAACAGTTAAAAACGTACTGCATCAAATTAAAAGTCGGAATATATGTTATCTGTGAACACACTGTTATGAAGGAAAGACGGCTTTAAACAAATTTATTTATTATTAATATAATTTAGTAAACAAGGCATACTTCTTTTTTATTAATAATATTTTGTAGTTTGAATTTCGAACAAGTATAGGATTAAAGCGTTAAGAGTCAGTGTAAGCCTTTGCTTGATAAAATTAAAAAAAAAGATTCCGACAAATTGAGAACCTCCTCCTTGTTTTGAACTCGGTTAAAAAGTAAAGATAAGAATCAACAGAATTATACCCCTTAATTGTGGAATAATATGCATATATTTACTAAGTGAGTTGAATCGACGTTTCCTCGCAATTACATTTTCATTCCTGGCATTTAGCATTATATAGGTATATATCTAAAAATATACGGACGTAGGACGTACGGTTCAATAAATATCTAAAGATCGTATATTTTTACACAGGTACATGCGATACTTAAAGCTTTACCCGCACATTTGCAACAACTGCAAGATAAGAAGGAAAAAGAGAAAGATAAGGACAAGGAAGGCTCTGAAAAGGAGAAACCAAATTAGACGCACCGCTTTCGCCGACATGACTTTGTTACTTAGGAAAAATTAGCGCCGGCTCTAGTACAAAGTAATTAAACATTAGTAATGATTTTTTCAAATGTGATACATGATTATAAATCTGTGCATGATTACTTGAATTATGTACCTAAGTACCTACATTTATTACAAACTGGTACATGTTTTTTACTTGGATTGTAGCAGCACTAGAGCCCACGCTGGTTTGAAAATGATAATATAAAATATGTTAAATTAATTATATTATAAATATTTTTAATTCCTCCCAGGTTGAGAATAGCGCTTGTGATTTTTATTTAAGCATTCGCGACATTGCCGCTAATAAAACTACTATTTTAATAACACAGTTCTAATCTGAACTATGAACAAAGGAATGGTAAAATATTTGTGTGTAACTTTGGTACCAAAATAAAATATTATGATTTTATTATAGTAGTTTATGTAACGGTTACATAATGGGGGGTATTAAAATACGAGTGTGAGTTTAAAAAACGAGCCGCAGGCGAGTTTTTTAATAGTATCACACGAGTAGAGTTTCATACACTACTTTATCTACGCTCATATTATTATCATAAATCCAAATCATAAAATCTTGCTAACTTTTGTCGTAAATCATTGCAACTACTAAGATGTCAGGTGGAGTGAAATTTTCTTTAGTAGGTTTCACTACTAGACATTTTTCAGCGCAAAGTTTTGACTAAGTAACAAAAAAAATTAGTTGTCTGTAAAGTCGGTTTACGGATGATAGATTTACGAGATAACGTCATAATCGTAATCGTTCTCGTAATCGTAATCGTAGTCGTAATCGTAATCGTAATCATAATCATAATCACAGGCCCAGGTGGAACGTTACGCGGAACGTTAGACATTGTGTTGTTGTCTATGGTCAATCATGGCCCATCTATACTCTCGGCAATGACTACCAACTATATGTTGTCTGTGGATTCACTTAAAAAAATATTACATAAAAAATATTACCTACCCCAGATAATAATTGTAACCGTTAACCGTTGTATTGCCGATAGCGGTACTGTAATCAATTCCTTCAAAACCCCAGATACAAATACAGGAGTCCAGAGCCGTGTATCGTTATGGATATTATACAACTTTCTTTAAATATTTCCATAGTAGAGCGATGTTATTATGAATAACTTTTTAATAATTATAGAAGTCTGTGAATAAAGTAGGTAATTATTTGACACATTTCGATTTTATAATTCGAACTTTAAGCAATGAGCGTAGATAAAAGCTGTATTCTCAACTTGGGCTAAATCATTTAGCGAAATAATTTATTATGAATATATTGAGTGTTTCGCTTGAAGCTTGAACTTCCTTTTTTGAACAAAATATTTATAATGTAAATGCTATTTTAAAGATATTATATTTTTCGGTCTAACATAATCAACAAGAATTTACTCGTATTTTCATTAAATTTGGTTAGGCTGATTTGTAATGCAACCACTGATATATTATTATACGAAATAGTATCTAAGTATGCATTTCTAAAAATTTGCAAAATTAAAGTATTTTCATAACATCAGTTAATGAATATATCGATCTACTATTTAAATACTGACCATAAAAATGACAAAATAATATTTAGGGATCATTCTAGTCAATTTATCAAAATATGTCACAAAATGACTAATATGGTGTTTATAATTCATGAGTTCGATTAGGCTTTTTTTAAATTTAATTTATTTTGTGAGTTATTGCTATTATTTTAGAAACTATAACGGTCTAATCATGTTAATCATAATCATAATATATTATAAAAACATGTTTTTACCTACCGAAATAGTACTTTTAGTATTACAGTATTTTTTACGGGATTTGTTGACGTATACAAAATTTTACACCTAGATTGCTTTTCTTCAAATGACTTAATTATTATACTGTTAATTAATGTTTTGTTATTGTAAATGAAATACGTACCTACATCTATAATATAATATAGGTATATTTGTAAAACGAACACTAATTTTAAATCTATAGGATGTCTTTTACCTAAAAACGTAAACTTATGCATCTATAGTGGCTGTTATTTTTATAAAAATAAAAACTGATCTGTGAATCGAAGAAGAAAAATGTAAAAGACAATGGCTATGCCAAATCATATCCCTAAAACGGTATACCTGATAAGTTAATCAGATAAATGAGATTAATATTTACAGACTAGCAGAAACAATAGAGATCGTAGTACGTACTTGTCGTGTACTATATATATAAAGTTATTATATTTGAAGCATAATAAGGAAAAAAAAGAAAAAAAAAATATTGTAGTTTAGTCATAAGAGAAAATATATTTAACCTGTATTTCTGTATGAAATTATATGTAGTTTTTATGTGAATGATTGAATGGTGGATTTGATTACCTATTAAAACATTTTAGGAAAAACGGTCCTTATTCCTTCCTTCCTTATCTAATGGTATTTTTATCAGATAAAGATCAAACGGTTAAGAAAAAAAATGCCAACGCAGACTACATTAAATAATGGATTGCCAAGTGTTTTTCTAAAAGTGCCGACCAGAAAAAGGGTTGAGTATAATAATATTAGAACCAGCCATTTCGAGCAATAGGTGATCACAGACTTTATTTAATGTAGTCTGAGTAGCTGATAATGCAAAAAAAGTTGTAAGAGGTCGTATACTAATTTAATGATTCGTCATTTTTGTATATTGACTTCCAAAAGCGCTTGGAGAATAATTTTTGTAAGAATGTAGTTATAAGTAGATTCTTTCATGCGCAAATAGGTTCTGTAACAGTTTTTATCATAAAATCGAAGTTCCTCGAGTACTTAAGTTTACTTGATCCCCTACCCACGAGCGAATCCAATTTTTTTTTTCATTGAAAATGAAAATGAAAATGAAAAATCTTTATTTTCACATAGGCCCAATTAATAAGCTCTTATGAAAAGTCAAAACTCTACCGCCAGGTTCGGAAAGCAGGTTTGCACCGAGAAGAACTGGCAAGAAACTCGGCACTTGCTCTTTTCAAAAAAAAATGTCATTATATACAATTTCTTAAATAATATCAATAATTAATACATAATTTTTAAGATATCTCGTGAAGAGATGGAAATATATCCCTATCATTCCAACAATTCTTGTCATTAAAGAATTCTTCAATAGTATAGTAACCCCGACTTATTAGATGTTTTTTGACAGTGACTTTAAACCTGTGTAAAGGTAAGTCCAAAACAGACTTCGGGATCATATTGTAGAAGCGTACACTCAACCCCACAAAGGACTTCTGTACTTTACGTAAACGGTGTGGTACTACAACTAACTTGTGTCCGCCATTTCTAATTGGACGGTTACTTACATCTATACGTTGCTTATAATTATTAATGTTTTGACGTACAAAGAGTAAGCAATTATAAATATATTGAGATGCCACTGTAAGAACACCTATTAATTTCTTTAAATTTTTGGCGAAGAGATTCGCGTGGCTTCATTTTGTATATAGATCTAATTGCTCTCTTTTGCAATACGAATCTCAGCAGCTTTGCCCCATAATAGAATACCATAGGACATAACACTGTGGAAATAGGCATAATAGACAAGCCTGGCTGTATCAATGTCTTAACTGCCTAATTTTTCTCACAGCATAGGCAGCTGAACTAAGTTTACCTGCCAGAGTCTCAATATGAGCGCCCCATTGTAGTTTATCGTCTAAGGTTACCCCCAGAAATACTGTAGAGTTTTCCATTTCCAGTGTTTCACCATTCACAATCACCTTTTTGTTGGTAGCTACGTTTTTTACGTTTGGTAGTGCGAACTCAATACACTTAGTCTTTTTTGAGTTTAAAAGTAAATTGTTAACAGTGAACCAATGCGATACATGCGCGATAGCATAATTCCGGTTTTGCTTCTCTTTTTTCTTTTTAGCAGCAATAATTGCACTCGAGCTTCCATTGCACAGACATATAAAGGGATATATATATATATATATATATATATATATATATGTCTGTGTTCCATTGTAATTTTTTTTTTTGGAAACAGGTCAGGCCATTGCACTCAGATATGAGCAACTTGAATCCTATAGTGTAAAACATCCATAGTATCATGTAGAATTGTAAAATTCATATTTCTAGGATGACGATCTATGGTGCGAGATAGGATCCTATAATCTATATATTATAGTATAGTGTAATAAGGTAGGTAGTATCAGCCTAACGAGAGTGCGGCCGTGACTCGTGACCATTGGCTGTGCTGGACCATTTGCCAATAATTTTAGCCAATAAGGCGTAAGTGCTAAATTACCAATTGCGTTAATATACATACGCAGATGATGATCATGAAAATCAAATGTCACTTTGACATTGACAACAAGAGACAACTTCGATTTGAGATTTGTCAAAATCATAGAGTATATTGAATATAGGTCAAAATTCAATCATTCATTTGAGATTCATTGAGATTTGTCATTTGGTGGATTGACCAGTTCAAACTTCAAGATTTTGCAGATTTTATTACAATTTTATTATCTGCAATTACTGAATTCAGTTCAATAAAGTAAGAATAATTAAAAGTTTCTGCGTAATTAAAACATTAAATACCTATTATAACCATGATTAGTGGACGAGCATTGCATTTTGTTTTCAAAGTTGCCGATAGGACCCTCACGGCTAAATTTTACCGTGAAGTTCTCGGAATGAAGGTAAGAATACCTGTTTTTATGTTAATTAACTACAATACGTGTCATATTTCACAACATTTTTAACGCTTACTCATGCGGAAAGTACCTAGTACATAAGCAACGTCTCAGGTTGACTTGCGGTGTATAGCCTGCAAGGTCATGCTATTGCTTGGATAATTGCCGAGGCGAGACGCCGGTCAACAACTAACAAATTGCTCGGAAATCATTGTCTAAGCATTAAAGCATAAAAGCCCAATATATACCTCAAACTATTCTCAGAAATATTATAATCCCAGACCATTTCTGGCCTTATTAGGCCAGAAAAGGTATTCCACTGATCTTTTCTTCTGGCCAAAAGTAGATTAGCAAGAGTCTTAGTTTGAGGGACCATGTGCGCTGCAAGGCAGAACTCGTCTGATTGTACTCGGAGTAGTTAATTTGATTCAGCATTTACTAAGTCTTCACAGAAGAAATATTTTGACTAACATCAAAATAATAAAACGAATCAATAATATTAAAATTTATATAAGAAGCAAATAATTATAATTTAACTTATATCACCCACTTATTAAAATAGAATTACTTAAACTTATCACAATTTCTATCATTATTTATATTTCCTTTCCCTTGAAGGTACTTCGTCATGAAGAGTTCAGTGAAGGTTGTGAAGCAGCTTGCAATGGGTAGGTAGTAATAACTTACAATTTTTCCTATAAAATAGTAAATAATATGTAAGTATCAAAGTTCTGGTATCTGGTTTATTTGATAGTTTAAACTTTAAGGTAACTGCGGGCAGGACTTACAATTATATTTTCTTCTTAATGCTTATTGAATTGTTATAATGATCATCTCAGCTGATGGATATCTGCTGTTGGAAATCTGATACTGCCTAAAATTAAGCTACAACACTTGATGTTGTCTGTCCACTGGGGAGCCTATATTTATATATATATATATGGGCTATATTTGCCATTCTATTAACTTCCAACCTGCACATTCCTCATATTTATTAATTTAATGCACTGTTTAATAGGTTCAGCATCAGTGTAATGATTAGAAACACAAACAAACCTGAGTAAGCAAGAAAACTCTATTAGTAAGAGGATTTGTCAGGTCCTGTAATTATGTCCTTCTAACTCTTGAAACTGTTTAGTGAGAAACCTCTATAAGAGAAAAAGAGATCTTAGTCCTTGAGCTCTCAGGTTTGACTGTAGTTGATATCAAGTATGCACTTAACTAACTTAGTAAACACCTTACTTTACAACTTACTAGAACGATAAACTACAATAATATACTCAGACACAGTACAAAATTAAATTATTATAAAGCACTTTTAGGTTAAGGTCGAATTGTTTCTTTTACAGCCCCTATGCGAACAGATGGAGTAAAACCATGATAGGTTATGGTCCAGAGGATACCCATTTTGTGGTGGAGCTGACTTACAATTATGGCATAACACATTACGAGATGGGGAATGATTTCCTCGGCTTGACTATACAGTCCAGTGAGAGCTTAAAGAGAGCTGCAGCATTGAACTGGCCAATAAAAGAACAGAATGGTTTGAAGTATGTGGAAGCGCCAGGCGGTTACAAATTCTACATAATCGATAAACCACAACCTGTTGATAAAGGTAAGTTGAACTGCAAATTACACTACTTTTGAAAATAGTTATCTAGGATAAAAGTAATTATATACACTGAAAAAAAAGAACATTAAAATCCAACAAAGTTTAACAAAGTTACAGGCATTTAAATTTTGGAGTGGGAGGGTCTTCTATCACCTTGCAAAACGAAAATTAGTACAAAGCCACATGAATCTACTTTGACGTTAGTTTCGCGTGACATCACATTTCAATATAGTTAAATCTCTGACTCTGTCTAATTGCAAATATTGAAATGGTTATTATTTGATTGATTTCATTCGTTTTTTAACATTTGGCTTAATCTAGTTTCAAGAATGAATTTAAAAGACTTTTTTTTAAGAAGACTGGTAAGCTTTACTTTTAGTTACGATATGTATGGAAAGTATGCAAATTATAATATATGAAATATGAGCTTGTTTGCAAAGTGCATTTAATTAAATAAGGTAATAAAACCTTATTTATTTAAATGCACTTTGCAATCATCAGTTATTTATCCTCATGAGTTTATAAGTATTGTACAGTTTACATATAATGTAAGCAATTACATGCTGCAGAGTGTGGGAAATATTATCTGATTGTAGATAAGAATAAGTGTCTAATATTCATTGATAATATGATCTCTTGATTTTATCAATTCCCATTGTCTTTTGTCATGTGATTGTTATTGCATTAGAATTGTGATGAAATATGATGTGTTGAGACTTTAGAGACATTATAATTTACATCCTACTACTAAATTAAGTCTAAAGTAATATTATAATTGCAAAAGTTTGTAAGAATGTATGGATGGATGTTTGTTTCTGTTTCATACAAAAACTACTAATCTGATAAGGGTGACATTTGGAGTGGAGATAGATTATAACCCTTGACAAACACACACAGGCTACTTGTTCATCCCAGAAAATTCCATGGTCTGCTAGTATAGTTATAAACCTAATATTAAATTACTTTTTTTATTCTATACAAGTTAGTACTTGACTGCGATCTCAGGGAGGTCGTCAAGTTTTTACTCCTTACTCACATTACCGGAGCTTTCAATTGCTCATAAAAGGATATAGCTTTACATTTTCTTCTATAGGTCCCTCAAAAAACACCCTAAATAAGGCAAAAAGGGCCTTACCTTCTTTTATTGATAGTATACATAAAGAAACATATTCAAAGTATCAATAATACAAATTACATTTCAGATCCAGTTGTAAAAGTGTCACTGGCAAGTTCAAATTTAGCGAGATCCATAGCTTACTGGAATGGTCTGCTGACGCTTAAGATCTTTGACAAGACCGACAAATCTGTGCTGCTGGGATTCAGTGAGGATCAAGCCAAACTTGAATTGGTTGATATTGGTAAGGATTTTTTTTTTCAGTAAACCCGAAGGAAGTCCGCAATATCAAAGTATGATAACAGTAAAGATTTGTTGTGTTTTATACAAATCCTAGTATGCTATTTGCAATTAGATTTTATTAGAAACATAATATTCCAAAATATTTAGATATTTCGAGTCTGCTCTATAATAACTGGTTTGACTCAGTATGTTTTATACAAATCCTTGTATGATATTTACAATTAGATTTTATAAGAAACGCATTAAAAATCACATTGTATAACTAAATATTCTGTAAATACATAAAAATAATATAATATTCTAAATATTCTGTGAATATTTAGTATTCTGTGGAAATTTCAAGTGTCTAACTACCAAGGTTCAAAAGATACAGCCTGGTGATAGACTGACGGACGGACAGCGAAGTCCTAGTAATAGGGTCCCGTTTTTACCCTTGAGGCACGGATTACGGAACCCTGAAAACTACTCAGGTCGTCGTTCCTAACATTAAATCCTAGTATTTTTATAGAACACTATAGAGAAAGATAACAAACAATGAGTTGTAAACATTACAGGTGAGCCCGTGAACCGAGCGAAGGCCTACGGACGCATCGCGTTCTCCTGCCCGTTCGACCAGCAGCCGCTCATCGACCAGAAGATCCAGGAGGCCAAGGAGAAGATCCTGACGCCGCTCATATCGCTGGACACTCCGGGGAAGGCCACCGTGCGCGTCATCATCCTCGCGGACCCGGACGACCACGAGATCTGCTTCGTGGACGACGAGAGCTTCCGCCAGCTGTCGCAAGTGGACCCCGCCAGCGACGCCGACCTGGACAAGTTTATCAAGTCTGACAAATCCCGCGCCTAATCGGATCCATCTATCTTGAGATAGCATCGGAAAAGTACCTACTTGTGTCATTATACGATAATGCGTACAAAATGTTTTAGTTTGCTCAGGCCGTAGACGGTTATTTTAGTCCTTGCGAATACGTTGGTGGGTGCAACAGCCATCGTTGCGGGAAATTTCACAGAAAACGACGGTTTACGTAATTAAAATTTCAAATAAAAAAATCGAGCTTTTGGAAAAAAAATTATTCAGATTTTTTCCAATCGGTTTTCTGCCTCAAAGCGAATTTTTACGATCTATTTAGGTTAATCTGCAGGCCCCAAAAAGTCGCTTAAATATCTAACTGTTTAGCCTGTTAATGTTGTTGCAAATAATATTGCAGATCTGTGAAAAAATTGAAAATTACTTAATTATTATATTATATAATTAATATTAATAATTTTCAATTTTCTACGATAGTCATAGAAAAACTGTCCAAGAAAAAACTAATCGTCAAAAATGAATGAGAATGACATATCTGATCCACACACTGGTCACGTGACTTATAGAAGTCTTTATCATACATTTTAAAATTTTGATATGGAATGAGAGATCGACGAAAGTCGTAGATAATCATGGCTAAGAGAGATTTTCTTTTTTTTTTAATTTTCCACAACTTTAATTCCTATCGCAAATTCGGAATATTATTTAAGTATTTTATTAAGTAGCTTAAGTTAGATGATGTTAAGCATGGTGGAAGTTTACTTATATCATTCCCATAGTGCCTAATAGATTATTTATGAAAATAATTATTGCTTTAAGCGCTTTTCTTTAAGTATTACCGATTCGTTCATGTATTATTTTGTATTGAAAGTAAATATAAATATTGTTTCGGAGTTTGTGTTTTTTTTTCTAGAATCTAAATTCTAAACGAACAGACCTCCCTGGCGCAGTGGCGGCGCGCTCGGATTCGAGTGGGAGGTCGCGGGTTCAATTCCCGCCACGGGCCACTTTGGAATTTTATAATTTTTAAATTGGCTCAGGTCTGGTCTGGTGGGACCGTGGGAGGCTTTGGCCGTGGCTAGTTACCCTACAAGCAGAAACGCACCGCCAAGCGATTTAGCGTTCCGGTGCTATGCTTGTAGAAACCGTTGGGGTAAATTTACTTACCCTTCCAAGTTAGTACGATAACATCTTAGCCTGCATCATCATTTACCATCAGGTGAGATCGCAGTCAAGTAGGTACTAACTTGTATAGAGTAAAAAACAGAAAAATAATAAAAACTAGTTTCTACTTATAATTTGTCTGTTTTTATTACGTACCAAAGTCCAAATGTAAGCCCCAAAGCGGGTTATTTTATTTTTCTGCTAGCTTACTGATTATCCAGCCCCTAAGATGTACCTAGTTAGTAATCATATTACTTTGGGCGGCAGAGGCTCAATAATTGCTACGCAGCATCGCCCTGGATTTTATACTAGGACTTCACTCAAGACATCTACGACTAATCTTCTGTAATCTGTACTGATCTATTAGGTCAGTACAGATTACAGAAGCTTGGAAAAAAAACAAGTTTTATAGGTACCTCTCCTTGTTTCCATACCGAACTATGTATTAGTTTATCACGGCAGTCGTTACCCTAAAGATGCAGTTAACTGCGTAGAAGCCGTAGTAAGCGATTTTGAATGTAGTTTTATTTAAAAACTAAAGACAATTACTTTTTTAAACGTCATGTACCTATTTTAGGTCTTCAATCTAAAATCGCTTAGAAGCAGAAACACGATTGGATAAAATTTTTCCGATAGAAAGTTCTCCCAAAAGTTGCTCCAAAATCTCAGTTTTTCTAATTTTTATCGGAAACTACATTGTATGTAATTGTAATTTTTGTTTTAATGTGTCGGTAATAATAAATAATATCCAAAAACCCTAGAAACAGATTTTTGATAACTGGCTTAGTTTTTGAGTAATTGGGTAAAAGGTCGTTTTCCTGTTATAAGTATTCTTCCGCGACGCTGCATGTCGCACCTACCAACGTAACCGTGAGAGTGACAAAGACAATAATAAATTCAATAAATCCCCTCAACCGCTGGATAACATCGAGTGATACGTCCAGCAATAATATCACGGATCACCCAGTAATCAAATACTTAGAACCCGTTTCTAGAGTGAATGGCCACAGTAGCACGGACGGGCGACTAGATTGTATCGATCAAATAAATTACGACTCGAATGGAGGAACGAGGATATCGCGTGTCGGGGACTCGTGAAGTTTTTAATCTGTTGTGACTTGAGAATAATTATCTAGCCAGCTAAGAAATTGCTAAATTGTTTTTTTTAATAAAGCATTATGAGACGAGCAAGACGTTCACATATATTAAGTGAAACGCACATAATCTTGCATTACAATATCATACAACACTGATGCACTGCGCTCATTATGCTGATAGACATCAGTTGTTCTTGTAGGTCTCATTTTGCACAGTAATCACATCGTCGTACGTCAATCATCGTCACCTTCAAACATAAACAAATATTCAGTTATTACTTACCTAAGTACATTTAAATACCTACTGTTTCACGGTAGGATTTAGCAGACATCGCGGTGGTACCTAGTTACCTAGCTGGACGAACTCCGTAAGAAGAGGCAGTAAAATGATTACCTAAACGTTTCTTTCCTGTGCATATAATTCAGCCACCGCCGTAGCCGTGCTACCTTAGCTATTCTATTTCTACGATTGCTATAGGAATGCACGGGAACATATTCTATCGACAATGATCATGCTGTCAGTCTCAAATATGTTGAAATTGTTGTTTCATCTAACTGCCATATTTGATTTCAAATATCCGACATTTATTCCGAGCGGCAGGTCCCATAGCCGTTGCTGGGATTATTGACGCCCATGAAAGATGTGCTCCAGCAAAGGCGCTTCTCCTATGAGGGGGATGCGCTGCCGAAATATCCCTTTTGAAGAGCTTCCCGCCCACTTCAGAGATACTGAACGAGGTTGTTCTAGTGGCTCGAAGGGACTTGTGGGTGTTTTGGCCCGCGAGACATTACAGGTAATTTTTAATAAGGTTTTCTTCCTACTCCGTTTTAGGAAGACGTTTCCCTCCCGTGCCATCTGCTAATCAAAGGGACACGCGAAGAAATGCCATTTATCCACCACGGCAAGTTATGTAGTGAAAATATTTTTTTTTTCACATAGGCCCTATTGAAAACTATCTTATGAAAACTCAAAACTCTACCGCTAAGTAGGTAAGGAAGGAAGGTAAGTTCAAGTCTCTTGCCAGTTCTTCTCGGAGTTACTTACTCCTTTGAAAAAGTCATTATAATACCATTATACCAGTCATCATTATTATATCATACAAATCTTACAACGGTTATCAACCCACCATACCTACATGAGTCCATGATCCATCAATGCCTAGTTGTGGCTAAGGCTTGTATAGTAGGTACTTATCTCAAACAAAGTAATTTCTAATAGCAGCGTTACAAAACTTTCAATTTTCGAATGGCGATTGTCCTACGAATGTGCTACGAATGAGCTACGAAGTAAAGCGTCTGACGAGACGAGATGTTAGCGGCCGCGGCGCGAGGGTGAAGAGTTGGTGAAGCAGCCAGTGGCGGTATTCGTCGATAATGGATCCACGACCATCATAAATTTCATCGGCATCGAGAATCCGGCTGATCAATCCGGGCGGCGGGCGGGCGGCGGGCGGCGGCGACAGCGCGTGCGCGGCGGCGGCGCGGCGGCGGCGGGCGGCGCGGCCGGCAGTGCGCGAGTCGCCGCCGCCTGTCGCGCGCCATGGCCGCGCCGCGCGCCCGCTGAGCCGACCGCGCCCGACGCGCCGCGCGCGACCAGCCCCACGCCAGACGCCCCGAGCCGCGCCGCCGCTAGGTAACGTACGAGCACTCCCGAGTCCCGAGTCCCTCCGCCGCCACTAGCCGCGGCTCAGCAGGCGCGACGTACTCTAGTGCTGGTGCTCGGCGGCAGGGATCGTACCACCGTGTGCTCTACCCTCGACTGCTCTCATGCTCTATTGGTTAGTGTGTTTGGTGTGCGCTCGCAAAAAGCCGCCGCCGCCGCTTCATTAATTCAGTGAATTAAGCAGCTCTCTTTGCCTTATACAGTTGCGACTTGCGAGTAGTTCTCGTCGACGACGAGGTGTTACATAATGGGCGTTTTACTCGTTTGGAGCTCTGTCGATAGCCGAGGGCCACACGAAATCTGTATAATTGACATTATGAGTAATAAATATTATACGTACAAGAAATATTTAGTATAATTTTTCAGTGCGTGCTCAAACCGTTGTGCTCGGTAAACAAATGGGCCCACGCTGCAGACGTTATCAGAGAGAGAGATTTTTTATCAATAATAAAATTTTCAAGGATTTTTCGCTGGACTCTTATCCTGTGTTTGACCTTTGAGTCGAGGTCATACGTAACCCTCCATTAAATAGCCTGCAGCCCTACACTTATTTGAGAATCGTCTGATAATTATTCGAACAATTATTTACATTTATCAAAATTAATGTATTAAGTTAAACAGGTGCTATAATTGGCTAATTTTGTTATGATTTTTAAAATAACATTTCAGTAAGTAGGTACTTAAGTATAATTTTATTTTAATTCTTAGATTCTTTCTATGAATATTTTTACCCACGACGGATAGGAGTACGGGTATATGCGTTTAGGGTGAGAGACCGTTTTTAGTTTGTATGTTACCTACCTACATTACTTTATTGATCAAATTTTATTAATATTACATTGTAATCGTAACTGAAAAAAATGTTTAAGCACCACTAAGGGATTGGCTCAGTACAGTAACTTAGATTTCTGTTATTTATTGGAATACCTAGGTACCTATTTTGTTACTTATTCTCCGCGCGGCGAACCATGATCCCTATGACAGTTCGTTTAGTGATGGGTCGTGTCTTTGGTCGTGTCGATATTTTTTTTTTTAGACAAAGGCGTGGCTTGCACTTAAGCCACGTTGGTAAACATGTTTTAAAAATATTACAATGTGCATTTTTAATGTCCCTTTTGTTGTTGTTGTATTAATTTAAGATTTTTGGCATAGATTAAGTAGATAAGTAAAACGAAAGTTTCCAACCTTGTCATTTTCTAATAATGCTTAACCCGGTAAATACGTTTTTGCTGTATAAGTATATATTTTATCATGAAAATGAATGCTCCCCATTTATTTATTTTGTCTGAAAAATTGTGCACTCGTTTCCATTACCGACATTTTTTTATCGATACTTGCCGCCCTAGTCGATAAACGTCACACGACGTAAGTTTTGCAGGACGTAAACATAAATTCAGATTGACATAACTTCTTGTAAATGTTAAGAATTGTTAAAAATATCAACGGAATATCATTACTAATGGTATAAAGCTACGTAAAATTTATAAATGGCATTTTTAGATGCCCCCAATATGATCTCGATTTAATGGTGACGCCACTACAATGTTATATAGTGACATTAGCTGTCAGTGTCATAGGGATCACGGTTCGCTGCGCCGAGAATAAGCACCTAAGCACCTATTTCCAAAAAATTGACAATATAGGTACCTTAATCTAATCGCTATTATGACTTTTAGTACCTACTACACTTTTGATTTGCCTAACTAATAAAAACGTAACAACAACAAAGTAATGTTGTAGGTAGGTACCTAAAACTGCGCAATAAAAATACCTTTTGAATTTATTACAGCAATAGGTACCTACCTACCTAAAGCATTTTAGCTTAGGTAAATCATTTTATTTCGTTATTTCATTAATGGCATAGGTACATGCACGGATTAAATAGCATAGAAATAAGACGGAGTTGTGGTTATCTGCTAGTCCGAATTGTATAAATTAAAAAGCAAATTGCGTTTTCCCATCCACAATGGCGGGGTGGCCTCTTTTCGTCAGCTCTGAAAGGCGCAATGGTTGCAAGAGCCTATAATGAGTTAAAGCATAAGTACTCGCGGCGAAGAGTGGGTGCGCGCCCACAACAAAAGGATCCGAGAAATACCTACCCAATACATAGTACCTACCTACGTCTCAGAATTTCCTCCGGCAGACATGCGCCTCGCACGCTTTCCGAGATTTTCAAGTCCAAAAGCTAGTGTAACTGTAAAGTGCTCGCTAGTCGCTACGTAGCCGGTGGTTGTAGCGTAGCCGTAATTTCAATAAGATTATTTCTACCATTTCTACGATTTGGCTACATCCAAATCGTAGAAATTGTAGAAATAATCTTATAGAAATTTTATTAGTAATCAATACGAATCCGGCTGTCTGGTTGGCCATTATAACACTAGAATTCCAGCTTTTGCTTACATGTGTACGGGGCGGATGTTCGAGTAGGTATTAAGTATGTCAACCAACATCGATATGATCCTGAATTTGACGACTAAACAACGTCCAACAAACTCGCACGAAACGTTTTTCCTCCACGTTTCTGATACGAACCGCTAAGGTGTGGAACGTCCTTCCAGCCTCCGTGTTTCCAGCCAAGTACAATGTAGGTGCCTTCAAGAGAAGAGTGAATAGGCATTTTCTAGGCAAGCGCGCTCCATCCTAGACCTCATCATTGCTTTCCATCAGACATGATTGTCGTCAAGCGCAAGCCTATCTTGAATAAAAAAAAACGACGTGACAACGCTTTCTGGCTCAACCTGCTTGAACAATAATATTTTATTCATCCTTCATTTTAAAGAATACTTAAAACTAAGTAGGTATTCACTAAACAATAATATCATCGTCTTCCTTCTTTGCGGAGGGTCAATTAGAGGCCAATTGAAATTGATGCTAATTGACTTATTGACTTCACATTCGTTTTTGTAGGTAGGTACATAATTGGTATGGAGTTAAATTATGTACTAATCTGAACATAGTATATTACAATATTTATAAGTACTTACTTATTCTTATCAGATCAGCTATAGAGTAAAATTTCCCAAAAAGTTATTTTTTGGAAAATTGCAGATTAAAATTTTCTGCAATCACAGATTTTGAAACGTCTTACGGAACGCTCCACAGTAAGAAAATGGAATGTTTTCACAAAACCTATAAAATTAATTTAAAAAACATGTAGGTACCTACCTAAGTGGCCGATACAAGATGAGTTCACCCGATACTTATTAAACCGGAAAAACAAATATGTAGCTTTCCTTCGTTTTTTGAACCGAATTCGTAAGCTCTCGATAATTATAATAATTATATTAATAATCTACTTATTAGAAAATAATCAGGTATATCAATAGTTTACATTTTATAACGTAAACGTATGTATAAACATGGGCACTTATTAAATAATAATGCATTCGTCGAATGAGTCACTTCCAGTCTTCAACTAGTTTAAATTGTCTCAAGTTTAACCTGCACTGCAACTATTGTATCGGTATGACTAACTGAATTCTTGGCAAACAAACAGAACGGGTAAGATAGATCTACGTAGGTAAATATTGTAGTTGTAGGCTAGATAGATAGGTACGACATACATACATTCCAGCACTGGAGAGTATCTTTATCAGACAGTTGCAGAACATTAGAATAAATACATAGCAGGACGAGGTCGCTAGTTACAGTGAGATGTGTGTTATTGGATACCGAATGGTTAATAATTAAGTATTATTAAATAATAAGTCTTTTATTAATCGTTATTATATTTTGTTATTTAAAGCACGAATTTTTGTAAAGAGAACCATGTAGGCATTATAATTATGATTCATACCTGAGGTTCATACAACCAAAGTTTCATCGATATTTGGCATTTTTTTAAGAAAGTGCAGGCAATTGCTTAGTAGGATCTTCTTTTTAGTTACCCAAATTATGACCACGTGGAAAAATGGATAAGGATACATTGAAACCAAATCTACCAACAGCTCCAATTAAATCAATTTAAGGAATTCGCACAAAGATTTTTTTTGCATCACTTGAGGTCTTTTAACCCTTTGGATGATCTTAGATAACACGTTTTAAAACCACAACCTATATAAATGTAATTTTTGTAGTAATCTGTGGTATCTCGAATCACCCCGCTCCGGCGCTGGGGTTCTGAATGTGTTTGAGCTGATTCTTTGCTCTGCGAAATGAATGAGCGCCGCTCTCAAGCCGGAGAGGCAATTATGTGATGCTTCCAAGCGAAGAGCGTGGTAGAGAGAGCCAGCGCGTGCCAGAACTTCGTTATTTTATAAAAGCTGAAAGTTTATCTGCGTATTGTCCTCAACACTGGGAAGAATGTTTGTTTGGACGTTTGTTTGGATCATGGTGGCTTTGGGAGATAACAAGTAATAAACGTGTAAAAAATCTTACGTCAAAGAATAAAGTCTATTTTTTTATATTTTCTTTAGAATAGTATTAGAAATCACGCCATGCATTGCCAGACACTTAGTATCGTGGCAACCCTCTGCTAGACGCCTTTAAAGTTTAAAAGTTTAAGGGTGTCTGGCAAGGGGGAAACTTTCAGCTTTTATAAAATAACGAAGGTCTGGCACGCGCTGGCTCTTAGTCCATGGTGTTATGTCGTTTAAGATATTTTTTGCAGCGCTTCCGGCTGTGGACTCTTAGCCGCTTTACTGCAAAAGGCAAAAATGTAGAGCTCTCGGATTTGTGTGGATATTTATGTTTGCGAAGAATTACGCTTTTTTTCAGTTAAAGTGATAAACGTGTGGTGTCTCTAATAGATTCCTATAGGACCTATACATATATTCATTTCGCTAATATATAAAATTCTCGGGCCATTTTTGGGGTGGGACACACATTTTACCACTTTGGAAGTGTCTCGCGCAAACATTCAGTTTAGAAAAACATTGAAAGGTCAAAAACACAAATATTTTTTAATCAGGGTTTGATTAAATTTTTTTTTCCTATTTTCGTGTGAAAATCTTAATACGGTTCACACTTCACAGAATACATCTACTCACCAATTTTCAACTGTACCTATAGTTCTTATAGTTTCGTAAAAAAAAGGCTGTGACATACGGACGGACAGACAAACAGACAGACATGATGAATCTATAAGGGTTCCGTTTTTTGCCATTTTTCTACGGAGCCCTAAAATTGGTCACGCTCTACGTAGGAAAGCTCTTGCATTGTTCGGATGTTGTAAGTCAACAATGAACAGTGTGTTTCGAAATTCAAATATCCTTTCGAGTCAATTACCTATTCTCAGTTTCACCTGTTACCTATCGAGTTGGCAATTTTGTGATTAGCCCAGGCTGTCATGATGGCTATGATATTTAGTCATGAATATTCGACGCAGCAACGAGGTCGTCCGTCATTAACATAATCCACTCAGCTGTGTGATTCTGCAAAAATATGTACCTATGTACATCGACGAAGTAGCATCTTAGGCACTCATTGGCCGAGCCACGATTTTCGAAGGCACTGATTGATTATCGGCGTAAACAGTCATTTTAACACGTTAGCTGCGGCACCAATTTTTGCATACTTTCCGTTCCTGCGGCACGAGGTATAATCGGCCCGTACCGTGACCAGACGTTAGGGCGACACGCGGTCTATTAGACCCCACCTCCTTTTACAGACTAAAATCCATTTTCTGGCGCGAAATCAAAGATAAATGAGAATTTTGGTCCTTATTGATATAAGACAGTGAATCGATGAACCCTAATCCACCGTCGCCCCGGGATCTGATGGCTAGTTTAGGAATTATTAGCAAAACAAAATATGGGATCTTATACACCTCGTAACGCACTGAAATAGGGCAAATTTTCGCTGCAATTAGTGATGGGAAAAATAATATCGACGTTTTTAAACTGTCTTTACTACGCAACGACTTGACCGATTTTGATCAATTATATCTCATTAGATCGTTTTAAGGGCAAAACCTGGCAAAACAACACAAAGCTATCAAAGGATACATTTTTTTTAAATAATCTAAATTGTGCTTGAAGGCGCCATAAAGAAAAAAAAACCGGCCAAGTGCGAGTCGGACTCGCGCACAAAGCGTTCCATTCTATACCATTAAGAGGCACCTATTACAGACTTATTATTGGAAAATAATGGATTAGGGTTTATGCATAAGCTCTCCAATCGACGTGATGCACAACACTGGTCGCGGGAAGCTCGCGTTGAGTGCGGTACGAGGTCAGGGGGGATATGGGACGTTTTAGCCTCGTTCTGCACTGCATTAAAATTATATTAATTCAGTGCGGCACGAGGCCTAAGACATCCGGTACCAAGGTGTAGCATAATAAACGAGAAACCAAGAGAAATATTGGTTTTATTTAACTAAAAGAATTCCACTAGACAAATATGTTTGATTAATATTGAGTAATAACAAAGTATGACAGTCAATGAGTTGACACGTTTGGTTTTCACAACACTATGGAGATCGTATACATCACGGAGGTCGAATATCACCTCATTCTCCCCCGGTTCAGTTTTCACTCTCACTCCCATCAACCTCAAAGTCCGCCAGGTAGGAAGGTAATTTTCGCGTCCTATTAGATCTCCTGGGGAGTCGAGTCCGAAGAACAGGCGAGGACGTCGACGGCTCTTCTACACGAGGCGGCGACGAAGGAGCGATATTTTCAGGTGGAGGTGTGGAGTTATTTTCAGATGGAAACGTGAGGCTATCATCTTCGGAGGCCGTTTCAAAGTTATCGTCTCTGCTATTATCATTAGGGAAAGGAGCCAATTGTCGGTTTGATACCGTTGAGGTTTCTCCATTATCCCGTCTTATGAGAGAGTAGTAGGGATTGGTCTCTAGGAGCTCGGCCTCCTCGACAAGAGGGTCCGTTTTTGAAGAGCGGACGTTTTTCTTGACTAAGATCGGTCCCGGCGTGAGCCAAGATGGCAGTGAATCTCCGTTCGGGGATCTTCTAGGGTATGTGAAAAGTTTTTCATGCGGGGTAGCGTTTGTTGCCGTACACAGGAGGGAGCGGACACAATGCAATGCATCCTTCAGTACTACTTCCCAATTTTCCACTGATAATTCCTTTGACCGGAGGCTGAGTTGAATAGTTCGCCAGAGCGTTCCGTTTAGTCGCTCCACTTGGCCATTACCCTGGGGGTTATAGGGTGTCGTCCTGGACGAAGCTATGTTTGACTGTTGCAGGAAGGATTTAAACTCTTCTGACATGAATGACGATCCTCTATCAGTATGAATATAGAGAGGTTGGCCAAATGTCAAAAAAAGATCTTTTAAGCAGGTAATGACGGTGGCTGAGGTCATATCCTTACATGGGTAAGCAAAAGGAAACCGACTGTACTCATCAATAATCGTAAGTATATACTTGTTAGCTGTTTTAGAAGGCAGTGGTCCTTTAAAATCTATGTTGATCCGTTCAAATGGTGAAGTAGCTTTTATTATACGAGCAACTTTACTGTTAATAAAGCTGACTGAACTGCCTGTATCGACGAGAGCATCAGCCTTGTATTCGTTGACCGTGATTGGAATTGTCGCACTCCTAAGGCTCGAAGGAGAGGCAGCAGAAATAGCTCCACTGTAGAACTGGTTGTTGTCTGGGGTTGAAGGATCTTCAACTGTCGTGGAGTTCAAGTTAATATTGCCCGATCTACAGACGTTTGCGAAGTGTCCTTTCTTTAAGCACTTTTTGCAGGTGGTATTGCTGGCTGGACATCTGAACCTTGGATGAAGACTCCCGCCGCAAAAGAAGCAGGGTTTAGCCGGAAGTGGCGTGGTCGGAGCGGTTTGAAAAGTTCGTGAAGATGGAGCTGCCGCTAGATTTTCAGATTCGTTGTCCCGTGAACTACGTTGCGACATGGCGGAAAGTTGTGGAGAGCTGATGCCAATAGCAACTGCATCTTTCTCTGCCGTTTCCAGAGCTACGGCTTGATTAATTGCTTCGGAGAGAGTGAGTTTGGAGTTTTCTAGTAACCGCTCGCGAATCCTTCGCGATAGTAAGCCGGATATGAGAGCACTACGAATTGCTTGGTCTTCATGCTCTTGGGCTAGGACGTCTTCGAATTTGCAATCTTTCGCGGAAAGTCGGAGAGCTCTAACATAATCAGAGATCGTTTCGTCGGCTCGTTGCTTGCGGTTGAAGAGAATGTGTCTAGCTAGAATAGTATTTTTCGGTTTGACATAGATGTCTTCTAGAACATTCATCGAATCTGTGTAAGTGGAGCATGTTCTTATATGCTTGTAAATCGATGCCGATAAGTGGTTAACTAGCAGCTTACGCTTAAGGGAGTCTGGTACATCTTCGGTAGTCTCATCTGCTAAGAAGCTTTCGAATGTCGATTTCCAGTGTAGCCATTTTACATCGGCGTCCGCGACATCAGGCTCGATGTCAAACTTATCTGGTCGTAGATATCTTGAGAGCGAAGACTTGCCTAGTTTTTCGTCAGGCATTTTTAGTTAAATAAATTGTAGCATAATAAACGAGAAACCAAGAGAAATATTGGTTTTATTTAACTAAAAGAATTCCACTAGACAAATATGTTTGATTAATATTGAGTAATAACAAAGTATGACAGTCAATGAGTTGACACGTTTGGTTTTCACAACACTATGGAGATCGTATACATCACGGAGGTCGAATATCACCTCACAAGGTAGGTACACCACCGAGTCCGGAACCATTAGTGATCTCAAATATATATTTATCTCTTTCCTACACTGGACCAAACCAAAGCTATGCCATTCGCACGACAGAGAAATTCACTTTTTTGCTTGCCGCACCACAGGGAAGTTGCATCAGGGGTGATTTAGGCCTCGCTTCGCACTTAACGTGTTAAGCAATTTGTAGTGACCTGCTGTTTAAAAACTATAAGGACAATTACTTTCTAAACGTCTGCATGTACCTATTTGGGCAAAAACACAATTGGATAAAATTTTCTCGATTAAAGTTCTCCCAATAGTTGCTCCAAAATCTAAATTTTTCTATTTTTTATAGGAAAATACTGTGGATGTAATTGTAATTTTTATTTTAATGTGTAATGGTAATAATAATATCCAAAAACGCTCAGAAACGGATTTTTAATAACTGCCTTAGTTTTTATAGTAATTAGATGAAACGTCGTTTTTCTGTTATATTTTTCCTCGACGCTGCATGTTGTACCCACCGTCGTATTCTTAAAAGTGAGAAAACGTACCTATCCTCTTAGTTACATTGGAGCGGACTGCGGCCAAAGCACCGATTGGCTGGTGATTGGTTGCGCTGTTACGTTTACCGGCGATGTTATGAGCGATGTACAATTTTATTAACGAGAATCATCTTACAGGGTGCCACTTTGTACCTATTCTTGTTACGAGTTTACTTATCTCAATTATTATCTAAGGTGGTTAAGCCCCAAAATTCTCTTTTAACTCTAAAATTTATGACACTAGACGAGATTTTCACCGTGCTCTTATCATTTATCAGACGATAGCTTTTGTTCACGCACGTTTCTTTTCACATCTTTTTCCTTGGTGATTTACTTATTTCGTTATGAGTGATAAAATAATAAAATAAGCCTTCGGGGCACGTCTAAAAAGTGACTCATATTAGAAAACTAGAATGTATCCGCTGCTACATTTGAATTTTCGTTGTTTACAATTATTATCGCGGGTGCTGTGAATTTTTTAAGGATTTAGGGTATATTTTCCTAGCTACAAAGAAGTAAGGAACAAACAACATTTTTAACTCATATTTATATAATAAAAAAACACACTGAAAACTAATACTTATGTAGGGTATACAGTGCTCCTAAAATATTAACAAAATATGACGAATGTTTTAATGTTTTTAGCAAATTATTGTAATTGTTTTCAATAACATCTTGACCGCTGTTTATCCGACAATATTTTTATGTAAGAACTGAAGAAACTGTATTTGTGTGCGTTTGCGCATAGCATCTGCACCACAACAGTCAACGCAATCAATGAGCTCTAACAAGATATTATGCGCAATGGCATCTCAATCATTCTAATTGGTTACAAGAGGTAGATAATTGAAATATAAATAAGTAGTGCTTGTTTTTTTTATATTTTAACTAGATTTATATTTTATAAAAATTCAAAGCTTTGAATCGAAGAGGTAAACAAGAAAATCAGCTGGTAGGACTTTGTCAAAGATTACTATAGGTAATTCTGTTCTGGTTTCAAGGGCACGGACGCCACTGAAATTACTTACTGTGTCCGCATCATCCTTGTCTCTGGATGACTAGTGCAGTGCACTTTGTGTGTGAAGTTTGGCATTGCAAAGCAAATAATATACTGCATACATCATACATTTCATTTCTTTCAGATACCTACATTCAAATGAGTAATGACATCTGTAGATGAATTCGTGAATTCATCAGCATGGCTTGTAAAGGTATTGACGGGATAAATTATTGTTTGTTTAGGTTTTGGGAACTAATCAATTGTGCAGTCCTATTTAATTAACCATGACACATTTAGAATGTCGTAAGACCTATACATCTTGACTTTACGAAATATTATAATTTTAAATGAGCCTGATCAATATCCTGTGGGCAATGTGCTTACAGGCACACTGCTAACCTACTTATCTGTGATTGTGGTTGTAACCGTTTCTGTCTAGCGTCTAAGCTCATTGCTTCATGCAAATTCAAATTAATGCTTCTAATTTGGTCTTTGGGAATGGGAACTAGGAACCCACTTTGATAATACTTCCTCATGTAAGTATGTAGAGTAGGTTTGATCCCCTTTTGAATTGGGATGTATCGAGATTCGAGAAGTAAATAAGTGCATAGATCAAATCATACAAGACGACAACAAAGTATTAATTAACATCAAACTCAAAATATCTTTATTTCACATAGGCCTAACGTACAGGCTCTTGTAAAACGTCAATACGATATTTGTCGCTATGGTGGTAACTACAAGTCGACTTAAAACTAAGTTTACGATGCTGAGACTATCGTGTTTTCTTTTCGGAACCAAAAATAACTTTGGGTAAAAATTAAGAACTCATTTTTACTGTATATTTCATTCTGGAGATATTTTTAGGATATCTACTCTATCTACATCTGATTTTGGAAAACAAACAGATCCCTCGGGGTTTTCATAACCCGAAAATCACCAACCACTCGGAAACCTCGGTTGAATAGTTTAATTCATGTAAAATGTTCTTTGATCGCCACATGTTGCCGGATTGATAGTTCCGTACAGCCGCTGCATAGAGTGGGTATCTGTTTGGAAACAGTCATGTTTCGAGGCACTCGTAAACATACTACATAAATAAACCCGTAACGTAATAAAACGTGCCGTTCGCCCAGTTTGCAAACACCGCCACGTTGGTTGTTAAATTGGGTGTTACGATTTAAAAACTTGGATTAATTTTGAATGAGCGTCCATTAAACGATAAAAAAACTCCGTCAGTGATTGAACACCCGGTTTCGTAATTTTCAGTTCATGCAGGGCATAAATTTCAGTTCCTTTGGGTTCCGTACCCGAAGGGTAAAAAAGGAACCCTATTACGGAGACTTCACTGTCCATCCGTCCGTCCGTCTGTCTGTCACCAGGCTGTATCTCTTGAACCGTGATAGCTACAGACTCGAAATTTTCACAGATGATGTATTTCTGTTGCCGCTAAAACAACAAATACCAAAAAATAGAATAGAATAAATATTTAAGGGCTCCCATACAACAAACTTGATTTTTTTGCTTGTTTTTGAATTTATTGGACAGGGGTGTTTAGTTTACTTTAATACTATTGAGAGATCTTGATGGTACGGAACCCTCAATGCGCGAGCCCGACTCGCACTTGACTAATTTTTATACTACCACTACAATAGTACCTATCTACATTCGAGGAAGATATTATGATCATATTGATTTTCGTTTTGTTTTATAAATTTTCCCAACTATGACTGTTTTCAGGTTGACAATATTGTATTTTTCAGATTTTAGAATTATCGCACTCTATTTTTAGTCGTAATCTTTATTGCGGGATTTAATGTACTTAGGTAGACTTTACGCAGGATATAGGCAGCTATCGTTGCCCGAACACGCTGCGAATACTTTTAGCGTCCTCAAAATCTACGTACTAATTTACTGATCGAAAAATGTGTAGGTAGAGGTAGGTAACCACGACTTCTTTCAAATATCTTTCTTTTTCTTCCTCCTGATCTAGCTTTCAGTATGTTTTATTCTCTTCTTTTTCTTTTTTTTTTCAATAAAAATTGGATATCGGTGTCCGATAAATATCCACCTCAAATCTTGGGTATAGCCGTATAGCACGATATTTTGTTATCCTTTTTTTGAAAAAAAGTCACCAATTTTCATACTAATTCCGAAAGTGAAATCTCTGAATAGTCTTATGCACAATTGACTATTTTTCTATAATCTTTGAGTCTGTAAATATGTTAAAGAAGATAAGTAAATTGATCGGTACCGGTAGAAAACTCAGACTGTAGCGGAAAATCGATTTATTCATTAAATTATAGAGTGACTAATGAATGGTCTAAGTCTAACCAACAACAATAGTGGCAACCTCTTGAATCTTAATGCTCGTATCAATTTTAATAGCCTCATCGAGTGAGTCTATTCTATTTTGAGAAAATGCCTACCGTAGTTTATCGCTGTCGAAGAGAAAGCTGGTATTGTTCTGAATTATTTATCTCTATATACCGTTAACGACCATGACTGCGTTGGATCAATTCGATCGTTACTAATGCCAAAATTGCTTTTAAAAAATGAAACCGGTTATTGGTACATCTAACCAATCGATGAATTACCGTAAAGTGCTGTAAATTGCCGATGACTATCTTCAGCATAAACGCGTTTTCAATTCTAAACAGTAACTGATGTCGATCTATAAGCTGTGTTACTTTTTTCACTACATGACAAATCAAAGTATTAGATATACTTATCGTATTATTTTTGTATTAGTCATTATCTACTCAACCGCTTTTAAAGCCCACTTCTGGACCGGGTTTCTTTTGAAAATGAGTTTAGCTTGTTGGCAGTAGCCCAATTGCAGATTTTTTTAGACACCACTTTTTGAGAACTTTCTCAGTTTCCCATGAGGACATAATAATACTTATTGCTTACGTCCGTTTGAAGTAGGTACCTAAGCGTCGAGGAAAATTCTGGGAACCTATCCACAAACTGATTTAAGTACTTAATACGATGATTAATCGAAGAGTTCCTACAATTAATGCTAATGTTCATTATAATAAAGCCAATTTTCTTTCTCTGGGTCACTGATGAGTCAAAACATTAACATTTATTCATGAATCACATTCACGACCTATGACACACGAGATGAATCTGCATCATCGTATTTTATTACGTTCATATTAAAACTGTCTGTCGCATCTAACCGCTGATCTGTGAAGGCTTCTTTGTAAATTGTGAGATCAATGACCGTAAAATTACAATACTGTAATGTCCATAGAATTGTTGTGCAGGAAAATTGGTATCATTTTCATATCAGTAAGTCTTATCTTTTTAAATAGATATGTTTGTGCATTTCAATATTATATATCTACTGCCTCCTATGCCAATTTGAATATCCATAAGTAATCTGTGCCTTATGTATATTGGTGTCATGCAGAGTATTATCTTAGATTCTGAATATTGAAGTATTCAGATGTCCAGCTGGTACCTACCTCGCTTTTCGAGCAATAAACATTACAGGTATTACAGCGAGCACTATTTTAATTTTTATTTTAGCTAGCAAAATTTTACATTACGTAGGTACTTACCTAATTTATGATTCGAACCCATAATTGAACTCTTATGACTAGGTATAGTCTATAGTGGTGATGCCATGTCCTTTAACAAATAAAAATTGGTTGTATGTAATAAAAATTGGTTTGCGGACGATAGATTTACGTGATAACGTCATAATTGGCCTCTCTATCGTTTGTTTTATCGTGCCTCTCTATCGCCTGTTGCGCGCTCTCGCTTGCACGCACAGGCTCAGGTGGAACGTTACGCGGAACGTTACTATTTTTCATGTGCGTTGCTGGTGTTCATCAATTTATTAAACGTTATCACGTCAAAAATTAATTGGTGCAAGGGACACACCCTGTACGACACCCTCGCTGCACGAGGTTCAGCAAGTGACGCGGCGCGTGTTGCAGGTGTCGGGGGCGCAGCGCGGGCGCGAGCGGCATGCGGCCCCTGCGGCAGACGCCCATGGAGGTCGGATAGCGGCGCGCGCGCAGCCCCCGCGCCCCGCGCCGCCCCGCCTCGCAGACGACATGGACCTCGCGACACAGCCCCGCCACCGACCACTCGCCTTCGATAAGGTAACTCTCACACTCTCTCACACTAGTGTGTGAGAGAGTGTCTGTTTTTCTATTAGTCTGATTATAATTTCTAAATCATGGCAAACTGTGGTCTATGAAGTTCAAGTTAGTACTTGAACTTGAAAACTGCGTTCCGTAGGTGGGAGAGACCACTTTTTAACGGTGTAGAAGCCGTATTTAAGCGATTTTGAATGAAGTTTTATTCAAAAACTATAAAGACTATTACTTTCAAATTTGCACGTCATGTATTTTGGGTCTTTAATCTAAATTCGCTAACAAGCAGAAAACCGCTTGGATAAAATTTTCCCGATAGAAAATTCTCCCAAAAGTTGCTCCAAAATCTCAGCTTTTCTAGTTTTTATCAGACACTACATTGGATGTTATTGTAATTTTTATTTTATAGTGTCGGTAATAATAATATCCAAAAACGCTAAGAAACAGATTTTTGATAACTAGCTTAGTTTTTGAGTAATTAGGTAAAATGACGTTTTTCTGTTATATTCTTCCGCGACGCTGCATGTCGCACCTACCATCGTATCCGTGAAAATGAGAAAGACAAAAATAAATTCAATAAATCCCCTTAATAGCTGTTGTCGCGATTTGTGCGTATTTGACGCTATTTTTAATATGTCCTGCAGCCATAGCTAAGCATATTTGGAATCCTCGCACAAGACAGTCGATCGCTCAAATGGAACGAAATTCAAATATCTAGTAGAGAATCGTATGTAATAAAATATCCGACCGCTAAAATATCCTCCTAATCGCCTTGTCCTCTTAATCTCTATCTCTATTTCTTGACCTTCTAATCTCTGATATCTGATTCTACTAATTTTGATAGCCTAAAGAGACGCAAAATGGCTCGTCAAGGTCTCTTCCGGAACCAGTTAATTATTTGACGGGAAATATGTGGGTAAAAATCGATCAGCTACCTACTTTTTCTGTATAACTACTTGTAGCGCATGCTAGGTAAATGTAGTTTCTCTCTAGTTTTTTTTTGTGATTACTTATTGGTAGTTTGCATATTTACTATGATGTAAGATCGAAGGAAGCATTATTGCGTCATATCTCCGTGAATCATAATTGAATAAGTAACTTGATCGGTCAATACAGTTTTTCAGTTAATTACGGCTTTTCAGTTAAACGCCTGTCTATTGCTAAGCAAAAGTATGTGATTATTATTATTGATGATAAATGCATTTCTCGTAAATATCTTATTTGTATTGTCAATTTGTCACGGATTTGAATTATTTTGTGAATCAAGTGGATTTCATCTCAGACAAATGACGGCAAAAAGCGAAAGTTCATCGTCTAGTTTCAGTGGCTTTCATCCGATTTCCGTAAGTCTACAATAATTATTGTATAATTTATCGTCGCCTGCATTAGGCTTTAGATTCCTTGACCTATATCAAAATCGGCTTAACTTAATTCAAGTGTAGATTCTCTGCATATGCCAGGAACATTTTTGGGATAAGTAAACGGCCTTGGCGGGGTCTAGTTTATGGGACACTTTAAGTTTAGTGCACTGGAAATACCGTGACGTTTTACGAGTTGATAGTGATACCAACGATGATCTGTTAATACGACAATAATCATTAAGTCACTCAACGCTTGATAAGCAGTTATATTCATACCAATAAACGCGTGCGGTAATGTAAAACAGTAATAAAACCAAGGGTATGCGTCAAGACGTGTGGCGTGAATGGCCTTCTATTCCTAATCCGTGCTGACAGCACCAAAACGAGATGGTGACGTTATGCTATTACTTACTTATATTGTACGTATGACATAACAAAATCATTCGGAAATTTATTAGGTCTACTGAGAAATAAGTTACAGACAGATGAATTTGTGGAAAGAATTAAAATATATATTACTAAAAAAACTCCAAACTCCCGTTTCCTTGAGTGGATTGGCAAAACGTCTTGAAACGGAACAGATTTCTTTTGATTTCCATAAATTGGGTCATTTAGGCAATATGAAAATCAATCGACTATAATATTATAGTGGCGCTACCATTATTCTAGATTTTAAAAGATTTTTTATTTCCCATAGCTCTTACCATTTTCGTTTTTGAAAAAAGATTATTTATTTCGCATAGATCCAAACACAAAAAGTGTTAGTGTATACCAACGTAATTTTCAATAAAAAAGCCATTGTCATCGAAGCCAAATAAAGAACTCTTGGAGTCTTGGCTCTTTTAAATTCAAGCATTGCTCATTCTGGGTTAAAAATATACATTTCGTTGTATCCTACAATAGGGATGGTCCATCCCTTCGGATCTTTGCCATTCAATGGTAGTATCCCGAGGTCGGAAACGGTTAGGTGTAATCAGCGCATATTCCTTAATAACCCTTTTTCCATTATTGCTGTCTTCATTCTACGTATTAGGTACATTCTTTTTGGCATTGTACCATCATTATTGTTCGGTGCCCTTACTCCTTTTGTTGCGGCGGGGATGCGGGATACACTCGTATCAGCGATACAATGAGAACAATACGCACGGTGTGTTGTCAGTCGTGTATCCCGGGAACCCTGATTTATTAATTTATTGATTGCTCGGGGAGGGTTGCTCAGCTTTAGCGTTTATATGAAGATACGCCTTTATGGCTTTATATATTTTTTTGTATTCTTCTTTCTCATAATAATTGCTTACCATTGTCGGAGTGTTCATCGTTGGATGAGTAAATGGCTGCCAACTTTCCGTTTTTAAAGCATAGATAGGTAATATATTATGTTACTCTACTTAGTAGAGGCACCGAATACTTACTTTATATTGCTAAGTAGATGGGTTAATTAAAACGTTGTTTCAGTCAATAACAAGCAACAAGTGGAAAATTAAAAATTTTTAAAACACCCACGACTTTTGCAGACTTGTAATTGAAAAAGGATTAAATAATTTTTTTGAAACTCCCCGACTAAAGGAAATTAAGAACTAAGAACCTATCAGTATAATTACAA
Organism: Coenonympha arcania; assembly: GCA_036785405.1. NCBI lineage: Eukaryota > Metazoa > Arthropoda > Insecta > Lepidoptera > Nymphalidae > Coenonympha > Coenonympha arcania. The sequence continues at coordinate 6,337,307 of CM072058.1, read as the reverse complement.
ATCCAAGAAAATCCGCCGGAGCTGCTGTGTTTTGCCTAGTGTTGATGGTGCTGTTTAACTGACTAATTCAATTTCTTTATACTTCTCATATACCGGCAGTTTATCAATACCTACTTACTAATTACATTAATTGATATTGGAAACGAAAATAGCAATGGCAGCTCCGACGGATTTTCTTGGATTTGTAATTATAGTGATAGGTTCTTAGTTCTTACTTTCCTTTAGTCGGGGAGTTTCAAAAAAATTATTTAATCCTTTTTCAATTACAAGTCTGCAAAAGTCGTGGGTGTTTTAAAATTTTTTAATTTTCCACTTGTTTTATAGTTTTTCGATTAATATATTAATGTAATTTAAATTATATTATTATTAAAAAATGAAAATTAATCTTCAAACTAGCCATTAGCTCCTCTAGCAGCGTTTGAAGGCATCATCCCTTCCAAGTCATAAAGAGACGTTTATTGTGGCGCCCCCCCCCTGTTCAATCACAAGAACAATTATCTACGAACCATTGCCAATGACTCACTAATATTTTATACAAAACTGTATCCAAATCGGTTCAGTCGTTTTTGTAATAATTGAGAACATTCGTTTTGCACTGTAAATGTTTTTTATGGCGCCCCCTGGTGATCGATGTTCGTAGCAACTATCAAAGAACCATCGCCAATGAATACCAAACATTATACAGAAATCTGCATCTAAATAGGTCAAGCCGTTTTTGAAATAAATGGGAACATTCGTTTGTAATATAAATGTATTTTATGGCGCCCCCTGGTGATCGATGTTCGTAACAACTATCTAAGAACCATTGCCGCTCAACACCAAACATTATACAGAAAACCGCATCTAAATCGGTCAAGCCGTTTTTGAAATAAATGGGAACATTGATGTGCACAAACAAACAAACAAACAAAAATATTTTTGCATTATTGGATTTTGTGAACAATTTAACATACAAACTAACATAAAATCTTTTTAATAGAGTAATGTACAAACGGTCTCTCACCCTAAACTCATATACCCGTACTCCGTTCCGTCGTGGGTAAAAATACTGAATAATAAAGTTCATTCATCTGAGTCGACAGAAGGCCACATATTGCCAGGTTAAATGCATTTGAATATTGTAAACAGATACTACATATCGACCGAGGAATACAGACTAAGTACTGATTCAGCTAGTAAAGTTTTTGAAACTTTAACGGTTGGTCCCCAGTTTTTCCTTAAAATCCAAAATAACCTTAAAGGCATCTCACAAATGAATGCCAACAAGGATATGAAGCAGCTGATAAACAATGATCTCGACGTGACGATCTAATGAGACAAGTAGCTCGTAAGCCGCTATTGATCGGGCCCCTGGGCCCTGGCGCGTGACGTCACCGCGTTCGCAGGCCGCAGCTGTCCTTTCGCGTTCCCGTGGACCATTCTTCCTGGTAATTTTTTGAGGCATACGTTTACATACTCTGTAATCTAGAAAATCTACCTGCGATGGAGAAAGATATGCACGGAGTTTCTCTACGTGATCAAATCAGAAATAAGTAGATCCGTAGACAAACCAGAGTCACCGACATAGCTCAACGCTCAGACTACATTGTGGCTCAACGTATCGCGAAGCTGAAGTGGCAATGGGCCAGGCACATAGCTCGCAGAACCGATGGACGTTGGGGACCTAAAGTACTGGAATGGCGACCCCGCACGGAAAAGCGCAGATCTCTCACTGACGACATTAAAAAGTCTCGGGAAGGCGCTGGATACAAGTGGCGCAGGACCGTACGGGCTGGAAATCATTGCAGGAGGCCTTTGTCCAGCTATGGACGTCCGTCGGCTAAAACGAAATTTTTTCTAGAATATAAGATATAGGTACCATTTCACGAAATAATCAATTCTGAAATCTGGCCACGACAAATGCACATCTTGATTGCTGATGAATCACTGAATAACAAATAATGACAGGGCCTCCGGGTATTAATAGAACCAAGAGCATCATTGTCCTCAGTCCTCACTTTGCGCTGAAAGATGCATTATTATTTGAGTGCCTCTTGGTATCGGGAGGGTCTGTCTCTAAAACCCTCTAGGCCTTCTCCGTGACATCTAAATTTACAAGCTACATACGTAAGATATTTAATAGAATTTTAAAGTTGTTTTCGAAAATTATTCGATAATAATTATCTGTTTTTATGTTGATCATGAAAAGGTTAAAAATATTATCGTAAGAATTGTCTTTTCCCACTTGTTCAACTGAATCCGTTCGGAGACTTCTTCGTATTGGAACATTTCATTGTTTAATTTTGTTGCAGATGGAAGCTTTGATAAAAGAAATGCAAGATCCAGAAACCGGTGTACGAGTGCGGAGTCAAAAAGTATTTCTTAGTATCATACCTTCTGCTTTTATGGGTGCGTTTTTGCTTGATTCTAGTAATATTATACTTTTTAGGTACTTATCACGGTTATCATTACTTACATATACATCACGAGTTTCATATGTACCAAAAAGACGTTAATTGCTATCATTATGAATTTATGTTTAAGCTTAGGGTGTCGAAGTATTTATTGTAGTCATGATATATTTTGTCCTTTTTTTAATACATAGGTGTAATTATCTAGTTACCTTTACGTTTTCTTTAGGGTATTTAAATCCGTGTGCAGCTACGTTAACTTTATCTACATCATAATTTATTAGTTGGTAATTTGTGTCTAGGTAGTGGAGTTTTGAAATAATAAAATGTACATAACGAATCGTATAAGTCGCCAACCCCGTCTTTCGCGGCTAGCTAGCTAGCTAGCAGCAAGCAACGGAGCGTCTAATTGTAAAATCGATACCGTACACCGAGCAGTGAGCACTAAGGTCTGAGATAGCGTACGACTACTATTATTGCTAGGGAAGTACACTGCTCTTCATACAATACACAATAATAGTAGTTATATTTAATTTACATAGCAATAAATAACAATCATTCTATCAGCAGAAGGCAGCCCCAGCTAGGTTAGATTACAGACTAAAGTTACTTTGAGTTTTACATTTATAACCAAACTGCTCCGAAACGGCTTGACCGATGTCTATGAATTTTTTTGTCTTTACATTCAGTAAGGTCAGCGAGATTAGGTCGTAAGCTGTTGTTCATACCCGTAAATGGCAAAACCAGTTTTGCCCGGTCAACTGGTGGGTCAACTATTATACTACAAATACTTTATTTCAAATTCTACTAAGCAGTACACGTTCTCTCAGAAACTTGAATATTTTCATTTTGTATCTTTGCTATTGCGCTAGCATTTACCGCGAGAGGCGCTAGTGTAGTCAATTAATGTCCACTGCACATAACTCCGCAAAATCTAAAGTGTCCATAAAGTGTCCGAGATTATGTACCTACTGGTAGCTGAAGCTCCAATCTTGTATAGATCACTTGACCGCCATTAGTGAAAATACTACTACTACTCTTGAATATTAATAATTTGCCCCAATTTATACGGATACCCGCGTTTAGAAACGATTTGGGTTTGCGATTTGCAATGCGTCTGCCATCTAATTGTAAAATCAATAGAGCAGTCCACATTGAGTACATTCTAAAGCAGACTTTCACCACTTTAATAGTGATTTGTTATCGTTGATTGCTTCGATCGGAATATCTTTACATGCACCTCTTAATCGAATCCGGTTAGGCCCATATTCAAGAGTTCTAGCATAAGTTCCATTTTTACCATTTATTTAAAACCCTAAATCATCAGATTTACATCCTAATGTCGGTATGCTTGTTATGTTTTCAGGATACGATCTTATCGAATGGCTAATGGAGCGGTTTGGTCACGATGAAACGGCCAATGGTGAGTTAAAACGTAAGCACACACATTTTTATACTTACTAGTCTTCACCTATTAGATTCTCGTAACATTCGCTGAACTCTTCCCGCTTCGACACTTTTTGATGTTACTTTCGTTAGATAACGTAAGTAGTGCGAAATGGTCCTAAATAACTTTTTTTTATTCCTTTTCAGTTGACGCAATAAATTTAGCCAATCAACTCTGCCAATATGGTTACTTCTTTCCTGTCAACGATTCGAAAAACCTTGTGTTAAAGGATGATTCCTCTCTTTATAGATTTCAAGTGAGTATGAGCCAAACCAACGTTACCTTGTAGAAGTTAAACACTTTGAAATGCATGATGATTTCGACTCAATCTGAGGATAATGCTTTACCTGACACCTCACTAAATCACTATAGGCACTCGTACCTACCTCTTTTCGTTTGCACTTGGCATGCAGTTCAAAATAACACTTTCAGACAAAAAATAAATTATTTTAATTGATCTTGTAAATTGTGCCATTTGCGAAGTTAGGTACTTGTTTTCATGATTATGGGTAGGAACTAGGAACATCAAGGGAAACAAAAGAATCTTGAAAATATTTGACCTTGACTGTGTCATGAAGTCGATCGTGTATTTTATGTAAATACATACGTGTGGACACAGCTACTTAATATTTGTCTCTTAAACTCAAAAATGGAACAAAATTAGTTTAAAAAAAATTAATGCTAACATTGACGTGTGTCTTCTCAAAGATTTAGGGAGGTCCCAAATAAGTTCTGTAGGACCAACTGTAAATCAGCTCTGTAGCAGCTTTTGTTCTAAGACTTTTCAAAATTCAGTAATCATTTGTTTCATACAAGAAAATGTTATTTCTGTAAATTGACATTACACTGTTGCGGTTTCGTGCCGCGAGTTCGCGCGCCGCCTCGCCGTTGCCACTTGCCGATGTTTACATTACAGTGTAGGAACAAGTAGAGTATCTCTCTAAAATATTGAGTATTTGATATTTCTCGAATTATCGAGTAAAAATTTGGTTGTCTGTAAAGTCGGTTTACTGAGGATACATAGTTGAACGTGACAACGTCAATGGAACGCCTCAGAGCGAGGTAACGCGAGCGAGGTAACGCGGGCGAGGTAACGCCGGTAACGCCGGATGAGTCATGTTTTTTTGTGCGTGTAGCCGGCTCTATCGATTTATAAGACGTTGTCACGTCAAAAAAAAGTCGTAGAACAAAAGTTGTTTGTTTTAATGTAAAAAAATACAGGCCGAGAGCGATTTGGAATTTTTTATATAATCCTGTACCTATAGCGTAATACTTTGTGTCGCAGAGCCCTTACTACTGGCCATGGCAAGTGCCGCGCGTGGCGGGCGCAGGGTCCTGTGCACCGACCCTGGGCCCCGACAACGTGGAGTACGCCATCTACCTCGTCAAGCGTACGCTACGCAACAAGCAGCGCCACGGCCTCGAGGAGTACGAGCAGGAAGCGCTCGCCAACCTCAAGAAGAACCTCGCCGCCAAGTGGGACTTCATTACCATGCAGGCTGAGGAGCAGGTGCCTTATTAGGGATTCGTAGCCAAAGAGGAAAAAACGGGACCCTATTGCTGAGACTTTGCCGTCCGTCCGTCTGTCACCAGGCTGTATTTCTTGAACCGTGATAGTCAGACTGCTGAAATATTCACAGATATTTGATTATATATATTCACTTTAAAATAAATAGTAAAATTAAAATAAAACAAATATTTAGGGGGGTCTCCCATACAACAAACGTATCTTTTTCTGTTTTTCATAGATACGGAAATACGTACGTAGGTAATTACGTACGGAATCCTTCATGAGCCTTACTCATGCTTGTCCCATTATTTTTGTTACGGGGGAAAATTTTTGGTTGAACTTTGTACTAACTTTATGAAAATGATCATACAAATCGTGAAATGTGCCAGAATATTATGATCCAAGAAATGAATAAAATTTACAAAACCACCCAAAAGCCACTGGACAAAGAATCTCGTACTTCATTCACGTGTCATTCATCAGGTGCGGTTAGCAAAAGAGCGGAAGAAGGGCGACAAAATCGTGAGTGACAGCCAAGAGCGGGCCTACTGGAGGGTCGCTCGACCGCCGCCGGGCGTCCCCAGCGCGCTGGAGCACTGCCCCGTGCCTGTGAGGACGAGACAACCCAAGCCTAAGAAACGCACAATAGAACAAGTTAAAAGAGAGGTACGAGTATGTACATTACATTCCCCATAACAATCCGTAACATCGTTTTGGCCGCTTGGTTACTTTTTTTTGGGCAAGGGTCCGACAACGACACACCGTCCTTTTCTCAGTCAAAGAAGATTTTTCCCCTTCAAAATATAAAAAGTAGCAACTTCTGGTCAGGTCGCTATTATAGATATAAGTTAACAGCGCCAAAAGTAGCCGACTCTTTTCTGGTACCCTTTATGCAGGGACCCGCACCAGCTAAGGCCTCGATTGACCACATGCCGCGTACCGCATCGTTGTGCATTACGATTACCATAGCGTGAAGCTATAGCCTTTCTAAATAGATACATATTATGCACTATTCAAAACAAAAATAATTTTTCAATTCGGACCAGTGGTGCTTAAGAGCGTTCATGCGGCACGGTGTGAATCGCGTTTCGCTCCATACAAAAAAGGAATTCGTTGGCGCTGACGCAATTTTGCGTCGATTATGGTATTACAAAAAAAAATATAGTAAAATAAATATACAACTTATTAAAATAGTAAATAACCAGTGACATTGAATATTAATTGCATTAACTTACTATAATTCAGAAATAAAAAAAAATCTTGGATTTTATCCTAAAATAATACGTTTAATTTATCGAATGAAGTCGGTTAAAAATGCTAAAAATGGCACTTTTCGGTTTATGGTTTTTGAATGAAAATCTAGGAAAATCGTGTTTTTTTGAGACACTTTTTAGTAAATGTTATTAATTTTCTAAATATGTCATTGTTATAAGTTTGTGTTAAGAAACATGGCAAATATCTTGCATCTGCGTAGAGCGTCGACCGCTATTTTAGCAAACAGCCCATACAAAAACTGTTCTAGTGAGAAAGTTATACACATATTTTAAAATATTTTTGAGACAAGTTCTAGATTATGAAATGCCAAATAATATGAATTCAATTATCTTATCTATAATTGAACACATATAACTATTTTATGTTCCTTTGGAAATCGTAAATTTTGACTCAAGCATAATACTAACGCATGAACCGTCTTAAGATTAGCGCGTTCAAACAAACAAAAGTCGTTATGTATTAGTGTAGTCGTTAAACTAGAAAGAAGGCAATGAGTACTGCCTACCTACCCACGAAAGGAACATACGAAAGAACAAACCTTTCTCTTTTCCGTCGGTGTCTCATGAGTCATGGGTGATGGCAGAAGATCACGACAAATAATCTTTCGATGATTTTCTTCCACCGCATTCTGTCTATCAGAACAAACTTAAAAATATGATATGCAGAGGAATTATTACTATTACAGATTGAGCACCTAAAATTGAGCCTGGACCGCACGAGAGTGAAGACTTCAATTGCCCTCGAGGCCCTTATGGCCTACTCGGAGACCTTCGCCGCGTACGATCCCTGGCTCACACCACCTCAACCTTCTAACCCTTGGATCAGCGAAGACACGCTCTTTTGGCAGATCAATAGTCCAATGTAAGTAGTCTAATGTTGTACTTATCTACTAAATACTTTCTGGAAGAACAATTTATAGTGACTGGGGCTCGTTTTTTGTGTTTTCTGGATATTCTGCTTATTTCCGCTCTATTTTTACAGAGTCGAAGTGCCCAGCGAAAAGCGGGTACAGCGATGGGCTCTTTCAATTGAAGAATTGGTGTCCGATCCTACTGGCCTTCAAGAATTCACCAGTTTTCTTCGAAAAGAGTATTCACATGAAAACATACGATTCTGGCTAGCGGTTATGGACTTGCGGCGGAGTAGTACAAAACAAATACCTAAAAAACTTGAAGAAATTTACGAGTGAGTACCAGCTGAATCCGGCAATGATAATAATATTGTGGTAGTATAACTTTTCAAACGATCTTGCAAATTTTAGATGAGAATTTGAAGACCATAGTTATGTTTTCGCAGTAGGGCTACAAGTTCAAGCCTTATTTCTCTAACCGTCATCGACAAGCTGAGGGTCCTCTCTAGTGTTCAAGAGTTTTTAGTATTCAAAGATTTGGCCATAGCCTACCACACTTCCCGAGTGCGGGCTTCACGTAGTTTTGAGTACATTAGTGTCTTTTAGGCATGCTAATTTCCTCACGGTATTATCGTTCTACGAATAACTTCCAAAAAAAATTGGTTATCTGTAAAGTCTGTTTACTGACGATAGTTGAACGTGACAACGTCTTCTTTGTCGCTCGTTCCGCGCTCGCGAGGTAACACCGGTAACGCTGCATGAGCGAGGTAACGCCGGATGAGTCATGTTTTTTCGTGCGTGCAACCGGCTCTATCGAATTATAAGACGTTGTCACGTCAACAAGTTATGGACGTATATGCATGGGATTCAATGCGTAGGTTCCCTGTAAGTAGGTAGGTAGGTGTAAGCTGTCAATGCTTAAAATATTTTTTTAAAGTTTCCTTCATAAATATAAACGAATTTCATTTGCCAACTCGCAGGGAGTTCCTAAAGCCCGGCGCGCCGTGCGAGATCAACATCGACGGCGCGACGGCGGAGCGCGTGGCGGAGGGCATCCGCAGCGGGTCGCGGTACGCGCTGGACCACGCCGCCGACCACGTGTACGGGCTGCTGCTCAAGAAGGACTGCTACCCGCGCTTCGTGCGCTCCGACCACTTCCAGCGCCTGTTGGCCGAGGGCCGCAACGTGCACCAGAAGAAAGCCAAGTACGTCCATTCTTACGTCGCCACTCATAACTCGACTTATCGCTGCCACGATACTATCTGTAGGTATAAGATAGTCTAGTGAAGTTCAGGTCGTACCCTGCTGCCTGCCAACCCGATCTTGACCAGCGCATGGCGGACTTCACTTTTGTTCTCTTCAATATTATTTCAACTTTTCGTTACACGTTGTATATAGTCGAGGCAAAAAACCTAGAGCTAATAATAATCCTAACAAGCAATTCAAAATGTTTCTATTTATTTTGTAGATTTTTCAATTTCGGCGGGCAAGTAAAGAAGAAGCCCGGGGCGACGAGCGGCAGCGGAGGCGGCGGCGGAGGCGGCGGCGGCGGCGGCGCGGTGGCGCTGTCGCGGCGGCGCGGCTCCGACCGCTCACTGTCGGGCTCCGCGCACGAGCTGGCCGTGTGCGCCGCGCAGCCGCCGCGCGCGCCCGACCCGCCGCCGCACAGCCACTCGCAGTCCAACCTGTGCGACATACCCTTCAGGTGAGCGGGGGCGGGAATCAGAGATCCTTATTCCTTTTAGTCGAGTACGACACGTAATATGCACTGTACTCGGTGAATGCTTCTAACAAAGTACTCGAAGGTTAAAATAGCGATATCTTTAATGGTTACAGAGATCCACTGGAGGATGATACCGCGGACGTAGTTCCGTGGGAGAGCTCGTCGCGGGAGTACGCGTACGGGGCGACGAGGAGGCGGCAGGACTCCACCGCCGACTCGGGGAGCTCGTCGTCGGACGTGAGCGCGGCGGTGACGAGCAGCGAACGCATCAAGCGGCTGCCGCAGCAGAGCACGCTCGACGGCGGACTGCGCGGGGCCGCGCCGCCGCTGCGCCGCCTGTCCGCCGTGGAGCCGCGACACCTGGCGCCGCTCGCCTCGCCGCCGCACTCCCCGCGCGTCGCGCCCGCTCCGCCCGCGCCGCCCCCGCCGCCGGCGCCCGTGGCGAGCCACCACCCCACGCCCACCATCAGCGTCAGCTCGGCGCCCGACGAGGAGTCGCCCTCGCGCGCCGCTTCGCCCGACGATCGCCGCTCCCTGGCGCACTCCGAGGAGCCGTCCTCGGTGTTCGCGTCGGCGGACGCGACGCCCACGGAGCCGGCCCGCGTCTTCGCAGATAGATGTACGACGGTCCTCGACGCTGACGCCGCGAGTGACGTCGGAGATTCGAAAACTGAAGCGCGTGAAGTAAAGTTAAGAGCCGTATCGGACGACTCGGCGACCGCGACCGCGTCTATCGGCTCCTGCGACGATTCCCGAACGGAATCGAAAGAAGATTCGCACGTCGATTCGAGAGAGGTATCTCGAACGGACTCCAAGGAGGAGTTGACTAAATCTTCCGAGGACGAACCTGCGTCCGTGCGTCTTCCGCCGTCCCGAGAAGCGTCCGTGTCCTCGGAGCGCGGGTCGACCCCGAGAGAGGTCGCGGACGAGAAGAGAAAGGAAGAGGCGGCCGGCCGGCGCGCAGAGGAAGCGACTCCGGAGCCGAGCGCCGCGAGCCCGCCGGAGACGACGGCCGCGACGAGCGGCGGGCGGGAGGCGCGCGCGCCGGCCGCGACCGTGGCGCCGCTCGCGGTGTGCGAAGACATCGGCGTCGACGACGACAACGTAGACAAAGTGCCTTCGCTGCCACCGCAGAGAGTCTCCGGGGATTCCGAGGCGGCGTCCGAGTCTGACGCGTTGAAAAAAATTGCTCATAGAGACGAACTGTCGTCGGTTTCTGAATCTGATTTTGTTAAGCGTGATAGTAAAAGCGGAGTCAGTGAACGCAAACAGCGAAACGACATTTGTCCCTGGGAGGACGAGTAAGTACTCGAGCTGATCCGATATTCCTTTGTAGGATGTAGACTGTAGTAGTGGCTGTAGTCAGTGCTGTATGGCGCGTAGTGTAGTGGCACCGTAGTTCTCGTTGTGGAGGAGGGTAGTTCGTTCACTAGCTGTAGCTCTTTATACCACTTGTTTGCTCATTCACGTGATATAACTATTTTTTAACGTAAATTACTTTACATGCGGAGATCCTAGAACTACCAGACACATGACGAAGCTTAGGGTTGAAATTATCAACTTTCATATTTTTTAAAGTTTTAATTCATCTTATCCGCTGATAAGATTAAAATTCAAATTTCGTTATTATTACCTTCTTAAGACTAAACTTCTCACTTTCTTGTGAAAAACGCTATTATAACGTAGATCTGGCAGTTAAAGAATCTTAATTCAAGGAATGTTCATACTATATTTTTATCATTATTATTTTAGTTTTGTATTTGCCATTTTGAGTTGTTCGGAGCGTATTTCAGATTTATACGATTTTTAATCCAGTCACACATGAGTAACATAAACATATAAAAATCAAACTATGTGGTATAAAAGATAATCTCACTTAGCACATAATATTGTTATAGTTATTTGTATATTTGTTTGTAAAATACTTTTAAGCATTTAATTATCTACTTTTAGCAATTTTAATTTCTGTAAAAAAGTACAAATTTTACTTATTTACAATTTTGCACGTTGCCCCCGACTGTTATCCATTTAGAATCATCCATTGTTGATACTTTTAACTACTTAATATAAAAAAGTATTGTAATTTATGAGCTGTATATAAAGGTTTTATTTATTTATTGTTTTGTTTTTGTTAATTTATGGCCTTTGTAAGTACCATTCTCCTTGTTTACCACAATTAATATAATGCACTTTTTAAGCATATCCCTATGAACTTGACTAATTTTTTTTTTGCATAAAATTATGTCTGGAAATAAGGGTCAGACCGCCATATTTAACTATAATGTTTTGGTTAAAGTCAAGTCGAGCAACCCAGCCTAAATCAACAATTGAGATTCATATACGAACAAAGTGGGTTCCTCCATACTGCAAAGCGCGTAAACGAAAATTTTCGCAAAGTTCACAGCATTTGTTTCAAATAAATTTTTGTTTATTCTGCATAAATCATTGGTTATTAGTTTACAAAACAAACGTACGGAGTCGCGAGTCGCGACATTCCGTCTTTACCATTGTTATGGCACCCTAAAAAAGGAAAAAAAAACTGATTTTTAATGGCACTACGGAACCTTCAATGCGAAAGTGCGACTTACAAATACGTATTTGAATTTGGAAATTATAAAAATAGGAAATAAATCTGAATGCCGTATTATTCTATTTCATATTTTATTGCCTTGGTACGCAATGTTTGCATTGGAAATTATATGACTGCAAATATGACTTTGTAAGTCGTTCTATTCTAAAAATGATATTTTTTAATATTTTCCAAGTACAACTCGTGCGCGATAAGTTGAGATCTAAGCGCGTGACGTTACAGTCACGTGTTTGTACGGCGAACGATACTTTGCGGGCGCTATCGGGGATGTGCAGGGTAAGCGGGCGGCGAGTCCGCATTACACGCAGGGCTCAACTTATCGCGCACGAGCTGTACCTCAGATGTTTTAAAGGGAACTATTACGTATATTAGTGTTATTATCTCGCTGCAGACTCGATCAAAAACATCCGAGTGTTTCGCTTTTGTATTTCACTGCTGAGCTTCACTGCTGCTTTTGTATTTAGTGAACAACAAAAGCGAAACACTCGAATGATTTATGGCCGAGTCTGCAGCGAGTTAATAACACTACTATAATATGGTTTCGTTTTTTCCCCTCATGTTGATCTCAACGATAATTTTGACGTGACAACGTCTTATAAATCGATAGAGCCGGCTGCACGCACAAAAAACATGACTCATCCGGCGTTACCTCGCGTACCTCGCTCGTGTTACCTCGCTCTGAGGCGTTGAGGCTATGTAAGGCTTGAAGTGCAAGCGAGAGTTGTCACGTTCAACTATCGTCAGTAAACCGACTTTACAGACAACCAATTTTTTTAACGTTTTTTAACGTTTTCTTTTCCAGGAACTCGTGCGAGAGTGACGCTCCCTTTGTTAAAACTTACGCAACGCTCGGTTACTTATAATTTACGTAGGCGAACGACGAGAATATTTTATGATGTCAGGGTTATAGAAAAGAAAGAAATAATTTTTTATCTCAGACCCTATGTTTCGATTGTCACAGAGTTAGTTCAGTATTGTGTAATTATATGAATATTTTGAAGTAAATGATCGTTAATTATTAGAATAATGTGTTTTATTGACCTTTATACCTACAGACTGGAAAAGATCCTATGTATAGACTGCAGCAACGATGATGTTATAAGCCAATATGGCATTCTGGCTCCGCTAACAAAATGGAAAATCAGCAATGGATTGCGATGTCAATCGCTCAAATGGAACGAAATTCATCAATTAATGTATATGAATGACATACTTAATATCCAAACGCTTATATTTGATCACGTGACTTCAGAGCAGACAACTGTCATTCACATAATTTTTTAGGGTTTAACTGTACCGCTCGAACTGTACAGTCTGATCGTAACGATTTCTCGTTGCGTATACGTTGCTAAAGGAGGAGTTCTTCAATGATGACTCCGGAAAAAAGAACATCCTGTACGGACGCGAGCGATGACGGCTAACCGGCTGATCACTACGCGCGCTAACAATACGTACGGCGAGCGAACCACCGCGTACTTGGTTCCGCGTTTCATGAACGAACTACCTCCAACCCTCATACAAAAAATTGATATTAAAAACATAAAGTTTAAATTAAAAGAGCATTTTTTAACAAAGTTAGATACATGATTATATTTTGTCTCATACTTACTTGGTTCTTTACATAATACGTTATATACCTACTGTATAATTTATTTAAGTAACTTTTTACATAATCGTTGCAGATATAGGCACTGAGGACAAACCTCTGTGGTTTTTTCGGTGTTCTTTAGACTGCGCTTTCCGGTGCGTTCCGGTTCCGGTTGCGTTTTTTTATTAATTGATAATAAATAAATAAATAAATAAAAAAATATGGCCTCTTTAACAAAATTTTTCATCTCACAACAGCGAGGAAAATTACTAGAAGAACACTTGGATCGGCATTGCGAGTATGTTAGATGTAGTGTAGTCATTAGTATTTAGTAATGCTCTGCAATAACTTCACTCACTTAATTAAATCCACCTTAAATCATCACTCATCATAATACTAAACAGCAATGAATAAAAACAAGACATTATTATTATTTAACACTATTAGAAAAAAAATTGAGAATTTTTTTCTACTTCTATTTTGGATGCGTTCAGAAATATCAACTTCTAAGAACCAAAAATAATTTAAGATTAAAAAAACATAACAATAATTAGATAAACAATAAGTAGGTATCTAAATATCATGGATTTAATTAAGAAAACTAAATAGGAGTTATTATTTTTATTGATATTCCAAGTACCTACCTAACTAAATGTAAAAACAAAAAAGTAAACAAACTATAATAATTATGGTCGAACTTCGTTACTGACCGTTTGCGTTATTAAAAAAAAGTCTTCAGCTTTAGACATTATAGACGCAATGCGAGAGTACCTACGTTATGTTCGAATTTGAAAATGCTTTGCGGCCCTAGGGCGAGAAGGAATTTTCATACTACTTTCTCGCCCTAGGGAGAAATGAAAATTCTTTTGGGCCCTAGGTAATAATAGCATTTTCCGCCCGCATTTTAGGCATCAAAAATCCCTTTTCCCCGAGCGGGTGAGATGAAAAATATTTTGACACCCATCTTTAGGATGTCTATTTGCATTTAGCTACAGACTACTGCAGTCTGTTAATGTTTAGTTTTTAGAGTTTTTCATGTTTAGTGTTTATTCTTGAGACTCTACAATGCTTTAATATGATACGAAAATATCCACTCATAATGATATGGCTGGAAAGTTACATATTTACAGGGAATTCCTACACAATCGTTTCAAGTTTCAATTATTGAGATAAGATAGTTGTTACACTTAATAGTTAGTTGTTAGCAGTGTATCCGAGGTAAGTACCTACCTAAGTACATTATAAAATAGATAAAACAAGGTTAATAATAGGCATGTAAAAATAATTGGTACCAAATTTTATTTTAATGAAGGAACACAGTCACTAGTTACACAACACACAATAATTTAATAATAATCCAAAAGAATAATACTGTCAAATGCCTAAATACCTATTTAAATATTTTAACTATGATTTATTACCTAACTGTAAGTACAAATAAGTTTAAGTTAAAGTATTGTTTTTTATATTTTTTTTGTGGAAAATCCCATATTGCCTCAAGAGCTTATAAGATCTAAGAACGATAAATAATTTAATGAAACATTATCTTGGAAATTTGCCCTAATAATATTTGCATTAAGTTAGTCAAATGCCTAGATCTTTACATATTTTAACTATCATATTTTATTCGGTGTAATAGTTTTTTGTATTGTTTTAATCATTTTGGTCTTAAAACCCCCAAATTGCCTCGAGAGCTTATAAAATCTAAGCAGGATACTTAAATAATTTAATGAACATTGATTCGAAATTTGCCATAAAAATATTTGCATTATGATAGTCAGATTCAAGTTTAACCTAAAATTAATAGAAAAGTTTGTTTTTAGAATATTTCGCGGCACACTCCGTCGGCACCCATTTTGTAACCTGGCGGGCAGTTTGGTGGAACTTGGATCATGTTTCTTAACTCGACGTTCGGTTCCACGTCTGTGGCTGCGGGCTCTTCGACGGTATTGGTCGTCGTCTCTTTGGTCTCCTCGGCAACCTTAGCTTTCACATTTTCCACTTCATCGGGAAACACTACACGATCCTTGTCAGCCATAGCTCTAAAACAAACGAAATGAATTGTAATGAATATAATTTTTCATCTCACCCGCTCGGAAAGGAGATTTTTAATGCCCAAAATGCGGGCGGGAAATGCTATTATATTCCCTAGGGCGAGAAAGTAGTATGAAAATCCTTTCCCGCCCTAGGGCCGCAAAGCATTTCTAAATTCGAACATGACGTAATCTCGTATTGCGTCTATAATAATGTCTAATGGTGGCACCACACATGGCTATTTGTATTTGTGATTGGATGATCGCGTATTTGCCAAAATTTTCGACCTCATGGAGCCAAATATGTTATTGGCTGTATTTGCCAAACAGGCAAATATGGCAATAATTTTGGCAAATATACTCTCCACACATGGAAGTTATTTGACAAATATAAAAAATAGGCAAATACAAATAGCCATGTGTGGTGCCACCATTAAACTGAAGACTTCTTTTTTTTTAAATAATGTCAGTCGGTCAGTAACGAAGTTCGACCTTTGAGTTTGTATACCTAGGTGTACATTACTTTTTGTTTTTACATTTTCTTAGAATATCAATAAAAATAATAACTCCTATTTTTTATTTTTTATTAATTATAAAGGAAATCTAATTAAATCCATGGTATTTATTTATTGTTTATCTAATTATTGTTATTTTTTTTAATCTTCTATTATCGTTGGTTCTTAGAAATTGATATTTCTGAACGCATCCAAAATACAAGTAGAAAAAAAAGTAACTCATTTTTTTTCTAATCGTGATAAATAATAATATTTTGTTTTTATTCATTACTGTTTTGTAATAAGATGAGTGATGATTTAAGGTGGATTTAATTAAGTGAGTGAAGTTATTGCAGAGTATTACTCAAGACAACATCTTACATACTCGCAATGCCGAGCCAAGTGTTCTTCTAGTAATTTTCCTCGCTGTGGTGAGATGAAAAATTTTGTGTTATGTACGGCCGCAAATTTTTTTGGGTCTCGTGTCCTTTGAATGCCTCGCTATGCTCAGGATTCTATTCTTTGAACCCCTCGCTGCGCTCAGGGTTCAACCCTAGAATCCTTCGCCGCTCAGCATTCAAATTTGACACTCGGCCCAAAAATCCATTTTGCGCCCTTGCATAACAAATAACTATTATTATAGCTTACGAATACATAAACAATATTTCCGACTAATAAGAGCCTTAAGTAATACCTTCATAACAAATTATTTTATTGCAAAAAACTCGATTCCTGGCATGGTCTGATATGTTTTTTTAGTTCTAATTCTAGTCCTAGTTCGAAACAAATTCAATTGGTAGGACTTAAACTAAATAAATCGCAGGACTTGTAGGCAAGTACTACTTACTTAAATATTTTTGAATTTGTTTAAAATAACTCAGGGTTTTAAACTTTAATATGACTATATAGTTAAGTAAGTAGGTAGGTATAAGTATCTAAACAATCCAAGCATTGCATAATTATATGGCACCATAATGACCAAAGAGATCCAAGCCTGTCTCTCAAAAGTCAAAACTGTGCGGTAGGTATTAATACAGACACTTATTATACCTCTAAGTACTCTATTGCATTTGCCTAAAACGTTGCTGTTGATCAATCACCACTAGAAGATACAAAAAGTACCACCGGTAAAAACCTTGTCGAACTGCAATTTTTTTTCTTAGAACTAGATTCGAATGTGCAAAAAAACAGTAAGTACCTATCTACTGATAAGCGAGGTCTTGATGATTAGTTTTGACGTAGCTCTGTGCGGCTGCTAAAAAAACGTTCCCGGATTTGGTATTTCCTAAATTGGATCACGTTGTTGGTGGATGGTTTTTTGCAATGTAAATAAAACGGACATTTTCTAAATACGAGTAATAACAACATTGCTTCATGGTGTTGTCTGCCAAGTGCCAACCCGATTTTAATTTGGGCTTGCTGGCCAAGTTCAACAGCGAAACTTACAATGACTAAGTAATCATGGGACAAAACTTGGATTCTAACTATGAAAATGGTACCTACCTACAAGGGACATTTTATAATAGGTACCTATTATTTATACTTAAGTATCCTACCTTACTACAGTGGATAGTGAAATTCAATGTATGGAATATCTAGCGTTTATGAAATACCTACTTAGAATTAATATAAAGCTCATTACGAAATTAAAAGATATAATGGAAGGGGTTTTTTATTAATTTAGATTTGTCTGTCCGTCCATCAATCTAGGACCCCTGGGAAAAAAACAGAAACCCACGCGGAAGTCGCATCAATAGGTAAAGTACGTGCTTAAATTATACTATTATATTCTACCTACTCAATGGCTTTAAAATTGCAATATTCAGTGCTCACAGTTATAAAGATGTTCAATATTAAACAGAAGCTAAAGTCTTCCACATGTAGATAAACAGAGTTAATAATGAATAGCATCTGCATTCTTCATACCTAAGCACCTAGTACAACGATTATGTACTGTGTTCAATAAGATCCGGGTTTGTCCTTATTTAAAGACACTCGAGTTTTTGTTTGAAAATTCTCATAATATCCGGTAAGATTAAAGTACCTAGTGTTTATAGATAGTTTATTTTTGTATTGGAAATCTCTGGTGTGAGAGCAAGACAAAGAAAATAAATATCGGCAAACCGAAAATAATTCCAATATTTAAGTGAAAATAGGAATCTAACGACTCTACACATTGAATATTTTTTTAAGTTGTTCAATGATTTAAGATTTATTCAGGTGAGCAGAAAATATTCAGACTTAATATCCTCTGACAGTTTCCAAATGAATAAACAAACAGTATACAATGATCGTGTGAAAAAAATGTCACCTACAGGCTACATTGATCGTCATGAAAACAAACAAATGGTTTCACATCACACGAAAAATGACGATGACGAATTATCAACAATTTGGACAGCCGATGCAGATGGGAAAGTTACATACGATTGCGTAGACAATAGTATCAATATTGCACAAGTTAATTTCACAGCCATTATAGCGAAGGTAAAGGAAGAGATACTTACAATTCGTCTTTATATATGCGGAGAATAGTCCTCTCGAAAGCTGAACACTACTTCACTGTCCGTCCTCAAAGCTACGTATGGTGAATATTTCCTGTTGGCCGTCTGTTTATATCGAAAATCCAGACGCTAGTTTATCTTAGAGAACTGTGCAAACGGATATAGCGTCATCGTTATTCACTGAACACTCCTTCAATTAGGTATACTTACTGGTATTTATTCACCCGAAGTTTTTATCAATATCAAGTGATAATTTTTTTCCACTATCGATGACGAGTTTTTTATCGAGTCTGAAACGCCCTCGGCTATTGATTCCTGAACATATGAGTAACTTCGTAAATAGAGTTTATCACTTATTATTTATATCGTGTTCATTTTCCCTGTAGTTCTGTTATCGCGTCCCTATAGGTACAAGTACTTACTAATAAAACCATTCAAGCATACCTCGATTCCGGAAAATCATCAAGTTGAAGCGAAGTAAAAAAACCGTAGCGCGCTTGATGTTGTTTTTGGAATTTGCACCAGTATTTTTTCATTCATAACTATGTATTTCTATAACCGGATCTCCGAGAATTATAATAAATGTCAACAATTCTTTTCTGATTATGGCTTTTCCTCAATCAGCAGAAGAAAAATTGCTTTGATTTGCTTTGAAATATATCTGTAATTCAGCAGAAACCGAGTGTTTATATTAGATAAGTGAATGCCATTTTACCTTCTTCAAAAGCATCTATTTTAAATAAGATAAGCAGCCTTAGCCATATTATGACTTATCTGCTATCGTCGCCGAAAACTATCGATTGCTCTAATGGAACGATATTCATAAAATGCATGGGAATGACATGTTATCCTCTCAGTAAATTGTTTGATATCGGGTTCGCCAGGCACACATTTGTGAAACATTTTGTGGTTGGGCAAATGTGTGCCTGGCGAACCCGATATCAAAGGATGCCAAATTCATCTATATAATATGATTAAGAAAAATCTAGAACGTAGGCGTAGCTTAAGTTAGATTAGTTAGAATTATCTGTAGCCTCACCAGAGCAACATAGTCACATAAGTGACTCCGCTCTTAAAATGAGAATAAAAAAATAACGTAGCTTATCGAAAACAACTGTCATTCTCATATATTTTTTGAATTTAGTTCGCTTTCGGCGTCACTAAGTCATATTTTGTGATAAGGCTAAGGTTGCTGAGCTTCAGCAAGTCAGAGCGGATCAATTTTGATTACCATTTTAGAAAAAAAAGTTGAAAAAAATTGGGGTGCTACCGTGTATGTAATGTATCATATTGTGTAATATTTCTAATCCGTAAATATTATTTTTATTATTATAGGTACCGTCACTGTCCAAATAATTAAAAAAAAACGTAATGAGAATCAACTCTAGGTACTTTGAAATCTTACTCTGAAATTACTGGCCATAAATTACATTTTTATAAAAAAAAAACATTTTTGGCAATCCACCAATCA
Source organism: Coenonympha arcania (assembly GCA_036785405.1). Lineage (NCBI taxonomy): Eukaryota > Metazoa > Arthropoda > Insecta > Lepidoptera > Nymphalidae > Coenonympha > Coenonympha arcania. The sequence continues at coordinate 6,317,432 of CM072058.1, read as the reverse complement.
TCAATCAGTTATAATAGACATAAGCGAACAGAAACTGTCGAAAATATTTGAGTAGTTTTGGGCTTGGTTTTGGGCGTTTCTAAAAAAAATACTACTTTGTGCAAAAATAATACTTTGTGCAATATGTTCCACGTTTCTTTATTATTCCTTCGATGAATTTGAAATGTTAAGAAGTAACAGTTTAGAAAAAGTAAGCTTTAATTGAGTTAAGTAGTTGTCTCATACAGAAAATCATGCGTATTGCGTACCAACTAATATAACAACAACACTTATTTTTGCTGAACCGTTACTTTATGTCGTATTAAAGTTTTAATTACAATGTTTCTTTAAAATGTAGATAAATAGAGTAGAAGAATCAGATGCAACTAACACAACAATTTTACGAAACAACTCAGGGTGAGTACCTACCAGCAGGGCTAGACAATGTCACTTAAGCGTTTGGCGTTAACGCTAGTCGCTAGTCGACAAAAATGTATGGACAAAACAAATGACTGTAGAAAAACCACGACATTAATTAACTAAACACACTGTGTTTGATGCTGTCGGCCGTCAATTGTCAAGCGAAGTACGCTAAAGTTATCTACATGGTTCGCGAGAACGCCAGCGAGCGTTGAAGTTAGCGTAGTTAATTATTCAAACACAGCGTGTTTAGTTAATTAATGTCGTGGATTTTCTACAGTCATTTGTTTTGTCCATACATTTTTGTCGACTAGCGACTAGCGTTAACGCCAAACGCTTAAGTGACATTGTCTAGCCCTGCTGATCTCTTAAATACTGGTGGAAGACATACTAAAAGTCATAAAAGTAGAATAGTTATAATGGGTACAATGTATTTTAATGTTGAATTGCAGTAATAAGACCGTAAAAAGAAGATCAAAGAAGAATAATTGCAAAAGTATTCTCGAACGGTATCATATTACTATTAAGCCTAAACTTCATAAGAGCAGCTCTCTTTCCGATCTCTCCCAAAAACCAAGCAATAATTGTGAGTAACAGAAGTTTAAACCTTTCTATGATTATCTTAGAAATATGAAATTGGGTTGATAACATACTCCAGAAAATAAAAAAAACACGTATAATATCTAGTCATATGAAAATTACATGAGTATCAAAAGGTAACAATTACAGCACTCGACTTTCTCAGGAGATCGAAACATTGTTTATACGACAGTAATTACAAAAATACGCTATATGACATATCAGGCGATACGTTAGAAAGATATTGGTCCAGGCACTTTATAGAGGCGCCATATATGTCGTGGAATTTCAAAGGAATGTAAGTATTGTTGGTAACTTTACTTCTTATGGTAATGCAAAAATAATTGAAAAATATTAAAATGGTTTGAAATTGTAAACAGAAAAGCAAAAAAGAAATGTCAAGGGCGAACTGCCACGTACGCATCCAAATTTGCCAGTGAATATGTACAAAATGATCCAAATATTTCTTCATGTGCAGATAACTCGAGGTATTGTCTCAAATTATTATTATTCATTGACGTTATTTGACTTACTAAATGTGATATTCTTGCGAATCACCTGCAATGTTTTTCAGTATGTATAGTATCGACGAACTGAATTCACAAAAAATGGCAGCATTCCCCTTCAAACCTACGCCTAGTGGTAACTTGAAAGTTCAATCGAACCAGGTCAGTGGCATCGTTACATCGAACGTTTCTAGTTTAAGTTAATGTGTCTTCTCTACAAGGACTCTACTCTTTCAAGGTCGTATTTCAATCATCTACAGTTGGAGTTCTTTTGGCGGATCCTACTCAGGCTAAGGTGAAAGTAAAGTTTGAAGGAAAGGCGACAGGTGAACCTGAAGATAGTGAAAACAATGTGAGTAAAATTAAAAAATAATGGCACTAACTTTGATGACATGATAACTAAATTTTTCGTTGACAGGACAACAGCAATGATCCTAAACTACAACTTCAATATGGGCCTAGAGAAGAAAATACTAATCCAGTCAAAAAAATCCATACAATTGGAAGGAATTCTAAAACAATACCACATAGTGCAAAAGAAGACAAAAAAGAATATTTGAGCAATCTTGGATATGCATTGGTGGAACCAGTGGACTGGATGAGGATACAACTGCCTAAGAAACAGGATTTGTTTCAAGAGTTTTATCGAAGAATACACAATTTTATGTACGACGACTGTATTGTTTTGTAAGCTTTTTAAGAAATATTTGGTTTCGATTGCAATAATAATTATACTAATGTTTTATCACCAGAAACACAGATACCACTGTCCATATTGACCGAGAAGAATTCCATTGTCATCATTTAGTGCTTGAAATTTATTCATCATTCTTTGAAAGAAACACGCAACGTGAAATAGAATTATCAAGTGTAAGTAAACTACTTTTTGATCAGACTGTGTACAAAATCATCCAACCTAACAATTTGGAATTTTTTTTCAGGAAAATGTAAGTCCAGAAGCTTTTCACACAATTTATGAATGGATGATTTTTAGTGGTCCAGAGAGCAACAAAATTCTGAAAAGGAATAATGTGCTGAGTGTATTTTGTGCTGCTCAGTATCTTGGTATAAAAGGTAAATAATATTATGTCTTCATTTATCTACCAAAGAACTAAAATAGTATTGCTAATTACGTAGATGGTATTAGGTTCATGTGCTATTATATAATAACATTGAATGAATACAGATTTAGAAGAACAGTGCTGGTCATTCATAGTCAATGAAAATCTCTTCAACGAAGATACTGCTTTTGCTTTATTTAGAGAAGCGAGAGTGAAAGGGATGACACCTGTTATGGAATTAATGGTAAGACTCACGTTGCTAGATTTAACAAAAGAGATGATTTTAATAAATGTTAATTATTTTTAGGTTCCTCGAGTGATGAGGTTCTTTCTCCCGCTAGTTGCTTCTAAAGATTTTTTGGAGCTTGAACCGGAGGAAGTTATGACATTCCTTAGGTCCAATTATATCTGCGTCACGAGGTACATTAAATTATCATAAACATTTTAAATCCACAACTCACAAGTGAAGAAGACAAGTATTATACCTTCAATAATGCAACAACAGAAAACGGATCAACGCAAGGATCTAGTTGACTGTTGAATGAACAGTGATATAGGCACTCATATAAAAAAAGCAATTGATTTCTAAATTGAACATGCATAAAACATTTGGCTATAACTAATTGTAAGATTTTGATTAATTAATGATTTAGAGAACAGTGAATTTTCCTAATAAAGATTAGCTTGATGGCAATTTCCTGAGTAAATATTTTTTGCTTTAATACAGACGTAAAATATATTCTGTTTAACTTGTCCTTATATTTAGTGAAATAGAAGTCCTAATGGCTGGAGTACGGTGGTTGTACGGAGATTGGCCAAGCAGAAGTAGATTAGCTGTGGAGATTATGAGATGCGTCCGGTTCGGCCTAATCTCGCCTTGGCAGTTGGTGGACATCAAGAGGAATCCTGAAAATGCAGAGATATTGGAGATTGTCAACGAATCTGAGATACAACAAATGGTAGACGATGGACTGGCGTAAGATTTCGTAACATAAATATTATATTCCTAAATGGTTCTCTAAAAATGATTGTTTAAACATTCGACGAACTCAGAGAATCGGTCTATACCGATATCCGGAATCCTTAAAATCTATTAGAGCGAATATGGATTAATGTAGGTACATATTAAAGTGTAGGAAAATGATTTAAGTATACATTTTATTGTTGATGTAGCAATAAGTACCAACAGAGTTATAATAATTGTATACCATATGTATACTTGTGCGTTGTTCACTTAAGATTGTATTTCCACTTGAGTTCGGGTATTTCTGTTCTACTAGAAATTACCGACATACCCTTAGCTACCTACTTGAAAAATTACCAGACAGAACCAGATTAGCTGCAGGTCAAAATAGGATTCACCGCTCATTACGGGAAAAATAATCTTAATACAATTTATAGATTTAATAGCTGTAAAATTTTTGTGCAATCTTGCTTTCCATATGAGCCTGTAAGTTATGTGAAAAAGCCTACCTATGTGAAAAATAAAGATTTTCATTTTCTTTAGCTTATAGGTAGGTACTCGGTTAATATACGAACAGTCAACAGGTACTCTGCCCTTGGACCGTAGCTTTAAAGTTTAAAGGACAGCCGAAAAAGAAAACATCTATCCTCCAGACAAAAATAAAAGAAATCAGATCCGAAACCTAACCGGTTATCGAGGGACCCGAGGTTCAAGACACACCAAATTATCGCAGATGTTTGATTTTACAGATACGTTATAATCAAATATTGGTATGGGAACAACTCTAAGAACTATCATCACTGGATAGATGTTTTGGGTTTGACCGAGCCCGCGGAGAGGAATTGGATCGGTGAAGAAAAGGTAATTTTAACAGTCTGTATACGGTAATTATAGTTTAATTAGTGGAATAGAGGTGGAATAGTTATACTCTGTTTTCTCTTTTTTCAAATGCCAAACGATTGATAACAGAGAAGTATAAAACAAGGTGAAACTATTCCACCGATATTCCACGTTTATTTGTTAGGCGGTTTGTGTCAAAAGATTAGTTTGTGTATGTTACTAATTTTGACGGAAATTAGCCAAAGCTCTAAGAAAAATAAGGACGAATTACAAGAAAATACCCATATCAAAAAGAACTTGCTTGTAGCAGCTCAGACGTAAATAAGCATTTAACATTGAAACAATTTTTTAACTTTAAATCTGTTTCTATCAGAATCACGTCACGTACAAGGATTTTCTGAAGTATCTGGAGCAGTTCCTGGTACCGCGAGAGCAGATGTATCAACAGATGGCAATGATGCAGCCGGCCAGACGATCTGATGACGGTCCAGGTGCATAAATATGTGTTCATAATATTTTTCCTTTACGCATTCTTCATAAAACGAACAAGACATTCGCGGTACACTTAATGTTAAGTGATACTATAATACTTAATTGAAAAATTGTACAAGTGCTTATCAGGTGCCCCATTTAATTAAATAGCAAAAAACATTTACACAGTTTCGTTGATATATACCATCAGGTAGTTTGCGAGGCGTGGATGACAAAATGGAAATGAGGAGACCCAAGATAGACTTTCCATTACCTGCGACACTAAAAGGAATGACAGGAGATAAGTTTCCAACAATGAGTGAATTTTTCGAATGCAGAAATAAGGTAAATTACAATCACAATTATTAGGTGAATAGGTGCAAGTTTAATCCACGGTTTATTTAAACATGCTGTTTGATTCCAGACAAACGAAGATAGTCATTCACCAGGTCTTTCGCCGACTCTAATTGAAAAAGCTAAGAATTCTGCGCCAGAATCCAAGAAAAGTCCAATTTTGGAAAAGAAACAAGAGGTGTTTTATACTACTTAATTTAAATGGAGCCATAGTAAACCTTATTTTATTTATGGAACCATTTTGAACCTTGCATTATTATGTAATTTGGAATTTTTAATTAATTTGTATTTGAATATTACTTAACCATCCGATGCTCACGACTTCATCCTCATGATTTTCAGTTTTTTTTTAGAAATTACAAATAGTTTTCCAATACAGTTAGATACGGTAAAGATCCAGTCCTGGTAGTCTTCCAGTCCAAGTTCCTAGGTACCTACCGCTTCAATCCAGATAGTGTCCTGCCTCCTGGTAGGTATACGAGGAACTTGGACTTTCAGAGAAAGCATCCCCTATTTAGCCCTGGGATTGAAAATCAAATATCCTTTCTTTATTTATTTATTATGGAATCCTTTCTGCAGAATTTAGAGTTTCTATAATAATAATAGGTACTGAGTCTAAGTCTTCGAACCTATGACCTAAAGATTAATTCAACTTTATGTGGAAATGGCATTCAAATTTTTTTCCTACTATCTGAAAACAATTATCCTGTTGATTACGTCTAATTAGTTTGTGCATAAATTTTTTTCCACATGTTTATATCTTCGAGATTGCTATTTCAGTTGCAGGAACAACGCCCATGTCAGCCGCCGGTAAACCCCCACTGTGAACAAGTACAGCAAATACACATGTGCAAACTCAAACCGGACCACGTAACTTTTGTTTTCTTTTTTTAACCCCACTTCCCACGATCGCCGCATCATCATTTCATTTTATTTTTTATTTTTATGCTTTCTAAATTTTGCATGAAGACTGACCATAACGATGATAGGTTTTATAATATAATGGACACATTTTCCTAGATCAGGATCTTCTCAATTTTCAGAAGAGGGGTTGAAATTATTTCAAAAAACCTATTATAGTGTTTCAAATAAAAAGTACTTCGATGTGGTGTAGGGTAGGTTACAGAAAATAGGCAATAGCTTAGATTAACTAATTAAATGAAGATTCATTTTATTCTGTTTTGCAGCTGCCACATTCTTCTCCAGCATATTATGATCCACCAGAAAAGGACTCTGAAGACTTGAACACCACTAGCGAAACGAGCAGCGAAGCTGTCGTTTCGAGCACTACAGACCACGTACGAAACGTAACTTCAAAGCCTGTGTTTTAGCTCAATAACAATAGTGATAATTTTATCGTCTTTTTGCAGAATGCAAGGCAAAATAATGAAAGGAGACACAGCGTCGCAGCTAGTTATTTGGCAGCTGCAACAGCTGCATTATCTGGTGGGAGAAGGTAAAGTTTGCTCAAAGCTCATTGACAAACGCCCTAACATGGTTGACGCGCGCTCAGAGTCGATTTGGAAGTTCGGGGGTTCGATTTCCGCCTTGTGCCTTGGAATTTTATTATTTCTATACAATTTCAAATTGACTCAGGTCTGATCCGATGGGATTCTTCGGCCGCGGCTAGCTACCACGCTATCAGCAAGGTCGCGGTTAAACGTTCTGGCGCGATGCTATGAAGAAACCATTAGGGGTTTCTTACCTCTTCCAAGAACGATATAACATATTGGGCTGCATCGTCACTTCCCATCAGGCGAGATCGCAGTCAAGTACTAACTTGTAGAGTGTAAAAAAGTGCTAACGAAATATTATCATTACGATTTCTTGTCATAGGTAAATTTATAATAGTGTTACTTGTTGCTTGAACGATTTGCAAGTAATAAGTATTTTAATTTAACTAATTTTAAACTTATATTACTTTTACTTTAGGGATTCTCAAAGCACACGGGCACATATGACCAGCGACGCAAGGACAGGGCAAACTCAAGCCAACGCACCAGCTAACATAACCCGAAGCCCGCAAACCACCATGTTCAACCAGTCCAAGGAATCGCTAGCTAGAAAAAATATGTGAATACACCTTAGCATTTCTGATCATCACATAACCAAGGTTATTTATCCACCGTCGTCCAACCGTCACCGAGTTACCAAGAAAGGACCTGTGGGACAAACAACAAATTGGTTATATCTACGGTCAATGAAAATCTTTATTTCACTCATATGCATAATTTACAGTTCTTATCTCAGAGTTATATCTTTTCATAAAAGCTTATGAAAAGATATAACTCTAATGCCAAGATCGGAAAGCAGGTTATCACAGAGAAGAAGTGGCAAGGAACTTGGCACTTGCTCTTTTCCAAAATTATTATATAATTTTTACGTCTCTTAAGGAGACGGAATCCTATCAGTATAATTGTCATATAAAGAAATTCTTCAATGGTTAAAGTAACCCTGATTCACGTTTTTTCAAAGTTACTTTAAACCTAAAGGTAAGCCCAAAACAGACTTCGGGATCATATTGTAGAAGCGTACACTCAACCCTACAAAGGACTTCTGTACCTTTCGCAACGGTGTGGCATGTTGGACCTAAAAGACAATTGTTCCACAACAATTGTTGGACTTTATTTTCCAGATACACTGAGTCAGTTACTTTTGGCACATATTTTAATACCCTTTATTTTGACTACTGCCTCTATGATGAGTCTGCGGCAGAATTTACTAGAAGGCACCATTAGAAATAACATCTTTTGGGTACTATGTCGATATAAAATGATTGAAATAAGTGTGATTGTTTCAGGAATAAGCTCTCTGCTTCTGTCCTCGGACCCTCAAACAAAAACTACATCACAGATGGGTCATTATTCAACTGGGATAGAGAAACCGTTTTAGTTTTTGGCGGTATCGACCCCCACACCTCATACGGGGTCTCTGGAAATTCTGGCAAAGATATTTATCGGTATGCAATTTTTTCAAATATTATGTTTATTAAATTCTGCTAACCTTGAATATTGCTAAAGTTACCCTATACCCTTTATGTTACCCTAAGGTTTGATCCTGTGACTAATTCTTGGGATTTAGTTGGCGAACTTCCTGAGCCGAGGCATCACCATTCCGTTGCCTTTTTACGTGGACGAGTCTTTCTTGTCGGTAAGCAAGTTATAATATATTTTGACGACCGAATGTTTTATGTTTGACGACCGAATGGCGTAGTGGTAGCGAACCTGCTGTCTGCGTCGGAGGTCGTGGGTTCGATTCCCACTACTGGTAAATCTTTGTGTGATGAGCACACAGATTACTAGATGAGCATGAATATTTTCCAGTGTCTGGGTGTTTTTCAATATATTGTATTTATGTATATTAGTATGTATGTATATTTATCAGTTATCTAGTACCCATAACAGCTTACTTTGGGGCTAGATTGCGATGTGTAAAATGTCCCGTATATATTTATTATTATTTTACACCCTTTAATCTGCTAAACTTATCATTAGATAGATAAACATTAGATCTAAATTGAACTAAATATTATCTAAAATTCTGGTTTTTACGTAGGTTAAGCTATTTTACTTGGTTTTCACGTGAATTGTTCTTTCTGTGTTATTCATGACTTTATGAGACGTAAGGCTTTATCGCGTTCCTTTTGCAGTGGTTTGTTCATCTTTATTTTTTTATTCTTTCTAGATAGGATAGTCTAATATTATAGAATTGATCAGTGGTGGTGTACGTGTATGTTTGTTGCTCCTTCTCGCCACAAGTATTGAACTAATTTGGCTGGGAATGGAGATAGATTATGCGAGGTGCACTATTAACAAAGACTACTTTTTATACCAGAAAAATGTACAGGTTCTGCAGGGTTTGTAAAAACCTAAATAAACATGAGTGAAACAAAAGCTAGTACGTCGTAAATTGTCACTGCCAGGAGGTGCAGACCCACGGGAAGATGACCTTCGTGGCAAGTCGGTAGTGGTGTCGACAGTGTGGAGCTTCGAGCCGGTCACCAGGTCGTGGTACAGCGAGTCAGGCTTGGCCGTTCCGAGGAAGAACTTCGGCCTGGTCGTGCATCGCATGGCTTTGTATGCGATTGGGGGTCAAGATAAAAAGGGCAGGTAAAGTTTTACATTTTGCGCCCTAATGGACCAAGACTTCTTCGCATCGTCCAGATTTAAAATTAAAGATTATTAATAAAATAATGTTAGTGACTGAAATGTATTTAAAAATTGACATTGAATCCCAAATGAAACGTGTATATTCGAGGTTACAGGCTCCGTCACGTACTATGACGTACGGTGTAGAATCGCTTACCAAACATAAACTACACATACCTAACTCAATATCACCTAAGCGGATTTTTTACGGCGGGCGAGAAAAAGGAAACGGTAACTTAGTAATCCGTCTGTCCGTCTATCTGTCCGCCACTTATGACCCTAATTCACAGGAAAGGGTAAAGCTAAGTTGAAATTGATATAGACTTGTAGGTACTAAGTATGAGTAAAAAACTAAAAATTGGTCAAGTGCGAGTCGGGCTCGCGCACTGAGGGTTCCGCACTATCAAGACCACACACAGTATTAAAGTAAACTAACCAGTAAACAACGCTGCCCACCAAATTCCGCGAGTTAAATACGTGCAACGCCATCTGTCGTCATCAAAGTTAAACAAAATATTAGACTTGTTGAACCAAAAGGATCGCTTAATCCAAAAGGATTTTCTTCCAGCACGGCTTTAGATTGAGACAGTATTAGGGTATAGTGCGCATGGATAGGGAGTAGGAATATATGCCGCGTCCAATGCCGCTGGAAAAACCTACATTCAAATCCTATGTTACACAGAGTTCTACGATCAGTTGAAAGGTTCGATCCAAAATCTGGGTCTTGGAGCGAAGTGCGGGCGATGTCGACTGCGCGCATGGCGATGGCAACTACTAAATACCGCGACTACATCTGGGTGGCGGGCGGCATGACTGGCGACAAGAGACGACCAGTCTGCAATATCGTGGAATGTTACAACTCAAGAACTAATGAGTTAGTAATAGACGTATACACAGGACCCTACTGGTGTCAAAAATATTTCTTTTAAGCCAACCGCAGAATTGTCTTTGGACCGCGGTCCACGCCACAAATCACTATACTTATTATAAGTCCGCACGCGAGTTTCCGTAGGGACGATTTCCGCCATTTTGTGGCGTACCTACCTGTCAGCGGAAATTTTGACAAATGGCGCTAATTTTCTTTTTCTTGTATCAAAAATGTTCTGATGTGCTCATCCTCAGGTTCATATCGGTGGAGTTTTAGTTTAATTAATTATTATTGCTCAGACGTAGATACTCTGAGGTTCTGTATTAGACGATTATAGCACAGCGGTAGCGGTCCTATCTTCTGCGTCCGAGGTCGTGGGTTCGATTTCCACAACTGGAAAATGTTTGTGTAATGAGCATTAATGTTTTTCAATGTCTGCTGGCATGAATGTTTTCTAGCTGATTAGGCAAACGTTGTTTTGCCATTTAGGGTTTGAAGAATAGCTTACGAGCTACGACCTGTTCTCAAACCTATACCGAACGTAAACAAAAAAAATCATAAAAATCGGCCTAGACGTTTCGGAAGAGTTTTGATACATACGCTGTTGATACGAAAATTATAATGATAATATTATACATGTCAGACTAGCTGACTCGGCAAACATTGTTTTGCCATTATAAGGGTAAGAAATATAGCGTATCTATTCTCAGACATACCGAATACAAACAAAAATTTCATAAGCCTTCAAATCAAGAGTGATTGCTATCTCCTTGGCGTTGGCGGTTATAGAAATAAAATTGATAAGTTATATAAATAGTGTGTTTTCATTAATAGGGAAATCTTGTTTTGAAGGTGGACGGAGATACACAGTCTACGGTTTCCGAGATGTTTTTCTACACTGTTTTCCATGAATGATAAACTCTACATTATCGGTGGCGCTGGAAAAATGTCCGATAAGGTACCTACCTATGTCTAGACAGTAAACATTAATTTTTATACCTAGTGTCCAAACTGCGTACGTTTGGATAGCAATAGGTAGGTAGGTACCTAAGAATCTATTATAACTACGTTTTATCTGTTACCAGGTAATAAAATCTACAAGTTTTGTTGGGCAAAAATTTGCAACGATGCCTCAGTTCAATTCAAAAAGTGAGAGTGATATGAGAGTGATAGTAGTCTTCGATAAGATAAGTCACGTGAACAATTTAGCGCTCGGATAAGTCACTTCCATACATGTTTTTGTATTTTTTATTCCGTTTGAGAGATCGAAAGGTTTCTGCGACGATCGCAGATAAGTGATATCTATGCTCAGGCTGTTGAAGTTTATTGTGAGTAGGGGTGCTGGGATTTAAACTTAATTAAATTTCATTGATTTTCAGTTCCAAAAAATTTGATATAAATATAGTATGTCAGTTATTACAGTGTACTTACATGATGAAAATGGTCACGTGACGTCCGCGCATTCTTGTACATTTTTTTATTTCATTCTAAACCGATGCAATAACAATGGATCATGGTGGGTGGCCCATGGGCCATAATTATGTCTAGATCTGCCTATACATATTTTTATATTTTGACCGTTTGACATGCATAATTAATTATAATTTAACGAAGATAATTTCTATTAAAGATCAATATAATTGAATTAGAATTTTTTTAGAATATTCATACACCATAAGGTAGAATGTATAAGGGTAGGTACTATTGCTGACCACCTGCATTCTTATGAATAAATGCCATTTATTATTTATTATTATTATTTATTATACTGCTTTGCTCGGCTCTAGCAGCTTGAACTTTGAAGCTCCTTGATGTGACCCTTTCTTGTTGCTCGCAGGATAAAACCCCGAGCAGCGTGGGTGCGATTGACGTATGGGACTGGAAGGAGCGGCAGTGGAGGCTGGAGACAGAGATGTCCATCCCGCGCCACGGGCACGCGCTGGCCTACCTTGGCACGCAGCTTATCATTATTGGTGCGTTTGAAGATAAAAATTATTTTGTCTCTTATTAGCTTTTACCACAGAAAAATAAAGAGGCTTTTACCCGCGACTCCTTCCAAGTGGAATTCAGTTTTCGCCGATCCAGCGTGAATAAAGGTAAGTAAGACGAATACAAAAAGAGCCTTTTCGTTAATTTCTTAACCTTGTGCCCAAACGATTTTGAGAAAAATACGTTCAAAGTTAGGTGTACGGTACTACCCTCCACTCCCTTAGATAATACAGTTTCACTCGAATTTTCAGGCAAATCAGTTCTGTTTTTGGACTGGTGTTTGGTAACAAACATATACACAAACGTTTGCCTTTATAATTATTAATAATGTGACATGGCCACAAGTGGGAAAATAAGAAGAGTTTGGTTCGCTTTACGACGTTCGATCGAGGGCCAAAAAATAACATTTTCATTTCAAAAAGAATGATTTGTTGAAAATTTCATTCAGTCGTAATGGAATGCGGAATTTACACTTCTAGTTCATATTCTTGGTTAGGTACAGATTCCAATAATCGTAAACTGTTACCTACGTGTTTGAATGCATCTTATAATTTCGGAACAAGGTCGCAAAACCATATTGTAAGTAATATTAATTATTTTTATTAAGAAAACAATCGACTCAGCTGCTTTCTTGGAAACAATAAGTGACCTTAGCGTATTCCTGCTTATTTACTGATTCAATTATTCTTATGAATTTTTTGGATTTTGAAACATACCTATAGTTAGTACCTACCTGTTTTAATACTACAGGAACCAAACCTTTAGTTATATAATACCTTACTTTATAACCTTTATTTTATACCTTTACTTTATAACTAACTATCTGACGCGGCCAACATTGTTATGCTTTATGATTATTTCTCACTTACGAGTAGGGTATGAAAGATAGTTTCTGTTCTATTCTTAGATATTCCGAATATACAAAAAAAAATATTAAAATCGGTCGAAAGAGTTTCTCATACTTAAGTAATAATTAGTGTTTCACATAACTACAGAACCGATTGACTGAAACTTGGAATGGAGATACGTAGTTACCCGCACCCTAGATAAACACAAATCCCAGGAAAACCTCTAGACTCATCTTAATCCAAGTATCACTATATGCAATCCGGCTTATCTTCAAAATGCTTAATTTTTTGAGACTTTTGATATAATATATGTACCTATACGTGTATCCAAGAAAAGCCAGGCTTATCGCTACAATGATCTTTTAAAGCCAAAGATCAAGGATCTTCGATAAAATTTATCTCGTACAAGTGGCGTTTTATTTTATTGAAACAAAGTTTCTTTTGGGAGAGCATCGCGCTAGGGGGCTTTAGGCGAAAGAAAATTGAATGTTTGACGAAAATCCCGTTACGAAGAAACTTTACGAAAATCTAGAATGAAATTTTCTCTTACTAGACAACAATCAACAGCTAACTGAAAACAGCGCAATCTACCAAGCGATGGGTGAAATCACACATTAAAATTTAAAGTGGGGTTTTGTTTTAGGTGTTATTCCAAACTTTGTTTCTACCGAGTCTCCCACGTCACTCACATCTTTTTTTTTTAAAGGTGGTGTAACAACAATCTACATGCGCGCTCTCAGCAACGTGGAATCCTTCTGCTGCGAGCGCGGCGCCTGGATCCGAGGCGTGGCTACCCTGCCGACTCCCCTGTCAGGCCACGGCGCTGTCACCCTGCCGCCAGCCTCGCTTATGTGACGCCGGATCATTCCCCTGCAGCTGTAGCCATCTTACCTCGTCCATTCTATTTCGACGATTGCTGTTGGATCCAGAGGTTGGGATTTCTGGGACTATCAACTAAAAACCAGCAAAAAATCACGTTTGTTTGCGATTACGTCAGTTTCCAATTCCTTTCTGCCTTTCCCAATAAGTGAAGTAAAGATTTATGTATGGATTCACAAGGAGAAACGTGAATAATTCAAAGCACATTAGGGGGGCCATTCACGTAACGCGGCGGCTACATTTCGTGAAGTGAAATATTTAAAAAGGTTGCATTTACCTACGTATCATAAGCAGAAGATACTGAAATTAAATAATTTTTTGCAAAAACTGAAAATGTGTTAGTTTTTTATTTTATTTCTTATTTCACATCACACAGTGTGTGAAAACTTTACGTGAATAACCCGCCTGATTTATGAAAAACCTGTGGGCTGATTCTGTATCGTTCAGTTTGTCAGTTAGCAACCCTCACTGGGTTGATAACTATCAAAACGGAGGTAGAAAACCTATATTTGCAGTTTTTTTAACAAGTTACCAACGTAGGTTGGTTTGGTATAATGTCAACATACCATGCTAGTTGCTAACTTATGTAAAAAAAATACAAAAAGAGGATTTTTGTCTCCATTTTCTTAGTTAATAACCCAGCGAGCGTTGCTAACTAACAAACTGAACGATACAGAATCAGCCCAATGATCCTGATAATAACTGAAGAGCTCTACATTTTACACATACGCGTAATTTTTTTTTTCTATCGTAACAGAATCTAAATCGTACAAATTATTATTTGAAATAGTAAATTACTATGGGTGAATTGCAGTTTTGTGATGAATAACCTAATTGTAAAAGTGTTGTTATTGTTTTTCTTTTAAGTTGTACTCATTTTGTGTTGTAAAATGTGTAAATTGTTGTAATTAAATTGTTATAGAAAACCTTTATAATAGATTGTTTATTTTGTTAGCACCTCTTACTCAAACATTTTATTCGAATAAGCACTCCAATACATTATATTTATCTATATGATCAATACCTACAAATTACATAAATGTATAGTTAAAAAATACAACTAATATCACAATATTATTAAAATTAAGTGTAATTAAATTAATTACTTAAGTGTAAATTAAATTTAAACAAATATGGATTGTATCATGTACCTACACTGTACAATTTATATCTACCTACAGTGGTACGATTTTATACACGAAAATCTTGAAAACACTAACGTATTAAATAAAACTTAGAAATGACAATAGCATAATATATCTTTGATAGTCACATGACAGTATAGATAAGTCACGTGGTGAATCTAAGGTACTCATAGACGATCGAATTTGGTGCGGCCGGACCACGAACGCGGTCCGCCACCGGACCATATTCGATCGTGTGGCGCACGGTCCGCCGAACATTATTATTATTATTAACGGTTCGGCCGGTTCGGAGCGCTTGCACATCGAACGCGGTGCGGTGCGGTGCGGTCCCGAACCGCGTACGATCGTGTGGACGGCGCACCGAAACATTTGTTGGTTTAGTTGCTATTGTGCCACCATACGCGCGACACGTTGCAACGTGTTCGCATCAAATATGGATTCGGAGGGCAAAGAAGATCACATTGTGTATATACGAAAATCTTCATCATCGAGATCTTTAATGTGACTCATATATGACTATACTGTTGTCGGTTTTTAAGATAAAACTTTGCCCATTCTTTTCTTCTTCTTTTTGTAGGTAATGAGGATGTAGCAACGATAGTTGCTACAACTAATGCGACTTTAGCCTGTTTTGATAGAACAGGCGGCATTTTGAGACATGTTCACGCACTGCTAGGATAAGACAACTGAACGGTTCGGAGTTCTGTGCGGCCGTCTGTTTTGTAGAGCGCATCGCACGGTCCGGTGGTCCGGCCGCACCAAATTCGATCGTCTATGAGTACCTTAAGTAACTTCTTCGCTTCTAAAGATAAATAAGTTAAATAGATAAACTTTAGCGATTGTCTATAAATAGTACAACTATATCTATGGCTTTTGGAATTCTGTTTCTATTTAGGTACATACTTGAGAAAGCGAGATCTTTTTTATTTTTTAATAAAATTAACTTAATCCCAGACTTCTCTACAAATCCCCAAGACGTCCCGTTTGAACCCGTCTGGGCAAGGCTCGATAGACTTGAAGAATATGACGCTGTTCAGAGGCACGAATCGAGACTGCTTCAAGTGGCGCAGAACATCCTGAAAGAAAATAGACAAAATTAAATCACTAGTCGCTAGTCAATCTATTACAGGGGTCCCCTGCTGATGGATATGCATAGGCTATCTTCATTCATCATCAGCAACCTTCTCCAACTCGTCAGTGTTGAGAATAGAAAGTCGTCCAGGAGAAGAAACTAAGTAGGTATGTATGTACCTACTTATTGTAGCAGTTTTCAGTCTCATGATTTTAGGGACGATAAATGAAGATGGGTGCGGCTCACAAAAAATGTACCTTTTCCAAATTTTTCGTGACCCTAACTTTGAAAAAAGAAATAAGTATTTTTTTTCATTCAAGGAAAAGATTTTCTGTTATCTGTACACGCTCCAATTCACTTGTAATAGTATCAGGCCAATGTAGCAGTTAAAACATTAATAATAACAACAAAAACATTTGCAATCAGTAGGAATAATTTTTAGTTCCATAGAAAAAACAAATGTCCCAGCCCCGACTAAAAATCATTAAAAATTATTTTTCATCATATAACCTGTAGTTAGAGGCCCATCGCATTATTAAACAATGGCATTGGAATGAATCTACATATAATGCATCAAAAAACCGATATTAATACAGATAAAATAATAAAAACGTTGGATTTAAAAAATGTCCCTATTTTATTTCACGTGTGTTATTAGTCAGTTTGATACATGTAAGTTTTTTTTTATTATGAATAGAAACACTTCACTTATTTTTTTTGGTCTGGTAACATTTCATCCATCAAATAGTAAAGTCAGTGATCTGACAGCCATCTTAGTTTGCTTTAAAAATGCTACTCAGTGTGTGTCACGAGTCCGTCATTGGATTTTCTTGACTTTATGGAATTAATTTTTCATGGTAAATAATGATATAGTTTGTTGAGAGTCTAGAGACATAAAGTTAATACTTGATACGACTGAATAATGTAGTTGTTTAGTAAATTATATTGCATTTGAAGTTGCTACATGACTTTGAGGTTACTTTTTCATGTGTGTGTTTTCACGTGCGTTATGTGTGTTACAAAGTTGTGTGACGTAACACACGTGAAAAATATAAAGCTTAGTATTCATTACAAGAATGCTTATTCTAACTTTATATATTTAGAAATAAAAAATAGTAATATATAATTTGTCGAGAAACCAGCCAAGTGCGAATGGGACTCGCGCACGAAGGGTTTACCATTATAGATACTAACCTTTACATTAATTTAATTTAATTTATAATTTATTTATTTACTTTAAGTTACAAGTTACAAAGTATTTAGACAGTTAACTTATAATTATATTTAAACTTACTTATATGTATACGGTTTGAGCACTGACCACTGAACTAGTGAAAACTGTGTTTCAGCGGTCAGAACCTTCCAGATTGCACAGATGAAAAAATACAAAAGAGCACCGATGACAGTTAATATGATCAAAAACTAAAATATAATAATAATAATAAAGAATAAAGATCAAAATAAAGAATAAACGCATGTTTCTGTTTGCTACGGATTGAGTGTGTGTGTGTGTGTGTGTGTGTGTGTGTGTGTGTGTGTGTGTGTGTATGTGTGTGTGTGTGAGTGTGAGAGAGATAGTTAGTGCGCGCGTGTGAGTGTGTGTGCGTGATTGAGTGGATATTAGTCTGTGTGTGAGTATGTCCAGAGAATTACCACTATAATTTATTTTTACTCACTAGTATTTTTTCGGTTTCATCATAAGTTAGGCTTAAAAGATAGTCATTCAAGGACTTCTTACATTCTCGTGATGTGAGAGCGCAGAGATTTAGGATTTCATCTAAATTGTTGTAAATTCTGGACCCTAAGACGTAAAATTGCTTGCTGGCAAGTGAAGTTTTGTGAGATTCGACAATGCAGGGTTTGATTCTACGCCTTTCCCCAGTATATGCAGCCATCCAATGAGCAATATTAATAGATTTATGTCTTCGAAGGGACATTTTCAGAATAAAGATTTTTCGTACCGTTAGAACCCGAGTATCCCTGTATAAAAGCTCTGTGCTATGCCAATAAGGCAAGCCGAGCATGGTCTTTAGTATCATTCTTTGGGCACGCTCCAGGCGTATCAGCACAGTGGACCCTACACCACCCCAAGCCGTTATGCCATAAGATAAAATCGACTGCGCTAGGGCACAATAGACTGACTTAACCTTTAAGTATGGACGTGGAGTCTCACAGGCTACTCGATGTTTTCGGTTTCTTAGTTTAACCTAGTTCCCCCCACTCCCCGCGATTGAGCGGCTCAGTAGCTTTTGTTTTAGTTGTAAAACTACCAACCAGGGAGGAGGTTGCGTCTTCCGATGAATATCACGTGAGTAATGACCATCAAAATATTGACCGGAGCCTGTCAGGCTACACGTCCATTGTTGCCCTGTAATATATTTTATAAGAGCGATTATGTTCGTTTCAGATTTTGTAGTACAAAATGTCAAATAACAATAAAGCCGGTAGTTCTAAATTAAAACGACCATCTACGAGTTCTGTTCAGTGCCCTGCGAGGAATACTTGGCGTGTAGGAGATCCATCTTTCGAACAAGAAGCTAGTGAGTTGTTGTTAGCTTCGGATCAGTCTGACAATGAAGAGAATATTGAAGATTTTTTTATATTGGAGTTCGAACTGATACAAAATCATCAAAGTGACGATGATGAAGATCAGGACCAAGATGTGCTTGTGGTGCCTCATGTGCAAAGACGTGTTGTAAATACACGATTGCCAAGAGAGTTGAGGTTGACCATGACTCGAGTTTTAGGTAATGATATGGTTACAGAAGATGTCCAGGACCAAGAAACCAGTCAGGGAACCAGAAGAGCATGCAGAATCTGTCCCGCTAAAAAACATAGGATGACTACCCATGTTTGTGTTGGGTGTAACAAACCTGTATGTCTCCAATGTTCTAGACCTTTGTGCACTGACTGCCAATAAATTTACGTTATTAGACTGTTGTCAAAATTTTTTATATTTGTTACCTGAAGTAGGTGTTTTGTGTTTTTGGTTTCTTATATATTATATTTTGAGAAAAAAAGACTCATTTTGTTATAGGAATACGTTTGGCTGTTTTTAATACCTATAAATGTTACCTAAGTAGATTAAGACTGAAAAGTGCCATAATTTTTGATTTTTGAAATTTCTGTATTTTTTTAAATAAAAGTTGATTATATAAGCACGTTATTTTATTGCTAAATCCCGTAACTTTATTATTCAATCAGTTTTAAAGCGATCTTATATCAAATTCCCCAAAAAAATGTGTTTGCATATAGGAGCCTGTGAGACTCCACGTCCACAGTAGTGTTACGAAAAAATCACGTCCATACTTAAAGGTTGGGTGTCTTGGTCAAGCACTTTTCTAAGAGTTTTGAAAACAAAAATTAGTTTACGAGTTCTTGCTACAGCAGTGTGTTACGCATTTCCAGTGTGTTATGGACTATGGTACATTTTTTGTGAGCCGCACCCAGATAAGGTTTGCACTCATGGATGCACGGGGAAAATCCCGCCGATAGGTACCAGTTTTCACGGGTTAAAAAAAAAGTAGGTAGGTACCTAACTTAAAATCGCGTTAAAAGTTCAGCCGTCAGTAAGTAAGGTCTTTAAACTAAACTGGGTTTCCTTTTTTTTTGTATTTTTCGATTCGCAGTGGTACAACGTGCAATTTTTTTGCCCGTCGTGCTACATAAAGCTCCAGTGGTATTACGGGTAACAAACGGACTTAGAAGCCTTGGGAGTATCCATTTTAAATATCAATGTATTATAAATATCTATTGCCAAAAATACACTTACAATCGGTATATCCGTCTTCTCGCCTTCAATTTGCTCGAACATGAGTTCATCCGGGTCGTAGTATCCTGGGTGGATATGCCGCGCTTGGCTGAGGCTAACCACAACTAGAATTGAAACAACGATCAAAAGTTTCATGGCTACGAAGTTATTCAAACTCGTAATGATTTTGGTAACGTCTTCCAATCTGGACTTTACTTCCTTTACTGATAGGATTCGTTCGCGGTTTTTAAATATACGATCGCGGCTATCCTTATCACCGGCTGCGTTGGATACGTCACGTAGGTACCTAGTTTGTTTACTTGTGTCCTGAATCCTAGAGCCGCGCAGTCTCTTTATACTTCAACCTTATACCAACCAACGTCCCGATTCGTCATTCCTGTATGCAGGGGTATTCATGTACCTAGTACGTACGTGACGCAATAGGTATTCACATGAACTTACCGCATTTGTATGTGGTTTACGCAATGGGTTCTCGGTACGAAGCTGACGTATTTTTTTATTTACTTACATCGTATAAACACTAAACAGTCTACTTGTTTATACTGTTGGAACAAATTATACTTTATTTTTATACAGGATGCTATTTTTTGCAGCGATTGAAGAGGCAAAGCTTTTACAGTAGAAGTAGAAAAGTGTAAGGATCCAAACAAAAATAGCAGAAATGGTCTAAGGTTTCAACACTTCCAGAACAGTAACTGTTTCGATGCTGTATCTATACTTGCCTTATTTTGTCAGTTTTTCACCAATTTAATGATTCCTTTTTTATTTAAATGGGCGCTTTTCGTTGGTTTCTTTTAACTTTGGTAAAGAATAATGAAAATAATATTAGGATGAAGAATTTCGGTGATGATAGCCGAATCTCTTGGTCATTTCTTCTAAACTTCGAGTGTACCTATTAAAATTCTTCATCACAAAAAGTTAAGCCACCAAATTAGGTAGGTACTTGCAACATCTAAAGATAACGGCATTTTATTTATTAATCCCATAAATAATAAAATCATTGTTTTTTATTGACAAAAATCCAGTGGCTAAGTAATCAGCTAAATTACTTCGGTCACTTCGGTACTTTTAGAACTAACGCAGAATAAGTATATACATCACAGAATGCAAAGTAGAGAAACAACGCTACTAAATGCGTTTTATTTAACTAAATTACCAATCAATTCCTAATACATAATCACCATGTTCCGCGTAATCCGGCCTTATCGGAAAAATAAAGGATTGTCTCGCAGAAATCGCTCGATAAATTATGTAGATAACGTATTAGGCAATATCTAATTCGTAGGTACACTTACACACATAGGTACAAAATCTATGTTGTCCCCCGCTTAGTACAGATTTTGTTTGATTTTTCGCAAGATTTACGATTGCAAAAAACTAAATAAAATTAATTGGACTGGGGCACTAAAAGTTCGTATTGAACGCAATCTCGCTGTTTTATTAAAACGATGCAGCTGAAAATACAAACATACCTACCACTAACAAACTTAGGCCTAAGTCACGCGATGGACACTTGCTAGAAGAGAGACCATTGTACAGCTTTTATAGCAGATTCAATAAAACTCACAGTATTGTCATTAGTTCATTTAAATAATATCAAAGGAAATTATGAAACTCAAACTGATTATTCTCCGTAGTATTGCCACATAGAGTATATCATTACAGTAGGTAATTATTTTTACTCTATGTATTGCCACAACGATTCATCATTCATTGTATTTCGTGATAAGCGGTTGAGCTACGCATTGCAGGTTTGTTCCCATCACTTCCCAGGGTGGGCATTCGTCTTTATCTGGAATTCAAGGATACTACTTTACTTTCAAGACACACGATTTTTTTTCTTTTGATCTCACTTGATGGAAAGTTACGATGTGGTCGAAGATGGAGCGCGCTTACCTAGAAGATGATGAAGAAGGTTCACTCTTTTTTTTAAAGCTAAGCCATGCGTACTAAAAATGAAGAATGCGAACCGCTTTATGCGTAGTGGTGGTATAGTGATAACATAGGGATGAAAGCCCACCCGGTGTCTTGCAGTGCGGTGGCAAAATGGTGAGGGTAGGTCAAAAAGCTCCTGAGCGCACTCTCCGAAATATATCTTATAAAAAACCGTTAGGCTTGCCATCTTGCGGCAAGACATATCCATTCATATCATATTTCGAGTTTTTCGAATTATTCGAAGCAGCTTAGTATCACAGTAAACCCACATGCCTGCTTTTTTTATATTTAAAGTTGTTAAAGGCTTAAAAAGCCCATCAATTCACACATGGCCAGTATTATAGGCGTTGTGGCTGTGGCCAGAAACTTTTTCATTCTAAGAGAAACCTCATGATTATTGAATCATATGAATACCATGAATCGACAATGGTTTTCATTTTTCAATAATTATGATTTAAATTGAATAAAAAATAGAACATAAACTCTTTGCTTTATTTAAACCCTTGTGATGTATTTAGTACAATACTTATAAATAAGAACGAGGCCATTTATCTTAAATAAGAGCATACTTATAAATAAGAATAAGATACAATTTAACCGATTTTTATCGTTCCGAACATAGAATTATTACAATTATGGAGATTTATCATAAATTAATTCAGGTTTGTGCGTAAACGGTATTGAGGACTTCTGGATCTTAAGCGCTGGCAAGTCTTCGCTGTCCTTGGCGTCTCGCTTCATGTAATACATGAGGTCGTCACCGGATCTGTAGGCGGGAGCTGTGATGGCGGTGGGATGGGTTTGAGCTTTCGCCAGAGTGCCGGACACCACCGAAGGCGAGCAGCTCAACATCAACGGGATTCCACAACTTCCTGTGTTAGCATTAGGGAATAGACCAACTGCACCGCCGCCAACTCCACTGACCGGCAAGCCCGGGCCTGAACCATACCTCGCCATGACGTGATGATGGTGGTTCCAGTGCATATCGTTATGCTCAAATCCCGGTTTCCCCATCGCGTCTCTCATACTCATGTGCATGCTCGGCTGCATCGCGCTGTCCATATCCGATGGCATCGCATGCTTCATTATATGTAAATGCTCATGCATCCTCGGCCCAAGTTGCGACAAATCTTGAGTATTAGCCATAGCGAACTTGTTTTGAGCTAAACCTTCATGTGAATGTCCATTGTGGAATTCAGGAGCGGTTTTCAGGTGATCTTGTTGTTGCTTCTCCTGGGCGAACCGCGTCATGAACAGTTCATGTAAGTTTTGCCCATCCGTTACTGGGTTCCGCATGGTCTGATGCTGATTATCTTGAGCCCATTGCATGAATAGACGATTGTGTTCATTGCTCTCACTTATATGATGTCCTGTGTTAAGATCTTGACTGGAACGCATTTCCATCTGTTCATTGTGAATATGTTGTCCATTATTTAACTCTCCCATTTTAGTAGATCTCATGAAATCCTCTGTTAATGGTGATTCTGGAATAAGTTGTTGATTTTCATGAGCCCAACGCATCAAAAAGGCGTGCAGTTTATCTTGATCTTCAGCCATTTGCATGACTGAATGATCATTCAGATTGTGGAAATCAGGTGTTTTTTCTAAATGTGCCATGTTTTGACCTTCAATGGTTCTCATAAGAGGATGAGTATTCATATTTTGTTGGCCATTATTGAATCCTGTAGTCGGTATTGATTCAATGTGGCTTTGTTGTGCCGAACGCATATTACTAATAACGTATATTAAGGAAGACAATATGCTACCCCAAATGGCTGGCATATTGTCTTCCTTTTCTTGAAGAGGTCCATTCATACGCTCGACACGCTTGTGGTGTTCATTCATGTTTTGAACTGCTTTCGATTTCATCGAATGATCAAACATTTGTCCCTCAGTAATCGACGTTTTTGTAACAATAGTGTTTTCTTTATTAGTCAGTTTTTCATCTTCGTTGTTTAAAGTATGTTTCATCCCCAAGTGACTTTGGTGGTTGATAATATCGCTGAATCCCACTGACATATCATGGTGCTTCATGGTCTGGTCTATACTTTCTTCTTGAGCGGATTTCACTAAGTTTAAATGATCATACTTGACAAATGGCTTCATATCTTCAACCTCTAATACAGAACTTTTCTCCGTTTTAAATGTTTTATCTTGAGTATTGCTTTCTAAGCTCTTTAAATTTTCTTTTCCAATGTCAATATCACTTGCAGCCTTTAATTCATGTTGATGAACTTTGTCAGTAGTTTCTTGAGGTTTTGCGGACATAACTCGTTCTGTTTTCATAGATTCGCCAATCACTGGTGTTATTTCCGAATGTTTCATTGTTGACACATGATCCATAATTTTTTCTGTATTTTTTGCTTTAGTTTCGTGGTCAACTACAGATTCGTCACTTATTTTTTCAGTCTTCAAGCTATCACTATGTAGTTTAATTTCTAATTCCTTCTGCTCTGTAGGGGCCGCATACATATCAACATCGGAATCTCTTTGCTTTTGTAATTGACTCGATATTAATTCGTCTTTGTTTTTTTCAAAATCCACCTTTGATTCTGTATGCTCACTTTCTCTTATTTTCACTGGTTCATCTAATTGTTGAAGTGGTGGAAGTGATTGTAAGTTAGTTTGTTCAGATTCAGTCTTGAAGTCGTCTTCAATATTCCTGGCAATTTCAAAGTTTTTTTGAATATTGTTTATTGCTTCTTTCCATTGCGCTAGTTTCTCTTGTTCAGATGGCTTGGAATGTAGTGTATCAAGATGCTCAAAATTTTGCTGGACTTGTTCCAATGCCTTCCTTGCTGCTTCTATGTGCTGATGCACTGCAACATGGTCTTCGAATTCTTTATCTTCTGTGTTTTCCAGTTTTCCGGTATGGTGCTCCATTTTATGGAAACCACGTTGCAAGTTTTCAACAGTTTCCTTTGCTGTTTTGATACTGTTTTCTATCTCCTTTTCTTCGTTCAATACATCTGATGTAAGACAGCTTCCGATCGCCTTCGGTGAACCAGGTTCGTCCTCGCACAGCTTCACCTTGACTTGCTCCCTGCAATTTTCGTGTGGGTCAGCATGTGCCATTTCTTCATCGGAGTCGCGGTAGACGTGGTAACCAATTTTCTTCTTGACGATTATTGGTTTCTTGAAGTATCTTCCTTCCATGGTCGATGACTTGTGAGCTGAACTGGAGGTCGTCTCTGCTTCAGCGTCGGCATGGTGATCGTGGAGTGGTGATTTTCTCTCTCGCAGTGTGGTATCCGTGAGATGGTCGACCGCGGACTCGTGCTCTTGAAGATTTTCGTGAAGATTAGTCGGCAGAGCTGCAGCTATACTTGCCAGAGCACAGAGCAGTATAGTTATCTTCATGGCACAGCTGTGGTTGGTATGATGTTGAGACACACGTCTTTGGGGCATTTATACAAAAAACATTTAACCCCTACACAAGTCGTCATAAAACAAAACGTGATATTGCATTGATACGGTAGACGCTGTGTTGACATTTTCCGCACATCGGAAGCGAATTCCTAAACCAAAGAGACCACGAAAACGATCGTTTAAAAATCTAGCTTTTTTCCCGGATTCGTCTCTCCGAGAAAATTGTTAGGATCGAAGAAGTCAGTGTAGTCAATATGAAGGAAAATTAATAAAAAACTTTTTCAAGTATTGTGCCAAACACAGGTACCAAACTGAAAAAAAAAAACAAAAATAGTAGAAAATGGTCTAATGTTATCAATTCTACATAACAGTAACCGTTTCAATAATGTGCCTACACTTGCGTAATTTCGTCAGATTTTCACCAATTTAATGATTCCTTTTTAATTTAAAAGGGAGCGTTTCGTTAGTTTCATTTCATTTTGGTTATGAATTAAGATAATATTAACATGAATAATTTCGGAGATGAAAGACGAAACTCCTCGTCATTAGTCCTCACCTTCGTGTATTCCTAAAAACTATTATCCTGATAATGTTTGATCACAAAAAGTGAAGCCACGAAAATAGATTCTCGCAACATTTAAAGAAAAAGGCTTTTTATTTATAAATCTCATAAATAACAAAATCATTGTTTGATAATAATAAATAAATAAATAAAAAGCCTTTTATTTTTCCTTATCAACTAATTAAACTATCTGGCTTATAAAGTATGATATTCTTTACGTTAGTAGTAGCTTATTGTAGTACAGTAAATAATATAAGTGTGTGTTAGTTCTGTTAGTGAGCATAACTTTCTAGTTTTTATTTATTATTCTTCTCTAACTAGGTAGTGATAAGGTCCCTCCTTGGGTATAGGCCTCCTCCATTTGTTTGTTTGATATTGACATACAATTAATTAGCCTAAGTAATTAGCTAAACTACTTATTAGGTACTTTTAGAACTTACGCAGAAAAAATACACTTCACAGAATAAAAAGTAAACAAACAACGCGACAAAATGCGTTTTATTTGACTAAATTGCCAATCGATTCCTAATACATAATCACCATGTTCCGCGTAATCCGGCCTTATCGGAAAAATAAAGGATTGTCTCGCAGAAATCGTTCGCTAAAATAGATAACGTATAAGGTAATATCTAATTCGTAGTTACACTTACACACATAAAGTAACAAAAAGATTTTCTAACAAAATCTATGTTGTCCCCGCTTAGTAGGTACAGATTTTATTTGATTTTTCGCAAGTTTTACGTTAAAGCTTACAAATTGCAAAAAACTAAATAAAATTAAGTGGACTGGGGCACTAAAAGTTCGTATTGAACGCAATCTCACTGTTTTATTAAAACGATGTAGCTGAAAATACAAACACCAACCTACCACTAACGAACTTAGGCCTAAGTCACGCGATGGACACTTGCTAGAAGAGAGACCATTGTACAGCTTTTATAACAGATTCAATAAAACTTACAGTATTGTCATTAGTTCATTTAAATAATATTATGAAATTTAAACTGATTATTCTCCGTAGTATTGCCACAACGATTCATTGTATTTCGTGGTGCGCGGTTGAGCTACGCATTGCAGGTTTGTTCCCATCACTTCCCCGGGTGGGCATTCGTCTTTATCTGGAATTCAAGGATACTACTTTTCTTTCAAGACACACGATTTGTTTTTTATTGACGTGGCAACGTCTTATAATTTGATAGAGCCGGTTGCACGCATGAAAAAACATGACTCATCCGGCGTTACCGGCGTTACCTCGCTCATGCGGCGTTACCTCGCGAGCGCGGAACGAGCGACAAAGAAGACGTTGTCACGTTCAACTATCGTCAGTAAACCGACTTTACAGACAACCAATTTTTTTATTATTCAATATAGGTTTACGCTTGACCACAATCTCACTTGATGGAACGTGACGATGTGGTCGAAGATGGAGCGCGCTTACCTAGAAGATTATGAAGAAGATTCACTATTTTTTTAAAGGTACTCAGCTCGTAAGATGCGGGAAACACAGATTTCGGGAGAGCATTCCAAACCTTAGCCATGCGTACTAAAAATGAAGAAGCGAACCGCTTTGTGCGTACTACTGGTTGTATAGCCACGACACACGATACCTAGAAAATATGTTTCTATAGTACCTACCTACCTATGCAACATTCTTTATTTAAATAGGTTTATCTCAAGTTAAACACTTTACCGTAGATTAGAGACTACTTAGTGTCTATTCTAGCTGCCCTTACATTTGCTTATAAAAAATCACACCAATGCACCAATCCCAAAGCTATTTATTTTATTGTGAGTGCTTTACAAGTTTGGCCGACCGAATGGCGTAGTGGTAGAGAACCTGCCGTCTGCGTCGGAGGTTGTGGGTTCGATTCCCACTTGTGGTAAATGTTTGTTTGATGAGCATGAATGTTTTATAGTGTCTGGGTGTCCAATATATTTTATTTATGTATATTAAGGCGAGTCTCTTCCATGCGACGCAAGATTTTAGGAGGTGAGGTGTGGGGTGCCCCCCGCGCGTCTCACACTTCGTACGTAAGACGCAACGACTCTCGTTTCGTGCGTCACGATGTTAGCGCTGTGCCATAGAATAAAATATTTCAGAACTTCAAGTAGGTATGATCAACTTTTTGTAAACGATAGATTATTTATAATGCGGATGTTTTTGGTTTGATAATAAATATAAAAAAACAAATATAGTAATTAATTATTATTTTTTAAATGATTATTTTTTGTTAATTAAATTTCAAGCTGTCTATGAGGTCCAGTAGACTGTAGAAGTATTCAAAGTCTACCATCAGGTAAATTCAGCCAGTCGTTGTGTAAGATTTCATCGCAACTAACAATTCCAAACTCGCCACATCGAGCTCTACTCATCTAGTTCCTTTTTAGTTTTTTTTAGTCACCACAGGTTTGACATTCTCGTAATGTTTTCACACACTTAGTGATGTGAAGCAAGAAAAAGAAAAAAAAAATAAGACGGAAAAATGAACTTTACGTCCATTGTCTTAAGAGTGTAAAATTGAATGTATTTCAACACAGGAAATACAATGCTCTACTTTGACGCGATTGTCAATTGTCTTAAAATTATTTTTTCAGTATTCGCAAAAAATGTTTTGATTTTAAAATATCGTCTGCTTATATACGTATATGCCATCAGCTTTTTAATCATTTCACATCACGAAGTGTAGCCAACACGTAACGTGAATAGCCCCCAGACCGTAATTTATCTCATACGAATCTGGGGAGACGGTATAGTGTCCCCGCCAAGACGAGCCAAGCGAAGCGCGAGGGCACTACCTTTTCTCAAAGTGTTTCGCCGTACTTTTTAACCCTTATAAACTTAGGCCAGAATTCGACTATCCCGAGAATTTTGATTATTGTTCCAGATAATGAAAGCAATCAGACCAGTAACAAAAAAGTTCAAAATGGCGGCCACTTTGATAAATGTTGACCACAAATTTCTTCTCTATGCTTGCTGCCAAGGTCAGAAGTCAATTTTAAAAGCAATCGGCCCAGTAACAAAAAAGTTAAAAATGGTGGCCACTTTTTAAAATTTTGACCACAAATTTCTTCTCTATGCTTGCTGCCATAGTCAGATATCGATTTTCAAAGTAATCGGCCCAGTGACAAAAAAGTTCAAAATGGCGGCCACTTTTTTATATTTTGACCACAAATTCCTTCTTAATGCTTGCTGCCATAGTCAGATGTCGATTTGGAAAGCAATCGGCCCAGTTACAAAAAAGTTCAAAATGGCGGCCATTGTGAAGTTAGGGCTTGTATGTTAGGTTGTATAGTTAGAAGTCTTGCTCTATAAGAAATTTGATAACTTTTCGACAGTGTGAGCCATATGCTCTTGTCTTGGCAACATTTTACATGAAAATGTTTTTGATGGGATACGTTTATTTTTATATCGATACTTTATTTATAATATATTATAAAGTCCGTCCAACGAGTCGAGATACTAAATGTAAACAAACCTTCTGCCAGGTCATTCGCTTATGCAGGGTTTTGTAAGTAATTTGTAAAATGTAAAATAAATTTATATTTCGATAATTACTATTTAAGAAGTATTAAATCTTATATAATTACTACATATTGCTGCTCGTGTTGATTCACTGACTGACTGACTGTCTCACGCACTGATCACCTCTCCTGTAAAAGTAAGTATGATTTTTTTTCTTTTCACCGATGGTTTAGTATAGAGGAACAAATTTAATTCGGAGCTAAAATATGGAGAGAGCTGATCATTGAGGATTTTGAAGACGGATGAGGAGCATGACCAGGGTATTGAAGATAGTGGTGGGTTGCTCAAACAAAAGCCACTCGAAACTTCGTCCAATTGGCAGTAAACTAAAATAAAGTTCCATAATAGCCAACTAAATATACTAAACAGCCACAAATAACATAAACAACAACCAATACAACAAATAACTATAATTATAAAACCAGTAACAGATAACAATATTTGAAGTGAAAATAATAACACGAAATAACAAAGAACGAACGAAATTTATGTATCACCCCGAGCGCTTTAGGACACGGAATGAAATAGATTAAAAAAATACAAATCCAAATGGCCATCCGAATGTTTTCAATCCCTTCTTTAGCCTCGTTTGACCTTGAGCATTCTTGTATCCGTGAGCCGTGCGGCAGATAGCAAACAAACAAGATAGAAAGAGATAGACTTTATTTTGTTTGTTCTGTCGTCGCTACGAGTAAATGAATGGCAATGTTTACATTTAGTATCTCGAGTCTCGACTCGTTGGACGGCCTTTATATACTACGACTTTTAATTAGATTCAGTAAAATGACGTTTTTAACTGTCATTTGGTAAATTAATACAACAAAAATACATATATATAATCAAAGTATTTTATGGGGAAGTACACTCCTACGAGTTTTCTCGCCATGTTTTACTGAATGCCCTCGCGCGAGAAGACGAACGACGCGTGACGCGTCACGCGAGAGTGTACAGAAATGCAATCGCGTCGCCTTGCGAGAGTTAGGGAGGTCTTTTGACTCGCGCACAAAACCGACTCGGAGCGGAGAGCACACGAGGCGAGACGAAGCTTAGCGAGATGAAACGAGTGATACATGTACACTCTCGCGTTCGTCAAGCCTCGCGGGCCCTCGACGAGAGTATACTGCCGCCATCACATAAATCGCTTTGAAAGTCACTTTTCTGATGTTTATAATATTTTAAATATTTTTGGTGAAACATCGGAGGATTAATGGAGTTCAGAAAAATATGAAACGTCATTTTTAACCGACTTCAAAAAAAGGAGGAGGTTCTCAATTCGTCGGAATCTTTTTTTTTTTTTTTTATTTTTTTTTTTTTTTTATGTATGTTCCCCGATTACTCGAAGACGCGTGGACCAATTTCGAAAATTCTTTTTTTGTTTGATAGGGTATAGTTCACAGATGGTCCCATAGTCATCAAATCAGGATCTGATGATGGGATCCTGGAGAAATCGAGGGAACTCTTCAAATTTTATAGGCACACTTGAAGTGATTTGGGTATTGTTTGAAAGAGTAATTTTTTCCAGGTAGTCTTATGATCATCAGGTCGGGATCTGATGATGGGATCTTGGTAAAATCGAGGGAACTCTTCAAATTTTGCTAGTATACTTGAAGCGATTTAGGTATTTTTTATAGTTACTATTGCATTTCCTTGCAGTCATCAAGTAATGACTGTATTCATCAAGTCAGGATCTGATGATGGGATCTTGGAGAAATAGAGGGAACTCTTCAGATTTTAGAAGCATACTTCAAGCGATGTGGGCATTTTTTCCAATGCCTTGCGCATTAGTTGTTTTCCACTAAAAAGTACAAAATAAAATGGAAAATTCTTTCCAAAAAACCAACTTCAAATGCCACTACAAAGAATGAAATAATTTTTAATGTACACCAATTCGAAGTCGGGCAATGTTTCGTTCATTCAATAATAGTCCTCCGTATTGTCGATAATTTTGTCGTTTCTTTGCACATCAAGTTTTATAATACGAAGGACTATTAATGATTGAACAAAACATTGCCCGACTTCGAATTGGTGTACATTAAAAATTATTTCATTCTTTGTAGTGGCATTTGAAGTTGGTTTTTTGGAAAGAATTTTCCATTTTATACTGCATCAAATTTAAATTCGAAGTATAAATAAGCTCTTGTTTTATTGAAATTCCTAAATGTCCAAATCCTACATATTTAATTTTATCTTTTAATATCACTTACTCGACCGCGAACGCTTGAACGGTCGACAGTACTCGTACTTATAGATTTAGCTGTTTAGTCATTCTGTACAAATTTAATTTTCTAATCTGTGTTCTATATGTCATAACGTAATAAAGAAAACAAATCAACATAACTTTACTAAGAGAGTTATTTACATTCCTTTTCTTATAGTTCTTTTTTCCTGTATTTTTCTTCGATTTTAACACTGATTTGTTCCTTATTTTATTATTTTATCCACCATTTTTAATTATTTAACCGTTGCGCGAACGAAAGATCAGGCGTACAAAATTTGACACACACCCGACGTTGGCAAGCGCCGAATTGGTACTGACGGGGTAGCGGGCGGCGCGGCATGTCCTGAAAACGCTGGTTATTATTCCAGTTCTGGGATAAATTTGAATTTGCTGGATACAGGACTTCAATTGAACACCAAAATTTAGCAGGTTCTCTGTAGTACTTCAAGACAAATATTTCCATATAAAAATTATGTGCATATTTAGAAATTTTCTTATGAAATTATTCGTTTAAAACTTTTATTTAAGTCAATTTCAAGATTTTATATGATCGAGTAAAGTAAATCCTATCGTGTTACATATTAGCACATTCTTTAGATGATATCTTCATGTGTATTGTGTATTTTTTGTAAGATCGGGAATGACGATTAAACACCTAAATTATTCGTTCAAAAAAATTGTCTTCCCCGCTTTATGCCCGATGACTCGCCTTAATATGTACGTATATATATATAATCAGTTATCTAGTACTCATAAGACAAGCTATCGCTTACTTTGGGTACTAGTATAGTATTATATTATCTGTGCTTTGGGGCTATATTGCGATGTGTGTAATGTTATTTGCATTTATTTATATATTTACCTACTTAGTATTTAAATGATCGATAAAACACCACTCCCACCATCGACTCCCACGCCATGACAGTACCACACCCTGGTTTTTGCTAGCCTACTTTACAAAATTAATAGTTTTTTATGTTTTAAATGGCTTAGCCTACCTATTGAAATATACTATCGTCCATGGCTTATGGACAATGGTAATGCTGCGACTGGCTGTTGAAATAACAGGTAACCTACAGGTTACCTGTTATTTTATTCAGAGGTCAACTGCAACTGTAGTTGCACCTAAGTAAGTGAGAACTGGATATGCGAGAATATTTGATATTAGTGAGATGATTTGCCAGGCCCGTCATTTAGTCCTTCATCTGAAAGTCGGGTTAGTGACAAACATCCATAAGAGATAACCTAAGAGATATCGATCCCTTCAGATCTCACTTAACCAGGTTTGACTGTAATTAATAAATATTTTTTAAAGTTTCAAATTTTTTTATGAAAGGAAATCAGAAAAGAAATACAAAACTATAACATTTATCAGTTTTGAATTAGAACAGAAACTGACGCAATAGTAATAGAGAATATCAACTATGAGTTGCTTTTCTATTAGTTACTGCTATTATTCACTATTATTCGTATAATTTGCTTGATATGAAACACCTACGTTTAATTACACGTGTCATATTACAGGTGTGTAGATGTGTACTACCTGAAATATGCCAGTAGCCTTTCCGGTAGATTTTTTCATGCAAACACTCGTACACGAATAAGACTTATTAACAAAATTTTCTTGAAATATTTTTTAACAAGTAGGTACCTTGCTCATATCTAGGTTTGATAAACAATAAAATATATTAGCAACAAATTCAGTACCAGCCTCCAAAAATCTGCATTCTTGATGAAATTTTACATACACTTTGGTAGCTTCGCGCAGGTCATTTAAAGTTGTATAGAAACCGCACACAACTAATGGAGATTCGAAA
Source organism: Coenonympha arcania (assembly GCA_036785405.1). Taxonomy (NCBI): domain Eukaryota; kingdom Metazoa; phylum Arthropoda; class Insecta; order Lepidoptera; family Nymphalidae; genus Coenonympha; species Coenonympha arcania. The sequence goes on along the minus strand of CM072058.1, from coordinate 6,284,116 downwards.
TAACAAACATTATTTACCCATACTTGTAAGGGTATTACAAAATCACGTATTTCGTGGACCAAGTTTCATGAAATTGCCGAGCTATTTTTCTACTATTTTTTTCCTGAACGCCCGACCGACAGGCATTATGTCGTGTTTTTCGGCAGTGAGTCGTTTTCTAGGATTGCGTTAGAGGAAACAGCAAGTCTGTAGATTACGACTTCGTTGTACTTGGATAGTCCAGGAAGGGTTCTCTTAAGGGAAATGGACAGTTTTATCCTGTTTGTATTTATATATGGTAGGGTCTTACCATACCTACAAGTTAGAGCCTTTCAACTGCTTGTTTCTTAGAGTATTTAATCCTCTGGTAGTAAGTCAAAGTTGCAGATTTCAGCTAACAAGGGATAAAAGCACAGATCAAAGAAGAGTCTCCTTAGCTTAGTACTATAGCTTTGTGACAAATAAAACACTATTAACAGAGCATGACAGCAATGAATTATAAATATTGTTTGAGTAAAGCGATAATATGTTAAGACGCACAGCAAGAGCGCTAATATTCTCTCAAACTCTATAAAAACTTTTTTTTTATATGAAACTGAAATAATACACAGCGTAACTTAAATTATACTCATTTAATAAGCACGTGCTTTACAAATTATTTATGAACAACTTTATCTTTAATCTCCTTCACACCCTTGTCATCACTTATATCGATGTGATCATGAACTTGGTCACTTCCCAAATTTCTGTACGCGTGGACGTATGGAACTGGCATGGAACTTGCCAAACTTCCATACGAGATTGTCGGTCTGCATCCTAGAAGAAATGGTATGGCACAGTCACTCATCCCATGTGGAAAAGAGGCGTATGTGTATGGAACTCCTATAGTTTGTAAAGGCGCATCACGTGCCAAAGGAATAGGCATCGTTGGCAAAATGTTCTTCATCATCGATTCGTATTCGAGCTGTTTTATAAAATCTTCATCATCAAGCCCTATTTGACGTCGAACCTTTGGGATCCACGCTTCTTCAACGGGCAATGAGTTTCCGTAAAATCTTGCGTAAACTGGTGGTAGAGACTTCACTGGAGGGATGTTAGAGTAAGGTGCAAACACGTCTGGGTTCGTGTAAGGGTACCAACCGTCATTGTACTCGTTACTAAAACCTCTTCGGGGTAAATCTCTTGGAGCGTCGCTATAATATGTATAATCACTGTACGGATAGTAATATCCATTGCGGAACGTTGCCCGGAGATACGGATCAGCTTTGGGTGTATTCAGATGATTCGACGACACAAATTCAGGTAAAAGCATGTTATTAACTGATGTAGGGTTTTTGAGATAATTCTCACCGTTCGAACATTTTCCCGAGGGTTCTTGAGATGAATCCTGATCTCCTCTTTCGTTGCTGCTTATTGTATTGTCACTGGGGAATGCTTCAATGATCGTAGTTTCAGGTTTATCAAAGTATATATTTTGATTGGTCAAAGAACTTTGCAGCGTTATTATTATACATAGAAGTAAGATCGAATAGTGCGCCATGGTTAGCAGCCCTAATAATACTACTTATTCGATTCAATGTTGTTTTCAAGGATCGTCATTAAAACAATTCAAGTAAGTAAGTGTTTCGTTAGCGATGATCAAATTTCGCTATCGCACCACAATTTTGTTGCGGCTCAGATTTCATCGTTGCTGTAAATAACAGCACAAATAGGTAATTTATGAAGAATAGAGGCTAAATGATTGATCGTTTGACCTGGCTCGTATAAAAACGTCATCAAAAATAGGCATGCCATTGAGTAACTATGTACTAAATGCTATTAGTATTTGCATCACTAATTTTGAGTCATAAATTTTTCTGGAAAATCTACTGATCTGACTGACCGATCAGTCTACGAACAGCCCAAACTAAAGGATCACGCTATAGTTTGGCTCACACAATCAAATCCTATAAAGAAATCAATGGAAAATCAAACCCTATAGACTATAGAGGAAAAATGTGGAAGGTTATGATGAGAGTGAAGCCGCGAGCGTGCGTTGTTGCAAGTTATATTAGAAATCGTTTTATACTGACTAATATTTAAATTAAAGGCATCAATTATATTATGCTTTTGCAATGGCAAGCAGAATATCGTAGCAAGCAGCCCAGTGATTACCACTTCAGCTCAAATATGGGGGTTCTGAGATTCAAAATTCAAATACGAAGACATCTTATTTCGAGTTTTTCGAAGTTCTCGAATTATTCGAAGCAGCTTACTATCACAAAGGAAAAAAATTACTGTAGCAATATTATATCACAATTCACAAGTAAACCTGCATGCCTGTTTTTTTATATATTTAAAGTTGTTAAAGGCGTGATAAGCCCATCAATTCACACATGGCCAGTGTTATAGGCGTTGTGGCTTTGGCCAGAAACTTTGTCATTCTAAGAGAAACCTCATGATTATTACCATGAATCGACAATGGTTTTCATGTTTCAATAATGATGATTTAAATGAAAAAAAAATTGAACTTATAAACTCTTTGCTTTATTTATACCCTTGTGATGTATTTAGTACAATACTTATAAATAAGAACGAGGCCATTTATTTTAAATAAGATATCGTAACGAACATAGAATTATTACAATTATCGCGATTTATCGTAAATTAATTCAGGTTTGTGCGTAAACGGTATTGAGGATTTCTGGATCTTAAGCGCTGGCAAGTCTTCGCTGTCCTTGGCGTCTCGCTTCATGTAATACATGAGGTCGTCACCGGATCTGTAGGCTGGAGCTGTGATGGCGGTGGGATGGGTTTGAGCTTTCGCCAGAGTGCCGGACACCACCGACGGCGAGCAGCTCAACATCAACGGGATTCCACAACTTCCTGTGTTAGCATTAGGGAACAGACCCACTGCACCGCCGCCAACTCCACTGATCGGCAAGCCCGAGCCTGAACCATACCTCGCCATGGCGTGATGATGGTGGTTCCAGTGCATATCGTTATGCTCAAATCTCGGTTTCCCCATCGCGTCTCTCATACTCATGTGCATGCTCGGCTGCATCGCGCTGTCCATATCCGATGGCATCGCATGCTTCATTATATGTAAATGCTCATGCATCCTCGGCCCAAGTTGCGACAAATCTTGAGTATTAGCCATAGCGAACTTGTTTTGAGCTAAACCTTCATGTGAATGTCCATTATGGAATTCAGGAGCGGTTTTCAGGTGATCTTGTTGTTGTTTCTCCTCGGCGAACCGCGTCATGAACAGTTCATCTAAGTTTCGGCCATCCGTTACTGGGTTCCGCATGGTCTGATGCTGATTATCTTGAGCCCATTGCATGAATAGACGATCGTGTTCATTGTTCTCACTTATTTGATGTCCTGTGTTGAGATCTTGACTGGAACGCATACCCATCTGTTCATTGTGAATATGTTGTCCATTATTTAACTCTCCCATTTTAGTAGATCTCATGAGATCTTCTGATAATGGTGCGTCTGGAATAAGTTGTTGATTTTCATGAGCCCAACGCATCAAAAAGGCGTGCAGTTTATCTTGATCTTCAGCCATTTGCATGACTGAATGATCATTCAGATTGTGGATATCAGGTGTTTCTTCTAAATGTGCCATGTTTTGACTTTCAATGGTTCTCATAAGAGGATGAGTATTCATATTTTGTTGGCCATTATTGAATCCTGTAGTCGGTATTGATTCAATGTGGCTTTGTTGTGACGAACGCATATTATTAATAGCGTTTATTTGCATTTGGGCTGGCATATTGTCTTCCTTTCCTTGAAGAAGTCCATTTATACGCTCGACATGCTTGTGGTGTTCATCCATGTTTTGAACGGCTTTCGATTTCATCGAATGATCAAACATTTGTCCCTCAGAAGTCGACGTTTTTGTAACAATAGTGTTTTCTTTATTAGTCAGTTTGTCATCTTCGTTGTTTAAAGTATGTTTCATCCCCAAGTGACTTTGGTGGTTGACAATATCGCTGGATCCCACTGACATATCATGGTGCTTCGTGGTCTGGCCTAAACTTTCTTCTTGAGCGGATTTCACTAAGTTAAGCTGATCATCATTTGATTTGTCTTTGATAAATGGCTTCATATCTTCAACCTCTAAAACAGAACTTTTCTCCATTTTAAATGTTTTATCTTGAGTATTGCTTTCTAAGCTCTTTAAATTTTCTTTTCCCATGTCAATATCACTAGCAGCCTTTAGTTCATGTTGATAAACTTTGTCAGTAGTTTCTTGAGGTTTTGCGGACATATCTCCTGTTTTCATAGATTCGCCAATCATTGGTGTTATTTCCGAATTTTTCATTGTTGGCACATGATCCATAGTTTTTTCTATATTTTTTGCTTTCGTTTCGTGGTCAACTACAGATTCGTCACTTATTTTTTCAGTCTTCAAGCTATCACTATGTAGTTTAATTTCTAATTCCTTCTGCTCTGTAGGGGCCGCATACATATCAACATCAGAATCTCTTTGATTTTGTAATCCATTTGATTGATTCGATATTAATTCGTCTTTGTTTTTTTCAAAATCCACCTTTGATTCTGTATGCTCACTTTCTCTTATTTTCACTGGCTCATCTAATTGTTGAAGTGGTGGAAGTGATTGTAAGTTAGTTTGTTCAGATTCAGTCTTGAAGTCGTCTTCAATATTCCTGGCAATTTCAAAGTTTTTTTGAATATTGTCCATTGCTTCTTTCCATTGCGCTAGTTTCTCTTCTTCAGATGGCTTGGAATGTAGTGTATCAAGATGCTCAAAATTTTGCTGGACTTGTTCCAATGCCTTCCTTGCTGCTTCTATGTGCTGATGCACTGCAACATGGTCTTCGAATTCTTTATCTTCTGTGTTTCCCAGTTTTCCGGTATGGTGCTCCATTTTATGGAAACCGCGTTGCAAGTTTTCAACAGCTTCCTTTGCTGTTTTGATACTGTTTTCTATCTCCTTTTCTTCGTTCAATACATCTGTTGTAAGACAGCTTCCGATCGACTTCGGTGAACCAGGTTCGTCATCGCACAGCTTCACCTTGACTTGCTCCCTGCAATTTTCGTGTGGGTCAGCATGTGCCATTTCTTCATCGGAGTCGCGGTAGACGTGGTAACCTATTTTCTTCTTGACGATTATTGGTTTCTTGAAGTGTCTTCCTTCCATGGTCGATGACTTGTGAGCTGAACTGGAGGTCGTCTCTGCTTCAGCGTCGGCATGGTGATCGTGGACTGGTGATTTTCTCTCTCGCAGTGTGGTATCCGTGAGATGGTCGACCGCGGACTCGTGCTCTTGAAGATTTTCGTGCAGATTAGTCGGCACAGCCGCAGCTATACTTGCCAGAGCACAGAGCAGTATAGTTATCTTCATGGCGAAGCTGTGGTGGTATGATGTTGAGACACACGTCTTTGGGGCATTTATACAAAAAATATTTAACCCCTACACAAGTCGTCATAAAACAAAACGTGATATTGTATTGATACGGTAAACGCTGTGTTTACATTTTCCGCACATCGGAAGCGAATTCCTAAACTAAAGAGAGCACGAAAACGATCGATTAAAAAAACTAGCATTTTCCCGGATTCGTCTCTCCACATTTGTATTTATATTGTTATTAGTAGATATTTATGTTTAATACTTCAAAAACTTTGCGTAAAACTAAAGCTGTTAGTCGTGGATTTGCACCCGTAGTTTTTTTCTTTAGTGGAAACAAGATATTAAGAAACCCTCATTTTTAGTGTGTCAAAAAGAACGTTAATTTGACGAACTTCTGACCTCTCCGGATGCATCTATGATACCGAAATCATAAATGAGTTAAAATATAGGACGATGAAAACAGATAATAAACAAACAAACAGACTTTCATATTATATTATAAAAGGAATATTTTATCATAACTATTTAACTTTTAATAAAATCAAATTATGGACTGATAGCTTTTTCAATAGATAAATAATTACCTTTTACCCCTTAATTTTAAACCCTTTGAACCATTTAGTTTAGAGCATATTATGTGGCCTCGTTTTGATATTTGACGTGGCCCCCGACATTTTGAAAAACCCAATTTTAAAAGTATAATTTTATAGATGCTGAAGAACTCAACTGTGTAAGAAATTCTCGGACAGATTTAGCGAGTTCAAAAACATAGAAGAATACTTCAATTTATTTGCTATTCCAACAAAATGTAATCCTCCACTTGCAAATGTTGATCGAGATTCAAGAAAACTCATTTCTAAATTTAAATTAAAAAGACATTGTTGAGCGATTTTTAAAAAAATAGCTCACGGTCCCTAGATAACTGATAAATAGACATAATATTTTTATAAATATGTAAAATAGACAACCACATGACACTGGAAAACATTCATGCTAATCACACAAATACTTTTCCAGAAGTGGAAATCACCCACGATCTCTATAACCCTGTATGTATATGGTTTTGTATGCGCGTATACTATGGTGTATATGGGTTTCTATAAGCTTGTCGATCGCTCACTCCATATTTAAATAGTTAACATTCAAAAACCACATTCAATAATTGGTCAAGTGCGAGCCGGACTCGCGCACGAAGGGCTCCGTGCCATTATCTATAAAAATTATCTAAATCAATATCGAGCAAAATAATATGATTGGGGCTTCTGCATCACACGACCGTAGCGAGATGATGCTAATGCAGGGCTTCTACATGCAAAAACGAGCAAAAAAATCAAGTTTGCAGTATGGGAGCCCCCTTTAAACTTTCTTTGTTTTAAAGTATTTAGCGGCAACAGAAATATATCATCCGCAATAATTTCAACTGGCCAACTATCACGGTTCAAGAGATACAGCTGGACAACAAAGTTTTAGTAATAAAGGGACTCCCACACATTTTTTGTAAAATATATGGGAATAAAATGACCGACAAATTGATCACGTAACTTTATAGAGAAATTACTGTCATTGTCATAGGTAGGTACGTAGGTACGTACCGTTCAATATGATAATAGTACGTAGCTACGTTTACATGACAATATGCAGTAAAGACGACCGAATGGCGTAGCGGTAGCGAAACTGCTGTCTGCGTCGGAGGTCGTGGGTTCGATTCACACTACTGATAAATGTTTAAGTGATGAGCAATGAGCATGAACGTTTTCCAGTGTCTGGGTGTTTGGCTATATATTATATTTATGTACATAATATAACAGTCATAGTACCCATAACACAAGCTATAGCTTACTTTGGGGCTAGATTGCGATGTGTCTAATGCCCTGTTAAAAAAAATTGTGGTTCCTTAGCACCCTTGTGCTAATGACGGAGTTGGTTGTCCATTGGCCAGCAAACTACGTAATCAGAATACCGTCAGGGGACACGGAGGGGTTATGTGGGGCTTGCACCCACTAAACCATTTGTGGTGGGTACTTAGAAGTTCGCAGACGATGTGGAGATATTATAGCCTGATGATTATTTATTTGGATTATCTTCGGGTTTTAAACAAGGAATCATTATTCTTCACCGAGACGTTGCGAAGACCTATGTTATGTGATACGCATGCCATGTCAGATGCAGCGCGTCTGATAATTTTGCACTGCAGTTTTATACGACGCACTGCACTGCGCTCATCATCCTGAGACGTCAGTTCTTAGGTTTCAGGTATAATGTCGAAAAATCCTTCTATAATTTGGAGCTGTATAATAGGTATTTATAGATCTGCTTTACTCTCGCGCTAACGTGAACTCTCCTGTGTGGTTGGCTTGTTTCATTTGAACGTTGAGATTGGTTATGTCACTCTTACAATGAGATTGCTCACTCTGACATTATATTATTAGGTACAGTAGATGAGATACCTAACCTAGCCTACCCGGAGTTACCTTAACCGAATTCATGAAATCCAACTCAGCAGTCATCAATCATCCGTTTTTTGGGTTGAGTATTTTGTATCCAGTACCTAGGTAGCCTAAAATTGTGAAAAAATATAGTAGAGACATCGGTATTAAAATCATAAGGATCCTCTAGGGATCCTCTAGGGAGGGAAGGGATTAGAGCTCGGCTTACTTGATTTGTACATATTTTGCTAATTACTTCACGTACTCTCTGAACCTAACAAATGATCATAATTATTTCAGTGGTGTGTATCTAATATTATATTTAATGCTCTTTCCGTGGTCTGTGTATTTAATATTATAAAGCTGTAGAGTTTGTTTGTTTATAAAATGGAAAATTCTTTCCAAAAAACCAACTTCAAATGACACTACAAAGAGTGAAATAATTTTTAATGTACACCAATTCGAAGTCGGGCAATGTTTTGTTCAATCATTAATAGTCCTTCGTATTATTAAACTTAATGTGCAAAGAAACGACAAAATTATCGACAATACGGAGGACTATTAGTGAATGAACGAAACATTGCCCGACTTCGAATTGGTGTACATTAAAAATTATTTCACTCTTTGTAGTGTCATTTGAAGTTGGTTTTTTGGAAAGAATTTTCCATTTTATTTTTTACTTTTTAGTGGAAAACAAGTAATGCGCAAGGTATTGGAAAAAATGCCCAAATCGCTGGAAGTATGCTTCTAAAATCTGAAGAGTTCCCTCAATTTCTCCAAGATCCCATCATCAGATTCTGACTTGATGAATACAGTCATTACTTGATGACTGCTAGGAAATGCAATAGTAGGTAACTATAAAAAATACCTAAATCGCTTCAAGTATACTAGCAAAATTTGAAGAGTTCCCTCGATTTTACCAAGATCTCATCATCAGATCCCGACCTGATGACCATAATACAACCTGGAAAAAATTACTCTTTTAAACAATACCCAAATCACTTCAAGTGTGCTTATAAAATTTGAAGAGTTCCCTCGATTTCTCCAGGATCCCATCATCAGATCCTGACTTGGTAATAATGGGACCATCTGTGAACTATACCCTTTCAAACAAAAAAAAAATTTTCTAAATTGGTCCACGCATCTTCGAGTAATCGGGGAACATACATAAAAAAAAAAATAAAAAAAAAAAAGATTCCGACGAATTGAGACCCTCCTCCTTTTTTTTTGAAGTCGGTTAAAAATCTCAGAAACTTATCAACATTAGTCTGAATTGAAGAATTATTTTTATGTAGAAAAGTTATAGACATCACGCTTTGACGAATATAGGAACAGAGCATCAATGAAAGATAATGCTAAAACGGGAAACATTGTTCCTTCGCATCCGTTAAAACAAAAAGCAAGCAAAACAAAGTTTCGCAAAAATACAGTCACGGAATTTTTAAAAAGTCCGCGACACCCTGCACGTTGCACAATGCATACGTCTATCTTTTTAACCGACTTCAAAAAAAGGAGTAGGTTCTCAATTCGTCGGAATCTTTTCTTTTAAGGTTTTCTAACTATAATGTAAAAACTGAAATTCATGCGAGCGAAGCCGCGGGCAACAGCTAGTACATAATTATAATACCTAATGTAAAAATATCATTCTCGACAATAAATGCAAATACTCATTCAAAGAGTTAATAATTTTATTATTTTCTAATAAAACGAGGTCGCACGTATTTTGGACGCAGCAAAATCGACGTGTCGACTTAATTCCGTGAAGGTTTCAAAATCGCGGTTTCAGCAAAACTTGCAGAATGTGGTATGTACCTACGTATGTGGTAAGAACGGTATGTTTTATAACAATTTTAACCGACAACGAAAGGAAGGGTTTAGTGTTTAAAAGACTTAACGATCTATGGAACGAAATCCCTATTCACAGAATCGTCATGGAGTGTTTTATTGCATACTTTTTGGCGTTAGCTTTACTTCTACCTTAGAAATTTTAAAACTTTATCAACTTTATCTACTGCAGTCACCTTTGGGATGGCTCTGCCAAGTATCAGCTCGATGCATTGGACTCGGTTGATCCCCGCGCTCGCTTAATAATCGGCAAGGAATCGCTAACGCGGGCAAAACTGCTCAGCTTACAACATCGACGCAATGTTGCCTGTTTAGCGGTATTTTACAGGATATACCTACTTTGATGAGTGTGCTCAGGAACGACATACCTAACCTTGCACCTCCTTCACCTTTCTACCATGGGACTGCAAGACGCCGAGAGCGGTGGCATCCTTATCTGGTTGCCGCACAACCAACCAACCAACAACTCGCACGAAACGTTTTTCTTTCACGTTTCTGATACGAACCGCTAAGGCGTGGAACGTCCTTTCAGCTTAGCAGTTAAATTGATTGAGTAGGACTATCAAGGGCCCAGGAGTCGTACCACCACCCCTTAAAGCAGTATTATTGTAATGCTGTTTTAAAATTTTCACACTGACATTGTATGAAAATGTTATATTATGGCTATAAAAAGTTTCCTACTAATTAAAACTTTCACTTATAGTAAGGTGCCTGAGAAATAAAATAATTTACCAGAAATAAGTTAATACGAGTAAGTTTATTAAATAAGCACTTTCAGTATTACAAAATTTTCAATTAGGTACCTAAACTTAACATTCTAATAAAAGTACGTCACAAACAAACAATTACATACACACACCTAAAGCTAAACTAAAATTCAACATTTATAAAATGTTATTTATATTTTACATTCAGTCCTTCAAAGTTTTTAGTCGCTCTAATTAAATTTACATATTGTTATAAGAGATATTTCTCATGAGAATAACTTAGCTAACTAAATTATATAACGTAACTACACAAAATTTTGTAAACGCAGTTTCCATCACAAAACATTCACTCCAACATAATTTACGTCGATTTTTCATTAGAATTAGCAGCGGTTACTTTGTTTGCTGGAGTTAAGTTCATGTTCATGGCTTGTTCCTGATTGGCGTGAATCCGTTGGACGTTCTGCTCTTCAACTCCTCTATAGGCGTCAGGATGCGAAGAAAGTCCCGGAATCCCAGAAGAGATGGACACTGGGCTCGCGTATCCTTGCGCCTCAGGCCTCACCACGTGCCCAGTGACCACTGACGGCGAACATGTAAACAGCAACGGAACATTGCAGGGCTTCGTATTAGCATTCGGGAATATACCGTACGCCGGCCCCGAATATCCTTGAGAATTGTACTGGCTATTTAAACCGCCAGAATACGAAGACCCGTAGGAAGCCGGGGCCGTTCTCAAAGCCAATCTGGCAGGTGATATCTGATCCACGAAATTGGTGTCCGAATATCTCATCATTTCCCTGTTGTCACTGTAAGGGTCTTCATTCCTGTACATGTTTTCTGCGTATCCCGAATTAGCGAAGTCATACGCGCTGGGCATGTAGTATCTTGCTTGTGGTGCGAAGTTTGTGAAGGCTTCTGGGGTTCTTGCTGCTGCTAAGTTGGCGGCGGCGGCGGCAGCGGCGGCGCATGGCGGTATCACCGTGTACACATTATTGTTCAGCCTCTTTCCTCGCAGATACTCCATGAGACCCGGATCAGTATACCCGGGGTTCTGTTCCCCATCCTCAGTAATAGGGGCCGAGGTTACAGCAGATATTCCTAAGATAGTAGCACAGACACACGCCCAAACTACAAACATGGTGTCAAGGTCTCAAGATGCTTTTGATAAATGAAGGTTGCGTTTATAACTTGGGCTATATTTATACGAGTTTAGGTAACATTAATTCTTCGGTGAAGACAAACAAACGTCGATGCATGCATTTCTTAAAGTCCAACAATAATGCACCTTATTAGCAAGAAGATATTTGACCGCAATTATTTATTTGCTGTCCAAGCATTCAATGCAACGAAAATATCAAAGTAGGTACGTTTAAGTTGCATCATGATTAACTTTAACTGTGAAACCTCTGTGACTGTAATAATAATGAGCTCATGTGGGACTGCCCTGTTTACTCCAGATTGCTTTTTTGAAAGCCCATTTATTACAATGACTTACTTGTATGAGTACGATCTTATCTATCTGATAGTACGCAATAGGCATGCAGCCGAAGTCTGTACTCTGTAGATGATACATGTATAGCAACCAGTAATACATGATCGCGTTAAATCCGGCGGAACATTTTAGCCTGCCTCTAGGCACATTTCCTAGAAAGACTCTGAAATTAATGAAAGCAATGCAGTGCGTCTCTTAATAGTGCAATGCGTCGTATCGTAGGTGACACTGCATCTGGCATCGGCGTATACATCTGAACTTCTTGCTGCTTCCCTGTTAAATTCCTTCATTTAAAAGGGAGTATATGCACTCAGCAAGGAACTGACTCCCCTAGAGAGTACCCGATCCGACTTTACTTACCAGGACAATCGTGCACTGGGACACAGTGTTTACTGTATTCATCCTTGACGTACCCGGCCGTGCAGCGACACCCAACCCGGCACTCCCATCGCAGAGGGCAGAAGCGTTCACTCCTCGCCAGCAGTCTCAAGTTGATGCAAGTAGGAGGGCATTTCCACCCGCATAGAGAAAATTCCGCATTGTCACGCAGGCAGGCTGAAGTTTTAAAAACTAATGCTACCCTTATCAAAATTGTTACGCCAAATACTATTTGAGCGAACATAGCGAAGTATTGAGTTAGTTTTTCCTTATCAGTTACATTACTTTTACACAAGTACCTACTTGTGTAAAAACTAGCCTTTACCCGCGTCTCCTCGCGGGAAATTCGGGTTTTCATCAATCCGGCGGGATACTCCCGAAATAAGAAGTAGCTTGTGATGTAATCTATCTCCACTCCCCGATTCAGTAGTTGCGGCGTAAGTCGATAATACATACACATACATACAACCTTTCGCCTTTATAATATTAGTATGATGCAGGTTTTAAAACGTATATTTTGTTCAAAGATTTGTGATTTTCTTAGACGATTAAGTAAATAATATTATATTTTATGGGAAACATTTTACCTAAACAGGTCCAGTCCACTAGGACCATTAGCGTATGAGGGGTTTTGGTGATAGTTATCATAATGTACCACATGGGACTGGCAGGCTTCACATACCTTTGGCACACCTCATGACATTTCCCAACCGTAAAGCAAGTGATACCACAAACGTAGGTACATTGACGACCTCTCTGGCGCAGTGGCGGCGCGCTCGGATTCGAGTGGGAGGTCGCGGGTTCGATTCCCACCACGGGCCACTTTGGAATTTTATAATTTCTAAATTGGCTCAGGTCTGGCTTTGTGGGAGGCTTCGGCCGTGGCTACTTACCACCCTACCAGCAAAGACGCACCGCCAAGCGATTAAGCGTTCCGGTGCGATGCGTGTAGAACTGTTGGGGTACATTAACTTACCCTTTCAAAAGTTAGTACGATAACATCTTAGGCTGCATCATCACTTACCAGCAAGTGAGATTGCAGTCAAGTACTAGCTTGTATAGAGTTAAAAAAAAAACATATCTCCGAAAAATCATAGGAACATCATGCAGTAGTCTAGCTAGAGGTAGCACTGCTTGGAATTCAAACCTTGGACCGTCTGCTAGGAGGTTAGCACAATCTGTCTTGTAAAATATTATAGACTAGCTGACCCGGCAAACTTCGTTTTGCCTGTTATTTTTTTTCACATCATATGGGTATGAAAAATAGCTCACCTATTCTCAGATTTACTGAATGAGTTAAATTCAAAGGTACAGGCTCTTATAAAAGGTCAATTAGATATTTGTCATAATATCCGCTCTACTACCTATAGGTATTAATAGGTACAACTGTAACGGGTCACGTTCCGTACATTGAAGATATTTCGAATTTTTTTGTTGCAGAGCACTCTTTAGTCGATACTGAAGCCAAAACTGTAATTTGTTTAATTTTTGTCTGTTTGTCTGTCTGTCTCTATTTCACGGCCACGCATCACGGCTAATCCGCTGGATGGATTAAAATGAGACTTGGCATGATGTGAGTTTATATACCGAAGTAGGACATAGGATACTTTTTATTCCGAAATTCAGCATGGTTTCCCTGGAAGACGACATCAAAGTCAAAATGTGTATTAAGTTATAATTCTCAGTCAGACTCGCGGTCAGATTTCATTCATTCTTTTTTGTTCGAAAGTAGGTACTTCATAGATTGTCTCTGAAATATTTAAAGTTTATCAGTTTTTCAGTTCAGAAATTACAGACATACAAACCCTCAGTGTAAGTCAAGTCATGCCGCGATATTACTTAAAGCGCCATCTCTAAAATTAATGTGGTACCTTCTTGAAAGTAATTTTTTCTCGCATTACCGAATTTTAGTTATGTCATGGTGTATCTATCTATCGTTGCCTCACTTTGTTTCGAGATGGCACCTGAGGTTTTCACTTCTGTCAACATTTAATTGAACGCGGCCGAAGCCTCTCGCTGGATCAAATATAGTTAATTGAATTTCATCTCAACCCCACAATAGCTGGGTTAGGGTTTCCTCTCAGAATAAGAGAGGTTTGTTTAGTAAGTACTTAGATGAAGACCAAAAAAGAAATGGATGGATCGTATGGAAGAGTATTGCACGTTGACAGCAGAAGAAGAGAATGGAAGAAGACTCCATGGTAAAAATTTAGAATGGTTTGGCAGGAGTAGGGGGACGGGAAGGGGGAAGGGGGGGGAGAGGGGGTGTCCCCTAACCCCCGATACCACTCCCTGAAAAGGTATTGCACCATTCTTGAGCAAATTTAAAAAGATGAAAATTATTAAAATGACGATGATGGAGTCGCTTCGTCGCGGAGAGAAGCGAAAGGGGAAGGAGTGGGAAGAAAAAAAAATGGGATTTTTTCCCCCCTCCCAAGCTAAAACTTTCGACACGTAGTAGTTTTTAAGAAATATTTTTTTTAATTATGAAGTTTTGAATTCAATTTTGCTGTAATAATTACTGAAATACATGTTTTGAAATGGGAATTGTAGCCTCAAGAAGAAGTAAAGGAGCTAGGAAAACCCTTTATCCATCACCATCTACCCCCCTAAGGGTCAGTCGACAGAGCTTTAAAATCTTGAGGTTAAGACTCTTTTAGCCTTCAGTCTTTCCCTTACCCTTTTTTGGCTCGGTCTATTTCTGGGTGGTCATAAAAGAAAAAAACCACTCTGAAGGATGGTGGGGCCTTGCAGGCCCCGCCATCCTCTTCGTCACCTATCCGTTATCCGAGTCGAGTTGCCCCAAGTCCCGAGCTCGCTTCGCTCGCTCTACATCCTAAGTCTTCAGTCTTTCCCTTACCCTTTTTAAGGCTCGGAGAAGAAGTAAAGGAGCTAGGAAAACCCTTTATCCATCACCATCTACCCCTCACCCCCCCTAAGGGTCAGTCGACAGAGCTTTAAAATCTTGAGGTTAAGACTCTTTTAGCCTTCAGTCTTTCCTTAACCCTTTTTTGGCTCGGTCGACGGAGCCCCGCTTCGCGGGGCTTCTATTTCTGGGTGGTCATAAAAGAAAATAACCACTCAGAAGGATGGTGGGGCCTGCAAGGCCAATGCAATCCTCTTCGTCACCTATCCGTTATCCGAGTCGGGGTGCCCCAAGTCCCGAGCTCGCTTCGCTCGCTCAAGATCATAAGTGGTTTGTGTCAAAAATTTAATACTACAAATAACATATTTAAAAAGTTCTGTGGCCTATTTTTTTTTTGTCGGTACAACAAAATATATGTGTGGTGTTCCATCTCGTCCTACTGTATCTCGCGAAAGTCATCCTTACACCGATAAAAGACTTCCCGATTTATACTGACCGCCATATAGATTGATTTTTGAAAAGCTCGAAAACACTGCGTTACCTCGTAATGCGAATAGTATTGTTGTAATCAGGGACCAAACCTCTACCAAATACAACACCTTTCTCCCCCGATCTCCTGCCAAAGGAAAGTAAATCCAACCGCGATTTACCAAGTTTCATCAATACTAACAAATATCTGTAAGAAGTATGGTGAATCGGCTTTAAACAACTCCAAACAATTGCGCTAAATCGTTAGTCGGTTGCATTTATGTTCAGCTGAAAGAAGCCTCGGTACCCATCTCGCAGAAAGCTT
This sequence comes from Coenonympha arcania, assembly GCA_036785405.1. Classification (NCBI taxonomy): domain Eukaryota; kingdom Metazoa; phylum Arthropoda; class Insecta; order Lepidoptera; family Nymphalidae; genus Coenonympha; species Coenonympha arcania. The sequence continues at coordinate 6,268,268 of CM072058.1, read as the reverse complement.
CGAAGCCCCAATTCATTATGAATTATATTTCAAGTTCGTTCATAGGATACACCTATGATTTCAGCTATTTATCTGATTTTCGATCAACGGCCCCGAGTATGAAATCCCAAATATTTACGTTATTCTCAGTACTCGGAGCTGATGGCCGTCCAGCTCGTGGGTCATCAATTCTTCTGACCATTTTTAACGATTGTATACGACGGAGCAGATCCTACTTCTTTGTCATTCTGTTTCAGCGTTAATCCTTTCTTGAACAAATACTTGGCATCGACGTAATTCGACGATTTTCTCCCAAACTAACAATCGGTATTATAACGTTATTTGCATATCAAATAAATTAAATAGACCAAAGAGGTCGGCCATCATACTCCGGCTACAAATTTCGAAACAAACTTGTCAGAGGTGCTGACGTGACAGCAATGAAATGTTTACATAGCAACGCCATTAAATCAATTTATTAATTTTATTTTCAATTAGAAAATACTCGATAATCCTAAGTCTCCACGTAGGTATAAGTCCTCGACTCGGATCGATTATTTTTTTACGCTCTTTAATTTGATGTGCGATTCCTTCGATTCCACCATACACCGGTACCGCCCTTGGTTTTTGTATGGAAAAATTAAATCGGCCAGGGCCAGGGTTCTTCAGCATTTTGGGAGATCAAATATAGATAACAACCCTATCCCCGACCCAGAGATCACACCCCGAAAGTTTCACAACGATCGATCCAGCCGTTTAGGAGGAGTTTGGCTACAAAGAAAATCGAGAGAATTTCATATATTACATTAACTTTTATCCCCTCTCCTAAGGGAACCATGCTGAATTTCGGGATAAAAAGTATCCTATGTCCTTCCTCGTAGTATGAACTCAAGTCATACCAAGTTTCATTGGAATTCATTCAGTAGTTTCGGCGTGATGCGCGGCCGTGATACAGAAAGACAGACAGACAGACAGACAGACAGACAGACAGACAGACAAAAATGAAAAAAAATACAGTTTTGGGTTCAGAACCGATTTTAGAGTGCCCTCGAAAAAAAATTTTCAAAATATCTTTAATGTACAGAATTTGACCTGTTACAGATTTATTATAAGTATAGATATTGTTACGATAAAGGTCTATATACGAGTATAAAGAGTATATTTTGCATAAAATACGTTACATGAACAATGTTATGTAGGTTAATAGGTAAACATAAATGCATACGTTTGCGGAAAACCTATTTATCGGCTATAAAGTTAGTAAACTCATACTTAACCAATATATACGTAAGTACCTTATTTTTTGATAAATCTATACAAAGTTTCAAAATTTCTTTACAGATGCTCATGTCTTATCTTAAACGTGATGATATGCATCAAAGCAGATAATGCAGATCTACAACGTGTTTTAGAAAACGTGTTTTTAGAAAAAGTTTTTTTATTCAAACAATTAAATCGAGTAAGTGCGAGTCGTATTAACGTTACGAGGGTTCTCTACCGTCAAAATCTATTACGTTAACATTAATTAAATATATGTATTGTACTTTTTCTTACACATTGTAAAGAGCTCTTTCTTAGTTTAAAATCAGTTTTCAGAATTTTCCTCCTCTAAGTTGGCTTATGCGCAAACAATATAATGAACTAATACTACTCATAAAGTCGGTATCTTCTACATCTGCATGCTTATAGATCGTGCCAAAAATCACCAGGTCAGACGCAGGTCTAGGTGGTACTTTCGCACACGAACAAAATGAAAACAAAAATCTTTATTTTACAAAAAAAAAAGATTCCGACGAATTGAGAACTTCCTCCTTTTTTTTGAAGTCGGTTAAAAAGGACCAAAGCCAAGGACTTTTGAAAACTCAACGTGACACAGGATACTGCCAATTTCGGTTTGTACCGAGAAGAACTTACAAGAAACTCGATACTTGCTCTACAAATATGCCACTTTAAAAGTGACAAGTTTTTCAATAAATCGTATATTATTTTAATTACGAGTAGGTACCTAGGTACAGGATTTGAATTATTGTTTTTTATGATTTATGTCATGAGCATCTTCCCAAGCGGATCCCAAGAAATTCCCAAGAATCTTTGTAGGGTACTTTAAAAATTCTTCAATTATAGTAAGTTTCAACAGATTAGGTGCATACAAATTGTCTTTAATGTGTATAGGTAGCAAGGCTGATTTCGGGATCATGTCATTTAGCGCATTAGGTAATGAACCCACAAAGGACTATTTGACAGGCGAACAAACGGACATTGTTCAGCACAAAATTAAAGGGCGTGTGGGAACCCTAAAAGTTATCACCAACGAGATTGTTATCTACCTATTAATCTCAGGTCATGACTTATCCGTATTATCTTTATCGTAAATTATATTTTGATATCAGTAAGTAGTTAAAATTAAAACTATATAAATAACAGCTAAAACCCAAATCACCACTAAGTATATCACAGGTCAGCCCACCACAATGTATGGGATACTTGAAGTCTTAATTTTTGCGGTGGCATTTTCGTGTTGCCGAAGTCATGCGATTTGGGAGGCTCCTGGTGAGCTGCACCCAGTTCACGGGCTGTACGTGAAACCTTCGAGCGACGGCACCACGGGAGACCTCTACGTGGCAGCCACAGAGGAAAACGGAGTACAAACGCAGTGGCTAACCGATCAACCCGTCAACTTTCTGTCAGCAGCGACCAGCCTCCAACCGAAAACTGTGCCTTCAAGCCTTACCAAGACACAAGAAGACAAAACCACGAATCAGAAAAGGGCTATATTAACAAGCCCCGCAGTGAAGTACGCGTACGCCCTTCCGGTAGCAGGAGCTGAGGGTAATATAGCCACATACCCGTATGCGATCCCAACTACTGCCGTGGCCACGCCCGCAGAAGGATCGGTCATTCCACCTTGTTCTACAGACATTCCAGTTCAGCCTTATCCATATCAATATTTCTACCCTCACATGATGTCAGCAATTGCAAGCGCTGTGAATTCTTACAAAGACAGTGAAAGCAACGAGGAGAAGACCCCGCTAGCTGCCCCCACTCCATATTGGCCTCAAGCTTATGGGTACCCCTATCAGTACGTCTTCGTAGACCCCAATGCTTGGGCTCAAAGCCAAGCTAATCCATCGGAAGGTGCAAGTTCTAGCAGCAGTGAGGGAGCGTAGTCCGCTGTAGAACCACAGTCTTTTAATTAAATTGTAATTATTTTATTTATTAATAACTTATTGAAAATTTGTTACCGAATTCAGAATGTAAAAATAGTTTAAGATGAATTGGAAACTAACAAATTAGTTTTATAGAGAAATATTGGTGCGAATTCTTTTGTTGAATTGAAATAAAAACATTTTTTTATAATAGATGTAGAACCACCATTTTCCCACACTTTGAGGCCTGGCCAAGCGCGAAAGGAAAGAGCGCGGTGAATACCTACACAAGTGAATCCCGTACTCCCGCGATTGTAGTCCATCGCGGCAAAACCATAGATTATAAGATTATAAGTCTATTATAATCTAAACACAGTTTTTAATGGTTGCAAGCTATACAAAGGTTACATAATTCTTCCGTTTCCCCTGGCGGGCAGAGGGGTAGGCCGTAGGTAATAGTCAGGACTCAGGTATTTCCTGTACTATAAAATAAAAAATAAGCCTCAATTGTTAAGATACCAGTTTGCGGTACTGTAGAACCTTTTTATTTCATTGTTTTTATTGCCATATTTTTGTGAATTTTTGACATTGACAATGACATATTATGTCAATGTCTTTTTTTAAGCACTGCGCAGAGGAGTGAAAAAGAAATATTTTAAAAATAATAAAATTAATTAAATCTTTGCGACAAGAATTAGTTATTATAAGTACTGAGTTAATTTCGTTGTCTTATCTCCTTAAAAATCGATTAAAATGGTATCCAAGAAAAAGAAGAAGGTATGAATTTTAACATCTAATAAACTAACCTAAACACACGTGTTTATCAACAAGTTTCCTCATTTAGTTTTTTATTTTTAGTATTCTACAGGTGAGGGAGCGCAGTTTATGACCAGAAAAGCCGCGTTGAAAAAGCTTCAATTGTCCCTGAAGGACTTTAGGAGGATATGCATCCTGAAAGGCATATACCCCCGCGAGCCACGAAACAGGAAGAGGGCTCAAAAAGGAGCCGGCGGCATCAAAACACTTTATCACACAAAGGACATAAAGTTCCTGTTACATGAACCTATCATATGGAAACTGCGAGAGTTAAAAGTAAGTACTTAACGGCCCATTATCCCGGTTTTTAGCGACTACGCCACTTTTCAAACCAATTCAAAATCATGAAAAAATAGTTTTTTTTTCACTGTTAAAAATAAATATTAAAGATACATGCCTTATCTCTTTAATGTACTCATGAAAACACGATAAGTTAAACTTGCCTCGATCATAAAAATTTTTGAAAACAGGTTGTTTTTGTTCATTTTTCTAATGGCATTTCCAAAGCTTCAGACCAAATTTCATAAAAATTATACGTAAAGTAAGCTCATTGTATTACCTATTTATTGGAAAGACAGATTTTAAATGAAAAAATTGCTGCAAAATTTCGCCTAACAGAAGTCATAAAATGATCTAACGCATCGAATAAGCGATGTACTTCAGTGGCTCACGAGCCTCTATACGAGAAGGACCTGCGCAAGTTTTCACGACTCACGCTCCTTTCGCGCTAAAATTATTTATTTTTTAATTATTTGTAAATAAATCCTCTTACTACATTTAGTAATAAAATTAAAATATGGTAAGTGTTTCTTGAGTTTTTCAAAATACCTAGCCCTCAAAAGCTCCAAAGAAAATCTGATACGAACTAAGAAAATTAGGTAGGTAGAGTAAATTCCACCACGTGCAAATACCATCACGCGTAACCACAGTTTATACCTATATACAGTCAGTAAAGGAGACGGGATTTTTTTTGTTTGGCTAAACTGAGTTTCTCATGAATACATGATATTATAATATCCTCTCGACTTTATTTTGGACATGGCAGTCAATAGAAATTTAAAAACTGCGTGGGAGATATTTCTGAATTTCCAACCCCTAGATTGGTTCCTACTAAATAGAAATACCTCACCAACCTACTAATAAGTTTTTAGAAAAATACAAATATAATAATATTAAGGAGCACAAACCCGCGGAACCCGAGACCTTTCAAAATTTCAAAATGGCGGATTCAAAATGGCCGCCAAACGAATTTCGTCGGTATCTCGGAAAGTATAAAAGATGGAAGAACGGTTTCTTGACAAGAGGTGATCAAGACCCGAAGGTCTATTTGATGGATAGAAAAAAATTTCAAAATGGCGGAATTTGTTTTTTACATAGATAAGTATGGGAATATTTAAGAGGTCAGCGATGATTCTTTTATAGGCTGGAAGACAACCCGCGGCCTACTAGTACATTTATATATTCACTGACTCATTGATCACCTCTCCTGAGCAATTTTGTATGAAACAAAATTTTTTGACGTATACTGTCAAGTACAAGCCAAATGTCATTTGAAACGTCATCCAATTGGCAATGAGCTGAAAAATTTTCAAAATTGCGGATTCAAAATGGCCGCCAAACGAATCTCGCCAATATCTCGAAGAGTATAAAAGATGGAAGAACGATTTCTTGACAAGAAGTGATCAGGACCCAAAGGTCTATTCAAAGGACAGAAAAAAATTCAAAATGGCGGAATTTATTTTTTTCATAAAAAATGTATGGGGAATGTTGAGACTTACGTTGTAAGGCAAATAGCGGGGGAAGACAGCACGCGGGCCACATGTGGCCCGCGCCCCCATGCGCCCTACTAGTCAATTACTATAACTATTAATATATATATAGCTGGTCGTGCTGATTCACTGACTCATTGATCACCTCTCCTGAACAATCTTGTATGAAAAAAAATTTTTTGACGTATACTGTCATATACAATGGAAAAATTCATTAAGAACAAAAATATGGAGAGAGCTGATGATTGAGGATTTCGGAAGCGGGTGAAGAGCACGGCCAAGGTATCGAAGATAGGTGGGGGATGCTCGACCAAATGTCATTCGAAACGTCATCAAACGTCGTCAAAAAAAATCAAAATGGCGGATTCAAAATGGCCGCCATTTGAATTTCGTCGATATTTCGGAAAGTATAAAAGATCGAAGAACGGTTTCTTGACAAGAGTTTATTATGATCCGAAGGTCTATACGATGGAAAGAAAAAAATTCAAAATGGCGGACTTTATTTTTTTCATAGAAAATGTATGACGAATGTTGAAGAGACTAAAGGTTGAAAGGCAAATAGGGGGAAGAGAGCACGCGGGCCACATGTGGCCCGCGCCTCCACGCGCCCTACTAGTTAATATATATATATATATATATATATATATATATATATATATATATATATATATATATATATATATATATATATATATATATATATATATATATATATATATATATAATATATAGTTACTCGGGCTGATTCACTGACTGACTCACTCATTGATCACCTCTCCTGAACAATTTTGTATGAAAAAAAAAATTTTTAATATCCATTTCGTATATAAGGGAAAAATTCATTCGGAGAAAAAATACGGAGAGAGATGATGAGTGAGGATTTCGAAGACAGGTGAAGAGCACAGCCAGGGTATCAAAGGTAGGTGGGGGGTGCTCGACCAAATGTCATTCGAAACGTCATCCAATTGGCAGTGAGCTGGAAAAAATTTCAAAATGGCGGATTCAAAATGGCCGCCGTTCGAATTTTGTCGATATCTCGGAAAGTATAAAAGATGGAAGAACGGTTTCTTGGAAAGAAGCGATCAGGAGCCAAAGGTGTATTGGATGGATAGGAAAAAAATTCAAAATGGCGGAATTATTTTTTTTCATAGAAAATGTGTGGGGAATTTTGAAGGGATTTTTTATGGGCAGGAAGACAGCACGCGGGCCACATGTGGCCCGCGCCCCCACGCATCCAACTAGTATATATATATAGCTGCTTGTGCTGATTCACTGACTGACTGATTGATCGCCTCGACAGTCTTCAGAACCCTGAATCATCATCTCATTTCATATGTTTTCTGTGAGAATCCTCCAAAAAACCGCATCAAAGTACTACATGTTGCACAACTTTTCAATAGTCTCTTCAATATTCCTTAGACATTTTCTATGGAAAAATAAATTCCGCAATTTTTAATTTTTTTCTATCCATCGAATAGACCTTCAAGTCCTGATCACTTCTTGTCAAAAAACCGTTCTTCCATCTTTTATACTTTCCGAGATACCGACGAAATTCATATGGCGGGCATTTTGAATCGTGCCATTTTTAATTTTTTTCAGCTCACTGCCAACTGAATGACGTTTCAAATGACATTTGGTCTAGCACCCCCCACCTATCTGCAATACTCTTGGCTGTGCTCTTTACCCGTCTTCGAAATTCTCAATCATCAGCTCTCTCCGTATTCCCTCTGAATGAATTTTTCCCTTAAATACGAAACAGTACTTGAAAAAAAAAATTTTTTTTATACAAAATTGTTCAGGAGAGGTGGATCAATCAGTGAGTTAGTCAGTGAATCAGCACAAGCAGCTATATAGGTACTCACCGTTCAAATCATTCCTAGACTACGACTAGTATTTAAAAAACAAAATCAGCTAAATCGGTCCAGCCGTTCTTGACTTTTAGCGAGACAAACATACAGCAATAACTGATTTATATAGAATATACCTCTGTTGAGATATCGATTACCATAAAAAACTCAAAATATAGGTAAAAACGCAACTTCCAACATATATTTCGTGAAGCGAATTATAATGTAAATAGTCCAACTGTAACAGTTCAACTGTGACGCAAATATTTATGATATAGGGTCACGGAGTTCATTAGAACTGCGCGACTTACGGCAATGATCGGTAGGTATCGTAGCGCGGGGTCTGAGCGAGCGATAAATGCCTAAAGTGCTGGGATATAGTCGCCTTAAACAACGTAACATAAAGTATTCAGCCGTTTTTTTCCACTAATATAACTACTACTACTACTAAGACAGAAGATATATAATAACTAAGTATGTATCATATAAAACTAAATAAAAATTGATTAGGATGCTGTCAGGACATAAATAACAATATGGAGCCAGTTTTTTGCTTAAATAATCATGAAGCGAACATAAGTATTTTTCTCAAAAGGCGGTGAGAAGCTTAAAGTATACTGCCACATTTGGATAGAAGATTTCAAGAAGTGGTGCTGTTTGTTTAATGTTATACTTACTTTGTGTTTGATGTTTCAGGTGTACCAACAAAAAATACGTAAAGCGCGCGCTCAACGAGAATATCGGAAGATGAGACTTTATTTCCGTGACTATCCAGAAATAAACATAGACCACATAGTCAAAGAAAGATATCCTACATTCGTAGATGCTTTGAGAGATCTAGATGATTGCCTCACGCTTTGTTTCTTATTCAGCACCTTCCCGTCCTTGAAGAAAGTCCCTAGAGACCAGTCTCTACTCTGCAGACGTCTGACTGTGGAGTTCATGCATGCAGTAATAGCTGCTAAAGCTCTGCGCAAGGTGTTTGTCTCAGTCAAAGGTTATTACTATCAATGTGAACTGGAAGGGCAGACCATAACTTGGATTGTACCACATCACTTTTCATTCCAAGTAAGTTGCATAATTTTTCCTTATTTATTTTTAATATCTTAGTAATATAAGGTAAATAGGCCCAGTACACAGTAGCCCTGTGGTAGTCCCAAGTTGTAACATGAACCAAAGATTAAAATTTAGTATATTAATTTGGTCTGGTCAGTGGCATTAGTCCAGTTAGCACACTACTAGCAAGAAAAGACCATAATATTAAGTTTAATACTGTTACCTAAAAAACTGTCTGTTATTTAAAAAGTTGAATAAAAAAGGTGAATATTGAATACATAGCAATTTCCTTTCAGCCTCAAAGTAAAGATGAAGTGGACTTCAAAATCATGTCAACATTTGTTGAATTCTACATAATGATGCTGGGATTTGTTAACTTCAAACTATATCACTCCCTGAACCTCGTGTACCCACCTAAATTGACAGCTGCATTCAACTCTGATGCAGAGAAAGACCTTATAGATGAACACGCATATGTTGCTGAAAGAATAGCTGCTATGAACTTGTCATTAGCTAGAGTAGCAGGGTCCAACGAGGCCGAGGAACTTCCAGAGATTGATATCTTCGACATGGAGGATAAAGATCCCCAAAAACTTGAGGAAGCAAAATTGGAGGCTGAAAATGTCAAGAAACTTAAAACAATGTTCAAGGGCATTAAATTCTTCATAAACAGAGAAGTCCCCAGAGAACCATTGGTCTTTATCATTCGTTGTTTCGGTGGAGAAGTTTCATGGGATCGAGATCATTTTGTAGGAGCCACGTTCGATGAATCGGACGAGTCCATTGCCTATCAAATTGTCGACAGACCGAGTATGGAAAAACAATATCTGTCCCGATACTATGTCCAGCCACAATGGGTGTTCGACAGTGTGAATGCAAGGACATTGCTGCCAATCAACAAATATTTGATGGGGGCAACCTTGCCACCCCACCTGTCACCGTTTGTTGACAAAACTAAAGACCAAGTTTACATGCCCCCTGAACAAAAGGCGCTAAATGATCCTAACTTCAAACCGCTAAGTAAGTAACGTTTATTTTTTTAATCCAGGAACTTAACCAATTTATAGTGCCAGGTAGACAAAATTTAGATTTTTATCCAAAACTGAATCTTCTGGTCTGGTGTGAATGCATTTATTAGCATCAATCTTCAACTCTTAGAAATGCTGTAACATGGACACACACAGACACACATAATGTAAAGCCAGTTTTTAAGCCTCTTAAGACAGCCCTACCACTATATACAAAAAACTGTGTAATCAGTACATACTTAGCTCTCTTTAGCTATGTTTCAAGCAGAATTTTTTAATTGCTGTTTTACTTGTAAATTATATAGTTTTCAAAATAGTTTTTTTAAATACACGTAAATGTACATTATTATGTAATACAATTTTGCAGGTGACGATGAACCATCAGATGAAGAGATTGAAGAAGCGAGTGATGAGGATAAAGAAGAGCAGAGTGAACCAGAGGATGCTGAGGAGGCCCTGACGAGGCAGTACCAGCAGGAAGTAGAACAGGACTCACCTTCCGAGGAGGACGACGATGATGATGACATGGATCCTGAGAAGAAGAAAATAGCTAAAGAAAAGGTAAAACTTTTATGAAGTGTATGTGTGTACTTGTAAACCTAAAACCACAGTCATGTGCTCAATGAACATGATGATCATGTCATGTCAGTCAGTGAACCTTGTCCTTGTCTATGGTTTGTTGTACATTGCTGGTTAGACTTGAAACAAAAGTAAGACTTTGTTATCAACACTCAATGAATTGAAAATAAAAATGAAATAAACTTAGCTTAGCACATGACCCCAGCTCTCTTCACTCTTGTTAAAGGCTGTATGGTGAAATATAATATACAATGAAGGAAAACTTTGTGAGCAAGCCTTGCATGCTTGAAGTCTATTAAACAAAAGATGTATGCAGTTGTAACACACTTATTTGGCCAGCGTCTGGCTTATTGGTGACTTGTTTGTGCACAGGAATGGGTCGGTGAGAATACCTAAGTGCGAGATGAACCTCTAATTTACGTATTCACCATGTCCATGGTAAATCGAGATCGTACTTATCTAGATATTATGACGGGACCGTCATAATATCTCGATTTTCGACTTACCACTAGGGGTGTGATTCTCAAAAATATAAAATTGTGCATCGGCCAATCTTTGACGACAACCATAGCGACACAACTATCACCAGCCAATTGACGCCTTGACTGCATAATTGATGCAAGCTTTAACCAATCAGCGCATAGGTGTAGCTCGTCGCTGCTGTTAGTACTTTTGCAGCGGGACCGCGTTCCAAACAGGGCACTCCATGTTCTCAGTTTGTCAATGCAACTTGGGTGACGGACGCCAAAACCCCTTAAGCCCTGACCCATCACCCACAAGCCGTCACTCACGGCTCCCTAGATTTTCTATATGATTCTGATTTGTACTTTTGTCTTCCAGAAAAAAGCAATGGCTGTCAATCCAGGAGTACCTCATAAAGAACACCCCTACCAGAAGGAGATAGAAGATAAGCAAGCGTTCAGGCTGCGAGAGAAACTTGTGCGCAAGAAACACAGGAACTTGTACAAGAGCATGAAAGCTGGTCAGGAACAGAGGAAGAAGGAAATATGGCTGCTCAAGAAGAAGAGACGCCTCCATGACGAAAAGGTCAAAGAGGAGAAAAGGGCCGAGAAGAGGAAACAAAAAACTCAAGCACTAGAAGCAGCGTTAGCTTAAGGTGCTTCGGCCCTACCAGCCCGCGAAGTTCAAATTTAATTTAGTTTATCGCAAATATTAAACTACACATATTGTGGTCGATTCTGTTGTGCAAAATCCGCAAAACTCATTGGCATAAGCCGATACGATGTATTAGCCCACTATTAACGAAAAACTAAATAAAATATGAATTTTCGCGCCCGGATGGCCCTTTACCATCTGAAAGAAATAAAATAAACTTTATTGTAAATTGTAGTTTTTTATTTCGCCCACACAAATATTTCTTATATTTTTAATTTTTTTGGAAATGTTTTGTATTGGTATTTTCGTTAATCCTATCATCAATAAATACAATAAATTACAAGATTCTTATGAAAGAAATAAAATAATATGAACCAGCATTTAATTTAATTTAGGGCCGATTTTCCAATCGCCAGATAATCGGTAACTAAGGAATAAATACTGAGAATAAATACGACCTTTTTTAAGACTTTGTATGGCATATGTTTCAAATTTATTCCTCAGACAGTTTATCTGGCCATTGAAAAATCGGCCCTTAAAAGAAAATTTTCTATATAAAATTATTCTAGAATCTAGATTTTAATATTCAACAAGTCAACATACAAAATTACAAATAACAATGTGAAGTGGAGAAATATTATACAATGAAAAGCAACACCTACGTGGCGTAATAAAAACAATGTCTTTACAATACAAAAATTATTCTAATCTGAATCGGAGTCATTTTCTTCATCACCATCGCTGTCTTCGAGCTCGGGCATCGGGAAACGTAAAACTGCGGCAATGCCTGTTAGTTGGTCTAATTCTGTAACAAGGAATTAATATTTATTAAATAACTTAGTAGATTATGTTTGCCACTAAGGTCATGAGTTATACTGGGAACAGTTTAAATGTGTGTATCTGCAGACTCATTAAAACGGTTTGATAACTTTCGATTTACGTAGACCGTACAAGCAAACAGTAGTGCCATCTGTGACAGTTCTATAGGTGGCTGCTGAGCGAACTACAACGTGGTACTGTTGGTGGCAAAACGAGTTTTTTGGCATCGATGATCTAGCGACATTTTTTTGTGCCGTCCGCCCCTGTCCAGGATATATAACTATTTGCTGATTTCTGGTGCCACTGCCAATCATGCTTTAATCCCACGTCACTCTGCTATTCGCTACATAGCAATATTTTGTTATTGGAATGAATTCTTTTAAAATTGATACTGTTGTTGTCGCGGCGACCGCGATTTCTCTTGAATATAGTTTAATAATATAACATTAATAACAGGCAACATTGTCAGAGACTACTATGTTGAAACTTAAATTATCTTATGTCTGTGGCAGTTCAGTGTTGGCTATGACATAGTTTGGTATATCTGTGAGAGTTTCATTAGCAGTAGATTGTCTGTGTTCTCTGGGAGGTAATGTAAGCCGACAAGTCACGACGTGTCCGTGAAGAGGTCTTGTCTTCCTGAGCAGGCAGAGAAAAAGATGGCGATTTTTCGTTACGAGCTTCACATGGGTAGAGGCTTTTCTTGTGGAGGAATACGGCAGAGTGGACGCGTTGGTGACGCGTTTTGGATACTTATGACAGAGCTAAGTATTTCAGCCTTTTTTTCTGTGCATGTCAGCTTGTAGCCGGCTACGCAGTTCTATCGCATGTTACGTTAAGATGGTTTACTCTCATGAGATGTACCACTTTAGTATGAAGTGATGGACCCGGTCAACTTGGGACCGGGAGGCTTCAGGCCATGATGTGAGACTTCTTTGGTTACCGCTCCGGTGTAGCGATGGACTCGGTCAACTTGGGACCGGGAGGCTTCAGGCCATGATGTGAGACTTCTCTAGTTACCGCTCCGGTGGAGCGATGGACTCGGCCCAGTTGGGGGCCGAGAGGCTAAGGGCCATGACGTGAGGCTTTGGTGAGACCGCTCGGATTTCTACTTGATGTGATCTTCTGCCTTTCACAGTCGCGCTGAGCGATGTGGGTTGTTGGTCAAACCGTGTGGGTTTGTAGTGACTTCTGCTTTATACGTGTAATCTTCTGCCTTAGTTAAAGCCGTGTGGGCTATCATGACTTTTCCATATATGTATCTAAGTATTTACTGATGTAGTATTATGATGTTGGGACAGCGATAAAGACCTTCTGCAATATAGACCAGGGGCTCGTGACACTGGTCTCCACCTGTGATAATGTGTAAAGATCCTAAAGTGTAATTCTACATGTTAACTTGTTGATAGCGTTTAACAGTTCACCTAGTGCAGTATTAATGAGTATAGATGAAGAGTTCAATGAGAGATGGATATCGTAGAATTGGGGTTGAGTACTTGGAGGTATTGTTCAACAATATCATATTTTGTTTTCTTATACAGGACTCCGAGATATATCTTCATTTGGGTGGCCAGAGCTGCTCATGAAAGAAACTGCAGAGACGAGGGGCTGTGGTGCTCAGGATAAGAATAAAGGGTACGACTTCATCCCCTGGGTTAAAATCTCGTAAGTTAGTTATATTAATTCATCTTCGTGGAGGCACCTTGGATTAGTAAGGAAAGTAGCAAACATAAGTCATATTCAATAATGCGAAGCAGATTCATTTACATAGATCAAGGTGGCTCCGCGACAGTTGTAGTACTGTTGTAAAAAAAGAAATCTGATGGTATTTTTTTAAATGACTGCCATTTTGAACTCTTTGTGATCGCACAAAATCTTCTGTAATCTGACCATTGCAGTAAGCACAATACCTAAATCTGCAGTTAAAATTTCAAATGTGAGTGTAATTTTGAACTTCTTTCGTTACTGTTATTGAATAGAATTTCACTACAATGTAATAAGCATTTACTTACGTTCCCCAGAAACATGCATACTTGAAAATATCCGTACATCACTGCCATTTTCTCTTGCAGAATCAACAAGTCCCACATATTCTTTTCGCTTTGCTACATCCTGACACCTATAAATACAAAATGCAATATAATAAATACAAGCAATATATGTATTATACAAAAATTTGGCATTAGAAACATCAATTGGTCAGGCCAGTTTCCACCAAAGCGGACAGGAGAAGAGTTGTTTTGAATAACCATTGAGATTTCGTTATTTTCTGATCTCTCTGCTTAGCTTCAGTGGAATTGAATTGAGCGGAGATGTCTCTTTTTCTATAGAATTACGAGGGGTGGCAGAGCGGAGATGTCTATAGTCGAGCGGTCAAGTGGCGCCGCCGGCGGTCGTTGCCGCCGCTGGCCTTCGCGTGGCTCATTCCCCGCTACCTTCTCCCCCGCACCTCACACACCCGAAAACATTATTCGATTGACGCTACGCACATTTCACATTTCGACTACACTACGCATCTCCTCTCCGCATTAATAGAAATTAGAAATAACCTGACAGCCTCCTAGCACATCTCAGCTCGTCTCCACTTAGGTGGAAACCGGGCCTCGAGTCTGTATTATTATCATAGGTCAACTCTATATACATAATTAGAATGAACTTGATGTAAAAACATATTCTACGCTAATCACCTGAACAACTTGTCAGAAATCATAAGCGTCTCAATGGCCATGGCCTCGTTAGCTCGCTCGACGTGCTTCTTCCCGTAGAAGGCTTTGGCGGGCTCCAGTTGCAGCATGGTGTAGAAGCTTTCCAGCAGTTTCACTTCACTCGCCGCTTTGGTGTCTGAGATTTTTGCCATCACAGCTGGCTCTTGTAGAACCTCTGTTAGAATATTACTATTGTATTAATATTATGTATAAATGTTTGTCTGTATATAATATACTTGATCATACAACTATTGAACTGATTTGGCTGAGATATGGAATGGATTTAAACCATACCATGAAAACTAATTGAAACTAAGATATCTGGTTAATATATTATAATTTGATATCTGGTTGCAAAAACCCAATTTTTGAGATTGCAGTTTTACTTGATAATTGACTATGCAGTCAATAAGAACTATGCAATAAAGGACAAAAATCCTCTCATCAAACAATACATAGTTCATTTAGGAACTAATAAAATCGAAAATTGAACTTGGAACCATACTAAGCCAACTGCACCAAAGACTAAAGCGGTTGTAAAATACAGCACCAAAGATGGTCTAAGCCTAGGAAACAATATGGACTAGCCCTATCTACAAAATTAGCGTGACTGTTTTTAATCTGTCAGGTGGCTTATAAGATGGTGTCACCTAGGGTAGTAACCCAGTACATAGAAATTTGACAACAAATTTTGCACTCATCATGGCGCTGCATGTAACAAAAGACTAGGCTAGAATGAATGATAGGGCCACCTCCATAGTTGTGTTATCTCTGTGGTTCAAGCGTGTTTTGAATTTAGTAGCTTACCTTTCAAAGAATGCTTGAACCCAGAAGAGGCTTTCACAAGCAAAAACTTTGATTTGTTATCAATCAGCACCTTGTTGTCAGTTTTGATTGCCTGCTGCATCATGTAGTCGTAGAACTGATCTTTGACGAAACCAGGCGAGGCAAGGATCACACATTTCACAACATTGAAATCAATGTGCCTCAAAATCCCTTGCATGACTGCTTCGTAAAATTTGTTTAGGCCCTGAAAGGAAAAATATTTGTGCTCAATATTATTAGTATTACTGAAAATGTGATAGCCCCAAAGTTTGTGTTTCAATGTTTGTTACTTCTTCATGAAAATTATGGAGATAGCTTATATTCTGTTAACACACAAGATCAAAATATTTTATCCCAATTCTAAAGTTGTTGAATAAGTTGCAGGCAGCTAACTAATTATACATTACAAGAAAAGAAAATAAGTAGATCACTCTAAAAGTAAAATAATATAGAGGTATATTAATTTGGCATTGCCCATGCAGTAATGGGTTACAACATCAAAGGGACAAACTCTCTTGCGCACATTCCCACCATGGGCCACTTTGGAATTTTATAATTTCTAAATTGGCTCAAGTCCAGGCACGTAGGAGGCTTTGTCTGTGTCTAGTTACCACCCTACTAGCAAAGAAGCATTGTCAAGCAATGTAGCTTTCCGACACAATGCTGGGAAGAATGTTTATTGATAAAAACTTTGCTTTGCCTTTCTCTGTATGCATTAGACAGTGATATGCCTGCCCATAGACATATGTGAAGAATGTTAGTCTTGTTTTAAAATAACGTTACAAGCTCACCTTTTCATGCTGCTGTGTAAATCCTTTCCGTTTTCTAGGAATTGTTACATCTATCTTGGACCTCACTAGTGTCATAGATGGAGTGATCAGACAGACATGAGCCAGGCCCTCCTGCATCACCACAGCTGCCACATCTGCGGAGGCCGCCGGGTCGCATGCCATCTCCACTCGTTCCAGTGCTACAGAGTCCCATAGTATCTTTTGCAATGTAAACTTTCTGTTTAACTCTAAATCTAGAGTGTGATATGCTCCCATCTAGAACACGTACAATAGATAAAAAACCAAAATCATTAAGGGCCGATTTTTCAATCGCTAGATAAGCTATCTGAGGAATAAATTTGTAACTTAAGCCATACAAAATCTGTCAAAACGCCATATTTATTCCTTAGTTAACGATTATCTGGCGATTGAAAAATTGGCCCTAAACAAATAAAGATACTAAAACAATAACTTTTATTCACATTTCAAAATGGGATTTTGCATTTAAATAGTTTCTTTTTTAATCAATTTATTTATAGGTAGCTAGTGTCATTCAATTTCAGGATGATGTAAGAACATATACCTACATTGAAATCTGTAAAAAAAAATTGATATAATGCACCTTGAAGACATTCAAGCCAAGCACCTTTCGAAAACCAAAAGAAGCATAGCAGAACCAGCTAGTTGCAGGTACAATGTAAACATCATTGAATATCGTAAAACCATTAGATTATAGTACACCAGATCATCATCATACATTAACTTGACAAATTGTATTTGTAACGGGGTATGAGTTTCGAGGAGCTTAGGAGAAACTCGATTTGCACTTTGTCTTAGTAAGTAAATAGTTAATTTTAGTATTAGTTTGGTATTGTATTCTACTGACCTTAACATATTGATTTTCAACAATATTTCTGCCCTTTAACCGCAATACACAAGCCTGGGTATCGAAATCGATGTTCTCTACTCTGATAGTGAGTGTCATACGCACTCTGCTGCTGGTTGAAGATCCAGTGGAGGATTCGGTTTGCACTTTTCGACCAGTCGAAGCTGTGACTGCATCTCCTTCAGCAATCAGGTTATAGGCGTGCCACATGTCCTCCGGTTCCTCGGGGATAAGTCCGATGCACCTGTAAATACCATAAAAACAAGAAATTTTGAAAATTCTTTAAAAAAAGCTTGTTTATAACTATTAACCATATTTTCATTGATAACGAAATTGATCTTACCCGCTGCCATCTTTATCGATATTTTTGAATACAAGCTTCATTTTATAAGTAAGAACGTGAAATTATGAGTTACTGAACAACATTTTCACTAATAAATCAAAAGTTTATTTTCACGGAAAATAGTCTCCGGTTTTTTTTCCAATGACAGTTCTGTTCTGTTAATCCATTCGTCCCTTTCAGGACAGGCAAAGGTCGGAGACCATACAGCCTATTCATTCGTGTGTATTTTCTGTGTTATGTATTTTAAATTCATAGCCTGTTCAATCGTTTAACAATAATATATATAAATAATCATAAATATGTATGATTCATCTGAATGATTTTAATCTTGTAGTTTTTTCTTTCTGACTCTTCTTTCTTTGAATTATCTTTCTTTCTGTACTTAAATTCAAATTTCTTGAACAGTGTTCAAAATATATTTGTATAAATATTTATACGTCAACGAATTCTTCAGTAAATCCTTTAGCGAGCGCGGCACGTCTTCAATGGTCTTGAAAATATTAATCAAGTCATCAATCAGCACAAGGCGCTGAATGCCGAAAGATGAACACGAAAAAAATATGTGATCCAGTGTTTGGGATTCA